>JAUIMM010000018.1:23322500-24688333 GCA_031769625.1 Taudactylus pleione
ACACACACACACGCACACACAGACGCACACACAGAGTCTCCCATATCCAAATATTCCGAAATACGGAATTTTTTTTTAGCATGACTGAAATTGTGAAAACTTTTTGATGGTTCAAGGTACACAAACTTTATTTAAAGGCAGAAAATTAAAAATATTGTATAATATTTCCTTCAGGCTGTGTGTATAAGGTGTATATGAAACAAATTAATTTTGCGTATGTACAGAAATGTTGTTTGAGCCACAAAGTTATTGAAAATATTGTATAAAATGACCTGCAGGCTGTGTGTATAAGGTGTATATAAAACATAAATGCATTCTGTGTTTAGATTTGTGTCCCTTTCCCAAGATATTTCATAATGGTATCCAAATATTCCAAAATATGGAATATTCCGATATTTAAAATACCCCTGGTCCTAAGCATTTTGGATATGGGAGATCAAACAGTATATACATATTGCTGTATCTGACGTATGCAGATAAAAAATCAGTCACATGCTTCGTTGTTTGTACCACAAGGTGGCAGCACAGCACTAAATAATAAGAAAACAATGGGAAATCTATTTAACTTTTTCAATGTTCCTTATACAACATTTAGAAAAATGAGCCTGACACTATACACTACTTGATGAAGCCTGCTCATCTCATCCCTCTTATTCTGAATCTCAGGAGGAGTAACAGTCACCTCCTACACATGGGAAGAGTGATTTGTGTGAATGAATATGGCAGTTTTGTTTTTAGCTTTAAAACCTGGAGTGAAGACCATACTTAAAATAAATTGCTGCCTTTGTGATGTAGTTGCCACCATAAAATGGCTGAGCAGCTGCTGTTCTGCCTAGGCAGAAATCCATAGGTTACAAACACTTATGATGATGTGCATGGGATTTAGATATAGTATTTTTCTATGTCTCAAATATTTAGATTTAATAAATAAGGAAAGCATGGAAATATAATGAGCAAGTGGCCAATATTGAATAATAGGAAGATTTTAGGGGCAAACATTTAGATCTTGGGACTGTTCATGGAAATTATGAACAGTTGGCAACGATCAATATCACAACCGAGAGTTTGGACATGGCATGATCCCCATATATTTACATTCCATAAAGGAAACACATTGGGGTCAATGCCTTTATTTTTAATACCCCAGCACTGACGGCAAGTGCAAACACAGATTACCATGCATGTCAAACCCAATCTTGCATATGACATATAGTGCTTAATGTGTCAATAGCGGGTCACTGGTCTTACTTGGCTTTAAGATGCAAAAACTATAAACTTTTTAACATTTTATATGAGACCAAAGGCGGTTACCTATCAAAGCTTGAAGAGCGATAAAATTGTGAGAGATAAAGTACCAACCAATCAGCTTCTATCATTTTTGCAAACATAGCCTGTAAAATGACAAAAGCTGATTGGTTAATACTTTATCATTATCCACGCTTTGATAATTATTTTGAGAAGCATATAAAACAGATAGAAACAGCACAAAATTTAAACTAATGGTTTCAGAACAGACACCCAACCTTCCCATACAATTGGTAATATTACAGCTTTCCCAGAATCTCTTAATGAAAAGACGACAGCACAATATGATTTAAACATGACCTATTTCTGATCATTTTATTAAATAATTACCATTTATATGCTGAATTTAACAAACTGGAAAAAAAAAAAAGTGTGGCATATTTTGGCAGCCTTCCAGAAGATTCATTAATAAAATGATTCTGTTAGGGCCTCAAAACATGATTGTTTTGTTGTGCAAAATAACACAATCTGCATAAAAGAGATTTAAAATTAACCTTTCTTACTACCTCACCATAAAAGCCAGTGTCTGATGTAAGCAAATTTAGCACCAATACAGTTTCCCAATACGGCATCAGCGCAAAGTAAAGTGGAGGTGTTTTATATGGACAGTACTGCTCATGCTTGAGCCGGTAAGACCAGGCATGCCTGTAGTTTATTAATCCAATGACACTGCTGCTGCTATTAAAGGGACGGAAGGGGCAGGAGTGTCAGATCAGGAGCAGCCAGCAAATATAAAGAGACTGGTATTCCTAGAGGATATGTAGCCCCAGCAGCACTGTAAGTTATGGCGTGAGGTGCTGTTTGAAAAGCAGCGTGAAGCTCAGGTTTACTTTGCTTGCAAGTTGCAAGCAGGCTTTACCGCCATAGCCGGCTCTGGTGGCAGCAGTATTTAGAGGTAACAATTGAGGTGTCTTATTTCTCCATGGGCTACCTTTTCCTGCATATGGAGAAATGGCAATAACACCTTTTTTTTTTCATTGAGAATGTAGTCCTGCACAAACATTTCTCTTTTTGTTCACAACCACTATATATATATATATATATATATATATATATATAGATAGATAGCGAATGGAGCTTAGAAGCGCAGGTGATCCGGAAAACAAACTAGTTGTTTATGAAAGTACAAAATTCTTGATGACCCCAAGTAAAATACTAACCTTTAACATTTGACACCTGCTTGCCCTCAGTCCGGCAGAACAAATTTAGCTCATTGGTAACAGCCTCCAACATCTTAACAAAATTTGGTAGGAAAAGGATAATATCTACATCGTGATTGGCCAAGTGTCGGCCACAGCTTATACCCTGAGCCCCTTTGATGTGGGGTCCACACAGAAGGGCCACAGTAGGTCGCTGATGCACATTTTTAGGATTCAGCCTATGGATATAAACAAATGATAATGAGTAATGCGCATCAAAGAAAACTGCAGCACTGCTCTCACTATAAAATGGCAAATCGCTAAGAAAACAAACACTGCATATTGTTACGTCTCAGATATTTGGTCAGTGGGGTCTGAGCGCTGTCTCCTGTTGAGAATATGTAGCATTATATAACTCTGGTCCTTTTGCTTGTAGAGAAACACAATTTCCCTCATGGCAAATACATAGACTTTTAAGTAGCACTAGTTCGTGTTAAGAAAAATGGATAAAAAAATGTTGTATTATCAACATGTCAGGCATTAGAATTATCGGGGATAATGACCCCATAGTTTCTTTTTACTCATACTGTACATCTCTCTCTCTGCCGGAATCACAAGTCAAAGTCCCCAAACATTACTGACATGTGACAGCTAAAGTTTTCTTTCCTACAAAGATAGAATCATCAGGACACCCAACCTGGAGCAAGATAGTCACTTCATCATTTACTGACAATTGGCTCTGAGATTAGGGAACGGTGGTGTGCCAGTCACATAATGATACAAATGTTAGGGTAGATAACCCAAAATACTGATAAATCAGGGGACAAGAAAGCTTCTAGAATAAAGACATAATTGGCCTGACCTCCACTTTAAATAGAACTAGCCTTTAACACATAAAGCCTCATCATTAGGAGTGAAGTCTGCACTGGAGATGATGGCTCTTGCTACAGGGTGCCTAAGGCTGGGTACACACTATGCAATATGTCGTTCAATCAGCCGCAGAACAATATATCTGTAGTGCACTGGCGGCTGTGTCCAGACAATATGTCTAAACAATTTTGTTCACAGACATCACACATCTGTCTTGCAGCTCAGCTGATGCCGATATATCTTGCAGATAGATCGGTACATCTGGTTGTGTGTACGGGCGGCCTGCCGACCACCCATACACTTTCTGCAGGGTCCCGCCGGTGACCGACATCTCAACTGGGCAGGCAAATATAAATGCCAGTTGTGATGTCAGAATAGATACATCGAGCGTCAGATTGGTAAAACAATACACAGGTACCAATCGGCCGCTCGGGCTGCAGATACCTGGGTCGACAGATAGGTTGCCCAGGTGTGTACCCATCATAATTAAAACAAAGGGGAAGAGCACGAACTGCCACCATTTTAGTTTAAAATAGGCCCATTTGAGCTAGACAGATTAGAGGATGGCCTGCCTGGAACTGATATATTTTATACTTGCCGAATCAGACTTCTGCTGGAGGAAGGTAAAACATTGTATTTTATTTTTTCTTAATTACACTTTAAATTTATATTTTAGTCTTGGGTGGACTGAGCCTTTAAAATCATTGCTTAACATTTTATATAACAGCATTATTCGTTATACTGAAAGCTAATAACCATACTGACTGCAAAGAAATGAGTGTTATTCATACAATTATTTTAATGATGTTTATCTTATGAGGCAGTAAATGCATACAGAAATGTAAAATCCTGAGAGACCTCAGTGTGCTTCATGCAGCAGTAATGATATCCGGTTTATTCACACAGTATGAAGACCAGCCCACACCTAGTAATTTATCTGTGCTTGTTTATACACACGCAAGCCTTGCAAAGCACGAGCTAGCTGAATTGTTTTGCACTCTGTAAACCTCTGCAGAACTGGTATTACCAGAGCGGTGTGAGAGCAGGAAGAGAGGAGGGCAGAAGATCTACATTGCGTGTGAAAAGAACATTCCAGGCAGACCTGTATCAATTTAACAGTGGGAAATTGAGGCCTTGCTGTAGAACTGGCCTCATTCCTCTATTCTTATCTTGCACGCCTGGCAGACAGTTTTAAAGTAGGCATGACTTTCAGTTGGCCTAACGTAATTGATAGGAGGTGAAGTGTAGGTTCCGAGTACTCTTATCAATTCAACATGAACTAGTGACACCACAAGACGTTTTGAATTGAACGCAAGTCAGCCATAATTGCTCCAGCTTGCATTGAACTAATAAATGCATATCTCTGTGGCCAGAACATCCATACACTATCATCATCATTGCACACATGTGCCAGCCCTATGCTTAGTGCATAAGATTCATCTGAAAGCAGACGTTATTCCAACTCTGCACAATGCACGGCACTCTCTAAACTTTGCTTATCGAGAGCAATCCGAGCCAGCCGCAACTGGAGATGCCGGGGGACGTGCATAGGACTTAGACTTGCCCATAGTTTGCGTACGCTCACTTCGAAGCTTGCGCAATGCGAAAACTCACAAGATACATTCGCAGAACCCTGCATAGCTAATAGGTACAACTACCTGTTTCCTAAACACCCACATTTATCATTCACAAAAAATAACTCCTAGTATTTTTTATTTCATGTGGCAGGAAATTGTCCATACCAAAGCTAGTGGCCACGGCAATATAAAGCAGTTTAGCTATACTCACACCCACGGTAAGTCGCTTCCACATAACTATACACAGTCACGGGATCTCTAATCACAGCTACAATTAGCCCAGAACATGGACTAGACACAAATAGGAGTAACGTGTGCCACATAGCTGTACCGTGTCTTCACATCATGTTTTTAATTCTACAAAAATGAGAGAAATTAGTACTTACATTACTTTACAACTTCCCATTTCTTGGACTGGCACAGCAATATATCACTAGCTCACCTGTTTGGTCCGCCGAGCAATGTGAGTGCCATCTGGCTGGCACAAACCCCTGACATCTCTAGCCTTTTCTCTACTGACAGGCCGTGTTTCTCTGCCACGCTCAACAGCTTCTTATGCAAGCCGTAGGAGATACTGGGCACCACCAGACCTGAATCTGTGGGATATAAAGTCCATCAAGAATGAGTGCAAAGAAAAGGAAGTGTATGAACATTGCAACAGACAGGAGGAACTAAGTGTAGGAAGACTGAAAATGGTCTACCCATGGGGCCCTGGAGGACTTTAGAAAAGTCTTGTTCTGCGTTATAAATCATTAAAGTCTATTTATGAGGTGCCACACGCTCCAGACGGGCAATGAAACAATTAAACAGACTAAAACAAAAGAATATGAACACACAAGTCATGTTAGAACAGTTGAGAGTCAGGACATGTAAATGCTCAGAGGTATAATTATACAAATCAGAGCATGTGCACATCATATAAATCATAATAATAATACAGTTAAAGTTAGCGCAAAGGTTGGACAGTTGCTAATGGACGACAGACATGGTATATAAGGTTCTGAGGACCCTGCTCATGAGATCTTACAGACTAGAGGGAGGCTAATACATATTGGAATAATAGTTTAAGGATGGTATTGTACAATGCATTCATAGTATACACTAAGGATTTAGATCTGTAGTCAGACACCATGCAGTGAGCAAAGTATGTATTGTCTGCTCATACATTCCCAGAGTTGCGTGCAACACATTGTAGACTATGCTTGACCACGGGTGCCACCCCAGTCACATGGGGAGCAGAGTCTGTTGTTCTACTGCACGAATGCCTAGCAGCTGTGATTAGAAATTGGCACAAGAGCCAAGGCATGCAGCCAAGCCTCTCACCTCAGATAAAGGCAGCTGGCAACCTTTATCACCACTCTACCTTCTCCTCACGTTATGTACATGGGATTGACCAACAGCCAAAGCTCTAAACTTTTGCCCTGTGCCCTTCTGTTCCTCCAGACTTATAGTAACTAACGGAGGAGGAAAAGGATTAAAAAGTGCTACAGCAAATACAGATTCAGCTGCAGTTATTACAATAACATATTGTATATATAACAAAAACACAATACATGGCTTTTATATATTGAAAAAACTAATAGTACTAGGGGAGGACAGTACAAAGAAGTTTTGAAAGAGATAAAGCTTTGTTATCTGCGAATACTGTTTTAAAATGCTTGGCCTTAAAGAAAGTGGCATCTCTGGAGATTAAAACCTAAACCCAATCCATGCACAATCTGAACGTCCCACAAACGGAAGTCTCCACAATACAAGGTGTTAAACATGGCCAAGTATTGATTAGATTTCCTTGAGTATGCTGAGGTTTGTTGACAGTGAACACTGTACATGAATGAAAGAAGGATAAAGAGCTGTCAGACAGGTTACTCCAGCTGCACCTGCTCTCCCCAGCTGTTCCCTGGTCACACGCAACGCATCCTCCATTCACACGGGTGCTCATTCATCCACTAGGCTCCTTAGGGCAGCTAAATCTTTTACTTAACACCTTCATGGCTTTGGCACGTGATTTAACAATGTTATTTTGCAGGAGCCCAATCATCTATAAGGGTCACTGTCAATCCTAGCCTCCTGCAAAGTGCAGGTTTTCAGGAGAACCCTAAATACAGTTACTGACTGCCCAGAAAAGTAGAGTCTGAGGAACAGACAAAGATTCAGTCTTCTTTGCCTTTACCTCCTTTTGCAAATATAAAATAATTACAAGTAAATTAGCCATTAGCTTAGCAGAAAATGATAAGACATCACATTTATAAAATAAAACGATAACTGTCCACCTGTCCTATAAAATAACATTAGGACATGAAGAATTGGCTTTATAATCACTTAAATGAACATATGTGACACTGGAACTAAATATGCACTTCTACAATATTTCTAGATAGCATAGTATTTTAGTGTATGCCTCCCAATTAAACATGTTGGTATAGAAATGAGGCATGCATGGGCAGGTAAGCCTTACCCCCATTCCACATGTGTGATACATGGTTTAGGGCTCACACTTAAAAAATTCTACAAATGTTTACACAATGTAGCTGTCACGGTTGAGCCAATTTAAGGTTATAAAAGCTTTTTTCCTTGAAGTTAAGCATTATGGGTCTTTTTTCAGCCAAAAACAGAAGTACAGTCCTGACACCTCGTTAATGATATATTGAACTATATGCACAGTAACTAATTATATTTAATAACAGATTGCCATGATGCTATCCTAACACCTTGCGTGCCACACAGCACTATCCCGCTGGCACGCTCACTCTATACCAGGAAGGCAACTTCCAGGAACTGGCAGGCTCATTGCTTAACCCTTTCACTTTGGGTGAGAAGAAGCAGTGTTTAGCACACAACCTAATGAGGGAAGGAGAGGGTGAAGGAAATAGTCCTGTCACGCAATGAGGGAGAATCTAAAGCTAATGTTTAAACTTTTAATTACTGGGTGACATGTGTGCAAGTAAAGTAGTAACGCCTCCTGCCTCACACACGCAAGGCAATTCTGGTCACACCTCGCCTTCAGTAATAAGGGATATAATGTAAACTGGGCTAGAGAGGGAGCACAAGCTCAGAGATTTAGCAATTGCAAGGTGAAAATAAACATACAAAAAATGAAGTGAGACATGGGGCTGGGGGTGGGGGCCAGTGGCTAGGCCTAGTACTGTCTGTTATTCTAAACAGACTGAAATAGAGCCAAAATGGAGCATGGATAGGAAGCTAGGGGGTGGGGGGGCTGGCTGCTCAGGAAGCCAAGCAATTAAAGAGGCCCAGAGAGGAGGAGGGTAGGGAGCTGTGTGCAAAGTTTTACTATGAGATTTTACAGCTGGTAGTGAAGCTAGGCAGATATCGATTGAGCAGCTCTTTACACGCAACACACATGCAAGGCAATCATTCACTCTGTGGGAAGGGGCAAGGGTCAATTGTATTACACACACAATGCCCCAGTAGCACATTTTCTGTCTGCTTCATATTGGACTTAGACATGTTATGTTAAACAAACAATCCTGTTTCACAAGTGTGTTCATAGAATTTGGTAAACGAAAATGTTTTAACAAGATATTCTGAAAATGTTTAGGAAAATTGGGAATACATGTGAATATGTGAGTGAAAGAACTAGCTAGCTGGTGACTTCTAGATATAAATCTAAGAAGCAAAACAATGAAATGCAGGATTAATAAAGTTCTGTCAATTGTGAAGCTGAAAGCGAAAGATCTATTAGAGTACGGGCAAGGCTCAGACCCAGCAGACAGGAGAATGGCTAACAGGAACGTCACCCTATTCAGCTGCACTTTGATGCAAAGAATTCAAATAAGCGACAAACATTCTGAAAGGTGAACTAAGCTGGGGCCATTTTGTCATACAACATTTTCCTTATGCTTTAATAGCATGTAAATCCATTGCGGGTATTGATAAATAATAAATCCTATGCATCACTGAGCCTCTATAGAACATGAATATTAAAGCAGTGTGTTACAATTAGCTAAATAACATGCCTGAAACAGCTGATTTACTGAAATGACATGACTAAGAAAGCGGTAAGTGAGGGCACTACTTTCTATCTTGCTAGGACAGCATGGCCCATTACACTGGTAAAATGATGAAGACTTGTCAACCAGGTCCTGATGTTATACTGCTTTACTGCATAGTGCCTTGCACAATGTACAATTATCAGGAAAGGAAAGTTTATAAAAGCTCCATGTATTCCTCAGACTGCACAGGAGGACAGCTGTGAGAGAGAGGGGAGGCCAACTCTAGCAAATTGTCTTCTCTGATAGACTTTAGTCTCCAGAGCTTATAAACTGTACTAGGTTTCCTGTATACCTCACAGCTCTCCTGCTGTGCGGCCTGGAGTATGGCTGCCCAGGGGAGACCCTAACATACTGCAGAAAATGACCTTTTATAGATACCCTCTGCACTCTGTAGTAAACAAAATAAAGGTGGAGGAGGGTTAATATGCAGTAAAGGAGAAAAATATAACATCACAGGTCCTGGTGACAGATCTTCTGATGAAGACTTACTAGGTCTGAGTGGCCCTGCAGTCTCGTAGGTAATGCAAATGTTTTGCACAAATTTGTTTATTAACTTTTTTTTGTTTAGTTGTCCTGCAATCTGAAGTGCAGTCACTGCTGCATATTTACTTTTTTTTAACTCCTATAAAGTACTAGTCCTAAGATTGGGTTTGCATTCACCATTTCATTCAAGGGAAGGACAATAGAGTGTGCGAGCTGTCCTCTACAGAGAGCAGCTTAAACCTGTGCATTCTTCTCCACATACATTCACATTAACATGTATTGGAAGTGTTCACGTTAAGGCTGGTCTTTTTCTTCAAATATGAAGACTGCTGCCCTGCATCTCAAGAAGAAAATGGTAGGGAAGCAATACACAGCCTTTTCTATTTTGAACAGAAATTTTACCCATTTTACCTGCTATTTGTTATGGCAGTGGTTCTCAAACTCGGTCCTCAGGACCCCAAGCAGTTCATGTTTTCCAGCTCACCTGTGAATCCAAAATGTGATTGTTGGTAATACACCTGTGCACCTGCTAGAACGCACAGGCTTTAGAACATTTTCAACTTCACTATATTGTGGTTTCCAGCATGTCTGCTACATGTGGAAACAACATTGAAATGAATAGGAAAGTGCAAGATTGTCTCTATAGCAGAGTGGAAACCAACCCAATCACACATCAGATACTATCTAATGCTCTATTGATGGGGGGAAACAACTAAATAACAATGCTGTGACGCTCCAGTCATGTAAATGGCCTATTCATTTGTTACATGTGGTGTACAAATCCATTGAAATGAATGGAAAAAATACAGCACAGTGTAAACACTCATGTTAACAACAAGTGGCTATGTACACAATGCGCAACCATGGACATTTTCAACTGCAGATCGTTCTGAAATGGAGCAAGCAGAGACTTGCCACAATGTAAAAGTACGCTGACGAATATGAATGCAACTGGTGGTCTCCATGCTTTGCACAATGTGGGGCAGACGCAGCGGTGGGTAAGAGCTCTTAGAGTTCTGAATATTCTCCTACTTGGTTTCTCTCTGAATTTCTACATGTGTGATCCAACACTGATAGGAACCATCCAACTGGCATAAACATCTTGAAAGATTGCACCAATGTAAATTTGCAAATTTATCAAACAATTAATTTTCTTGGATATCAGTTATAAATGGATCATACTGGCTGTCTAGCAGATGAATGCAGGGGTGACCTTACTTGGCCCTATTGCTTTATAAAAATTGATTTTGTAATCTGACTTTTTCTCTTTGTAATATTTGTGCACTCCCAAGTAATTGTTTTTAATTGTTGATAAAAATAGATTAACCCATGTAAAAGTACACAGACTTCTAAATAGGAAATAACATTGCGGGAATTTTCTATAGTGTACAATAGGTGTATTATACTGGAGTAAACCACTGAAACAACTGTTATAACTGACAAACAGTAGTTTCATTTTCAGTAGCTTTTAGTTTTCACTTATGACATCCGAAAACTGGATGACAAGAATCATGTACATTTCTATTTTTTTCTGTATTTGTCGTTCACACTTAAAGTTTACAGTATTAGTTAAATTATTTTTAATTCCTTTTGAAATTATTTTAGACATCATACTTTTAAACACAATCCAGCCGCCGTGGTAAACAGAATACACACACTGTTGCCCGGTCTACAGGGGGCCTCCAGCCATTCCGGATCCCCCTGTATCTCTTCTGTCCCGGCCGCAGGCACTTCATGTCCAGGCCGGGGCGGAAACTGCAGGGGTGGATACAAAATAAAAATAACCAGATTAGGACTTGCCTTTATTCTTTTTGCTAAACTCAACAAGAGCTCCATTAGCCTGAGAAGGAGAGAACCCAATGGAGTCAGTGACCTGATGGAATTATACACAAATTATGGAAAGTACGGGGCATAGTGGGGAAAGAAACAAGTATATGCAGCTGATTACCTATCCATAAGTAATCAATTTCAGAGCTCTCATTGGTGGCTACAGAGAGGACCAGGAGCTATGGAGACTCTATCATTAGTTTAGTAAGCTAGATCACCAAACTAAATGTTCGAGCAGAGTGGCTGCATTCACTCCATAACACATCTGGACCTGTTAGTGTGATTGAATGCCTGTGCACATATGCCCATAGTGAGCATATTCTGACCACATTCTCTTTCATACTTTATAATTAGATCAGATAATTATCAAAATGTTCCTCTCATTTTGGGCTCAAAAATTGTGTGTATGGCCAACATTGCAGATCCTTCCTTACCTGTGCAGTATTCCTTTCCACCTGGCTGTGGTACTATAATCCTTCTATATACAATTGGCTCAGACTCAAGTATGTTCTCATCATGTTTGTATGTTGGCGGCCTTTCACTAGGGGTTCCACGTGACCTTGCTCCTCCTGCTCCTCTCCTCTCATTGGTGTCTATCTCTTCAAAGACAGCTGCTTTGTCAAAAAGAGCAAGGTTCCCCTCAAAGTCAAAATCCGTGTCTGGAATCTCCTCCAAGTCATCTCCAAAGCACTCATCATCTCGAGCCTTAAATTGCCCATTCTTGGGGCCACTCTTCTTAGGAGTCACCTGGTTTGGATACCGGCTACTTGAAGACCCTACATAAGAAAAGAGTATAGAATAGAACACTTACAATCATACTCCTAACATTGCTCCATTATTCAGTTGAGATAAACTTGAATAATAGAACGTAAAAAAGCACAAAATGCAATGTGAACCATATAAGCTTCATCAATAGCATAGACAAATGCACCTCAGCATGTACAGATGAACGAGACCCTGACATTAGTACACTGTGTTCTCAGGAGAGATTAAAATGAGTTGACATCAATTAATGTTACATACTGTACTCACTCCATTGTGCTCTTAAAACACATCCCTTACACACAGATCTGTCTGTCAAGCAGATCACCACAGCAAATAGATACAATCTGGTGTCCTTAGGGGACCTGTGGTAACTAAGGTCACATGCTGAGTCACACTTTGTGCCCTGGAATAGTGGAAGTTCAAAGCAAAGCACATGAACACCATTGTCAAAATTGAGGCATTTCCACTATAGTCTGCCATATGTGATTGCTCATGTTAGCATTTGGGAACATTTATATTCTTTCATACAAAGCGTATGGTGTCAGCTATGCATGCCCTGAGAGCATTGTATGTGCTGTGGTTTCAGGAGTATCTCCAGGGCAATAAGAGATATTGCATTTGTAGGATGGCTCTCATTATTAGAAGACAGGCCTCTGAGATGGGTGTGATATGTATTACCGCATGGCCGGCGGTTCAATTCCCGACAGCGGCTGCCCAACAAAGGAGGAAATCCCGATTGTCCTAAAGGTAAGTATTTACTAACCTAACCCCCCCTAACCCTCCCTTAGGGGTGCCTAACCCTAACCTCCCCCCTTGTGCCAAAACCTAACCCCCCTTCCCCGCTGCCTAAACCTAAGTCCCCCGGGGGGGTGCCTAACCCTAACCCTCCCTCCCCCTAGCCTAACCCTAACCTCCCGGGGGGGTGCCTAACCCTAAATCCCCCTCTGGAGCCCTAAACCTAACCCTCCCCTCCCAGTGGCTGTCTGCTGCGGCGCCCGGCATCCGCTCGATCGGGATGCCGGGTGCCGGTCTCCAGACGTCGGGGAAATGACAGGCGTCTAGATTTAGACGCCTGTCATACGTCCCTAGTCGGGATAAAGCAGTCTGGAAGCCGATGGTCCGCATTTAGACCGTCGGGTTCCAGACTACATCCCTCTGAGATCAACAATCCAGTTCCAGCTGCTGATGGCTGCCCAGTACATACTGAAGCTACAAACCCACACAGATTCAATAGATTACAATCCATTGCTCCATAAACTTAGAAAACCATGTTTCATTGGCAAGTAGTAGCAAGCAAATTGCTTTTAAAGTGAGTTTACTGTACATTAATAAGAGTACATAGGATTCAGAAACTTTCACAGAAACACATGTGGACTAATTATATGTATCAGCCACAGTGGCATGGTTGTGAATTTGCTGTAATGAGACCTTGGAAAAGGGGATGACCATCTCCGAAATGTTGACTAGTAAAGTTTTTTTTTTTTTTTTAGATAAACGATTTATGTAAGAACAAAATGAATGATACAAACACACGTACGGAAACGTTTGTGCTTTTGTCTGGTGTTGATTTTCCCACATAATACATACTATTATTCTCATTTACTTGTAAAGACGCCACAAGTGGTCCACAGCGCCTTACATTACATAGTGCACACACAGATACAGAACAAAAATAACCAGATATAAAGTAGTTGATTCTGAGTTGGGAGCAAAGCATTAAAAAAAATTAAAAAAAAGCCAGTAACTTCACACCTTATCAAAACCATGTTGCACTACAGGAGGAGCAGCTTTAAAATGTGCAGAGAGATTAGATTTGAGAGCGGTTTGTCCAGACCCAACATTAAAATAAAGCTGTCCAGCATTTGAGGACTAAGGGGTCTGTGCTAAGCCTTGGCTAGAGATAGAGTGGATGGCGATAAAGTGCCAACAATCAGCTCCTGTCATTTTGCAAATACAGCCTGTAAAGTGACAGTCAGGAGCTGATGGTTGGTACTTTATCTCCATCTACTTTACCTCTCTCCAAGGCTTAGTACATAGACCGTTAAAATGCAAAAAGCAGCCAGTATTTCCCATGCATGCAAAGATAATTATGCAGTTGCACTCCTTGCATTGCAACATGTGGTTTGCCTTGGCTGTTTTTGCTTTTTTCCCCAACTCAGAAATTAGGCCCAAGAATGTGAAAAATTACAGTTCAAAACAATGCAGAACATATGAAGATACAACCCATATAAAACATTACTGCATTACTGAAGCAGAAGGTTCACTGCTGGGGGTAAGAGGTAATGAAATAAGTGAGGAAAGGAAGAGTACACGAGGGAAGAGGCTCCTGCTTATGAGAGTTTACAGTCTATAGGGGAGGAGCAGGCAGACAGGCGACACAGAGTCACTTTGTGAGAAACACAGATAAAGGTTGGTTAGGATGAGAGCTGGTATGTTTTAATAATGAAATAAGTTTTGAGAGCCTGTTTAAAGCTTTAGGGCCCATTTATCAAGGATCGCTTTTGCAATGCTATCAGGGCATGCCAGTAACGCCCCTGATCGCAAAAAGCGATCTCTTCGGCCGAATGTATCATGCAGGGATACGGGCTCCGAAAGGATCCCTCCGCTGGCTAATAGTGCGCGGTGTAGGCCATAGGCTACAGCGGCTTATGCCATGTTCAGATGGCGTTAGCTGTGAGGGCCAATATCTGGAAACCTATGAGGGATGCGGCTGCCAGCAGTAATGGAGGGATCACAGCAGGCATCGGATACATGCTTCGGTCCCTCCGTAATACAAATACACTTTGATAAATGGGCCGCTCAGAGTGAGGTGGAGAGACTTCTAGTGGCAGGGAGCAGCACAAGTGAAATCCTGGAGGCAGGAGTGGGATGAAGTCTCAGTTGGGAAGTACAATTGAAGTGATAGATGAACCAAGCAGCAGAGTTGAGTATTGATTACAATTGAAAATGGCGAGACTCAGGAAAGCCACATAAGAGGAGTTTGCAGTGAGTGGATGAGTTTCACATACATACATACATGGATATAGCAGAAAATAGCACTATAATGAACTTGTCCTGATGAAACGCCTTGGATGGCCTCCCACAATATTTTGTTGTGCTGTTGGAATCATTGGAGACAATTTAATTCTTTTATCGGGCGCCTTCACTATTGGGCTCCAGACGGAGCAATTCAATTGTTGTTCTCCCTGCAGGCGCGGGTAGACACATTCCTGCAGCCTCCTGAGATGGCGAGCAGAAATGTGCTAGAAGTCGGCACTGTGTGCGTCGTCTGAATGGTAGTTTTTGCGCCCAAATCAGAACTTAAGATGGGTTTAGCCTCTTTGCGTGTCTAAACCCGATGTTGTCGGGTGCTCACACACGGCATGGGTGCCCGAATGAAGCAACAACTTAATTGCTCCTATTGAATTTCACCCATTAGTTAAGGCGCCCGATAAAACAATTGAATCGCCCCCATTGATTGATTGTTTCTGGACTACCTGAGACAATGGAACAAAACAGTCAGTCAGTGGCAATTCCAGCTGGTTGCAGTCTTCTATAAGATAAGCAATTATTGTTCACGGCTTCTGCTGTGCAGAGTTTTTACAATGAAATCTAAAAGGTGCCCATCCACTAGACGATTAAGTTGAGTGATTGAACGATATCGTTACTAAATCATTTGCAAAAATGTCTAAAACGACCAGTGATGCGCGCTCCCACTGGTCATTTAGACATCTATCATCGGGTAAACATGCCGGACAACCTGACGATAACGTCAGCTTCAGCATGTTTGCAGATGAATGGTGTGCCTACACTGAACAACTGCTCGCTCAGTGAAGCTCATCACAGGCTGACAAACGACTGCACGAATACAATGTCGTAATCGTGCAGTCTTTTGCCTGTCTTCTCGTGGACGGGCACCTTTAGTGTTATGCACCAGTGTGCTGTATAAGTAACTTTAGATACAGTCAGGTGCATAAATATTGGGACATTGACAGAATTTTCATATTTTGGCCTCTATTCACCACCACAATGGCTTTGAAATGAAACTAACAAGATGTGCTTTAACTGCAGACTTTCAGATTTAATTTGAGGGTAATTACATCCTAATCAGGTGAACGGTGTAGGAATTACAACGGTTTCTATATGTGCCTCCCACTTTTTAAGGGGCCAAATTTAACGGGACAAACTAAACAATCCTAAATATAACTTTCACTTTTTAATACTTTGTTGCAAATCCTTTGCAGGCAATTACAGCCTGAAGTCTGGAACACATAGACATCACCAAACACTGGGTTTCATCCCTGGTGATGCTCTGCCAGGCCTCTACTGCAAATGTCTTCAGTTCCTGCTTGTTCTTGGGGCATTTTCCCTTCAGTTTTGTCTTCATCAAGTGAAATGCATGCTAAATCGGATTCAGGTCAGGGGATTGACTTGGCCATTGCATAACATTCCACTTTTTAGCCTTAAAAAACTCTTTGGTTGCTTTTGCAGTATGCTTTGGGTCATTGTCCATCTGCACTGTGAAGCGCCGTCCAATGAGTTCTGAAGCATTTGACTGAATATGAGCATATAATATTGCCCAAAACAGTTGGGCCAAAAGTAATGGGACTATCAACTGAAAAGCTATTTCATGGACAGATGTGGGCTATTCCCTCGTTATTTCATTATCAATTAAGCAGGTAAAAGGTCTGAAGTTGATTCTAGGTGTGACATTTGCATTTGGAATCAGTTGCTGTCGACTCTCAATATGAGATCCAAAGAGCTGTCACTATCAGTGAAGCAAGCAATCATTAGGCTGAAAAATCAAAACAAACCCATCAGAGAGATAACAAAAACATTAGGTGTGGCCAAATCAACTGTTTGGAACATTCTTAAAAAGAAAGACCGCATCGGAGAGCTCAGCAACACCAAAAGACCCGGAAGACCACAGAAAACAACTGTGGTGGATGACAGAAGAATTATTTCCCTGGTAAAGAAAAACCCCTTCACAACAGTTGGCCAAATCAAGAACACTCTCCAGGAGGTAGGTGTATATGTGTCAAAGTCAATAATCAAGAGAAGACTTCACAAGAGTGAATATAGAGGGTTCACCACAAGATATAAACCATTGGTGAGCCACAAAAGCAGGAAGACCAGATTAGAGAGTTTGCCAAACAACATCTAAAAAAGCCTTTACAGTTCTGGAACAACATCCTATGGACAGATGAGACAAAGATCAACTTGTACCAGAGTGATGGGATGAGAAGAGTATGGAGAAGGAAAGGAACTGCTCATGATCCAAAACATACCACCTCATCAGTGAAGCATGGTGGTGGTAGTGTCATGGCGTGGGCATGTATGGCTGCCAATGGAACTGGTTCCCTTGTATTTATTGATGATGTGACTGCTGACAAAAGCAGCAGAATGAATTTCGAAGTGTTTTGGGCAATATTATATGCTCATATTCAGTCAAATGCTTCAGAACTCATTGGACGGCGCTTCACAGTGCAGATGGACAATGACCCAAAGCATACTGCAAAAGCAACCAAAGAGTTTTTTAAGGCTAAAAAGTGGAATGTTATGCAATGGCCAAGTCAATCCCCTGACCTGAATCCGATTGAGCATGCATTTCACTTGATGAAGACAAAACTGAAGGGAAAATGCCCCAAGAACAAGCAGGAACTGAAGACATTTGCAGTAGAGGCCTGGCAGAGCATCACCAGGGATGAAACCCAGCGTCTGGTGATGTCTATGCGTTCCAGACTTCAGGCTGTAATTGCCTGCAAAGGATTTGCAACAAAGTATTAAAAAGTGAAAGTTATATTTAGATTGTTTCGTTTGTCCCATTACTTTTGGCCCCTTAAATAGTGGGAGGCACATATAGAAACCGTTGTAATTCCTACACCTTTCACCTGATTTGGATGTAATTACCCTCAAATTAAATCTGAAAGTCTGCAGTTAAAGCACATCTTGTTTGTTTCATTTTAAAGCCATTGTGGTGGTGAATAGAGGCCAAAATATGAAAATTCTGTCAATGTCCCAATATTTATGCACCTGACTGTATTTAGTAGGGAGAAAACAAATTATAGTGTATCCGCAGTTTGCTAATTGGTTAGTAAAAGAGTTTTGCCACTTTGATATAGAGCAACATCAATATTTTCCTTATAGGAATGTCATATAAGCTCAACCTTATTCCTTTTAAAGTATGTCTGAATTTCGCTGTATATGAGAGAGAAAGAGACAGACCGGCACTGAGGGGGCGTGAAAGAGGTGTCAGGAGTTTGATTTTAAAGATTAACCCCTTGCCATGCACCAGGAGCATTGTGTATAAACAACCAGCACCTATTTATTTATAGACTACAGCACGTAGCACCTTTTGTGTTCTTACTTCAGGACTTGGAGCAAGGAATTTCATACACAGAGAAAAAGAACATCAGTGTCCGACTCCTGAGTGACAGGCATACGTGCCGCAGGCTTACAACCTGTTCACATCTCGTGCTGAGGAAGGAATTCCCACCTCCTGGAGGATGAACTGGAGCACTCTATCTCCGTGACAGAGAGACTGAGCTGGGAGGCAGCGCACGCATTGAGACATGAACTCTGTCTACCCCCTAGCCAAGGCAATGTTTAATCTAATTGCTTATGTGTAGAGCTTATTAAGCAGTAATCTCTCTTTGGCAGAAATAGGTCTTCAATGAATAGCTGAAGAAACAGAGAGAGAAAACATTGCCCCCACCCCTACAGGAAAGGTGCGTGCAAGGAGTTTGTTCATTTTTAGTTGTGGGAAATTAGTGAGCTGCTCTGGAAATCACTTATCAGGCCGAAGATATGACTTTGAAAACTGGGCAGCAGGAGCGTTTAATGCAAAACCTGGTCTTTTATAAACCACTGAACTTTATTGATTTGCCGCAGTCTATATAAGCTCATAGGCTACAGACATTTATGCATTTGTAAAAATGTATTAAGTAACCATGTATTATTCTACTAGAAACTGGTTTACAATTATTCAATACAGGTAAAATAAGGTCATAAACTTGGTTTTCAAAAGTAACTTCTTGACTCAGCAAGACTGCTACATAAATCATAAGCCACTACTTAAACCCAGGGTTGGCAAATAAGCAGCCCTCAAGCTGCTGTGGAACTACACTTCCCAGCATGCCCTCTCAGTTTTGCTTTCAGGGCATGCTAATACTGTGGAAGACATGCTGGGATGTGTAGTTCAACAGCAGCAGGAGGGCCGCTTATTGCCCCCCCCCCCCCCCGACAAACCATAAAACCACCACATGAGCCGTAAGAGCACCAAGCGAGCCCTAACAATGCCACACAAGCCATTAGACCACCACGCAAGCTGTAAACAAAAAGTTGTTACAATCTCACATTAAAGGATCAATGTTTGGGAAAAATGAAAGACAATGACAGACATTTTGTGAACACAATATTAATGTTGCGGTGACCATAAGTAGTAAGAGGTTACACCGCCTACATTTAAATAGAAAGATAATTCCATATCTTCTACCACAATGCTCTGATGTCAATATTCCTACTGTATTTTCCTTTTGTGGTAAAGCTGAAATTTGTGCAATTTCTTACATCAATTAAATTGCTCAGGTTACTGAAATATGTTTACTAGGTATAGCGTTCCCGCTAGGCTGTTTTAGTGTTGCGCCGCGCCCTGCCCAATTTCAAAGGGGCAGAATGCACCCTGCCCCTCTTGGTGGCGACCCGTTAAAACAGCCTGCGTATGGCGTCCCCACCCATGGGACAGAGCGCTCGCTCTGAATCAGGGCCGGGCTTTTCTTTTTTTTTTGGAGTGGCCTACTGGCAGCTCGCATAGCTGTGGGTGACCACCCACAGCTATAGCGAGCGATCATGATGATGGTCGCGATGGTCAAGACCATCGCGACCATCTGGCTTGCGACGAGACCCTTGTGGTAGGGTCTCGTGGCCGCTAGCCCCAGAGAACTTCTGGCTCAAATCAAGCCGGAAGCTCTCCACTGACATCACTTGTGATGTCAGTGGGGCCACCCCCAAACGGCAGGCGTTCTCATGGGAACGCCTCCGTTTGGGCAGCCACCCCCCCCAGCCCGCCTACAAAAAGGGGCGAGCTGTCACTCAACATCGACAGCTCGCCTCCTTTGGTGCGAGACCCGGAGCGACGGATTGCCCGTCGCTAGCTGGGTCTCGCGCATGCGCACGACGGAGCCGGCTCAGTCGTGCGCATGCGCTGTGGGCCCCCATCAACCCGGTAGCGAGCGCTCAATGCTTGCGACCGGGTCTGGATCAGGCCCAGAGTGTTCTGCAAGTGTGGAAAATTGTGGTATAGTGATTACCAAAGGGTGAATAGATGCCGGGCGCATGTGCGCTTGGGGGCAGCCGACATGTCTATAAGTGCCAGGCACGCCCCCAAGAGTGATGAAAGGGGGCCACCTCTTAAAGACATGCCGCCTTTACCCGTGGCCACATCCCCTTTTCGGATGCTCGCGTACCAGAGTACCCTTTCTCTAGGTCCGGCGCTGGACCTAAAGTGAACACTATAGGTCTGTAATTGTTTAAAAATAATTCTATGGTGGTAAAAACAAATGAAATGGTTAATCTGCACAGGATTTAGGATTATTCAGGCCCTGTCCTTCATCAAAGCATGAAGTAAATAAAGTGATAATTTGCAACCCCTGGGAGATACTTGGTGCTTGCTTTAGGGAAATCTAAAAAAAGAACCAACTAATTTCTATTCAATGAGGCAGCAATTTTTTGTGAAAAATAAAAAAAAGGTAAAAATATTGCAATTTTCCACAAAATGGCATCTTTGCCGCGTGTGCACCTGAGATCGACTGGCACTATTTTCAGGTATTCTGACTTATAAAATATTATTTTCTAGGAGGTAGGGAGTAGGGATGGACATCGGAAGCCATTGAAACTTTCGATGCGATGAGTACTAACCATCGCATCAAAAGTATTCGATGATAAAAACTATTTATATGATTTGAGTATGCGCAAAAAACCCTGCAGCGCAGTTGTCAGGGGGTGGGATTGGGCATGGCTAGGGGCAGGCCCGGAGCAACATACATACTGTGTCCTCTCTAGTGTAGCTAGCAGAGATGCTGTCCTGTGGGGACTGGAGGGTACACTATATATACATATACAGTCCGGCTCCTGAGTCCATCATGCCCAGCACTGGTGGGAAGGCCTGTGAAGTGAATCCGGTGAGATACAGCCAGGCAGTGAGGAGCAGAGACACAGCAGACACTGACAGTGTGAGAGTGTGTCTCTGTCCTGTGTGAGTGACAGCTGCTGGGCGAGGGCTGCAAATGTAAAAGTGATTCAGACATTGGCGAAGATGATTTTAAGCCATCAAAGCTTGAAAGCTCCTCATCGCAAAGCGCATTAGTCTTCCAAACACTGCTCTTGTTAGTGATCGATATTGTATGTCAAATAGGGAAACTGCTGCCATCTCAACTGCAGTTTTGCAAGACTTAGGTCTCATCACTCCCAATGACACCTCATCAGTCATTGATCACTCCAAAGTGAAGAAAACTTCCAAACTGTCTCAGAGAGCCAATCAGTGCGCACCATTTGATGATGGGTTTCCGCTGTCCATCCCTGCTCCCTACCTCTTAAAAGATAATATTTTATAAGTCAGAATACCTGAAAATAGTGCAAGGTGATCTCAGGAGCACACACGGCAAAGATGACATTTAGTGAAAAATAACGTCTACCTGAGATCAACTGAAGCGTTTTCACTTAAAAACAACTTAATGCCAAAATATGTGCCCCAAAACCGTGCCTTCACCTGATTGCAAAATATCCTAATTTGTGTCAAATTTTCAAAACTTCAAGCACCTGCTGGGGATAGTAAAATGTATCCGACCGAGCTGAAATTTTGCACACGAGTTACTGTAATGGACCCACAACTTTTCCGCACTATTGGAATTTCAAACTCGCAATTTTGGTTTTTTCGACCCACCCTACTATAATACAGAGACATTTTGGTTCAACTCACAAAGCGACTGCATCCATTATATGTAGGTACCAGTTGAGGTAATACCACGCCATTCATAAAGCTTACTTATTTGTTTAGACATACATAATTATGAACAACACTTGTTATTTATTTAGATAGTCAGCATAATCTGTAGCACTTTACAATTTGGAACAAACACAGTAGTAAAACAAATATATAAGAGGGTCCTGCTGATAAGTTAAAATATATAAGAAAATAAAAGTTTGATACAAGAGGCCAAGTGCAACATATTATGTAAATCCAGCCACATTGCCAGGGGAAAAAAGTGTTTTGTGACGCTTGTGGTCCAGTCACACATCAATGCTGGTTTGGGGCAAGAGGGTTGTATAAATATAAAAAGAAAGCACATGTAAGTTTTGTGTGAACAGTGTAAAGGGATGGTAACGGAGTAGAATAGAATAGAGATGTTGCAATAGGGAGGTTAAGAGGGTGGTTGTCTGAAGTGGTAGGCTTTCAGGGAATACTTGAAGGTTTGGAGGCTAGAGGAAAGTGTTTTGTGCAACGGAATTAATTCCACAGAGTGGTTACAGTCCATAAAAATGCTGTGAGTGCCCGGGATCTAAAGTGCGGTCCTGGCGGGTTTCAAGATATAGCTCATTGTGGCGTACAAATTGAAGATCCACTATTATTCTAGGGGTATGCAGTCGGGAAGCCAGTGGACCTAATCCCGATAGCCGGCTTCCCGACTGTCATATCCCGGCAAGGGTCTAAAGACAGGCGTTGATATGCTGATGCCTGTCATTAGACATACGCCGGGAGCCCCACATCATGATCGAAGGGACGCCGGGCGCGGATAGCCGTGGAGGGGGAGGGATAGGGTTCCCGGGGGGGGGACGGACTGATTTAGGTTTAGGCAATTAGAGGGGGGATTAGACTTAGGCACTGGGGGGGAAGGTTTGGGTTAGGCACCCCTAAGGGAGGGTTAGGGGGTAGAAATAGGTTAGTATATACTTACCTTAGGACAATCGGGATTTCCTCCTCTGCCGGGATTCCAACCGCCGGGCATAGGTCCGGCGGTAAATCATACAGTTTCCATTCTAGGTTGGGGTCTCCAATTGTCTTTTCTCACTCCCTATAGCACCCCTCCCTCTTTCCTTTTGTGTTTCCCATATATGTGTTTCTGATGTGCTTGATATTTTGTTATAGAAGAGTTATAATTTTCAGTTTATCATTCTGTAAATAATGTTACATTCCAATAAGAAACTGATTTATCAAATTTGAATTTTTCTGTATCTGTATTTCTGTTTTGTATACTGACAATTTCCTTCAATTATTCTAAAAATAAAATAAAGAATTTATATATATAAAAAAAAAAATGCTATGAGTGGGGCACAAAGGGTAAGCAAAAGAGTAGTAAATTAGCCAGGTCAAGGAAGAGAATATAATTTCATGTCTGTTCTTAATCTTGAATTAGTAGGCAAGATCTTAGGCTTTGATGTAGAGGTTGGTTTGGGAGAGTTGAGATGATATTTAAATGTATTAAAAAGGTGTTTAGGGATAGAAGCCTGGGGGGAAGAAAGAGATTGATGTACAGCCAACCCGTAGCTCGCGAGCTGTCGGTAAACTTGCGGTCTTAATTTTGGTAGCTCACCTAGCTGCAGTACTGCAGACTCAACTAGGGGGAAGTGACCTCTGACGCTCGCTCTCCCATGTCGTTGACGCCATGGGTGGAACCACAGGCAAGCACTTCAGGTGACTGCCGCAGCATGCGCTTCCCAGTGGTTCCACCCACTGCGTATAAAGCGAATGACTTTCGCCCAGCTCTGCCAGAAAATCATACAGCAGCCCAGCCTATATCTTTTGCTCCTAAACTGCACGTACCTCCTTGGATCCGGTAACTAACAGTGAAATGTGCCTGTTCTTAAACTCTATTTACAAATTACAATATCACTGTAATAATTAAATGCATTGTTGTTTTCTATGAAACATTTTTTTAATTTTCATTAAATGACCTTCAATTGTTGGGTTATTTTTTCTTCTTCAATTTTAGTAGCTCTTCAGGAGGTTTCATTTTTCTCAAGTAGCTCACACCTCAATTAAGGTTGGCGACCACTGATGTACATTATATTTGTTTGGCAGTGTCCACAGCATTTAGATAGACCTGGTAAATATTGTTCTACTTTGTGAGAACATTTTTTAAGGCAACACGTTTTCTTAGTATGCCACGGCTGACATTGTGGTCCACCTGGAGTGTAAAAATTAGCTGGAGTAACTTCATTGTGGAGCGGTTACAGAGAGTTGGAATGTTGTTAGAATTAACAGAACTGAGAATTGTGTATGTACTTGCTCTCAAAACAACAAAGCACTGATCATTGTCAGCAAATATTGCATCTCCATTTGCTTTCAACTCATAGCAGTATTCTTATCTAGATATGGGTGTCCAAACCTGTAAGCTAAGGCTCATTTACCTTCACTACAAATTGCTAGATGTGACAGCATATCATCAAGGAGAAAGCACACTAATGTTCTAAGACCAGTGGCGTATCTAGGGGTTGGGGCCGAGCAGGGCACGTGCACTGGGCAACGTCGGACCAGTGGCGCGCGGGGTGAATGGGGTGTGGCCGTGGTCCAGGACACTAGTATCAAGTAAGTGGAGTGCGATCCGCACTACACAGTAACAAACACTGCCACCGGACTACTACTGGGAACACTATATAAGGGTAAATACTGGGGGCACTGCATAGAGGGGAATACTACTGGGGGCACTGCACAGGTGGAACCACTACTGGGGGCACTGCATAGGTGGAACCACTGCTGGGGGCACTGAATAAGGGGCACTGCATAGGGGAGACCAATACTGGGGGCACTGTATAAGGGGCGCTGCACAGGTGGAACCACTACTGGGGGCACTGCACAGGTGGAACCACTACTGGGGGCACTGCACAGGTGGAACCACTACTGGGGGCACTGCACAGGTGGAACCACTACTGGGGGCACTGTATAAGGGGCACTGCATAGGGGAGACCACTACTGGGGGCACTGCATAGGGGGGACCACTACTGGGGGCACTGTATAAGGGGTACTACTGGATGCACTGCATGGGGGGGGGGGTACTACTGAGGGCAATGCACAGGGAGGGACACTACTGGGAGCACTATATTAGGGGGACCACTGTATAAGGGGCACTAGTGGGTGCACTGCATAGGGAGACCACTACTAGGGGCACCGTATAAGGCTGCACTACGGGGGGCACCGTATAAGGGTGCACTACGGGGGGCACCGTATAAGGGTGCACTACGGGGGGCACCGTATAAGGGTGCACTACGGGGGGCACCGTATAAGGGTGCACTACGGGGGGCACCGGATAAGGGTGCACTACGGGGGGCACCGGATAAGGGTGCACTACGGGGGGCACCGCATAAGGGTGCACTACGGGGGGCACCGCATAAGGGTGCACTACGGGGGGCACCGCATAAGGGTGCACTACGGGGGGCACCGCATAAGGGTGCACTACGGGGGGCACCGCATAAGGGTGCACTACGGGGGGCACCGCATAAGGGTGCACTACGGGGGGCACCGCATAAGGGTGCACTACGGGGGGCACTGCATAAGGGTGCACTACGGGGGGCACTGCATAAGGGTGCACTACGGGGGGCACTGCATAAGGAGACTACTACAGTGGGCATTGCAAGAGGGGCACTACTACTGGGGGCATTAAGGTGCATATGGAATGGAAAGGAATGTTCCTAGAGTGACGAGAAGCGTTAGTGTGTCATTTTGACACGCCCCCACTTTTTCGGCGCGTGCACACACAGGGTCGGGGGGGGAGGCGCTCCGTTTTTTTAACTTGCCCTGGGCTCCAAATTCCCTACTTACGCCACTGTCTAAGACACAGCATATTACAATTTGGACAGGAGACCTGAATGGAGACTCAGGTCTCCAAACCAGTCACCTCTGTGAGCAGGTAGCCTGGTGACAGCATAGGCATCACTTTTATTCAGAATGGGTTAAAAACATGTTGGAGGTACTGCTGATAGACAGGTGTAGCATTTTAGGCACAATGAATATCTGCCTCCTGACTTTTATACTTCCATGAAAATGAGGCTATATCACTTTGATAAAGTCAATTTAGCTAAATCTGGTGGCCAACAGTCTTCTTTTTGTGCATAGAGGCAGAACAAAATGTTCCACATTGCTACAACACAAATAAAAGGGGAAGATTATAATCTGCAATTAATTTAGATTATATCGCTAATACTTAAAGAGTTGCATCATAAAACCACAGTTCCATAGCCAATTTACACAAACATGGGATGAGCAAGCATATGAGCATAGTATCAAATTATACATATTAAATATGGGATAATGAAGAGCTTAGTGTACATTATAAGGAGATCTGAGAGTCAGAACACTTCAGTGAAATTACAGGGTAACATCAAGCAGTTTTATACAGAGTACAGAAGTCAGATGTGACTGTATACTTCATCAAAAACAGGCTAGGGGATATTTTAATATGTTATAATGATGGATTCTATATTTAACTCAAAAATCAAAAAAGGTAAAATAAAAAAAAACTAAAATATACTCCTCAGGTAAGTTTAGAGTAGCTTGTGTAAGCAGAAGATTAGTATAGAAACATCTTAATGCTGCTTCTCACACCAGTGCCTCCGAACAGCAAGGTTCCTAAACTAATCTGCAGCTTGCACAAGCTAGTTCAAACTTCACCGAGAGAAACCATACCTCTCCTAAATCTACAGCAGGCCTTCTTTCTAACTGGTAAGTAGCCCATTGACCTTCGTCCCTGTCCTGGCACCCTCCTTTCAATGGGGCCCTGTACCTTCTCCCAGGACCCACCCCTGAGATTCCATTTCCCTGGCACCTATCCTTGTGTCCTGAGATTCTATCCCACAGCAGCCTATTCTCCCTGTCCTTGAGACATTGTTACCTATAAAGTTCCTCTGGGGTTCTTTTCTCCCTTTCAAGGCACCCTGTTCCGTAACACTTTGTTCCCAGACATCCTATTTTCTTGCTCCCCTGGCACCCTGTTGCCTGGGAAGTCACCATTGTCTCTCTCCTCTGGCACCCTATTCCATGTGACAGCTCCCTGCCTCTTGGGATACTAATCCAAGCAATTTACCCCCAGGGATCCTGTCTCTTGGTACCTTCTCTCTTCCAATATATAGTGGTCATGCTTACAGCTTCTGCTAGTGCTTACACTCTCCGTTTCTGACATTCGATGATAGCACATTACTGGGTATCATAATGTGCTATTAAATTATAGAGCATTGTACCTAATGATCCAGGACTGAGGAACTCCATCCATCACTGTGAACAACATAACTGCCAACTTCCTACACAAGTGCAGGAATAGCACCAGTCAAGGTGGGTATCCACTACCCGACTGTGAAAAGACTGAACGATAACATTATCGTTCAGTCGTTCACTACACTGCAGGGTGCCCACACTGAACGATATGTCGCTCAGTGCAGGCACAATCAATCATCTGCAAACATGCTGTTTAAACGATGATAGATGTCTAAAAGACCAAATTTTCAAACGATGTTCAAACGATTATCGAACGATTTTATCATTATCGTTCAACTTAATCGTCTAGAGGATACCCCCGAGACAAACGGTGCATGCCAGATTATCAAGTCTGTAAGGATTGTGGGACAGGGGAAAATAAATGATGGAGAGCACGAGTGGAAATGCCTATTTTCAATAAATCTTAACATCTAAAAGTAAAACTTGTTAAAAACTTGTTAATACTGAAGGGGAGAGAACACAGGATGTCAGTAAAGTACAGTCACTGTGGCCGGAAAATGTCTGATGGCAAAAGTGCACAATACACAAGGCACACTGCCTGCTCGCTGGACACAAAAAACACCACTGAAATTAACTTTAATGATTTGTGAGTTATTATGGAAATAAAGTTCAACTGTTCAGCTATCAGAGACTTTGTTGTGTCAGAGGTGATATACTTTGGTGGAGTAGGTCACCATCCTTAATAAACTTTTACACTACTTGACTTCATGCACGTATGTATTTATACATCCACAGCCATATACTCTACAGTGACTGCGATTGTGAGCGATAATGTACAGTAGATAAGAGCATTGGAAAATGTTTAGGATACAATGGAAGGAAAAGGTCAGCGACGTGTCAATCTCCAATGCAGTTTCTTGTGAATAAGAGCAAAGTTAAACTACATAATAACAGAGTCCTCCTTTTCTGCATGGAATGGAAATTACCGGTGTAGCAATAGGTATGTTCTGTATGCTCGGTTTCCTTGTTCTATGTGTGATTTTACAAAAAAAAAGTAAAAAACAAAAATAAATAATATAAAATGATAATGCTTTGTTCTGATAAGAAAGAAGGAACAGGTTAGTAGAATGTAAAAAGTACGTTTGTAACACAGAAAACGACAGTAGAATAGTGTTTTTTTAAACAACTACAGTAGAATACCTGCTGAATAAATGTCCTGGGTCCTCCCCATAGTGTGTCCATGGCATTTGGAAGGGGCTGCCAGCAAAGGACAGGGCAAAGACAGATAAAGAGAGTCATATAATAAATGGATGGATGGAATATATCTAGGCAATGTAACATATCATTGAGTCAGAAAAGGTCAATTCATTGTGACATATGCACTTAAGAAGTACAACTATTGATTATAAAGCTGTTTGTACAGCAGTAATTAGTACTATCGATTGGAAGGGATGGTTCCTTCAATATTATGTGTTATGCTGGGCATACACGCTACAATTATTGGGCCGTTCCGCCAAATATCCATGGACCGGCCCCAATAATTGCAGTGTGTGTGGCTGACCGAGGGTTAAATATCGGTCGGGCATGGCAGATCATCCAGCATGCCTGTCCGATGAGATATCTACAAGTTAAAATGTCGGCCGCATCGGGCAGTGTATGCCCCGCCGCGGCCGACAGATAGACAGACATTTCCCCAGTTCCTTCCCATGGAATGACATCTCACAGTGGATGCCCGCGATATCTGCAGGTTGACAGGCTGCCAGATAAAATATCTGTCTATCTGTCAAGCATTTTATCTGGCAATGTATGCCCGGCATTAGCAAGCCATGGTCTCTTGTTATTTAGACACACCTTAGTTGTATAATCTAATGCATAGACAATAATGGTGCTTTCATATTAGCGCACAGGGAATAAAAACCCTTCCCCCATAACCAGAATGCTTTGGGAAACATGTACATTCTACAAAGATCCTGACAATGTCCACTATTATTAATTATACTGTTGGCATACTGGCCCTATATAGTAAAACATTTCAAATTGGGAAGTGTTGGTTGTGGATAGCGCTCCACATCATCCCAACACTGGAAATAAGGTTCCACTGCTAACTGGGGACTTACAGAGGGAGGAAGAGAGTATACCTTAATCCATACATTACATATTTGTGGTCCAGTGTAGTGACTGGTATACTTAATAAACTGCAGGGCCACTGCAGCTGTGCGTCTAAATCAAAGCAGTGGCAGGAAAAGCATATACCAATGTATTTATTTAAGTGGGCCAAATCAATTAGCCTCAAGATGGACAAAAATTGCTTAACAAGTTGACTTTTTGGTATTCATTAAAAATCCTTGTTAACACAGTTCTCAATGGTAGTTAACACAGACTTTAGTTTGCAGCTCCAGACTAGGTGGAAAGTAAGGAAAAGTACTTATTTTAAGGTAATAATGTTGGTACACGGGGGCTAATTCAGCAGTGCACGCAAGCGCACTGCTGAACACAGATTCACGTTTATCGGGTATCTGCGATGCACAGGACCCATTCTGAGGGTGTGCAGAATGGGTCCTGCTAACACGCACGCTAGCCCTTGAATGCCTCTCCCAGACTGACAAGCAGAGGCATTTAAGGGGCTGTGGGAGGGCGGGGTTGGGTGCCGTTTTCCGGAAATGGGGGCATATCCGACCCTTTCTCCAGGAGTGGCAAGCCCAAGATTTGCGCTGATCAACACAGTATCCTGGGCTCGCAAGCCGGCCAGGCTGAGTGCTTACTCAGCTGTCCGGCTGCATCCACCATCACCGATGGTGATCCTAGCACTGCAACGCTGGGATCGCAAATGCAGCAGGGGGTGTCATACACCTCCTGCTGCATTTGCATTATTGCAAGGACGCAATTGCAAAGCTGCCTACGTGCAGCTTTGCAATTGCGTTTCTTGCTGAATTAGGTCCATAGTGCAGTACCCCTAGGCAGCCCTCCCAAAGAATTATAATATATTCAGAGGTTTTTAAATAGGAAAATATTGCCAATAAATACATGTGTATTGAATGGGAAAGGAGTTTTTAAACTTGCAGATGGGAGTTGCAAGTTTTTTTCCCAACTTTTTTACAAACATATATACACACACTTAAAAAAATCACTATGTATTAAGATACTCTAAACACTTATTTGCTGAATTACACTTGCTGGCTATCATTCTACCATAATTTTTAAAAGTTGCAAAAAATCAACCATATGACACCATTTATCTACAAAGAGAAATGTGAATCCAACACATGCGCTACAGTAAGCAGCCAATAAGACCCCTCAGTACAGTAGTGCTACCTTACGCTCCAACAAATACAAGTCTCAAAAATATATCACCAATGGGTCCTGCAGCGCTATAAAGTTCAAATAATTGATCTGCCTTTTATACTTTGCTTATGGACACTAACAGCCTTCTATACTGTCCTACTATATTATACGCCACTTTTTGGAGGGTTTCAGGATGATTTCCCCAGTCTTTCATGTCCTTCACATAGGTCGCACACTGTGACTTGCTGTTTCTAACTGAACTGCAAGCTAATTAGGAGCACGCTTCATGAATATATCCTGAAAAAGGCACGTAATATTAACCCGCAAGAACAGGGCACAGAACCTGTGGCTAATTGAATCGGCCCCAAATAGTCTTACTTTTGGTACGGTTCTCTATAAAGGAAAACAATAATCTAAATGTTTTATGGTGTAGAGGTAAACATTGCAGAATTCTGCAATTAACTTCACTAAATAAAAAATGCAGACATTTATCACATTCTGTATTGTTTAGAGATGTACAACTTTAGCATTCTGGCTAGACTGAATTCTGTAATTTGCACCAAAACAATGTATAGATCATGAACAAGGGGCCTGATTCACTGCTGATCGCAGATTTCCGATCGCACGAAGGCCCCCGTATGCCTCTGCCTGATTGACAGGCAGATGCGTTTGAGGGGCGCTGCGCGGGCAGCATGCGTTCCCAGAAAGGAGGATGTATCGCCCCCATTTTCCAGGAGTGACAAGGCTAGAATCTGCGTCCATGGACGCAGAGGTTCCTGGCCTCGCATGCCGACCAGCCTGCTTAAGTTGAGGCTTACTCAGCTGTCTGGCGCCATCCAACATCGCGATTGATGGTGATTCCAGGCTGCGACCTCGGTCGTAGCGCTGGGATTACAGATTAGCAGGAGGTGCCAAACACCTCCTGTTGCATTTGCATTTTAGCAAGGACGGATTTGCTGAACTGCTTGTGTGCGGCTTTGCAGTTCTGTAGTCTGTTGAATCACCCCCAAAGAACGGAATTACCACTAGAATGTCACTTAATAAGCACAGGGCTACCATGTGCCATGGCATTGAATGTTTAAAATTGTGCAGGAGAGATGTAGCACACAAATCAGTCAGTCCACTGATTCCTGGTTGATGGTGGTGGAAAAAGGCATGATATATGGATAACATCAACGTTACACTGATCAAACCATTGTGCAAGCAGATATGCTCTGTGTCAAGGGGACACCCTGATGGAAAGATTTCCCATTAGAAAATAAATGTAGCATTATGGGCTGAAGATGATCACTGATATGATAGGAAATGTGCCCCACAATATTACGGAACCACCAGAAGTCTTCATTGTTTTAAAGGAGTTGTAAAGTTCTCTCATTATATTAGGTATTACCTTTTCATTTTTTTTATATAATTATTTCTATAAGTTTTTTTCATTATCCCTATTTTGGATAGACAGACAGATTTACATGAATAAGATCTTGTGTGTTCCACCCATTACTGCTCTCTGCCGAAAAGGTTTATCCCTTGAAGTTCTATGCTACCTGCTAATTATACATTGGCGTGTTGAGCCATCAGGGTTTACTGACATTCTTTATATGCATATACCAACAAACACCCTCTTACAAAGTCACTGAAGTCTCATTTTTGCAGTCATGTTAATCGTAATTATCGGCAACTAGGACATATGGATTATACGTTTTGGATGGACTTGGATAATGGGGAAGCTTGTTCTGTCAATGCGCTAGGCGTTTCGCATTTAACGAGATGCTTCCATTTTTTGTCTACTACCTGTACAGCACATTATCCAAATACAGGAACAAGAACATTGTTTCAACATTAGAGCTATGGCCCTGATTCAGAGCCGGACGCTCTGACCAGAGCGCTCGCTCTGAATCAGGGCCCACCTCCATTAATATGGAGCGTCCTCCTGGACGCTCGTATAGCTGTGGGTCACCACCCACAGCATATACGAGCGTGCAGGATGATGGTCGCGATGGTCTTGACCATCGCGACCATCGAAACTACAAGCAAAAGCCTGCGGTTGGGTTTTTCAACCGCAAGGCCAGGAGTGATTTTGGCTCTATCAGAGCCAAAATCACTCCCACTGACATCACTAGTGATGTCAATGGGGCCGGCTTCAGACGGTAGGCGTTCCCTTGGGAACGCCTCCGTCTGGCAGGCACGTCCACCAAAGGGGGCGTGCTGTCAGTCAACATCAACAGCACGCCCCCTTTGATGAGACACTCTGAGCGAAGGAAAGTCCTTCGCTCGTCGGGTCTCGCGCATGCGCACGACGGAGCTCCCTTTGTCGTGCGCATGCGCAGTGCGGACCATCGACCCACTTGCGAGCGGACAGCCGCTCGCGAGTGGGTCTGAATGAGGGCCTATATAGTCACATTCATGCCACATTTTTCTCATCCAGTTCAGTACTCACAAGAGTTGTGTCTACGGCGAAAGTTCTTGGGCTGGCTGAGGCCTTCTGTTTGCCTGTCCACATAACTTTTCGAGCATGGCTGTGGGGAGGTGCCAACAGGATCATTACCCCTCACATCTGATCTTTGAGGGATGTTCTGTGCATTGCTAGTCTCTGCTGGCTTTTGCTTCCCTGTGCCACCATTTTGGTGACTAGCTGGCAAGTAATTTGTAGTTATACCATTATTGTGGTCAGGAATCCGATTATTTCTTATTTGACCGTCCACAGGTATCTCCAAAATCTTCAACTCAACAATGTCCCCTGCCCTAAATTAGAAAAGATAACTCATGTTATTACAAAATCCCCAAATAACACTTTCTTGGGGTGTTCCACTCTCCAATAAACGGGGTGCAAACACACAATGCTGTAATGCATAGCACAATGACGCATGTAACACATTTCGTATTACATTACTAGGTGATTAATAATTAAAGATGGGATAACATAATACAATATAACTACAGGTAACTGGGGCTTACAGCCTTACTATCTGAAGAGAAATGTAAATTTAGCATGATGTCCATTCACAGACAATTAATAATGCTGCAGTGATCCCATGGAAAAAAAAATTGGGATCCTACTCCACAGTTTCTGGGTCCCATCTCAATTTTTGCTTTTAAACTCCCCATTAGCTATGAGATCACCCCACATACATTAAACACACAGGACAGTATGGAAAGTCAGTCACCAAACACCAGGCAATATTGTTGTCCATGGTAATGGAATAATCTGCAACAGTCACTATATTAAAGAAACTAGGGACAAAATATTAGTACGTTTTTAAGCATACAAAACATTTTCACAGATAGAATGACTTAAATTTATACAGCATAGCCTTCAAATCCATGACAGTAACTGAGGTTTCTACGTATATTCCTTTTAAAGAAATGTTTGCATCCCTCACAGGTGAAAACCCGATAATTTGGGGTAACCCTTCCCCATCCCATTAGTGTCATCTTTGGGATCTCCCCAGCATACCGAGCCGCTGAGAGGTGGGGGCAGCAGGTACTTTTTACCCGGGCCCAGCGGAGACCAGGATCCAGCAGCCTCTCTCCCCAGCCCAGCACATGATCGCACTCGCACCCCCCACTCCTCCGGATCTGACACCGGCGCACCATTATTTTTTTATGATTTGTAAGGAGGCAGCCAGGCCACACACCACCCCCAGTATCGGGGCTTGCCAGCAATGTAGGAAGCCCTGCAGACACCATGGCCATAACAGCACCCAAATCAATAAAACATATGAAATGAGCACAGACTATTAGCCCTTCCAAGTGAATATTAAAAGACACTGTCATTTTAGCCACCTAAATACTTTTCTTTACAAGTCCATTTTTATTTAGTGTGAAAACCTAAACTTAACAGTGCAAATTGTTGTATGTAAAGGTTTTTGTAGTGCAGCACCACAATAAAAGTCTAATACAAGGGTAAGGGAATATCTGTGGGTATAGAGACTGACCATCGAGGTGAGTGCAAAATGCATGTAGTGTATGTGACTAATAATGTGTTTTATCTGTGTAGCAAGTGTTTGTGGTATCTATGCCGTCTCTGTGTGTGTGTGTGGGGGGGGGCTGTTTGATTGGTGGCTACTACTGCTGCCCCTACGATGTGTCATGTGTGTGGGGATCCTACATGTCCTGTGGGGTATTAGATGGCTCTGGGAGAAGAGGACACTGTGCAACCTAAATAGAGAGTATGCGAGTCCTACCTGCTGGGTGCAGTTACCTGCTGAAGCCCATTTCTGCTCGCCCGATGCTCCACCTGGAGTGCGGCCGATGGAAGCAGAGTGCCGTGGCCCCTACTAACACATGACACCCGAGAAGAGTGTAGCACAGAGGTCTCAGGCGGCATCCTGAGTGCGGCTGATGGGAGTGGAGAGGGTGGAGAGCTGGGACCCCTCCTACCTTGTCACACCCGAGAGGAGGGAAGGACAGAGGTATCCGGCGGTGATTGAAGGAGGAGGCGCTGCCGCCAGGGTGATTGGTTATGAGAGATGCTGACAGCGTGTCCTGCAGGACCCGGCCACTTTTAAAATCTGAATCCCCCTCTGCCCAGAAGCGCGTAAAAAAAGCGCGGATTTTGCAATCAATGTGCTTTGTTACTCAAATTAACAGAAATAAGGTCTGAAAGAAATAAGGTTACATCCTTTAGAATGTAAGCTCTTACAAGAAGGGCCCTCTACCCGCTTGTGCTTCTCCTTACTTTACTTTCATCTACTTCTTACTCCCCACTAGGGCACCTAACGCTTGGTTGCTTTGCTCTGTTGCTTATCTGGGTGTTATGGTAGCTAATGTAGCAAAGTATATTATCCTTGTCCTGTATTGTTTTGTACTGTAAATCACTGGTCAACCTATTTGTTTATGCACTTTCTAAGGCGCTGCGGAACACTCGTGATGATAATAACGATAATATCATCTCCTCTGTACTGTCTTCTGGGTTGTACAGAGATTGCAGAGATTAGTGTCTGAAAGGACTTGTAAAGTAAATGGAAAACAAGCGAATGAATACAAGATGCCATGTTTCATTGCTTGTAAACCACCTGGAAAATAGACCCTGTACTGTTAACTGATTAAACGAGACTGTTCATATTTTCCTAGAATTAAGATTTTAAGATTTATCATACAAAACGATCAGTGGGAGGGAAGTATTAAGCTGGACACTGGCAAAAATATTGGACGATCAATATATTGCGTGCCCGTCGGCCAGTGTGTACAAGCGATATGTCTGAACGATGTCGTTCACAGACATATCGCGTTAGCTGTGCTGCACAGTCGATGGCAGATATAGCTGTCCATTGTGGTGTGTGTACGTGCAGTCAGTCAACCGCCTGTACACTTGAAGCAGAGACCTTGGGGAGGGGGCCAGATGACAGATGATGGTTGGTCAGTGTGTATGAACAACATTCCCTGTAGATATATCTGCAGAATAGTCGATCTGCAGATATATTTTTAGGTGTGTACCCAGCTTTACAGCTGCTTGGCAATATGACAACTACACGGAAATATGGGGTGGCATGGATGTCCTGGTTTTCGTTTCAAATTTATGGTAAAATAATAGAAATTAAGATTCCGAGATTTAAACAACGCTGATATTTACACAGATTGAGCAATTTCTAGCCACTGCAAATGCTCTACTGCGCACGCACAGCGATTGTAATGCAATTACACTTGTACAGAGGATTCACTTGCAAAGTGAGTGGCAGGCAGTCAGTGTTTGGGGGAGGTAACAGGGGTGATTAAAATAAATACAGGCATCTAACTGTTTAAACACTGTTTCATGGGCATGGATAAATTAGCCAATGCGCTCTCCTTCACAGCATGAGAGCTCTCTGGCTTGTCAAGGGAGCCGCAGTGTTTGATGCAGGTCAGACTTGCCTTACAAGTTGCATGGCTGCTTGATCCGTTGTTGATCGACGTTACCGATGTTTACACTGTTGCATTTCGGACGCATATGAGAAGGCAGCAGTGGGCGACTGGACGTCCCTATGCTCAGGTAAGCTTTGGGAGACAAACATTTTTGCTTTTGCGGTCCATAAGAGATCGCAGCTGCGATTGCATTAGCGTAATCTCAGAATCAGGCCCTAAATTAAGTAATTAACACTGGTGTAATAGGATGGGCTTACTCCGCCACCCTGCAACAAGTGGTTTTACCAATTCATCTTTAGGTTCCTTTAACCATTGGTAACCTGCCATTGCTAACCATCCAACTGGTGTTTAACTACTCTCAAATAGCTATTGACAGCTGGACATTAGTAGTAGGAGTCATAACCAGACTGCCTTACAGGAATCTGGAACCGCTTATTTTTGGGTGTTGTGTGTAGCTGCTGCAGCACTTCTTTGCTGGTAACGGAGGCTGGTTCCTCCTTAAAGCTGACTTATGGTCATAGCAGCTAAACCGTTGACTCAGGGTTCTGGTTTCAACACAGGACAACAGGGGATTATATTAGAATGTTAGCTCTTATCTATGGGTTACATGAATCAGAAACAGTGAGGGTTATACAGGATCTTACAGGAAGAGTGGCTCTTACAAAAAGCTGTTACATCACTGTGAATTAGTGATCATAAACCAGATGGACTATAAGAATACACAGACCTTACATGAAGTTTTGTTGCTCTTTTTACAGTTCTCACCCAAAGGTTAGCAGGAGGTAATCCGGCCTAGGATTAGGGGGCAGTATGGACTTGCCTCACTGCAAGTTCCCAAGTCAAGAAATAGCCATACAAAGGGAATACTTATCTTGAGTCCATCTCCAAAAGTAGCTGTGGCAGTGTGATCCTGCGATACAGCAGCAGAATCTTAAGAGTGGGGACTGACCATTGTATTGTAACCGAGGCCCCAAGTCTATAAGCCCTTGTACCGCAAAGGATCCCACTTGGACCAGCTGCAGCAGGTGCTCACATTTTGGGATGGCCTTTTTAACCATACAAGGGACTCTTCTCTGTTGAGTCCTTAACTCCCACACCACAATCTTTTTGACCAACAGGAGCGAGAAGAGTCTCTTTGGGTTCACCTCCACTGGATATGCAAGAAAGAAGAGCTCCAGGACACACAGGCACGGAGCTTGGGCTGTGGGATAATTCATCCTTAAGTGACTGATTTTCCTGCAGCCATAACACTTTCTTGAGGATACTTGGGGGGGGGGGGGGGGGGGGTATTCCACTGTTCATACAGTCCTTTGGGGCTATTAGCCTAGCGCTGTCAAAGACACAATTTTCTAGTCTAAGCTTTAAATCACCCTTCCAGCTATGGGAAAGACCTTGTTCTTATAGACTGGCGCTTCTACCATCGTTGTTGAGCCACCAAATATTCGTTCCCAATTAGTAACAACTGCCAATTCAGCTCGTTTCCAGTCCAGCCCCAATTCCTTTTTCTTCTGTACATACCAACATAAAACTGTTCTCTGCAAATAAAATCTATTGGCTCGCCCTAGACCTTATTAGGAGGGCCATAAATACACTTTGCGGAATGGGTATGTAATACCGGCAGTCGGGATGCCTCCTGTCAAAATATCGACAGCGGTATCCCGACAGGGGTCGGGTAAGTATACTAACCCTCCTCCCTTCCCCTAACCCTCCCTTCTTGTAGCATAAACCTAACACTCCCCCCCCCCCCTGCAAATAATGTTTATTTACATGTACTTTTATATATTTAACATTTTGTGTCATGTATGTGGATGTCACTCTTCAGTCATCGCAGAAAAAAGTTTGAGAACCACTGATTTAGGTTATAGATGGAAAATTTTAAGAGTTCAATAATATTATGAATACGGTCTTTATATGAGCTTAGATAAAGCTGTATTAAAAAAACATGTGTCATATCTTTTATATACAACTTAAACACGGAAGATTCTGCACAGGACTAAATAATTGATTGTCAGAAGAAATATATAAACCAACGTATTCTATGATATTTAAGGTAATATCCTTTCAACATAAGCAGTTGGTGGTGCTCCCCAGGAGTAATGTAGCCCAAATCTAGAACAAAAATCTATTTTGTAAAACAAGATAAAGGAGAGAACTCCTTGTTTGAGGGCACTCTTACTATTATTCAGACAATTAGATCGTTAAAACATAACTTTTAATTATGTTTGCACACAAAAAAAGAGAAATAAAACAATACACAAAACTATATTGGCTTTCCAAGTTGGGTGACACAAGGTGTTTCCCTAATGTATAGACAATATAAAACAAGTATTAAATAATTATCTAAGAAATGTCCTAGACAGTAAAAATGTGGATACCATGTTATTTTCCTATAGTACATGTGACGCCTATGTATGATATGACTTGAAATATGTAAATATGGTAGGTGGGATGGAGCCACAAACAATTTGAAGGAATAATTTCACACTTATATTTCTCCACCTCCCTCAACAAAGTTTTACTGTCTGGGAGATTTCTTATATAATTATTCAAAACTTTTTTTAAATTGTCTATACATTAGGGACATTATAACTTATAGTTTTGTGTATTATTATATATTTTTTTTTATATGCAAACGTAATTAAAAGTTATGTTTTAATTAGGGATGTGCAGGCTCGGATAGGTTCGAGTTTGCACGTGGAGTTCGGATTTTTCCCTCCAAAAAAACGGAACTCAGAAAGAGGCAAAACGTCATCTTACATGGACGAACATCATCATTCCTGGACTTTTGTCCAGGAATGATGATGTTCGTCCATGTAAGATGACGTTTTGCCTCTTTCTGAGTTCCGTTTTTTTGGAGGGAAAAATCCGAACTCCACGTGCAAACTCGAACCTATCCGAGCCTGCACATCCCTAGTTTTAATGATCTATTTGTCTGAATAATAGTAAGAGTGCCCCCAAACAAGGAGTAATCTTCTCTATCTTGCTTTACAAGATAGATTTCTATATCTTTTATATTATCAGGATCTGTATCAGTAACATGTTGGCGTATAGTCACAGGTGGAATAAACTAACCTGAATGTAACCTCTGGAACCAGGCACTTGACACCATTGTGGAATGGCTGCGTTAGAGATATTGTTTGGTTGAGCTGATCAACAGCAGACACACGGCCTTGATACACTCCCAAGGTGTCTCCACAATTAACGGATACAATGCTTCCCAGCCAATCTGCAGCCATAATGTAATCACGGATTGTGCCAATTACTATGGCTAAAAAAAGGAGAAGACAGGTTAGCAACAAAAACTATATATCATGACATTAAAACTATTACAAGTATCATAACATATAACACAACTTACACAGAACTACACGTAACTTGTTCATAGTTCAAACAATCTAAGGTGAACATTTTTATTAACGAATTTAGGACCAGTAAATTTATATAGGGACACATTTTGGAGGTTACGGATATGGACATCTGTTTAAGATGCTTTTTAATAGGTTCTTGCTATAGTTTCTCCTATCCTGTTTATCCACGTATTCTCTATTTTTAAGCCAGTGAGTGAAATACAAACTGTATTCAAGAAAATCATCAGAATATCTAGGTCAGCACACGGTATTTCGGGAGTTGAGTGTAATGATTTTGTAGAAGACATAGGCCAGTCCACTTGTGAGGTTAAGGTTAACAAGGACTTTATGAGATTGGCGTATGCATGATGTTAGGAGGGGAAAAGAGGCAAACAATAAGCCATTGGCTAAGAATGAAGCCTTGCACACACAAACATAGGTTTTATCCTACTGCTTGGCATGAGGGAAGAATAAAGGTGGGTACACACCTGACAGATATATCTGCAGATCGATTGATCTTTAGATATAACTGCAGATGATGGTCGTTCATACACACTGAACGGCCATCATCTGCTTGTGCCATCAGGTCCCGGCGGCGGCTCCCGCCCCCTTCCCTGCGGCTGCCGCTATGTGTGCGCGTGCGGTCTGCCGAACGCCCGTACACACCTGCCGATGGACAGATATGCCGGCAGACATATCTGTCCATCGGCTGTACAGCACAGCCAATGCGATATGTCGGTGAACAGCAACGTTCACTGACATATCGCGGGTACACACTGGCCGAAAGTACAATTTGATTGCTCATGTAGCTGGCAAACAACAGAATCACTGTCACAGTGATATTTGGCCTTTATAGTGCGACAGAAAGATGCTCACACACAGGCCAACAGCGGACAAACATGCACAAAAATGTTCCTATCCATAGAGGTAAGGATGAGACTAGTAGTAGCACTCAAGAGAGCAGAGTGAATGATCTTTAGAGAGGAAGATCAATTAAAAGAATATTACAATAACTGATGAAGGTATGAAGCTGGATTCGCTGTTTAGTGGAATCCTGTGCATCATTAATGCAAAACAGAAAACCCCAGTAGCTGGATTTGCTCTTTGCTTTAAATCAACTCTGAAATAATTTAGAAACAGTAAAAAGCTATATGATGGCAAATAAAGAACATCTGGAAAATACACATATGGCCAAGTGAGCCAAAATTATAGCTGTGGCAATAGTAAAAAAAAAATAAAAAAATAAGAGTTATGGAAGACTTACCTGTGTTAACTCTTTTTCTTCGAAGTCCATAGGGTCCACAGGGATACCATGGGGGAAATGTGGTTGGAGTGATCCAAGCACCAAACAGTTAAGCTTTTAGCTCCCACAATGCTTTAGGTCCTCCTCCACATATACCCTGCCCGCAGGCACTCAGTTTTGTAACCAAACCCAGGACAGGTGAAGGAAAGAGGAGAAGAAAAATCAATGTACACCAGAAACATTCTCACACAAGATGAGGGAATCCGTGACCGAAAGAAAAATTACCCAATGCAGCCAGGTGCGTCAGGGTGGGTGCCCTGTGGACTTCAAAGAAAGAGTTAACAAAAGGTAAGTCTACCATAACTCTTATTTTCTTTTTAAGGGTCCATAGGGATCCCATGGGGATGTCCTGAAGCAGTTTCCCTAAGGGTGGTGGACGCTCCTGAGCAGAAAGGAGAAACCGCCGCCCAAAGGAAACATTCTGAGAGACAAAAAACCACGTGGCGGTCTTGCACAATTGTTCAGCAGAGGCACCACGACGAAACGCCCACGATGGTCCCACAGACCGGGTAGAATGTGCTGTCACCGTGTTTGGAACAGGGAGATCAGCCTGTGTTTAAACCTGAGAGATAGCCATATGCAACCATCGAGCCAAAGTTTGTCTATTAGCTGGCCATCCTCGTTTGTGAAAACCATATAACACAAAAAGAGCGTCTGGTTTTCTAAAAGAATTTGTAAGATCCACACAGATACGGAGAGCACAAACCATATCCAGGGAGGTTTCACCTACAGAAAGGTCTGAAGACTGAAAAGCTGGAACCACAATCTCTTCATTGACATGAAAACGGGACACTACCTTAGGCAGGTGACCCGCCCGTGTACAGAGAACAGCTCTATCCTTGTGAAAAAATCAAAAAGGGGAGCAACAAGAGATCGCTGCCAAATCAGAGACTATGCATGCAGAAGAGATAGCGAGTAGAATAAGGACCTGACTCAGGCCCGGTTGCTAAGTTGCACTCGCTCGCTCTGAGCAATTTTCGCCCGTCTGTGTATGCGTATAATTCGCAATGCGCATGTGCAAGCCAGTCTTTGCGATCTGTTTTTGGTTGCTCGTAAGCCACTATCAGGTCGCTACTTTAAGTGACAGATAGTGCAGTTTGTGGGTGGTAACTGGGGAAGGTGCTTGTAAACGGGGGAGTGGTGTTGCGGACGCAGCCATGTCAGGCCGCCAAAACGCCGTTTAAAGGGCGTGCATAATTAGCAAAGTAGCGTCATTGTACACGTCACCTGCATGTATTTCAGCCCGCACTTAACTCTGTGCTTGCGGTGGGTTAAGGCAACCTGAAGGATGTTCCCAATTAATCCTACATTTCCCGGAGATGACGTGTGCTGCGAGTGGCAAGGGGGCTTCTTTATACACTTGCGAGTGCACTTTGCCGAAGCTCGCTAAAACATAGTGGGCGTCCTTACGAGACGCAATGCGAGCACTTCATTTAAATATCCGGCCCCTTTTTGCCAGAGAGCATCTGCAACTTGCGAGTGTTTCTGACTGAGCTCCTAAGTGCCTTCGCGGTCAACCACTTTAAACCTCTGGACTCAGTGGATTTGAATGGGGGAGCTTGTAACCCCCACACACACTAACTCCTAACCGGTGGGACAAAAGGTTGCCTGCACTCGGAGAACACCCTGAAAAAAAATTCTAACATCCAGTAGAGAAGCAATCTTTTGCTGTAACCAAACTGACAGCGCAGAAACCTGTACTCTCAGAGTGGCCAGAAGGAGACCGAGGTCTAACCCAGCCTGGAGAAAAGCAAGTACCCGGGAAACCCTAAAAACCTTAGTGTCATACTTTCTGTGGGAACACCATTGACCAAAAGAATGCCAAACTCTGTAATATATGCAGGCAGAGTAAGGCTTTCATACCCTAAGCATCGTTTGAATCACAGAGTTGGAGAAACCTTTGGCTCTTAAGATGGAAGACTCAAGAGCCACGTCGTCAAAGACAGATGAGGTAGGGACCCTGCACTAACAGATCCAGCCATAAAGGAAGAGGAAACAGAGTGTCTATGGATAGATTCCGTATGTCTGTGAACCAATGGCGCCCTTGGGTGGAGGGAAATCGGAGGAAAGAGATACGCCAGCTTGAAGTCCCACTTCACTGCCAGCGCATCCACGAAGGCTGCTGAGTGGTCTCTGGTCCTGGACCCGTACCTTGGAACCTTGTGGTTGTGACATGAGGCCTTGAGGTCCACATCTGGTAGGCTCCATTTGTATACCAGAAGTTGAAAAACCCCTGGATGGAAAGGCCACTCTCCAGCGTGTATGTCCTGACAACTTAGGAAGTCCGCTTCCCAGTTGAGGACTCCCGGGATGAATATTGCAGAGATAGCTGGAAGATGACATTCTGCCAAGATCAGAATGTTTGTCACTTCCCTCATGGCTGCATGACTTCACATGCCTCTCTGATGATTGAGATAGGCTTCTGTGGTCACGTTGTCAGACTGGATCTGGACCGGCCTGCCTTGGAGTAGGTCCTGTGCCAGGATGAGTGCTTTGTATACAGCGCGCAGCTCCAGCATGTTTATGGGCAGGTGACTTTCCTGATTTGTCCATCTGCCCTGAAAGGTATGATGACCTGTCACCGCCCCCCATCCGCGAAGACTGGTGTCCTTGTTGAGGAACATCCAATTTGGAATCCAAAATGGGCGACCCTTGTCCAGATGAGCCTTTTGTAGCCACCACAAGAGCGAGAGAGAGACGAATCTCCAGAGTGAGAAGGATCCTTTGGGACCGTATTAGATTATACTGCCCGTTCCACCGGGAGAGCATCAATTGTTGCAGAGGGCTGGAATGGAATTGAGCATATTCCACCATGTTCTAGGCGGACCCCATTGACCCCAGGACCTGCATTGCTGATAGAATGGATACCCTTCGCTTGCATACTGGCAATATTAGGGACAAAATCTTGTCCTCTGGCAGAAATACCCTTTGTGCCTGAGAATCCAGAAATGCCCCCAGATGCACCATCCGCTGTATTGGAAAAATAGAGTATTTCATCCATTGATGATCCAGCCGTGTGTCTGTAGGCAGCCAATGGTCAGCTGAAGATGGTGTTGTAGAACAGCTGGAGACCGTGCCAGTATCAGAAGGTCGTCCAGGTATGGGAGTATTCTGATTCCCTGACACCTGAGGTAGACCGTCATAACTGCCATTATTATGGTAAAGACCCGAGGGGCCGTTGATAGACCAAAGGGCAGTGCCTGAAATTGGTGGTGTTGCTGTAGGACAGCAAACCGTAGAAATTGTTGGTGGGATGGGACATGCAGATACATATCCTGAATGTCCAGGGAAGCCATAAAATCCCCAGGTTCCATTGCCAAAATAATTGACCAAACAGATTCCATACGAAACTTGGGTACAAGGAAAACTTGTTGAGGGTTTTCAGATTTAGAATAGGGTGATGAGACCCATTTGGTTTCTGAACCAAAACTAGATTGGAGTAATAGCCCCTTCCTTGTTGAACCACAGGAACCGGGAAAATCACCCCTGCCCGCAGCAGGGAGTAAATGGCCTCCAGGAGGGCCAAGGCCTTGATAGAATCTGATGGGGGAGTTGTACAAAAACAACTTATGGGGAGGATGCCTCCGGAAAGTGAGAGCATATCCCTGAGAGACCACTTCTCGGACCCAGGCATCTGTTGTTGTATGCCAGTAGTCCGCAAATTGAAGAAGTCGGCCTCCCACCCAGGGATCGCCCAGGTGGAAGCCCGCCCCATCAGGCAGAGGGTTTGTCATCTGGCTTAGAAGCTGTATTTCTGACCTCTTAGTTTGCTGCGAGAACTAGACGGTCTGGAGGAAGACTGTCATTTTGCTCTTCCCTGAGTGCGACAGGACCGGAAAGATTGCCTAGACTTTGATGTAGCTGTTGATGGCAGACCTGCAAATTTTAAGGCTGCCAGAGTAGCCACTATCTTATCCAATTCTGCTCCAAAAAGTATGTTTCCATAAAAAGTTAAGGATTCCAGAGCCTTCTTGGATCCAGTATCTGCTTTCCAGGACCTAAACCAAAGAGCTCTACTAGCAACAACTGAAGCTGCCGCTTTAGAAGCCAGGAGCCCAGCATCTATTGCAGCTTCTCCCAAATAAGAGGCCGCTTCCCGTATGTGGGAGATATATGTCAGATGTTCTCTGGTAGCATTCAGTACAGTATCTTCTAATGCCTCTGTCCATTCTTCAACAGCCTTGGACACCCAAGCCGCAGCCATAGCTGGTCGACTAACAGCTCCAGACAATGAAAACACTGATTTAAGACATGTTTCAAGTTTTCTATCTGTAGGATCTTCAAGGGAAGATGCTGACAGTATAGGTAACGTAGCACTCCTGACTAAATGTGTCACATGAGCATCCACAGTAGGAGGGACTTCCCACTAAGGCCCGTATTCAATTAGATGCGAGAAGTTGGAAACTTTTCGCCTGTTGTACTTTCCGCTGCATTCGCCTGTTTGGGGCGCAAATTCACATCATGTGCGTCCCCGCGATTCGCCCTATTCAATTACAGAACAGGCAAAAATGCAAATAGGCATATGCATAACAGGCGGAAAGTACTGAATAGAATGGGGGAATCAGTCTGTACCCCAAAATAAGACGCACTGACACTGGAAATCATTACAGATGTGTACTATTGCTGACCATGCATGGGCAGCACAGATGGTGTAATGGTTAGCATTACCGCCTCACAGCACTGAGATCGTGGGTTCGATACTCACTACAGCCCTAACTGTGTGGAGTTTGTATATTCTCCCTGTGCATGCGTGGGTTTCCTCCGGGTACTCCGGTTTCCTCCCACACTCCAAAAATATACTGGTAGGTTAATTGGCTCCCAACACAAATTAACCCTAGTGTGTATGTATGCATGTGATAAGGAACACAGAGTGATATCAAAGGGAAAAGGGATTGGGAAATGAGACCCTGCACAAGATAATGATTATGAAAATAATCTATAAACCAACAATATCACGTTATTCTTCTGATTTTAAATCATATAAATAACAATGTGTTGGTGGTGCTCCCAGGAATAAAAATATATACGTATACAATGGTTTTGCAAGAGCAAAGAAGAAAAAATTCCTTTTTTGGGGCACTCTTAAATTCTACAGTAGTAATGATAGCAATATTAAAACGTAACTTTTATTACCTACTAGTATAAAGTATAATGTGAAATAATACAAATATTATACAATAAAATGTGAATAATTAAATGATCGTATGTCTTAGGCGAATATAATCATCTATAATTTCCTAGACAGTGTAAATTCTTTTGTCTAGGTATTCCCCTTCGGATGTTTGATCAGTAATCTGCTATTCTAAAATGCAACATGTACTGATCAGCCAAGATAACATAAATTGCAACATTGTTGTTAAATCATGAATTGAAAAGGCAAACACCTGTAAAAAAGAAAACTGTATCCTACTATGTTATAGATTTAAAGGGTACTGAGTCTGTACATATGAATGTGTCTCTTCTGGTAGTCCAATCAGATCAAGTGACTGGTATCACTCATCTGATATCCCTAAAATATCGATGGTTAACTAAATCGTACCATGCATATATCAGATTATTATCGGGCTCCAAAATTAAATGTCAAACAATGAAATTAACCACATCAAGTAAAACAATTGAGAAGGTATCCAAATCTATGTGTTTGACAACCGATTTGATTGGCTGCAGACAGTTTATAACCAGGATCATGAGTAAGGGGGATCAGGTGATCTATTGTAACCAAGCCTGAACGGCGAAACGCGCGTCAATTTCTTCCACTATTCCCCTCCGGATGTTTGCTATGACCAGCTGACTGGCGGATAGACGGCAAGCCTTTCCAGTACGCTGACTCGAGTCCGCGCTGTTTCATTGCACGCGGCTGCTCTACACCTTACGGACCTGCCGGCCTGTTTGGCTTACGGGCAGACAGGCGGCCAGCTTCATTCAGCACGCTGACTTTAGCCCACACTGTTCCATTACACACGGCTACCTCGACATCTTACGGACCCGCCGGCCTGATCAGCTGACTGGCAGACAGGCTGACAAGTCCCACGGATATATTGCTTTCTATCCCTGTGTTGACCCTTCATCATAAACGGTCCAACAGCGCTATATGGATCTGGTAATCAAGGGCTATGCTCTGATTCTATCTGTTATATTGGGATACTATCTGCCTTATACAGCTCTTTAACACAGTGTAATAAATAAATACTATTAGCCCTAATAAAAGTACTTTGTGTCCTTAATTTGTGTTAATAGTTTTCTAGGAGCATATTTGTAAAAGTAGTGAATAATGATAGAAAACAATGTGAAAAATCCACCTGCTGCATGCACCAGCAATCCTAAAAACACCTGCCCCATCCATACAGCCCCCCAAGAAACCTATTTTGCTACTTTTTATCCTTGTCCCCCCACTTTTTTTATTTTCACCCCAAAAATTACATGTCTATTTTGGGGTGTTCTGAGGTAATTTATTTATTTTTTTGGCAGATTTGCCCTTTTGGGGGGGTTCCATAGGGGTCAGATTCAATTCCAATTACCCACATCTGCACCCCAAATTAGAGATTTTGCACTTTTTTTCCGGCTGCCATTCATTGGAGAAACTTTTGCGCCTGTTTCATTGCATTGAGTTTCCGCTTAGGCGAAAACGTCCTGAAATAACATCCTGTTTATTTAGGAATAATTTGACTGTCCTCACCAAAGAAGGGACATCCACTGTAGAAGGATGGTCCTCCCCTCTGGAGATAGATCCTGGAGAAGAACCTGGCGCATCATCTGATTCCTCTGATGTTGCGTCTGAATTTACATTATGAGCAGACTGATAAAATGATATCGTCTGCTTAGGCGCTTTAGTGACTACCGGTCTGTTCGCCTGCAACATTTGTTGAAATGCAGTAACTGACTGAGCCGTACTCTGACTTGAGTGGACATAAACATCCATCCAGGAAGGATGTACAAGGGGAACAAACCTAGCAGGCTGGAACGACTGTGGGTATACCATTAAGGGAGGCAGCGTGGGAGCAGCCAAACGGTCCACTAGCTGCGTCATAATCTGAGACAAGGAGGACACCCAAGATGGTTTCTGTACATGGGCTGGTAAACTGGACTGGTGAGGTGGTTCTTTATAAGAAACATCACACAAACCATCCTGTATAAAGTCCTGAGGGGACAAGCCCGCACCGGGGCCTCAGTTTCCTGTTTACCTATATTGTTAGACATAATAAGTGCAAATGTGACTGCCTTTACAAATAAAATAAATGTGAAGCACAATTAACAAAAAAATATATATATATTCCCCAAACAACTGTAGCAAAGGGTTGAGGAGAAATAGCAGTGATAGTTATACCTGACAGTACAGAAAAATAAAGGCAGTAACAACACAGAAGCTAGCAAAAGTCACATACAATGCATATACAATATACTTGCAATGGGCCCTGAATCAACTACTCAAAGCACTGTATAACCTGGCCTCTGGGGAGAGGTATACAGGGAGACCAAACCCAAACCTCCTGAGACCAGCAGCTTCAGCACAATGATAGTGATCACTGTGAGGAGAGTAGGAGGAGCAACCCAGACACAGGAAAACCTCAGCTGGATCGGCTTCTGGGCTGGGGGAGGGGCTGCTGGGGAGAGCCTACCTCCCCTATGCTGTAACAACTCCCAGGTGCGCTGGCCTTATACATGGCTGCCGCCACTGTCCCCGGCGCCAAACTGACTTGCCCCAGTGACCTAGTAGGGGAGTGGACGCAGCGGACGCCCCACTACAGCGGCCTCCAACCACAGGAGGTACGGACTGCCACGTGGTTCCCGGCGAGCGGGGAACCACCTTACCTGCGTCCTCATGCTTCCAGCTACAGTCCCGAGACCCAGCATCGCCACTAGCCGAGCTCCGCTGGTGCCCGACAATCACCAGTGCGGTTGCTGGTGTTGCGGCGCCAGCGGGGGTAGATGGAGCAGCAGCACAGGCATCCTTTAGGACACCTAGCACTGCTTGCTCTAATAGTAAAAAAAAAGAATTAAATAAATCATAAATAAAATGCTTGGGGCTGCCTAAGCAGTTCCCCTGTTATAAAAGGTGTTTCTGAATCCTGCAGCACCAAACTCCAAACTGAGTGCCTGTGGCCAGGGTATATGTGGAGGATGACCTGAGGCATTCTGGGAGCTGAAAGCTTAACTGTTTGGTGCCTGGATCACGCCAACCACATTTCCCCCATGGTATCCCTGTGGACCCTGAAGAAGAAAAGGATGTCACACATTGTGGATTCAATTTAGTAAACAATAACGACAGTTTGGCATGTAAAATATTTGCATTGTAAACAGTCAATGACAAATCAAGGAAGAGAGATCTTACTAACATTTTTGCATTACCAAGGGATAAAATATCAATAGGATCAGAAAACTGGACATGTAGGGAAGAATTCAATTCAGTGCGCTGTTAATAGCATTGGGAGGGAGCTCCCGGGGCTATTCAATTCGGTGCACTGTTTAGTCTGACAGTTAGAAGTTAAGTTGGAGAATGCTGGTTCTCGCGACATAACCTGAGTGTTTATCGCAAGAACTGACATCCTCCAACTAAAGTGCTGGCTGCAAGGCTTATACCTAATTTTTTATGGGTCATTCTGGTCATTGCACATCCATATAGAAATACACTAGAGCAGACTACCATCTCATAAGGGGTGTTATTGTGTGCGTTTATGGAAATATTATTATACAGAGTAATCAGACTACACACGTAATTAAGTTTATTTTCCCGTAAGTTGATATAATTGTAACATTAGATATTTATGTATACATGCTGCTCTGTTAAGGTAATGATGAGGAAACTGATTATGAATTTAATACCCAGTTTAGTGAACTTAAGTCTTCTACAGTGACTGTACACCTTACCACTGGGTCATTCCATGCCAAGTGGACCAGGTGTCCCCCACCTGAACAGCTACAATTTTGATAACATTGTACATGAAGGTAAGCATATATATCAGACTAACTATGGGAAAATTTTAGTTCACAATATGCAATAGTGAACTATGCCCTCAAAGTGGGGGTGGGTGCAACTGTTACCAGCTCTGTAGTACACAATCAGCATGTGGGGACGATCTTCAAAATTGGTACACTTGACATGGAACAACCCCACTACCGTTTAAGTTATTTTTACAAATGGGCAATTAAAAAAAAAAAAAAAACTCCAAAAGCCAGCAACAATAATAGTTTCCATCTTTCTATCTTTGTTGTGAATTTTACATATTTTTATTTTTGATAACTTAGAAATGATTTTTGTTTGCATACAGGTGTTTCTTTGTGATCAAGCGACTGCAAACAAAGGAGTTCAAGTTCCCCAATCAGAGGTGCTTGCTTGGCAGAGCTAGACATTGATTGGTGTAGTGACACATTTTATTTTCGCTTTGTATGTCCCAAAGACCGTGTACTTCATGTAACTGAAATGTCTTTAATAAAGGATATGCATGTGAAGAGCAGCATGGCACTAGATCAGAGGTTCTCAAACTCGGTCCTCAGGACCCCACACAGCTCACATTTTCCAGATCACCCAGCAGGTGTACTCATTACTCATGCTGGGCATACACTATACAATTATATGTCAGATATCTGCCCAATCTGGCTGGTTGGAATGAAAACCTGGTAATGTATAGGAGCAAATAACAGAAATTTGCTCCCAAACACTAGAAAAGGGATCGGATTTTCCTTCCCACCAGACAGATAATTGTAGAGTGTATGCCCAGTATTACTGACACATTTTAAAGGTTCCACCGTTGGAGCTAATTATTTCACTTGTGATTCTGTGAGGAGACCTGGAAAACATGCATTGTTTGGGGTTGTGAGGACCGAGTTTGAGAACCTGTGCACTAGTTCTACATAGTCTGTCAGCATAACACGTGACCATCTTTAAAAGGAATGTACATAAAATACAAATATATGTGAAAGAGAACACCTGGAAGTGCTGATTGAATTTGCTATGTGAATGATAGATATTCCACTAATAGTAGGTAACATATACTGAATGCACACTTTCTACTCCCCTTTACAGTTCTATGTTGTGTGTGAAGCCATTCCCATAATTGGTGACTTGCGATGACAGAGACAGACTATTTACATAAAGAAAATAGATACCAGTAGCATGAAAACTGTTTTCAAACTATTGCAGCTGTAAATTAAATAAAGTTCCTTTTCATCAGTCCAGCTATGAGCCTGCAGTGTGTACCGCCTGGGGTACCCTAATGCCTCTGCTAAGAACTACACATGCTGGATACAAAGGGAATCACACAATACTAGTGCAGAACCCGGCGATAAGTAGGAGCCCAGCAGCAGTCACATGGGCAGGACACCACTCCGAGTCCTATGCGTTCAGATGGTGACGCTAATACACAGGCACCCTGTGTATAGATATCTCTGTGTGTAAGGTGCCGTACTTACTGAGAGCTACATACAAATGAAGAAAAAATATCCGGCAGAAGCCGAACACCCACCTTACACTACAAAGCAGCCACCATCAAGGACTTCCGCTTCCGGGCGCCCAGTAGTGACGTCACTGCCGTTTTGGAGGTAACTCGGGTTGCTATTGTTACCATGGAAACGATGAGTGAGTGTCTCTCTCCAAGTTAGGACCGGGCAAGTTCTGGGCACAGTCTATTACTGTTGTATGAACAGTGTGTATACTGTCGGCAAGGTGCATGCTGTACATAGTGCTGCCAGTGCTGGATCATAGAGCTTGTGTAACCCGTATTACTTATAGTAAAGTATAACTCGTGCATACGACATGTCTTCTCGATTCTTAATGGCCGGGATCCATTTATCTGCTCACATTTTTACTTTGTGACAGATGGATAGTTCCTCGTATTTAAAACCACCTGGCACATGAATCACTTGATACAATAGAGGTTAATTCAGTCTAGTTTTACATGAGGAAAGATAGTGGTATAAATATGCTTTTTGTTTACGCCAGGAGATGTGGCTTGTCAGTGCCCAATTTGTACACAATTTAGTACTTCAATAAAGTGTTATATGTTTAAGACATAGGGGTCTATTCAGCAATAGTGACAATGTTGCCCAACATTGTCACAATATTTTATTAATTATGATAAAATATGTAAGCCAGTGGTCGGGGAACAGGGGTAATTTTCCCCACATGGGGTAAAAATGAAATTCCTGGGGGTAATGCCGTACAGCCGGGCATGCATATGAATCATTCTATAATATAGAATGATTCATATGCATGCCCTGCTGTGCCGCAGGGAGGCTCTAAGTTGGACGCCCACTGAGATGTTATTACCAGCAGGCGCCCGGCTCCTTCCCTGCAGCGCTGCGTTAGCCGGAGGCTGGAGTTCTCTTCTGAACTCCAGCTTCCGCCTCTCTCCATGCGCACTATGGGAGAGACGTCATGACATCTCTCCCATAGTTCCAAGGAGCTGACAGGACGGTGGCAGATGCAGGAGCGGGGATTAAGGTAAGTGTTTCTTTCGAGGTTTTTTTGTACAATCGGCACTATGGGGGCACTACTACAGGGGCATAACTATGGGGGCACTACTATATGATTTCCTTCCTTTCAAATCAAGGGGGTAACGTCGGCGTATCTAAATATATTTTGGGGTAAAAGGTAAAAAAGTTCCCTGACCCCTGATGTAAGCTATGCAGCAATATTGTTTTACCGCGGTTGTGGTAACACGCTGTCCCTGCGATGTCACAGGAGGGATTGTTTTCGGGATTCCAAAAACAATCCCTTCTATTTGTTTCCTTCGCATGCTCATTAATGCGCTCGGGAACAGTCTCCATCCTGGCTTCACGGTGGCCACGGAGGGTTAAGTACAGCTTTAGACTCCCAAAACTGTTTGATATGTGTATAAAGCCTGTATACACATATCAATCAATTTCGTGAGGTTTAAAAGTCTCTAGAGTGACTTACCTGCTGCCGATCACCGGGAAGCAGGGACGGAGACTGGGTGGGCTTACAAGATGCTGCAGGGACTTATGGGAATATTTCCCTCTGTCCCTGCAGTTTTCGGGAAATGTAAGTATTTTCTTCGTATAACGCCATTCTGAAATGACGTTATATAAAGGAAATATTTATCGAGTGATTTAACACTTTTTGCTTTGCTGAATAGCAAAAAGTGTTAAAGCACTGTAGAGATCAATGGCTGATCCCTACAGTGCGGTACTCAGCGACATGGGAATCAGTGGAGAAGATAATTGCGTTATCTTCTCCATTATCCCATTGCTGAATAGGGAAGCTACATAAACAACACGGAAATCATAGTTTCCGTATTTTTTATGTAAAAAAAAAAAAAATCAATGCTGAATAGACCCCATAAGACCGTCCGTTTCTGGACAGTGTTGTTATTAAATTGCAATGTCACATTTACTATTAAAAATTTCTTTAGGTACAAATGTAAAACCAAAAATAAAGTTTTAAGTTTAAGCAAATACAATTATCTCCCCGGTTAAAAAAAAAAAACTGCTTTCTTGCAAATTGCCATTAAATTAAGCGGTGTAGTCTTAAACTAGGTACACACTAGACGACTTGCAAACAGTGCGATGTCACTGATTTCCCTTGAACTCCTGGACACACAATCGAGTGAATACACACTGGGCCTGATTCAGACCCGGTTGCAAGCACTGAGCAATCGCAACCGGGTCGATGGTGGCCCACAGCGCATGCACACGACGGAGCCGGCTCCGTCGTGCGCATGCGCGAGACCCGGCTAGCGACAGGCAATCCGTCGCTCCGGGTCTTGCACCAAAGGGGGCGAGCTGGCGATGTTGAGTGACAGCTCGCCCCCTTTGGTGGGCGGGCCGAGGGGTGGCTGCCCAAACGGAGGCGTTCCCATGAGAACGCCTGCCGTTTGGGGGCGGCCCCACTGATATCACGAGTGATGTCAGTGGAGAGATTCCGGCTCTGTTAGAGCCGAAATCTCTCTGGGGCTTGCGGCCACGAGACCCTACCATAAGGGTCTCGTCGCAAGCCCGATGGTCTTGACCATCGTGACTATCATCATGGCCGCTCGCAATAGCTGTGGGTGGTCACCCACAGCTATGCGAGCGGCCAAGAGGCCGATCCAAAAAAATAAAAAGCCCGGCCCTGATTCAGAGCGAGCGCTCTGTCAGAGCAAGCGGCTCTGAATCTGGCCCACTGGACCTGATTCACCCCGCTCGCGAGCGCTGTGCGCTCGCAAGCAGGTTGATGGTTGCCCAGTGCGCATGCACACAACGGAGCCGGCTCTGTCATGCGCATGCGCGAGACCCGGATAGCGACGGGGAAACCGTCGCTCCGAGTCTCGTACCAAAGGGTGCGTGCTGTCGATGTTGAGTGACAGCACGCCCCCTTTGGTGGGCGGGCCGGGGGAGTGGCTGCCCAAACGGAGGTGTTCCCATGTGAACGCCTCCGTTTGGGGCCGATGTGATGTCTCTCCCGTGATGTCAGTGGGAGAGATTTCTGCTCTGTTTGATACTGGATTAGAACCTCTATACACTCCTTCCTATACCTTCTAATATCCTGCCTATACCTTCTAAGGATGACGCTAATTTGCGTACGCAGTTTATACAGTAAATAAAGACTCCAGACTTGGAACGTGTGGTTCCGAAGCACAAAGTATTATTCAAGTAAAAGTACAGTCAGTTACACGCTATTGATCCATACACAATTTGGCGCCAAGGAATTATACAGACCCAAGTACAGTATACATACGCAGCGCTTCCGGACCGGATGTTAGGCATCAGCAAGAAACCCTTCATCAATCAGCATTCAGCACGAAGACTAAGGGCCTCATTCAGAGGCGGTCGTAGGATGCAAGCGGTCGCTCAGAAACAGGGCGGCCGCTTGCATCCTGAACGGCCGCCTCCATGTCAGTCGTTAGGCTGTGGGTTAACACCCACAGCTCTAACGACCGCTAAGGGAGACGGTCGCGATGGTGAAGACCATCGGGGCTTACGACGAGACCCAAGGGTAGGGTCTCATCAACATTAAGCCCCAGGGAGCTTCCTGCTCTGTTTGAGCAGGAAGCTCCCCACTGACATCACTGATGATGTCAGTGGGGACGCCCACAAAACGGCAAGCGTTCCAAAAGGAACACCTCCGTTTGGCCGGGCACGCACCCTGCCCGCCCAGCAAACGGAGCGAGCTGTCAATCAGCAACGACAGCTCGCTCCGTCTGCTTCGAGCCCGCTAATGACGGGTGATCCGTCGTTAGCGGGGGCTCACGCATGGGCACGACGGAGCAGTCTCCGTCGTGCGCATGCCCTGTGGACCAACATCGAGCCGGTTGCGAGCGCTCAGCGCTCGTGACCCGACTCTGAATAAGGTCCTAAGACCCAGTGTTGGAGCACACATATTTATACCCCCCAGAAATAGACAACACAATAGAGAAGTTTGTTGCTGATGCCATTGGTCCTCAAGGGGGATGCATCTGTTACAGAGCATTTAACAGGCTGGTTCAAATAGACACAACCCAGCCTCCCAACAATTGAGGGTCTCTGGTTTCCCGCCCCATGCAACATCCTAACAGTTGTTCATAATATATATTTTGTTGCTTGAAGTCTCTGCGGTCCATAAGTTGAGAATGCATGATGCGATCTCCACACCAATAATACCGGAATTCTGTTGAAAGAGTACGCATCAGTACAAAACCAAACACGGCTTACTTAGCATGTATAAAACCTTAGTTACCAAATAATCTTTATTTCACAGCATTTATACTAAATGCACAAACTTAAATCTTATCCCTTAAAGCTTATGGAACCTTGTAAGTGGATATGTAATGTGTGAGTATGCGGGGTTTGATATAAAGACGCTAGTTAACTTGGAGCAGATGCGTGCACATAAAGCTAATGAACAGCGTTTTCATATAGGATCTTATGCATTCGCTAATATGCGATTAGTTACCAAGGCAATTGTGCGTATTATTGTGTGTATGAGAAATGGTGCACTTAGATCTCACTTAAACTAAGTGAACACCTAGCAGTGTGGAATGCTGAGCCTTATGGTTCCACACGCCCCCCTCTCTCAGCAGCCCCCACCCTTCCCAGGCTCAAAAGTAAAGTCCTTTGTTCTCCCAGACTCTTGTGTAGATGCTAATTAGCCCAGCTACAAGACCCAAACCTAAGATAACATTCTTGGCTTTGAAGGTATTTTATTGCAGGAAGCCTGCTAATGTAAGGTGTGTATTCAAGCAGGGCCACCTGGAGTGAGAGCAGACGTTATATTCAGGAAGCTTGTCTACACAGGCTAGTTGTCACGTGGCCATTTGCTCTGTTTAGCTAATGCAATATATCCTTTAGGGGAATTATAATAATATACACTTTATCCAGAGCACCCAAACTACGTAAAGTCATGAAATGGGCTTTTGGTGAATCGCCGTAACTTATGGCGATGGTCACAGATGCAATCGCATGATGCTAATGGTATTATCGCCACATGTACTAAAGTGTGAGTTTATCTAAAATGGCGCTTAGGCGGCCATTCGCAAAATGGCGTCTTGCGGCCAGTCGCAAGATAGTGTCGCTGCAATTCAATTTTAAACTGATCTTGTCTCGACAGAGGCTTGCGGCAACGAGACCCTACCACAAGGGTCTCGTCGCAAGCCCGATGGTCTTGACCATCGCGACCGTCTCCCTTGCCGCTCGCTATAGCTGTGGGTGGTCACCCACAGCTATGCGCGCGGCCAGGAGGCTGCTCTCAAAAACAAGAAGACCGGCCCTGATTCAGAGCGAGAGCTCTGTCAGAGCGTCCGGCTCTGAATCAGGGCCACTGTTCAATCTAACAACCGACCAAACGATACATCTTGCATTGTTTGGTGGTTAGATCATTAACTATATAATGTAACCATATCGCCTGGTCATTCGGTAGAGCGTACACACTGCACAATCTGCGGGGAATCGTTAATGAGATTGACAGATCTTACTGCATGTAGAAAAGAGTCGACGGACGACGCCACGGGAGCCACATAAGCCACACCACTGATCTGACCGCTGTGCCCTGTGAGCCATGAGCCCTCTCTATTTGCTCAGGCTCTGCTGCTCCGGGTCTCATCGCTCCTATTCCCGGGATTGCAGCTCCTCTTGGCGCAGGCGCACAGAGGCCGGCTCCATCTTGGATACAGCTGGCTGGCGATGCATGTGTTCTGCCCGCTGTGAGCAGAGTCAGAGCCCTAGGAATACCGGCTGCCACCCGTGGCCAATCGCTGCCACCTACCCATTATACTGACTCAGTAATACTGGGTCTGGACCACCATCTGCGGCGCAGCGGTGACCACCTGTGACCTGAAGCTGACGGAGAGAGAGGAATGACACAGACCGTCTGTGGACAGACCAGGGAGAGGCCGCCAGGGGCTGGCTGAGTGTGGGTGCCAGCTGGAGGCTGTGGCTGTTTGTACTTACGCTGCAGTTCATGGTGAGTGGATTTTACAGTGACTGTAACACATTATAGGACATAGAACCCCTGTATCTGCTGGAATCTACCTCCCTTTCCCGTTCCCTGCCTACCACACCCACTACCTTCTGCCCTGCTGCATGTTGGCCTGACACAGGGCCTGATTCATTACGGAGCTGTGATTGTGCACGCAGTATCACTGCGAAAATATGCTAAGCAGCCTAACATAAGGAAGTCCACTTTACCTTAGACACATCTGTAATACTTTGCAAGTCTGCATAACATCGGTAACATCAAGTACAATTGGAGCCTCACGCACACTTGCACAAGGTCTGACCTTACTCGGGAATTTCTAACCTCATTGCACACAGTGAAATCCCAAGCTGCAAATGACATCACAATTGCTAATTTATGCATGTCCCTGTAACGGCATTCAAACTCACTGGCACGCCAGCGTTTCACCGAGCACCTCTCAGGTCACCACCCCCAAACGGTCACTTCTTGTCAATCACTCTGCAATGGGTCCGCGTAGACAGTAGGCAGTGTGATCGCAGTGAAGCCTACGTGCACTGTGATGCATGCGCAGAATGCAACAAACGGCCGATTGCATGTTTAAGTGCAGTTGCGATCGGTAATGAATCAGACCAACAGTCTTTAGTGCTCAGTGCCATAGCAGGACCAAGTAGGTTGTATCGGCAACACTGTCATGTGTCCTTCGTAATTAATTCTGCTGTGGTTTCATAGTCCATTCACTGATGTGGAAGATGAAGACGATTTAGGTATTTCTTCTTCAAGTTCTTCAGAAATTGCCGCCATGTCTACAGTTCAGATTGTCACGCCTCATGCTATGCCACAGAAAAAGAAAGTTAAAGGGTACCCTTCTATTCATTGAAAGTCACAGGCTTTGCTAAATGGCTTGTTAGGAAAAACGACTTCACAGCAAAATGTATAATTTACCCCATTACGTTTGCCATAAAATTTAAAGGAAGAAAAGCCATAGTGATCATCAGAAATCCCAAAAACATATTCGTCAGAACTGCAAGAGCGTCAAAATCAAAATATGACTACTTTCCTGGTGCAGAAACAGACGTCTGAAGAAGATGCCGTCACAATTGCTGAAGTTGCATCTGTGTATCGCAATGTGAAACATGGTCAAAGTTACAACTCTTTGGATTACCAGAAGAAATTAAACCATTAAGATAGCAGCAAACATTTTGTGAAGTAGAACCAAGGCAACAGCTATCTCTCAGAATGTCCTTGATCCATACAGTCAAGATGTAGGAGAACTTCACAAAGCATTCTATATTTCTGTGTCTTCTGATGCAACAAACCAAAGCAATATTAAAACTTTACCAGATAAGTGCATACAGCGCTGACAATGCACCTGTGAATTAGGGCAAGAACAATTCAGTTTTAAGTTACTAAAAAAGAAAAATCTGTCCATCCTGAAAGATAACTGCAACTGCCATGCCATTAACAACACCATCAAACATGGACTTAAAACCTTTCACTATGACATTGAAGCTTTGGTCCTCAAGATCTATAGTGAGTTTGGTTCTTCAGCATCAAATGTTGAGTCATTGAAAGAATTTGCGTTGAGATACAGCTCAAGGAAATACTGGGACACTTTCCTACAAGATGGCTATCTCTGGGCCTGATTCAGAGCCGGACTCTATTTGCGCTCGCTCGTTCAGAAAAAGGGGCCGGCTATTTAAATTGAGCGCTCGCTCTTTGCGGTCTGTTGACGCCTCTATGTCTGAGCGAGCGAACGAAACATACACTCGCTATTTTGTAAAGACTCCCCCTGGCCGCTCGCATCCTACGTCATCTCCACTATTTATTTGATTAATCGAGTACATCGAAAGGCATCTGAACTGCTCGCAGTGCTTGTGGTAGGATTTTCCTACCGCAATCATGCGAACAGTTCAGGCTAAGAAACAACCAAGTGACGTGGTCGATGACGCTGCTTTGTTAGTTATGCACACCCTTAAAACGCCCGTTTTGACCTTTTGGCACGCCTGCGTTCGGATCACCACTCCCCATTTTCAAACACCTTCCCCTGTTACCACCCACAAACGCCTCATCCTGTCACTCAAATTAGCAGGCATTCGCTATTTTGCGAGCGCTCGATTTCCGACCGCAATGACTGGTTGGCGCATGCGCATTACGACCCATACGCATGCGCAGATATGCGAACATAGGTCGGAGCGAACGAGCGGCTCTGATTCAGGCCCTCTGTTTCCTGCAATTGAGAGAAGTGTGCACTGCTGGTCTGATATTAAGTCAGATTTTTTGTCGAAGGGTGAAGAAGGCTGTTCAAGATTAACATGGCAGTTTGTAGCCCCAGATGGAGGGAATGATGCTCAAAGTGACCATTCACTTCCTGCGTGCCACCTACGTTTTCTGCAGCACATCTTGCCTCTATTTCAAACAGTTGTTAGAAAACTGGAAAACAGCTCCATTGCTTCTGTTCAGCTGGACAGAATCGAGCAAGCTGGAGAGCAGAAAACAAAATTGATTCTTTGGAACAAAAGTTCATTAAATCCTAGAAAAAAATCTCAAATGCTGACAGGTCAAGTTTTGGAAGATAGGCAGAATGTTTATTGGTACGGTGCATCAATTATCTGTTCAAAAACAATAATTTTTCTGAAAGAATGTGCTCAATCTTCTTGCCGGTCTTTCACTTAAAGAACAACAGGGAGATCTTCATTTGCAGTGGAGATCTGTTTCAAACCTTTCAGACAAACTAAACCTCAACCTGAGTAAGGACCAACTGTACAGTGGCATAACTTCATCCCAGGTGCCCGGAGGCAAGATAAATTTGGTGCCCCCCCCAAATTAAAATTTCCCACCACCCCCCAGCTTTTGCTGCCCCCCTATGCAGTCCCTTTTATACAAATCCTCCAGTAGTGGTCCCCCTATGCAGTGCCCGCCTATGTAGTACCCCCCAGTAATGGTCCCCCTGTGCAGCGCCTCCAGTAGTGTTTCCCCTATGCAGTACCTCCAGTAGTGGTCCCCCTATGCAGTGCCCCCAGTAGTAAGGCCCCTGTAGTGTTCCCAATAGTAAGGCCCCTGTAGTGCCCCCAGTAGTAATGCTGCTGTAGTGCCACCATATGATGCCCCCAGTAGTAAGGCCCCTGTAGTGCCCCCAGTATTAAGCCCCCCTGTAGTGCCCTCAGTATTAAGCCCCCTGTAGTGCCCCCAGTATTAAGCACCCTGCAATGCCCCCAGTATTAAGCCCCCTGTAGTGCCCCCAGTATTAAGCCCTATGTAGTGCCCCCAGTATTGTGGCTCCTCCCGCTCGCGCGCGCACACTCACATATACAAAAAAAAGACTTACCTTCAACCCCGCTGCAGTGCTGCTGCTGCCGTCCATCCCCAGCGCCTGCTCCTCGGAACTATGGGAGCGACGTCATGACGTCACTCCCATAGTGCACTGCGGGACCCGGAGCTCAGTAGTGAGCTCCGGCTGCCGCTGGCGCCGGGGGAGGGAGGAAAGAAGGAGCGGGCGCCCGATAAATGGAGAGTGCAGGGGGTGCGGCCGCACCCCTTGCATTCTCCGTAGTTACGCCACTGGAGGTGGAGTGCCAATCAGCGGCGCTCCTCCATGCAGCTCCTCCTCAGCAGTGGCCAGATGACAATGGAGCCAGGTGCCCCCTTCAGGGCTGGCGCCCGGCGGCAATTGACTCCATTGTCTCCGGGAGTTCCGCCACTGCAACTGTACAAGAAGTTTTGTGACTTCTAGTTTGCATACCCCGTACTTGACAAAAGTAAAGTAGAAGACCAAATTTGGGTAGATTTCTTCAAGTGCCAGACCACTATTGATGTCTCCCATTCCCAATTGCTGAGACTGATATTCACATTTTCAATTCCCATCAGTAACTCATATGCTGAAAGAATCTTCAGCATCATGAAGAATCAGTGGTCGTTTGAAAGAAACCGGATGTCCATGATCTTATGGGGGCATCCACTACATGATCTGAAAACAACTGCACGATTACGACATTGTAATCGTGCAGTCGTTTGTCAGTCGTGTGATGTGCCTGCACTGAACGAGCAGACGTTCAGTGCAGGGTCATCCATCATCTGGAAACATGCTGAGCCTGACGATATCGTCAGGTTGACCAGCATGTTTGCACGATGATAGATGTCTAAAAGACCAAATTTTCAAACGATGTTTGAACGATTATCGAACGATTTTATCGTTATCGTTCAATCGTTCAACTTTATCGTCTAGTGGATACCCCCTTTAGTGAAGACATAGGCCCTCATTCAGAGCCACTCGCTAGCGGCAGTACGCTCGTTCCGAGCGATGTTCGCACATCTGCGCATGCGTACGGTTTTTAGTACGCATGCGCGAACCAGTCAGTGCGGCCGAAAATCGTTGGTACGCAATATAGCGAGGGCCTGCTATTTTGAGTGACAGAATGAGGCGTATGTGGGTGGTAACAGGGGAAGGTGCTTGAAAACGGGGAGTGGAGATCCGAACGCAGGCGTGCTTAAAGGTCAAAACGGGCGTTTTAAGGGAGTGCATAATTAATACAGCAGCGTCATTGACCACTTCACTTGTTTTTTTTTAACTCAGAACTGCTCGCAAAATAGCGGTTGAAAACACCAACCACAAGAATAGCGAGCAGTTCATACGCTGTACGATGTACTCGATTAATCTAATAAATAGCGGACATGACGTATGGTGCGTGCGGCCAGGGGGCGTTTTTATCAAATAAACGAGCGTATGTTTTGCTCGCTCGTTCAGACTTAGAGGTGTGAACAGACCGCAATTTGCGAACGGATCATTTGAATAGCCACCCCTTATTTTTGAACGAACGACCACAAATAGCGAACGGCTCTGAATCAGGCCCATAGCTCCAAATTAAAGTGAACTCTTCTGAAAGTTGTGTTGCATTCTTCAATTTGTTAAAAGATAAACACAGCAAAGAACTGCTGAAGGCAGCAAAATGAAATACAAAATATGTGTGGAAAATGCAAGCATGTACAGTAAAAACATTTTCAAAATGTTTGTCTTTTTCATGTTAACACTAGTAGTCCTGGCGGGTAGGAGGAATTGTCCAGCCAGGTATTTTTGAAAGGTGGCAACCCTAACCTAACCTCATTGACCAACACTGCAAATTGTAAATAAACCATTCACCAATATGAATATTAAAGACCACAGCATGTATTGCTGTTCAGGAGGAATACTTAAAGTTTGCATCTATGCCCATGTTGATGGCCACCAATCACAATTCCACCTCTGCTGACACTGCCCCTCTTAGCTTTTCAATGTGGAATACTGTTTATGATGTCTTAATGTCTTGTAGATGGATTATAGTAATGATGTAGAGCTGGAGGTCTGCATGATTGTTGTAGGGGGAGCTGGAAATACGATGATTTGCGAGTAATGAGATAGCTGGGGGGCCATTGGAAAAACACATCCATTTTAAGTCAGTGCAAAATATGCTTTTTATGGGTTAGGATTGATATACAGTAGATATACTGAATTAAAGAGGTCAGTATATGGGCTATAAAGGGGAAAGTCAAGGAAGAAAAATAACATGGTGGGTACAGAATATATAGATCTCAAGGGAGAAAAGTTTAATATTAGAGAAAAGGGAAGGTAAAACTAATGATGGAGTGGATATAATAGTGGAATTATAGGTGTAAATGTACAAAATATTAAATCAAGATCAAAATAAGAGTAGGGTTGGTAGTGGTAATATTATTGAAATTAATACAAATAGATGGCTATAGGTCTAGAGATGGATGGGATAGATACAATAAAGGGATACTGGATATGCTGTAGCTAAATAAATACATCAAAAAGTAGAGAATTTGGTAACACAACCTTGTCACGCTCCGGACTATTAAAACCATTTTCCTACCTCTTTGGTGCCTGTCCAGGATAGCACAGAGGTCCGTTCACGCTGCACATCGCTCCCGGCTGGTGCTGAGGTCTGTCTGTGCTGCTCCTGCCCCGTCTGCTCAGTGTCCTGTCACTGAGCATGGAGATGGCTCTCCGCAGTCACTTGCTCACAGAGTGTCTCCTCAGCATGATGGTATAGAACCTGCACGCCAGAGTTCCCTCCAGAACAACAGCATGGGCGCAGCCATGTTGGACTCTGTCACCTGACGCTCTTTCTTTACTCAGAGTGCTGCTCCCAGACCAGCTGATCGCAGCATCCAATTCCTGGGGATCCACCCCTATAAATTCCATTCCCTGACTGGCCCTCATTGCCAGTACAACGTCGCTGCCACATTGGACTCTTATCAATTAAGTCCCTCAATTCATCACATCAGTCCCAAGCGATCAAGTTCATCAATATCGGTCCCAACCAATCAAGTTCATCAGCTTTTCAACATCGGACTCCTATCAATTAAGTTCCTCAATTCATCAACATTGGTCCCAACCAATCAAGTTCATCAATTCCTCAACATCGGTCCCAACCAATCAAGTTCGTCAATTCTTCAACATTGGACTCTTATCAATTAAGTTCTTCAATTCATCAACATTGGTCCCAACCTATCAAGTTAATTAATTCATTAATATTGGACTTATATCAATTAACTTCTGCAATTCTTCAACATTGGTCTCAAACCAATCAGGTCCATCAATTCTTCAACATCTGATTCAGGGCCTGATCCAGACCTGCTCGCAAGGATGCGTTCGCTCATAGCCAGCGATTGTTTGCAATCTGTGCATGCGTATGCATCGCAGTGCGTGAACCAGTGCTAGTGATCGGGAAGCGATCGCTCGTTGCGCATAGACTGCCCAGCAGAGTGAGTGGCAGGAGAATCCGTTGGTGGGTGGTGACAGGGGCTGGCCATTATTAACGGGGTGGAGATGCGAACGCAGGTGTGTCTCAGCGTCCCAAAGCCATTTCAGAGGCGTGTATAATTAAGAGGCAGCATCATTGTACACGTCACCTGGCTGATTTTTACACTCAAGTGATCGCAGCGCTTGAGGCAGGGTATAGTCAACTTCAAGCGCTGCGATCGCATCCGATGGTAGCCGATGTACTGCTGGTTGCATACACTTCCTGGGGATGACATCTGCAAGTGGGCGTCTTAAGACAGGCTGGTGGGCGTCTGCATACACTGGGCAATCTCACACCAAGACATAGTGGGCGTGCTAATGCCTTGCCATGCGATCGCCTGCCTGCCAAAATTTGCATACGCAGGATGCGAGCATACGCATCTAGCGAGCAGGTCTGAATCAGGTCCTCAATTCCATCAAGTTCTCAACATTGGTCTCAAACCGATCCATCTCTCAATCCGGCATCATCGGTTCCAATCCAATTCTGCTCATTCATTTGCTATTATATATTCAGTTCCATTCCAACCTGCTGTTCAGTAAAGACTTTCTATTCCTGTTCTCGTCTTCGGGCCCATCATCCACTGCCGTATCTCTACTTCCTCACATCTATACATGAGGAGGTCCTGGCTCAAACCACCCAAGTTCATCCACGCCTTTCAAATCTCTTCAGTCTCCCATGCCTGTTCCAACCCAAAACCAACCCTCAGGCTTGACAGTTTGTACTGGCCCATGGATCCAGCCAAGAATAAGGCACAATCTGATGGGTTTTCACCTGATCTTGTTGCTTGCCTAAAACACCAAGAGGCGATGCAGGGTCAGGTGGTACAGTTCCTACAAGAACTGACTAACCAGCTGGATAACGTCCAATCCACTCTAAGGCTTAGGAGCTGCCACTTAATCCATTCTTATTTCTCTGGTTCTAGTTTCCTCAGTAGAACCTCATTTGTACATTCCTACTCCTGCAAAATTTGATGGGAAGCCCAAAAATTGCAGGGGTTTTCTAAATCAATGTGAAATACAGTTTGAGCACCAACCCAGCAACTTTCCTTCAGACCTTTTATCTGGATCCACCTTAGACTGGGCTTCACCCTTATGGGAAAGATCGGAGCACATCCTAACTTCTTACAAGGAATTTGTCAAGGCATCCCACCAATCTTTGACGAGCCTCGGAGAGTGTCCATCTGCATCTTCAGACCCTACACCATGGTTAAAATTCTGTAGGCCAGTATCTGGTGCAGTTTCAAATACTGACATCAGAACTCTCTTGGAATGATGGAGAATTCTATGCAGCCTTCTAGAACGGCTATCCGACAAAATTAAAGATGTTCTTGTTACTCGTGATATCCCGGACAGATTCGAGGACTTGATCTTCCTGTGCACCAAAGTGGACTTACGTTTTAAAGAACATGCTATTGAGAGAGGGAGATTCATTCATTCCAAGCCTCGGGTGACAACCTTGCCTCAGTCAGTTTCTCCTCCCAAAGAGGAACTGATGCAAATCAACCGTTCTCGTCTGTCACAGGAAGAACACCAAAGGCGACAGTCTGAGAATCTCTGTTTATACTATGCTGCTCCTGCTCATCAGCTCAACAATTGTCTCAAGCGTCCGGGAAACTCCCACTTCTAACTCAGCAAGGAGAGGCTAAGTTAGGAGTAGTTCATTCCTCTCCAAAGAAAACCTCTAAGTTTCTTTTCAAGTAGCCAAGCGCTTCAAGCAAGTCTCTGGGCTGTTGGATTCAGGAGCAGCTGGTAACTTCGTCACATCTGAATTGGTCCAGCGATGGGCATTAGCAATTGAGAGTCTGCTTCATCCTATCTACCTCACAGCTGTTGATGGAAGCCGCATCCTAGGGTGTACCATTACCCTTTAGACTTGACCTCTGTGAGTCAAGATTGGTGCCCTTCACTGTGAACTTTTACATTTTCTTGTCTTACCCAGGGCATCGCATCCCTGGGCTTGCCCTGGCTCCGTCTGCAGAATTTCAAATTGACTGGAACCTCACAAATCACAACTTGGGGACCTTCCTGCTTCGGTCTTTGCCTCCAAAAATTTCTTCCAGTATGCTCTGCTGTACCATCTCATCCGGATACTCCTCCTCCTTATCAAGAATTCACTGATGCTTTCAGTAAAGCTGATGCTGATATTCTTCATCCTTACCGTGAATGAGATTGTCCAATTGAATTAATCCCTGGGAAATCTCTCAAAGGATGAATTTATCTGCTATCGGCTCGCAGAAACAAAGGCCATGACTGGCTATATCCAAGAGAATTTGGAAAAAGGGTTCATCCGCCCATTACACCTCTCCCGCTGGTGCGGGGTTCTTTTTCATCTAGAAAAAGTATGGAGGTCTGCGCCCCTGCATCGACTGCAGGGGACTGAATTACATCACCATTAAAAGCCACAATCCTCTCCCTCTGATCACAGAGCTTTTTGACCGAGTCAATGGAGCCACCATCTTCACCAAATTGGACTTGTGAGGAGCATATAATCTCATTCGAATTCGGGAGAGAGACGAGTGGAAGACCTCATGCAACACCCGCGACGCTCACTACGTGTGCCTCGTTATGCCCTTCTGTCTCAGTAATGCTTCCACAGTATTCCAGCACTATGTCAATGAAACAAACATGTTGTCTATCTTGATGATATTCTCATATTCGCCAATGATCTGGAAGAACATTGCCGGCAAGTAAAGGAGGTACTGACACGTCTCCGTTCCAATCATCTCTACTGTAAATTGGAGAAGTGTGTCTTTGAGGTCAAGTCTATTCCCTTCCTGGTATATATCATTTAAGATTCTGGTCTCGAAATGGAGCCAGAAAAACTCCAAGCAATTCAGGAATGGCCACTCCTTAATACTCTCAGGAATGAACAAAGAAGAACAAAGTATTCTTATACGGGGCACTCACAGGCTAAACATAGATCATAACCAATTCTATAGTGACCTTAAGAAAATTATTAAAATATAACTTTTATTAGATCATATGTAAAACAGTGAAATATATATATTTTTTTAATATACAGTAAAATTATTAAAACTGTGTGTTGTCCACAATTATTACGCTTTTGTATCACTGTGCTGTAATATAATATCGCACTATTGTGAATATACTCCTGGTATCTAAATATTGTTACAAATCCCCACTGGTGTAGAATACAATATGTCTTATCACCACAATTAATTACCAACCATATCCTTCAAAAGGGGGTGTAGTATAATACCCCTTCCTTAGATTAATTGAGCTTTGAGTAAGCAAGTGTGTAGTTGAAGTATATTATACAGACTTGCATCATATACATATTATTATCCCATAGCTACATAGTCTCTCATCAGGGACAGATACAAGTTAATATTACTTGCAGGTCTATAGTACAAGTCAATTGACACACTGTATTATATCAATCGTGGAATAGTTATACTGTTACAGCTGCCCTCATTGGCGTCAGCCTGAGATTAACAGTGAGCATGCCTGCAGCCCCTTATCCAGGCATAATGGCAGTCACCAAGTATATCTCCCTCAGGTAAGTTCAATACAATGCCCTGAGAGATAAATCCACAGTATTGATATTGCGCATCACACAATTTCATATTCTCCCTCTATGTTTGTATAAGAATACTTTGTTCTTCTTTGTTCTAATTGTGATTATCCCTATTCTTGGGTGCACCTCCCCTACAGCAAGTATTAAATGATATAGGATATTTACTTGGGAAAGGCAATGATTAGATGAGGGTCTGTGCGGATATCTTGTCCTTCTTGAATATTACTCTCAGGAATGTACAGAGCTTCCTTGGGTTTGCGAACTACTATCGCAAATTCATAAATAACATTTACACCATCATTGCACCTATCACCGCGCTCACCCGGAAAGGTGCCAATCCATTCCGATGGTCAGAGGAACTAAGAAAGCCTTCCAAAAAATCAAACAGATGTTAATTTCAGCTCCTGTTCTTGATCAACCAGATGTCTCACAGCCATTCGTCTTGGAAGTTGACGCTTCTTCCATAGGAGTCACAGCTGTGCTTTCTCAACGCGCTGGTGATGGTCTTCTTCACCCCTGTGGATTTTTCTCCAGAGAATTCACTCCGGCTGAGTGCAACTACTCTACTTCCTGGAGAAGTGTGCAGAATGGGGAGCATTTCTCCATTTAGGGGGCCGGGTTTAATGACGCAAATCTTCATGAATTGTGTCATTTGGCCCCACCCCCTATTTAAATTTGAGGCAATCGCGTTAATTTTTCAGCATTGCATTCCTGATAATCTGCAATGTGCACTCCTGTTGGGCAATTCTGCTAATCTGCACTGTGCAATCCTAAACTCCTGTGGTGCTAACTTGCACTGTGCAATCCTGATACTCTGCAGTGCTATCCAATTATATCTACATCCTACTATCCTGATAATCTGTTAGCATTTAATGAATTCCTGCAAACATGACAGGTGCAAACCCGAACTTAAGCCCTGATTCAGAGACACTCACTATTTGCGAGCGCTCGCTCTGAATCAGGGCGGGCCGTTTTTTTTTTCACCGGCCTCCAGGCCGCTCGCTAAGCTGTGAGTGACCACCCACAGCTTTAGCGGGCGGCCTGGCGATGGTTGCGATTATCGCGACCATCAGGCTTGCGACGAGACCCTTGTGGTAGGGTCTCGTCCAAGACAAGCCCCAGTGAACTTCCTGCTCTAATAGAGGAGGAAGTTCCCTACTGACATCACTGGTAATGTCAGTAGGGCCACCCACAAATGGCAGGCGTGCCTTCAGGAACACCTCCGTTTGTGCAGCCACCCCCCCTGCATGCCTAGAAAACGGGGCGAGCTGTCAATCACAATCAACAGCCGCCCTGTCTTGTAGTGAGTCCCGCAGCTAGTGAAAATTCACTCCCTACTGCGCTCGCACACGCGCATTGCGCACGCCGCGTGTGCGCACTGTCCAGCCATCGACCCACTTGCGAGCGCTATGCGCTCGCGAGCGGGTCTGAATCAGGCCCTTTGTTATTAGTTTCCTGAATTCTATTCCGAGGATTCTGCATTCTTGCACTCTCACTATCTGTACCTGTGCAGCAGTATGCTGCTATTGCTGTCTTCTCTCAGTCATAATATTAAAGCTTTTGATTTTAATCTGCTTGAGGAGTAGTTTTAATTAGCCATCTAGCTTCACTAACACTCCAGCAAGGCGCCTTGACCTGAATCCCTCCTCCCAGTGCCATGATACACTATGGCCAATCTTTTGAGAGAGTCATCGCAGACAAAATGTGTCAGCAGCCCTCCAGTTACCAGGTCTAAATATCCTCAGCAAGCATTGGCTATCATCATTGGTTGTCTGTATGTCCCATCATCACAAATTGCACATTGCTGAGGAGTACACTTTTCCTGCAGTTGTGACTCTGGAGCTCCTGTGTTTGCGAATGCACACTCATTCAGCTTTCTGATAGGGAGATTACCAGCTGAATTATCTCTCCTCCACAGCACTGCAGGTTCTGTGAGAGACTTTTAACTACACACTTTGAATACATCTAAATGGTGAGAATATCTTGATAAAAATGTTAATAGGACATTTGTTTTCACTAAGTTTATACAATCTGCCATACAGGAGTACTGACTCTGGAGTATTCCAGCGCTAACTGTGGAATTGTAATTAGTTAAAGCACGTATAAAGAAACCCCACCCTACAAATCCTGCGTTTGCCTCTGTAATATGCATGTGTAACTGTAGTAGCAAATTAATTTGCCTTGTGCAGTACACTGCACGTATATATTTAGCTCTAAAGGTGCATACACACGGGAAGATTCGCTCCATGAGCGACATTGTCCTGTGTGTCCCCGGCAGGGGTGTGCTCAGTGACGTTAACGACACTGAGCACAAGAACTGAACAAAATCAAGAACGATTTCGTTCAGTGCCGGGCTCCCGCCCTCATCCCTGAACATGTTCAACCTGACAATATCGTCAGGTTGGAAGGGAGGTTCGGGCGATGAACGTTAACTACCAACTACAAACGGGAGCGCGCATTGGGGAGATGTATGAAGACCAGAAACGGTATCAGCGCAAGTTATGTGCATTGATACCGCTTCTCCCCGCTGGCGCTAGCCTATCCCCACAGTCCCTGCTAGGACTGCTGCCGGCTCCAGGCTGCACGTGGGGATCTTGTGATACTTGTGAGATCTTGCGCATGCTCAGTGGAGCCGGCTGGGGCAGAGACACAGCGCATAAGCACTAGGCTGATGTGCTGTGGTCTCTAACGGGTAGCGCCGGAGGGGGGAGTTAACGCTCCCCCCTCTCCGGCCGATGAGATGTTTACACATCTCATCGGTAGTGCTTCCTGCTTCACCTCGGTAAAGAGGCAAAGCAGGAAGCGTTATAGCGGCACTTAACGTGCCGCTTTCATACATCTACCCCACTGATCGTTATTGTTCATCGTTTTAGGGCTAAAACTCAACAATATTTTGGACGACTGAACGATAACGATATCGTTATCGTTCCGTCGTCCAAAAAAATTGCTGCGTGTGTACGCAGCATAACTACTTGTGTATTTACTTGTACTGATTTAATATATTGTGCAGCATTCAGTGATAGCATTTAATTTTTTTATGCAAACGTTTGCTAACCCCGACTCCACAGCACCCTATTCTACCCTATCCCTGATATATGCAAATGTGCTATTTCCTACTGGTATACCGAATATGGGGCAGATTCAGGAAGGACACGGAATTTGTTGGTCTACCTCTTTGTTTTGCTAATCTATCTCTGGGAGGGGGATATTGTAACTGGCTATTTGGAAAACAGAGTAATAATTAAATATAAATTATACCAAAATGAACATTCATTAATACTTGTTCCATATGGCGACACATTACATAACACAAATAATGTTTTTTTAGCTATTTGCAAACAAATTTCTGAAATAAATTATGTAAGTCATGAAGAGCCTTCTGATAGTTATATGTAATTGTTAGTTTAAATACATAGGAGGCGATTCAATACAGCACGTTGTGAGTAGATCCGGGAAGAAGTTCCTGGAGCTATTAATTTGACCATGCTGTAAGTCCCACTAGAGGATTTCTGCTCGCAGCACCGCAGCCGGCACTTAAGTTGTAGAATGCCAGTTACCGTGACTTAACATCTGGCTTAAGATGCGGTAACCGGCGTCTCCTGACTATGGCCCTGATTCAGAGCCGGACGCTCTGACCAGAGCGCTCGCTCTGAATCAGGGCCCACCTCCATAATTATGGAGCGTCCTCCTGGACGCTCGTATAGCTGTGGGTCACCACCTACAGCATATACGAGCGTGCAGGTTGATGGTCGCGATGGTCTTGACCATCGCGACCATCGCCACTGCGAGCCGAAGCCTGCGGTTGAGTTTCTCAACCGCAAGGCCCGGAGTGATTTTGGCTCTATCAGAGCCAAAATCACTCCCACTGACATCACTAGTGATGTCAGTGGGGCCGGCTTCTGATGGTAGGCGTTCCCTTGGGAACGCCCCCGTCTGGGAGGCACGCCCCCGGCACGCCCACCAAAGGGGGCGTGCTGTCAGTCACCATCGACAGCACGCCCCCTTTGATGAGACACTCCGAGCGTCTTGCGCATGCGCACGACGGAGCTCCCTCCGTCGTGCGCATGCGCAGTGCACACAGCCGCTCGCGAGTGGGTCTGAATCAGGCCCTATGTGCAGGGCACAATGGGGACAATTGAATAGCTTCAGGAACTCTTCCCGGCGCTATTCACGTCACACTGAATTGCCCCCATAGTCTGAAGTCCCTATCAATAAGTAATGTTAGGATTGTTTAATAAAGAGCAAACTTGAAAATAGAATTTGTGTCAGGGGTATTGTAAGAATCAGCGAGGTCCCTCTGGTGGTCATTACATACATGTATAGGTGAAAACAAGACACTTCTGCAGTTGAAGAAATTATTGCCAACTTTTATTATTATCTCACAGAGATCATAACAACATACAGATATTCCGCAAATGATTTCATTATGTCATTGCAAAAATAAGTATTTCATTCTCACAACTGTTTTCCAAACATTTACAAGCAAAAAACAACAACTACTGTAAAAGTGGTAAATATGTTTCACTGTATTTTGGGCCTGATTCAGAGATAGACACTATAGCCACCGCTACTGCCAATTTGTACACAGCGGCTGTGCGAATATATGCAAATGTTACAGCCACTGGGAATTGAATTGAGACGCCCACGCTTCACAAACCCAAGCGACTGCATACAAATACGCAGCATCGGACGCAGATCAGTCGATAATCGGCCTTCTGAGTAACCGCTGGAGCCATTTTTACTGAGTACAGTGTTTGAGTCGCCATACCCCCCCCCCTGTTGCCGCCCACAAACGGCCCCTGCCTGTCAGTCACTTTGTGAATAAATCCTCACTGGGTAACGACAACGGTAATGAAACTTGACACTTGCGCAGTGCGACTTAGACACATGCTCAGATCACCAATAATCGCTCAACTGCATAAACATCGGCATTGTGTTTATCTCCAAATCAGGCCCTTTATCACCTACAATGTTATTTATACTGTAGCTGTGACAATAAGTATCCGGACAAGTTAAGCTCCATGGCTCAGGCTTGTATGGCAAGATTTGGCATAATATTTAATTAAATTGTTGATAATGTTTCAGTTTGTTAGAGGTCACTATTGGATTCTTCTTGTTAGCATTGCAGAACACATGTCAAATGTGCTAAATAGCCACAATTACATTATAATTAAAATGAACTGATTTCAGTAGAATTCAAAAATGAAATTACTGTGAAGTTTGGTTACATAAATTCAAATGACGAAGCAAATAAGTCAATGTGCAATTACAAAAAAACATTCTATGTGTTACTAACTTGAGAAAAAAGCATGAAGTCTTATGGTGCATACACACAGGATGATCGACAACGATAACAATATCGTTGTACGATCTCCTGGGTGTGCTGGATGATCGATATCGATCATCCAGCACACCATGTACCCGCCAACGATGGCCAACGAACCGTGATCAACGATCGCGGGTTCCTATAGTAACCTGATCGATATTGACCAGGTTGGCCTGCATGAATGGGCGATGGTCGATATCGTTATCATCCATGCGTGCCCACGCATCGCAGGTCGTTGGCCACCGAAAAATTCTATGATCGATATCGTTGTCGTTCATATCGTCCATTTTAATAGGACCATGTGTACGCAACATTAGTTATACATATGTAGAGCAACGTAAATGAATTTCCTGCATAACAGACAGGTAGAAATCATATTGAATGTTCAATAGTGACAGTATATATAGAAAGATTTAAAAAAAATTGTTTCATGAACTTTGTTCTCATGCTCTTGTTGGCCTCCGGAATGTTTTGAGACACAGGCAAGTATAGTATGTGGTTAATATACATGGATGGATAATTATTTGGAAATTATCCAAAAACATTAAATAGCTTAAAATAAAATAGCTTTACTTAACTGGTTCCTTCATATATAACAATTACCATTAAATAGCTTTGGTTAGCAGAAGATTCTCCCTTTCTGTATTATGAGGAAACATGTTCAGTTCTTAAAGTAACACAAAGCATTTTGCTTATATTTATAAAATTGTGTAGCTGATAGGTATATAGGCCCTGATTCAGAGCCGGACGCTCTGACCAGAGCGCTCGCTCTGAATCAGGGCCCACCTCCATTAATATGGAGCGTCCTCCTGGACGCTCGTATAGCTGTGGGTCACCACCCACAGCATATACGAGCGTGCAGAATGATGGTCGCGATGGTCTTGACCATCGCGACCATCGGAACTGCGAGTAAAAGCCTGCGGTTGGGTTTTTCAACCGCAAGGCCAGGAGTGATTTTGGCTCTTATCAGAGCCAAAATCACTCCCACTGGCATCACTAGTGATGTCAGTGGGGCCGGCTTCAGACGGTAGGCGTTCCCTTGGGAACGCCTCCGTCTGGCAGGCACGCCCCCGGCACGCCCACCAAAGGGGCGTGCTGTCAGTCACCATCGACAGCACGCCCCCTTTGATGAGACACTCCGAGCGAAGGAAAGTCCTTCGCTCGTCGGGTCTCGCGCATGCGCACGACGGAGCTCCCTCCGTCGTGCGCATGCGCAGTGGGGACCATCGACCCACTTGCGAGCGGACAGCCGCTCGCGAGTGGGTCTGAATGACCCCCATAGTCTATAGCATAAAATGTATGCAAGTGCAGTTTTATGACTTTAAAACCAAGCCAAACTCAATGATTGCATACTTTAGGATATTCAGCTTCATTCTACTGGCTCGCCATCAGAGGGAAGCGCAGTTTGGCGGTAAGGTGACACCGTTTGTGCTTCATGGTCAGCCCGTACTGGGCAGACATATCCAGCTTCTCTCCTTCTTGTTTAAAGAACTGCATCTGCTGGAGCATAGTGGTGAGGAACAGAAAGATCTCCATCCTTCCAATGGCCTCACCGATGCATCTTCTCTTGCCCAGGCCAAATGTCATCACTTTTTCCATCTCCGTCTTGTTTATTGATGATCCATCTGCATTAAGGAAACGTTCTGGATAGAACCTAAATGGGTCCTTCCAAAGATTCCTAGAATCATAATATAACATTTATTTCAGAAGAAAGAAGACACAGCAACTTAAGGATCTACAATAAATATAATGCAAGGCTGAACAGAATTTCATGTTTATTATTTTAACAGGAGGCACGTATGCGTCAGAGTAATCTATAAGGTGATGTCATTATGTTTGGTTTAGCATGTCCTAAATATACAGGTAAACTATAGGGCAGGGTCTTGCAGTACACTGTAGGCATGACTGAACAGCTAGTTAATATACTAAGGTGTAAAAATTGCAAAATAATTGTACTCTGCCTTAAAGCATTGCATTGTGTTAAAATGAAATGCATGTTATGATCACCAATGTTCTCTGTTTACAGAGAAAAAGCTGCTTTTTAGAGAATTTAAGGGTTTCCTTGCGAGTCAGTCAGTTCTTCTGCATAATATATCTCCAAGTACATCTTGTAGAACATACAGTAGATACTTACGGGTCATGATTAACTTGCCACTGGTTGATCAGCACACATATTCCCTTGGGGATGAAGTATCCATTGAGTACAGTGTCAGCAGTGGTGCTGCAATATATGAGGACACAATATTTACTACTTTGAAACAGTGTGTATAACAGAATACATTGTAGAACAGTAAATCAGGTTTACACAACAGCTTTAAGGAAGGTTACATTTCTGATTTGTCACACTGCCTTATGAGACAATTGCTAATTTAATGTTATTCTAATTGTCATGCACTTGGAGGTCATTAACACAGAGCAAAATGGCACCACAAATACAGCTTTAGACCCAATGGGGGGCGATTCAATTCTTCTGCCGGCGTCTTTTTTTTTAAAGACGCCCGACAGAGCAAGTCAATTGTTGCTCTGTCAGGGCGCGATAGCCGCCGGTGCCGGCATTTCTGCACACACTCAGGAGTGCGCGAGCAGAAATGTGTCTGAAACACCCTGGTTAGGGCGCGCTAACCACAGATAGCCCGCCCTAACCAGTAATTAAGACGGGTTTAGCCATTATAGATGGCTAAACCCCGTCTTTTAGGCAGTGAAGAGGGCGGTAATTAATGAGCGCCCAGAACAATTGAATATCAAACTGGGCGCTCATTAATTATCACGCCCAAAAAAAACATTTGAATCGCCCCCATTGTGTGCTGTGATTTGTGCAAATGTACCTAGATCTCCATAGGGCACATAATTATGATGGGCAGGGATCTTAGGGACTCCTGTCCATTATAATGGGACCACTGGGGTGGCAGTGTTGGCAGAAGGGCGGGGTAAAGTCAGGAATAGCCCCAGCACTTGTCAGCACTAGCCTCTGGGTGTAAAGGGGCAAAAGAGCCCTGGTGTAATCTCTCAGGTTTATTACTGCATTTGCATACGTAAAATGTGTCCTTAAATAATAATAACATTGATGGCTGAACAGCAAATTACACACTTTTATGACATTGGGCCTGATTCAGAGTTCTACACTAATGCAAACGTAATTGCTAAAATATGTTAATGTATCAGCCAGCGGAATTTGTATAGAGATGCCCTTCGGAGCCCTCGTAGCTGTCCGTAACTGCGTACACAAACGCAACAATGGACACAGATCCTCCAAACATCGACTCCTTGAGTAAGTCTATGGTCACTCAGAATAGATGTGTTCATTGAGACGCTGGAGTTTTGTTCTTAGCGTGCGCGATCACAGACACTGGCTAGTACACGGCCAGGAAACGGCCCTGAAACGCCTGCGTTTTGGCCAGAACTCCCTGTAACCACCTACAAAACGCTCTCTTCCTGTCAATCAATTGCGAGTAAATCCTCACAGCAAGCGCAATTCATTTACAGTGCGTACGCAATGCAGCTGTGACACAATAATCGCTCAACTGCGTAAACATCAGAAAAGCTTTCAACTCTGAATCAGGGCCGTTGTTCCTCTTATTGGTAGTTGTAATGGTACTTACCAGTGCGGAATAGTAAAGGGAAGGAAAGATGAATGGCGAAACATCTCTAATATGAAGGCTTCCGTATAAGGTAGATCAACTCTGTCTGATAACTTTGGTCTTCTCTCTCTGCCAATTACCTGATCTGTTACAAATTAACAACACAATTTATTTAGAAGCACTCAGATATCAGTAAATGCAAGCTCTTAGATTCATTATTGTGCAGAATGTGTTAACTTAGGGTTTAAAAGGGAAAAATTTGCTATGTGACAAACACTATAGCTTGACAGTGAAGATGACACTGGATCTAAAGTATTTATGCTGAACCGACAAAGGGTCTAACATCATTATTGCAGAGTACATACTATAGTCTGAGACTATGTTCTGTATTACAACGTCGTATTGGATTCATTAGCAACACAAAACCACAGTGAGGCATTTTAAACCTCAACTGAGAATAGTTGATTGTATATTTGACTGTAAAACAAAAATGAACTGTTGAAACAACCTTGTTTAAGTAAAAGTAGTAAGCAAGTAACTAGGACTGTACATAGATTTGCTCTATAACTACTGTATATTGTTGTACTTTAACATGTTTTAACTAGTGCTAGCTGCCAATAAAAACCTCTGCTCATTATATGTTCCGTAATAATGTCTTAGGATGACATTTTATGTCTTAAATGCTTAAGCTTATATTTAGCTATGTAATTAAGTTACACTCCTACTGGAATTAATCACTAAAGTAATCACTGAAATATCAAAGGCATAGGCTTTCTGAGTTAATTAGATTTTCTTAATGCTTCAGTTGTTCTTCTTTTTGATTCTTTATCCTAATATTGGTATTTCGGTATTGCAAAACTTACCCAGCTCATTCTGTATGTTTTCTTGTATTTGTGGGTGAGCCACCAGGTACATGAGACTCCAGGACAAGGCAGTAGTAACGGTGTCGAACCCTAGAGACATGAATAGAAGAGATACAGTCACACAGCTCGGATCTAGTGTTTATAACGCGCCTGGCCAACCTGTGGCTCTTCAGCTGCTGTAAAACTACAAGTCCCAGCATGCCCTGCCACAGTTTTACTCTTAGGGAATACTAAAACTGTGGCAGGGCATGCTGGGATGTGTAGTTTCACAACAGCTGGAGAGCCACAGGTTGGCCAAGCCTGGTTTATAATATCGCTAGCAGAATCATTATTAATTCATAAAATATAGAAGGTGAAAAAACACACATTATTAAGTGAAATGTTCTTAAACACATTGCTAAATGAAAGAAAAGTGCAGTGATAACCATTGAGCCCTCACTGGACTTACTGCTGATTGGCAACCAGTTCTTATGGTGCATACACACGGTCAGATTTGTTGTCAGATATGAACGATAATGATTTTAAAAATCGTTCATATCTGAAAGAAAATCTGATATGTGAGCCTGCAACGATGAACGATGCGCGTTACCGCATGTCAGATAACGATATCTGACATCGTCTGTGTTTGCAGTCAGATTTTGACGATTTAATTCATTTTAATACAGTCTGAAATCGTTCAAATCGTCGTTCATCTGACTTTTCTGACCGTGTGTATGCCCCATTAGGATATAACAGCCACCATAGGCATACGGATAACAGAATGGGGAGAGGACAGACTGACCAGAGTACTGATCACAGTATATGAAGGGATGGAACACTGCACATAGCACTCATTTGTTGTTGATAAAATAATACAATTGACAGTGTGTGTGTATACACACAGTATATATCTTTTTTTTTTTAAAGGGATTTTTAGTATAAATATTAATGTAAAGACTGTTAAAACGTGCCACTATCTTGGAAAGAAAAAGAATACAATAATGTTGGATCACGGTGAGGTGGCTTCTTACATATTACATTTGCTCATATATCAAATGCCTATTTCTTTACAAATTATAAACTCACAAGTGGGCCCCCTCACCTGTTATTACCCAGTCTTGCCTCATTACTGTTTTGTTCCCAACTATAAAGCGCAATGGAATATGCTGGCGCTATATAAGTAACTTATTAATAATAATAATAATACTTTACACTCACCAGCTCCAAAAAGGTCATTTACAATGTTTACAATTTTGTTTTCTGGCAACTGCGTATTGGAGGTTTCCTCTACTTTCTTCTCTTGAGAATGTTGAATAAGAGAGTCAGTAATATCCCGGACAGCGTTCTGCAATAATGAAGTGCATGTTATAATGAATGTAGGTTCCATGCTGCATTGTGCACAATCCATATGTGCAGGATAGCACTCTAAGCTAGCAACCCATCAAGATTTACTTTCTGAGTAGGGTAAAAGGGGGAATCTTCCTAAGGCAGCACATCCATTTTGAGTGGAGATTTTCTTACTTAAGGCACACTGTCCCTTTCTGAGACAGTCCTGATCTCTGAGCTCAGTTTCCATCCCCCAGCTTCACCAAGGCTGTAAACAAGGAGAAACCTACTCTCTGAAAGTGCTGGGCTTACTGACTAGTTCTGTGTCTGTGAGTGTGAAACAGAAGTGTGGGAGATGGATCACATCAGTGTCAAGATTTACTGAGAGGGAGAGATCACAGATGACAAGCCCCCTTTTCAGGCCCGGGCAATAAGCCGGACCCAATCTCTTAGCAGGCAATTTCAGGTACTTGGTAGATAACTATATAAAAAGGGTCCGGGGACCCCTTAGCCTCTGGGCCCTATAGCTATGGCACCCCTTGCACCCACTATAGCTACGCCCATGACTACCACTGTCATCTACAGTACAATTTGCTAGACATACATTTCACTAGACATATTACAATATTACAAGACCTCTACAAATGTATCTTTGATATATAAAATAAATATAAATGCTCCAAGAAACTGGTTTCACAATTTTATTTCATTCTTACCGTATCAAATGTTCTGTAGTGTTCACGAACAATGTTCTGTGTGAAAGCTGTAAACTTCTTATTGATGTCAATGAAGTTCTTCATGGTCCGGCTTGGAAGATATTGAAGTATTGGGATAAAATCTGCAGGATTTCCTGATGCAGCTGCTGCTCCAAACTCATCAGTCAGGTTAACTATGTCCAGGAAGCTTTGGTCATCATGGTTGTAGCGTTTTCCAAAGCACATTGCACAGATAACATTGGCTACAGAGACAACCACATACCTATAAGGGTCAAATTCTCCCTTTTCATCAATGAGTTGATGGAATTTTCTGATTAGATATTCTGCCTCCTTAGATATATGTTCTTCCACCAGGGAAGTGCTAGAAGATGTGGAGAGAGAGCTGGCAAAGGTCTTGAGGGCATTGTTTGCCAATCTGCGACGAGCTCTCCATACTTCACCAGAATCATGGCTAAATGTCAAACTCTGTCCATCACCAATCAAGCGAAAGGTGAAGAGGTCAGGCCTTCCTGAAAACACATCGGCTTGCTTTAACAAAGCCTGTCGAAGGGTTTCCAGCCCACTTAGCACAAGCACAGGCTTTGTGCCCATCTGTATTTGTAGCACATCTCCATAGGTCTCGCTCATCTTAGTCAGGCTGAGGTGGGGATTCTTGCTTAGGGAAAGTAAATTTCCTATCAGAGGTAAGGGCATTGGTCCAGGCACTCTCTTTGTTCCCTTTGGGACCTTCTGTCTGTAAGACTTGATGAGCAGTAAGATCATAACAAAGACCACAGTTGCCAGAAGTAATTCTGTGGCAGATAACCCACCAAAGGAACCAATCAATGGAATCATTTTGCCTAAGGAAAAAAAAATAGTACCAAGTTAAATTTAGCTAAAATGTAGGAAAAATGTAACACTCTATAAAAACATTATATAGATGGAGAAATTTATAGAACTACAATCACAGAATTTTCCTTTTATCAACAAGCCATCAATCACTTAAATGATTATCGTGAGTAAGGCAATACATTGCTTTTTGCAGGCAAATAACTAGTATATTAGTTTCTAGGCTTAAACTTTACATTGTTTCAAATACACCAGATTATACTTTAATTAATCTTGATCTTTGAATTATATTACAATCATTCACATAAGCATCAGTGTTCTAAATATATTTGTTTTGCTCTTTTCTCTGTAATTTAAAAAGTGTGTGGATTAAAGAGATAGATGGTAAACATTGCACTCAAGTCTCATAGTATTTTCAGGTGAAATATTATAAAGCCTGCTAATGGTTATTTGTGATGTATTCATTCTGCATCAAATAATTACATTAAAATCTACATAAAATTAACTTCTTTGAAGTCATTTATACTTCCGTTCCAACATTTATAGCTTTAATAGTTCACCTGGCCTTTGATGGCAACTCTAAGAAGGTGGCCCATTTTGTACTTACTGGTCCTAAAACACATTTCCACATTATGAGAACGTTTGACATTATATCCTCCTAGCTATATTGATTTATATTATGTATATAGCGCCAATCATATTATGCAGCGCTGTGCTGAGAGTTCGATCAGTCTGTCTTCCAAACTATGGGGGTCATTCAGACCTGCTCGCGAGCGCAGGACGCTCGCAAGCGGTTCGATGTTCCCCCACTGCGCATGCGCACGATGGAGGGAGCTCCGTCGTGCGCATGCGCGAGACCCGGCGAGGGACGGGCTCTCCATCGCTCCGGGTCTCGCACCAAAGGGGGCGTGCTGTCGATGTTGATTGACAGCAAGCCCCCTTTGGTGGGCGTGCCGGGGGCGTGCCTGCCAGACGGAGGCGTTCCCATGGGAACACCTACCGTCTGAAGCCGGCCCCACTGACATCACTAGTGATGTCAGTGGGAGTGATTTTGGCTCTGATAGAGCCAAAATCACTCCTGGGCTTGCGGCAGCAAGACCCTATCGCAGACCATCAAGACCATCGCGACCATCATCATGGACGCTCGCATATGCTGTGGGTGGTCACCCACAGCTATGTGAGCGGCCAGGAGGCCGCTCCATTTTCATGGAGGAGGGCCCTGATTCAGAGCGAGTGCTCTGGTCAGAGTGTTCGGCTCTGAATCAGGCCCTATGTTCACACATACATAGATATATGTACACATACGCATACAAATACATACATATATGTACACATTCGCATACACATATGCTAGTAAAACATCAGCAATAACAACAAGCCTTTGTCCAACATTTTAGTATTATTTGTTAAACACATCAGGAATCAAATTTACTGTTTAGTATACAAATTACTAGAATTTTTTAGAATTATGGTAGGAAACAGTGCCGGATTAACAACTGGGAAAGTCGCGCAGGGGCCCCCACACACTGAGGATTCCCCACATATAGCCACATCATGTGAGCGCACTTTGTTATATGTACACTGGGGTATCTGTGTGGCATAATGTGAACTGGAGGGACTACTACAGTGTGTTTAATACATTTGTGGTGCTGGGAGTAGTTACAAATAATTACACTTTAGACTTTTTAATAACATTGCCAGTATATCTTATTGACAGTTTTATTGGTAGGGGCCCCCACAAGTAAATTGCACTGAAGCCTCTACAAATCTTAATCCGGAACTGTTATGTTGGCCATACACCTGCACGACCAGCATATGATATGATTCACCACACGATTCCCCGGAGCTCCCTGCAGTCCCGGCGGTACGATTTGGTGTTTTTCTTTACACACGATCTGTCCTACGATCAATCGTATGCCTCACACGCTCATCTGGAAAATGTCATTGAAATGACATGAATGGACGCACGATGCATCGCATGCACTAATGTACGGTACGATCTGCACACGATACGATGGACAATATGGGCTGCACATCTGATCATACGATCCGATTTAGGAGCTGCGGGAGCGCCCATCGGATCGGATCCTACTAAAAAAATACACGATTTTCACAAGATCCATCGATCCAATAATCATCGAAAATCGGCCAATCAGCCCTTAAATCGAGCTGTTGTATGGCCAGCATTAGGAAACGCAAACACTAGTAAAAAACACAACCGAATATGGGAAAACACAAAATCAACACAGATAGGACTCTGGTTTAACTCGAACCTACGGTAACAAAACTATATCTATACACATTGTTATACAAGTAACATGTTGACAGAGATGCTCTTTTTTAAAATGTAAAAATTGTTCGCATGTTTACTAAACTGCAAATGATTGATCACTCATGTGCACTAAGGGGTATATTTACTATAGTGCGGGTTTTTAGAAGTGGAGGTGTTGCCAATAGCAACCAATCAGGTTCTAGCTATTATTTTCTAGAAGGTGCTGGATAAATGATAAGTAAAATCTGATTGGTTGCTATAAGTAACATATCCACTTCTAGAAAGCCACACTTTAGTAAATACACCCCTAATAAATGTTTATGAATGCTGCTGCGCATCATCTTCATCCTGCCTTCATTTGGCTTATGTGTACATATGTATGTATATTAAGTGTTCAAGTAGAAGTTTAGAAGAAGTGGCTTCCAAATATATTTTTGCTACTGTTGTATATTGAGTACTAAAATGTCCCCAAAGTTAGTCTGACATTTATGCCAACCTTCATGTACAATGTTATCAAAATTGTATATGGCCAGATGGGGACCCCTGGTCCACTTGTCATGGAATGACCCAAAAGGAGTCCTGAGAGAGAATTACACTGTACATATTCAGATAAAGCCTGTTGACTTTTTATTTAAGTATGCTTAATACTTACTATTAATAGCCCAATTTTATTTAGATTTACTACATCAGATTTACTACATCAGATTTACTACACTATGGGGTAAATTTACTAAAGTGAGAGTTTTTAGAAGTGAGTTTTAAAAGTGATGTTGCCCATAGCAACCAATCAGATTCTAGCTATTATCTTCTGGAAGGTGCTAGTTAAATGTTAAGTAGAATCTGGTTGCTATGGGCAACATCACTTTTAAAACTCACTTCTAAAAACTCTCACTTTAGCAAATTTACCCCTATGAGTGCCTTCCTGTTCTGTTTCTTGATTATTTTTTTAAATCCATTGCTGGCTAGGATCATACAGGAGGAACAGCCATTTGCTAATTTTATATTTTGTATTTTTACTTGTATTTCTGGTTTGTTTTTATATATGTATTAACAATCGGCACTCTATTACAATTACTTTACCGGGTTGCTCCCTAGAAGTAATATTAATTTTCATTGTCAGAAAATAAATCCTATCTGTCTGTCTGTCTGTCTGTCATAGCCTCCTCACCCTTTGAAATGTTGTTCTTGCCAATGAAAACTATTCCTTGAGACTGCAATAAGTAATGCGATACAGTTGATGTGTAACTTGTGTATTATTATTGTAAGACAATTTTTGGTTTATGCATATTTGCAACATGAATATATATATATATATATATATATATATATATATCTTTGATACCTAACAAAAGTATGCATTGTGATATGTATGCTACAGCATTACAGGCAGCGAAAAGCAGCACAGTGTACTAGCTGCTAACAATGTACTCCTTACAGAACCGTGTGGCACAAACGTTGCCAGTAATTACTGCATTGAATAACAGAACCGCAATTCAATAATCATAGGTGTATAGTACGCATGCTGATGGCACTCGCATCACTACAGTACTGAGGACGCTTTCATCACTCCTGGTGTATCCGTTCCGTGTATCTCCTGGAATCTTATTCCCAGCTACAGTAGGTCTCGGAGTCGCCCAGGTGGCCACTGGGACGTTCTTACTGGCAGCATGTTACTGTATATTGCAGCATCTGTAGTGGTGTCTGTGCACTGTGTATGTAGTCCTGCTACTATTATATGTAATGTATACACGACTTTATCACATTTCCTTAAACAAAAGTGCAAAGTCAGTAAAAAGGGGCGATCTTCCAATAAATCACTTGTATAATACGCTGCATTTAAATGACAATGCTTCTTTACAAACTGCCTTTATGCCCAGGTGCAGTGTAGGGTGCATGGTGAGTGCCCTGTGGTGTCATGAACAGATTATGGTGATTTCCCATTGGTAATATGTACAGTTATGTAATCATACATACCTTGGATATAGAACCTGTCCCAGCGCTGCGTGCTGTATCAGAATGCTGCAGGTCAGTGCTAGTGATAACCCAGCAGAGCACCATAGTGAGTGTGCTGCCTGTCAGCGCTTATATACACCTCCCTGACTCCGTATTGGGCAGAGCTCCTCCTCACATGACCAAAGTACAGGAGAGCTGCAGCCAACTTACTCAGCTTAACCCAAATAATTGGCACCCGTGCAAGTGGTTGCGTGAAGAGCTCGGAGCCTTGCAGGAGCTATTTATTCCCAGAGCAGATCTAATAGTGAGATAAGCATGCGATGTGTATAGGCAGGGCTGCTACCAGCTCGAGCACCAGCCTCAGAACACAGAGTACAAGAGTGGCAGAATATCATGTCAGATGAGACTGATCGCTGTTTTTCATAGCTTTGTTCCATAAACTGTCAGCTAATATATATTAGGAGGCAGGCACATCATGTCAGTTGGTTAATAATATGCATCTTTATCAGAACGCACACTGAATGTATGGAGATGTATCAAACTTTGTAGGGGCCCATTTATCAATAATATTTGCGGCTTATTCCATAGGAACCCTCCCCGGCAATAGCTGCGGCGGCGCATTTGTGTGGTCGGTAGACCGCACATGCGCTGGAGTCCCAAAAGAAGCCCATTACACTGTTTTAAACATCGCATGGACAGGCTCCTTTCAGAGAGCTTTTTGTTACATCCCGGCAATTTGATCATGGGCCTAATATTGCGCCCAGATCGCATTGCAGTTGCTATCATGAATAAATGGGCCTCATAAAGAAATAAAGCAGCTCCTATCATTTATCTAGCACAGTCTATAAAATGACAGAAGCTTATTGGCTTCTCCACTTTAAGGGGACCATTTATCAAGAAGCGCTTTTGCAACGCGATCAGGGCATGCCAGTAACACCCATGATCACATTGCAAAAATAAAGCTATCTCTTCGGCCGGATGTATCAACCGGGACATGCAGGGACATGGGCTCCGAAAGGAGCCCGTCCCTGCGATGTCTCCGGAGAACTGCCGGCCAGTGAAGGGGGTGGTGCGCATGCGCAGTCTCGTGGACTGCACATGCACATCCGCCATAGCCGGGGAGGGTTCCGGCGGATCTCTCCGCCAGCTAATAGTGCACGGTGCCCATAGGCTACAGCGGCCAATGCCACCTTCAGATGGCGTTAGCTGCGGTGGCCAATATCTGGAATGCATCGCGTTCCGAATATTGGTAAATTTGGCAGCACCGCATCCATGCCCCATAGAAACCTATGGGGGAGGTGGCTGCCAGCGGCAATGGAGGAATCAAAGCAGATATCGGAGATACCTGCTGCGGTCCCCCCTTAATACATACGGGTGTTTTGGGGGATTTTGCCTCAAATACACTTTGATAAATGAGCTCCTTTCTATCTTGAAGGACTGACACATCTCCCCCCAGGGCTGGCTCCAGGTGTTGCAGAGCCCAGTGCGGAGAGGGACTCTGACACCCTCTCACCCCATCCAAACAAGGGGTGTGGTCTAAGTACCATGCATCACACCCCCTAAGTGGCGCTAATACAGGCACGCCTACCATTTAACGTCAGGCTGGGGGTGAGCACTCATTCAGTGGCTGGGCTGCCCCGAGCCCTCTCCCTGCACTGAATGGATGCCACATGCATGCTCGCGGCATCCATTCCTCTTTTCCGGGGCCGACACGGTGCCCAACCTCCTGACCACCGGCGCGACACTTTGGCCCGTGGGTGGAACAGTGGAGCAATGCACGAAAAATAGGACTGTCCTGCTGAAAATCAGAATAGTTGGGAGGGATGCGCCCTCTATGGGGTGGCGCCCCTGTTCGACCGCACTGGTCGAACATGCCTTGAGCCGACACTGTCTCCCCCATATCTTAAGCTGAGTACACACTGGAGCGATATCGGCCCAATATGTAGTTTCCGGCCGAATCAGAACGACATATTGGCCACATCATTCAGTGTGTAGGGCCAATCTGCATGCTCCCGCGGACATTAGCGATATCTTCCAGTCAGCCATGCTGCACAGCCAACTGAATGATATCAGATGCGACAGAAGGATAGAACAAGGGATCGTTCCATCCTTCATTACATCATTCTGATGTGTACCGCAAATACAATATGTCGGCCGCCATATCGTCTAGGTACACATTGCTCCACTGTGTACCCAACTTTATGTGATGTCATGTTACATAGGTGCCTATTTATCTCCTGGATGTATCTACGGGGGACTGCACTGCAATCCCCCATTTTCAATTATATGTTTCTAAGTGGGCTGCTTATTAGCGGAATTTATAAAGCTCCGGAAGAAGAATTCTGGAGCTTAGTCCTGGTAGCTAATGGCATCTTCATATGTCCATTGCAGCTTATAGACTACACTCTGCAGAGTTTACTGATAGGATCCCTCCCTGGTGACGTCAGCTTGCACATTGCGGCTGAGCCGAGAAGACCTACAGGAACACTATAGTCGGCGAGCGGGAAAAGGTCAGCGTGTTCAAATAGAGAGACAAACCAATCATGCTGTGCTATGGATAACACGTGACCTCCTGAGGCGTGCAGATCGCCTAGCAACTGAGGGAACTGGAACAAAGTCGTCATAAGAAGGTAAACTGCCAGAAAGAGACAAGTCGTGGCCGTGACTTGTAACATACCCCAATCCTCAGCAGTCCAATCCCTGTGCCTGATGTTTTTCTTGGAGAGAAGTGGCTTCTTTGCTGTCCTTCTTGACACCAGACCATCCTCCAAAGATTCTTTGTCCTGTGTCATGCCAACAGTAAAGCATCCTGAGACCATTCACGTGTGGGGTTGCTTCTCTTACCTAAAAACACAGCCATGAATAAAGAATGGTACCAAAACATCCTCCAAAAGCATCTCCCAACCATCCAAGAACAGTTTGGTGACAAACATTGCCCTTTCCAGCATGATGGAGCACCTTGTCATAAGGCAAAAGTGATAACTAATTGGCTTGGGTAACAAAACATCAAAACTTTGGGTCCATGGCCAGGAAACTCCCCAAACCTTAATCCCATTGAGAACTTGTGGTCAATCCTCAAAAGGCGGATGGACAAACAAAAACCCACAAATTCTGACAAACTCCAAGCATTGATTAGGCAAGAACGGGCGGCTATCAGTCAGTATGTGGCCCAGAAGTTGATTGACAGCATGCAGGGTGAATTGCAGTGATCTTGAAAAACAGGGTCAACACTCCAAATAACAAAATATTCCAGGCACCAGTCAGGGTGTATGGATCACTTATTCTCTGCTAGTTTCACAGCTGCACACCTACAGAAAAGTATTGCCAAACCTCTAAACAAGAAACAGAAAAAAAGAGTGTAGTAGGTGGCGTTGGTAAATCACGCTAGAGGATCTTCTAAATGATTTATTAGTAGATAATGAAATATTAACAATACATGCCCACTATGATAAAAAAAAATTCCCGGGAATGGGAAATATTCATACAATAATATATAGAAGCATGTATACTGTACCTTAAGTGAAACGGCACATAAAAATCACATTTAAAATAGCTGATGTATGGCAGGCATCAAATCGGTGTGGCTCATCAGTGTAATTAGGGTTTTACTGTCCTTTACTGTCTCCAATAGTTAATTATTCACGTAAACTGATCCTCTTGTTGTTGATATAAGAGATACTTGTGTGTTGTTTATCTCCAATGATTAAATAGAGGCAACAATTATGCAACAATAAGTAGCAGTTCAGATAGATTCCAACGGACCTCCGAGAGCTCCAGCTCTTCAAGTACTCACAGTGGGCCTGATTCAGAGCCGCTCGCTCTGACAGAGCACTCGCTCTGAATCAGGGCCGGGCTTTTTTTTTTTTTGGAGCGGCCTCTTGGCCGCTCGCAGAGCTGTGGGTTACCACCCACAGCTATAGCGAGCAGCCATGATGATGGTCGTGTTGGTCAAGACCATCGCGACCATCAGGCTTGCAACGAGACCCTTGTGGTAGGGTCTCGTTCATCGCAAGCCCCAGAGAGCTTTTAGGAACGCCTCCGTTTGGGCAGCCATCCCCCCGACCCGCCCACCAAAGGGGGTGAGCTGTCACTCAACATCGACAGCTCGCCCCCTTTGGTGCGAGACCCGGAGCGACGGATTGCCCGTGGCTAGCCGGGTCTCACGCATGTGCACGCCGGAGCCGGCTCTGTCGTGCACATGCACTGTGGGCCACCATCGACCCAGTTGCGAGCGCTATGCTGCAGGTAATCCTTGGCTCGTGCAAAAGGGTATCAGCAAAAACCCTATAAGTGTGAATATTCCTCCCAACGTAACAGCGTGGCACCTCTCTCCAGAAGACCAACAAGCCGGAGTCCACCAGATGAAGAATCCCGCAGACATGGGGTGATGTAGCATGGGGAAGCCGGTACGTATAGTTGAGTTTCACAGCCAAGCTCTGCCACTAGTCCGTATCCTCGACGCATTTCCCTGCACTAGGCAGCTTTTTCAAGAGGTGGAAGACTGCAAATATTGACTCTTTGCATAAACTTAATGTAATTGTCAATAAAAACCTTTGACACTTATGAAATGCTTGTAATTTTACTTCAGTATACCATAGTAACATCTGACAAAAAGGTCTGAAAACACTGAAGCAGCAAACTTTGTGAAAACCAATACTTGTGTCATTCTCAAAACTTTTGGCCATGGCTGTATATGAGGTTTGTACTTCCCCAACTTCCGTGCTAACTAGCAATTGTCAAACATACACATTTTTCTGCTTCTGGCACACTGGGGATGATGCAGAATTGGACATATTTACTCAAAAGTGTACAGGAAATAGCCTATTTCCACATATAGGCAGAGATGTATACATCTAGAAAAGCTTACTCTGAACTGGCAGCATATGCTCCTGGTTTACTACAAGTCATAGTTATCAGAGCGCAATTGCACCAATCCCATACTAGGGGAAAAGGCTTCCTAACAGGAGTACATACACTTACGTGCTGGTCTGCATGGGCCGCATTTGCGTGAACACACCCATATTGAACTTTACCTATGAGAGAACACCCCATCACACCCCTGTTCTGGTTATGTGTAGATTCGTTCAGGATGCGTTCAACTCTGCATTCTCACATTTATGTGCATTCATTATCTGAGCATGCAGAGAACACCTTCACACAAGATTCACACTAGTCCTCCACTAATGCTGTGTACACACTGACAGATATATTGGCCGATCAATTGATCGGCCAATATATTTGGTGCCCGTCTGCCAGTGTATGCCAGCGATATGTCTGTGGTGCTTATCTATAAGTTAACGAGGCTTGCAACTTGTATACATTATGACATTGTGTTCAAAGTGATCTGCCCTGGAGTCAAGTAAGCATGGGTGAATTCTTGTCACCCTATCATAATATGGTCATCCATCTGCTGAAAAGTTGCTGGAGCATTTTTTTAACCCAAAGAACTGTAAATTTGTTAAAACCAAAGGGAGAGATGAATGCTAGTTACTCCCATATCTCTCTAGTCAGAAGTCTGCCAATATCTATTGCTTAGATTCAGTCTGGGCCATCTGTTACTGCATTATGCCTTATACAATGTTAAACCTATTATACTGGTCTTTCTTTTGTTTTTATGTTGGAATATAAGATTAAAGAATATATATTACAAGTAAAAATATCAGAGTGGACATAATGAATTCTGAAGCCAGGGCATATATTAGGTGCTAGAGAAATTCAAAAGAACTGAGATACTAATTAAGACACCTGTGCTCAAAAATAGCTATCCTTAATACCTGGACTGTTAGTGTGACTTGAGGACCGTGGTTGGAAACCCCTGCCTTAGTGTAAGGTAGACTTCATACCTCTCTGGCCACTGGAAGCTCTCCTTTGGGACTGGGACAAACCTGGACATACACAGCAACTAGTGAGGCATGGCATGCATGCCTGAAGAACACATTCTTACAGTAAATATTACACTTAGAAAAGATTTGCCACTGTACAGGGTAATAAAACTGTACATATTTATGGGGCCATAGCTCTTTAATACTGATAAATGGAGAAAAGCAGGACCAGATGGGCTTCATCTTTAATACAGGTACCCATGCCCACCTTTCACCATATTAGGATTTACAATATGCCAATATTCTGGACTAGACTACAATAGAGACATAAACATCACTACATGTATGTAATTATCACTATATACAATACATGAGTAAAAGGGCAGCAATTATTTCCTTTGCAAAATAAAATAACATACCAAAAGACATCAAAACCATCAGAACATATTCAGATGTATATTATCAGGACATGTATACCAGAAGAATATATTTCATTATGCATATAACAGCATCCATTTATTTATACAGTTTACATTTATATACATTTCATTTATATTATTTCAGCATGAGTAGCAGAACATATAATGCTATGATATACTGTATTGCTCTGAGTGAAGTATCACAATATATGCCTATATTTCTAAATCCATATAATGTAAATTTATTTTTCATTGTAATATAAAGACAAAATCTCCCTTATAATATTAGAATTTATCAATTTGGAGTGATTGGATACATGTATCCCTATAAATCACATGACAAATTCCTTTGTAATTTCAGGATACTTTAATTCCTATAACATCAGAACATAAAGTAGTTTATTTTTGGAATATCAGAATATGTTGCTCTATAAAGGTAACATGAGTCTATCGATATAATAATAACATGAGCATTAATCTGTAGCATTCTGTTCATTTTATTACTACAGCTCATCGCTACAATATCAGGAATATTTGTTATATAATTATATCTGCATACATTCGTAGTTATAATATCACGATTTGTTCCTCTAATATCTGGACATGTTCATCCCTATAACATCAGGGATGATGGTATATTCTGTATATAGACGTATATTCAGCTCTTTTCATCCAGTTTCCTAATGACAGGAACAATTCTGACCTGTGCTATTGCGGGTAATATCAGGACATATACCCATGTAATATTAGCACAATAGCACCCATGTAGTATCAGGACACACCCATCACTATAATATACCGTATGCAATATCAGCATGATTTCGTCTATATGACATAATTACATAATAGAGTACTCCGGGATCTGTATGAATGACCTATCGTGTGTAATGTACGGATTCATGCCAATAATACATGGACACCGTTGACTCTCTATAATATCGCGACATACCCTTGTAATAACAGGACACATCAGCTCTGTAACACATTAATACGGGCTTTCTTTATTACGTACTCTCACTTAAAATATAGTAACCATATTTATATAGTTGTAAGAAACGTAAAATATAGTAACCATATTTATATAGTTGTAAGAAACGTAAAATCCTATAATATATTATTAAAATCCGATCCGATACACGTGATATCTAGATACAATCTCTCTATAATGACATATTTTCCATACTTTAATAGCAGGATGTATTCACTTCTGAGATAAGAGGGCATATACATTACTATTCCACTCACACTGCATCTATTCGTATTATGTCAGGATGTTTCCCTGTAACAAAATTAAATTTTCACCCCTACAAGTGTGCATTTAACATGAGGACGTATATGTCAAAATATATATTCAAATACCTGTTAATCGCTAGGCAGGATCAGGAACAAACAATTCTGAATTCTTATTCCCTCATACAGAGATCCTTGCAGACAAAAGGTGTCCAGAAGGAAATTTGGGATGTGGGTTAATAAAACCAGGAATTCAAAATTTGAGCGCTAGTATTCACTTTTTGTTTTCAATATATATATATATATATATATATATAGATATATATATAAAATATAAATATATATATATATATATATATAATATATATATATATATGTATGTGTGTGTGTATGTATATATATATATATATATATATATATATATATATATTACATTGTATCGCTGAAATGTATTTAACTGATCTTTATACTCAAGCATGTTTACAAAAATATTTACATTTGTCAGCGGTTTCACTGCAATCCGCAGATATTGAAAAGAGTATTTTATTTGTTAACATTATTCCTTTAAAAAATGTCGGTTTTGACATTTTTAGAAAAAAATTAAGTTTTGTTAATATTTCTTTTAGTTTAGTTATTTCGAAAAAAAAATTCGATTATTTTCAAGAATTACTTTTGCACGTGACATTTGTGTAAAAAGCTGCACATAATTTATTTAGTTTATTTTATGAATGTATTATTATTATTATTATTATTGACAGTATTAACAAAAATAAATACTGTAACGAATGCTGCACATATCATTTATGATCCCACCAGCTAGGGTCTGGCAACATTCCATACCCTTAATGGGTGTAATATTCGTACAATACAATAATAAACGTTTGAAATACTTTTATTTTTTTATCTCTATTTAAAATGTATGTTTAATTTTAAAAATACATAACTAAACATCAACCAATATATATCACCTGAACATCAGATATAAATTAGATGTACCGTTTTATTTATTTTGTAATTACCACAACAAGGTAATTACATGAGAACTCATTCTGGTTATTGTGATGTTGTCCCTGACAGGTGAAAGAATAAATAAAGATAATAGTATATAACTATACGTATATCAGTTGCTTTATTGATAGAAAACAAGAAGGTGTAAAGGTATGAATGGGGGAAGTAAGTTTGAGGAGCAGGATTGCTGACTAAAAGCTTTTTCTCCTTACTGTAATATACCTGCAAAATACCTCAGTTCCCAAAAGTCTTGATTTATTTCAAAACTGATCCTGTTTTGGGACAAATTGTGACTTATTTTTAAATAGACAGGTAATAACTGTTGCTCATTCCATACTTGAGTGGTGCAGGTTACACTTGGGGCTGGGGGGGAATTTAAGATGTCCTCTAAAATGTTGAAATATATAATTAGCGGCTCCCTGTGGATACAGCGTGGTGAGTGCAGGGTAGGTGTGAGATCTCCCCCCGAATGCAAGATCCCTGCCCAGTCTGGTTAACGTTTAGCCGGGACTCTGCCTCATGTGGGTTAAAGATTGCCAGCCTGCGTGACAACTCCGGAGACATTTGGCTTAGGTGCCACTAGTCCAGTCAGGAGAAGCCTGTGTAGAAGGCGGGCGGTGGGGGGACATGGTGAATGATCAGGGGTATATGAGTGGAGTGGAGGGGGGCGCCTGAGGGAGAAATTGAGAATAATTCTTCACAAAAAGGGAGGGGGAGTGCGTGAGAGGGCATTGCGTGACAACAGGCAGGTACTGTAACTGCACTTCATACACACCTGACACCACGCAGGCACATCCTCTGCCAGAGCTGACAGCTGCCTCACTCCATTTCATCAATCATCTACCTGATTTCATTCTACTAGTTTCAGCATGTTTTCATAATACATTAATAAATACTGTATATATATATATATATATATATACACGTGTGTGTCTTTCTACATGTATAGAAACTTGTGAGCAGGGTCCTTATACCACTAGTCTCTTTGTCAGGGTTTCCCAACCTTGGTCCTCAAGACACACTAGCAGTCCAGGTTTTAAGGATTTCAACGCTTGAGCACAGATGGTTAAATAAATAAAGCTGAGTTACTAATTAAGTCACCTGTGCTCTGGTATGGCTATCCTTAAAACCTTGACTGTTTGTGTGGATGGAAAACACAGCTCTATGGAGTGTGCTGTCTCTTAATAAATTGATGATAATACTAATATTAAAGCAATAATACTATGTATATACAAAACACAACATATAGCACTATATATATGTTACTCCAATATTATAAGATATTAGACAGGCAATTTGTAACTCTCTGGCTATAGTTACAGAGAGTTAGCTTGGCTGGCAGAACAGTCTGTGACTTGTAGTTCCTCATTGGCTGTCTAGGTCTGCAATGCTAAAGCAATCACAAAGCCATGTTTTACCGTGAGGCTAACTAATAGATGATAATACATGGATCAATGTAGCTAATTAAATGTAAAAGTTGACCAAAAAGTTTAAAATTACTCCTAAAAATAACAATACATGTCCATTCATCAATATAGGCAATCTCCAGTGTACACACAACATCCTTTCTCTCGCCTATTAAAATGATCTTTTTACTTCCATTAGGTGCCTATCTCAAATGCTGAACACAAACATAATATTGTAATTATGTATCATACATTCTAGTTATATATCATCTGCTATTTCAATACATAATTATATTATTTCATATAATAATTTATTAACCTCATTTATGCAGTTTATAGGCTATTTTATTGGCTCGCCTGGATAAAATATGAAATAAGTATTTACAGAGATCATATTATCAATCCAGTCTTTTACGTGCTTGTATAATACGTATAAAAAAACTTTGTGCGTTCATAAAACAAGGTGATAGTGTTTATATAACGTATTTCTCAAAGCTCTATTGGTAAATATCATAACTGAGCTGCTTTCATGTTGTGTGAGTTTATACGACTATTACAGCACTGTGTTATATTGGTGCTTCTTGTTTTATGGTTGAACTTTGTATTTTGGTTAATTTGAAATTAAATATGTGGTAGTTTAGAATATTTTTCTGTCTTGAACTACAATGTAACTTGTTTTTGTATTATTATTTTTACGGTTAAGTATATTGATATTAGATTACTAATAGGTTAAATATCGTTTTTAATATATATGTGTATGAACAAGCCCCTTTGGTTCCCCCCTGTAGCTGTGTCTCTGTATTGCATTAAAGTGCTGGTCTGATGGGGGTTGGGAGAGAGCTCCCTCCAGGTGCTGGCAGTGAGAGAGGGGAGAGGTCACTGTGTTTGGGGCATTGCGTGACAAGGGGACTGGAGATGGTTTAACTCCCAGGACAAAACTTGCCAAACTTCCCTGGGTCAGTCACGCAATGGGCGGACTTAAAGAGACAGTGCAGCAAAGGAAGAGATTACACGTTCTGCAGAACGAGCTCCACCTTAACTGTTTAAGGTGGCATGCTATTATGTTGGTGTAATTTGCAAAGTATGCAGTAGTTGTACTGCATTTTATGTAACACACTAATGTACTATACATTACTAATTTAATTAGTAAAGCCCTGGAGATCTAATTCAATAATTAAAAAAAAAACATTGAAATAATGAAAACCATAGGCAAAACACAACTATGCTGTATTCTGCATTACCCTAATGTGACTATAGTTGTGTTTATCCACGTTTACAGCTGATATTTAAATCAGGATAAGTGTATACATTGTATATGAATTGGAATATAAGATATTTTTTTCCTGTTATCTGTAGAGGTAATTGCTAGGGACAAATGTTAAGGGGCATATCCACTTAGGCTCAGGGTTTACCATGCTGGGAAAAACTCTGTGTTTCACGCCCAAAGTTATTTAATTATTTAGCATTTTCTCCTTGCGGTAAACCCTTGGGTACATGGCAGTAACCCATATATTCCACATAAATTGCAAGAATCTATGGGTTTTCCTGTACTTTAAATCCCAAAGGTGTATTTTAACGCCAACTTTTTTTGCAGCACCCTCCGATAATTAACGTGCAAGGCGCAAGGTTACGGCATTTAATTAAGTCAGTGCCGTCAATTAGCCGTGGGGTAAGCCCTGTGGGTCATTGGATATACCCATAAACCTGAGGTTATGGGCTGTGCGGGGTTCATACTTTAAACTCTAATGTCTTCATGGCAGTGATGTACGGTGAGGTCAATGGCTGGGGAGGCACACATGGAGATGGGTCTGAGTGCTGGGAGCATGTCTCACCCCCTACTCACTGTGGGGCCCATTTATCAAAATGTATTTGAGGTAAAATCCCCGAAAACACCACAAATACTTAGTATCCCCCGGATGTATTAAGGAGGTACCACAGCAGGTATCTCTGAACATGGCGTTAGCCGCTGTAACCTATTGGCTTCATCGCGCACTATTAGCTGGCAGAGGGATCCACCGGAAACCTCCCCGGCTATGGCAGATGTGCAGTCCACGGAACTGCGCATGCGCACCACCCCGTGTAGTGGCCGTCCGCTCTCCGGAGACATTGCAGAGACAGGCTCCTTTCGGAGCCCGTGTCCCTGCATGTCCAGGATGATACATCCGGCCGAAGAGGTCACTTTTTGCAGTGCGATCAGGGGCGTTACTGGCATGCCCTGGTAGCGTTGCAAAAGTGATCATTGATAAATGGGCCCCTGTAACTCTCCCCTCATTACACTAAGCTTCAGTGTCCATTGATTCTCCTACCTGCATCACTGAGTCCTGAGCTGCCGACTGTATGACTGTACCTTGTATGGTCACATGACACATACAAGGTGTCCATCAATGCTCAAGGCACGCCCCCCATACTCAGAGGCATGCCTCTATTAGCTCTCTTTCTGTGCAGCATACTGCCCGTGGTGTGGGTACAGGATTCTGGCGTTTGTGATCCCGGCGGTCAGAATCCTGACGCCGGCATCCAGTCAGGGTTAGAATACCGTCACTTTGTCGTTCGCTATGCTAACCCTCTCTCTACACTAATTCTCCCTCCCCAGTGCCTAACGCTAACCCCCCTAGTGCATAAACCTAACCTCGCCCTTCCCGTTCCCTAAACCTAACCCTCCCCCCCTTAGTGCCTAACCCTAACCCTCCCCCTAGTACTTAACCCTAACCCCCAACCCTAACCCTCTTTTTAACCCTCGTACTTACCTTCAGCATTGCAGCGGTCGGAATGCCGGAACTGGGATTCTGACAGATGTCGGAATTCGGCACCTGAATTCTGACCGTCGGAATCCCCTCCATCAGTATTTTAAGCGCAATCCCAGCCAAACACTACCAATATTTCATTGATGTCATTTGCCAGCCCTGTCATTAGACGATTAGCCCTCACATTAAATTCACAGACCCAATATTTAATTATTAGCCCCTAGATAACATTAACAGAAAACTACAGCCCCACCATTACAATGATAGCTATCACATTTAATAAAAAGAACCCCCATATTAAATTAATTTCTCTACCTGCTGATACATTACATGAATAGCCTTTGCCTTACATTAATATCCTATGCGACACACATTTGATTAAAATCCACTACTGCATTACATTAATAACCTCCACGATCTGCAACATTGCATTCATAGCACCACTATATTACATTACTTACCCATGATACTCTCCTATAATCCACCACCTACACTTATAGTGACCATGCTATCGCAACATTGTATTCATAGCACCACCATATTACATTACTTACCCATGATACTCTCCTATAATCCACCATCTACACTTATACTGACCATGCTATCCCTCTAAATATTGACACTCATGAAAACACAGGTTCTGTGGCTGGTTAAAACCAGGTGAAATGCATGCTTGTAGACAGCCAGCCACAAAACGAATTCATGAGGGATAGTATGGTAAGACACACAGATATTACATTAATGCACACATTGTATAACCCCAATAGCCCCTCTACATTATATTAATACCTTTCACAATAGACACATTCATAATTCACTGATTTAAGGAGAGGCTGAGGAAGGTGAGGAGGGCTGAAGAGGGTGAAGAGGGCATGATGAAGGTAATGAGGGGCTGAGGAAGTTGATGAGGGGCTGAGGAAGGGGATGAGGGGTTGTGGGCTGACAAAGGTAATGAGTGGCTGAGGATGGTGATGAGGGACTGAGGGGAATAGGATGGTGATGAGGGGCAGAGGATGTTGATGAGGGGCTGAGTTCTGAGGATGGTGATGAGGGGCAGAGGATGGTGATGAGGAGCTGAGGATGGTGGTGAGGGACAGATGATGGTGTTGAGGGGCAGAGAATGATGCTGAGGGGCAGAGGATGGTGGTGAGGGGTTGAGGGCAGAGGATGGTGATGAGGGGCAGAGGATAGTGATGGGGTAGACGTGATGAGGGCAGAGGACGGTGATAAGGGGCTGAGGTGAGGTGGGCTGAGGATGGTGATGAGGGCCTGGGTGAGTGAGGGAGCAGGATAAAGTTCCAACCCACTGGTCTGGTCAGGGCTCCCTGGAGGGAGACTCACTGGTCTGGACTTTCTGGAGTGACTGGAGGCACTCGCTGATCTGGATGCGGTTCTCCTGCAATTAGTTCCGTAGCTATCTGTGACAGTCCAGCAGGTGAGGTCACTTAGTCTTCTGTAGGGGACTAGGGGAAATCAATGTTTGTTTTATTTTTTTTTTTTCATGTGGGGGCAATCATTGAATCAATGTATTTTATCTTTTTCATGTGTAGGTCTATGTGTGTTCTTTTTCCCTGTGGGAACTATTGTGTGTTGTTTTTTTTTCCCTGTGGGGAACAATGTTTATTTTCTGTCAGGGGCCAGTGTGTTTTATTTTTTCCTGTGGGGGCCATTGTTTGTTTGTTTTCCTATTGAAGCCAATGTGTTTGTTTTTTTATCTGTGGGGGGCCAAAGTATTTTTTTTTTTTGTGCGATGCTTTTCATCTGCGCATACGACTAAGTTGCACCTCGCATGCGTCCCGATGGTGTTTGCACAGAGTTGTAGTACAGATTCAGATGCACACACCAAGTAGTGTAGTGCAGTGGTTCTCAAACTGTCTTCAGGACCCCACACAGTTCATGTTTTCCAGGTCACCGAAGGGAATCAAGCCTGCAAAAAAAAAATGTGGCCCCACCAGGATTAAGTTCAGTGCCATTCCCATGTGTGGTGGGTGTCGGTTAATTTGTTTCAAAAATACAAGTTCCAGCATACCCATGGATGCCAGGGCATGCTGGCACTTGAGGAATCTAGTGTGCCAAGGCGAAAGTTAAAAAAGAAACACACTCCATGAATTAACCTTTTTTTTTATTATGAATAAACTCTCCCCCACACAAATCCTCAATTTTATTGTTCACCTAAATCCTGGGGTTTAGGGTCCAATTCTTTCATTTAGGCATCCACAGTTTGGAAAAATAACAATCCATTATCAGTGATGACTTGCTCCTCTACGTGAATGACTAACTTCTATTAGTGGGGTTTTCCCATGTTTTGAGATCAGATCATGTGGAATCCACACTGTAATACATTGAAGTCATATGTCTCTAGGGCACAATATATTAATAACCTATTTTACACTATTAGTATCTCTTACTCTGTTTGCATAAATTACATAAAATGTGCATTTTACGGAAATCTTAGTATACTAGCAGCTCTTTATATTACGCAAATTGTGTCACTCTTGTTGGATGAAGAGATCTCCTGTGCTGCCTCTATCTATAGTGAGAAACAGGTAAGTGAGCCAGCAGTCTCTAGGACCTGCTGGAGCTTAGCTGGAGGCCTGACCTCCGACAAGCGCTACTGCGAATATGGGCCTTGTTCGCATGTCTTTCCTCCCTGGAGTTCTCCGTTAATGAACGCACTCTGAGACTCTCCTATGACAGAAGCCTTGGAGTGCCTACTAGGAGCCTGCAAGTTCACTGTATCACCACCAGTTTTAGAGGGGCATAACGCTACACTACACTGGGGCTCTTATTACCCAGATGCCAGATGCACTACAATTCTCAGTAATACCCTAATGCTCCAGGCTGCATCAGTACTACTGCTTATACACCTGTTATATCCCTGTGTCATATGCTACTTATTGTTCTACCTGGTTCAATAAACCTAAGACCTGTTTAAGCTATATCACGTGTGTACTAACTGCCACCAGCGTCAAACAACTGCACAACACTGGCTAAATGTATTGTCTACTACCTAGGGGTGAGAATGCACCAACCAAAGTACATCACCCCTTCTCTACCTCTTACCTCCCCCCACCCGATAGGGAAGAGTGGGTGGGAAAAGCTTTTCATGCAGGGAGCACAGAGTATATTGCTGGCTAGGTGGCTGTGCAGGGAGCATGGCGCCGTATGCATCAGCGTATTGTGTGTAATGATCCGCCTTGCCCTGTGCACGGGTTGGGTACGGAACGCCGGCACTCGGGATCCCGACAGTTAGAATCCCGAAGCCGGCAACCTGACAGGCAATGCTATTTTTCAGCATGAACAAGCAGGAACTCTGTTGCTAAAACTCCCATTAACTATGAAATAATTTCCTGGGCCCAATTTTTTTTTCCATAAGCTAAGTTTTATTCTAAAGGTCCTTTTGAGTGTCTTCTTTTCTAAATACCATATATATATGATGGTGAGAGGGATTGACTCTCACCTGAATTGCCCACATTCTGGTGGGATAAGCTCCCTCCAAGGGAGAGGAAAACAAGACCATCACATTCTGCAGTTACAATACAAGTTTGGAATTCTGGGTTTTCTGGGCTACACAGCTCAAAGTGGAGATATGAAACTCCTTGTTTTCCAGGTCATCCAGAACCAGCAGGAAGTCAGCAGCACAGGAAGGGTTTAAAAATCTCACACACCTGTTGCTCATTGCTCCTGATGCTGGATAAGCTAGCCAGGCGATAGGCTGTGCGTGGTGTTTCACATTATAGTATCAGGACCTGGAGGGTCCACAGACATTAGCACAAGGAGTGCTGAGACATTTACTTTTATGTTGTTTGCTTATTTTCTGTTATCTGCCAGACCCTAATCTTTGTTCCTATTATGGAGTGATGAGTAGTATGAGCCATTCTTATAATATGAAGCACTTTTCTGGAAATTGCACTTTTTGCATTATTTGCACACCTGTGAAACTGACTATGGGACATACATTTTATTGTACAACATAAAATCCTTTTTGCATATACATTGGTGTGCTAATCATCTGTCTTGGACTGCTGCTATATTTAAAAATTCGTATGGTTATGCACCCTATAATTGAATCCATGAATCCAGTGTGAGTGTGCAGGTTTGTTGCTTATATATATAATTATATATATGTATATATATATATATATATATATATATAAATTGTTTTTGTACAGCTCCACCCCCAGTAGCTCCATCCACAATTCCTGAACCTATTTTTCCAGAAAAATAGCCCTGCCGACAGTGTTAGGTTACCGACACCTGTTGGTAAGTATCCTAACCCTACCCCTACCCCTGAAGCTGACCCTGCTTCCCCACGGGTGTGGTATAAGAGATAGACAGTAATTAGTTAGACAATGTCTAGATAGACACCAGATGTTAAACTGGGTGCACACTGACAGATACTGTATATCTGTCCAATCTGTCTGGTGGAAAGGAAAATATAGTCTGTCTTCCAGGGTTTGGGAGCAAATTTCTATTGGTATTTGCTCCCATACATTACCAGATTTTCCTTCCCACAGACAGATTGGACAGATATATATGTCAGTGTGTACCCATCTTTAGACAGTTAATAGTTACACAAGGATAAAAGTTTGACACAGACAAAAGTCAGATACATTAAAGTTAGACATGTAAAAGTTTGTCAGGTAAAAAAGGTCAACAGGGTCACAAGTTCGACATGAAAATGTTCGACACAAAAATGGTCGACAATTTTTTTTTTTTTTTTTTAGCCCTAACCTTAACCCTAACCCTTCCTCCTGGTGCCTAACCCTAACCCTTCCTCCTGGTGCCTAACCCTAACCGTCTGGGTAAGTGCCTAACCCTAACCGTGGGGGTAAGTGCCAAACCCTAACCCTCCAGTAAGTGCCTAACACTAAACCTAACCCTAATCCTACATTTTTTTTTTCAAATGTGTCAACCATTTTTGTGTCAATCATTTTCATGTCAAATGTTTGACCTGTCGAACTTTTGTATCTGTCAAACTTTTTACATATCTAACTTAAGTGTGTCTGACTTTTGACTGTGTCAAACTCTTATCCTTGCCTAACTATTAACTGTCTAACATCTGGTGTCTATCTAGATATTGTCTAACTAATTACTGTCTATCTATAGTATGGAACCCCCTCCCCACAGCCTAAAGCTAACCCTCCCCCCTAATGCCTAGCCCTAACCCCCCCTCTGCAGCCTAAAGGTACCCCCCCTGGTGCCTAACCCTAATCCCCTTACTCCACTACTTACCGTTGGGATGCCGGCATCCTTGATTCTGACTGGTGTCGGGATTCCGGCATTCTGAGCGCCGGCATCCTGCATGCCAGGAGTTAAACTAAACTACATCCCTTGTGCACAACACCAGTTCCATCCAGTGTTATCCCGCTGCACAATTCAACTACTGCTACTCTGCTAATAATTCTACGGTCGCATTGTTCTCCAAAATGTTTGGTGTTTTGGTGTAAATTGTGGCCACTACATGAGGCCTAATGCACAACATGCATGTGCCAAAAGCTCCGGGCACTGTGCTCAATAACATCAGCTGTGCTGCTTTCCTATATTGACCACATCCATAGCAAAATCTTTTACTTACATCAAGTAATAGATACTTGGATTAAAACAAATTACATTTATAGGTATGTTTAAAGTGTTCCTTTACCCAACATACAATTTAATTAATGACAATGCTGGTTAACATTTCACTAGTGTGACAAAAGCACTGGTAAGGTCATACAAAGGAGATATATTTGTCCCAGGTTTCTGACCTATATGTATTAAAACCCCAGGAAAATGTCTGTGACTTGATAGTGTTTGGGCTTTAGTGAAAGCTGGATAAGGGTTCCTGGGGTTCTGGATGGAGAGTGAGGGTGGGCTCCATCCATTAGGAGGCAATAGGTCTTTAGCCTGAGAACAGACTAATTATTACTTGCACCTGTAAGAGGCTGATAAAAGTGTGTCAGGGGTATTACTCAGTGTCTCACTACCTGGAGATAGAGGCAGCAGGCCACTTAAAAGACATTGTGATTTAATGACTGTGAATACTGTGCATATGACTATGTTAGTGGTAGGAGAATTATGTCCTACCACTGATGAGAGAGGCCATTTCTAAGTTTAGTAAGAGCCCAGATGGGTTAGGATTTTAGTTTATGATTTTTATTTTTCTGCACAATAAATTAGCTTTGGCTAATTACACAGAAACCCTTGGTTGGTGTGCTGTCTCCTGGCTTCTGTGTGTATAGAAGTGCCCTTCTACCCCAGGAGAGGGCACCCCTAACTTGATCTCATCACAATAGGAACTAGTAACTTTTAATTTTAGAATATCAACACCGAAAAGTTAACATGTTCTAAATGTCAACATGTCAAATGTCAACATTGACATGTCAACATTGTGAATGTTGACAGTGGGCATGTCAGCAGTTTTTCATTGACGTGGTAAGTAACCCTGACCCTAATTCTAGACCTTACACCAACCCTAGCTGCATCCCATCCAGTGACGGATTTTACCTAGAGGGCAGCAAGACTGTATTTCCCCAGTAAAATCTGATACCCGCAGGGACTGCCTAGCAGTGGAAGTGCTCCCTGCCAATCACAGCCGGATAGGTGTTTTCTCCCCCTGGGACTGCCAGTCAGGACTGCAATTAGCAGAGAGAGAGAGAGCGCTTCCAATGGGAAGCCACTCCTCCGCTATAATGGCAGCCCTATCTGGATTCTAGGAGCTGCAGCCGATGCAGTCCTTAGAAGTCTGGTTGTTGTTTTGTGTGCATGTGTGACATCGCAATCTCGAGTATGCACAAATTTCAAGCTGGCAGACCCCCCCCAGTAATAGAATGTAGGAGCTGCCGCTAATCCTAAACCAAACCCTAACTGCAGCCCAACCAAATTCCTAACCATAGCCTAACCCTGTTCCTTACTGCACCCTAAACATAAACCTAAGACTAACCCTAACCGCAGCCTAACCCAAACCCTAAAACACACTGGGAGAGGGTTTTGCTGGAAGACCGCGAATGCCCAGAAATGCCCCAGTTCATGAAGTAGAAATTAAATGATCACTTTTGCGATCATTTCACTTCTTTACACATTACAGGTTCAGGCTGCTTTCGGAGCCCCGTCCCTGCATCGTATCCAAAAGTGGATGATTAGTAAACATGTCCCTTGGCGAGGATGTATTCCTACATTACCATATGTGATGAATTTGTTATTTTCTCTAAAACATTCATGGTTCTTGCCCATCCCCAATTAGTCACAGCATAAACGCAAAGCACAAAAGCAATCCACAAACAGACCTGTAGAGTGTATATGAGCTGCACTGACTTTCCAAGTGTCATAGAAAATAATTTCCCCAAGGCAGGAGGCGTCATTTATTGGTCTGGATGACTAGCCAATATAATGCAAAGAAACAGATCCATCTGATGCTTTGTACTGCAGATGTTACAATAAAAGATGTTGTTACAATAGGTCACATCATGTGCAGATGGGATGTTCTCTGTTTAATGTACAGTGTCACTGATACTTAGAGGAAGAATGATTGTGTTGCAGAATATGTATACACAGCAATTTAAGGGTTAAGCCAAAAACCCTCATAGATACAATATAGAACTTGTGAAAGAAAAGTCACAGGGTGGATACTGTTTACAAGTAATATTATTAAACAATATCCTGTTTACAAATGTCCTATCCTTAGCACACACACATATACACACGCACCGTTTAAAATGACACTGCAGCATGCAATGTGATAGGGGCAGTGACACAACTGCCTGACACGCAAGGACCTTATCACATCAGCACGGACACACTTGTGAGCAGTACAATGATATTTTCCAGGACCGCCTCCAATTACAATTTTGTCATTCAGGAAAAATAAGGAAGCTTAATTACTTAGTTATATGGGTGCAAATGTTACATGATTTGGCACAGTAAAAGAGAACTGTTGCCGGCAGCATTATTTGACAAGCTCCAGTGGGGTTTATACATGATTATAATGTTAGATCTATGAGGCCATAACCAAATGTCCATCTTTCCTGACCTAAATATGACAAAACAAACATACAGTAAGTAGAGGAATTACTTTAGTCCTGGATATCTACTAAGAGGACACAAACAGTCTGTGCATTGGGTTCAGCCTAATAGAGGAAAGAAAACAACAAAAAGTCCATTTAATTTGGGGCAATGTGCGAGCAATGCCCACATTGTGCGGATGAAGTGCCTGGCCAGCACTGCAGAGCAGTAAAAATCAGAGGGAAAATGTCGACTGCCATTTTCCTGGTAACTTGCGCATGCGCAGTATACATGTCCTCAGGAATAATGCGTGAGCACCATTTTCCTGGAGACCCGCACATGCACAGTAGATTCTGGCACCAAGCCAGAATCTACTGCGCTTCAAATGAGGAGGGAACCCGCACTGAGGGCCTGATTCAGAGATGGACAGAATTGCAAAACCGCACATAAGCAGGTCATGGTAACTTGAAAGGCCAAGAATCTGTGTCCGCCGATGCTGACCCTGGCCTCGTCCCTCCCTGAAAACGGGGCGACATCAGGGGGTAGTTGGCAACTTTTGGCCTGGGTGGCAGATGCAAGTAATTGGCTCTGGCTTTTCTATCAGAGCATTGCAAATGGGAAACCGGACATGGCAAATATAAACCTGTGCTCGTGATCTGGGATAATGTGAATGTAGTTTTAATAACTAATAAAATAAATGTTATGTCAAACATCTATAAATAAATACAACACCTACCAACCCAATCTGACAGCGGCGGTCATGTCGCAGGCGTGTCCATGTCAGGAACTGCGTCAAAAGATGCATTTCCACTGACACAGACAGCCATGGACCCTCAGACATTCTGCGTCTGCGTAAGGCAAGTTCAATGTCCTATGGTGTGGTTGATGGATCTGCCAATAGTGCGTCTTTGCAGATCCAGTCCTTGGCTGATGTACTTCTAAATAGGATGCCCATCGGCCGCGGCAATTCCATACAGGCACGGTAGCAGCTGCAAGCTACTCTACTACATCCAACTCTGAATCACGCCTTCGGACTCCCTGCTTATTTTGTCTCCCTACATATTTTGTTGATTGTATATAAAAACTCTGCATTATATGACTCCCATAATTACTTAAATTCTTCTCCCTAGGGGCAGTATGTATCTTTAGTAAAAATTCTGTAAAACCAACTAAAACTGCTGTTTTCAGAGGTTTACTACAATATATATGGCTCGCCATATGTATTAAAAAGGTCCACAGCAGATATCGGAAATATCTGCCATTGACTAGAAGCACAGCAAGCACCATAAGATTCTATGGGACTGCGATATGCCCATATGCATCATGCTCTGGAAAGTGTATCTTTCCAGAGCTTGTGTCCGATAGGCAATGCAATCAATGGACGGCATTGCCTATAGAAATCTATGGGCTCCTTTACGCAGCAAGAGCTTTTCCATGCACAATAGGACTCCTGAGTCATAAACCTGGAAGTCAGTACTTTGCAGGGACAGCTCCCACTGGGCGCATTGTAGTGCATTTGCCCCATTGACAGGAATGAAGAGGACCAGGAATAAGGGGTGTAAGTATACATTGATGAGGATGGGAGGTACAGGAGGAGGTGGGCACAGGAGGGATGATGCACACCCACACCTATGCAGTGCCCCTTATATAATACCCCCAGTAAAAAGCCCTACCAGTGCAGTGCCCCCAGTAGTAGTCCCACCAATGCAGTACCCCCAGTAGTAGCCCCCCCAGCAATGCACCCAGGAGCAGTCCCCCCCTAGCAGTGCACCCAGTAGTAGTCCATCCAACAGTACCCCTAGCAGCAGTCCCACCCAGCAGTGCCCCCAGTAGTAGTCCCACCCAGCAGTGCCCCCAGTAGTCCTCCCCAGCAGTGCCCCCCAGTAGTAATCCCCCCCAACAGTACCAGTAGTAGTACCCCCCCAGCAATGCCCCCCAGTAGTCCCCCCCAGCAGTAGTAGTAACCCCCCCAGCAATACCCCCAGTAGTCCCCCCCAGCAGTACCAGTAGTATTAACCCCCCAGCAATGCCCCCCAGTAGTCCCCCCCAGCAGTACCAGTAGTAGTAACCCTCCCCAGCAATGCCCCCAGTAGTCCTCCCCAGCAGTACCAGTAGTAGTAACCCCCCCGGCCAGACAGACACACACACACACAAAAAAGACCTCCACTTACCTTGATCCCTGCTCCGGCATCAGCTCCTCCGTCTGGCATCCTCCCGGGCCGGCTCACTCTGCATGATGGGAGAGCTCTCCCATCAGCCACTGTGGGAGCCAGAAGATGCCCAGCTCCGTTAGTGGGCGCAGCAGCTGATGAGAGTCTGTTTGACTCTCATCGGCTGCTAAAACAAACACACAGCAGCCAGCGCCGCCGGCGCCTGTGTGTTTGTTATACTAATAGTGTAGTGCGGACGGCACTTATGTGCTGTCCGCACTACCGCCCTGCCTGGGTGACTTAACAGATGCTAGAGGTCCAATAGGACCTCTAGCATCTGTCTCCTCCGAGGCGGCGGCCATTTTTGGAGGGCCTTTTTCTGCAGATTTCATGCGGACGGCTAGTCCGCATGGAATCTGCAGCCACAGTGCCCCACAAGCCCCCGCGCCCCCAAGCCACAGCGGGGTCTCTGGGGGCTGTAGTTATGCCACTGATTTGTGCCCTAACCATGTGTATATTGCACATTTTTGCTCGCACCTTCCTGAGGGTGCATTCAGAAATGCTGTTGCTGGCGCCTTAAAAAATTAGTCGCCATGTAAACAATTCAATCACCCCCTGTGTGGGTGTATGTGTGTAAATGTGTTGGGGGGGCACGAGCGGGGGGTATTTGGTGGGGGGTAGAGAGAGGATGAAAGGGGAGCTGAGCAAAAGGGGCAGAAGAGGAAGCTAATGGGAGAGGGGATGCACATAGGAAGCAGGAGGTGACTCTCTCACTGAGGGGCCTATTCATCAAAAGGAGTTCGTATGGCTTCCGATGATAAAGTATTGAACTCGCTGCGAGGGATACTTAAATATCCAACTTGCAGTGGGGGATAGATTACACAATGATGAATTGCTCCGGTGCGGGGACAGCTGCTCCGAAAAACAGCTGTCCCCTCGGTTAGTATCGCAACTACAGAAGTAGCCGCATTACTTACCTCCTCCCCATCGTCCCGGCTATGCATGCGTGACCCGAGGTCACACATGTGCACAGAAGCCGGGGAGGTAGTGAGGAGGCGGTGGAGGGATCCGCTTGGATCCCTTTTCGTATCCCCGGAACTTCTTCCCATAGGAAGAATCGGGGATCAGAGAACAAGCGCCATCAGATGGCGCTTGTTCTCTGAAGCAAACTCCGAAAACTTTCAGTTTTCTGAGTTTTCTGAATATCAGGGGGTCCGAACTCCTGATGATGAATGGCCCGGTACCTAAAATGGTTACTACGCCATTTAGTGTTGATGAATAGGCTACTGAGAAACTAATCAAGTCTGCTCAAAGGGAAGGGGCCTGCTCACAGACAGCAACTAACTATCCACTGATTGTGTTGGGGGCGGGGCCTGAGCTGGGTAGAGGGGGAGAGCTCTGGCCCCATAGTAACAGCAAACAGCACCCCATGGTCATGCACCCAGGTACTAAGTTACTCCCTTGTCCTGCATGGATGTGACTGACAGCCAGCAGTAAGCAGAGAATGCTGCCAGGATGCTCTAATTGTGTTATAAACACAATCAGAGAGACCAGGAGCACTCTCTTGCTTACAGCCCAACTGTCTGGTATGTGTGTGTGCAGTGCGCACTGGCGACCCACACTGCAGAAGATGTACTGGCCCAGGGCGCAGATGGCATCCTGTCCTCCGACCCAGACTGCCTTTTGGCGACACGCTGCGGCTTGGGGGGTCTGCGAGCATTATCGCAGGACCTGTTTTGCACATGCACAGAATGGGTCCTATACATGCGCAGATCTGGAAACATTGAGTTAACGTACATCTTTGAATCCGGCCCTGAGTGTGCACACTGGCCCTTTCCTCTCTTAAAACACCCCTGCGCATATCTAACCAACTTTCATCCAACTAACCGACTCTCCAACTTGTCTGACCAACCCAATGATCATGAAGAGTACACCACACACATAACCAACTTTTTCTTCAGACCAGCCAACTTGTTTTCACGATTTTGTGATGTCCGTCTGCTTCTATACACAGAACAATAATAAATTATTTAAAATGGTTCCAAACGAGCCCCAGTCCAGTAAATACAAAGGCTGATTTCCCCAGGAGTTGGCCTGCAAAAATGTGTGTAGACATCCCCATCATGGGTATAACCAGTCCTGGCACCAATAGCACCCGGGCTCTTCTCTGGTTCTTTGCGTACGGCAGTAATAAATGGTAACTAATACAAATACAATAAATTTTGTCTTTGGTGAACTACATGTCCCAGCATGGCCCAGTTGCCATCATTGGCTACCGTGGCAAGCTAGCATTTTGAGAACCTCAAATTCCAGTCTGCCGTAGCAGCAGGGCAAGCTGGGATCTGTTATTCACCAGGGCAAAATGTAATAAATAAAATAAACAAATACACGTGTACTTTCAGCCTTCTTTTAATCTACAATTATCTGGTCCAGTTGTCCTGAAGTACTGTAATCCACATCAATACCTTTAATAGAAAAAAGAAGCCTGGATTGTTAAATCAGCGAGGACACAATACTGCTGGGAACGGCTGGAACTATTTTCCTATCCTCACCATTGCCCTATACTTTATATAACGGTTTTCATAGGTTTGACCTGAAGTAACTTCTGAGAACCGCAATATGAAACTATAGAGTCATGTTAAAGATAAGATAGTAGTTCCATCTTCTCCCGGCTGGACTAGTTAATGTCATGGACAACTAACTGCAAACGGGCTGCTTCTTTGTGTGTGTTTTTACTAGCTGCAAACATGCGAACAATGGCATACTTCCCAACATTGACTAAGCTGGAAGAGGGACATAACACGTGTGCCGCCGAAAAGGAAGAGGGGGGGCCTACCGATGTGGGACGTGGCTTAGTGCATGTGGCCATGGCCTCGTCTCATACCCCCGTTTCGACACCGTGGGGTGCCCCCAGAGACTTAGGGCCTGATTCAAACCCAATCGCAAGCACACAGCGCTCACAAGCTAGTCAAAGTTTGCCCCCTGTGCATGCACCACCTCCGGCGTGTCCAGGCACGAGCCCCAGCGAGCGACTGAAGTTCAGTCGCTACGGGGCTCGCTACAATACGGGGCGGCTGTCGATGGTGATTGACAGCTCACCCCGTTTTGAAGGCGGGGAGGGGGGTGGTTAGGCAAACGCAGACGTTCCCTTAGGAATGCCTGGCGTTTGTGGGCGGCCCTACTGACATCACCAGTGATGTCAGTAGTGGACTTCCTGCTCTATTAGAGCAGGAAGTCCACTCGGGCTTGCAGGAGCCGAGATCCTACCACAGGGTTTCGTCGTAAGCCCGATGGTCGTGATAATCGCGACCATCTCCAGGCCGCTCGCACAAGCTGTGGGTGGTCACCCACAGCTTTGTGAGTGGGCTGGATGAAGAATAAAAAAAAAAAAAACACGCCCATCAGACCGGCGAGCTGCCTGTGGCAGCGAGCGGGTCTGAATCAGGCCCTTAGCCCGCACAGTAAAGATGCCGTATGCAGTCCCCATCAGTTTAAGTGGAGAATGGACGACTTTCTTATCCTACGGTCAGATGTTCGTACCCAAATCCTTCAGGCAATCACTGATTTTAATCAACATAATGACCCTGACCACACTTCACATGCGATTAATTGGGAAGCACTAAAAGCTTCAAATCTCTTCCACCCGTAGAAAAGTGGAAAGAAAGGAAATTTATAGCTTAGAAGCTAAAATCTCGGTCTTGACTGAGAAGTGCCAGAGGTTCCCTAAAGATAAATTCTTCCGCCAACTTCGTTCTTGTAGAGCCCAACTGAGCCAACTTCTCTCATCAAAGGCATCCCGTACTCTCAAATGGCTGCAACAAAGATTCTATGAGCATGGGGATAAGGCAGATAGGATTTTAGCTTGTAAGCTCCAAACTAAGCGCACCAAGAATAGGATCCTAAAAATTCTTGACCCTGCAGGTCGCCCTCAATATGATCCAAAATCCATTGCTAATATATTTGGGGATTTTTACTCTTCGCTTTATTCTCTTCAAGATCGAGATCTCTCCCCCTCTTCTCTCTCTACAGCCACTAGTACCTATCTTGCTTCTTGTAAATTGCTTAGTTTATCCCCGTCACAGTTATCTGCCCTCAATGAAAACTTCACTTATGATGAACTGGAACTAGTGGTTAAGTCTATGAAGTCCTCTTCTGCCCCTGGTCCGGATGGGTTTCCTGCGTCCTTCTACCCTCCCTCTCCCTTCTGTTGTTAAACCTTTATAATTCTATACTAACAGGACGGAAGTTTGACGAGGCTACCACCAGGGCTGAGATAGTGGTTATCCATAAAGAAGGTAGAGACCCCGACTCGTGCGCTAGCTACAGACCAATATCCCTTCTGAATGTTGATCTGAAATTTTTTGCTAAGCTCTTGGCCTCTTGTCTCGCTCTGGTTATTCCCTCCCCGGTCCACCGTGATCAAGTGGGATTTATTCCCGGCCAACAGGCCTTTGATAATATCCGGAAGGTCATCGACCTCATTAATTTTGTCAATACCAAGTCGGTTTCTGTACTGGTGGTGGCCTTAGATGCTGAGAAGGCCTTTGACAGGGTTGATTGGACCTTCTTGAGATCCACTCTTCAAGCATTTGGTTTCAGTGGCAACTTTATAAATGGTGTCGCCTCTCTATATTTTAATCCCTCTGCTTTGGTCCTGGCCAACGGCTTTGCTTCTTCTCCGTTCAGTATTTTAAATGGCACCCGTCAGGGCTGCCCTCTGTCGCCGCTCCTCTTTGCTTTGATCATGGAGCCCCTAGCAGCAAGCATTCGCAACAATCCCACAATCACGGACATTAAAGTGGATCAGTCTCAACATAAAGTGGCTCTCTATGCGGACGACGTCCTTCTCACCTTGACTCATCCCATTTTTTCTCTCCCTGCGGTCTTTGAGGAAATTCATTGTTACGGTCGCCTGTCAAATTTTAAAATAAATCAAGGTAAAACGGAAGTGTTACCTATACTCTTGGACCCCATGACTGTCTCCCATCTGCGTAGCGCCTATTCCTTTCAATGGTGTTCCCGATCCATTAAATATCTAGGTGTCCACCTCACCAACACTTACGATAAGTTATTTGCTGCCAACTTTCCACCTCTTTTAGACAGGATTCGCCGAGATTTGAACACTTGGGGAGCTCATTTTATTTCATGGATAGGGCGTGTTAACGCTGTTAAAATGAATGTGCTCCCGAGATTTCTGTATCTGTTTCAGATGCTTCCAGTTAGAGTTCCCTCAATTTTTCTAGCTACCTTGCAGCGGATGGTCTCCAGGTTTGTCTGGGCGGGCCATAAACCTAGAGTCCGTTTTCGTATTTTATGTTATCGTGGTAGAGAGGGGGGTTTGGGTCTACCAAACTTTCACAAATACTATTTGGCTGTCCACTTAACTCAGGCCGTCCTGGCACATGCTGCGTCTCGCACTAGGGGTTGGGTAGACCTAGAAGCCCAGCTACTTTCTTTCCATTCCCCTTACTCTCTCTTCTGGATGGATCACAAGCTTAGACCGCCCGCCCTTTCTATTCCTCCAAATCTCCGCTTCTCTTTGTCTATCTGGGACTACTGTGATAGAACGTTTGCCTTGATTCAGAATCGTCCTGCTATGACTCCTTTATGGAATAATAGGGACTTTGGGCCTGGACTTGATCCTAAATCTTTCACTCCTTGGACGGCCAATAATGTTACATTTTTGAGAGATATTGCTCCTGTTTGCCCGTTTCCCGAGTTTTCCAATCTACAAGACAGATTGGGAATTCCGACAAGATACTTCTACCAATATCTTCAACTGCGTCATCTTTTTACCACGGCAATCGGTTCGGGGTCACACCCATCTTATTCTCTTTTAGAGTTCCTCTGTTTACTCCGCTCCAGCTCTAAAGGGCTTATCTCCACTTTCTATAACCTACTCTTAGGTCATAATCGGCCCCTAAAGGAGCCACACAAAATGGCCTGGGAGAGAGACATGGGAGTGTCCTTGGATCCTAAAGAATGGATCAAGATCCGCGAGCTGACGACGAATTAAGGAAAACACATACAAGAGAATGTACAGGTGGTGTCTGGTACCTACACGAATTTGGGCTATTTTCCCTCAGTCCTCAGATAGGTGCTGGAGGGGCTGTGGAGGAGAGGGGACCCTGGCTCACATTTGGTGGCATTGCCCTAAAATTAAAGGCTATTGGGAGAGAGTGCATCGGTTGATTCTACAGGTCACAAATGTCTCCATTCCCCCGTGCTTATCCTTTTCCCTCCTCCCGCGACCTGTCGGTAGCGGTGACAGACTCACCCAATCCCTTGTTAGGCACATTCTCAATGCCGCTAATTGTGCGATTGCATCGTCTTGGAAAAAACTGGACCCTCCGTCCATGGCTGCCCTGCAGGGCTCGATCTGGCTTACATGTAACCTAGAATATATCACTAGTCAACTTCATGAAAATGTTTCTAAGTTTTCGGAGACTTGGGCTCCGTGGCTAGCCTATAAGGAGAGGCATTCCTAGCCTAATATGACCTCTTGGAGGTGACTCCCCATGCCAATTCTTTCCTTCCTGCCCCTTACCCACCTGCTGTTCCTTACTAACACTCCCTCGCCTCCCCCCCTCTTTGTTCCCCTTTGTCTTTCTTTCCTCCTTTTCGTTTCTGATAGTGATATTGCTTATCACCTATAAAATAAACGGGGATTGATTCATTCTATAATTGCGAAGCTTATCTGGGTTCTTGTTATTTCTCATATGGCTAGGAATATTGTTTATTTTTGTGTCATTTGACTCTTCTATGCCAATGTATAAGCAGATGTGTTTTACTTGTTGTACCCTGAAAATTCCAATAAAATAATAAACAAAAAAAAAAAAAAAGATGCCGTGTGCATACGCAGCAGTGTGTACTCTCCCGAACTCCCCCCCCCCACACCGTAGGACACTGCAGCCCACAGGTGGGATGGCAGAACAGTCCTAGAAAGACGGGACTGTCCTGCCCAAAGCAACTTCTGTCATACACATTCAGCATACATCTACATGGGTCCCATCATTTGATGCGGTAGGATGTCTATATTCCAAAATGGCATGTCTTGTTGGACTACCATATTATCACTGCACATTTTGGACCTCATTCAGGGGTCTATTTACTAAGCCTTGGATGGAGATAAAGTGAACGGAGATAAATTCCCAACCAATCGGCTCCTAACTGCCATGTCACAGGCTGTGCTTGAAAAATTACAATTAGGATCTGATTGGTTGGGGTGCTATCTCCGTCCACTTTATCTCCAGCCAAGGCTCAGTAAATAGAGCCCATATGAGTTGAACGCAAATGTAATATACAACCAGAGAAAAAAGTTTCATTTTTTAACCACTTCTAAGATGGCAGAAATGAAATGCGATCAACCCTACATAAGTAGAAAATATATCTGACTCTTCATGCAAGTAACAGGAGCAAATGTGCCAGGAATATGATAAGAGGTTTGTACAAAACTGCTCCAAAACACAATACACAGCTCATACACATTACAGTACCATATCTCCCAACTTTGTCAATGGCAAGATCGGGCCCGCCCAGAAAGGGGGCATGGCCTCGCTGTGAAGAGGGCATGGCATCATGACACCTCCCCCTTTTCAACACTCCGGGGGCGAGCCCAGCATCCCCGGAGATGCTGGGCTGTCCTTGGCTATCCCACATGGTGAAGAGATGCTGTGCGTATACACTGCGGCCAGCGGGTGGGATGGCGGGATAGTGTCTAAATAGCGGGACTGTCCTGCGACAAGTGAGACAGTTGGGAGGTATGCAGTACCCAAGTCACTTGAAGACTGTTATATGCAAAACAGTCTCCAAGTGGAGAAACAATACAGACTATAAGGGATAGGTATGTAATGCCGGCTGTCGGGATGTCTTCGGTCACAATACCAACAGCGGCATCCCAATGGTTGGTATCCTGACGGGTTGGGTAAGTATACTTACCCTCCCCCCTTCTCCCCCTAACCTACCCTTCTTGTAGCCTAACCCTAACCCTCCCCACCCCGCACCCTAACCCCCCAAAAAAACCTAACGCTAAACCCGCTAACTTATCTAAACCTAACCCTTCCCCCAAGACTAACACTAAGGGCGCCCCGGCTTACCTTCATTTGGGCACACGTCCTCCTGGATTCCGGTGTCGGGATTAAGATAGGCATCGGTATTTCAACGCCTATCTTAACTCCCTTGTTGGGATTCCAGCGTTGGGATTGAGACTAGCTTCCGTGATCATAACTACATCCCAGCTATAATATGGGGAGGCACAATACAGGCTATACTGATAGGGTGGTGTTGGGGCAAATTACTAGTTATACAGAAGAAGGGCACATAATAATGGTCATACAGGGGACAGAGGGGATAAAGTACACATACAGATGGGGAGAGCACAATAATGGACATACAGATGAGGGAGGGGGGTTAGGGTGAGTACATTACTGGACATACAGATAAGGAGGAGGAGAGAGCACAGGGCATACAGAAGAGGCGGAGCACAATACAGAACCTACAGTTAGGGAGATAGCACAATACAGGCTATACTGATAGGGTGGTGTTGGGGCACATTACTAGTTATACAGAAGAAGGGCACATAATAATGGTCATACAGGGGACAGAGGGGGTAAAGTACATGGACATACAGATGGGGAGAGCACAATAATGGACATACAGATAGATGAGGGAGGGGGGTTAGGGTGAGTACATTACTGGACATACAGATAAAGAGGAGGAGAGAGCACAGGGCATACAGATGAGGCGGAGCACAATACAGACCCTACAGTTAGGGTGACAGCACAATACAAAACTTCTAGATGGAGGAGGAGCTTACTGCAATACATACACATATGGGGGTGAAACCAATTTAAAAAATACAGATATAGAAGGGCACGTACAGACTTGGAATGACCAAAGTCAGGGCAAAGAAAAAGAAAAATAATTTATTATGATCTCAACAGTAATTTTAGTGTAAAGGCTATATATCCAAAATATATAAGTTGAAACATCTTCTAGAGAAGGTAAATTGGGACTGTAGTCAGAATACATAATTGACAATTATTATTACTAAGACATATTGATGTGTATATATATTTAGATAGAGAGGATTTTATACCAAAGTTTTCTTTCTTTTTTTCTTAGATTTTGGAAAGGGTGTCTATCAGGTAAAGATGGTGAGTGAGGGGAATTACAGTGGGTGATGCATGAGGTCAGGGAGAAGTGGTGACTGAGTGGTATTTAGTGGATCAGGAAGAGGTTGTGAGTGAGGGTTATTTCAGTGGGTGATGTATGGGGTAAGGCAGTGATGATGAGTGAGAGGTATGTCAGGAAGTGAAGTATAGGAAAACCAGTTCATATCTGATGATAATATTTGGATTTTGAAGCAACTGGTCCGGGAATGCATATTTTTCCATTCTTCCCTTTCTTCTATCACTGGCTGCCTGGACAGAGCCGCTGCCTCATTTCTCCCATGGTCCCACCCAACATCCTACCCTCCACTCCCAGCTCCACTCTCACCACTCCCCAATCCCGCTTGGTTCAGACTTCAGACGGTGAGGGGGCGGAGCATGTGCACCTGCATGTCAGGGAAATTAGATATTACGGGGTGCACACCGGGGTATCCTTTATGGGCCTGGAGTGTGGAAAATATGTGTGTGTGAGGCGTGAGGTGAGCTGCCAGCATCTCACACACACATTTTCCCCACACCAGCCCCAGAAAGGATATCCCAGTGTGAAGTCTGAACAAAGAGGGATTGGGGAGAGGTGAGACTCAGCAATGGGCTACAGTGTGGGCAGAGCAGCAGGGAATAGAGATTAGGTGTTGGGTGGCAAGTGAGGCAGCGGCATGGATCGGCAAGGATCGGGGGGTGTCCACTTCCTGCATCCAGCTGTTACACACATGCTGGCATATGCCCCCTGGTTTAGCTCACCCATGTCCCTCAGCACCGGTCATACTCTCCAAACTTCCAGAGGGCCCTTTACTATGAAAACAAACCCAACAATTTGTAATTGCTGTTAAGAATGTGAGAAAATGGAATTAGGCAGGTGAAGGGAATGAGGGCCTCATTCAGAGGCGGTCGGAGTATGCAAGCGGTCGCTCAGAAACTGGGCGGCCGCTTGCATCCTGACCGCCCGCCTCTGTTGCGGTCGTTAGGCTGTGGGTTAACACCCACATCTCTAACGACCGCTCCGGTGATGGTCGCGATGGTCAGAGACCATCGCGACCATCGGGGCTTACGACGAGACTCTAGGGTAGGGTCTCCCTTGTCGTAAGCCCCGGAGAGCTTCTGGCTCTGTCTGAGCCGGAAGCTCTCCACTGACATCACTAGTGATGTCAGTGGGGCCTCCCCCAAACGGTAGGCGTTCCCATGGGAACGCCTCCATTTGGGTTGCCACCCCCCCGGCCCGCCTTCCAAACGGGCGAGCTGTCAATCAACATCGACAGCTCGCCCCCTTTGGATCGAGACCCGCTACGACCGGCGCTGCCAGTCGTAGCGGGTCTCACGCATGCGCACGACGGTGCCGCATGCTCTGTGGGGGCCATCGACCCGGTCCAAGCGCATCGGCGCTAACGACCGGGTCTGAATGACCCCCTGAGTGTGGTAAAGAATAGGGGTGAAAGGAATGAGGGGGGAGGTCACCAGGTAAAGTGGGACTGGATAGGAATGTAGGTAAAGAGGGAGTAGGTAAAATATAGAGGCTGGTGTAAAGGAAGAAGAAAGCACTATAGGCAGAAAATGAGAGTGGTGAAGGAAATGAGGCAGTTATAGAGGCAGTGGTAAAGATGGGTAACAAGTATGAGGTGTGGGTTTAGGGAGTTAAAAATCCTCTAGTTAGAGAAGAAGGAGAAGTAAAGGAAATCAGGCAGGTAAGGAACGTAAAACAAAGAGGCCCCTAACCATGGCTCTCTCTACCTGCAACTGAGATGGGACAGTCAGACGGGGCGAGATGGTGCAGGCTAAAGTGACTGTTTTACTAGAATATACAATTAGGGATTGATATATTGTTATATGTATATAGGACCCAAACAACTATCTTGCCTAGTGCCCAGGGGAGTAGGGAGGGTGGTTCCGGCGGAGCAGATTATGCTACATTTGCGGACGGGACACGATCGTGTCTGCTGCAAAGCCACGGCCCCTTGCAGTGGTGTGACTAGCCTGCATCAATGCCTCTCCAGCTATCCAGTCCTCTACCTGCACTCTGGAGACTGATGGCAGACGTCAATCGGGAGGCGGGGTTTAGGTCCGGCGGCAACGGGAGGCGGTGCTTAAGTATGGGGGCGGAGATTAAGGCCAGATCTGTTGGGTACTGCACAAACAGAGAAGCTGCGGATGTGCCCACCACAATAAAAAAAAGAACGAAAACAATAAAGAAGAGGTGCGTGCTGGCTGCTCCTGTAATGTATACATACAGTCAGGTGCATAAATATTGGGACATTGACAGAATTTTCATATTTTGGCCTCTATGCACCACCACAATGGCTTTGAAATGAAACAAACAAGATGTGCTTTAACTGCAGACTTTCAGATTTAATTTGAGGGTAATTACATCCAAATCAGGTGAACGGTGTAGGAATTACAACGGTTTCTATATGTGCCTCCCACTTTTTAAGGGGCCAAAAGTAATGGGTGTCGAAGTTGAATAATTGAGTGAGACAAGTTCAGTTTAAAATTTAATCGCAGCGACGCCATCTTGCGAATGGCCGCAAGACTCCATTTTGGAAATGAGATCGCAAGACACCATTTTGTGTGGTCAGCATTAATTCAAGTTATAACCCAGGAGCTAAGAACAGATGGCAATATTTTTGTTAACCTACCAAGGGCAACGGGAAAAACCAGCTTTCTAAGTAGAAGTAAATAAGAAGAGACAATGGGTATTTTTACATACAAATTGGGAATCCCTGGATGCAGATAAAGTATAGTTGTGGCAATTGTAATATAATATCTACACAATTGGATTTGCCTGAATCCTAGACAGGATGTCTCCAAATCCCACAGTTTGAGGTGATAATACATTTGCATTTCACACAAGAGTCTGTGAGAATAAAAGAGGTTTGTTTTCCTTTGAACACAGCAGGTGGGGGCCTGCTGAGAGAGGGCATGTAGAATTACAACCCTCAGCCATCCACACTGCTAGATGTTCACTTCGTGTATGAGAGATTATGCACTTAAATCTCACCCATTAATAACTAGCGTCCTTATACCAAACCCCGAATACCCAAACACTACATATTCGCACATAAGGTTCCATAAGCATCAAAATGTATGATTCAAGAAGGTTCAGTTAGTTTAAATGCTAAGAAATAAAGATATTTGTTAACTAAGGAATTATACAAGATAAACATGTCATTCTTGGAGTTGTTCTGATGCATACTCTTTCCACAGTTTTCCGGTGCTATTGGTGAGGAGATCGCATTATGCATTCTCGAGTTATGGACTGCAGAACCTACAAGCAACCAAAATGTATATTTTAGATTCAACTGTTAGGATGCTAAAGGAGGCGTTACCAGAAAGACTCCGGCTGTTAGAGGCAGGGAAAATCTATTTGAAACAAACCTGTTAAATGTGTCGTTACATATGCTTCTCCTCTGGGAACCAATGAGATCAGCAGGAAGTTCTCCCTTTGTCCTGTTTCAGTCTGGGGGGGAATAAATACACGTGTCCAAACACTGGTTTGCCAGTTCATGCTGAATTTTGGGTGAACTGAGGATATCTAGTCAGAAGTCTATCTCTGGGTCCGGAGGCGCAGCGTATGTATAACCGTACTTGGTCTGTATTATTTCCTTTTTATGCCTAAATTATGTATGTATAGATTGCGTGTAACTGACTGTACTTTTACCTGAATAATACTTGTGCGTTGGAAACACAGATTCCACTCCTGTCTTTATTTGCGGTTAAACTGCGTACGCAATTAGCGTTCTGTTTAGAGGTTTTAGGCAGGGTTTTGTCTTAGAGGTTCTAGGCAGGTGAATCTTAGAGGTTTATAGGAAGGAATGTATTAAAAGGTTTATTTACAAATTCAACAGTGGGGGCTCATCGGTTTATCACACTATCTGATACACGATAACACTCTGTCAGTCCTCTCTCAGCAAAAGGGTGGAGGCACCTTTTGAAAGACGCATTAGTCTTTCATTACCACAGTGTTGCTGAGAGCGTACTGCCGGTTATTGTGTAGAGGAAGCGTTGATCAGAATCCAGGGACAAGAGAGAAAAAAAAAAAAGTTTTTTTTTTCTCTGTTGATAGAACCTTACGTTTAGAGGGGTGCCGCAGTATTGAGTATGCGGCTGAGATGCATTTTTATGTACGCAGTTAAAAAGTCATTACACGCATGTGTGGTAGTCACATAATTGTGTATGCGGCCGGTCGCACAATAAGCGTATACGCACTTCCGGTTCTGCTGCCACGTGTTTGAACAAAGCCATTAAGGTTTACATTTTTTTTCTATCTACCAATATCTGGGTTAAACGTTTATTTTCTGCGCAGAGAAAAAGTGTGTAACGGTGAGTATGTGTTGGACAGTTAAGGGTATCATATGATCCTTAAGGGCTAGGTGCAAGGGTTAGCCTAGCTGCTCGGTAAGCAGCTTACCGTTCAGTACACAGAGCATGTGTATGGTTTGTTATTTTTGTTAGGGACCGGCTCTCAGTGTGACTGCAGTGTTCAATAAAATTTGAGCATTGTAGTTGAGCCGCACTAGGTGTGATTGTGAGCTGAGAGATAATAGGTGAGCGTGGCGCATCTAGAAATTTCGTCCGTAGGTGAGCGTGGAGCATCTAGAAATTTCGTCCATAGGTGAGCGTGGCGCATCTAGAAATTTCGTCCGTAGGTGAGCGTGGCGCATCTAGAAATTTCGTCCATAGGTAAGTGAAAGTATCTTGATTGTCTTTCACCAGTTTACATTTTTATTGAAAAGCGTAGGAGTTGTCTCAGAATGGGAGCCACGCAAACAGTAGAAATGTTAGGCAATGATGTGCTGCTAATGGAGGTGGATCAGCCCGTCGTATTATGCATACTATATATGGTTTAATATGACGAGAAAGAGTGTTAGACCGTTTCCCAGAACTGGTAGTTTTGATAAAAATGTGTTAGATAATGTCCAGGATCACATCAGTATGGTGCGATCCCGAGAGAAAAAGATTAAGTATTTTGAATGTTTAAAAAATATGGCAGCATGAAGGGGATGCTTGGCTTAAAAATGTGCAAACGACGCAAACTAGCATTGCGAATGCATTGCCAGAAAATACATCCACGACGCTGAGATGCAATACGGGCGAGCCGCAAATTGGCGCGCACGTGCGGCAAAGTAGCGTCGTGGAGAGTATTGCCAGCAGTTCACACTCACCTCCCCCAACTTATGTGGATGGAGGTACAAGTACGGTTACCAAAAATACCAATAAAAATGTAACAAGCAACTTGTACCCTCTCTTAAGCAACCATAAAGAAAGTGTTTATGATATGGATGATGAGCCTATTGTAATGTCTGCCATTTTCCATGCTGTGCAAATGATAGATGCTGCATCACCACAATCACGGGTGGTGCCGCCATCTCCATCGGTAACAGCAAGGGAAGTGTTAACACACTCTGCACCCATAGAGGAAGTTGTTAATACCATACGTAGCAGCAGCAGATTAAACCCCCAGCCAGGTAACCAGGTCAGAGGTAGCAACGATGCCGGTCTGCATCCCATTCGGACAATAACTGTTCCGAATGGAAATGCGGATGCAAACGGTGTAGTGCCCACTAGGGAAGTAGTAATGCATTGTCCATGGACAAGAGCAGAACTAAATTCCATCATAAATGATTTCCCCAATCCCAAAAAGGAATTAGCCAAATGTCAAAGATTTTTGAGAAATTTGGGTAGTTCTCATGAGCCCACTAATAAAGATTGGCGTGTAGTGTTAAGGGCCTGCCTGCCACACAGTACCGACGTGACAAAATTTATCACGGACTGTGTATTGGATGGAGACGTTCCCTTAACAGACCAAGTAAACCAAGGTAACATTTCCCGCATTGTGACTCAATTGGGTTGTATATTTTCCAGTAGTAGTTAACTGGAACAAAATCTTCACAATTAAGCAAAAGGAGAGTGAAACTGCAGAAGACTATTGCGACCGGGCTCTGCAGGCTATCACCCAGTACACTGGGATAGAAGATATTAAAGATAGCACTCACCACAGGGGAATGATAGTCACGGTACTCATGGATGGTCTGAAAGACGATTTAAAGATTCGGGTTCAGACCTCACAACCTGGCTGGAGGGGACTTACAATAGATAACCTCATAGAGTCTGCCATAGAACATGATAAAAACATCTAAAAAAGAGAGAGACCCAGAGCGAAAAACTAATGGCTGTCAGTATACAAGCTCTGGAAGGAATGACAATAACATCACAGCCAACCGACACACCTGCACCAACACACACGTCCTCACCAATCCCACACCACAGCAAACACATCCTTACCCCACATATCATACACAACCACAGGTCCCATACTCATATCCCCCGCAATATCCTTACCCTCCCTATCCTTACCCATACCCACCACCTTTCCCTCTTGCTCAAATCCCACAACAATCTTTTCATCCACCCCGTTCAAAATTATGTTTTAACTGTCACCAAGTGGGACACATAAGTAAGTACTGCAAAGCAAAGAACACCACACAGGAACACGAGTTTCCCATGAGTTCATAGGTAACCCCAGTATCTTCTCCCAGGCCTTATATGACTGTTTATAATTTTTTCAACCTATCAATGGATCTGTTCTAATGTAAAATGTGGATGATTTATTGTTGTATTTTGGGTCATGTTTAAATGATATTAAACTGTTGTGCTTTATCTCCCACTCATAGGACACAAGGTTGCTAAGGATAAACGGCAGCCATGCCAGGCTGAGGTCGACTACTCGGAAAACTATCCAACCCAGCGGCACAGGCATTATTTAGAGCAGTAGCTATTAATAACAAGATTTAATTGCAAGAACCTGTATGCAGATACTATATCCCTAGAATTATTAAAAGTGACAGGGGGACTTATTTTACAGGTGACGTTTTCAAGAACATGCGTAAGATGATGGGTAACAACACTAAGATTATCCCAGACAGTCTTTTCCTTTATTTGCCCCCCCTTTGAGATACTGTCCATACAGGCAGCCTCATGTGAAAAATTGATAATGAGGTTACTGTGCAGGGTCTCACGAAGATGAATGAGAATAACCGAAATTGGAAGTGTTATTAACTAACATGTCTAATGCAACCTGTCATGATGTCAAATCTGGAAGAATTTGTTATGATCCAAAATTTTTTTAGCTCAGGTTGTTTGACTGATCGGTGGAAAGGTCCGTATCTGATGATACAGCATCCTCAAAGGGTGGCCAGGGAAGATACGTGGGTCCATTCCGCTCACTATAGGGAGGTTAACCAACCGGTGGAGATACAAGGCAGAGACAAGGCCGATAACGTGGACCTGTCGATTGCGAGCTTGTGCCGGAAGGATTAAAAAGGTGACGAGTTTTATTTTTTTTGTCATGATGATCTGTTTGGGGATGCTCGGTGTCTGTGATGGGGGACCGATAAAGGAGATGTGAGCTGATGGCGGAGCTGATGGAGTGGAGTCTGAGGAGGAGTGCTATACCAAATCAGGGGAGTGCCGGTCCAATTTCAGTACAGTAAATTGTTGTGAAAATGTGAATAACAATAATAAGGAAGAACTGTAATTCAAGCCTGAGTTTGAGTGGTCGTGCATGGATATAACGTTTATGTTGTTTTAAGTCATCTTAGGTAATGCAGTCCCAACCCCTTCCAAGGCTCTCCTTATAGGATAGGTGCATCCCCACATCTTTCCCATGATCCCTTAAGGATCCGCGGTGTGCGTATAAGGGCAGTTTTATGTCCCACCCGGAGACGCATTATCTGAATGGTTCAAATGACCATACTGTGTCATACCATAATAACATTGAACGGTATATTCTCATGCATGGCTAAACAGATTCAAATAGCAGATTGTGATAGCATGTTGTTTGCTATCAAAGGGTGGACTGTCGAAGTTGAATAATTGAGTGAGACAAGTTCAGTTTAAAATTTAAGCGCAGCGACGCCATCTTGCGAATGACCGCAAGACTCCATTTTGGAAATGAGATCGCAAGACACCATTTTGTGTGGTCAGCATTAATTCAAGTTATAACCCAGGAGCTAAGAACAGATGGCAATGTTTTTGTTAACCTACCAAGGGCAACGGGAAAAACCAGCTTTCTAAGTAGAAGTAAATAAGAAGAGACAATGGGTATTTTTACATACAAATTGGGAATCCCTGGATGCAGATAAAGTATAGTTGTGGCAATTGTAATATAATATCTACACAATTGGATTTGCCTGAATCCTAGACAGGATGTCTCCAAATCCCACAGTTTGAGGTGATAATACATTTGCATTTCACACAAGAGTCTGTGAGAATAAAAGAGGTTTTGTTTTCCTTTGAACACAGCAGGTGGGGGCCTGCTGAGAGAGGGCATGTAGAATTACAACCCTCAGCCATCCACACTGCTGGATGTTCACTTCGTGTATGAGAGATTATGCACTTAAATCTCACCCATTAATAACTAGCGTCCTTATACCAAACCCCGAATACCCAAACACTACATATTCGCACATAAGGTTCCATAAGCATCAAAATGTATGATTCAAGAAGGTTCAGTTAGTTTAAATGCTAAGAAATAAAGATATTTGTTAACTAAGGAATTATACAAGATAAACATGTAATTCTTGGAGTTGTTCTGATGCATACTCTTTCCACAGTTTTCCGGTGCTATCGGTGAGGAGATCGCATTATGCATTCTCGAGTTATGGACCGCAGAACCTACAAGCAACCAAAATGTATATTTTAGATTCAACTGTTAGGATGCTAAAGGAGGCGTTACCAGAAAGACTCCGGCTGTTAGAGGCAGGGAAAGCCTATTTGAAACAAACCTGTTAAATGTGTCGTTAACATATGCTTCTCCTCTGGGAACCAATGAGATCAGCAGGAAGTTCGCCCTTTGTCCTGTTTCAGTCTGGGGGGGAATAAATACACGTGTCCAAACACTGGTTTGCCAGTTCATGCTGAATTTTGGGTGAACTGAGGATATCTAGTCAGAAGTCTATCTCTGGGTCCGGAGGCGCAGCGTATGTATAACCGTACTTGGTCTGTATTATTTCCTTTTTATGCCTAAATTATGTGTGTATAGATTGCGTGTAACTGACTGTACTTTTACCTGAATAATACTTGTGCGTTGGAAACACAGATTGCACTCCTGTCTTTATTTGCGGTTAAACTGCGTACGCAATTAGCGTTCTGTTTAGAGGTTTTAGGCAGGGTTTTGTCTTAGAGGTTCTAGGCAGGTGAATCTTAGAGGTTTATAGGAAGGAATGTATTAAAAGGTTTATTTACAAATTCAACATGGGACTAACTAAACAATCCTAAATCTAACTTTCACTTTTTAATACTTTGTTTTAAATCCTTTGCAGGCAATTACAGCCTGAAGTCTGGAATGCATAGACATCACCAGACGCTGGGTTTCATCCCTGGTGATGCTCTGCCAGGCCTCTACTGCAGATGTCTTCAGTTCCTGCTTGTTCTTGGGGCATTTTCCCTTCAGTTTTGTCTTTATCAAGTGAAATGCATGCTCAATCGGATTCAGGTCAGGGGACTGACTTGGCCATTGCATAACATTCCACTTTTTAGCCTTAAAAAACTCTTTGGTTGCTTTTGCAGTATGATTCAGGTCATTGTCCATCTGCACTGTGAAGGGCCGTCCAATGAGTTCTGAAGCATTTTACTGAATATGAGCATATAATATTGCCCGAAACACTTCAGAATTCATTCTGCTGCTTTTGTCAGCAGTCACATCATCAATAAATACAAGGGAACCAGTTCCATTGGCAGCCATACATGCCCACGCCATGACACTACCACCACCATGCTTCACTGATGAGGTGGTATGTTTTGGATCATGAGCAGTTCCTATCATTCTCCATACTCTTCTCTTCCCATCACTCTGGTACAAGTTGATCTTTGTCTCATCTGTCCATAGGATGTTATTCCAGAACTGTAATGGCTTTTTTAGATGTTGTTTGGCAAACTCTAATCTGGTCTTCCTGTTTTTGAGGTTCACCAATGGTTTACATCTTGTGGTGAACCCTCTATATTCACTCTTGTGAAGTCTTCTCTTGACTGTTGACTTTGACACATATACACCTACCTCCTGGAGAGTGTTCTTGATTTGGCCAACTGTTGTGAAGGGGTTTTTCTTCACCAGGGAAATAATTCTTCTGTTATTCACCACAGTTGTTTTCTGTGGTCTTCTGGGTCTTTTGGTGTTGCTGACCTCTCCGGTGCGTTCTTCCTTTTTAAGAATGTTCCAAACAGTTGATTTGGCCACACCTAATGTTTTTGCTTTCTCTCTGATGGGTTTGTTTTGATTTTTCAGCCTAATGATGGCTTGCTTCACTGATAGTGACAGCTCCTTGGATCTCATATTGAGAGTCGACAGCAACTGATTCCAAATGCAAATGTCACACCTAGAATCAACTCCAGACCTTTTACCTGCTTAATTGATAATGAAATAACGAGGGAATAGCCCACACCTGTCAATGAAATAGCTTTTGAGTTGATAGTCCCATTACTTTTGGCCCCTTAAAAAATGGGAGGCACATATAGAAACCGTTGTAATTCCTACACCGTTCACCTGATTTGGATGTAATTACCCTCAAATTAAATCTGAAAGTCTGCTGTTAAAGCACATCTTGTTTGTTTCATTTCAAAGCCATTGTGGTGGTGAATAGAGGCCAAAATATGAAAATTATGTCAATGTCCCAATATTTATGCACCTGACTGTATATATATATTATATGTGTATATAAATATATATATATATATATATATATATATATAGACACATGATATACATTTATTGAGATATATATATATATATATATATATATATACTGTATATTTACACAACTGTTAACCCTTGGAGATTCTGCGCTTCCATAGGTCTGGTGCAATGTCCGATGGTGCGTTTTAATACTGCAACCGGGTGTCTTATCAGGAAGACCATTGGCTGCGCCATTAGCATAAAGAAGTGTCTGTGTAAAGACAGACGCAATTGTGGCTGCAGTGCTTCCCCCTCTGAATCAGGCCCATAATGAATAATGTGAAACCCAGAATATGCTGCTTGTTATGTCACATTATTTACTAATAAATTACCAAAAGCACTGATGAGATTATCGGTAACGTAGAATTGGACGTATTAGTATTTTGGATTCTTTTTTTTTCTTTTTTTTCCGTAAAACACTAATTTCAGTGTGCAAATAAGGTTTTACACTTGCATATATTTATATATAGCATATTAATTTATAAATAAATACATATTTTTAATTAAATATTTCAAAAAAACACCCCTCAATACACTTTTGTAATGAAAACAGTCTCTCTCTCTCTCTCTCTCTCTCTCTCTCCATATACACAGAGTATACATACATATATACATATATATATATATATAGATATATATATAATTATATATATATATATATATATATATCCAAACAAAGTGAGGCCGCACTCACATCTTCAATGAAATAAGCAATCACTGGCGTTGATAAAACCATAGAAACAAAAAAATAGGGCACTCACCAGGTTTCTTCATGCATATAACAACATTGTAGGTGATTTGGGCTTCTGTACATGCTGTGTTATGTTGGTTGTGCTTCCTGATGAAGGGCTCTGCTCAGTCCGAAAACGTTTGAGCATTATAGCACCTTTAATAATATGTGAGTAATAAACAGCAACTTTTATATGCATGAAGAAACCTGGTGGGTGCCCCATTTTTTGTGTATATATATATATATATATATATATATATACATATATATATATATATATATATATATATATATAGGATTAGAGACATTGACAGAATTGAAACATCATTAATTGTTATGTTAGATATACTGTATAAGTTAAATGTTTAGTAGCAGGTATTTAGATATATATATATATATATATTAATGTAAGGCTTAGCCATTGTGCATCTTTGCAGAATCAGGTGTCCTTGTTTAGGGTAAACATTGCATGAGGAACTTAAGTCAGAATAGTTACTATATGTTAATAATAACTAGATTTCCTTTGATCTATCTGGAAGTTTAGGCAATAGATCCATTTATTGTTTACAAAAGGTTCACTTTGATCAAGTAATTCGTGAAGTCCAAATATGCTAAGGTCTTTGACAGGGTCTCATGGTAAATTAATATGCAAAGGTGGGTGAGAAAATGCATACAGTTATAATCAGGATCAAAGTATTGTAACTATAAACTGACATGTCCATTGTCCAGTATGGGTCAATAGAGGAGCCATGATAACGGTATGCAGTTGGGAAGCCGGCGGACCTAATCCCGACCGCCGGCTTCCCGACTGCTTTATCCCGGCAAGGGTCAAATGACAGCCACGGGGGGGGAGGGTTAGGTTTAGGGCTCCCAGGGGGGACAGGGTTGGGCACCCCCTCCGGGAGGTTAGGGTTAGGCTAGGGTGAGGGAGGGTTAGGGTTAGGCACCCCCGGGGGGGACTTAGGGTTAGGCTCCCCCCCCAGGGGACTTAGGTTTAGGCAGCGGGGAAGGGGGGGTTAGGTTTAGGCACTTAGAATCGGGATTAGGGTTAGGCACTGGGGGGGAAGGTTAGGGTTAGGCACCCCTAAGGGAGGGTTAGGGGTAGGGGGTAGAATAGGTTAGTGAATACTTACCTGGGGACGATCAATATTTTCATCCTTGTCGGGCTGCCGCTGTCGAGATTTGAACCGCCGGTCAAGGGTCCGGCGGTAAATCATACCGATTCCATGATAACGGCAGATAAGAGGTCATATATTTTGGTGGACCCCAGGCATGACATGCTTATTTACACCTCAAACACAACCAATACAAAGGAATATTAATGAATAGAAATTCTACATTTTATGACACCATGGTTGCTTGAGCAGAAATATCCAACTTGGCCCAGCAAACATGATTTACAGCTCCTTGGAGTTTAACTGGATAACCTATAAATTACCTATTGCATTGAAACCTGTGAGAATATGCCAGTTAATGCATAAGGCCTGGGATATAAGGCAGAGTTTTGAAAACTGGTTAAGGAGAACAGAAGGAGATGTAAGAGAGATCAGGTATGGTCAGTCTGGAGAGCTCAGTCACCACAGTACAATGTAGTCCAGAGTCTAGGGAGAGAGGACAAGCAACGTAAGTTTGTGCAGGAGGAAATACGGTAATTATAATGCTTGCAATTATACAGTGACGGAACTCCCGGAGACAATGGAGTCATTTGCCGCTGGGCACCCCCTGCACCCTCCACTTGCCGGGCGCCCGCTCCTTGTGTTATCAGCGGGCACCTGGCTCCTTCTCTCCACCCGGCGGTAGCCGGAGGATGGAGCTCACTCCTGAGCTCTGGCTTCCGGGTCCCGCAGTGCACTATGGGAGTGACGTCATGATGTCACTCCCATAGTTCCGAGGAGCGGGCACCGGGGACGGACAGCAGCAGGCACTGGAACGGGGTTTAAGATAAGTGTTTTTTTTTATTTTTATGTGTGTGCGTGTGTGGGGGGGAGGGGGGGCACTACAGGGCGCTTACTACGGGGGGCATTACATGGGGCTTACTACAGGGGGCATTACAGGGGGCTTACGGTCAGTCGATAACCTGTCAGATCTGTCACTGACATAGCGGGTATAGAAAAGACATCACCTCAATGATTTGAAGTCCAAAGCAATTATTGTGCAGTGTGTACGCTCCACATCTAGTATTACGTTTCAGCTGTCAGAATTTGTCTAGTGTGTAGCTAGCTTTACTATGGTTTTGTTGGTGGTAATGCTCACAAAATAATTTAAAGTATGGGGTTCATGAATTGTAAATAAAAATGAATAAAGATAATGAATTTTAACATGTTATTTGCCCCCAGAGAGCACCATTGTGTAACCAAAAATAATGTCTTTGTGTTGACATTGATAGCAGGAATTTGTAAGCATTTACAATTACTTTACATAGGATTGGCCCATAGGTACTTTAAGTAGATATTTGCATAGAGCACCAGCCAGCGACGATCGCCATGCTTCTATGAAAACAAATGAGACAGATGATGACGTAACAGATTTGGGCAGCGGTCTCCCCATTAGAACGTGGTGAAGAAACTAGGAGTGAGAGTGGAGAAGGAGCAAAATCTGTGCAGGGAAGGTATATATTCTCTGCAGAGTTTATGCTGCAAAACTTCCAGATACTGTATGTGAGGTTTTTAACAGAAGTATTTCCATTTTGGTGCTGCTACTGTATACAGCATACAATTTAATACAAACTTGCCTACAGTCTTGGAACAGCCGGTAGGCTCCCCAAAATTGGGTGGTGCTCCTGGCTGCCGGAAGAGTGGGCAAGTCTCCCGAGCCAGCTGCTTTTCGCCCGCAAGCCGATCACTTCCCCAGCTAAAGTGGGTGGTCTGGGTGGCCGATGATGCGATTTGTGCTGAAATGGGTCATCGTGGCCCCACCCCCTGCTTTAAAATACCGGTAATCACGGCATTGTGTAGCGGGGAGCGGGTCCACAATGAGACAATCACGCCCACTGGCCCGCTCACTTTCCCACAACATGTCCCCCTGCTGAGCCAGGAAGTCTGCAAGTATGGTTTAATAGGGTTGTTGCGGCTCTGCTTTTACACTAAGAATAAGATGGCTAAATCCATGGAAATAGTATTTTATAATCCATTCTCTGTATCATTATTGAAGTCAATGAAAATGTGAATTATGTATATTAAGGGCTCTATTTAAAAAGGAAAGTGAAAAGCAGCATAAAAACATCGCCCCTTTTCGCTTTAATTTTATCTCCATATTTATATTTTTTTGAATGCTGGGACAGACCGGTAAAGGCGAGGAGGTACCAGAGTCCAAATTGTTTTTTGCTTTTGTGAAGAACGGCATGTATCCTGTACGCATGCTTCGGCTGGGAGGTGCAATGCAGTATGGGAGAGCAGGAAGAGAACAGTGCCTTCCTACTGATCTCCCCCGAGGGCACACACAATGCCATTCTGAGATGGGGCCATGTGTTAGAGAGAAACTTTGCTTCTCTCATTGTATTAAATTCACTTTGTGCACTGCGCTCATTTAAACCAATGGGGACTGCAACACTGTTATTAGAGAACAGAAAAGGCGGAGAAATCAGTGATTTCTTTGCACTTTTCTTTTTACTAAATTGTGACAAACTAAATAAAAAATGCTATAATAAAGCCTTAATATCATTTACTAAAGAGACCCTAATTTATTACTGTAAATCAATTACTTTAATTAATACTAATTATAATAATAATCATCATCATAAAACAACCTAGGGCACTGGGCTTGAGAAGGCCTGGCGGCAGTATGTATAAAGCAATGCAACTTTTCAATAGTAATAAGTTTATACAGTAGATTTAGAACAGAAAATAATTTTTCACTATGGTTCTAATTCAGAGGTGGATGCAGTGTTGATGTTTGTGCAGCTGGAAACCCCTACTGCACATGTGACCCTACCACTGAGTAACACTGAGTACTCAGTATGCAGAGACTGCTCTTGCGAATGGAGTCGCTTGCAATAGAGCTGGCGGCAGAAAGCCAAGGGAGGTGACTAGGAGGCAGCTTGAAGTGAATACAAATAAAAGCCATCTCATGAGCGTGTTATGGGAGTGTCACGCATGTGTCAGTGAACACGGCTGTGTTCTCAAACATAGAGCTACAGCCACAGGGGCCATGTTTAGGAAAGATTCCGAAGGAGACACTGTGCCAGCCATAGAGTGTAAGTGTTGATGGTGAAAGTGATGGTGAACCAGGGTTGCCTACCTTTAATATTCTCTTCCCGGGAGAAGCCCGGGTAAGAGAAGCAGCAGGGGGCCGACGGGGGTGGGGCTTGACGATTCGCGTCACTAAGCCCCGCCCCCTTCGCGGTAAAATTGCCGCGATTGGGCACAATTTACATAGGGGGCGGGCCAAATGCTGTGATTCATGCAGAATCACAGCTTAAGCCCCGCCCCCTTCACGGAGACCCGCGATTGCCGCGGGTATTCTCCTAATTCTGCCCACTTCACTAGGAAGTGGGCAGAATGCGGGAGAAATGCCTACCCTTCCGAGGGTGCGGGGGGTTACCCGAAAAATCGGGAGCCTCCCGCGAAAACCGGGAGGGTAGGCATGTATGTGGGGAACTGATGGTGGAATGTTTGTGTACACCGGTGGATTTGAACAATCCACAAGCATTGAAAGTGGGCATCTCAGGACTTGCACAGTCTGGCAAACACTAATACACAAAGGGAAGGCTGACACTAGCATTTGCATTTTATCACAGCTACGAAGCCAAAAGAAATTGCACCCACGCATGCATTAGTGTCCACCTCTGAATCAGGCCCTATATACAGTAACTAAACAATTCTCACGGGAATTGTTGGGGGAGCAAGAGATTGACCCATCCTATATGCTCACGATGAGCAGTATGGTGGTACGACCTCAGCTGCCTCACAGCGCTGGAGCTCTATCTCTATGGAATTTGTATGTTCTCTCCTGTCCCAGTGGGACAGTGATGTGACGATCTGGCTGACATATTTTCTCTCTGTGTATTGCTTCGTTACTTGGTGGTGCTATATAAATAAACTACAACAAATTAACAATACATTCATGATAACATGTTCTCACGTTTTCCTTGAGATATCTCTCTCCCCCTGATTATTTGTCTATAAGATAGTATAGAAAGCAAGTGCTGCATATAACTTTCATTTTAACTTTTCATATATAATTTCTCATTGGCTCATTATTTTCTAGACCAACTCATCTAATCTCAGTGGGACTAACTTCTGGAGTTAGCCTGGGACTGGGCATGACTTGAGAATAGGCAAACTGTGGTCCTATAGTTCTGGAAGATGAATGTACTACGTGTAGCCTGTTAGATTCAGATTTATATTCATGTTTTAAATAAATTGAAGATAATATAATTGAGTGCTGTTGTAGACCTCCCCGTTGCTTGAAGCAAACAAAAACTTCTCTTGTACATGAGAAGCAGTCACGCAAAGACTTCACCAGCAAAACTCTTAGGGCTCTATTCATTATGTTAATTATCGGGGGTCCACACATTCCTACTCGCTGCGAGCGCCGGATCAATTCATCATTGCAAGGGCGCAGAGACAGCTGATCCAAAAATCAGGTGTCTCCACAAGTTTTTTCACTGCTCCTTTCGAAGCAGTGAGCCAAGTGCGCTTGCGTGACCTACCAGTCATTCATGCACACAAGAGCCCCGACATCTGGCGGAAGGAGCCAGACAGGGGTGGGGGATAAAAAATAATCCCTCATCACAACCCGGGACTCCTTCCCATAGGGAGGCAGCAGGGTGAGCAGTGAGTGTGGGAGCATTACCTATCTGAAGATGACGAATGCTCCAGCAGTCAAGCTCCGAAAATACTGTATTTTCGGAGCTTGATGAATTCTGTTCCCACTAGTGTATGGGGACAGCAGGCTATTCCGCGAGAGGAAGTTAATCAGGAGATATTTGTGATATCTCCTGCTTTACCTGCTTGATGAATCGCCCGAACACTCTATAATTGCAGGTGAAAATGTGTATTTTTTACCTGCTTTTGTAGAAATTAAGTGATGATGAATAGACCCCTGAATGACAGCACATCTCCCAGTGTATCATTAACCCTCAACCTGAGGATCAGTCACTCTTGGCAGCTAGAGGAGTACAGAGCTGAGAGAGGGAAGACTTCTAAACACTATAGCCAATATTTACTATATTATAGTAGACACCTACCTAAGGGCTGCATTTTCCACCAGGCATCAGATTGCAAAGCAGCAGCACATAATGTTACATGAGATCTATGCTTGTCTACACCTTGTCTCTTCTGAGTGAAGACCTCATGAAAACTTTAACCTTCTCTTTTAAAGGTTATACTTTCATGCATCCCATTCATTCCTTAAATACAGCATTAAAATCTACCACAAGAGATTGGCTGCTTGCGCATTGACCCCTCCAACTGATAATACATCAATTATTATTGTTGCAGCTATAGTATATCTATCTAGTTGCTGCTACTAGATATAACTTGTTTGTCATATGCATTTGGGCTCCTGCAGTAAAGCAGATTTCCATTTTATAAACAATGGATGTGGAAATTCTTGCTGGAGTTTGTTGGCATTGTATTTGTGTTTCCTAATGATAATATCTCAGCAGACTATGTTATAACTAGTAAAGGGACCCAGGCAGGGGCTGGCTGGCTTTTGGCCTGGGTGGCAGATGTTAGTAAGTGGCCCTGGCTTTTCTATTGCAATGGGAAACCGGACGTGAGAAAAATAAACGTGAGGCCGTGATCTGTCTAATGTGAATGTAGTTTCAATAGCCAAAAAAATAAATGTTATGTCAAACAGCTATAAACAAATACAACACCTACCAACCCAATCTGACAGTGGTGGGCATGTTGCAGGCATGTCGGTGTAAGGTACTGCATCAAAAGACGCATTACCACTGAGACAGACAGCCATGGACCCACAGACATTCTACGTCTGCATAAGGCAGGTGCAATGTCCTATGGTGTGGTTGATGGATCTGCCGATAGTGCGCCTTTTTGCAGATTCACTCCTTGGCTGGTGGGCATCTGAATAGGACGCTCATCAGCCGTGGCAATTCCATACAGGCGCAGTAGTGGCTGCGAGCTACTCTACTGCATACAACTCTGAATCACACCTTTGGTCTCCCTGCTTAGTTTGTCTCCCTACATATTCTGTTGACTGTATATTAAAACCCTGCATTATATGACTCCCATAATTACTTAAACTCTTCTCCCTAGGGGCAGTATGTATCTTTAGTAAAATGCTGTAAAACAAACTAAAACTGCTGTTTTCAGAGGTTTACTACAATATATATGGCTCGCCATATGTATTAAAAAGGTCCACAGCAGATATCAGAGATATCTGCCGTGGACTAGTGGCACTGCAACCCTATAAGATTCTATGGGACTGCAATATGCCCATATGCATCAAGCTCCGGAAAGTGTATCTTTCCAGAACTTGTGTCCAATAGGCAATGCCATCTATAGACAGAGTCTATAGAAGTCTATGGGCTCCTTTACGCAGCAAGAGCTTTTCCATGCACAATAGGACTCCTGAGTCATAAACCTGGAAGTCAGTACTTTGCAGGGACAGCTCCCACTGGGTGTATTGTAGTGCATTTGCCCCATCAACAGGAATGAAAAGGACCAGGAATGAGGGGTGTAAGTATAAAGGGATGAGGATGGGAGGGACAGGAAGAGGTGGGCACAGGAGGGATGACTCACACCCACACAGATTAGTAAAGGGACCTGACACCCTGGTCTGCCTCCTGCCCCGCTGTATACTAACCCCAGCCCAAAGAGGTTCTCCGTACTGGCTGGTCTAACCCATATCTGTCATGGGAATGCGTGCGCACAGTTTCAGATATTGGACAGACTATGGTTGATTATTATATAAAGAGAGATGCACACATATAAAAGTTCAAAACAGTAAAGAGGACTACTAATGCAGATAACAGTGTATTAAAATGAAATAACAAGTAACTTACCTTCAAAAGTATGTGGCAGCTCCCACCCATGCAGAGGCTGTGTACGGAAGGACATGATGCTTGCCTTGGCTCTTCCCTCTTACACTTTTTAGCTGGACCATTGAGGAAAGTCTGTGGGGGATATTCAATTGTTGTGTGGGCGGCGATAATTAATGAGTGCCCAGCATTGCAATTCAACTGTTCTGGGTGCCATTACTTATTGCTGTCTTCATACCCTTCACTGCGGTTATGGTGCCCTAACCACGTGTTTATCAGACATTTTTGCTTGCACGTACCTGAGGATGCAAGCAGGAATGCCGTTGCCGGTGACTATCGTGCTGAATTGCCCGTCAGGCGACTTTAAAATATAGCCGCCATGTAAACAATTGAATCACCCCCTGTGTGTGTATGTGTGTAAGTGTGTTGGGGGGGGGTGCGAGAGGGAGGTATTTGGAGGGGTTAGAGAGAGGATGAAAGGGGAGTTGAGCAAGGGGGCAGAAGAGGAAGCTGATGGGAGAGGGGATGCACATAGGAAGCAGGAGGTGACTCTCTCACTGAGAAACTAAATGAGTCTGGTCAAAGGGGAGGGGCCTGCTCACAGACAGCAACTAACTATCCACTTGTTGGGGGTAGGGCCTGAGCTGGGTAGAGGGGGAGAGCTCTGGCCCCATAGTAACAGCAAACAGCACTCCATGGCCATGCACCAATGAAAAGAAAACTTGGTACAAATTTAATGAAATCCTCAGCTACACTGCAAGACATCTAAATAATGCAAACAAGTCTTCCAATGCCATGCAACTAAGCTATTTGGGGAGCTAGTTCAGCGATGCAGAGTGTTTCTATTTAGTCTCAACACCAGACTAGTTAAGGAGCATTGCCTCTCATTAATGGTAAATCTGCACAGCAATAACTCAGACGTGGTATCGGCTGTCGTGGTCTGCCTCATCCAGTGCTACCGTGGTCTACCACATCCAGTGCTTTCCTCATCTGGGCTGCAAGGCCATCATCCTGGAAGAGGGCAGTGAGTGGAGGGACACTGAATACATACAGGAAATTTATTGGACCCTGGCTGATAAACACCTTCTGAGGGCAATGCTATGCCAAGCAGCAAAAGCTGTGACCACATTTGCAGATCCTGAGGCACTTGCAAGGCATATTAGTGCTCTAAAAGACTTTATAGATTATGATGAGCTCACTCCAAACAACTTCATATACATCTTGAAACACCTACATAGAGCCTATACTACCTGTAATGCACATAGAGAGGAAGCTGCAAGGACAGCATCACGATCTCTAGGTGAGACGTGGAAGTGCCTGGGGTGAGTAGGAGAGGATAAAAGTATTGTGTATCATGATGACAATTAGACAGAGGTTGACGAAGCATATTTGTGCTGCTTACAATGTGGTACATCATCGAGGACAGAGGGAATGGCGGAGATAGGTGCAGGATGTTTAACCCAAAACATGATATATAATGACACTTTGTGACAGAAAATCCACAAATCCATCTCTGGGGCACCTTTTCCTGGTAACTCACCTCTGCAAGTTAAATGATACGCTTCATGAACGATATCGTTTAGTGTGTCCCCGGTAGTGGTGTGCTCAATGTTGTTAACGACATAGAGCACACGCACTGAATGATATCATTAACTATATCGTTTAGTGCCAGCACCCTCCCTTATCCCTGAACCTGAACAACCTGATGATATCATCAGGTTGGACAGCAGGTTCGGGCAATGAGCAACATCGTTGTGTGCCAGCAAGGATTGTTATCTTGAATAACTCCGGCTTCCATTTAAAAATTCAAATAACACTTGGAACTAAACATTGTTGCTGAAGCAGCCTATGAATAACTAATAAGTCTCCAAGCGCAGATTCACAGTACATTCCTGCCTCAATTCAAAGTTACAACTATGTTCTATTATGGTGGCAAGGAGGGGGGGATATCCAGGTGATAATTAGACCAGGCTTGCCTACCCTCCCAATTTGGCCGGAACCTCCTGAATATTGGGTGCTGCTCAGCCCCCCAGATAGGCAGGCAAACCTCCCGCACTAGTGATAGAAACCCCCAGGGAGGTGGGGGTGGTGACACAATTCTCGCTGAATCGCGTCATCGTGGCCCCGTCCTCTGCTTCAAAATACCATTAATTTCGTCATTGTAAAGAGGGGGAGGGGCCACGATGACGCGATTGTGCGGCCCTGCCCCTGGCTCAACCCTCAATACAGTGTCATTGTACGGTCACGCCCCCCACTGCATACAGGCATCAGCTCCCTCCTGGAAGGAGTGAGCTGAATGTCGACAAGTATGAATTAGACACACAAAGAAAGTAGTGTCCTAACGGTTTCTAGACCCATGTAGCACAGTAGGACCCTGATAACATAATGAGAACGTCTATCCCTGTATCCCTGGAGCAGAATGCAGATGTGCCCTATAGTTTTATTGTTAATTTAATTTCATACATTGTAAAAATATGTGATAAATATCTATGTACAATTCATTCAACTATGGGGTAATTTTTTTTTTGATTCTTGTTAGCATTTATCGCTTTTATATATAGCAAAATAAACATTTTATCTAACAGCAATTATATTCATTACAAATGTTTTGTTTTGAAATGTTGGGGGGGTACAGATAATGCCAATGGGCTGACAGGGTAGTTAATGACTGTGAACCGTTGACCTATAAACCATAAGGAATGTGTGAGTTTTGCATTTGTAGAGTGCAGGGCTTGTTGTACAGATCTCATACTGACAGGCCTTCTCATAATGACGTCTTACCAATATGCTCAAATGGGGAACAAGGCATCAGGGAAAATATTCTAACTGACTGAATTACTTAAAATCCTGAGGTGCCTGTGGTAACAGGTCCTCCTCTATATCTGTGGCCACTAGACTGATGACTCATGGAAGGACATGTAAAGCACCCTTTTCATTGGGATTTCCCATCACTACCCGCATCTCTTACTGTACAGTAATTGTTCCTGTGCTCCAGACATACAGAAAGTTTATTAGCATCAGTGTTAGGCCAGCTTCCAGATCCTGAGGAAAGGGAGTATTAGGTGAAGGGGTGGGGGGCTCTACATAGGAATCTGAAGGTGGGTATGACATTTAGCATAACTGTTCTCCATCTAAGTGTGTTTGCTGGGTTATCTGATGCTTAATGTCTCATATTAGATTTGTCTTTTTTTTCAGTCCTGAATATGCAGACATGTCACACAGCCCCATGCCTACTGTAGTTTGTTATGGACACAGAGGCTGCCATCTGATCCTCTGATGAAATTACCTGGTGTAAAGAAACATGTTAGGAAGACTGCCATTGCACAGCCTGGTTTCTTTTACTATTTTCCATTTTTAATTATTCATTGCTAATACCATGGAAATCACCCGCTGAAAATCTATCTACAAGACCCTACAAGGAAGCCCCCCTCTACCATCCGTTGCTGCTACAATCACCGGCATCCATACCTTTACCGCTATATGAATTGGTTCCGTTCATCTGAAGCACCCCTGGACCTATGACTACAACATCCAGCATCCCCTGTGTCCTCCAGGATAGAGACGCCGGTCTCATCCAGGAGGCTAGCGAGGATGGGAGTCCGTCACAAGGACACCGGCGCATGGTGTATACGGACCAGCGGAGACTTTTTCTTAAACCAACGGAGTGGTAAGACATTTTGCCATCGCTGCACAGATATTGACATCCAATCATGGGGCTTTTTCAGTATTTCACCTTATTGCGGAGTGAACAGTGTGGATACTAGTTATAACAGCCGGGACTGTGTTTATCTATTGCTCTTTGGGACATTGTATCCAAGGATTCCATGAAAGAGATACCTTTGAATAAGGGTTACAATATAAGTCATATGAGTTGATTATTATGAAAGATTGTTGCTCATTTGTGGAGTTTTTGCTCTTAAACAAGAACCAGTTTCTATGTGTGTTATGAAATTTTTTTTAGAATAAATAACGTTATACAATTGTGTTTGCCGTTTGTGTGTGATATGGCTACCAAAGCGCATTTCAAACTAATATCTTAGTTGTTTTTTCTTTCTTTCCTTTTGTGGACGTGCAGTATTCCACTGTTGAACAGCTGCTAAGTTGACCATATCTCTTTTAGTCTACATTTAGTGCATCAGCGCCAGCTGGTCTATTTTCTTTTTCTTGTTTATTCTTTATATATACTAAGCATTTTACCCATGTATGGAACATGCAATACATAGTTGTATTAATACATTATCAATACGCATTATAAACATACCTTCAGTGTTGGGGACAGGGTTCTTGGTAAAAAACAAAATAAGAGAGACCCAGGGAGTGCAAAAATGTAAATTTGGCCTAATTGCAGAGGAGAGAGGAAGAGGAAGGGCCGGAGGGTAACCATTTTTTGTTTTCATATTTCCGAACAGGTGGTGTGACCAGGGGGTGTCACTAGGTGGTTTGACCTGAGGGCGTGACCAGGGGGTGTGAGTAATAGTGAATAAAATAAAAATTTAATAAACAAATATAGTGTAGGAGGAAGAAGACAAGCTGCAAACACACAGGGAGGGACAAAAGTGGCTGCTGTCGCCATTTGAAGATGTCCTTACAGATATGTCCACATACATCTATCCTTCGTGCGTTACAAGTCGCGTTACACATAACGCGTGATTCAGTAGCGCCAAGAGCCTTTTCATGCAACTTATTCAGGGGCAAAAGTGGGCTGGAACGTTCCATCGGTTCTATTTGGAGACAGAACCAGTTCCGCCTCCTCTGGCCCACCTTACCCAGCCTGCGAACCCAGCGCCGCAGGGAGATGCCAGGCACCCTCTGAGATTTTGTTACCAGCAGGCGCCTGGCTCCTTCCCCACAGCGGCAGCCAGAGGCTGGAGTTCACTGCTGAGCTCCGGCTTCCGGCTCCCCCCAATGGGCACTATGGGAGAGATGTCATGACGTCTCTCCCATAGTTCCTAGGAGCCGCCAGTCAGATGGCAGCGGACGCAGGAGCTGGGCTTAAGATAACAGCTAATGGGGGCACTACCACTGGGGGCACTACTACAGGGGGCATTACTACTGGGGTCACTACTAATAGGGGCATTACCACAGGGGGCATTACTACTGGGCGCACTACTAATGGGACATTGCTACAAGGGGCATTACCACTGGAGGCATTACTATTGGGGGCATTACTACTAGGGGCACTACTATAGGAGGCATTACTACTGGGTGCTCTACTAATGGGGGCATTGCATAGGGGGCACTGCATAAGGGGCACTACTACTGGGGGCACTGCATAAGGGGCACCACTACTGTGGGTTCTGCATAAGGGCCACTACTACTTGGGCACTGCATAAGGGGCACTACTACTGGGGGCACTGCATAAGGGGCACCACTACTGTGGGTTCTGCATAAGGGCCACTACTACTTGGGCACTGCATAAGGGGCATTACCACTACAGTGGGCATTGCATAAGGGGCACTACTGCTGTGGGCATTATGTGTGATGGACACTACTGATGTGGGCAATGTATAAGGGGCACTACTACTGTGGGCATTGTGTATAAGGGGCACTAATGTGGGCATTGTGTAAAAGGGGAACTACTGTGTGTCATAACATGAATAAAGGACACTACTATGTGTTGTAATGTGAATCAGGGGCACTATGTGTGGTGTAATGTGAATAAGATTGTGCTACTGTGTTGCGTAATTTGAATTGGGGATACTATTGTGTGACCATGCCTCTTTGTTTTTGAGACCACACCCTTTTTTTAGACCACGCCTATGGCACGCGCAATCCCTTTATTAAGTAAGCACCAGGTGTGTGTGTGGGGGGGGGGAGGGGGGGTGAGTTCCACTACTTCTCTAGGACCACTTTAAGCACTGGACTTAGGGGGTCATTCAGACCCGCTCGTGAGGGAAGTTCGCTCGCAAGCGGGTCGATGTTTGGTGAATGCGCATGCGCACGATGGAGGGAGCTCCGTCCTGCACATGCGCGAGACCCGGCGAGCGACGAGAAATACGTCGCTCGGGATCTCGCACCAAATCAGTCACCATCGACAGCACGCCCCCTTTGGTGAGCGTGCCAGGGGCGTGGCGGCCAGACGGAGACGTTCCCATGGGATCACCTACCGTCTGAGTCCGGCCCCACTGACATCAGCAATGATGTCAGTGGGAGTGACTTTGGCTCTGATAGAGCCAAAATCACTCCTGGGCTTGCGGCAGCGAGACCCTACCGCAGGGTCTTGTCGCAAGCCCGATGGTCGCGATGGTCTTTGACCATTGCGACCATCATCATGGATGCTCGCATAAGCTGTGGGTGGTAACCCACAGCTATGCGAGCGTCCATGAGGACGCTCCAAAAACAGGTAGGAGGGCCCTGATTCAGAGCGAGCGCTCTGGTCAGAGCATTCAGCTCTGAATCAGGCCCTTATTCCCTTCATATGTGTTTTATTTGCACAGTGATGCGAATAGGATACACAAGCAGCTTCTGCTGTTCAAAATGATATGCGGCATGACTATATTTTCTATGCGACTGTGGGTGTATCTACATGCAGGATGTTTCATTACAGTGTCAGCGGCTGTAACACTGTAACGCAGAAGCACACAGAACATAGGCATGCTGCTTTCCATTTTAATCGGCAGAAGTTGCTTGTGCATCCTATTTGCATCGCTGTGAATAAAACGCATTTGAAGAGAAAAAGTTGCACAAAAAGTCACTTAGCACTACTGAGTATTGCCACGGCATGACACGACTAGAAGGGCTATTTAATGCGCAAGGAGGCTAGATGTATGAAGACACATCTGTAGCTCAGAGAACAACTTTTTAGAAATTGAATTAATTGGAAAACATATTAGTTCCCCGAGAAGTAACAGGAATGGCGGTGTTCTGGCAATCCTTATGTAGCGCAGGAGATATCTGCCATAACTCCTATGTTACACCATTCATAAATGGCACCCATGCGACTTGTCATGGGACATGTGTAGAAGGTGGAGACTGGGAAGAGACTGTGGGGCCTATTCATCATACCTAAACTTTCTCTGGAGGTAATTAGGTTTAGAACTCGCATGGAGCTCCACCTAATTACCGGATGAATTCATCATTTCTCCTCCCCATAACTATCCATTCCGAGAAGCTGTCATCTTTGCGATGACAGCTTTTCAGGAAATAGAGAGTTATCCCTCTCTACACTAACTTACCGCAGCTGTAATCTGTGCCGCACATGCGCTGTTACATTTGTAAAACCAGTGCATGCGCAGCACTACCTACAGCTGCGGTAATTTTGTGTCCCCCCCAACCCCCCTCCCCCCTCCGCTGACCTCCCCCCAGGGGCAGATTGGGATGGAAAACCAGCCCGGGAAATTTCGGGAAGCAGCCCTAATGGGGGTGGGGTCTGTGGTGGAGGTGGAGTCTGTTGTGGGGCGGGATCTGTTTAGGGGGCAGGACCATCCATCTGAGAATGGCCTCCAATGTGAGCGATTCTACGTCTCTGTATGCAACCACTTGCAGTGACACACCCGCGACGCTTCAATACTACACACATACTACAATACATCTGCATATGATTAGCCAACCACCTGTTACTACCCAGGAATGCCTAACACATTTATAATGCACTTCTTCATGTGTGCATCTGTATAAGTGCCAGTACAAACACCATCAGGATGTATGCGCGATGCAATGCAGACAAAGGGGGGGTGAGCTGAAATGGGCAAAAACTGACATGTTTGGACGCCCAAACATCACTTTTCGCGATCGCGCCCAGCACTTTGGTCGGGGGTAGCCAATTTATGCGGCTAAACCAACCACTTTGGACGCGATCAGCACGAAAAGCAGTAACAATTGAATTGCGCACCATGATCTCCCGTTACTTTAGTTGGGAGATCAGGACCGCAAAAACAATTGAATACCGCCCTTAGAGTGACCTGGAATATTAATGATGCCGCTGCTATTAGGTCATCTCCAGATACATTATACTAAGGTTAATGCTTAGAATATATATACTGTCAGGTGCATAAATATTGGGACATTGACATAATTTTCATATTTTGGCCTCTATTCACCACCACAATGGCTTTGAAATGAAACAAACAAGATGTGCTTTAACTGCAGACTTTCAGATTTAATTTGAGGGTAATTACATCCCAATCAGGTGAACGGTGTAGGAATTACAACGGTTTGTATATGTGCCTCCCACTTTTTAAGGGGCCAAAAGTAATGGGTCTATCAACTCAAAAGCTATTTCATGGACAGGTGTGGGCTATTCCCTCGTTATTTCATTATCAATTAAGCAGGTAAAAGGTCTGGAGTTGATTCTAGGTGTGACATTTGCATTTGGAATCAGTTGCTATCGACTCTCAATATGAGATCTAAAGAGCTGTCACTATCAGTGAAGCAAGCCATCATTAGGCTGAAAAATCAAAACAAACCCATCAGAGAGATAGCAAAAACATTAGGTGTGGTCAAATCAACTGTTTGGAACATTCTTAAAAAGAAAGAACGCATCAGAGAGCTCAGCAACGCCAAAAGACCCGGAAAACCACGGAAAACAACTGTCGTGGATGACAGAAGAATTATTTCCCTGTTGAAGAAAAAACCCTTCACAACAGTTGGCCAAATCAAGAACACTCTTCAGGAGGTAGATGTATATGTGTCAAAGTCAACAATCAAGAGAAGACTTCACAAGAGTGAATATAGAGGGTTCACCACAAGATGTAAACCATTGGTGAGCCTCAAAAACAGGAAGACCAGATTAGAGTTTGCCAAACAACATCTAAAAAAGCCATTACAGTTCTGGAACAACATCCTATGCACAGATGAGACAAAGATCAACTTGTACCAGAGTGATGGGAAGAGAAGAGTATGGAGAAGGAAAGAAACTGCTCATGATCCAAAACATGCCGCCTCATCAGTAAAGCATGGTAGTGGTAGTGTCATGGCGTGGGCATGTATGGCTGCCAATGGAACTGGTTCCCTTGTATTTATTGATGATGTGACTGCTGACAAAAGGAGCAGAATGAATTCTGAAGTGTTTCGGGCAATATTATATGCTCATATTCAGTCAAATGCTTCAGAACTCATTGGACGGCACTTCACAGTGCAGATGGACAATGACCCGAAGCATACTGCAAAAGCAACCAAAGAGTTTTTTAAGGCTAAAAAGTGGAATGTTATGCAATGGACAAGTCAATCCCCTGACCTGAATCTGATTGAGCATGCATTTCATTTGATGAAGACAAAACTGAAGGGAAAATGCCCCAAGAACAAGCAGGAACTGAAGACATTTGCAGTAGAGGCCTGGCAGAGCATCACCAGGGATGAAACCCAGCGTCTCGTGTTGTCTATGCGTTCCAGACTTCAGGCTGTAATTGCCTGCAAAGGATTTGCAACAAAGTATTAAAAAGTGAAAGTTAAATTTAGGATGGTTTATATAGTCCCATTACTTTTGGCCCCTTAAAAAGTGGGAGGCACATATAGTAACCGTTGTAATTCCTACACCGTTCACCTGATTTGGATCTAATTTCCCTCAAATTAAATCTGAAAGTCTGCAGTTAAAGCACATCTTGTTTGTTTCATTTCAAAGCCATTGTGGTGGTGAATAGAGGCCAAAATATGAAAATTCTGACAATGTCCCAATATTTATGCACCTGACTGTATATCTACACACATATACATCAAATCCCACCGCACAAGTTGTCATAGTAATTTAGGTCCTATGTCTCATATACTATATATATATATATATATATATATATATATATAGAGTCCTATGTCACATGTGGATCTTTTTAATGTGTCAGGTAATCACACTGAACATTTTTGCTCACAATATGGGCCGCCCTCAACCCCCTCTTGTGCCCCCCCTCCTCCCCCGACTCCTGCAATATATTATATAAAAGACTTAAGATAATGTCTTAATACATAGAGACTAACTTATACTGTATGCATCTAAACTCAGCCAGCCAGCCAGTCCCGCTCCCGAGTTCTGCAGGCTGCAGCTGCCCGACCCGCTCCCGAGTCTCGGCTCCTGTGTTCATGATTGCGGGAGGTGTTGCCGTGAGCAGCCTGTCACTCACGAGCTCCGCCATGGCCAATGGGAGGAGCTGCTGTTGCTGGGCATGCGAAGCAGCCCTCCCGCGGCCATTTTTACATGTCACATATTTTATAGGTGACTGAGGTGAGATGCGCATCTCCGCTCTGATTGCGGTAGCAGCCATTAGAGCTGCCGGTCAGGGTGTCAAACGGCCCAGCAAAGGGGAGAGGGGACCGGCCCAGCAGGAAATGGCCCGCTGTCCCAGTGGCCCAATCCGCCCCTGCCTCGCCCCACTTACCTGCCCGCTGCAGCGCCTCTGGCTCCGGAGGCTGGTCTGACACCAGGGCCGGATTGAGGGCCACATAGGCCTGGAGCTGAAAATGACCAAGGGCCTATTATGAGAAGCAGAGGAGGCGTGACCAGTGCTTTGAGGGTGTGGTCAGTGCCATGTGGGTGTGTACACCAACTATACTCTTAGCCCCAATGTCTCCGTTAATATGTAAAAGAAAAAAAATGCTTAATTTTTGTGAGATAAAATTGTATTTCTATGATTTATGATTTATGGCTGATCATATGGAGAGCAGATGGCCAGACAACATCATGTTGTCATGACAATGGGCCTATTTTTATGTGGAGGCCTGGAGCTGTAGCTCCATCCGCCCCATTGTTAATCTGGCCCTGTCTGACACGTGTTCTCCCAGCTGACCACAGTAGTTTAGAAAAAAAAAAAAGTTTTTTTTCTTTCTAAACTTTATTGTGTTCTGCTGGGAGAACACTTGTCAGACCAGCCTCCGGAGCCAGAGGATGGACCAGAGCGCCGGAGGGAGACGCTGTGGGACCTGTCCATGCTGACACAGGTAAGTGTTACCTGCTATTCGCCACCTCACAGTGGCGGATAGCAGAGCCGGATTTAGACCTCATGGGGCCCTAGGCAAGATACCAGTTTAGGGCCCCCCCTCGATCAAACAATCCATAGCACTTTATTTGCATTCCTGATTCAAGCAAAGCATCCCTACCCTAATCCTGACCCTAACTCAACCCTAAGCTCAAACCTGACCCTAACCATAACCTCTAACCCTACTACCCTAATCGCTAAACCCTACACCATCCCTAATACCCCAACTCAAACATCTAACCTGACCCTAATACCCTAACCCAAACTTTTACACCAACCCTAATACCTTATCCCTAATGCCATAACCCAAACTAAACTGAATACCCTAAGGTTTTACTCCTCATTATCCATTTAAATACATCACATAAGCCTGAGGAGTGCTAAGGATTAGAAGGTAGCTGCGAGGTGGCATCTGCAGCGGGGGTTGTGGTGTCGCCATGCCCAGTATTGTGTGTGACTGTGCTCAGCAGAGTACAATGATGGGGATGAGTCATCACCATTACACCCCCCTCCCTTTTTTTTTAAAGTACACTATAGGATTTATTTTTTTAATGGTAGGTGGGGAGTGGACAGGACTGCATTATAGTACAGTGTATTACATACAAGTACCTAACATGAAAATACCATCATCCTGGATTGATGTACTAATAATACTAACAATATCATCATAATGTATATTACTATATGCTTGTAATATAAGGCAGTCCTGTCCACTTCCCAGACCCCATCTACCATAAAAAATAAATCCTACATAATTCAATCTATATTAGAGTAGCTGAGAATAGCACAGTACTTGACCATACCTGCCTGGCTGCTGTGATTCCCTGAGATCTGGATCCTCGGTCACTGTCTCACTCAGCCAGACTCTGCCTTGGCCTGTCCCTCTGCTCCTCGCTGGGTGCCACCGGTGCGTGCTGCTGGTGGCAAGCTGCAAGCCTGGCAGTCAGTGGCAGAGGCTGCTGTGCTGGGGGTGGGCTGGAACTAGATGGGGCTGGTCAGATAACCCGGTGACCCTCCTCCTCCCTCTTATGCACAGTTACTCTTTGACAATGCAGACAGCGGCGTCACAGCGGGACTCTATAAGCGGGTCCTCGTGACATCATGATGTCACGCGGTACTCGTACAGTGCTACTCTGGGAGCATTTTGACCGGCCAGATTTCTTGGGGAAAAGGGGCCCGTCTAGGGCCCGCGAGTCAAAAGGGGCCCATTGGCATTGGTAATGCAGATTGTAGTGTGATATTACCGACTAAATTCTCATTGCGAATTCAGGCAATATCTCAGGGATTTAGTACAAATCCCTTGCAGGGACAGAGCTTGCGAGAAAGCTCTGTCCCTGCGAAGCCCCTCCGCACACTAGTCACGGTAGTTTCATGAACAAATACCGTGACAAGTGCACTGCGCATGCGCTGACCGGCCGCCGCTGCTACCCCCCCGGCACTAAGCCCCGCCCCCATTGCCAAGACCCGCCCTCTGCGATCGCGGACCCCCGCGACTCCCCCTCTCCCTTAATTACACTTACCTGCCTGATCCAGGCTCCGGTGATGTCCTCCGGTCAGCTGACATCCCATACTGCACTGTGACCCTGTCAGGTGCTGACAGGGCCATAGTGCAGCATGGGAGACCAGCTGACCGGATAGAGGACATCACCGAAGCCCCGAACTCCGGTCCCTGGAGTCAGGTAAGTTTTTTTTTACAGTGAATCAGCGTGTGGACCAGGAGTCCAATAACCGGGGGAGACCCTGGATAACACCACCTCCAGGTGGAGTTATTATCACAGGGCTTTCCCTGGTATTTTTTCACAATTTATTTTTAGTAACTTTGGTCGGATCACATTTCCCATTACAATTATGGGAAATGCGATCTGATTACTAAAAATAAGTGATACTTAGGGGTTGGAGTAGAATTTTACAAATTCTACTCCAATTGCCCTTTAGTAACTGTAGGTGATACTAAAAAAATGTGAAAAGGGTGTGAAAACCCCCTTTTTCACTTTATTTTAGTAAAAATAATGTTAATTAATAGAGCCCTCTGTGTTTCTCTCTCCGTGTTTCTCTCTTCATGTGTCGCTCTCTGGGCCCGATCCAGACCCGGACGCTAAGCCGTGGACGCATGCTATGGGCGATTGTCACCCATCTGCGCATGGTTATGCATCGCAGTGCACGAACCAGTCATTGCGATCGGGAATCGAGCGCTATTGACACAAAGACTGAGTGCTAGTGAGAGATAGTGCCGTTTGTGGGTGGGAGCAGGTGAAGGTGCTTGTGAACGGGGGAGTAGTGGCATGTCTGGGCATTAAAACAGAGTTTTATGGGTGTGCATAATTAGCATGGAAGCGTCATTGTACACGTCACTTGGTTGTATTTCAGCCTGCATTGATCGCAGTGCTTGCGGTGGGGTAGGGTCGACCTCAAGGGCTGCGAGCAGCTTCGATGGTTCTTGATGGTTCTGATTAATCATACACTTCCTGGAGATGACGTGTGCTCAGAAAGAAAAGTGGGCGTCTTTATACCGGCGTGCGCTCTCTCTGTTGTCGCTCTCTAAAAACATAGAGTGCGTCCTTACACCAGACAGTGCGGAATTTGCATATCCGGCCCTTTTTGGCAGCTAGAGAGTGCAGCTTAGCGTCCGCGTCTGAATGGACCCCACTGTTTTTCTCTCTTCACATTTCTCTCTTCATGTTTAGCTCTCTGTGTTTCTCTCTTCATGTTTCTCTCTTCATGTTTAGCTCTCTGTGTTTCTCTCTCCATGTTTCTATATCTGTGTCTCTCTCCATGTGTCTCTCTCTGTGTTTCTCTCTCTGTGTTTCTCTCTCCATGTTTCTATATCTGTGTCTCTCTCCATGTGTCTCTCTCTGTGTTTCTCTCTCTGTGTTTCTCTCTCCGTGTGTCTCTCTCCGTGTGTCTCTCTCTGTGTTTCTCTCTCTGGGCTGTCTCCAAGGCCAACAGTTGCACCCTGGTGGATTCCTGCTGAGCCCAGGTAGATTGCTGCTGAAGTTTGTTCGTCTCCTGCTGAGCTCTGGTATATTCCCGCTGAAGTTTGTTTGTCTCCTGCTGAGCTGCTGTAGCTTGGAGCAAGGCCTTAATAATGTCCTCCATTTTGTCCTGGGGTGTACGTTGGAAGCTGAACCTTGCCTCTCTGAGCATTGGCTGACGCCTCCTCTATGGGACTCCAAGGACACAGTGTTATTTCCACACTCACAAATTGGGTGTCTGTCCCTTTAATTTTTAAACAGAAAGTTTTCCTCTCGCTGCAACTTCAGTGTGTGGGTGCCCGCATTCTCCACCATATTGTGACACAGTCAGATTAGGAGGTCCCTCTCCTGGGTAGGGGACTCCTTCCTTACACACACACACAGCAGCAGGGAAGCAGCACACCAGTCTGGATGCGAGTACAAGCTGGTCGGCGCCAGTCTTTATTGTACAAAGTCAGAAATAACATAAAGAAAACATAAACATAAATCCTAGCCCTGTCGGGGCACTAACTTCACAGGTGGTTCCCTCACTACCAGAACCTGGCAGGGCCTAATGCCCTCACCAGCAACAAAAGCACAGCACAACACTCACAGTTAGGTTTTCAAGTGTCTCTGAGCAAACTCCCTGTCTGCTCTCCCAGGTGAGACAATCAGCCCTAAACACACTAGGCTTATATTGGCCACTCTCAGGTGGAAACCCTAACAAGCCTGTTACCAGGCTGCAAGATCCAAAACCTGGAGTGGCCGTAGGTGGAGCCCTCCCTCTCCTCTCACCCACAACCCCCAGGTCCCAAACCGGCTTTTCAAAAAGCCGAGACTCAAGCCTGCTACAGTGCAGACTTTCTCCTGGGGGTTTAGAACACATAAGACAGGAATCTGGGACCAATGTACCTGCCACAAACCACTTTACCAGTGATCCTATCACATGGACATTTTCCTTAAATAACGTTATTTTAGTATTCATGAAGAGACTTAACACAGGAGATATCACTGATATGTCCTTGCTAAGTCCCCCTGCGTTAATTTCCACACTACCCATACATTAGTATGGGGATATGGAAATGATGGTATTCATCAAATTTCGAAAATTATGTATTTTCGGAATTTGATGGAGTTACTATCCACCACAGTGAGGTGGCAAATAGTAGGTAACACTTACCTGTGTCAGCGTGGGCAGGTCCCCTGGCGTCTTCCTCTGGCGCTCTGGTCTCTCCTCTGGCTCCATCTGCTATGCTGTCATGTGTTCTCCCCGCAATAACCTGTGCTGGACGGGGGGAGGCGAGCGGAGGGGGGGTGGGGGCAGCTGAGCGGAGGGGGGAACACAAACTTACTGCATCTGTAGGCAGTGCTGCGCATGTGCTGGTTTTACAGATGTTACAGCGCATGCGCAGCACTGCTTCCAGCTGCGATAAGTTAGTGTGGAGAGGGATAACTGTCTATTTCCTGAAAAGCTGTCATCGCAAAAATGACAGCTTCTCAGAATAGACAGTTTTGGAGCAGAGTAATGATGAATTCCTCCGGTAATTAGGTAGAACTCCATGCGAGTTCTAAACCTAATTACCTCCAGAGAAAGTTTAGTTATGATGAATAGGCCTTTCTGTGTTTCTCTCTTCATGTGTCGCTCTCTGTTGTCGAAGCTGAATAATTGGCTGAGACAAGTTCAGTTTAAAATTTAATCGCGGCGACGCCATCTTGCAACTGGCCGCAAGACACCATCTTGAAAATTAGATCGCAAGATGCCATTTTGCGAATGGCCGCCTAAGCACCATTTCAGTTAAACTCACCTTTTAGTACATGTGGCGATGATACTATTAGCACCATGCGATTGCATTTTTCACCATTTCTCATACACACATTAATACGCACAATTGTGATGTTAACTAGTCGCATATTAGCGAATGCATAGCACTTTGTATGAAACCACTGTTTTATTAGCTTTATGCGCATGCATCTGCCCTAAGTTAACTAGCATCCTTATATCAAACCCTGAATACCCACACATTACATATTCACACATAAGGTTCAATAAGCTTTAAAGTGTATGATTTAAGTTGGTTCAGTTAGTTTAAATGCTGAGAAATAAAGGTATTTGATAACTAAGGTATTATACATGCTAAACAAGTCGTGTTTGGTCTTGTACTGATGCGTACTCTTTTTACAGTATTCCGGTGTTATCGGTGGGGAGGTCGCATCATGCAAACTCAAGTTATGGATCGCAGAGCCTACAAGCAACAAAATGTATATTTCACGAACAACTGTTAGAATGTTGCAGGGGGCGTGAAGAGAAAGATCCCCAGCTGTTAGAGGCAGGGAGAGTCTATTTGAACCAGCCTTTTAAATGTGCTGTAACAGATGCTTCTCCCCTGGGAACCAATGACATCAGCAACAAACTTCCCTATTGTCCTGTTTATTCTGGGGGGGTATAAATATGTGTGCATGAACGCTGGTTCTGAGTCTTCGTGCTGAACGCTGTCTCTTGCTGTTGCCTATCTCCGGGTCCGGAAGCACCTGCATATGTATACTGTACTTGGGTCTGTATAATTTTCCTTTTGTGCCTAAATTGTGTCTAGATCAATTGCGTGTAACTATCTGAACTTTTACCTGAATAACACTTGTGGTTTGGAACCACAGATTCCACGTCTAAGTCTTTATTTATGGTATGACTGCATACACAAATTAGCGTCATCCTTAGAAGGTATAGGCAGGACATTAGTAGGTATAGGAAGGTGTGTATAGAGGTTCTGATCCAGTATCATTAGTTGGGGGCTCGTAGTGAAGTCACTTACCTGCTCACACGGTACATACGGCAATTGATATTTCAGCAAAGGGTGGAGTGGCCACATGCAGGGTTTGCCTGCAACCGCTTTGTGCTGAAAGATCGCTATCCATCTCCGTGTGAATCAAGGAAGCTGACTAGAATCCAGGGACAAGAGAGGAAAAAGTTTGTCTTCCTCTGTTGATAGAACCTTCTGTTTAAAGGGGTGTTGCAGTATTGAGTACGCGGCTAAGTCGCAGGTTTGCGCATAGCAAAGACGCACTTTTGCGTACGCAGTTAAAAAGCCATTATACAGTTGTGTGGTAGTCGCATTATTGTGTATGCGACTGGTCGCACAATAGCGTATACGTACTTCCGGTTGTGCTGCCACATGTTTGAACAAAGCCATTGAGGTTTACATTTATTTATATTACCAATATCTGTATTAACGTGTATTTTTCTGCGCAGGAAAAAATTGTGTAACAGTGAATATTTGTTGAACAAAGTTAAGGGTATCGTATGATCCTTAAGGGCTAGATGCAAGGGTTAGTCTAGCTGCTCAGTTCTATAAGCAGCTTTACCGTTCTATACACAGTAGCAGGTGTACATGTTGTCTTTGTTGTAGAGAGGTGCGTGAGAGTAGCCGACATATAAACTCTCATAGGTGTGGAAGTTGCCTTACTAAATCATATCCGGGTGTGGAAGTTGCCTTTTTCAAATCTTATCCAGGTGTGGAAGTTGCCTTACTAAATCTTATCCAGGTATGTGGGCGCCGCCGACTTAAATCGTCCACAGGTAAGTGAAAGTGTCTTGATTGTCTTTCACCGGTTTAAATCTTTATTGAAAAGCACAGGATTTTGTCTCAGAATGGGAGCCACGCAAACAGTAGAGATGTTAGGCAATGATGTGCTGCTAATGGAGGCGCCAATCGGATCAGCCCGTCGTATCATGCATACCAAGTACGGTACTTATGCAATAAGGTATTGTGATTTATGGTTTAATATGACGAGGAAGAGTGTTAGACCGTTTCCCAGAACTGGTAGTTTTGATAAAAATGTGTTAGATAATGTCCAGGATCACATCAGTTTGATGCGCTCCCGAGAGAAAAAGGTTAAATATTTTGAATGTTTAAAACTGTGGCAGCATGAAGGGGATGCGTGGCTTAAAAATGTGCAAACGACGCAAACTAGCATCGTGAGCACATTGCCAGAAAATACATCCGCGACGCTGAATTGCAATACGGGCGAGCCGCAAAATGGCGCGCACATGTGGCAAGGTAGCATCGTGGAAGGTATTGCCAGCAGTTCACGCTCACCTCCCCCAACTTATGTGGATGGAGGTGCAAGTACAGTTAATAAAAATACCCATAAAAATGTAACAAGCAACTTGTACCCTCTCTTAAGCAACTATAAAGAAAATGTTCATGATACGGATGATGAGCCTATTGTAATGTCTCCCATTTCCCATGCTGTGCAGATGATAGATGCTGCATCACCACAATCACGAGTGGTGAATCCATCTCCATCGGTAACAGCAAGGGAAGTGTTAATGCCCTCTGCCGTAGAGGAAGTTGTTAATACCATACGTAGCAGCAGCAGACTAAACCCCCAGCCAGGTAATCAGGTCAAAGGTAGCTAAGCTATCGGTCTGCATCCCATTCAGACAATAACTGTTCCAAATGGAAATGCAGACGCAAACGGTATAGTGCCCACGAGGGAAGTAGTAATGGATTGTCCTTGGACAAGAGCAGAACTAAATTCCATCATAAATGATTTCCCCGATCCCAAAAAGGAATTAGCCAAATGTCAAAGATTTTTGAGAAATTTGGGTAGTTCATATGAGCCCACTAATAAAAATTGGCGTGTGGTGTTAAGGGCCTGTCTGCCACGCAATACCGACGTGACAAAATTTATCACGGATTGTGTATTGGATGGTGACGTTCCCTTAACAGACCAAGTAAACCAAGGTAACATTTCCTGCATTGTAACTCAATTGGGTATATATTTTCCAGTAGTAGTTAACTGGAACAACATTTTCACCATTAAGCAGAAAGAGAGTGAGACTGCAGAAGATTATTGCGATCGGGCTCTGCAAGCTATCACCCAGTACACTGGGATAGAGGATATTAAAGATAGCACTCACCACCGTGGGATGATAGTCACAGTACTTGTGGACGGTCTGAAAGAGAGTTTAAAAACTCGGGTTCAGACCTCACAGCCTGGCTGGCGGGGACTCACAATAGATACCCTCATAGAAACCGCCATTGAACATGATAAAAACATCTCCAAAAAGAGAGAAGCCCAGGGTGAAAAACTAATGGCTGTCAGTATACAAGCTCTGTAAGGAATGACGGTAACATCACAGCCAACAGACACACTTGCACTTGCACAGACACTCACGTCTGAACAAGTATGTGCTCTCACTAACCCCACTCAACAACAAACACAACTCTATCCCACTAACCCGATGCAACCACAGGTCCCAGGCTATACACCAACTTCTTATCCCCCACAATACCCTTACCCTCCCTATCCTTACCAATATTCACCACCTTTACCCTCTGCGCAAACCTCACAGCACCACATGTCTTCACCCGAAACACGAACATGTTTTAACTGTAAACAAACATGACACTTAAGAAGAAACTGTACAGTAAAAGGAGTAGGGATCCCACATCAGGGAAGACCTAGATATCCCCATAAGGGATATAGACAGAGGCCAGCAAATGTTCAGCAGGCACCAGCTCCAATTGTAGCCGTAAATGCTTTATTGGAGAATGGTAGCCAACGCTAGGGGTCAGGTCTTACCTGTAGTCTACAGATGGTCAGGTTAACGGGAAGTACTAGGGAAGAACCGGTCATGATGGTTGATGTAGCTGGTATTGAATATCCGTTTCTTGTAGACACAGGGACGACCAGGTCGGTGATAAAATCTCCCGTTAATTTGCAGGTGACCAACGAGACAGTACCAACAATGGGTGTAATAGGTAAAGTGGAACATTATCCTTTAACAAAGTCCACAGAGGTTACTATTGGGCCGTTGCATACCAGGCATTCTTTTCTCCTGGCTGCTTCGGCTGCTACTAACCTACTGGGCAGAGACTTGTTATGTAAGATGGGATGTGTTATATATTGCACCCCTGATGGTGTATTTTTAGATATCCCAGAGAGAGTTGCATCCGAGGTGCGGGATATGTTGGACACTCCCCAACAGGGGCAGGCTGGCAACTTTTAGATTGGGGGGCAAATGCATGCAGGCGGCCCTGGCAGAGGAGTAGCATGTAGCTAGGGTGCCCGAAGAACGTGCGTGCTACAGCCCCCCCCCCCCCTCAAGTGTTCCAGGGAGGAGGCTGGCCATATGGGATTAATGTAAAGTAAAAATAAAGATTAGGGACAGCCCCATCATGGTGCCCATATGCAGTGCCCCCTGTGCCCCAGGAGAGGATCCCCTTATGCAGGCCTCCAGTAGTGCCTCCAGTAGTGATCCCCCCTATGCACTTCCCCTTATACAGTGCCCCCAGTAGTGGTCCCCCCTGTGCAGTGACCCTTGTGCCCCCAGTAGTAAGCCCCTTATATAGTGCCCCCAGTAGTGGTACCCCTTATGCAGTGCTCCTTATATAGTGCCCCCAGTAGTAGTCCACACCCCATGCAGTACCCCCAATAGTGGTAACCCTTATGCAGTGCCCCTTAAATAGTGGCCCCAGTTGAAATCTTCCCCCTATGCAGTACCCCCCGTATTGCCCTTTTTATAGAGCCCCCAGCAGTGGTCCCTCGATGCAGTGCCTCTAGTAGTAGTCCCCTCCCCCCTATGCAGTGCCCATAGTAGTTGTCCCCTCCCCTTGTAGTGCCCATAGTAGTAGTAGTCCCCCCCTTGTAGTAGTAGTCCCCCCCTTGTAGTGCCCCCAGTAGTAGTCCCCCCCTTGAAGTGCCCCCAGTTATAATCCCCAGTAGTGATCCCCCCTTGTAGTGCCCCCCCTTGTAGTGCCCCCAGTAGTGAACTCCCCCTTGTAGTACCCCCAGTTGTGCTCTCCCTCTTGTAGTGCCCCCAGTAGTAGTCCCTCCCTCTTGTAGTGCCCCCAGTAGTCCCCCCCCTTGTAGTGCCCCCAGTAGTAGTAGTCCCCCCCTTGTATTGCCCCCATTAGTAGCAGTCCCCCCCTTGCAGTGCCTCCAGTAGTGGTTCCCTCCTTGTGGTGCCCCCAGTAGTGGCCTCCCCCCTTGTAGTGCCAGCCTCCCCCCCAGTAGACACACGTAGTAAAAAAAAACAAACACTTACCTTAATCCCCGCTCCCGCCGTCACCATCCGCTCCTCCGTCTGTCCTTCCCGGGCCGGGCCGCTCTGCATTATGGGAGAGACGTCATATGACATCATGACGCCTCTCCCATTGCCCACTGCGGGAGCCAGAAGATGGAGCGGCTCCTGCAGTGGGCGCAGCAGCAGCTAATGAGAGTCTGACAGACTCTCATTGGCTGCTGATCAAAACAAACACACAGCTGCCGGAGCCGGCAGCTGTGTGTTTGTCACTTGTGTAGTCAGGGCTGCCATAAATTATGGAGCCCGGGACTACCAATATAGACAGGCCCCCCCCCCTCCCCACAACCCCAGACACTTAACTAAGTTACCAAACTCCTCTTATTATTAAGTTCTAGCTGCACCCCAGTCCTCACATGCTACGGCTCCTTGGTGAGAGGCAGTGGCTGACAGGAAAGATAGGTGACTGGTAGATATAGTGTGAGATGGAGAGGTAGTGGGTGACAGGAGAGGGAGAGGGTGAAGGGGATAGGCAGTTGGTGATGCCAGGGAGAAAATTACAGAGAGAGGCAGTGGGTGATGCCAGGGACAAGGTGACAGGGAGAGGTAGTGGGTGACGCCGGGGATAGGGTGACAGGCAGTGGGTGACAGGGAGAGGCAATGGGTGACGCCAGGTAGAGGGAGAAAAGGAAAGGCAGTGGGTGATGCCAGGTAAAGGGTGAAAGCCAGTGGGTGACAGGTAGAGAATAATGGGGAGAGGCAGTGGGTGAGATATAGGGGGGCACTGGGCTGGATGGAAAGAGGGCAGTCAGATGGTGGTGGGAGGGGGGAACACTAGGCTGGAGAAGGTGTACACTGGCTGGGATGATGGCGGAACACTGACTAGACTGGCTGGGGTTCTTGCTGAGGGGCAGTTAGATGGAGGCAGTGGGCTGGTTGGGCAGGAAAGGGGGTAGACACTGGGATGAGGGAGTCAGTGAGATGGTGGGGGACACTGGGCTGAATGGGGTGCACTGGACAGGATGAGAAGGGGGATCACTGTGACTGGACTGTTTGCATAGTACCTGAGCCAAATAGAATTGCACATGGTACATGTGCTGGGGTTTTGGAATTGCAGAGAGAGAACAGAGCAATCATCTGCAACACAAAACGTGTAATCTGTAGAACTGCTTTTCCACATTTTTTGTTTTGCAGCTCATTGGACTCTCTCTCTGCAATTCCAAAATCCGGCACATGTACTATGTGCAATTCTAATATATCTGGCACAGGCACAGCATGTGAATATGAAATAAAAAATACACCTGACCTTACCTGTATGGTGGTTTCTCTGTGATGGGGAACCTCTGAAGAAATTGATCCTCCCTGGGCAGATGGTGTCTTCAATCGGTATTCACTATTCATGTAGGAAATCCCATTGTCCGGAAAATGCCTGTTTGTGTAGGAATATAACTAATGTCATTATCATACAACAAAGGTTCAACCAGACTCGCCACCTGTGTCTCCTCCGGCCTGCTGCCCATGTGTCACTCCAGCCTCCTGCTCCATATCCTATCTATCCCCTTGTCTTTCCAGGTACATACCCCATGTTATCTCCAGCCTCCTGCTCCCTATGTCACCTCCAGATCCCTGCAACATTCCAGATTCCTGTCCCGTCTCCCCTCCAGATCCCTATGTCACTCAAGCCTCTCTGCCCTGTGTCATCTCCAGATCCCTGCGTCATTCCAGCCTTCTGCCCACTTTCCTCCCCGTCTTTCAAGCCACCTACCCCCTTGTCTTTCCAGCCTGCCACCCCCTTGTCTTTCAAGCCTCCTGCCCCCTTTCCACCCCCATTTTTCCAGCCTTCTGCCCCCTTTCCACCCCCATTTTTCCAGCCTTCTGCCCCCATTCCACCCGTTTGTCCAGCCTTCTGCCCCCTTTCCACCCCCATTTTCCCATCCTTTTGCCCCTTTTCCACCCCCGTTTTCCAGCCTTCTGCCCCCTTTCCACGCCCGTTTTTCCAGCCTCCGGCCCCATCCACCCCCATTTTTCCATCCTTCTGCCCCCTTCCCACCCCCTTTTTTCCAGCCTTCTGCCCCCTTTCCACCCCGTTTTCCAGCCTTCTGCCCCCTTTCCTGCCTTCTTTTCCCTTTCCAGACCAGCCCCTTTTCCACCCCCGTTTTTCCAGCCTCCGGCCCCCTGTCCACCACCGTTTTTCCAGCCTTCTGCCCCCTTTCCACCCCTCTGTTTTCCAGCCTTCTGCCCCCTTTCCACCCCTGTTTTCCAGTCTTCAGCCCCCTTTCCACCCCCATTTGTCCAGCCTTCTGCCCCCTTTTTTACCCCCATTTTTCCAGCCTCCTGCCCCCTTTCCACCCCCTTGTCTTCCCAGCCTATGTCCCTTTTACATGATCCTCCATTAGCTGGTCCGGGTCTCAGTCCCACGCGGCCGGCGGCTCCTCTCTTCAGCAGGGAGCGCGACGTGACATCACAAGGTCAGCATCGCGCTCCCAGCAGTCCTTCAGGTAGGAACTGTGTCACAGCAGGAACTGCCGCTGCGCTGCCGAGCAAGACCATATAACTCGGCGGCGCATCGGCAGTTCCTGCTCTGACACAGTTAATAATAGTGATGGATGTATGGCGTGGGAGAGCTGCCGGCAGTACTAGGAGTGCCGCGGGCAGGGTCCCCACAGTGTCTGACTGCTGCCATGGCTTGTGCAGCAGCAAGGCTTAGCAGCAGGCGGGCCCCCAGAGTGTCTGGCCGCGGCTGTTAGGGTGCAGAGCAGGAGGACTTTCCTGGGCTTGGGCTGCAGCGGACGGGTGGGCCCCCCGAGTGTCCGGGCCCGGGACTCCAGTCCCGGCAGTCCCCCCCTGATGGCGGCCCTGTGTGTAGCGCTGACCGAACTCAGTCCGGTCAGCGCTACACACGCGGTGCAGTCTGTGTCACAGACTGCCTCGGCCCGCATGCCGCTGCAGCCCGGGGGGCACATGGCACCCTGCCTCCCGGCCCAGCCCGCCACTGCTCCCCAAAGGATAATGTATCACTCTACAAGTTTAAATGAAAATCCATCTCAGGTAGATGAAATGTTGTCCCAAATTCCAGATTCCCTTTGGACAGGACACTGGATTAATGGCAAACGTAAGCCCTGTAATGGTGAATTTAAAAAGTGGTAGGCAAGCTCCAAAAATTCCCCAGTACCCACTAAAACAGGAGGTAGAATTAGGGGTTTTTCCAATAATTGAGCGATTATTGCAACAGGGAATTTTAGTTCGTACAGCTAGTGTAGCCAACAGTCCCATCTTCCCGGTGAAGAAGAGGGGTTATAGGCTGTACAAGACCTTAGAGGTGTTAATAAGGTAGTAGAGAGCCAATTCCCTGTAGTGCCAAATCCAGCTATCATCCTGACGCAGATCCCACCAAATGCAACCCCTTTCACTGTCATTGACCTCTGTTCTGCTTTCTTCTCTGTGCCTCTCCATCCTGACTGTCAGTGTCTATTCGCATTTACATACAGAGGTTTACAATACACATGGACACGATTACCCCAAGGTTTCATAGACAGCCCCAGTATCTTCTCCCAGGCATTGCACGACTGTTTACAATCTTTTCAACCTGCCAATGGATCTGTTCTAATTCAATATGTGGATGATTTTTTGCTAAGTTCTGACCCGTTTATGTCATGTTTGAATGATACTAAACTTTTGTTACTTCATCTCTCACAAACAGGACACAAGGTGGCTAAGGACAAACTACAGCCGTGCCAATCCAGAGTAAAATAATTGGGACACTGCCTAACCCAGGGGTTACAACACCTCACAACAGATAGAATCCATGCCATACAAAACATGACACTGCTGCAGAATCAACAGCAAATTCGTACCTTCTTGGGAATGTGTGGATATTGTAGAATGTGGATACCAGGTTTTTCTATTTTGGCCTTACCTTTACAGGAATTAGTCTCTTCCTCAAAGCCCGATCGTGTCATACACACAGAGGAATCAGAACAGACTTTCCTTAATCTTAAGGATAGTCTGACAAGAGCTCCTGCATTGGGAATACCTGATTATGAAAAACCTTTTGATTTGTATTGTACAGAAGCCGATGGTTGTGCTGCAGGTGTCCTTACACAAAAACATGGTGATGCCAGTAGGCCCGTAGCATACTACAGTGCCCAATTGGACACAGTAGCAAGATCACTCCCCACCTGTTTGAGAAGTGTAGCAGCTACCGCTCTATTGGTGAGTAAAAGTGAGAATGTAGTATTGGGCCATGATATGATTGTCTACACTCCCCATGCTGTATCTGCTCTGTTGAACTCAGCTCAAACCAGACACGTCTCCTCGGCTAGGTTCACCAAATGGGAACTAGCTCTAATCGATCCTGCAAATATTACTGTTAAACGTTGTAGTACGCTGAATCCAGCAACATACCTACCATATGTACAACATGATGTACAAAGGGTGGAAGGAGAGGAGTTGCTGGTGGGAGGTGAGTTCGGCAGACATAATGATACGCACGATTGTATGACATATCTGAATCAGACCTTTACTGCTAGACCTGACATACATGACACACCTTTAGAGAATGTGGATGTAACTTTTTATATGGATGGGAGTTGTCATATTCAAACAGACACAGGTGAATTATGTACAGGTTATGCTGTTGTAAATGACACAGGCATCATAGAAGCTAAACCTCTCGGTCCTCCTCTCTCAGCCCAGGTGGCAGAGTTAGTAGCACTGACTAGAGCATGTGAACTGGCAGCAGGCAAATCTGCTAACATTTACACTGACTCGAGGTATGCGTTCGGGGTGGTGCACGATTTTGAGGCTCTATGGCATCTGAGAAATTTTATGACAGCAGCAGGCACACCAGTTGCACATTCCCGACACATAAAACATATTTTAGAAGCAATCCAACTGCCCAAAACAGTGGCAGTAATTAAATGCAAAGCCCACACATGTGAGGATGACCCAGTGTCACTGGGCAACAACAGAGCTGATGAAGCTGCAAAATGGGCAGCAGGGTTAAAAAAAATTTTCTCCAACTGAATCAATTATGTCATTTCAAACTATTGATATGCTGAAATTAATTGAGATGCAAAATTTGTGTTCAATTCAGGAAAAATCCATTTGGAAGTCCAAGGGATGTAGGCAAGAGTCCTCTGGGCTCTGGAGGGATGGACATGGTAAGTCAGTAGCCCCCAAGGCATATTACCCCAGCCTGGCTGAGGCAGCACACGGTCTGACTCATCTGGGTAAACAGGGTATGTGCAAGTTGGTGAGGGCATACTGGTGCGCACCAGGTTTTTCTTCACAAGCGGAAAAGATAGCAATGTCCTGTTTGACCTGCTTGAGAAAGAACATAGGGAAATCGATCCCTACTGAACCATCCCACATTCCACCGGCTGATGGACCTTTCCAGGTGATACAAATTGATTTCATCCAATTACCACCTTGCAGGAACCTTAAGTATGTATTAGTGTGCACAGACATATTTTCTAACTGGGTTGAGGCCTACCCAGCGGCCACTAATACTGCTGCATTTACTGCCAAGAAAATAGTTCAGGAATTTGTATGCAGGTACGGTATCCCTAAAATCATCGAGAGTGATAGGGGTACCCATTTCACAGGTGATGTTTTTCAAAATATGTGTAAGCTGATGGGTATTAATAGTCGACTTCACACCCCCTACCGACCGCAAGCCATTGCAAAGGTAGAGAGGATGAACGGGACTATTAAAAATAAGCTAAGTAAAATCATGACTGAGACTGGACTAGGATGGCCAGAAGCGTTACCTTTGGTCCTATATAGCATAAGGACCACTCCTAGACCTCCTCTGAATCTGTCCCCATTTGAAATATTGTTCGGTAGACAACCTCATTTGATTATAAGTCCACAGGAAGATCTAAAGGGTAACAACGAGGTAACTGTGAAGTATCTTATATCAATGAGTAAGCAGTTAAAGCAACAGCAGCAGAAACTGAAATTGTTGTCTAATGATATGCCTGAAACGAACTGTCATGATGTTGAACCAGGAGAATATGTAATGATCAGAAATTTCTTGTGTTCAGGTTGTTTGACTGATAGGTGGACTGATGTACCAGGTGCTACTGACAAGTACTACATCTTTGAAGGTGGCCGAGAGAGATACCTGGGTCCATTCCACTCACTGCAAAAAGGTCAATCAACCAGTGGAGAAACAAGTCGGAGACAAAGCTGATAGCGTGGACCTGTCGCTCGCGAGCTTGTTCCGGGAGGATTGAAAAGTAAGTAACCTGAACTGAGAGAAATTTGCAGGTCTTGTTGTGACAATGGACGGGCCTGCTGTGTTCATTTTCATATTCTCTTTTAGAGGGTTCACCATCCTGGTCAGTCCGGGGATATCCAGTGTCTGTGATGGGGGACCGATTGAGGAAACGGGAGCTGATGGCAGTGCTGATGGAGTGGAATCAGGAGGAGTGCAATGCCAATCAGGGGAGTGTCTGACCAATCTCAGTACTGTTATTGTTAAGAGAGCTGTCATTCCGGATACTCGGGGAAGGTGTGGAGGTTTATCGTCTGAAGATTCCTGTATTTGTGAGCTTTGTGGGTCCCTAGTTGATGAGAACTGTATCCATCGGTGCCAACCTAAATATAATCCGTACTGGGGTGGGTATCCTTTAGAGGATTATCATAGCATGGTAGGCAAAGTGTTAAATCAAACTGATTGCTGGGTGTGTTCACATGTGCCACAGGGACAGCATAACGTAGGGTTGGTGCCATTTCCGCTGAATATCACAGAAATTTTAGAATTGCAAAAAGGGAAAACATTGGATGGAAAATTCCTCTCATCCAAACCACCTCATTTCAAACTCCATCAATTCCAAGTAGATAGATCACTTTTGTGTCTAAACATAACCAACCCCAATAAACCCGAGAGTTGGGAAGTGACGTGGAATAATCAGACGATGACCTTCTCACAAAGAGCTGATAATGAGTCCATAAACCATGATCTGCTGCGCTCCATTAAGTCTGGTGGGAAACATTTTAGGTATCGGTATACATTGAGTTCCACCAAATAAATTATTGGTAAGGTGCCAAATGGTTATTGTGCTAAAATAATACAGCCAGAAACTTGCATGTACCAGATGGAAGAACCAGAAATAGGATTGTTTGCAAGGGAAATGTGCTTAATGATAATGATACATACCATTCCTTATGTTCGCCCTGATAATGTATATTTCATCTGTGGAAGAAAAGCGTATAAATGGCTCCCCCGAGTTCCGAAGGTTTGTGTTACCTGGGAAGAGTAGTCCCAGAAGTTATGACCCTCACACATGTTGAAATGCTGGGTATACATAAAAACACACCGTCACCATATCTTCACACATAATATGAACACAGAGGCAAAAGAAATATGGTACCTGGTGATATACATAAAGCCACTCAGTTAATCAGTGAGACAACTGGCTTTCAAGTTCTGGTCGCATTGGACCCCACCAGGATCGCTCAGGGTACATTAAATTTTAGATATATCCAGGAAATTGCTAAATGAATAGATAATATCACCGAAATGTACGATGACACATTCAGGTATACAGGGAGAGAATTGCAAGCGTACAAGAAAAAACAGGTGCAACACAGGCTAGTGTTAAATTATTTAACTGCTATTACTGGAGGGTATTGTGTAACATTGGCCACTCCCCTTCAGTGGCTGAAATAGGGGAGAAGATAGGATGGGTTTCATGGCTGAACCCAGTGAAATGGTTCTCAGGCCTAGGGGAATGGGTCCAGGAAGTGATTGCCAGCGTAGGCAAATTCTTAATCCTTATACTGATTGTCATCATAATAATTGGCATATGCGTCCAGTGTGTTCCTATTGTGTTGAAGTGTGGAAAATGTAAAAACAGAGTGAAACAAAAGAATCAAACTATGATGGTGGTCAGTAATGACAATATGTATACCGAGGTAAATATAGAACTGCATTACAACCCTGAGCTAGGAAACACCATTATTTAATGTATTATATTTAGACATGCATAGAATGTATTATTGAAATGTTATTCAAAGAACACCTCAGATAATGTAAAGTCTCAATTCCCCTTCAAGACTGCTTTTATAAGACTGGTGCATTCCCACATGTTTCACATGATCTTCCAAGATCCGCGGTGTGCGTATAATAGTAGTTTTATGTCCCCACTCAGAGACACATTATTGATGGATTAAGAACCACCCTGTGCCATCCCATAATAACACCAAATAATATGTAAATGTAAGCCTTGATTAAATTCTAATAGCAGATTGTGATAGCATGTTGTTTGCTATCAAAGGGTGGACTGTCGAAGCTGAATAATTGGCTGAGACAAGTTCAGTTTAAAATTTAATCGCGGCAACGCCATCTTGCAACTGGCCGCAAGACGCCATCTTGAAAATGAGATCGCAAGACGCCATTTTGCGAATGGCTGCCTAAGCGCCATTTTAGATAAACTCACCTTTTAGTACATGTGGCGATGATACTATTAGCACCATATGATTGCATTTTTCACCATTTCTCATACTCACATTAATACGCACAATTGCGCTGTTAACTAGTCGCATATTAGCGAAAGCATAGCACTTTGCATGAAACCGCTGTTTTATTAGCTTTATGTGCACGCATCTGCCCTAAGTTAACTAGCGTCCTTATATCAAACCCTGAATACCCACACATTACATATTCACACATAAGGTTCAATAAGCTTTAAAGTGTATGATTTAAGTTGGTTCAGTTAGTTTAAATGCTGAGAAATAAAGGTATTTGATAACTAAGGTATTATACATGCTAAACAAGTCGTATTTGGTCTTGTACTGATGCGTACTCTTTTTACAGTATTCCGGTGTTATCGGTGGGGAGGCCGCATCATGCAAACTCAAGTTATGGATCGCAGAGTCTACAAGCAACAAAATGTATATTTCATGAACAACTGTTAGAATGTTGCAGGGGGCGTGAAGAGAAAGATCCCCAGCTGTTAGAGGCAGGGAGAGTCTATTTGAACCAGCCTTTTAAATGTGCTGTAACAGATGCTTCTCCCCTGGGAACCAATGACATCAGCAACAAACTTCCCTATTGTCCTGTTTATTCTGGGGGGTATAAATATGTGTGCACGAACGCTGGTTCTGAGTCTTCGTGCTGAACGCTGTATGACTAGGGGTCTCTTGCTGATGCCTATCTCCGGGTCCGGAAGCGCCTGCGTATGTATACTGTACTTGGGTCTGTATAATTTTCCTTTTGCGCCTAAATTGTGTCCGCGTGTAACTGTCTGAACTTTTACCTGAATAACACTTGTGCTTTGGAACCACAGATTCCACGTCTAAGTCTTTATTTATGGTATGACTACGTACGCAAAATAGCGTCATCCTTAGAAGGTATAAGCAGGACATTAGAAGGTATAGGAAGGTGTGTATAGAGGTTCTGATCCAGTATCGTTACTGTTTCTCTCTTCATGATTAGCTCTCTGTGTTTCTCTCTCTGTGTTTCTCTCTCCATGTTTCTCTCTCTGTGTTTCTCTCTCAATGTTTCTCTCTCTGTGTTTCTCTCTCTGTGTTTCTCTCTCCATGTTTCTCTCTCTGTGTTTCTCTCTCCATGTTTCTCACTTCATGTCTCTCTCTCTGTGTTTCTCTCTCTGGGCTCTATTTACTACAATCCGCATTTGTAATGCAGATTGTAGTGTGATATTATCGACTGAATTCGCATTGCGAATTCAGGCAATATCACAGGGATTTACTGCAAATCCCTTGCACGGACAGAGCTTGCGAGAAAGCTCTATCCCTGCGAATCCCATCTGCACTCTAGTCACGATATTGTTGCATAAAAATACAGTGACTAGTGCCCTGCGCATGCGCCAACCGGCCCTTAATAGCACTTACCTGCAGTCATTGGTGCTCCGGTGATGTCTTCCATGCCTCCGGTCAGCTGATATCCATACTGCACTGGGACCTGATCACCTGATGACCTGGCCGCAGTGCAGCATGGGAGACCAGCTGACTGGAGGGGAGTCATCACCAGAGCCCTGTCCACCGGTCCCTGGAGTCAGGTAAGTAATTTTTTTTTTTTTACAATTTTTTTTTTGCAGTGTATCAGCTTGCGTTCTGTTTAGACCACACAGCTGATCACTGGGGCCGGCTCCCGGCTCTGCTCTGCCTTTTAGAGCAGAGTAAGAGTCCGGTAACCAGGGGAGACCCTGGATAACGCCACCTCCAGAGCCCTGTGTTTCTCTCTTCATGTTTAGCTCTCTGTGTTTCTCTCTCCATGTTTCTCTCTCTGGGCTCTATTTATCAACATTATTTTTACTAAAATAATGTGAAAAAGGGTGTTTTCACACCCTTTTCACATTATTTTAGTATCACCTATAGTTATTACAGAGCAATTGGAGTAGAATTCGTAAAAATTTTACTCCAAGCCCTAATTATCACTTATTTTTAGTAAAGCAGATCACATTTCCCATAATTGTAATGGGAAATGTGATCCGACCAGAGTTACTAAAAATAAAATGTGAAAAAATATCAGGGAAAGCCCTGTGATGATAACGCCACCTGGAGGTGGCATTATCAAGGGTCTCACCCAGTTACCGGCCTCCTACTCTGCTCTAACGGGGAGAGCAGAGCCGGTAGTCGGTCCCAGTAATCAACTGTGTGGTCTAAACAGACCGCAAGCTGATTACTGTAAAAAAAATAAATAAATAGTAAAAAAAAAAATTTACTTACCTGACTCCAGGGACCGGTGATCGGGCCTCCGGTGATGACTCCCCTCCAGGCAGCTGGTCTCCCATAGTACACTGCTGCCCGGTCATCAGGTGATCGGGCCCCAGTGCAGTACGGGAGATCAACTGACCGGAGGAGTGGAGAACATCACCTGAGGCCCGGAGCATGCAGGTAAGTGTAATTAAGGGAGGGGGGGTCACGGGGGTTACGTTATCGCGGGGTCGGTGCTTAACATTGGGGGGGTAGCAGCAGCGACCGGTCGGCGCATGCGTGGGCACTTAATCACGGTATTTTTGGCGAAAATACCGTGATAAGGCTCCGAAGAGGATTTGCAGGGACAGAGCTTTTTCGCAAGCTCTGTTCCTGTAAGGGATTTGTAGTAAATCCCTGTGATATTGCCTGAATTAGCAATGCGAATTTACTCGGTAATATCACACTACAATCTGCATTCAATATGCGGATTGTAGTAAATAGAGCCCTCTGTGTTTCTCTCTCCATGTTTCTCTCTCCATGTTTCTCTCTCTGGGCTCTATTTACTACAATCCGCATTGGTAATGCAGGTTGTAGTGTGATATTACCGAGTGAATTCGCATTGCGAATTCAGGCAATATCACAGGGATTCACTACAAATCCCTTGCAGGGATAGAGCTTGCGATAAAGCTCGGTCCCTGCTAATCCCCCTCGGAGCCTTATCACGGTATTTTCGCAAAAAATACTGTTAAGTGCCCGCGCATGCGCCGACCATTCGCTGCAGCTACCCCCTCTGGTGCTAAGCCCCGCCCCCCACGATCGCGGACCCCCCGCGAACCCTCCTCCCCCCCGCAACCCCCCTCTCCCTTACTTACACTTACCTGCATGCTCTAGGCCTCCGGTGATGTTCTCCATTCCTCCGGTCAGGTGATCTCCCATACTGCACTGGGGCCCGATCACCTGATGACCGGGCAGCAGTGCACTGTGGGAGACCAGCTGACCGGAGGCCCGATCACCGGTCCCTGGAGTCAGGTAAGTAATTTTTTTTTTTACTATTTTTTTTCTTTTTATTTACAGTAATCAGCTTGCGGTCTGTTTAGACCACACAGCTGATTACTGGGACTGACTCCCGGCTCTGCTTTCCCCGTTAGAGCAGGGTAGGAGGCAGGTACCCGGGGGAGACCCTGGATAACGCCACCTCCAGGTGGCGTTATTATCACAGGCAGTGGCGTAACTATAAATTTTGCTCCCCCATGCCAAAAAAGTTTCAGGCGGCCCCCCCACCCAAAGATCAAACACACTCAAAGACTACGTTTAAGGTGTGTGGTTACATGATACAGCAACGTGCCTTACACATTATGACACACTATGTAATGCCACTTATAACACAGTGTGCCACACCGGAATGCCCCTTACAACACATTATGCCACACCGGAGTGCTCCTTACAACACATTATGCCACACAGCAATGCCCCTTACACATCGCACACAATAATGCCACATATAACACATAATGACATACAGTAAAGCGCTTATAACAAATTTATGCCATGCTGTAATGCCCCTATTTCACAATATGCCACACTGTAATGCCACATACAACACATTATGCCACACAGTAATGCCCCTTACACATTATGCCACACAGTAATGCCCCTAATAGCACATTGTGCACACAGTAATGCCAAATACACATTATGCCAAACAGTAATGCACATTACATCCCACCCTGACAGAACTACTGCACCAACCCTCCTTTCTGCTCCTGCCAGTCCATCACCTCAGCTCAAGACAGGTTGCACAGTTTTTATGTCCGTGTAGAATCAGATTATTGGGAATATAGTTTATAACCTGTAAACTGTGTATCAAATTAGTGCCCCTTATACAGTGCCCCCTGTAGTTGTGCCCCAAAATGCAATGCCCCCTGTAGTAGTGCCCCTTTTGCAATGTCCCCTGTAGTAGTGCCCATTATGCAATGTCCCCTGTAGTAGTGCCCATTATGCAATGCCCCCTGTAGTAGTGCCCCTTATGCAATGTCCCCTATAGTAGTGCCCCTTATGCAATGTCCCCTGTAGTAGTGCCCCTTATGCAATGTCCCCTGTAGTAGTGCCCATTATGCAATGCCCCCTGTAGTAGTGCCCATTATGCAATGCCCCCTGTAGTAGTGCCCCTTATGCAATGCCCCCTGTAGTAGTGCCCCTTATGCAATGCCCCCTGTAGTAGTGCCCCTTATGCAATGCCCCCTGTAGTAGTGCCCATTATGCAGGGCCCCCTGTAGTAGTGCCCATTATGCAGGGTTCCCTGTAGTTAGCCTCCTGTAGTTAGCCGCCTGTAGTTAGTCCCCTGTAGTTAGCCCCCTGTAGTTAGCCGCCTGTAGTTAGCCGCCTGTAGTGCCCCTTCTAGTAGTTAGCCTCCTGTAGTTAGCCGCCTGTAGTTAGCCGCCTGTAGTTAGCCCCCTGTAGTTAGCCGCCTGTAGTTAGCCGCCTGTAGTTAGCCGCCTGTAGTTCGCCGCCTGTAGTTAGCCCCCTGTAGTTAGCCCCCTGTAGTTAGCCTCCTGTAGTTAGCCCCTGTAGTTAGCCCCCTGTAGTTAGCCCCCTGTAGTTAGCCTCATGTAGTTAGCCCTCTGTAGTTAGCCCCCTGTAGTTAGCCGCCTGTAGTTAGCCACCTGTAGTGCCCCTTCTAGTAGTTAGCCCCCTGTAGTTAGCTGCCTGTAGTTAGCCCCCTGTAGTTAACCGCCTGTAGTTAGCCCCCTGTAGTTAGCCGCCTGTAGTTAGCCGCCTGTAGTTAGCCCCCTGTAGTTAGCCACCTGTAGTTAGCCCCTGTAGTTAGCCGCCTGTAGTTAGCCGCCTGTAGTTAGCCGCCTGTAGTTAGCCCCCTGTAGTTAGCCTCATGTAGTTAGCCGCCTGTAGTTAGCCGCCTGTAGTTAGCCACCTGTAGTGCCCCTTCTAGTAGTTAGCCCCCTGTAGTTAGCTGCCTGTAGTTAGCCCCTTGTAGTTAGCCACCTGTAGTTAGCCGCCTGTAGTTAGCCGCCTGTAGTTAGCCCCCTGTAGTTAGCCACCTGTAGTTAGCCCCCTTTAGTTAGCCTCCTGTAGTTAGCCCTCTGTAGTTAGCCGCCTGTAGTTAGCCCCTTGTAGTTAGCCCCCTGTAGTTAGCCGCCTGTAGTTAGCCCCCTGTAGTTAGCCTCCTGTAGTTAGCCGCCTGTAGTTAGCCCCCTGTAGTTAGCCCCCTGTAGTTAGCCGCTTGTAGTTAGCCGCCTGTAGTTAGCCGCCTGTAGTGCCCCTTCTAGTAGTTAGCCCCCTGTAGTTAGCCCCCTGTAGTTAGCCGCCTGTAGTTAGCCGCCTGTAGTTAGCCCCCTGTAGTTAACCCCCTGTAGTTGCTCCCCCCCTCCGCGCGCACACAAAGAAACACAAACACACAAAAGGAAAAAACACAAACACTTACCTTTATCCCCGCTCCAGTGCTGCTGCCGTCCATACCCCGGCGTCTGCTCCTCGGCACTATGGGAGTGACGTTATTACGTCACTCCCATAGTGCCCTTCAGGACCCGGAAGACGGAGGGAGCTCCGTCCTCCGGCTGCCGCCGGGGGTTTGAATAGGAGCCGGGCGCCCGCTGGTAACACACTCAGCGGGTGCCCGGCAGATGGAGGGTGCAGGGGGTACGACCGCACCCCCTGCACCCTCCATAGTTACTACTACTGCCCCCGTCGCCCCCAAGCTACCCAGCGCCTCCAAGCCACCGCGGGGGCTGCGGGGGCAGTAGTTACGCCACTGATCACAGGGCTTTCCCCGGTATATTTTTCACATTTATTTTTAGTAACTGTGGTCAGATCACATTTCCCATTACAATTATGGGAAATGCGATCTGCTTTACTAAAAATAAGTGATACTTAGGGGTTGGAGTAGAATTTTACGAATTCTACTCCAATTGCCCTGTAATAACTATAGGTGATACTAAAATAATGTGAAAAAGTTGTGAAAACACCCTTTTTCACATTATTTTAGTAAAAATAATGTTGATAAATAGAGCCCTCTGTGTTTCTCTCTCTGGGCTATATTTACTACAATCTGCATTGGTAATGCAGATTGTAGTGTGATATTACCGAGTGAATTCGCATTGCGAATTCAGGCAATATCACAGGGATTTACTACAAATCCCTTGCAGGGACAGAGCTTGCGATAAAGCTCTGTCCCTGCTAATCCCCTTCGGAGTCTTATCACTGTATTTTCGCAAAAAATACCGTGACTAAGTGCCTGCACATGCGCCGACCGGTCGCTGCTGCTACCCCCGTCCGGCGCTAAGCCCCGCCCCCGGTGCTAAGCCCCGCCCCCGTGACCCCCTCCCCCACGCGACCCCCCCTCTCTTATTTACACTTGCTTGCGTGCTGCAGGCCTCCGGTGATGTTCTCCATTCTGCACTGGGGCCCGATCACCTGATGACCGGGCAGCAGTGCACTGTGGGAGACCAGCTGACCGGAGGGGAGACATCACTGGAGGCCCGATCACCGGTCCCTGGAGTCAGGTAAGTAATTTTTTTTTTCACTATTTTTTTTCTCTTTTTTTTACAGTAATCAGCTTGCGGTCTGTTTAGACCACACAGCTGATTACAGGGACCGACTCCCGGCTCTGCTCTCCCCGTTAGAGCAGGGCAGGAGTCCGGTAACCGGGGGAGACCCTGGATAACGCCACCTCCAGGTGGCATTATTATCACAGGGCTTTCCCCGGTATTTTTTTCACATTTATTTTTAGTAACTATGGCCAGATAACATTTCCCATTACAGTTATGGGAAATGCTATCTGCTTTACTAAAAATAAGTGATACTTAGGGCTTGGAGTAGAATTTTACGAATTCTACTCCAATTGCCCTGTAATAACTATAGGTGATACTAAAATAATGTGAAATGGGTGTGAAAACACCCTTTTTCACATTATTTTAGTAAAATAATGTTGATAACTAGAGCCCTCTGTGTTTCTCTCTCCATGTTTCTCTCTCCGTGTTTCTCTCTCTGTGTTTCTCTCTACGTGTTTCACTCTCCGTGGGGCCTATTCATCAACACTAAAATAATGTTTTTAAGGACATTTTTCTTAAATAACGTTATTCTAGGATTCATGAACACACTTAGTGCCTATTCATCAAAACATAATTATCACATTTGATAATTATGGTTTGAACTCACTGTGAGTTCAAACGCAGTTTAGGAGGCATTCATCATGCCTCCTGCCCTAAACTATCACTTCCGAAAAACTGCTGTTTTTGCGAAGCAGTTTTTCGGAAGCGAGAGACTTTTCTCTTGTCCCTCTTCAGTTTTCACTGCGCATGCGCAGCTTGAAGACAGGCAGCGAAGACCGAATTAACCCCTTCCTTCCACTAACCTTGCTGGCGTCTTGTAAGGCTACCGGCTACCCCCGTGTCGCCCAGAGCCTCCTCACCGCTGACAGCTGCCAGAAGAACTCTCTTCCCGCAATGGCCACTGGAGACTGTGCGTTTCCCACCCCCCGCTGAGACCTGCTACATCCTCGTTCCCTGCTGCAGCCGATAGGTCCTCCGCCGGATCCTGTGCACCCCCGCTGACCGAGTAGGGCCCCCGCCGCCGCTGCTGTGCCCGAGACCTACTCACCTAAGCTGTTGCTGGAGACAGCCGGCCCCCCGTCATACCAGCTGCCTCTGTAGGATAACCGCCGCCGCTGCTGTGCTCTTTCCTGGCCCCAGCTCACAGAAGGACTGCTCTGGGAGCCGGGAGGGAGCGTCAGGCAGGTAAATGGACACAGCAGGGAGGGATCTGTTCAGATCCCTCTGCTGTATCGGATGCAGAGTGGCGAATAGCATCACTGTAAAGTTCCGAAAAAAATGCTTTTTCTGAACTTGATGAATACCACAATTCCCACATCCCCATACTATAGTATGGGGACTGTGGAAATTATCGATGCACAATTGTAACCAGAAGATATCTGTGGTATCTCCTGCGTTACATGTTTGATGAATGGGGCTGACACATAATTTCCACAAAATTAGGTGAAAATCTTAATTTTCACCTGCTTTTGTGAAAATTAAGTGATGATGAATAGGCCCCTTAGCACAGGAGATATCACAGATATCTCCTTTCTAAGCTCCCCTGTGTTAATTTCCACACTCCCCATACATTAGTATGGGGATATGGAAATTATGGTATTCATCAAATTCCGAAAACTATGTATTTTCGGAATTTGATGGTGTTACTATACGCCAGTGTGAGGTGGCGAATAGCAAGACAGTCTTACCTGCTTCCAGCTGTGCAGGTTCCCCGGCGTCTCCCTCCGGCGCTCTGATGCGTACTCTGGCTCCGTCTGCAATGCTGACATTGTGTTCTACCAGCAGAACACAATAAAGTTTAGAATTTTTTTTTTTCTCTAAACTGTACTGTGTGCTGGTGGGAGACCACATGACAGACCAGCAGGACAGAGTCGGAGGCGCTGCAGCGGGCAGGTAAGTGCGGGATGTGGGGAGGTGAGCGGAGGGGGGCGCACTCAAACTTACCGCAGCTGTAAGTAGTGCTGTGCATGCGCTGGGTTTACGATTGTAACAGCGCATGCGCAGCATGGATTCCAGCTGCGGTAAGTTAGAGCAGGCAGGGATAACTATCTATTTCCCGAAAAGCTGTCATTGCAAAAATTACAGCTTTTTGGAATAGATAGTTATAGGGAGGAGGAATGATGAATTATTCCGGTAATTATGTAGAACTCAATAGGGGTTCTAAACCTAATTACCGCCCTCGATATTTTAGGTATGATGAATAGGCCTCTATGTTTCTCTCTCTGTGTTTCTTTCTCTGTGTTTCTTTCTTCATGTTTCTCATGAATACCAAAATAACGTTATTTAAGGAAAATGTCCTTAAAAACGTTATTTTAATGTTGATGAATAGGCCCCTTTGTGTTTCTCTCTCTGTGTTTCTCTCTCCATGTTTCTCTCTCTGTGTTTCTCTCTCCATGTTTCTCTCTCCGTGTTTCTCTCTCTGTGTTTCTCTCTCTGTGTTTCTCTCTCCATGTTTCTCTCTCTGTGTTTCTCTCTCTGTGTTTCTCTCTCTGTGTTTCTCTCTCCGTGTTTCTCTCTCCATGTTTCTCTCTCTGTGTTTCTCTCTCCGTGTTTCTCTCTTCATGTGTCTCTCTCTGTGTTTCTCTCTTCATGTGTCTGTCTCTGTGTTTCTCTCTTCATGTGTCTCTCTCTGTGTTTCTCTCTTCATGTGCCTGTCTCTGTGTTTCTCTCTCCATGTTTCTCTCTCCATGTTTCTCTCTCTGTGTTTCTCTCTCCATGTTTCTCTCTCCATGTTTCTCTCTCTGTGTTTCTCTCTCAGGGGCCTATTCATCAACACTAAATTAAAGTTTTTAAGGACATTTTCCTGAAATAACATTATTTTAGTATTCATGAAGCCACTTAGCACAGGAGATATCACTGATATCTCCTTGCTAAGTCCCCCTGCGTTAATTTCCACACTCCCCATATATTAGTATGGGGATGTGGAAATTATGGTATTCATCAAATTCCGAAAATTATGAATTTTCGGAATTTGATGGAGGTACTATCCACCACTGTGAGGTGGCGAATTGCAGGTGAAACTTACCTGCTTCCAGCTGGACAGGTCCCCCGGCGTCTTCCTCCGGCGGTCTAGTGCGTCCTCTGGCTCCGGCGGCTGGTTGGACACTGTGTTCTCCCAGCAGAACACAATAAAGATTAGAAAAAGATTCATCAAGCTCCGAAAATATTATATTTTCCAAGCTTGACTGCGGGGGCATTCGCCATCTTCAGATGGGGAATACTCCCACTTGGGGTTCGCAACCCGCTCTTCCCTATGGGAAGTAGGTCCGGGTTATGAGAAGGGATCCTTTTGGATCCCTCCGCCCCTGTCCGGCTCCTTCCGGCGGACGTGGGGGCTCTTGTGCGCATGCGTGCCCTGTAGGTCGCGCATTGCGCACCGCCATCACTGCTCCGACAGGAGCAGTGAAAAGATTCACTGCTCAGAAAAAGAGTAGTGAAGCCGCTAGAGGGGGCAGCTGATTTCACATCAGCTGCCACCGCACCGGAACAATGCTGAATTGCTCGGGATTCCGAAAACAATCCCTTCTGTTTGTTCCTCTGCGCATACTCAGTCATGCGCTCGAAAACAGTCTCCGTCCCTGCTTGCGGTGACCACCGATGGGTAAGTACCAGCCTGTCCGAACTGATTGACATGTGTATACAGGCTTTATACTAGCCTGTATACATGTATATTTATGTGCTTTTATATTTAACATTTATATGTACATATTAAATATAATTGCACATAAATATACATGTATACAGGCTAATATAAAGCCTGTATACACATGTCAATCAAATTCAGCAGGTTTAACAGACTCTAAAGTGACTTACTTATTGACGATCACCGGAAAGCAGGGACGGAGACAGGGCGGGCTTACAAGATGCTGCAGGGACTTATGGGAACCTTTCCCTCTGTCCCTGCAGTTTTCAGGATATTTAAGTATTTTTCTCATATAACCCCATTCTGAAATGGTGTTATATAAAGGAAATATTTTTAGAGTGATTTAACGCTTTTTGCTTTGCTGAATAGCAAAAAGCTTTACAGCACTGTAGAGATCAATGGCTGATCCCAGTGGCGTAACTACTGCCCCCACAGCCCCCGCGGTGGCTTGGAGGCGCTGGGTAGCTTGGGGGCAGTAGTAGTAACTACGGAGGGTGCAGGGGGTGCGGTCGCACCCCCTGCACCCTCCATCTGCCGGGGACCCGCTGAGTGTGTTACCAGCGGGCGCCCGGCTCCTATTCAAACCCCTGGCGGCAGCCGGAGGACGGAGCTCCCTCCGTCTTCCGGGTCCCGCAGGGCACTATGGGAGTGACGTAATGACGTCACTCCCATAGTGCCGAGGAGCGGACGCCGGGGTATGGACGGCAGCAGCACTGGAGCGGGGATAAAGGTAAGTGTTTGTGTTTTTTTCTTTTGTGTGTGTGTGTTTGTTTGTGTGCGCGCGGAGGGGGGGAGCAACTACAGGGGGCTCACTACAGGGGGCTAACTACAGGCGGCTAACTACAGGTGGCTAACTACAGGCAGCTAACTACAGGCGGCTAACTACAGGGGGCTAACTACAGGCGGCTAACTACAGGGGGCTAACTACTAGAAGGGTCACTACAGGCGGCTAGCTACAGGGGGCTAACTACAGGGGGCTAACTACAGGCGGCTAACTACAGGGGGCTGACTACAGGCGGCTAACTACAGGGGGCTAACTACAGGCGGCTAACTACAGGGGGCTAACTACAGGGGGCTAACTACAGGGGGCTAGCTACAGGGGGCTAACTACAGGGGGCTGACTAAAGGGGGCTAACTACAGGGAGCTAACTACAGGGGGCTAACTACAGGGGGCTAACTACAGGCGGCTAACTACAGGGGGCTAACTACAGGCGGCTAACTACAGGGGGCTAACTACAGGTGGTTAACTACTAGAAAGGGCACTACAGGGGGCTAACTACTAGAAGGGGCACTACAGGGGACCCTGCATAATGGGCACTACTACAGGGGGCATTGCATAAGGGGCACTACTACAGGGGGCATTGCATAAGGGGCACTACTACAGGGGGATTGCATAAGGGGCACTACTACAGGGGGCATTGCATAATGGGTACTACTATAGGGGACATTGCATAAGGGGCACTACTACAGGGGACATTGCATAAGGGGCACTACTACAGGGAACATTGCATAAGGGGCACTACTACAGGGGGCATTGCATAAGGGGCACTACTACAGGGGGCATTGCATAAGGGGCACTACTACAGGGGGCATTGCATAATGGGCACTACTACAGGGGACATTGCATAAGGGGCACTACTACAGGGAACATTGCATAAGGGGCACTACTACAGGGGGCATTACATAATGGGCACTACTACAGGGGACATTGAATAATGGGCACTACTACAGGGGACATTGCAAAAGGGGCACTACTACAGGGGGCATTGCATAAGGGGCACTACTACAGGGGGCATTGCATAAGGGGCACTAGTATAGGGGCATTGCATTTTGGGGCACAAGTAAAGGGGGCACTGTATAAGGGGCACTAATTTGATACACAGTTTACAGGTTATAAACTATGTTTCCAATAATTTGGTTCTACACGGACATAAAAACTGTGCAACCTGTCTTGAGCTGAGGTGGCAGACTGGCAGGAGCAGAAAGGAGGGTTGGTGAAGTAGATCTGTCAGGGTGGGATGTAATGGGCATTACTGTTTGGCATAATGTGTATTTGGCATTACTGTGTGCACAATGTGCTATTAGGGGCATTACTGTGTGGCATAATGTGTAAGGGGCATTACTGTGTGGCATAATGTGTTGTATGTGGCATAACAGTGTGGCATAATGTGAAATAGGGGCATTACAGCATGGCATAAACTTGTTATAAGCGCTTTACTGTATGTCATTATGTGTTATATGTTGCATTATTGTGTGTGATGTGTAAGGGGCATTGCTGTGTGGCATAATGTGTTGTAAGGGGCACTCCGGTGTGGCATAATGTGTTGTAAGGGGCATTCCGGTGTGGCACACTGTGTTATAAGTGGCATTACTTAGTATGTCATAATGTGTAAGGCACGTTGCTGTATCATGTAACCACACACCTTAAACGTAGTCTTTGGGTGTGTTTGATCTTTGGGGGGGGGCCTGAAACTTTTTTGGCATGGGGGAGCAAAATTTATAGTTACGCCACTGGCTGATCCCTACCGTGCGGTACTCAGCGAGATGGGAATTATTGGAGAAGATAATTGCACTATGTTCTCCATTATCCCATTGCTGAATAGGAGATTTACATAAAAAATGTGGAAATCATAGTTTCCGTATTTTTTATGTAAAAATATCAATGCTGAATAGACCCCTCTGTGTTTATCTCTCTGTGTTCCTCTCTCCATGTTTCTCTCTCTGTGTTTCTCTCTTCATGTGCCGCTCTGTGTTTTTCTATCCATGTTTCTCTCTTCATGTTTAGCTCTCTGTGTTTCTCTCTCCATGATTCTCTCTTCATGTTTAGCTCTCTGTGTTTCTCCATGTTTCTCTCTCCATGTTTCTCTCTCTGTGCTCTATTTACTACAATCCGCATATTGAATGCAGATTGTAGTGTGATATTATCGACTGAATTCACATTGCGAATTCAGGCAATATCAAAGAGCCTGCGATAAAGAGCCTGCGATAAAGCTCTGTCCCTGTGAATCCCCTCCGCACACTAGTCAAGGTATTTTCACAAAGAAAACGTGACAAAGTGCCCGCGCATGTGCCGACCGGCCGCCGCTGCTACCCTCCCGCGCTAAGCTCTGTCCCCCAGTGCTAAGCCCCGCCCCCCCAATCGCAGACCCCCGCGACCCCCCTCCCCCCGAGACCCTCCCTCTCCCTTAATTATAATTACTTGCATGTACGGGCCTCCGGTGATGTCCTCCATGCTTCCGATCAGGTGATCTCCCATACTGCACAGGGACCTGATCACCTGATGACCGGGCTGCAGTGCACTATGGGAGACCAGCTGACCAGAGGGGAGTCATCCCCGGAGGCCCGATCACTGGTCCCTGGAGTCAGGTAAGTAAAAAAAAATTTTGACAATTTTTTTTTCTTTTTAATAAAGTAATCAGCTTTTAGACCAAACAGCTGATTACAGGGACCGACTCCCGGCTCTATTCTCCCCGTTAGAGCAGAGTAGGAGGCTAGTAACTGGGGGAGACCCTGGATAACACCACCTCCAGGTGGCGTTATTATCACAGGGCTTTCCCCGATATTTTTTTACAATTTACTTTTAGTAACTTTGGTCGGATCACATTTACCATTACAATTATGGGAAATGCAATCTGATTACTAAAAATAAGTGATACTTAGGGGTTGGAGTAGAATTTTAAAAATTCTACTCCAATTGCCCTGTAATAACTATAGGTGATACTAAAATAATGTGAAACGGGTGTGAAAACACCCTTTTTCACTTTATTTTAGTCAAATAAGCCCTCTGTGTTTCTCTCTCCATGTTTCTCTGTGTTTCTCTCTCCATGTTTCTCTCTTCGGGCTCTATTTACTACAATCCGCATATTGAATGCGGATTGTAGTGTGATATTACTGAGTGAATTCGCATTGCGAATTCAGGCAATATCACAGGGATTTACTATAAATCCCTTGCAGGGACAGAGCTTGCGATAAAGCTCTGTCCCTGCGGATCCCATCCGCACTCTAGTCGCGGTATTTTCGGAAAAAAACCTGCGACTATGAGCCCGCGCATGCACCGACCGACCACCGCTACTACCCCCCCACCGACGCTAAGCCCTGCCCCCCGGCACTAAGCCCCGCCCCCCGCAATCGTGGACCCCCGTGACTCCCCCTCCCCCCCCGCAAACCCCCCTCCCTTCATTACACTTACCTGCATCTTCCTGGCCTCCGGTGATCTTCTCCTGGCTTCCCGATCAGGTGATCTCCCATACTGCACTGGGGCCCGATCACCTGATGACCGGGCCCCAGTGTACTATGGGAGACCAGCTGACCGGAGAGGAGCCATCACCGGAGGCCCGATCACCGGTCCCTGGATTCAGGTAAGTGAAAAAAAAAAATGTTTTAATTTTTTTTTTCTTTTTTTTACAGTAATCAGCTTGCGGTCTGCTTAGACCACACAGCTGATTACTGGTACTGGCTCCCGCCTCTGCTCTCCCCGTTAGAGCAGAGTGGGAGCCCGGTAACCGGGGGAGACCCTGGATAACGCCACCTCCAGGTGGTGTTATTATCACAGGGCTTCCCCCGGTATTTTTTTACAATTTATTTTTAGTAACTGTGGTCGGATCACATTTCCCATTACAATTATGGGAAATGCGATCTGCTTTACTAAATATAAGTGATACTGGGGGTTGGAGTAGAATTTTACTAATTCTACTCCAATTGCCCTGTAGTAACTACAGGTGATACTAAAATAATGTGAAAAGGGTGTGAAAACACCCTTTTTCACTTTATTTTAGTAAAAATAATGTTAATAAATAGAGCCCACAATGTGATGCTCTCTGAGTTTCTTTCTTCATGTTTCTCTCTCTGTGTTACTCTCTTTATGTGTCGCTCTGTGTTTTTCTATCTATGTTTCTCTCTCCATGTTTAGCTCTCTGTGTTTCTCTCTTCATGATTCTTTCTCTGTGTTTCTCTCTTCATGATTCTTTCTCTGTGTTTCTCTCTCCATGTTTCTCTCTCTGGGGCCTATTCATTAAACCTAAAAATTCTCTGGAGATAATTAGCTTTAGAACTCTCATGGAGTTCTATCTAATTATAGGAGGAATTCATCATTCCACCTCTCCATAAGTATCTATTCCGAAAAGCTGTCATTTTTGCGATGACAGCTTTTCGGGAAATAGGTACTTTCCCCTGCCTACACTACCTTATCGCATCTGTTACATCTGTAAAACCAGCGCATGCGCAGCACTGCCTACAGATGCGTTGTTTGTGTACCCCCCCGACCCCCCTCCGCTCACCTCCCCCCCCCCGACTTACCTCCGGCTCCGTCCTGCTGGTCTGTCATGTGGTTTCCCAGCAGACCACATGACAGATTAGAAAAAAAAAAAACTTTTTTTTTTTGTCTAAACTTTCTTGTGCTCTGCTGGGGAGCACACATGTCCGACCAGCCTCCGGAGCCTGAGGACGGAGCAGAGCGCCGGAGAGACTCATCGGGGGACCTGCACATGTGGATACAGGTAAGTTTCACCTGTTATTCGTCACCTCACGAATAGTAACTGCATCAAATTCCGAAAATTTATAATTTTCGGAATTTGATGAATACCACAATTTCCACATCCCCATACTAATGTATGGGGAGTGTGGAAATTAACGCAGGGGAACTTAGCAAGGAGATATCTGTGATATCTCCTGTACTAAGTGGCTACATGAATACCAAAATAACGTTATTTAAGGAAAATGTCCTTAAAAACGTTATTTTAGTGTTGATGAATAGGCCCCTAAGTCTCTCTCTGTGTCTCTCTCTTCATGTGTCTGTCTCTGTGTTTCTCTCTTCATGTTTCTCTCTTCATGTGTCTCTCTCTGTGTCTCTCTCTGTGTTTCTCTCTCTGTGTCTCTGTTTCTCTCTTCATGTGTCTCTCTCTGTGTTTCTCTCTTCATGTGCCTGTCTCTGTGTTTCTCTCTTCATGTTTCTCTCTTCATGTGTCTCTCTCTGTGTTTCTCTCTCTGTGTCTCTCTCTGTGTTTCTCTCTGTGTGTCTCTGTTTCTCTCTTCATGTGTCTCTCTCTGTGTTTCTCTCTTCATGTGCCTGTCTCTGTGTTTCTCTCTTCATGTTTCTCTCTTCATGTGTCTCTCTCTGTGTTTCTCTCTTCATGTGTCTGTCTCTGTGTTTCTCTCTTCATTTTTCTCTCTCTGTGTTTCTCTCTTCATATGTCTGTCTCTGTGTTTCTCTCTTCATGTTTCTCTCTTCATGTGTCTCTCTCTCTGTGTTTCTCTCTTCATATGTCTGTCTCTGTGTTTCTCTCTTCATGTGTCTCTCTCTGTGTTTCTCTCTTCATGTGTCTCTCTCTGTGTTTCTCTCTTCATGTGTCTGTCTCTGTGTTTCTCTCTTCATGTTTCTCTCTTCATGTGTCTCTCTCTGTGTTTCTCTCTTCATGGGTCTCTCTCTGTGTTTCTCTCTTCATGTGTCTCTCTGTGTTTCTCTCTTCATGTGTCTCTCTCTGTGTTTCTCTCTTCATGTGTCTCTCTCTGTGTTTCTCTCTTCATGTGTCTCTCTCTGTGTTTCTCTCTTCATGTGTCTGTCTCTGTGTTTCTCTCTTCATGTGTCTCTCTTTGTGTCTCTCTCTTCATGTATCTCTCTCTGTGTTTCTCTCTTCATGTGTCTCTCTCTGTGTTTCTTCATGTGTCTCTCTCTGTGTTTCTCTCTTCATGTGTCTCTCTCTGTGTTTCTCTCTTCATGTGTCTGTCTCTGTGTTTCTCTCTTCATGTGTCTCTCTCTGTGTTTCTCTCTTCATGTGCCTGTCTCTGTGTTTCTCTCTTCATGTGTCTCTCTCTGTGTTTCTCTCTTCATGTGTCTCTCTCTGTGTTTCTCTCTTCATGTGTCTCTCTCTGTGTTTCTCTCTTCATTTTTCTCTCTCTGTGTTTCTCTCTTCATATGTCTGTCTCTGTGTTTCTCTCTTCATGTGTCTCTCTCTGTGTTTCTCTCTTCATGTGTCTCTCTCTGTGTTTCTTCATGTGTCTCTCTCTGTGTTTCTCTCTTCATGTGTCTCTCTCTGTGTTTCTCTCTTCATGTGTCTGTCTCTGTGTTTCTCTCTTCATGTGTCTCTCTCTGTGTTTCTCTCTTCATGTGCCTGTCTCTGTGTTTCTCTCTTCATGTGTCTCTCTCTGTGTTTCTCTCTTCATGTGTCTCTCTCTGTGTTTCTCTCTTCATGTGTCTCTCTCTGTGTTTCTCTCTTCATTTTTCTCTCTCTGTGTTTCTCTCTTCATATGTCTGTCTCTGTGTTTCTCTCTTCATGTTTCTCTCTTCATGTGTCTCTCTCTGTGTTTCTCTCTTCATATGTCTGTCTCTGTGTTTCTCTCTTCATGTGTCTCTCTCTGTGTTTCTCTCTTCATGTGTCTCTCTCTGTGTTTCTCTCTTCATGTGTCTGTCTCTGTGTTTCTCTCTTCATGTTTCTCTCTTCATGTGTCTCTCTCTGTGTTTCTCTCTTCATGTGTCTCTTTCTGTGTTTCTCTCTTCATGTGTCTCTCTGTGTTTCTCTCTTCATGTGTCTCTCTCTGTGTTTCTCTCTTCATGTGTCTCTCTCTGTGTTTCTCTCTTCATGTGTCTCTCTCTGTGTCTCTCTCTGTGTTTCTCTCTTCATGTGTCTGTCTCTGTGTTTCTCTCTTCATGTGTCTCTCTTTGTGTCTCTCTCTTCATGTATCTCTCTCTGTGTTTCTCTCTTCATGTGTCTCTCTCTGTGTTTCTCTCTTCATGTGTCTCTCTCTGTGTTTCTCTCTTCATGTGTCTCTCTCTGTGTTTCTCTCTTCATGTGTCTGTCTCTGTGTTTCTCGCTTCATGTGTCTGTCTCTGTGTTTCTCTCTTCATTTGTCTCTCTCTCTCTCTGTTTCTCTCTCCATGTGTCTCTCTTTGTGTCTCTCTTTGTGTTTCTCTCTCTCCATGTTTCTATCTTCATGTTTAGCTCTCTGTGTTTCCCTTGATCATGTAGCAGTGACACAGGCTTTCTGGCTACAGATGACCACTGAGAAAGATCATTGCTTACTTTATGTTATATTAAACAATTTAAAGGATTAGAGAAGCAGATTACAGTTTTTTTAAATCACATTTCTGTATCTGTAGGCACCTTAGCAAAACTTTACACACACAGGGCAGGATGCATCAAACATTGCATTTTGGATGTGACGTATTCCGCCAATGATTCCATGCATACATGCATTTAGTAATGCTATATGCATGTATATTTTAGCAAAGGACAGCTCTACCAATAAGAGCTTTCCTTTGCGGTGTGGGGATTTCCAGGTTCATGACCCAGAAGTCCTCCAGGAGTATATCTGCACATGGGTCCCTCCGCAGGGGACCCTGGGAGGGATCCTATTGAATCCCTCTTGGGTAAAACTCCAATAAGATAGGCTTCTATCAGGCTAAGCCATCTCCGGAAAAGCACTTGGTGCATACTGTAATTGCCGTCGAACCCCGAAAACTGAATTTTTGGAGGTTTGACCGCATTTTGCTGCATAGTGCATCCCACCCACAAAGCAAAACATCTCGAACAACTGCTTAATGTCTCCTCATTTTGATAATTATGGTAAGAAATACATGAGATGTAACCGAGCAGGGAAGTCCCATTCTCACTGTGAGACAGGCTCAGGCTCTCATATAACCTTAGGGGTGATATATGTGTTCTAGACATGTTTAATGTAGGGGTGTGCACCGGCCACTTTTCGTGTTTTGTGTTTTGGTTTTGGATCTGGATCTTTCTTCGTGTTTTGGATCTGGATTGGTTTTGCCAAAACCACCCTTCCGTGTTTTGGGTTCTGGGTTTTGTGTTTTGGATCTGTATTTTTTTGAAAAAAAGCATAAAAACAGCTAAAATCACAGAATTTGTAGGTTTTTCTGCTCCTATGCTATTATTAACCTCAATAACCTTAATTTCCACTCATTTCCAGTCTATTCTGAACACCTCACACCTCACAATAGTGTTTTTATGTCCAAAAGGTTGCACCGAGGTAGCTGGATGACTATGCTAAGCGACACGAGTGGGCGGCACAAACACGTGACCCATCTAGGAGTGACACTGCAGTGGCAGGCAGGATGGCAGTTAGAAAAACTAGGCCCCAAACTGTACATAATGCAAAGAAAAAAAGAGGTGCAAGATGGAATTGTCCTTGGGCCCTCCCACCCACCCTTATGTTGTATAAACAGGACATGCACACTTTAACAAATCAATCATTTCAGCGCCAGGGTCTGCCACACAACTGTGGCTGAAATGATTGGTTCGTTTGGGCCCCCACAAAACAAGCTGGCAATTAATGTGTCCCTGCACAAACTGGCTCTACGGAGGCAAGATGTCATCCTCATCCTCCTCATCCACCGATTCCTCACCCTCTTCAGTGTGTACATCCTCATCCTCACAAAGTATTAACTCGTCCCCACTTGAATCCACCACCACAGGTCCCTCTGTACCTTCTGGAGGCTGGTCTCCCTGGAAGAGCTGATAATTCATTTTGATGAACATCATCTTCTCCACATTCTGTGGAAGCAACCTCCTACGCCTTTCGCTGACAAGGTTCCCGGCTGCACTAAACACTCTTTCGGAGTACACACTGGAGGGGGGGCAACTCAGGTAAAATAGAGCCAGTTTGTACAGGGGCCTCCAAATTGCCTCTTTTTCCTGCCAGTACAGGTATGGACTGTCTGACATGCCTACTTGGATGCTGTCACCGATGTAATCCTCCACCATTCTGTCAATGGTGACAGTATCATATGCAGTGACAGTAGACATGTCAGAAATTGTTGCCAGGTCCTTCAGTCCGGACCAGATGTCCAAACTTGGTCCTGCCTGCCCTGCATCACCGCCAGCGGGTTGCTTAGGATACCTAAGTTTTTTCCTGGCAGCCCCAGTTGCGGGAGAAAATGAAGAAGGAGCCGTTGACGTGTCACGTTCCGCTTCAGCTGACAGTGTGTTCACCAGCAGGTCTTTGCACCTCTGCAGGCTTGTGTCGGCCGGAAAGAGAGACACCACATAGGCTTTAAACCTAGGATCGAGCACGGTGGCCAAAATGTAGTGGTCTGATTTCAACAGATTGACCACCCTGGAATCCTGGCAAAGCGAATGAAGGGCTTCATCCACAAGTCCCACATGCCGAGCGGAATCGCTCCGTCTTAGCTCCTCCTTCACTTTCTCCAGCTGCTTCTGCAAAAGCCTGATGAGGGGAATGACCTGACTCAAGCTGGCAGTGTCTGAACTGACTTCACGTGTGGCAAGTTCGAAGGGCTGAAGAACCTTGCACAACACGGAAATCATTCTCCACTGCGCTTGAGTCAGGTGCATACCCCCTCCTTTGCCTATGTCATAGGTGGATGTATAGGCTTGTATGGCCTTTTGCTGCTCCTCCATCCTCTGAAGCATATAGAGGGTTGAGTTCCACCGCGTCACAACCTCTTGCTTCAGGTGATGGCGGGGCAGGTTCAAGAGTGTTTGCTGGCGCTCCAGTCTTCGGCACGCAGTCGCTGAATGGCGAAAGTGGCCAGAAATTTTTCGGGCCACCCAAAGCGTCTCCTGCACGCCCCTGTCGCTTTTCAGAAAATTCTGCACCACCAAGTTTATTGTGTGAGCAAAACATGGGACGTGCTGGAATTTGCCCAGATGTAATGCCCGCACAATATTGGTGGCGTTGTCAGATATCACAAATCCCCAGGAGAGTCTAAGTGGGGTAAGCCACTGGGCGATGATTTCCCTCAGTTTCTCTAAGAGGTTGTCGGCGGTGTGCCTCTTACTGAAACCGGTGATACACAGCGTAGCCTGCCTTGTAACGAGCTGGCGTTTCTGAGATGCTGCTACTGGTGACGCTGCTGCTGTTGCTGCGTAAGGTGATACATCTACCCAGTGGGCTGTCACAGTCATATAGTCCTTAGTCTGCCCTGTTCCACTTGTCCACATGTCCGTGGTTAAGTGGACATTGTGTACAACGGCATTTTTCAGGACACTGAGGACACTTTTTCTGACGTTTCTGTACAGTCTCGGTATCGCCTGCCTAGTGAAGTGGAATCTAGACGGGATTTGGAACCGGGGACACACTACCTCCATCAATTGTCTAAATCCCACTGCACTAATGGCGGATACCGGACGCACGTCTAACACCAACATAGCAGTCAAGGCCTCAGTTATACGTTTTGCTTCAGGATGACTGCTGTCGTACTTCATCCTCCTCGCTAAGGACTGTTGGAGGGTCAATTGTTTAGTAAAAGTAGTGGTGTTCCTACTTCCTCTCTGGGATGATGAACGACTCCCAGCAGCAGCAGCAACAGCAGCAGCGGCAGCAGTAGGCGTAGCAATGCAGGATCCTCCGGAGGAATCCCGGATAGGAGAGTCAGTCATGCCAGTGATATGGCCTGCAGGACTACTTCCGATCCTGACTAAGGAGGAAATTGACGAGGAGGGAGTTGACGGTGTGGTTTGCAGGCGCTTGGATACAACAGGACAACGGGATTTAGGTGTCCCTGGACTGCTTACGGTCTGAGCCAAAGTTTCTGAACTTGACAGTAACTTTTTATGAACGCGCTGCAGGTGCCGTATAAGGGAGGATGTTCCTAGGTGGTTGACGTCCCTACCCCTACTTATTTCACCTTTACATATGGTACATATGGCAAGACAGTTGTTGTCCGGATTTGGATAGAAATATTGCCAGACCAAAGAGGTGGAATGTTTGGTCTTCTGCCCAGGCATGACCGTGATGGGCTTTTTCATCCCACGGACAACAACTGTCTCCCCCGGAGCCTGATTTAAACAAACCACATCACCATCAGAATCCTCCTCGCCAACTTCCTCCTCAGCGCCAGCTACACCAGTATCCTCATCCTGTTGTACTTCAACAGTGACATCTTCAATTTGCATATCAGCAAGTGGACTGTGGGTGCTCCTTTCAGCACTTGCAGGGGGCGTGCAAATGGTGGAAAGAGCCACCTCTTCCCGTCCAGTGCTGGGAAGGTCAGGCATCGCAACCACCACCACACTTGGACTCTCTTTGGGGATTTGTGATATCTTCTTAGAAAGCACAGTTCTTCGCTGTGCTTTTGCCAGCTTAACTCTTTTGATTTTTTTAGTGGGAGGAGTGCTTCCATCGTCATGTGAAGCTGAACCACTAGTCATGAACATACTAGGGATCGACCTTAGCCGTTCCTTGCCACTCCGTGTCGTAAATGGCATATTGGCAAGTTTACGTTTCTCTTCAGCTGATTTAAATGTCTTTTTCAAGGTCATTTTCCTGAACTTTGCCATTTGGGATTGTATGTGCCCTCTACTATGACATTGGGCATCGGCCTTGGCAGACGACGTTGATGGCATGTTATCGTCTATGTCATGACTAGTGGCAGCAGCTTCAGCACTAGGAGGAAGTGGTTCTTGATCTTTCTCTATTTTATTTTTATCGGAGAAAGTTTGGTCCTCCATTTATGTTATATCGATTTGATATATACGTGCGGCTAAACACAGAAAATAAATTTTTTTTTGGTTCGGACTGGAGTGTACTTTGTGGGTTACAGCACCCTTTAACGGTCAAGCCAGCCGGCCCTTTACTTATGACACAGGCGCACTCTTGGCACTACTTTGTTGATGCACGTGCGGCTACTGCGCACACAATTCACAAACACAGAAAATAATTTTTTTTTGGTTTGGACTGGAGTGTACTTTCGGGGGTTACAGCACCCTTTAACGGTCAAGCCAGCCGGCCCTTTACTTATGACACAGGCGCACGCTTGGCACTACTTTGTTGATGCACGTGCGGCTACTGCGCACACAATTCACAAACACAGAAAATAATTTTTTTTTAGGTTTGGACTGGAGTGTACTTTCGGGGGTTACAGCACCCTTAACGGTCAAGCCAGCCGGCCCTTTACTTATGACACAGGCGCACGCTTGGCACTACTTTGTTGATGCACGTGCGGCTACTGCGCACACAATTCACAAACACAGAAAATAATTTTTTTTTTGGTTTGGACTGGAGTGTACTTTCGGGGGTTACAGCACCCTTAACGGTCAAGCCAGCCGGCCCTTTACTTATGACACAGGCGCACGCTTGGCACTACTTTGTTGATGCACGTGCGGCTACTGCGCACACAATTCACAAACACAGAAAATAATTTTTTTTTTGGTTTGGACTGGAGTGTACTTTCGGGAGTTACAGCACCCTTAACGGTCAAGCCAGCCGGCCCTTTACTTATGACACAGGCGCACGCTTGGCACTACTTTGTTGATGCACGTGCGGCTACTGCGCACACAATTCACAAACACAGAAAATAATTTTTTTTTGGTTTGGACTGGAGTGTACTTTCAGGGGTTACAGCACCCTTTAACGGTCAAGCCAGCCGGCCCTTTACTTATGACACAGGCGCACGCTTGGCACTACTTTGTTGATGCACGTGCGGCTACTGCGCACACAATTCACAAACACAGAAAATAATTTTTTTTGGGTTTGGACTGGAGTGTACTTTCGGGGGTTACAGCACCCTTTAACGGTCAAGCCAGCCGGCCCTTTACTTATGACACAGGCGCACTCTTGGCACTACTTTGTTGATGCACGTGCGGCTACTGCGCACACAATTCACAAACACAGAAAATAATTTTTTTTTAGGTTTGGACTGGAGTGTACTTTCGGGGGTTACAGCACCCTTAACGGTCAAGCCAGCCGGCCCTTTACTTATGACACAGGCGCACGCTTGGCACTACTTTGTTGATGCACGTGCGGCTACTGCGCACACAATTCACAAACACAGAAAATAATTTTTTTTTGGTTTGGACTGGAGTGTACTTTCGGGGGTTACAGCACCCTTTAACGGTCAAGCCAGCCGGCCCTTTACTTATGACACAGGCGCACGCTTGGCACTACTTTGTTGATGCACGTGCGGCTACTGCGCACACAATTCACAAACACAGAAAATAATTTTTTTTTTGGTTTGGACTGGAGTGTACTTTCGGGGGTTACAGCACCCTTAACGGTCAAGCCAGCCGGCCCTTTACTTATGACACAGGCGCACGCTTGGCACTACTTTGTTGATGCACGTGCGGCTACTGCGCACACAATTCACAAACACAGAAAATATATTATTTTTTTAGCACTTGGGGGGAGCACCCCTGATGGACAGAGCACCCCCTGGACAACACTACAGCACCCCTTTAGGACTGGGACACTGCACAGGACTTTGGAACTGACTGCACAACACAGTCCAGCCAGCCCCTATGGACTTTGAAGTAGTGGACACAGCCCCTATTAACAACAGCAGCACAGCACAACACAGCCAGCCCCTATGGACTTTGAAGTAGTGGACAACAGCAGCACTACACTACACTACACTACACAGCACTAACTCCCACCCTCCCTCTTCACTGTCCACAGCCGAGTGAGAAAATGGCGCCGACGCGGGTACCTTATATAGGATCCAAAACCCGCGAGACTCGGAAGGCGGGATGATGACGTTTTGCCTCGATGTCAGATCCGAGTCAGGCGGGAAAAGTCGAGCCTGACTCGGATCGGACTCGGATCGGGGGGGCTCGGGGGGGTTCGGATTTCAGAAATCCGAACCCGCTCACCCCTAGTTTAATGTTTCTCTTTTCTTATTCTTTTAAACAGCAGACATTTTTAATGCTCTACACGGAGGTCCACAGCTGAGATATCACACTGACATATGGAAAAAAGCAGCACGTCAGTGCAGTATATGTCAATTCTTGGGATCAGATCGTACTCTGGCTCTTAAAAACCTCAGGAGCATATGGAATTTAAAATCTCTTGGACTTTAATATTGAATTATGAGTTTTATACAGAACATTAAATGTTTATGTGCTTGTAGTATCAGCAATGAAATACATATACAACATGATATTGCCTGTGGTCTAGATGCTGGTGGGTGATGTCACCAGCATGAAAGCTTTCATCACACAAAAACCTCATCAGCATTCTAGCGCCTGTTGCAGTAACCTTCATACTGATGATGAGTAGCAAGTGATGATCTTCCGACATACAGTAGCTGCCTGGAGTAACTCGACATAATGTTTGATGGAGACTAAATATAAATGTAAATATATCAGAATTCAGCCACTGCCTCATGATGATTACATGTAACCATTTTGTATAGACAGCAAAAACAACAGAGACACCTGGATGCTGGAATGGATCCCAGAAGGATTTCCTATGGACAGAGGCGTAGTGAGGGTGGAACAAGTGAAGCTCATGCTCCGGGCGCTGAAGCCTGCAAGGGGCGTGGGGCAGTGAGCAGATTTTTTTTTTTTACTGATTCCTGTTCCGCACAACACTGTCTCACTGCTTCAGCTGAGACTTCCTGATTCGTCCTGTGTCATGTGACTGCTGCAGTCACATGGTACACTCTACACTGATTGCACAGGGCAGACTGGCTCTGCTGCTCCTGGTCCTGCCTGTGAGTGCTAGCGGAGAGCTGCTGCTGCTGTTCCAGACCTTCAGCTCCTGAAACAGGTAAGGAAATAGTGTAACTAATCGGTTGTGCAGAGGGGCAGTTTTGAAGGAAGTTGGTTTACACAGGGGCAGGTTTAAGAAATATTGGGGGCATGGTTGAGAAAAGCAGGTGGGCACAGTAGTATGATAAGCTGGTGAACAGGGAGGAGGGGGATGTTTGTGGTAAAATGGTAAACAGGGGGGATGTTTAGTAAACTGGTGTGTACAGAGAAATGTATTGGTAAGCTGGAGAGGGGCACATGAACATATAGATATTGGGGCGAGTGAGGACTATAACACAGAACATACAGACATGGAAGGACGGGGAAAAAAGACAAAGAAACAAATTGTATAACAGCAAGAATAATCTAAAAAATATATTTCATGCTTTTAGTATACCCCTCCCACCTTACAGGGTACACTGGCCCTGATTCAGAGGCGCTCGCTATTCGTAAGTGCTCGCTCTGAATCAGGGCGGGCTGGTTTTATTTTTTACCCCGGCCTCTAGTCCGCTCGCTAAGCTGTGGGTGACCACCCACAGCTTTAGTGGGCGGCCTGGCGATGGTCACGATTATGGCGACCATCGTGCTTGCGACGAGACCCTTGTGGTAGGGTCTCGTCCACCGCAAGCCCCAGTGAACTTCCTGCTCTAATAGAGCAGGAAGTTCGCTAGGGCCGCCGCCCACAAACATCAGGCGTTCCTTCGGGAATGCCTCCATTTGTGCAGCCACCCCCCCGACCCGCCTACAAAACGGGGTGAGCTGTCGATCAACATCGACAGCCGCCCCGTTCTTGTAGCGAACCCCGGAGCGAGTGATTTCTCACTCGTTCCAGGACTCGCGCACGCGCACTGCGCACGCCGCGCATGCACACTGCCCGGCCATCGACCCGCTTGCGAGCGCTATGTGCTCGCTGGCGTGTCTGAATCAGGCCCACTGTAGCAGCTGTTCTGCATTAACAATACTATCTAAATATACAAACCATAAAAATATTATACAGAAGATAAATGGGGTCTGTAGTTAGAACAGATAATATACAATAGACAATTATTACTTTTTAATGATCTATTTTGTTTACAGACCCCATATACCTTCTCTATAAGATGTTTAAGGTTTATATATGGAGATATATATATTATATCCATCCTATATTATTTTTATTTTTTTTGCTTTATGGAATCCCCCTCTAGAAAGGAGTGATTGGGTGCAATAAAAAGATCCAACAAGATGGACCATGAACATCCGATGACAAATAACAAACAAGTCCTGTGTCTATAGCTGGGTACAAATTGTCTGTCCGATGTGCAGCGCTTGACAGCTCAACTGGGTGGACATTTAAATTGCCCACCCAGTTGAGTGCAATCACTGCCAGGTCCCTGCAGCACGTGTACAGGCGATCGGCAATTAGGGGTAGGTCAATTGTAAAAATGTTATACAAATCCTTTTGGTGCTTTTTTTTTTAATCAGATTTTTTACGGTATATTTATGTGGGTGAAGTATGGTGACATGCATTGCTGGTGAGAAAAGGGTATTTGAGTGATGTACAGGGTCAGACAGGGTTCAGTGATGAGTGAGGGGTATTTTAGTATTTGAGGGATGTCTTCTGTGAGTATTAGAGGGTATGAGTTACTGTATACTGCATTGGTGGATGGATGAGTGGTACTAGTGGTAGATGGTACTGTATATTTGGTGAAGGGTAAGTGTAGTGGGTGAAACCAGATAACGTGCATAGATAAGTGAGTAATCCTAGTACAGTGATCAGCACTGACATGGATATTGGGCCTGATTCAGAGCCGCTCGTAAGCAGCCGCTCGTTCGTTCTGACCGATGTTCGCACATCTGCGCATGTGTACGGACTGTAATACGCATGCGCGAACCAGTCAGTGCGGCCGAAAATCGTTTGTTCGCTATATAGCGAATGCCTACTATTTTGAGTGACAGAAGGAGGCGTATGTGGGTGTTAACAGGGGAAGGTGCTTGAAAACGGGGGTGTGGAATTAGATCGCAGGCGTGCTTAAAGGTCAAAATGGGCGTTTTAAGGGAGTGCATAATTAATACAACAGCGTCATTGACCACGTCACTTGTTTTTTTTTTACCCCGAACTGATCGCAAAATAGCGGTTGAAAAAACCAGCCACAAGAATAGCGAGCAGTTCATACGCTGTTCGATGTGCTTGATTAATCTAATAAATAGCGGACATGACGTAGGATGCGAGCGGCCAGGGGGCGTATTTTTCAAAATTACAACCGCAAGTTTTGCTCGCTCGTTCAGACTTAGAGGCATGAACAGACCGCAATTAGCGAACGGTTCATTTGAATAGCCACCCCTTGTTTTAGAACGAACGACCGCAAATAGCGAGCGGCTCTGAATCAGGCCCATAGACAGTCCATGTCTAAGCACCCTCACACTGCTGTGCTGTCTCTCTGTGTACTGTACTCCACACATTACATTTTATATATTGTGTGTACAGTACTGTGCAAGCACATGTTCAAGTCCGACAGTGGCACTGCTTGTTTTATTTTTTCCTTTAATGTTCCCCAATATGCTGACCAAGCTCTCTCCCTAGATACACATCAGGAACATGGGGGCGGGGTTGCCATAGCACTACGATACGCTTCTGCCTGTGGATCTTGTATTCCGGAATCCCTCTGTTTTAATTTTTCTTCGCTTTTTTATTTCTTTATTTAAAGTATTTGTAGAAGGAGATAAATCAATGAATGGACTTTCTTCCACGGCAGCGTTACTTCCCAAGCAAGGTGCAATAAATTACTTTAAATAATTTTTCCATTTTATAAACAAAAACACATTGACATCGTCCTGTCGGTATGCATGAAGATTTGTGAGTAAAATCACAAAGGACAGCTCTACTGATAAGAGCCGTCCTTTGATGGTTTATGACCCAGACATCCCCAGAATGACACACGCTCCGCCAGGGGTGCTGGGAGGGATCAGATTGTATCCCTCTCACATCCACGGGCTAAAGTGGGCCGCATAGTGCACAGTGCACTATGGGAGAGACGTCATGACGTCTCTCCCATAGTTAAGAGGAGCAGCCAGGTGGACCAGACGGCAGTGGACGCGGGAGCGGGGCTTAAGTGCTGTCCTTTCCCTCTATAACAGTCTTATTTCAAGACCTTTATCTCCTCCCAGTAGCTGATACTAATATGCTTGCAGTGCACCATGTTACCGCAAGGGAGAGGCAAGGCAGTGAGTGACGGGGAGGCAGAGCGGGAGGCAAAGGGTGACAGGGGGAGGCAGAGGGGGAGGCAAAGGGTGACAGGGGGAGGCAGAGGGGGAGGCAAAGGGTGACAGGGGGAGCAGAGGAAGACAGAGGGTGACAGGGCACAGTCTAGCCCTTACTATGGTGATGCATATGTCCCCCTGCATCCACTGAGGCAGCCCAGCCAGGTATGGAGCCACCAAGTGCTGCCCGCATCTCTCCTGGGGTCCCACAGCCTCCGCTTGCCACAGCATAGCACGGACAATGGAAGCACACCCAGCATGGTGCTGTAGTGCTATTCTCTCCTGTCATCCCTCTGGCTTGACCCCACCCCCAGCCCCAATTTTAGAGTTGTACCTGTGGCTCCCCACGGGCTGCAGGAACACAGTGGAATTTTTACCTACATTTTTTCCTCTGTTCATGCAGTAGGGAACATGACACCATAGCTACCTACCTATAAAGAGACTTTGCCATTTCAGTACAGTGAGACTTTATACCATTAATAGTATTGGACTTGGCACGCACCATCCTATTGGACCCAGTGGAGTTTTTGGCAGTCACCTCTACAACTAACTGATAACATCACTGTTAGAAAACGATTTGGGACATTATTGTGGTATTATCACCACAAATTGATGATACTAGATATGGAGTGTAGACTTTGTTACGACAAGTGCAGAAGAAACAATCCATACTTCATTTTTATTAATAGTGTTAATATTGTACTGCACAATATTGATACCCAGAGTGCTCTAACATATTGCTATACTTTACTTTCCTCGGCCCACTCACTACACGCCAGATAACTGCAGCCGCAGTGCATGGAGACGGCTGCTTCTCTCATCCCTGACATTTTGCACTGTGGGCAGTCACAAGATCATGACGCCAGACCCCTTGTGCTGGCGGCAAGGACCGTATCAAAGAGGAAAAGCCGGGGTTTGGGAGAAATAAGGGGAGGGCAATTCCTCCCCCGGCCAGACTGTATCCTCAGCACTGCTCAATCTGACTCATTATAATACCACTGGCTGCAGACACCTTCACTGTGGCAGGACCCGTTGCAATGCAATAGCTGCACCACCGCTAGTTCTGCCACTGCCTCCAACCTCCATCGTCTCTTTGAAACTTTGAAGTCCATCATCTGTCCCCCTCCTTGCCTCCCCTCCTGACTTTCTGTCCTTGACTTTGCCACCCACTTCACATCTAAAATTGAATCCATACATCAGACCTCACATCCCACCAGACCCTTATCATCCCATCCTCTTCTTTCCCAACCTGCCTCTCCCCATCTTTTCCATCCATTTAACCAATTCTGACTTAATTCTCCCCAGTATCTGCAGATGAAGTCATGAGCCTATCCCGTCACGCCTCCTCTGCTCCCTCATTTCCATTGCCTGTTTCCATCTTTTTCATATATTTAAATGTTTCCCTTTCATTAGGCACTCTCCCCTCTGTATTCAAACATTCCCTTGTCTTCCCCATTCAACCCAGCTTTGAGTCTGACACTCTCTCTAGTTACTGCCTCATCTCTCTGATACTACACTCCCGTAACTGTCCCCTTATCTCTCTGACTGTTCTTTCTCTGTCTAATCTTATGACTCCACTTCTCCCCCACTTCCCCTCCCAGTAGGTGTCCCCCAAGGTTCTGTTCTCTTCTATTCTCCCTTTATACATCCTCTTTAGGGGCAGGATGTACTAACACTAAAATGCGGCCAAACCTCCAAAAACTGCAGTTTCCAGAGGCTTAACAGCATTTTTCAATAGGATCCCTCACAGGGTCCCCGCAGCTCGTTCATGTGCTGGTTCATGACCACACATGCGCAGATGGACTCCAGGGTCATAAACCCAGAAATCCAAAAGGAGCAGTGAAAAGTTCCGTGGAGACAGCTGATTTTCGGATCAGCTGTCTCTGCGCCGGAGCAATGATGAATTAAATGTTAGTTTTTGGGGTCTGTGAGGTCCCCGATAATTAACATGATGAATACAGTCCTTGGCATCTCTATGTTGATGACACTCAGATCTACCTCTCCTCCTCTGACCTTTCCCTCTCTCTTCTCACCTGTATCTCCAGTTGTCCTTCCTGGATGTCCTAGCGCTTTCTTAAACTTAACATGTCTGAGACTGAGCTGATCATCTTCCCATGAGAGAAGCAACAGCAAAAATCTCCCAGGTTCTGCTGTGCCAGGTACCGCCTTCTCTGGTGACACTGCACTTCAGTCTTCTGATAGACTAGCATGCTGTGATCAATATAATTGATTGACAGGGAAATACCTTCTGTTTTAGGAAGAGTTTCCTGTATGTTACTTATTGTGAATAGTCTTTTAGCTTTTTACACAATAACCTTATTGTAAAAAAAACTTTTATTGGTAAATCTAAATATTTAAGCTAGCTATCCTTAACCAACATTCTTTTCATTCATTTTTTAAGTAACATAAGAAACCTTCCAGATGGTAATCATTCACCATCATTTGACACAGCACATTCATGCACTGGAGTGTGACAAGGGACTGTATGTCTGGTGGAAAGATTGGTGCTCTGAGAGACCTGTATTCAGTAGCTGTGACCCAGAGCCCCGCTGATATGTTACTGTTATCCTCCATTGTTAGGGTTGGCGTGCCAGAGAATATTGCAGTATGGATAGGGATGAAGGCAAGTACTATGAACTTGTGCTGTGAGTTTACGAACTCTGCATTTGCCTAACACACCAAGATCTGCATACTGTAAACTTCTAATTCCTGCTGTTCATAGAATTCTGCAACACTGCGCTGGATACAGGTGTATTAAAAATCCCCCAAACAATCCAGCTTATGTCCGTGTGTATCGCTGCCTTTGCTGAGTAAAACAAAACAGTGCCTACAAAGCATATTCTAACTCAGTGGTTCCCAAACTTTTTTGAATCACGGCGCCCTAGAGTATCAGCATTGCTTTCACGGCACCCCTAAGTTTAAGTTTGTTATAGAGAAATTTAGAAAAAATCTAGTAAAATAGTAAAGTGAAGTAAATTGTACTTACTGGTCATCCTTAGGCTCAGTAAGGTGGTGGTGGACAGGTTTGAGCTTCCGTTTGTCCACATATTTACATTACATTGACCATAAATAAATAGATTTGGTGCTGGACCACCAACATGAGGCACACCTGCAAGTGTCCCGAGGCACCCCAGGGTGCCACGGCGCACAGTTTGGGAACCACTGTTCTAACTGTAAAGTAACCACAAATTAAGAAATATGTTTCCTTTAATTTCTTTGTTAGTTTTTTATTAACACACAACAATGAAATGAGCATTTGAAACATTATAAATAGAAACTGTACTGTGTCCACTGATTATGCATTGTTCTAAATTAATTGAATTAAAGAAACATTCCCACCAAAGTTAAGTGTGTAATATTCTGTAAAATGTGTGTCTGTACATAAAGTTTATGGGATTGGGAGTGTACATCCAAGTTGGATACATCGATGCAACCGTAGCGCCACTCCCTGCACAATATGTTTCATAGCCCTCATCATCATCAGTGAGAAATTACATCAGCAAAGGGGGGGAGGTGTCAACTGCCGTCCCACCCCCCTATCTCCTCTTAACTGTCAGCAGCAGCAGCACCTCTCCCCAGCCCAGCACATGCTGTTGTATGCTGGGATGCAGTGGGCCCAGGGAGGCTCCTGGCACTGAGCACAGCAGCAGTCTCATCTGTCTGCATTTGATCGCGTTCCCCCCTTGATCTGCCCCTGGCTGAGGTGTGGTGGCGCCACAATTAATATTTTTTCATGCCTTTTTTTTGTAGGGTCGTGGCCACACCTTCCTGATTGGGCCATGACCCCTATAGTATCCAGGCCTGACAATGCTCTCTACAGCCCTGTACATCACTCCTTGGTGCAAGAGATGTGTCTGAAAACAGATGGATCTCTGCGAATTATACATAGCCCACAGTTCTATCTACACATCCTCGACATGTCCTCACTAAACTGAGCCTTTGAGCAAACATCCCTTTACCACCCAGATACACCCCTTCAGCTGCAAGTTCAGATGCGCCTGAGAAAAGAGCGAGTGACTATGGAGCATGTACTTCTGGAAAGCAAGCAGTGAATACAGTGTCAATTTACTCATTAGCCCAGAGGTTCCCAAGCGTGGTCCTCAAGGCTCCCCAACAGTTCAGGTTATAGAGATATCCATGGTTGTACACATATGACTTAATTAGTGCCTCAGTGAATTTGATTTTGATTTAACCATGGATATCTCTAAAACCTGAACTGTTGGGGAGTCTTGAGGACCGCGTTTGGGAACCTCTGGATTACCCAGAATATAATTTTTTAAAAGTGTATAGAAAGTAGTAGCGGCTACAAAAGAAATGAAAATACACAAATAAATTGAAGGGATGAATGTGGACATCATACCTGTCACATACAAATGATTGAGGAGTACTTACTACATAAAAGAATTTAACGCATCACTTTGAAGAAAACCCCTAATGTCTGTTATTACTGAAATATGTAGTTTCCATTAAAAGTGTCAATCTTTGCAGCATTTATTATCGTGTATATTTGGCCATGTATGTTTTATTTTACAAGGCAGACTATTACAGTAGTTGATATAAGAATTGAGGTAGTCATATGCAGAGGTCAAGCAAGCCAAATGCCAACTGGTATTTGCATATGGCGTGTACTGTGGTAGCATACATGCCATGCAGAACAGGGTCTGCAGGAAGTACAGTAAAGGTTTATGTTCACTGTTGCACTCTTGACTCACTTGTTTGGGGCACTATCGGCAGCATTCACCAACAGAGCTTAAACTAGCTGTGTCTGAATCAAGATCTCTGCAGTACGGTGAACGCAAAACAACCTGAAGTTGGAATAACGAAAAAGATCATATCTCAACCTTTCAGATCTTGGCTCTTTGACAAAAGGTTCTCTCTGTTTCACACTGACAAAACACAAACAGACAGAAACAGCAAACACGGGAGGGGAGTTCTCTTGACAAAAAGGCCAAGGATTGAAACAGTGACCTTTGTGTTCTCTTGTACTCTTTGTCTACCGTTCCACTCGTCTGCACTTTGCCATTTCCCAGTTATAGTGTTGTTGCAATTTCTAGAATACAGATTTAGGTTTACAAAGGTAAATGATGAAGTTCAAGACCACCTAACAAAATAAACCCCAAAGGTTTGGAGAAAAATCGCTAAAATATACATATGTTTCTTGTTGCTGATATAAGAAAATAATATCATCTTCCAGCAAGCAATAGTTGGGGTTTCGCTATTTAATGTCTGCATTATGGGCAGGAATTGAAAATGAATGTGGATCATGGACCCCAGTACGGTAAAAAAATATAGCAGGTACTAAAATCCATAACTGATCCCACCAGAAAGCTACACAAAAAAAGAAATATTCCCATTGTAACCCATTACTCACTGGAATCTAGTGTTGTCATTCTCAGCATTGCGAAACAAACTTCTGAAACAATTTCATTTGAAAAATGAGAGCTGAATATTAAGAAATTTCCATTTACTTCGACAAACCAATGATCCAGGATCTGTTGGAAATAGGTGGGGTCAATGTTGATCCTTAAGGTGCCTACACACTTTGCAATGTGCTCACGATACGACATTGTGTCTGATTTTACCTTGAACTCTCCCCAGCAGCTCCCGGCAGTTGTGGGCACGATTTGGTGTTAAAAACTGTCTAATGTGACAAACGATCTATCATGCCTCCTAACTATTCCAGTGCATTGTGACTGAGATTGTCAGATCTGCCCTACAGCACGGCAGATCTGAAGCTGTGATGTACGACCTGCGGGGACGCGCATCGGCGTCGTGATCGTGAGTGGACACTCACGATTTGGGCATATTTTACACAATTGTTGCAATCGGACAAATCGTGTAAAATATCACTAAGTGTGTAGGCACCTTTAGTGTATGTGATGAGTTTTCAAGTCCAGCTGTAGGAAAGGAATGATGCAATGTGATTCTCAATGAAGTAGCATCATATTGAATGCCACCCTGTAGTAAGTTAACTCCTACTGTGTTCTCAGTATGTCCACACATGAAGAAATCAGGTTGAGGGATTTGGTCAACTTAAATCTAATTGGAATGACTAAACCATATTAGTTGGGATACCTAATAACCAGAACTGGGCATTCTGTCTTCCAATGGTTTTGACCTATTATAACGTACTGTGATATGATCGGGGTAGATGGACACCTCCTTACACACAGCAGCCAGGAAACAACACTCCAGTCATGGGTTTTCGTGCAAGCTGCTCGGCACCAGTATTTATTGTGCAACACCAACAATCAAATAAACAAAACATAAATAAACCTTAGCCCGTCTGGGCTCTAACTAGACAGTAGGTTCCCTCTCTAACAGAACACTAACATAAGTTCACGTCCACAGTACCTTCAGGTTTGTAGCAAACAGTGTCTCAGAGCAAGCTGACCTGCAGGCGTGCTTTCCCAGGTGTGAGGCACTCAACCACAACTAAACCTAGCTTATCACAACTATTTCCAGGTGCAAGCCCTAATGAGCCTGCTATCAGGCTGAAAGGCCCAACACCCGGAGTGGCCTCTGGATGGAGCCCCCCCTCTCCTCACATCCACACCCCCAGGACCCATTCCGGCTTTTCACCGAAGCCGACAATTCTAGTCTGTTTTCCAAACAGACTTCTCCTGGGGGTTAAAACACATAGGACAGGAACCTAGGACACACATAGAAGCCATTCCACACTTCTTCAGTGCTTCTATCACATATCTCCCCCTTTGTTTCGACCTGTGGGGTGGAGCAACTGCAGCCCCCAAACAATGGACACATGACAAAGCATCTGCATGAACTTAAAGGTTTGTAATGCCAAGAACCACCTCGTTATTCTCGCATTGCTGTCTTTGTTTTCTGACATCCACTTCAAAGGGGCATGGTCAGTGATCAACCTGAACTTCCTTCTCACCAAGTAATACCTGAGAGTTTCTAATGCCCACTTTATGGCCAATGCTTCTTTCTCGACCGTAGCATAGTTTCTCTCATGTACATTTAATTAAAGTCGGGTGTTCTTCACCCTCTTTGCTTTGGGACAGGATTGCTCCTATGCCTACATCTCATGCATCTGTTTGTACAACAGACTCTCTGTCAAAATCAGCAGTCATCAGAACTGGTTGGGTACATAAAGCTATTTTTAACTCCTGGAAAGCCTTCTCTGCTTCAGGACTCCATTCCACCATGACTTTCTGTTTGCCTTTGGTAAGATCAGTCAGTGGGACTGCAATGGCAAAATTGGGTATAAACCTCCTATAATACCCAGTAATCCCTAAGAAGACTCTCACCTGCTTTTTATTCAGGGTTCGTGGCCAGTTTTGTATTGCCTCAATCTTATTGAGCTGTGGCTTTATCAAACCTCTGCCAATGGTGTATCCAAGATACTTTACTTCTTCCATCCCTAGACAACACTTTTTTGGGTTGGCTGTCAAACCTGCCTTATAGATGGAGTCCAACACTGCTTGTACTCTGGGCAAGTGAGACTGCCAATCAGGACTATGAATGACCACATCATCCAAATAAGCAGCAGCATACTGTCTGTGGGGCCTTAGAATCATATGCTTCATTCTTTGAAAGGTAGCAGGTGCCTCGTGTAGCCCAAAGGGCAACATCTTGTATTGAAACAACCCCTCTGGTGCATAAAAAGCTGTCTTTTCTTTGGTGTTCTCAGTTAATGGCACTTGCCAATACCCTTTGGTTAAGTCAAGAGTGGTTAAATATCTGGCTGTTCCCAGTCTTTCAATTAGTTCATCCACCCTAGGCATTGAGAAGGCATCAACTTTGACACACTGTTCAATTTCCGGAAGTCATTGCAGAATCGCACACTCCTGTCGGGCTTTGGAATAAGCACAATGGGACTTGCCCACTCATTATGCGATACCTCAATTACACCCAACTCTAACATTTGTTTAATTTCTTTCAACACTGTTTCTGTTTGGGCTTCTGGTAACCTATAGGATTTTAGGTTAACCTTAACCCCTGGGTCAGTGACTATGTCATGTTTAATAACCGTGGTTTTCCCTGGTATGGCAGAAAACAGCACCCTATTTCTGATCATAAATTCCTTAACTTCCTGCTGTTGACTTGCTGACAGGGTTTTTGCCACTGTCGCTTTGGGAACAATGGGCCCTGGGCTTACCGGAGGGGCTCGGACGGCTGACAGTTCTGCTCTATCCTTCCAGGGTTTTATAAGATTTACATGGTATATCTGTTCTGGCTTTCTTTTCCCCGGCTGGTAAGCTTTATAATTGACCGGCCCCACTTTTTCTAAGATTTCAAAGGGTCCTTGCCATTTAGCCAAAAGTTTTCTTTCTATTATGGGAACCAAACCAAGACTCTGTCCCCAGGAGCAAAGTTGCGTAACCAAGCATTGCGGTTGTATACCCTCTGTTGTGCCTGTTCCAAGTGCTCTCTTACTATCGGCACCACCGCAGCAATTCTTTCTTGCATTTGGGAAACATGCTCAATAACTGTTTTATACAGACTAGACTGCCCCTCCCATGTCTCTTTGGCAATGTCTAGTAACCCCCTTGGGTGTCTCCCATATAACAAATTGAAAGGTGAAAACCCGGTGGAGGATTGAGGTACCTCTCTTATGGCCAACAACAAATAAGGCAACAAGTAATCCCAATCTCTACCATCCTTGTCGACCACTTAGCATATGTTTTAACGTCTTGTTAAACCTCTCCACCAACCCATCGGTTTGGGGGTGATAGACCGAAGTTCTTAACTGTTCGATTTTGAACAGGTGGCACAACTCTTTCATGACTTTGACATAAATGGGGTACCTTGGTCAGTCAGTATTTCCCTAGGTATTTCCAACCTGCTAAAGACATGGACTAGCTCTTTAGCAATGGTCTTGGTTGACGTATTGCGCAACGGTATCGCTTCCGGGTATCTGGTAGCATAATCCATCATCACCAGAATATATTGATGGCCCCGGGCAGACTTCATTAAGGGTCCAACCAAATTCAGTGTTATTCTTTCAAATGGTACCTCAATAATGGGTAATGGGACTAGTGGGCTTTTAAAATGTGGCCTTGGAGCATGATACTAACATTCAGGGCAGGATGCACAATAGTCAGATACCTCTTTATGGACCCCGGGCCAGAAAAACCTCTGCAAAATTCGCTCAGTGGTTTTCTCTACCCCTATATCACCATGGGCCAGATCTAACACTGTTCTTCTGTATTCTTTGGGAACTATTAATTGTTCCACAATATCTTCCCCTTTCTTAGTCACCTGATACAAAAAATCCCGACATACTGCTATGTGAGGATATGACAAAGGACTATCGGGGTCTATGGCTTTACCATCGATCACTTTGACATTCTCCCTGGCTTTTACCAGAGTAGGGTCATTTAACTGCTCCACGGCAAAGACCTCTCTTCTGACCACTAAATCAGGCAGACAATCAACTGGCTCAATAACACTTCCCACCTCAGTGGGAGGCACATCACTTGGCGAGCCACCATCACGCTCCGCATTCTCTAGTTCACCAATCATACTAGAAAAAGGGAACATCTCTGACTCTGAAGAAACTTCCTCTGCTACTACGCCAGTAGCCTTCTCAAACGAGTCAGGGTAATTTACCTCTGTGCAAAATCGGCTTTCCCACAACTTTCAGAAGTGAGCAAAGTCTCTCCCCAGTATTGCATCATACATTAAGCCATGTACCAAACCCACAGAGACTATCGCGGAACCACATGGTGTCTCGATGTTCACTTCTGCAGTAATATAATACCAAGTATCCCCATGTATGCAGGTCACACCAACAGTTTTCCCCTTATGCTTCAAGGGGTTCACCAGCTCAGCTTTCATAAGTGTCACCAGGCTACCAGAAGCTAACAGAGCCTCTACTTGGTTGCCTTCTTCAGTGAGTACACACATGTGCTTGTCAGTCTCAGCCTGCTGGTCAGCAGTATAGGCTGGCTGTGCAAAGAAAGACCCCCTGCGGTGGACATGAACAGTATCACATTGCATAGGTTCAGAGGTAAGTGAACAATTAGCTGCAATATGGTCGAAGCCACCACAACGGAAACACTTCATCATATTATTATCTAGTCTCTTACGGGGTAGGAACCTTCCTGGCCTGTCTCCAGGTTCCATACCCTCAGTCTTAGGTACATTCCAACACCCAGCACCCTTCTCCCCTGGAACAGGCCTACCAGTGTTGTTGGGAGTTCGCAGACGCGCCATCAGGGCTCGGTGGGGCAGACTCAACAGCTCCTCGGCCACCACATACCTCCCCACTACTTCAACTAACTGGTCTGCTGACTTAGGGTCTGCATGGCTCACCCACTTGCGCAGAGATGCAGGTAGCGATTGCAGATGCCTTTCCATCATGACTCTTTCGACGATCTGTAGTCCTATCAGTGTCTCAGGCTGTAGCCATTTTGTGGTTAGATGGACGAGGTCTTGCATCTGTGAGCGTGGAGGCTTTTCCATTTGGAATTCCCAGCGGTGGACTCGTTGGGCACAAACAAACAAGGTGACCCCCAAGCGAGTTGGGATCTCCCGTTTTAGCTTTTCATAGTCCTTTGCATCAGCTAGGCACAAATCATAGTAGGCCTTTTGTGGTTCTCCAGACAGGAAGGGTGCCACAAGACTTGCCCACTGTTGCTTGGGCCAACTCTCCCTTTTTGCGGTTCTCCCAAATGCCGTGAGATACGCCTCCACATCATCACTTGGGGTCATCTTCTGTAAAATATGACTGGCGCGTATTGAGCAAGTGTGGGTTGGAGGGTCAGTGGATGCATCTCCAGACCGGGCTACCAAGTATTGTACTACCTCTTTTAAGGCCTGGCGGGTTTCCCCTATAGTGACTTGTTGTTGCCTCTGGGCTGTCTCCAAGGCCAAGTTTGTTCATTTCCTGCTGAGCTGCCGTAGCTTGGAGCAAGGCCTTAACAATGTCCTCTATGTTATCTTTAGGTGCAGGTTGGAAGCTGAATCTGGCTTCTCTAAGCATCTGCTGACGCCACCTTCATGGATTTCACAGAACACGAGTTGATATCCAACACAACAAATTGGAGTCTGTCACTTTAAATTTCAAATGTAGAACTTTTCCTCTTGCTGCAATTTCTGGTGTGCATGCCCGCATTCTCCACCAATTGTGATATGATCGGGGTAGGAGGGTCCCTCTCCTGGGGTAGATGGACATCTCCTTACACACAGCAGCCAGGAAACAACACTCAAGTCGTGGGTTGTCATGCAAGCTGGTCGGCACCAGTTTTTATTGTGCAACGCCAACAATCAATTAAACAAAACATAAAATAAACCCTAGCCCATCTGGGCTCTAACTAGACAGTAGGTTCCCTCACTAATAGAACACTAAAATAAGTTCACGTCCACAGTACCTTCAGGTTTATAGCAACCATTTCTCAGAGCAAGCTGACCTGCGGGCCTGCTCTCCCAGGTGTGAGACACTCAGCCACAACTAAACCTAGCTTATCACAGCCATTTCCAGGTGCAAGCCCTAATGAGCCTGTGGATGGAGCCCCCCTCTCCTCACATCCACACCCCCAGGACCCATTCCGGCTTTTCACCAAAGCCGACATTTCTAGTCTGTTTTCCAAACAGACTTCTCCTGGGGGTTAAAACACATAGGACAGGAACCTGGGACACACATAGAAGCCATTCCACACTTCTCCAGTGCTTCTATCATAGTACACAGTGTATTATGAAATAAAAATGAATCTTTTTTTTTTAGATCACTTAGCTGGCACTCTATAGTATGTAAGGCATCTCAATTCAGCCATCATAACCACATCCACCCCTATTATTGGGAGTTTAAGCTCGTCTTTATTATAGTCAACTGTATCTATCACCTTATGACCAGCAATATGCCAGCAAGCCTATGGCAAATACAGTGCAAGTTGAGTCTCCCATATCAAAATATTCAGATTTACGGAATATTACAAAATACAGATTTTTTTGAGCGTGACTGAGATAGCGACACCTTTGATTTCTGATGGTTCAATGTATACAAACTTTGTTTAATGCACAAAATTATTACAAATATTATATAGCATTATCTTCAGGCTGTGTGTATAAGGCGTATATGAAACAGAAATGCATTCTGTGTTTAGACTTGTGTCCCATCCCCGAGATATCTCATGGTATGTACTTATTCCAAAATATGTAAATATATGGAAAACTCAGATATCCAAAATACTTCTGGTCCCAAGCATTTTGGATATGGGAGACTCAACTTGTATAAAAGTATGGCCAGATACAAGTACAAATGTATTTGTGTAATGACCCTCACTGTCCTTTAATACAGTGGCAAGAAACTTGAAAAAAGTTCCAACATATGAAGATCTTTATATTCAGACATGTACAGTATGACATTGTAATTTGTTTGATACAGAACAGGAGGCTCACAGACCTGGCACATGTAAAAACAATTTCCAATAACAATTTGCTTTTGGGCTGGTAAACTGGAAAGTAACCAATGGACTGACGGTGGGAAATCAGTTTGGCAAGATTTGTGCAGTGACCTTGCATGTTACAAATACACAGACATTGCGTGAAGTAGCAACAATAAACATTCAAACATCTCATGTAATTCATTACAAAATCACAATCCTGGATTGTGTGAGCTGTGTGAAGTACATTTGTGATAGCAGTGATAAGATTTCATCCTATACTTGCCAACTCCCCCAGAATGTTCGACAGACTCACAACTTTTTGTTGGGAGTCCCACAGACTTCCGGAAGTAATTTGGCACCTTTCTGCATCCAGCCCACTTAATCGCATAATAGGCTGGAAAGAGGGTCTGGTGATTCTCAATGAATTGCGTCATCATTACTCTGCCCTGTGTGATGCAGCAATTTGCAGCACTGATTCATAGGTGAAGGGGCCAAATATAGCAATCTGGCTCCCTGCCAGTGGCCACCTTCATCAACTTTCTGGGAAATTTCAGTGTGGGGAGTCTAAAAGTATTGGCAAGTATGCCTACCAAGAACAGAGTGTCAAGCTCTGTAGCTAGTGGCCATAAGAGAGGCATTACTTTTCTCTTAGGCCTAAATGTTACAGCCTAGGATTGAGGGCATCAGCGCAATTTTGCAATGTAGTCAGTAGACTTAAAGCAGCAATTAGTTTTAAGGCAAAACCTGATACGTTTTGACTAAAAAATAATTCCTGATTTAAATCTAGTAGCAATATTGTGGAAAAATGGGCTGGTGCTTGATGTGATAAAGAATTAATTACATTTTAAATATGACGTGCATTAGTCTTGCTGGCAACAATTTTTTATTTTTTTTATTTAAAAAAACATTTTTATTGAATGAAGCCTGACAAATGCGGAATAAACTTAGCATATCAAAGTGACATAAAAACATACATATAAACAAGCAAAAGAATCAAGCAGAGGAATGATTCTTTTATCTTCTAGATTGAGGCGGTTAATAACAATAACAGCAAATTACTATTGTTGATAACCTTAAACCTTAGTAGTAGCAAATACTAGTCTAGATGGGTGTGTGTGTGGGGTTTACCCCCCAAAAAACCAAAAACCTAAACAAATAATTTTTGATATATTAATATATTTATTTATATGGTCTCTTTTTGTGTTTGCAAAGTCTGCAGTGTGGTGTGGTATTTTAGCATGTGCCAAACCAAGCATGCATACAGTACAGGCTAAAGCCTTGCAGGTTTGTCCTTGCTGAATGTATCTTCTAAAAGCTAAACAATTGCTCACCATTCCAACACATACAATTAACTTCTTAACATGGAGTGTACTTAGACATTGTATAATTCCATCAAACAATGCACAGACAGGCACTGCAACAAGCACATGTAAATCATGCCTTTTCTATGAAAAAATCTGTATTTTTCAAACTGCACTGTACAAACCCTCTTCTATGTAAAACAACAACCAATATCAGGTATACATAACTCACCATGCCTGCGCACATATATATCTGCTTTAAAGCACGGCCGCAACTAGGGGGGGGACTAAGGGGGCATGTGACCCGGGTGCCGGACTTGAGGGGGTGCCGGTGAGAGGCTGCCGGAAGGTTAGGTTGCTGCTCTTGGGGTTTGGAGCCGCATCCCGGCCTTGAGAGGCACAGAGACACCGTTAGTCTAAAGTGGTGCCGGTCGCAAGCCAATCAGTGCTCACGGACCAGCAACCAATCAGCAGAGGCTGCCAGTTCGTGAGCTCCAATTGGTTCGCGAGCGGCGCCACATTACAATGACGGCAGTACTGACAGTTCCCCAGCATGTGGCAGCCCCGTCCCACGCCACCCCGAGCTCACCCACCGCACGACCCTGGCAGGTAAGAGAAGGCTTAATGTAAAAGAGGCCTCACTGTGGCATAATGTGTACGGAGCCTTACTGTGGCATAATGTATATGGGGCATTACTGTGGCATAATGTATAAGGGGCATTACTGTGGCTTAATGAATAAGAGGCATTACTGTGGCATGATGTGTTGTAAAGGGCATTACTGTGGCATGATGTGTTGTAAAGGGCATTACTGTGGCAGAATGTGTTGTAAGAGGCATTACTGTGTTGCATAATGTGTTGTAAGGGACATTACTGTATCATAATGTGTTATAAGGGACATTACTGTGTGGCATAATGTGTTGTAAGGGATATTACTGTATCATAATGTGTTATAAGGGACATTACTGTGTGGCATAATGTGTTGTAAGGGGTATTACTGTGGTATAATGTGTTATAAGGGACATTACTGTGTTGCATAATGAGTTGTAAGGGGTATTACTGTGGCATAATGTGTTATAAGGGTAATTATTGTGTGGCATAATGTGTTATAAGGGTCATTACTGTGTCACAAAACCACACACCCTTTTCGACCTCTATGTTGTATTTTTTTGGGGGCGCCATATTATGGCCTTGCCCTGGGTGACAAAAATCTTAGTTTCGACCCTGTATAAAGGGTAAATGACTGAGAAAAAAACTTTTTCTTTAGGACCTTCATTTCACTATAAACAAACCTTTTGCAACATTCTTAATTTCAGGAAGGGCTTTCCTGATGTCCTACACTATGTCCTGACATTTGTATATTAAAATGAATAATAATAGAAAGTTTTCACCAACTTTGGAGGTTACAGCAAAAAAATAGGCACATTATACAATTTCTTTCACACATTTTGCAATTGAATAAGCTTTTTGAAACATCCACGGGTTCTTGATCTGTAAAGAGTCACATGCAGAACTCACTCCAAATTGAATTACCCCACTGATTCTTAGGGGCATATTTCTGAACAAAATATTACGGATGCCCTGGATGTATCTATGGGGAGAGTAATGCAGAAGATATTGGAGATAGCTGCTGCTATTCCACATTTTGACTGTAAAAGCAGCCCACGTGTCTCTTCATCTGCAAATTAATAAGCAAATTTACTAAGTGAAGCTAATGCCAGCTACACTCCACAATATTTTCATTACAGATCTCTTCACTTCTATGTTCTAACACAACGCAGGGATGGGCTCCTATAGGAAGCTCCTGTCCCTGCATGTGTTTTTTTGTATAGAATTGGTGTGTCCATAATTTCTTATTGCTGTGATATGCAGTGAAAATAAATTATAATGAATAAATATGCCCCTTAATACCAAGCAGTGTTGCAGGTCACATAGTAATATTAGACATCAATAGAATAGACATATATGCAACTGTAGAAAAGTAAAACATGACATTATTTATTACTCATATATGCTATCATTTAAAATGCAGAAAATAACATCCAATATGCTCCAACTCAGCAGGTGAATCAGGACAGGTTACATGCAGGGCACACTATGGGGATAGTGGACTTTACATCTGCCCAGTATGAAATGATCCTATTGAATGTTAAATAATCATCTTTATTAATATTGACATAAACACAATACAGGAAAGATCAGACAATGAGAACTGCATTAAGCAAAAAAAAGAAAAAGGAAGTAGTGCTGGAAACAGGTTAGTATTAAAAGTAGGAATAAGTATTTTATCAAATGCATTTTCCAGTCTGAGACTGACCCTGAAAAGCAGGAAAACTTAGGAACTATGGGCCTGATGTAGCATGGATCATGATTGCAACCGCATATGTAGATCGGTCGATGGTTGCGTACTGCGCATGCACCGCAGTGCACGTGTGACGCGATCGCACTGTAATTACGGATGCAGACAGATATCCATAGAGAGAGTGACAGGCCGAGAACATTTGGGGGTGGTGATGGGGAAGTGGTTACAGAAATGCAGGTGTGCCTGTCTGTTTGAATGCCGTTGCATGGGGGTGCATATATTAGACACTGCGATTGCATGCGCAGCTTGAGTACTCACTGCGTGCGACAAGACTTGCAATTTCTGAGACAGGTCAGACCTGCTGGTATTGTGCATGACGTTGCGATGTGCTCCGATGTTACCAATGTATACGCAGGACTGCGAGGTATTACGGATGTGAGAAGGCAGTAGTGAGCGTCTCTATGCTGGCTGAGCTGTGGCAGACATTAGCATATTTTCACACCTTCATTGTGTGCTATTACACATCTGCGATCCATGCTGAATCAGGCCCTATGCACTGAGCTAAACACAAATGAACATTTTCATAAAAGTTCCCCTTGAATTATCAAAAAAGCCACAGAAGAGGGAACCTTCACAAGAGGATTAACAATGAACAGTTACTTCTGAATGCCAATGGATTGGAAGATAAAAAGGTTTCCTTCTAGAGATTGATGATCTGAGGATTTTTTTCAACGCTTCAGCCTGAGGGTTGCATGTTAAATAAAACCAAGCGGATTACATGCTCCAAGCTCCTGGCTCCATGGTCTCTTTCTGTCTGATGAAGCTGCTGTCTTTGGTCCTGAAAGTGTTTGAAGTTTGTGAATCTGTAATGAGAAGATTCCAGAGTGACAGTGAGCTCATGGTGTAAGCCCACTAGCCAAACACTAATTAAACAGGATGTATTTAATGTGCTTTTTCTATCCTACTGCAGCAGGTGAAGGATGAAGTACTGAGGTTCTGATTATGAAGTCTTATTTATTCTCCTATTTTACAGCAGAGGCATAGGAATACATTCTGCTTTAACACAGTTTTTACTGTATTTCTATTTGCGGCAGATTTTTCCATCTTCTCACCTTCTCCTTAATGACTGACGAGTTGAAATGAAATGTGCACCAGCGCTTATAGACAAATATTGGAGATTTGTACAACACTGGTATGATAATGAAGGGTCAAGACACATTCAAAATACATATAACAATTTAATAATAAAATATTAAATGTAATATAATGGATGCCAAAATTGTAAAAAATGACATATGGTATTGTTGCCCTGATATAAATAAATAAATAAACCTCTTTGGATACATTCAATAATAGTTTGAGTGGGCATAGTGTATACAGTCTTAGAAGAATAGATTTGTCTCTATGGAACCACAAGTCCCAGAAGTTGTATAATCAGACCAGCTGAATGGGATGCTTGTTTTTATTTATCAGATGCTCCTGCTGTTAGGGATTATTTGCGGGATTTACTAATGTGAAAATTGCGATAATGCAGTTTTTGAGTATTTTACTGCATATCTCAGATGTACTAAGCACGGAACGAGATATATGTATGTATCCAATGAGAGGCAGGATGTACCGCATTGCGGATGTGATGCTTAGTACATCCCGCCCTATATCTCCTTTGCAGCTCAGCACGGCGGCGTCTCTTTCCCGAACAGACGTTTGGTGATAGTGGTGCCATATATAGCTGGATTTATCTGGCTGCACATCTGCTATTATCCAGCAACTCTGGATTCATAGTTAGCCAATAGCAAGCACAGTGGGGCTACAGGTGCCCAGGTTCCTCCATCTACACCCCCTGTAAAGCACATATACTGAATAAAATATGCACTTTTTGTGTGGGTTGTAGACTTTTTAAAGAGCAGTTTATTACTGTTTAATATGCTACTGTAACATATAAAACATAAGTGATGATGATGTCACTACTCACCATTAATAAACTTCTTTTATTTTACATATATTCCCTTTATATAATTGTATATTATAATGTGAATAATGTATTCACCACTGTAATATATTTGCAGTTTGTAGTTCCATGTATCAGTCTTCGGATTTACAAAACTGCAAGGTAAATCTAATAATAATAATAATAATAATAATAATAATAATAATACAAGGTTCTGACCGCAGTCTCTTTGTGCTTTGTTGTCTATAAGAGAGGAAAAATAAATTCAAGTGGAAAAAAGTTACATTCCTTAAAATGATTAGACCCCTTCACCTAGAGGTTTATTTATTATTAAATATTTGCAGCATATTCCCTAAAAAAAACCACCCATTTTCAGGGTGCACCAACAAACATTTCGTATCCAGCAGATGTATTATGGAGCACTTGCAGCAGATATCTACGATTTAGCAAGCACCGGAATATTTGTAAATATTTTTGGCCCAGTCATTCACACACATTTACTGCCCACATAATTAATATTTATTGCCCCTTAACTAAATGGGAGACAATGTATTATACAGATACTTGTTTTTAGTTATTTACATTTGCTATAATAAACTGTATATACAATAGAAAACAATCTAATTGTATTTAGTAGGTTTAACTTCAATATATCTATGAGTAATGAGGGCGGAATGAGGCTAATAAAATCTAACATTAGTAGAATTGGAAGATTGGAAGATGTACTGCAACAAAATGCTGTAACGGCACACAATTCACAGACATAACCAGCACAACAATAGGTTTTGGCCACTGTAGATGAAAATTAAAATATTTGGTAACAGAACATCATCATATTTGCTCACAAGTGCTATTTTTAAAGCTCATGTGATGCGACCCTGAAATGTTTGATAATTCAACAACCATAGTGCTTTTCATACATTTTCCGATTTGGACCGGGATGCACTATGGTAATAAATGCTGTCAAACCTTCGAAAATGCAGTTTTTGGAGGTTTGATCACAATTCCTGTATACACTATGCTTGGTTCCGACTGGAGTTGTTTAACCCTCCCTAGATCCTCCGCGGTTCACTCATGTGCTGGCTGACAGCGTCATAAACTCACAGTCATAAAGTTTGCAGTCCCCACACTGCAAAGGACAGTTCTTTTCGGGAGAGCTGTCCTTTGCTTAAATCATCATGCATATGCCACTAATAAATACTGCTATACATGCGGTCATTGGTGGGATTCATCACATCCAAAATGTGATGCTTGATGCAACCCGCCCTTTATAATACACTCACTGTACCTTTATCTATACTGAGATTCTACTTTATACATTAAGCTGCATAAATCCTTATACATTTTAAGGAGTAGCCCCAGAGTTGACCCCTATACCATACTGAACACTAGCTCTGAAGTAATGTGTACACTTTCAACAAATGCAAATAATTCCTTCTATCCTCAGATACTCACTGGAACTGATATTGCGGTCAGTGGAGTCCATATCAGCTCGTGTGGGGGATGTTTTTGATAAGGGCAGACTTATTAGTCGCAATTATATCTTGGACGATGTCACGACCAGAGTTGTTGTAACTGGTGGTTCGCGGTCTCTGTCTGTGCGGGTGCTTTGGTGCAGTCCTACCGGTGGGGGTGCTGGTGTGTGGAGGTTGGTGTGAGGTGTGCGTGGTTGTTCCAAGGGTACAGCCCATCTGGTGACAGGTGAGACTGTCAGCGCTGCCGTGCTGGGGACTGCTGGGCACCGCCGTCTTGGTTTTGGGCATGTGACCTGAATGGGCCAATCAGGTTGGAGCTTCTGCATTTGACTCTCAGTAGCCTATCATGCACTTTCCCATGGTACTTAAGAGTGTTTAGCACTACCTCTAGCTGCCAGTGCAACGTGTACACAGCACAAAGCTGTGTGAGAGTTCTCTGTGCTCCTTAGCTCAGTGTGATTATTGCAGTCCCAGCAGTGCTCCGTTTCCTGCCCTGTCTCCACCTCAGGCTGTTCCCGGATACCCGCATCTACCCTGCTATATCCCGTTACTAACCCCACAGTTTGTGATCCCTCCAGCTCTCCGGACTCAGAGCCCACTCCAGTACTTCAGACCTCTGTTCCTCAGTCACACCTCCATTGGACTTTGTTTTCTTTGCCTGACACCTGTTTCCAGCTTCATTAATTGGACTTTGTTTTCTCTGCCTAACATCTGTTTCCAGCTTCATTAATTGCACTTTGTTTACCTGCCAGTCATTTCTTATTCAGCCACACATCACTTGGACTTGATAATTTTCTGCCAGTTTATATATTTATCACCATTTCATGAATCATAATGCTCCTATTAAATCTGCTGCATTTCAGTACTGCAAACCTGTTCCAGTTTTCTCTCCTGCATCCACCCGGGTTCAAAAAATCCAAACCTGACAGACATTAGTTTAGGCTTTGGCTATCCTTGATACATATTTACTTGATAACAATCTAAATTAAATCTTTGAAAGAATAACACAAATGAATAATGACTTTCCATTGTCCTCGTTTAATTATTATTAATTAATGCGTGGAGTGTTTGTTTCTCTACCATACAGATAACTTGTTGATCAATATATGGCCAAAGAAATGTACATTATAGTGAGAGATACCCAGAACTTTTACAGTATTAAATTTATATAACACACAAGACAGAGACATGAAGTAAGGGAAGAAGAGAAGCTGAACAAGAGCAAGATGGAAGACTGAAAATATACAGTAGTAGTATAGATTGAACACTTGTGAGAAGGGCCCTCACACCTCTAGTGAAGCAAGTCAAAGAATAAAAATCTAGCACCAAGCTTCTATATAGGGGCTGGCCAGGGTGCTGAAACAGCAAGAGAGCATTTTAAACTGAGGCTTGGAATGAAGCAAGTCACCCAAAAACTGTTGTGCTGTGTGAGTGACCAAATGCAGCTGCTGCAGCAGGGTCAAGGGCTGCACTCTGAGACAGTGAGAGCCAATCAGAGATTGTAGCAATGTGGCCTAGAGAAGGGAGTCAGGGACTGAGCAGGGTCACATCTGAGGTAGATAGAGAATGAGAGATAGCCTTCAACAAACCCATGAAGATGCCCTGGTGCAGACACTGTAGCGAGGAAGGAGCCAGGGGAGGCATAGCTATGATTTTCCATTTGATGGTGTAAACATTGGGCCACCACCATCAAATGGTAAAAACACTACCATCAGAACAAAAAACATTGATGGTTAGTAATCATCGGATTCCGATGTTCATCCCTACATTGAACCTGCAGGAAGACTCCAGCCACTACTCCTCCATGAAGTGCTCCCTCTCCAGTGTGATGTTCCAGCTCAGCTATATGCCCTCGGTGAACAGAGGCACCTCCCATGGAAGTCAGCGCTGTTCTCGGACAGGGGCACCATGGCGAGGAAGCTTAACAGGAAGCCCAGGAAATACAGTGTACATTGGGCCTGATTCAGACCCGCTCGCGAGTGCTGAGCTCTCGCAAGCGGGTTGTCAAAGCTGGTTTAGTGGCTGAGACAGAATCAGTGTAAAATTAGCTTGGAGCGACGCCATCTTGCGAATGGCAACCAGACTCCATCTTAAAAATAAGAATCTGCAAGACGCCATTTTGTGACTGATCTCCCAGCGCCATTTTAAGGTACAACTCACGAGCTAAGTTCAGATGGCAATGTTTTTGGTACTGGGGACAACCTTGCATAGAAAAAATACCAAAACAACTAGAAATACAGCTTCCTGAGAAAAGTAATTAGAAAAGACAATACACCAGGAACTGTGGGTGTTTTTGCATGTAAATGGAGAGACCCCACATCTGGACAGGTGTAGCTGTGGCAATTGTAATATGGCCCAGACACTTGAATTTGACTGAATGAACAATGGTAAGAAATCTGCATGAAAAGAACTGTTTAAACTAGGGGTGTGCACCGGCCACTTTTCGTGTTTTGTGTTTTGGTTTTGGATCTGGATCTTTCTTCGTGTTTTGGATCTGGATTGGTTTTGCCAAAACCACCCTTGCGTGTTTTGGGTTCTGGGTTTTGTGTTTTGGATCTGTATTTTTTTGAAAAAAAGCATAAAAACAGCTAAAATCACAGAATTTGTAGGTTTTTCTGCTCCTATGCTATTATTAACCTCAATAACCTTAATTTCCACTCATTTCCAGTCTATTCTGAATACCTCACACCTCACAATAGTGTTTTTATGTCCAAAAGGTTGCACCGAGGTAGCTGGATGACTATGCTAAGCGACACAAGTGGGCGGCACAAACACGTGACCCATCTAGGCGTGAAACTGCAGTGGCAGACAGGATGGCAGTTTGAAAAACTAGGCCCCAAACTGTACATAATGCAAAGAAAAAAAAGAGGTGCAAGATGGAATTGTCCTTGGGCCCTCCCACCCACCCTTATGTTGTATAAACAGGACATGCACACTTTAACAAACCAATCATTTCAGCGCCAGGGTCTGCCACACAACTGTGGCTGAAATGATTGGTTCGTTTGGGCCCCCACAAAACAAGCTGGCAATTTATCTGTCCCTGCACAAACTGGCTCTACGGAGGCAAGATGTCATCCTCATCCTCCTCATCCACCGATTCCTCACCCTCTTCAGTGTGTACATCCTCATCCTCACAGAGTATTAATTCGTCCCTGCTGGAAACACAGGTCCCTCTGTACGTTCTGGAGGCTGGTCTCCCTGGAAGAGTTGATAATTCATTTTATGAACATCATCTTCTCCACATTTTGTGGAAGCAACCTCCTACGCCTTTCGCTGACAAGGTTCCCGGCTGCACTAAACACTCTTTCGGAGTACACACTGGAGGGGGGGCAACTCAGGTAAAATAGAGCCAGTTTGTACAGGGACCTCCAAATTGCTTCTTTTTCCTGCCAGTACAGGTACGGACTGTCTGACATGCCTACTTGGATGCTGTCACCGATGTAATCCTTTAACAGACAGACGCACGCTTGTCGCTGCTGCTTTGAGGATTCAAGTGCGGCTACAGCCCACACAATTCACAAAGACAGAAAAAAAAAAGAATATTTTTATTGTTTGTGGAGCACACTTTGAGGGTTACACCACCCTTTAACAGACAGACGCACGCTTGTCGCTGCTGCTTTGAGGATGCAAGTGCGGCTACAGCCCACACAATTCACAAAGACAGAAAAAAGAAGAAGAATATTTTAATTGTTTGTGTAGAACACTTTGAGGTGTCACCACCCTTTAACAGACAGACGCACGCTTGTCGCTGCTGCTTTAAGGATGCAGGTGCGGCTACAGCCCACACATTTCACAAAGACCAAAAAAAAAAGAACAATATTTTAATTGTTTGTGTAGAACACTTTGAGGTGTCACCACCCTTTAACAGACAGACGCACGCTTGTCGCTGCTGCTTTAAGGATGCAGGTGCGGCTACAGCCCACACAATTCACATAGACAGAAAAAAAAAGTACAATATTTTAATTGTTTGTGTAGCACACTTTGAGGGTGTCACCACCCTTTAACAGACAGACGCACGCTTGTCGCTGCTGCTTTGAGGATGCAAGTGTGGCTACATCGCACACAAGTCACAAACACATTAAAAAAATAGTTTTTTATTTTTTGGAACACTTTGAGAGTTACACCACCCTTTAACAGACAGACGCACGCTTGTCGCTGCTGCTTTAAGGATGCAGGTGCGGCTACAGCCCACACATTTCACAAAGACCGAAAAAAAAAGAACAATATTTTAATTGTTTGTGTAGAACACTTTGAGGGTGTCACCACCCTTTAACAGACAGACGCACGCTTGTCGCTGCTGCTTTAAGGATGCAGGTGCGGCTACAGCCCACACAATTCACATAGACAGAAAAAAGAAGAATATTTTTATTGTTTGTGTAGCACACTTTGAGGGTGTCACCACCCTTTAACAGACAGACGCACGCTTGTCGCTGCTGCTTTAAGGATGCAGGTGCGGCTACATCGCACACAAGTCACAAACACATTAAAAAAATAGTTTTTTATTTTTTGGAGCACTTTGAGAGTTACACCACCCTTTAACAGACAGACGCACGCTTGTCGCTGCTGCTTTAAGGATGCAGGTGCGGCTACAGCCCACACATTTCACAAAGACCAAAAAAAAAAGAACAATATTTTAATTGTTTGTGTAGCACACTTTGAGGGTGTCACCACCCTTTAACAGACAGACGCACGCTTGTCGCTGCTGCTTTAAGGATGCAGGTGCGGCTACAGCCCACACATTTCACAAAGACCAAAAAAAAAAGAACAATATTTTAATTGTTTGTGTAGCACACTTTGAGGGTGTCACCACTCTTTAACAGACAGAGGCACGCTTGTCGCTGCTGCTTTAAGGATGCAGGTGCGGCTACAGCCCACACAATTCACAAAGACAGAAAAAAAAAGAACAATATTTTAATTGTTTGTGTAGCACACTTTGAGGGTGTCACCACCCTTTAACAGACAGACGCACGCTTGTCGCTGCTGCTTTAAGGATGCAGGTGCGGCTACAGCCCACACATTTCACAAAGACCAAAAAAAAAAGAACAATATTTTAATTGTTTGTGTAGCACACTTTGAGGGTGTCACCACCCTTTAACAGACAGACGCACGCTTGTCGCTGCTGCTTTAAGGATGCAGGTGCGGCTACAGCCCACACAATTCACAAAGACAGAAAAAAAAAGAACAATATTTTAATTGTTTGTGTAGCACACTTTGAGGGTGTCACCACCCTTTAACAGACAGACGCACGCTTGTCGCTGCTGCTTTAAGGATGCAGGTGCGGCTACAGCCCACACAATTCACAAAGACAGAAAAAAAAAGAACAATATTTTAATTGTTTGTGTAGCACACTTTGAGGGTGTCACCACCCTTTAACAGACAGACGCACGCTTGTCGCTGCTGCTTTGAGGATGCAGGTGGAATCTAGACGGGATTTGGAACCGAGGACACACTACCTCCATCAATTGTCTAAATCCCACTGCACTAATGTCGGATACCGGACGCACGTCTAACACCAACATAGCAGTCAAGGCCTCAGTTATACGTTTTGCTTCAGGATGACTGCTGTCGTACTTCATCCTCATCGCTAGGGACTGTTGGAGGGTCAATTGTTTAGTAAAAGTAGTGATGTTCCTACTTCCTCTCTGGGATGATGAACAACTCCCAGCAGCAGCAACAGCACTAGGAGGAAGTGGTTCTTGATCTTTCCCTATTTTATTTTTATCGGAGAAAGTTTGGTCCTCCATTTATGTTATATTGATATATATACGTGCGGCTAAAGCGCACACAAACACAGAAAATATTATTTTATTTTTGCTGGAGAGTAGTGCACTTTGTGGGTTACACCACCCTTTAAGAAATGAGCCAGCCGGCTCTTTACTTATGGGACACAGGCGCACGCTTGGCGCTGCTCCTTTGTTGATGCACGTGCAGCCACAGTGCACACAATTCACAAACACAGAAAATAATTTTTTTTTTGGTTTGGACTGGAGTGTACTTTCGGGGGTACAGCACCCTTAACGGTCAAGCCAGCCGGCCCTTTACTTATGACACAGGCGCACGCTTGGCACTACTTTGTTGATGCACGTGCGGCTACTGCGCACACAATTCACAAACACAGAAAATAATTTTTTTTTTGGTTTGGACTGGAGTGTACTTTCGGGGGTTACAGCACCCTTAACAGTCAAGCCAGCCGGCCCTTTACTTATGACACAGGCGCACGCTTGGCACTACTTTGTTGATGCACGTGCGGCTACTGCGCACACAATTCACAAACACAGAAAATAATTATTTTTTTGGTTTGGACTGGAGTGTACTTTCGGGGGTTACAGCACCCTTAACGGTCAAGCCAGCCGGCCCTTTACTTATGACACAGGCGCACGCTTGGCACTACTTTGTTGATGCACGTGCGGCTACTGCACACACAATTCACAAACACAGAAAATAATTTTTTTTTTGGTTTGGACTGGAGTGTACTTTCGGGGGTTACAGCACCCTTAACGGTCAAGCCAGCCGGCCCTTTACTTATGACACAGGCGCACGCTTGGCACTACTTTGTTGATGCACGTGCGGCTACTGCGCACACAATTCACAAACACAGAAAATAATTTTTTTTTGGTTTGGACTGGAGTGTACTTTCGGGGGTTACAGCACCCTTAACGGTCAAGCCAGCCGGCCCTTTACTTATGACACAGGCGCACGCTTGGCACTACTTTGTTGATGCACGTGCGGCTACTGCGCACACAATTCACAAACACAGAAAATAATTTTTTTTTTGGTTTGGACTGGAGTGTACTTTCGGGGGTTACAGCACCCTTAACGGTCAAGCCAGCCGGCCCTTTACTTATGACACAGGCGCACGCTTGGCACTACTTTGTTGATGCACGTGCGGCTACTGCGCACACAATTCACAAACACAGAAAATAATTTTTTTTTTGGTTTGGACTGGAGTGTACTTTCGGGGGTTACAGCACCCTTAACGGTCAAGCCAGCCGGCCCTTTACTTATGACACAGGCGCACGCTTGGCACTACTTTGTTGATGCACGTGCGGCTACTGCGCACACAATTCACAAACACAGAAAATTATTTTTTTTTTGGTTTGGACTGGAGTGTACTTTCGGGGGTTACAGCACCCTTAACGGTCAAGCCAGCCGGCCCTTTACTTATGACACAGGCGCACGCTTGGCACTACTTTGTTGATGCACGTGCGGCTACTGCGCACACAATTCACAAACACAGAAAATAATTTTTTTTTTGGTTTGGACTGGAGTGTACTTTCGGGGGTTACAGCACCCTTAACGGTCAAGCCAGCCGGCCCTTTACTTATGACACAGGCGCACGCTTGGCACTACTTTGTTGATGCACGTGCGGCTACTGCGCACACAATTCACAAACACAGAAAATAATTTTTTTTTTGGTTTGGACTGGAGTGTACTTTCGGGGGTTACAGCACCCTTAACGGTCAAGCCAGCCGGCCCTTTACTTATGACACAGGCGCACGCTTGGCACTACTTTGTTGATGCACGTGCGGCTACTGCGCACACAATTCACAAACACAGAAAATATATTATTTTTTTAGCACTTGGGGGGAGCACCCCTGATGGACAGAGCACCCCCTGGACAACACTGCAGCACTCCTTTAGGACTGGGACACTGCACAGGACTTTGGAGTGGACACAGCCCCTATGGAGAACTGACTGCACAACACAGTCCAGCCAGCCCCTATGGACTTTGAAGTAGTGGACACAGCCCCTATTAACAACAGCAGCACAGCACAACACAGCCAGCCCCTATGGACTTTGAAGTAGTGGACAACAGCAGCACTACACTACACTACACTACACAGCCCTAACTCCCACCCTCCCTCTTCACTGTCCACAGCCGAGTGAGAAAATGGCGCCGACGTGGGTACCTTATATAGGATCCAAAACCCGCGAGACTTGGAAGGCGGGATGATGACGTTTTGCCTCGATTTCAGATCCGAGTCAGGCGGGAAAAGTCGAGCCTGATTCGGATCGGACTCGGATCGGGGGGGCTCGGGGGGGTTCGGATTTCAGAAATCCGAACCCGCTCACCCCTAGTTTAAACTCACTGTCAGACAATATGGCCCAGCATTCGGCTGGGGGTCTCCACCCTGTTTGAGAGTGAATCTCATTACTAATAACACATTGCATTGCAGTTTAAAAATGTTAGTAAGGAATGATATATATATATATATGTATATATATATATATATATATATATATATATATATATAAAATCCATCATAAATAGACTCCCATGCATAAACACCGCACATTAAGCACAGTTGCGCTGTTAACATAACGCACATTAGCAAATGCATAAGATCCTGTATGAAAACGCTGTTTATTAGCTTAGTGCGCACGCATCTGCCCCAAGTTAACTAGCGTCTTTTCTCAAACCCCGAATACTTACACACTGCACATTCACATAAAAGGTTCCATAGCTTCAAAGTATAAGAGTCAAGTTTTATCCATTTATTACTAATGCTGTGAAATAAAGGCTATTTGGTATCTAAGGTTTAATACGTGATAAGTAAGCCGTGTTTGGTATTGTACTGATCTGCACTTTCTCAACATCTTCCTGGTATCATCGGTGTGAAGATCGCAACATGCATTCCCAACTTATGGAGCGAAGAAAGTTAAAGCACCAAAATGTACTTTGTAAAACCTACAGCCTAGATTTGCATGCTGGTCTGTGTCCATTTGAATCAACTTGTTATATGCCTTGTAACAGAAGCACCGTGATGGGGAACCAATGGGATCACAACAAACCTCTCTATTGTGTAGCCTATTTCTGTGGGGGTATAAATATGTGTGTTCTGACCCCAGTCTTCATGATGATGCTGTTGATGGAGGTTTCTTGCTGATGCCGGAATCTGGTCACTGAGCGCGTGCGTATGTATAACTGTATCTTGGGTCTGTATAATTTCTTTGCGCTAAATTGTACTTAGATCACAACGTGTAACTATCTGTACTTTGCTTGAATAATACTTTGTGCTTTGGAAACATGTTCAAGGTCTGAAGTCTTTATTTTACTGTATTACTGCGTACACAAATAGCGTCAATTTTAGAAGGTATAGACAGGTTTTTAGAAGGTATAGGCAGGAGCGTATAGAGGTTTAAATTCAGTATCCTTAGGGTCGATGTTGGCCCAGTGCGCATGCGCACGACGGAGGCGGCTCCGTCATTCGCATGCGCGAGACCCGGATAGCGACGGGCAAGCCGTCGCTCCGGGTCTCGCTACAAAAGGGGCGTGCTGTCGATGTTGAGTGACATCACGCCCCCTTTGGCCGTCACAAGTGATGGGCATCACAAGTGATGTCAGTGGGTGGACTTCTTGCTCTGTAAGAGCAAGAAGTCCACTGGGACTTGTGGCAACGAGACCCTACCACAAGGGTCTCGTCGCAAGTCCAATGGTCACGATTGTCTTGACCGTCGTAACCATCATCCTGCCCTTCTGCTCCACAGGAGGTTTCTATCCTCCCTGAGCTCCCCTTAGGACATCTGCATTACGGTTTGACAGATGTACCGCTCCAGTCAAACTCCCCACCTGCCACTGTCCTCGCTCTAAAAATACAATAGGCGGGCACTGATTCAGAGCGAGCGCTCTGAAAGAGCGTCCGGCTCTGAATCAGGCCCATTGTGCAAAGGGGACATTGCTCATTGCCATGTTCAGGAGGAAATATGCACAGGTGACCCAGTTCCGGGGATATGCTGCTGATAATTACAGTAGTAATAACAGTTGTTGTCAGGGCCCTCATACCTCTCTGTTTGTTAACACCCTGACTGATTAGGGAATCATATCAATTATTACCCACAATGCACTTTTTAAAAACCAGATTGAAAGTTAATGATTCCATATTGTCAATGAAGGACTATAATCATTTTTTTTTTATCAGGCTCATCATGAGGTGTCTTTTGTCTATACAGAGTGACCTAGCCAAACATTCTGTACTGAATCTGAGATAGGTATAAATATGCAAACCCAATTACTTTACTACGTAAAGCCAAACAAGTTTATAGTCTGGGACAAGGAAGGACTGGCCTGAGATAAAGAAAAAGAAATGTTCATTAAGATATCCTGGCTATGCTTCAATCTCATTCCTCAGTTACAATGAACAAACAAAAAATACTCTTTCATAAAATACATTTTCAAACAATAATTAAAAAATTATACATCTACAAATATATAGCGGTAAAAATCTTTTAATACAATAACTGATGCCAAGCACTGACTATGTTTTAGACAAGCACAGTAGGTTTATATTATGTCACATAATATGTAGATAGCAAGCCGAGGTAGGAACCCTGGGCCTGATTCATAGGATGCTAAAAGCATCGGTACTGCGTCTTTGGATGCAGCAACAATGCTAAAATATGCTAATGCTGCAAGAGGCGCCTCCTGACAGCATCGCAGATCCGAGCGCTGCGTCTGAAGAAACAGCATCAGATCACCAATGTGTCCATCAGCCACCTTGGTAAACCAAAGCTTACTCATCCTGGCCGTGGAACTTTAGACTTATTTAAAAGGGAAGAATACATTTATTGTGTATTGTATGTAAATTCAGATAGTAAAGTGAAAAAAAACCATATATGTAGGTAACAACGTACAGACTTTTAAAACATATGCAATAAAATAATGGACAAATAGATCCCCCTGGCTCATAACATATGTGGCTGATGGTGGGAGCAAACAAAGTTAGATCAGCCAAATGTCCGGAATTTTGGGCCAGTTTGGTATCACACCGCACAGCTTAGCCTTGCTGAGGGTTCAAAGAGAGGGAATGTTCAATCCAAGTCCAAGTTCATTCAGCATGGCGTCCACACAATGCGTTTTGGATTGGAAAATATCTTTATTCAAGTTTGATCTAAAATACTGTGTGTGATTATATTGAAATTATTTTACATCATTCATGAGCAGAGCGCCAATATCTATTCACTTACTTTACTATTTCTGTGTATAGTTACACAGTTAGCAATATCTCAGATAATATCTCAGTTACATAGTTAGCAATATCTCAGATAATAGGAATATTTATTTGTTACAATTTTATCTCTCTCCCAGCTTTGATACATAGGCCCCCAAGAACATGCAAACTCACATATTTTTAGACTAAAAAATCTCTCACGATTTAAACTCTCATCCAGATGTTTTTCCATTTTGAAGATAAAACTCGACCAATGTGAGAGTTTACTGCTAAATTCTCACATTTTCTAAACTATCACCCTATTACATTTGGCTCCAGGTCTTGATTTACCCCACTTAAAAGAACTATGGGCCTGATTCAGCAGCAACTGCGCACAATCGTCCGATTGTTGCATCCTGCGCATGCAAATGCATCGCAGTGCATGTATGCATCGCCGAGTGATTGACAGGAAGCACCATTTGGGGGTGTTACCGGGGGGGGTGTGGCCGGCGAAACGCAGGCGTGTCAGTGTGTTTGAACTAGGGGTGAGCGGGTTCGGATTTCTGAAATCCGAACCCCCCCGAGCCCCCCCGATCCGAGGCCGATCCGAGTCAGGCTCGACTTTTCCCGCCTGACTCGGATCTGAAATCGAGGCAAAACGTCATCATCCCGCCTTCCGAGTCTCGCGGGTTTTGTATCCCATATAAGGTACCCGCGTCGGCGCCATTTTCTCACTCGGCTGTGGACAGTGAAGAGGGAGGGTGGGAGTTAGGGCTGGCTGGGCTGTGTAGTGTAGTGTAGTGCAGAGTAGTGTTGTGCTGTGCTGTGCTGCGCTGTGCTGCTGTTGTCCACTACTTCAAAGTCCATAGGGGCTGGCTGTGTTGTTCTGTGCTGCTGTTGTTAATAGGGGCTGTGTCCACTACTTCAAAGTCCATAGGGGCTGGCTGGACTGTGTTGTGCAGTCAGTTCTCCATAGGGGCTGTGTCCACTCCAAAGTCCTGTGCAGTGTCCCAGTCCTAAAGGGGTGCTGTAGTGTTGTCCAGGGGGTGCTCTGTCCATCAGGGGTGCTCCCCCCAAGTGCTAAAAAAATAATATTTTTTGTGTGTTTGTGAATTGTGTGCGCAGTAGCCGCACGTGCATCAACAAAGTAGTGCCAAGTGTGCGCCTGTGTCATAAGTAAAGGGCCAGCTGGCTTGACCGTTAAAGGGTGCTGTAACCCCCAAAGTACACTCCAGTCCAAACCAAAAAAAAAAATGTTTTCTGTGTTTGTGAATTGTGTGCGCAGTAGCCGCACGTGCATCAACAAAGTAGTGCCAAGCGTGCGCCTGTGTCATAAGTAAAGGGCCGGCTGGCTTGACCGTTAAAGGGTGCTGTAACCCCCAAAGTACACTCCAAACCAAAAAAAAAATATTTTCTGTGTTTGTGAATTGTGTGCGCAGTAGCCGCACGTGCATCAACAAAGTAGTGCCAAGCGTGCGCCTGTGTCATAAGTAAAGGGCCGACTGGCTTGACCGTTAAAGGGTGCTGTAACCCCCAAAGTACACTCCAGTCCAAACCAAAAAAAAAATTATTTTCTGTGTTTGTGAATTGTGTGCGCAGTAGCCGCACGTGCATCAACAAAGTAGTGCCAAGCGTGCGCCTGTGTCATAAGTAAAGGGCCGGCTGGCTTGACCGTTAAAGGGTGCTGTAACCCCCAAAGTACACTCCAAACAAAAAAATATATATTTTCTGTGTTTGTGACTTGTGTGCACTGTGGCTGCACGTGCATCAACAAAGGAGCAGCGCCAAGCGTGCGCCTGTGTCCCATAAGTAAAGAGCTGGCTGGCTCATTTCTTAAAGGGTGGTGTAACCCACAAAGTGCACTACTCTCCAGCAAAAATAAAAAAATATTTTCTGTGTTTGTGTGCGCTTTAGCCGCACGTATATATCAATATAACATAAATGGAGGACCAAACTTTCTCCGATAAAAATAAAATAGGGAAAGATCAAGAACCACTTCCTCCTAGTGCTATTGCTGCTGCTGGGAGTTGTTCATCATCCCAGAGAGGAAGTAGGAACATCACTACTTTTACTAAACAATTGACCCTCCAACAGTCCCTAGCGATGAGGGTGAAGTACGACAGCAGTCATCCTGAAGCAAACGTATAACTGAGGCCTTGACTGCTATGTTGGTGTTAGACGTGCGTCCGGTATCCGCCATTAGTGCAGTGGGATTTAGACAATTGATGGAGGTAGTGTGTCCCCAGTTCCAAATCCCGTCTAGATTCCACCTGCATCCTCAAAGCAGCAGCAACAAGCGTGCGTCTGTCTGTTAAAGGGTGGTGACACCCTCAAAGTGTGCTACACAAACAATAAAAATATTGTTCTTTTTTTTTCGGTCTTTGTGAAATGTGTGGGCTGTAGCCGCACCTGCATCCTTAAAGCAGCAGCGACAAGCGTGCGTCTGTCTGTTAAAGGGTGGTGACACCCTCAAAGTGTGCTACACAAACAATTAAAATATTGTTCTTTTTTTTTCGGTCTTTGTGAATTGTGTGGGCTGTAGCCGCACTTGCATCCTCAAAGCAGCAGCGACAAGCGTGCGTCTGTCTGTTAAAGGGTGGTGTAACTCTCAAAGTGTTCCAAAAAATAAAAAACTATTTCTTTAATGTGTTTGTGACTTGTGTGCGATGTAGCCGCACTTGCATCCTCAAAGCAGCAGCGACAAGCGTGCCTCTGTCTCTTAAAGGGTGGTGACACCCTCAAAGTGTGCTACACAAACAATAAAAATATTCTTCTTCTTTTTTCTGTCTTTGTGAATTGTGTGGGCTGTAGCCGCACCTGCATCCTTAAAGCAGCAGCAACAAGCGTGCGTCTGTCTGTTAAAGGGTGGTGACACCCTCAAAGTGTGCTACACAAACAATAAAAATATTCTTCTTCTTTTTTCTGTCTTTGTGAATTGTGTGGGCTGTAGCCGCACTTGCATCCTCAAAGCAGCAGCGACAAGCGTGCGTCTGTCTGTTAAAGGGTGGTGTAACCCTCAAAGTGTGCTACACAAACAATAAAAATATTCTTTTTTTTTTTTCTGTCTTTGTGAATTGTGTGGGCTGTAGCCGCACTTGCATCCTCAAAGCAGCAGCGACAAGCGTGCGTCTGTCTGTTAAAGGATTACATCGGTGACAGCATCCAAGTAGGCATGTCAGACAGTCCGTACCTGTACTGGCAGGAAAAAGAAGCAATTTGGAGGTCCCTGTACAAACTGGCTCTATTTTACCTGAGTTGCCCCCCCTCCAGTGTGTACTCCGAAAGAGTGTTTAGTGCAGCCGGGAACCTTGTCAGCGAAAGGCGTAGGAGGTTGCTTCCACAAAATGTGGAGAAGATGATGTTCATAAAATGAATTATCAACTCTTCCAGGGAGACCAGCCTCCAGAAAGTACAGAGGGACCTGTGGTGGTGGATTCCAGTGGGGACGAGTACACAACACTGAAGAGGGTGAGGAATCGGTGGATGAGGAGGATGAGGATGACATCTTGCCTCCGTAGAGCCAGTTTGTGCAGGGACAGATTAATTGCCAGCTTGTTTTGTGGGGGCCCAAACGAACCAATAATTTCAGCCACAGTTGTGTGGCAGACCCTGGCGCTGAAATGATTGGTTTGTTAAAGTGTGCATGTCCTGTTTATACAACATAAGGGTGGGAGGGCCCAAGGACAATTCCATCTTGCACCTCTTTTTTTTCTTTGCATTATGTACAGTTTGGGGCCTAGTTTTTCAAACTGCCATCCTGTCTGCCACTGCAGTTTCACGCCTAGATGGGTCACGTGTTTGTGCCGCCCACTCGTGTCGCTTAGCATAGTCATCCAGCTACCTCGGTGCAACCTTTTGGACATAAAAACACTATTGTGAGGTGTGAGGTGTTCAGAATAGACTGGAAATGAGTGTAAATTAAGGTTATTGAGGTTAATAATAGCATAGGAGCAGAAAAACCTACAAATTCTGTGATTTTAGCTGTTTTTATGCTTTTTTTCAAAAAAATACAGATCCAAAACACAAAACCCAGAACCCAAAACACGGAAGGGTGGTTTTGGCAAAACCAATCCAGATCCAAAACACGAAGAAAGATCCAGATCCAAAACCAAAACACAAAACACGAAAAGTGGCCGGTGCACACCCCTAGTTTGAACGCCATTACAGGGGCAAGCATAAATTAGCCACTGCAATGCCATATGCAGCTTGGGCTTTCACTGCGTGCGATGACATTTGCTATTGCTGAGTAAGGTCAGAGCTTGTGCAAGAGTGCGTGAGGCTGCGATTGTACTCAATGTTACCGTAAGTTTTGCTAAGTATTACGGATGTGTGTAAGGTAAGGTGGATGTCTTTATGTTAGGCTGCGTATGGCATAGCGGTCGCAGACATTAGCGTATCTTCGCTGTGAGACTGCGTGCGCAATCGCTATTGCGATCGCAGTCGCCATCCGTACTCAATCAGGCCCTATACACCTTGTGGGAAAACTCACAACACTATCACAACATATTGTAGCAGTAGACTATCTGTTCTGCACGCCTATAATGGCAGGCTGGCATCCAGACTTGTACACTATTTGACAGGTTAATATCTCAAACGGTTTGAAGTAGATTCCACCAAATGGCCCAAAATATGAATTTGTAATGTAATCTAGACATATTGGGCCAAATGTAATAGGTAGTCTGTTTTAATAACAGTACAAACTCGCACTTTCTCGCACTTTTAGAAAGTGCGAGTTTGTACTGAAACTCGCAAATTCAATAGCCTGCGAACTTTTCAGCTCGAGGCTACTGCATTTGCGAGTTTAGGTGAATTGTATCAGTGATGTAACCACAAGATTAACCTCAATTAATCTTGCGGCTACGATGTAGCGGTTCCCACAATAGATGTCTATGGGGATTTCTCACCATAGACGTCTATGGAACACACAGGCTGGCCGCATTCAGCTAATTAGGGAGCTGCTCCGACGGAGATGCTCCCTGATTGGCTGGCGGCCCCTTCACTGACGGGGCACATGTGTGCCCCGGTCATTTACGCGGAGCAAAGGTATGTGTACACACATACCTTTGCTCAGTCCGTATGGTTCATTTTTTTTAGTTTTTTTATTTTAACCCCTGGATTGCCTGCTTGGACAAGTGGACGTGATCTACGCATAGGAGAGGTGAGTATGGATTTTTTTTTCAGGTACACCCCTATGGATTACTTCGGATACTAGGTGAATATGTGTGAGTGTGAGTGTGCATGAATGTTTTATTAAAATTATACTTTCACGATGTATGTTTGTTTATTTACGTATTTCTTTAGTTGTGGAACTACAAGTGCCAGCGGGCCCGTAATGCCCCGCATGCTGGTATTTGTGGTTCTCCAAATACCAGCATGCAGGGGAGGCTTGCTGGTACTTGTGGTTCTACAAATAAAGACAATATTGAAAACTTAATTTTACACTTTACACTATCAACCCGGCACCCACCGCCCTAGGGTGCCGGGGATAGCCCCGGGCTATCAGTCTAGGCCTGGGGTGCCCTGGAGAGGGGTACCCCTTTATTGGGGGGGTACCCAACTCCCAAGGGATCCCCGGCCTGGACTGACTAGCGGTCAGGGGTAATGCTTTGACCGGGGAAACCGGTGAAAGGTTTTCCCTGGCTGTGGCATTATCCCCCCGCTAGACAGAGTTCGGTGCTGGTTCTGGAATTTTCAGGGGACCCCTACTCGTTTTGTCCCCTGATTTTCCAGAACCAGGACCAGCTCAACAAAGCACTGTGCTGGTTCTTATTATACAGGGGCCCCCTACGCATTTTGGCCCCTGTATTTTTAGAACCAGAACAGGCTTTATAAAGCCCGGGGCTGGTTATGCTTTTGGGGAGGGGGTGCACGTTTTTTTTTATTTAAAAACATTTAACATAAGTACACACAGAAACATGTACATATCTCATGGATATGTGCATGTTTCTGTGTTAATCTGACCTGCTCAGGATGTACTCGCTAGTCTGAAGCAGGTCTATTATTTGGGGACTTTTGGTAAACTTTTTTTTGCGAGTCTGAAACAGACACTCTATTATATTGGACGAGTTGATTGTTTTCAATGTGAAAACATCTGGATGCGAGTTTGAGAATGGAGAGTTTTAGTAACTCTGAAAAATGCGAGTTTTAGTGAACAGACAGCCTATTACATTGGAGAGTTGTGAAAAATTGCGAGTTTAGCACCAAACTCGCAATTTACCAAAACAGACTACCTATTACATTTGGCCCATTGTATGTACTATTATCAAAAGTAACTTGTACTGTACAATGTGTGACTTGTAGGTTGTTTGCAATTATTATAAATGTTGCAAAATAAAATGAATTAAAAAATAATCTATTCAAGTCAAACTTGTTTTTCAGGTACATTTGGTGGGATAAGTAGACACACCTCCACCCTCATATGTGGAAGAGCCACAGGGGACGGAGATTTATTTAACATGTGCGTGAGAGAAAAATACATCTCTGGGATGTATAGAGAAATGGGACTCTCCCTGCAGCTATTTATAAAAATTAAAAGCAAGTTATGTTCAAGATGAGACTACACCGCTTGCTTTGATTTAAGAGTAGTATTTATTCTAAAAATTGCTGGTTACTCACAGACCTCATGGATAGTGACAATCACATCTAATGATAAGGGTCTGATTCCTGTTAGGGCCTAATCTGTGTGGAGGTTGTATGTTCTCCTCGTGGTTATGAGAGTTTCCTCCAGGTGCTCTGGTTTGCTCCCACAGTCCAAAATAGAAACATACTGGTAGGTTAATTGGGTTCTGACAAAATGGACCCATAGGTTCTGTGTGTTCTCTGTGTGATCATAAACTGAGAATGTAATCTTCACTGGGACAGATGTGAATGATTGCATATTCTCTGTACATCACTGCATTAAACTGTATGATTGGAGCATGCTTGCCGACATTCCGGCTGTACCCTCCGGGAGGGGGCAGCCCGAATGCATAGCGGCAGGGGCATGGCCTGTTATAAGGGGCATGGTCATAGGCGGCGTGGTCGAGGATATTACCCAGCAATAGGGGTACACAATGCTGATTCAGTGTGAATCGTGTAATCACTCCTCCCCCTCCTGCTACAGGGGTATGAGTGTGGGGGGGGCAAGGGGTGCGCGGGTAGGTGTCTGCCGGTAGACTTGTCTGCTTTTTCGGGTGAGTAGGCAAGTATGGATTGGAGCCAACTATTAAAAATTACTAGTGTTGTTCTCTCGACCGCTATCCCCATATGATATAAAAGTGCCATGCATAGACACAGTGGCAGAACCAACAGGTTGTGGGCTCGGGTGCTAGCAAGTAGTGACCCCCCTCCCTTAATCGCTGCCAAGTTCACTCTTCGTAAGTGTCTTTGTTGCCACCATCCAAATGTGAATGAACAAAGCTGCTGTGGCAAATATTTTACCATACAGATGTACAAAGCCTTGGAGAGAGATAAGGTGGAGATAAAGTACTGTGTTTGAAAATGACAGGAGTGATTGGTTGGTACTTTATCTCTCCACTTTATCACTCTCCAAGCTTTGATAAATCACCCCCTTAATATCTCACTCGGGGCTCTATTTACTACAATCCGCATTGGTAATGCAGATTGTAGTGTGATATTACCGAGTGAATTCGCATTGCAAATTCAGGCAATATCACAGGGATTTACTACAAATCCCTTGCAGGGACAGAGCTTGCGATAAAGCTCTGTCCCTGCTAATCCCCTTCGGAGCCTTATCACGGTATTTTCGCAAAAAATACCGTGATTAAGTGCCCGTGCATGCGCCGACCGTTCGCCGCAGCTACCCCCCCTCCGGCACTAAGCCCCACCCCCGGCACTAAGCCCCGCCCCCATGATCGTGGACCCCCCGCGATGGTGATCGACAGCTCGCACTGTTTTGTAGGTGGGGTGGGGACGTGGCTGGCCAAACGGAGACGTTTCCGAAGGAACACCTGCCGTTTGGGGGTGGCCCCACTGACATCACGAGTGATGTCAGTGGTGAGCTTCCGGCTCTAAAAGAGATGAAAGCTCACTGGGGCTTGCGGCTAATGAGACCCTACCACAAGGGTCTCGTCGCAAGCCCCGATGGTCGCGATGGTCTTGACCATCGTGACCATCAACTTGGCCGCTCACTAAAGCTGTGGGTGGTCACTCACAGCTTAGCGAACGGCCAGGAGGCCGGCTCTTTACAGGGAACTGGCCGCCCTCATTCAGAGCGAGCGCTCGCATTTTGCAAGTGGCTCTGAATGAGGTCCAGAGTTTGTTCAGGCTTTTACTGCTCACTGACTGGCTTATGGCATAGCTCATTGAGCTGCGCTGTGAAGAGTCTAACAGCAATTGAGGATCACGCTGGTAATCCTCCCTTGATCCCGCTCTGGCTGCAGAGACAGGCCTTTTGGGTCTCATGGACCACGGTTTGTGACAGCACAATTATTGGGGGACCACATCCCCAGAAATCTGGCTACTATGATTGTCCTTATATGAACAAATTATAGCTTAAATCAGGGCCGGACTGCCCATCTGGTTGTTCTGGCAAATGTCAGAGGGGCCGCTGGCCAGATGTCCCGGTGCCTCCTTTGGCACTGATTCAGTGACCTGCATGCAGCTGCAGCAGCCTTGAGAAACGGTGAAAATATCATTTTTAATCAGGCACCGGTCGCGAGCCAATGGGAACTCGCGGATTAGCAACCGGCGCCAGATTAAAAATGATGGCGGCTCAAGACCAATTCAACAAGGGAGGTGAGAGACTGCAAGAGGGACACCGGGTGGGGGTTGCATAATGTGTAAGGGGCAATACTGTGGGGCAAAATGTGTAATAAGGGAGATTACTGTGGAGCATAATGTGTTATAAGAGGCATTACTGTGTGGCATAATGTGTAAGGGGCAAAACTGTGTGGCATAATGTGTAAGGGGCAAAACTGTGTGGCATAATGTGTAAGGGGCATAACTGTGGGGCATAATGTGTTATAAAGGGCATTACTGTGGGAGCATAATGTGTAAGAGGCATTACTGTGTGTAGCATTATTTGTAGGGGGCAAAGCTGTGGGGCATAATGTGTTATAAGGGGCATAATGTTTAAGGGGCACTATTACTGCATGGCATAATGTGTTATAAGGGGGACTACTACTGTGTGGCATAATGTTTATAAGGAGTACAGCTGTGTAGCATAACGTGAATAGGCAGTGTGGCATAATGTGAATTGGCTCTGTGCTGTAATGTGAATAAGGAGCACTACTGTGTGACGTAATGTGAATAAGGGACACTACTGTGCGGTGTAATGTGACTAAGGGGCACAACTGTGCGGTGTAATGTGACTATGGGGCACTACTATGTGACATCATCTGAACTGAAGGTACTATTGTGTGGCCCCTTCCCAGCGAGACCACACCTGTTTTTTTTTTGCGCGCACTATCTCTTCTGCATTTGTTGATGGTTGCACCAATGCTCTGTATGCACATAGGGCACCAAAATGTGTAGTTATGGCTCTGCTTTGGTGTGCACAGATGTGTCATCCTCTGTGTTCAGATGCTGACGCAAGGTGGGCCTGTGTCCTTTAAATGCCAGGGCCTATTTTTAGTCCCAGACTGGCCCTGGCTTAAGCACATCATATTATGTGATGACCACTATACCATACTGATCAAATGCAACAAAATTCTACTCCGCAGCAAATAATACAATTCCTACCCCTTACCTAACCTGGGCTAGATTAGTGTTACAGGTGTGTTAACTTTTATTTCTTCATTCAGCACAGGTAACTGCAATTGGAAAATATGTAGGAAATGTGTAGCAAGTAACAATGGCCCTCATTCAGAGCCGCTCGCAATTAACGCTCGCTCGTTTATAAAAAGGGGGTGGCTATTCAAATGAACCGTTCGCTCTTTGCGGTCTGTTGCCGCCTCCATGTCTGAACGAGCGAGCAAAACATACGCTCGTTTATTTGATAAAAACGCCCCCTGGCCGCTCGCATCATACGTCATGTCCGCTATTTATTAGATTAATCGAGTACATCGAACAGCGTATGAACTGCTCGCTATTCTTGTGGTTGGTTTTTTCAACCACAATATTGCGAGCAGTTCTGACTATAAAATAACCCAGTGACGTGGTGAATGACGCTGCTGTATTAATTATGCACACCCATAAAACGCCCGCTTTGACCTTTAAGCACGCCTGCGTTCTGATCTCCACTCCCCCTTTTCAAGCACCTTCCCCTGTTACCACCCACATACGCCTCATTCTGTCACTCAAATTAGCAGGCACTCGCTATATAGCGAACAAACGATTTTCGGCCGCACTGACTGGTTCGCGCATGCGTACTAAAAACCGTACGCATGCGCGGATGTGCAAATATCGCTCGGAACAAGCGTACTGCCGCTTACGAGCAGCTCTGAATGAGGGCCAATGACTTACATGGCTGAGATTAAAACGCAAAGTAATCAAAATGAACTGAGCTATTGTTTTCATTGAATAAAGATTGTCACACATGCTGCAGTTCATCTGTGCAGCATAACTGCAGAATGTCTGCATCTCTAGCTACTCACGCATGGTGTCTGGTTTTAAAGTGACTTCATTGAATGTGTCACTCAGACACAGAAAACTAATGCACTGTAGGCTGAAGCCACTTTCAGCTCCTAGCACGCACCATAGTTACTGCTATAGTGTAACCCATTGTGTTCTAAGTGATATGGGAACCTCACTGCTGTGTGACTTGATGCATGAAGGTATACAGGGCCTGAATCAGCAAGGAACACAGTTGCTAATACGCACGCAATTGGTCGATTAATTTGCACTGTGGAAAGGCAGGCAGGCCTCCCGGAAGCCGCCGACCCCTCCGACCCCCCCCTTCCTCGCGATAACTTGAGAAACCCCCGCAGCGGAAAGGGGGGGACGGTGACGCGATTCAGCATTTTCGCCCCGCCCTCTGCTTCACAATGCCTGTAATATCAGCATTGTGTAGAGGGGACAGTGCCAAATTGATGCAATTGGTGACCCCGACCCTGCTCCGCCCACAAATGACAGTAAGCTGTCCGGCCATGCCCCCTTGCGCCAGCCACGCCCCCCTGCCATGCCGATCTGGCTGCTCCCTCCCGAAAGGGGCAACCATGGAGTAAGGGGAAGTGGGTGTCCTTATGTCAGGCTGCGTACGCAATGTGAATGCACACATTTAAGTAGCACCACTGATATTAGCAACTGCGTTGTGTGCGTATAAGCAGAATTGCGTTCCGTAGTGAATCAGGCCCACAGAAAAGAGTCATGCAAGAAGAGTGAAATCAGGTAAACATTATTAGAGCTATATATTTGCAAATAAATCAAAATAAATAAGAAATGATACACAGATGTACATTTATTCCATAATTTTCCCTAACATTTCTAAGAGGCAAGTAAGCATTATTCTTGCTTTCAGTGAAGGATGCTTCTAATGACAGCATCCACTATAAATCCTGCCACCCACTTCCTCTTGTATATTGCACTCCTTGTACCTGGAGGGCCTAATGGTATACTCTACAGATGATTAATACCTGAGATGACAAACTGCTGTCACTGAAGGATTAAATTAGCCTATTTTTCATGAAACATTCCTTGGCATTATATACTTGGATTTTTATCATTGTTACAAGCTTTCCTAGTTCTTTTTAAAAGTATAGTTGTAGTTATATTGCTCTTCTAATCTTTGCATATTGTTATGTTTGACTACATTGTGATGGGATGTTGACATAAAAGTACTCAGGTGTGCTGTAAAAAGTGGCTCTACTAGAGAGGTTTAGGTGTGAATATTTTTGCAGAAGTTCAGAAGTTTCATGCTACATACTTCCCGAGCCTGTAAATCCTCATAATGACAATGCTTTTGTTACAGAGACAGCTGATGATCGGAGACTTGGATGGGATGATTGACAAGTCGCAGCACATCATTTACTGGCCTCCATGGCAACCGCCAGAAACAGTTTCTTGGCCTGAAAGCATGAAACTCCTGGCTATGGTTTCAGTAGACACGCAGTCTAGTAACTAGCTTGAGCGAACCAAGTCAATGCACCACTAGTACTAATGTTACTAATGTTACATACAATGTATAGATTTAGCCAGACTTACAGATACATATATAAACCCGAGTATTCATGTGGGCACAGGGGTTAAAGTGCCCAGGAATGGGGCGGAATTGCATTCCATCACTTCTATTTGGAGAAGGAACCAGTTCCACCTCCTTCGACCCACCTCAGCCCTGTGCCACAGGGAGGCTCCATTTGCTGGGCACCTGCTGAGATTTTGTTAGCAGTGGGAGCTCGGCTTCACTATAGGGGGCATAACTTCTGGGGGCACTACTACTGGGGGCACTACTAGAGGGGGCACTACTAGAGGGGGCATTATTATTGGTGGCACTACTACAGGGGACATTACTTCTACAGGAGGTATTACTACAGGGGGCACCACTCCTGGGTGCACTGAATAAGGGACACCACTACTGGGGGCACTGCATAAGGGGCACTTCCACTACTAAGGGCACTGCATAAGGGGTACCACTACTGGGGACACTGCATAAGGGGCACCACTACAACGGGCATTGCATAAGGGGCACTACTGCTGTGGGCATTATGTATAATGGGGACTACTACTGTGGGTATTATGTGTGTTAGGGGCACTACTACTGTGGGCACTGTGTACAGTATAAAGGGCACAAATGTGGGCATTGTGTAAAAAGGGCACTGCTGTGTGTCATACATGAATAAGGGACACTACTATGTGGTGTAATATGAATCAGGGGTGAATCAAGACTGTGCTACTGTGAGTTGTAATTTTAGTTGGGAAAACTATTGTGTGACCACGCCTCTTTCTTTCTTTCTTTTGAGACCACATCCCTTCTTCCGGCTCCCACTGTTCCTTATATTAAAAAAGTGCAGGGGGGGGGTAGGAGTGTTGCACCACTTCAATAGAACCACTTTAAGCACTGTGTGGGCATTATACAAAGGTGCAGCAGTATACAGTGCTGGAAATTTGGTGTGTTTTGATCAGGGATGTGCATGAAAAGGTGGACGGGGAGGCAGTGCCATACACATTTTACTCCAGAGTTTTGACTTTGAAAATTATTAGAATAATACAAAGAAGATATTTATAATATTTTCTTTACATTTTTCTTATAATTTATATATTCAAAACTCTGGAGTATACCTAAGTATGACAGGAAAGGCTCTGCCTCACATGACCACACATCACTGGCCTATAGCCATGTATCATATATTTATGTGTAAGGTTCCACACAGTTCTGTGACACCAGGCAGCAGGTATAACAATTTATACTGAAAACAAATCATACTTAAAAAGATAAATAGTACATATGAAGGTGATGTAGAACGGCAGACATGAGTAAAAGGGGAGAGGGGTTCCTGCTTGTGAGCACTTACAGTTTGGAGAGGGAATTTCATTGTTCTATTTGAAAGCACCAAATTGTGTGTTGTATCAATAACTTGCAGATAATTAATTTTAGTAAGAAAACAAAAAGACATTGAACTAATGTTTTCGGAAAGTCAAAATAGGGCAGATATCTAATATTGGTCACAGTCCCTCTATTTCCAACAGTATTCTGGTGCTTGGTAATGGCAGCTAATGACATCTTCAGATAGAGTTAGCATGCCTTATGATACAAAGAAGGTAGCAATCCTTGCTTTGGAATCGGTATTAAATACAGATGGATGGGATGCCGGCTGTCAGTACACTGACAGCGGCATCCCGATGGTTAAAATCCTGACAGGGGAACATTAAGTAATGTTCCCCTGTCCTATTTAACCCCTAACCCCCTTTCCTGCTCCCTTATACTAACCCTATGTGCCTAACCATAACCCCCCGGTGGTGCCCGAACCTATCACCCCCTGCCCGTAGCCTAATTTACTAAAGGTAAATACGCAAACTGCATAGTATGTAAAACAAACAAATATGATTAAATATACAGTATTGTGGCATCTGATGTGGCTGTGTAAATGCCACTGGTGATCACCTTAATAAGTAAAGAAACTATATTTTCACAGAGTAAAATAAAATGGCATGAGGCTAGAGCATTAGTCAGTGGCATGACTACAATTGATGCAGATGGGAAGGGGGACCTTCTGACGTACACCCTGCATCCAGAACAGACACTTAGCAGGATATTAGAATGCTGTCGGTGCTATCTCCAGTGGTGTCTTCAGAAGTATGACCAGAGCTGTGGAGTGCCTGGCCAGGCCCGGGTAATTACAAGGGGGTATGGCCTAATGCAAATTACACACCAGCCTCCTTATTTGCTATCATGTCTCTGGCATATGCGCTACAACCTCTAAAGACGTGTGCTGACATGGGTAAGAAGGTGTACGCAAAACTCTGTACATGTAATTTGGATATTTATTAATAAATATAATACAGAATTATTGATGTAACATATATTGGAGTTTAAACATTAAACAAATTAAAAACATTTTTTAAAGATGCTACTATAAAAATTAGGGGTGAGCGGGTTCGGATTTCTGAAATCCGAACCCCCCCGAGCCCCCCCGATCCGAGTCCGATCCGAGTCAGGCTCGACTTTTCCCGCCTGACTCGGATTCTGAAATCGAGGCAAAACGTCATCTTCCCGCCTTCCGAGTCTCGCGGGTTTTGGATCCTATATAAGGTACCCACGTCGGCGCCATTTTCTCACTCGGCTGTGGACAGTGAAGAGGGAGGGTGGGAGTTAGGGCTGTGTAGTGTAGTGTAGTGTAGTGCTGCTGTTGTCCACTACTTCAAAGTCCATAGGGGCTGGCTGTGTTGTGCTGTGCTGCTGTTGTTAATAGGGGCTGTGTCCACTACTTCAAAGTCCATAGGGGCTGGCTGGACTGTGTTGTGCAGTCAGTTCTCCATAGGGGCTGTGTCCACTCCAAAGTCCTGTGCAGTGTCCCAGTCCTAAAGAGGTGCTGTAGTGTTGTCCAGGGGGTGCTCTGTCCATCAGGGGTGCTCCCCCCAAGTGCTAAAAATATAATATATTTTCTGTGTTTGTGAATTGTGTGCGCAGTAGCCGCACGTGCATCAACAAAGTAGTGCCAAGCGTGCGCCTGTGTCATAAGTAAAGGGCCGGCTGGCTTGACCGTTAAAGGGTGCTGTAACCCCCGAAAGTACACTCCAGTCCAAACCCAAAAAAAATTATTTTCTGTGTTTGTGAATTGTGTGCGCAGTAGCCGCACGTGCATCAACAAAGTAGTGCCAAGCGTGCGCCTGTGTCATAAGTAAAGGGCCGGCTGGCTTGACCGTTAAGGGTGCTGTAACCCCCGAAAGTACACTCCAGTCCAAACCAAAAAAAAAATTATTTTCTGTGTTTGTGAATTGTGTGCGCAGTAGCCGCACGTGCATCAACAAAGTAGTGCCAAGCGTGCGCCTGTGTCATAAGTAAAGGGCCGGCTGGCTTGACCGTTAAGGGTGCTGTAACCCCCGAAAGTACACTCCAGTCCAAACCAAAAAAAAAATTATTTTCTGTGTTTGTGAATTGTGTGCGCAGTAGCCGCACGTGCATCAACACAGTAGTGCCAAGCGTGCGCCTGTGTCATAAGTAAAGGGCCGGCTGGCTTGACCGTTAAGGGTGCTGTAACCCCCGAAAGTACACTCCAGTCCAAACCAAAAAAAAAATTATTTTCTGTGTTTGTGAATTGTGTGCGCAGTAGCCGCACGTGCATCAACAAAGTAGTGCCATGCGTGCGCCTGTGTCATAAGTAAAGGGCCGGCTGGCTTGACCGTTAAAGGGTGCTGTAACCCCCGAAAGTACACTCCAGTCCAAACCAAAAAAAAATTATTTTCTGTGTTTGTGAATTGTGTGCGCAGTAGCCGCACGTGCATCAACAAAGTAGTGCCAAGCGTGCGCCTGTGTCATAAGTAAAGGGCCGGCTGGCTTGACCGTTAAGGGTGCTGTAACCCCCGAAAGTACACTCCAGTCCAAACCAAAAAAAAAAATATTTTCTGTGTTTGTGAATTGTGTGCGCAGTAGCCGCACGTGCATCAACAAAGTAGTGCCAAGCGTGCGCCTGTGTCATAAGTAAAGGGCCGGCTGGCTTGACCGTTAAGGGTGCTGTAACCCCCGAAAGTACACTCCAGTCCAAACCAAAAAAAAATTATTTTCTGTGTTTGTGAATTGTGTGCGCAGTAGCCGCACGTGCATCAACAAAGTAGTGCCAAGCGTGCGCCTGTGTCATAAGTAAAGGGCCGGCTGGCTTGACCGTTAAGGGTGCTGTAACCCCCGAAAGTACACTCCAGTCCAAACCAAAAAAAAAATAATTTTCTGTGTTTGTGAATTGTGTGCGCAGTAGCCGCACGTGCATCAACAAAGTAGTGCCAAGCGTGCGCCTGTGTCATAAGTAAAGGGCCGGCTGGCTTGACCGTTAAGGGTGCTGTAACCCCCGAAAGTACACTCCAGTCCAAACCAAAAAAAAAATTATTTTCTGTGTTTGTGAATTGTGTGCGCAGTAGCCGCACGTGCATCAACAAAGTAGTGCCAAGCGTGCGCCTGTGTCATAAGTAAAGGGCCGGCTGGCTTGACCGTTAAAGGGTGCTGTAACCCCCGAAAGTACACTCCAGTCCAAACCAAAAAAAAATTATTTTCTGTGTTTGTGAATTGTGTGCGCAGTAGCCGCACGTGCATCAACAAAGTAGTGCCAAGCGTGCGCCTGTGTCATAAGTAAAGGGCCGGCTGGCTTGACCGTTAAGGGTGCTGTAACCCCCGAAAGTACACTCCAGTCCAAACCAAAAAAAAAATTATTTTCTGTGTTTGTGAATTGTGTGCGCAGTAGCCGCACGTGCATCAACAAAGTAGTGCCAAGCGTGCGCCTGTGTCATAAGTAAAGGGCCGGCTGGCTTGACCGTTAAAGGGTGCTGTAACCCCCAAAGTACACTCCAGTCCAAACCAAAAAAAAAATTATTTTCTGTGTTTGTGAATTGTGTGCGCAGTAGCCGCACGTGCATCAACAAAGTAGTGCCAAGCGTGCGCCTGTGTCATAAGTAAAGGGCCGGCTGGCTTGACCGTTAAAAGGTGCTGTAACCCCCGAAAGTACACTCCAGTCCAAACCAAAAAAAAATTATTTTCTGTGTTTGTGAATTGTGTGCGCAGTAGCCGCACGTGCATCAACAAAGTAGTGCCAAGCGTGCGCCTGTGTCATAAGTAAAGGGCCGGCTGGCTTGACCGTTAAGGGTGCTGTAACCCCCGAAAGTACACTCCAGTCCAAACCAAAAAAAAAATTATTTTCTGTGTTTGTGAATTGTGTGCGCAGTAGCCGCACGTGCATCAACAAAGTAGTGCCAAGCGTGCGCCTGTGTCATAAGTAAAGGGCCGGCTGGCTTGACCGTTAAAGGGTGCTGTAACCCCCGAAAGTACACTCCAGTCCAAACCAAAAAAAAATTATTTTCTGTGTTTGTGAATTGTGTGCGCAGTAGCCGCACGTGCATCAACAAAGTAGTGCCAAGCGTGCGCCTGTGTCATAAGTAAAGGGCCGGCTGGCTTGACCGTTAAAGGGTGCTGTAACCCACAAAGTACACTCCAGTCCAAACCCAAAAAAAAATTATTTTCTGTGTTTAGCCGCACGTATATATCAAATCGATATAACATAAATGGAGGACCAAACTTTCTCCGATAAAAATAAAATAGAGAAAGATCAAGAACCACTTCCTCCTAGTGCTGAAGCTGCTGCCACTAGTCATGACATAGACGATAACATGCCATCAACGTCGTCTGCCAAGGCCGATGCCCAATGTCATAGTAGAGGGCACATACAATCCCAAATGGCAAAGTTCAGGAAAATGACCTTGAAAAAGACATTTAAATCAGCTGAAGAGAAACGTAAACTTGCCAATATGCCATTTACGACACGGAGTGGCAAGGAACGGCTAAGGTCGATCCCTAGTATGTTCATGACTAGTGGTTCAGCTTCACATGACGATGGAAGCCCTCCTCCCACTAAAAAAATCAAAAGAGTTAAGCTGGCAAAAGCACAGCGAAGAACTGTGCTTTCTAAGAAGATATCACAAATCCCCAAGGAGAGTCCAAGTGTGGTGGTGGTTGCGATGCCTGACCTTCCCAGCACTGGACGGGAAGAGGTGGCTCTTTCCACCATTTGCACGCCCCCTGCAAGTGCTGAAAGGAGCACCCACAGTCCACTTGCTGATATGCAAATTGAAGATGTCACTGTTGAAGTACAACAGGATGAGGATACTGGTGTAGCTGGCGCTGAGGAGGAAGTTGGCGAGGAGGATTCTGATGGTGATGTGGTTTGCTTAAATCAGGCTCCGGGGGAGACAGTTGTTGTCCGTGGGATGAAAAAGCCCATCACGGTCATGCCTGGGCAGAAGACCAAACATTCCACCTCTTTGGTCTGGCAATATTTCTATCCAAATCCGGACAACAACTGTCTTGCCATATGTACCATATGTAAAGGTGAAATAAGTAGGGGTAGGGACGTCAACCACCTAGGAACATCCTCCCTTATACGGCACCTGCAGCGCGTTCATAAAAAGTTACTGTCAAGTTCAGAAACTTTGGCTAAGACCGTAAGCAGTCCAGGGACACCTAAATCCCGTTGTCCTGTTGTATCCAAGCGCCTGCAAACCACACCGTCAACTCCCTCCTCGTCAATTTCCTCCTTAGTTAGGATCGGAAGTAGTCCTGCAGGCCATGTCACTGGCATGACTGACTCTCCTATCCGGGATTCCTCCGGAGGATCCTGCATTGCTACGCCTACTGCTGCCGCTGCTGCTGTTGCTGCTGCTGGGAGTCGTTCATCATCCCAGAGAGGAAGTAGGAACACCACTACTTTTACTAAACAATTGACCCTCCAACAGTCCTTAGCGAGGAGGATGAAGTACGACAGCAGTCATCCTGAAGCAAAACGTATAACTGAGGCCTTGACTGCTATGTTGGTGTTAGACGTGCGTCCGGTATCCGCCATTAGTGCAGTGGGATTTAGACAATTGATGGAGGTAGTGTGTCCCCGGTTCCAAATCCCGTCTAGATTCCACTTCACTAGGCAGGCGATACCGAGACTGTACAGAAACGTCAGAAAAAGTGTCCTCAGTGTCCTGAAAAATGCCGTTGTACACAATGTCCACTTAACCACGGACATGTGGACAAGTGGAACAGGGCAGACTAAGGACTATATGACTGTGACAGCCCACTGGGTAGATGTATCACCTTACGCAGCAACAGCAGCAGCGTCACCAGTAGCAGCATCTCAGAAATGCCAGCTCGTTACAAGGCAGGCTACGCTGTGTATCACCGGTTTCAGTAAGAGGCACACCGCCGACAACCTCTTAGAGAAACTGAGGGAAATCATCGCCCAGTGGCTTACCCCACTTAGACTCTCCTGGGGATTTGTGATATCTGACAACGCCACCAATATTGTGCGGGCATTACATCTGGGCAAATTCCAGCACGTCCCATGTTTTGCTCACACAATAAACTTGGTGGTGCAGAATTTTCTGAAAAGCGACAGGGGCGTGCAGGAGACGCTTTGGGTGGCCCGAAAAATTTCTGGCCACTTTCGCCATTCAGCGACTGCGTGCCGAAGACTGGAGCGCCAGCAAACACTCTTGAACCTGCCCCGCCATCACCTGAAGCAAGAGGTTGTGACGCGGTGGAACTCAACCCTCTATATGCTTCAGAGGATGGAGGAGCAGCAAAAGGCCATACAAGCCTATACATCCACCTATGACATAGGCAAAGGAGGGGGTATGCACCTGACTTAAGCGCAGTGGAGAATGATTTCCGTGTTGTGCAAGGTTCTCCAGCCCTTCGAACTTGCCACACGTGAAGTCAGTTCAGACACTGCCAGCTTGAGTCAGGTCATTCCCCTCATCAGGCTTTTGCAGAAGCAGCTGGAGAAAGTGAAGGAGGAGCTAAGACGGAGCGATTCCGCTCGGCATGTGGGACTTGTGGATGAAGCCCTTTATTCGCTTTGCCAGGATTCCAGGGTGGTCAATCTGTTGAAATCAGACCACTACGTTTTGGCCACCGTGCTCGATCCTAGGTTTAAAGCCTATGTGGTGTCTCTCTTTCCGGCCGACACAAGCCTGCAGAGGTGCAAAGACCTGCTGGTGAACACACTGTCAGCTGAAGCGGAACGTGACACGTCAACGGCTCCTTCTTCATTTTCTCCTGCAACTGGGGCTGCCAGGAAAAAACTTAGGTATCCTAAGCAACCCGCTGGCGGTGATGCAGGGCAGGCAGGACCAAGTTTGGACATCTGGTCCGGACTGAAGGACCTGGCAACAATTTCTGACATGTCTACTGTCACTGCATATGATACTGTCACCATTGACAGAATGGTGGAGGATTACATCGGTGACAGCATCCAAGTAGGCATGGCAGACAGTCCATACCTGTACTGGCAGGAAAAAGAGGCAATTTGGAGGCCCCTGTACAAACTGGCTCTATTTTACCTGAGTTGCCCCCCCTCCAGTGTGTACTCCGAAAGAGTGTTTAGTGCAGCCGGGAACCTTGTCAGCGAAAGGCGTAGGAGGTTGCTTCCACAGAATGTGGAGAAGATGATGTTCATCAAAATGAATTATCAGCTCTTCCAGGGAGACCAGCCTCCAGAAGGTACAGAGGGACCTGTGGTGGTGGATTCAAGTGGGGACGAGTTAATACTTTGTGAGGATGAGGATGTACACACTGAAGAGGGTGAGGAATCGGTGGATGAGGAGGATGAGGATGACATCTTGCCTCCATAGAGCCAGTTTGTGCAGGGACACATTAATTGCCAGCTTGTTTTGTGGGGGCCCAAACGAACCAATCATTTCAGCCACAGTTGTGTGGCAGACCCTGGCGCTGAAATGATTGGTTTGTTAAAGTGTGCATGTCCTGTTTATACAACATAAGGGTGGGTGGGAGGGCCCAAGGACAATTCCATCTTGCACCTCTTTTTTTTCTTTGCATTATGTACAGTTTGGGGCCTAGTTTTTCAAACTGCCATCCTGTCTGCCACTGCAGTTTCACGCCTAGATGGGTCACGTGTTTGTGCCGCCCACTCGTGTCGCTTAGCATAGTCATCCAGCTACCTCGGTGCAACGTTTTGGACATAAAAACACTATTGTGAGGTGTGAGGTGTTCAGAATAGACTGGAAATGAGTGTAAATTAAGGTTATTGAGGTTAATAATAGCATAGGAGCAGAAAAACCTACAAATTCTGTGATTTTAGCTGTTTTTATGCTTTTTTTCAAAAAAATACAGATCCAAAACACAAAACCCAGAACCCAAAACACGGAAGGGTGGTTTTGGCAAAACCAATCCAGATCCAAAACACGAAGAAAGATCCAGATCCAAAACCAAAACACAAAACACGAAAAGTGGCCGGTGCACACCCCTAATAAAAATATAGTCTTGTGTTCTTGACGTTTAATTATGATGTACTGTCCTATAAACAGCATTTACAGAAAAAACTTTGGTTTTCATTCTTTTTTGCTTCCTCTATCTTCTATTGATGTAGAAAGGTAGAAAGGGAGGAATGTAATAAGGTGCAAAGTTGCATCAGTACTTACCGAATGCCGTTTCAGCCGCCACATTTCCCATAGAAATGCATTGGCTGAATGTTCACTGGCTAAGAGAGATGAGCCCCCGCCTCTCAGCCAATGAGTTACCCCATAGTCTTTAATGGTGGGAATCGCAAGGTTACTAATGTGTATTCCCACCATTAAAGTCTATGCGGGAACCGCTCAATTGTTCCTTTTCCCCATACTCACACATGAACGTCCAGCCAATGCATTACTATGGGAAATGCAGCAGACCAAAAGCAAGGGAAGGGTGAAGATGTTTTTTATTTTACAGGTACCGATCGTAAATTCTACTTGACATAGGGACAGAACGGTGCTACAGACAAGGTGAGTATGTAATGTGAGTGCAGGTGAGTGTGAGTGAATGAGTGAGTGTATGTATGTGTAAAAAAAAATATACAATATATGGTGTCTTGTCATTTTTAAAACTTTTTACCAGTGGGCCCTTAATGTAGCCCATTACCAGGTGCCATCCGTGTCCCCCCTGGTCGCAGCTTGCATCCCTGAGGGTTGGACTTGCCCATCTGTGTCTAGGCCTGGCAGTCTCTCCGGCGGATTCCGTGGTTGCTATGCATGGATTCTGCCATCTTGGATTTAATTCACATGACTGCATTCACCAACTGGGTTCCCACTGTGACGCTCACATGACCTGCCTGGCCAACAGGTGCAAGAAGAGCCCTACTTAAACGCTGTCTGGTGATATGCTCATTGCAAGAACAACACTTCCCACTTAGAGTTCAGTACCCTGATTCCTGGCTTTGGTTGCTTCAGCTCTCCAGCCTTTTTGTATTACCAAGTGCATTACGTATCTGATTCAGGGCCTGATTCATTACCGTTTAGAATCGGCCAATTGCTGCGCACGCATATGCATCGCAGTGCGAGTGCGCGAACCGGTCACTGAGATGGGGACTGTGATCGCAGTGACTACGCAGACCTATCGCAGAGTGATTGACAGGAAGTACCATTTGAGAGGGTGGTCGGGGAAACGCAGGCCAGTGTGTTTGAACGCCGTTGCAGGGGCATGCATAAATTATCCACTATGATGCCTTACACAGCTTTAGTACACATAGCATACAATGAAGTTAGCAATCTCTGAGTATGGTGAGAGAATGTGCAAGTGCGCATGAGGCTGCGATGGTAGTCGATGTTACCGACGGTTTTGCAGTCTTGCTAGGATTACGGATGTGTGTAAGGTAAAGTGGGCATCCTTATGTTGTGCTGCAGCGGCATAGCAATCGCAGTGGATTAGCATACTATCGCAGTTGAACTGCGTGTGTAATCGCTATTGCAATCACAGTTGCGATCCGTAATGAATCAGCCCCTCAGTCCCTAGCTAATTGTATTACCAAGTGCTTTCTGCATCCGACTCTGGGCCTGATTCAGAGCCGGACGCTCTGACCAGAGCGCTCGCTCTGAATCAGGGCTCTCCTACCTAAACTTGGAGCGGCCTCCTGGCCGCTCGCATAGCTGTGGGTGACCACCCACAGCATATGTGAGCGGCCAAAAAGATGGTCGCGATGGTCAAGACCATCGGGCTTGCGACGAGACCCTGCGGTAGGGTCTCGGTGTCCGCAAGCCCTGGAGTGATTTTGGCTCTATCAGAGCCAAAAACACTTTTTGCAACGCCGTATGCTGCCGAGGGGGGGGGGGGGGGGCGCAGTGGGCCCCCTCAGCCCGGCTCATAATCAGTGGGGGCGCGATCAGCTTGTGCCTCTGAAAGTGTACTAGAGATGCCGGGCTGTTAATTTCACCACACAGAAATTAGTTTAAAACACATGCAAAGTTACGGATGAAGCACAACCGAACTTGGCATGAGAAAAAAAGGCGCCCGCTGCATCGTAACATCCATATACAGATTCAGACTCAGTCGTACACAGACATTTAAAAGTTGCATATCAAATTAATTAGTGCTGTCTTGCAAAGCGGTTTTGTGGCATCCGATTGTCTAACTTATTTAGACCAGTGCTCGAAGTGTGCCGGTATGCAACGGTATGACATACCGGCACTTCAAGCAATAAACTTTTTTTTTCCTAGGTGGAAGGACAGAGGGCAGAGCGGTCCAAGCTACATGCTCGGCCCGCTACTGTCAGTGATTTACGCTGCCCACAAGCTGTCAGTCACTGTCTGGAGCACAGCCCCTAAAGCCAGCCACATTGAGTGTTTATGCGGCTGGCTCAGTGCGCCGCTGCTCGCCTTCCCCCGCCGATGGTGCAATCTCCAGCATGATTGTACCTCCAAACCTCCGCGTGTCAGTTGCCTGTCCTGAAGGTCTCTGCAGCATCCATTACATGCTGCATAGACATTGTTCCTCTGCTGCCGCCATCCATCCCCCGCCTGTGCCACTGCCGTTTAAATGTGTGTACCCAGAGCCGTATCCTGCCCCCGCCGGAAGGTCTCTATCATCCCAGCATTGTGCCTCCAAAACCCCGCCTGCATGAGCCGTGTGCCTGTCCGCCGCACACCCCCTGTCGGGCAAGGCTGCCATCGGGGGGTTCCGCAGCACATCACTAATCCCACCTCTGAACTGTTTGTAGCACCTGGAGTAGCGTTCTCCAACCCCTCACTCATAGCAGGGGGGCTTCTTCATTTAAGAGTAAGGCAATCCCAGCTGACTGTCAGCTCCTCTGATTCTCCGCCCCCAACTCTGCTCCACCCAGATATTCCTCCTCCCAGCTGCTAGTTCTGCTTCAGTTCATTCATTGTACCTCCATTGCTGCTCTGCCATACTGCTGCTGTGCTGCCAGAGTAATGGCATGCATGCACAATTTCCCAAGGGTGCCTCTACCTCTGTGCTTTTCTCCCCAAACCTCTACAATTGTGCCACTACCTAGCTCCCCACTGACTCTCACTCCAAAAGTCTGCTTCTGACCCCCCCTTCTAAAGTTGTGCCTCTGACCCTCCCCTCCAAAGTTGTGCTCTGACCCTCCCCTCCAAAGTTGTGCCTCTGACCCTCCTCTCCAATGGTGTGCCTCTGGCTTCCACTACCCAAAGGTGCCTCTACCCCCCTTCCCCAAGTGTGCCTCCAGCCACTCCCTCCCCATGTGTACCTACCTCTAACCCTCCTTACCTTCCCATCTCTGAACATGTCCAAACACTGCTCCCCCCTCCCAGATCTGTTGGGCCGGTGATGTCCGCACTGTAGATCCATGTCTTCAGACACAACCAATGGGTCTGAGAAGGCAGGAGTGGGTGTCTTTTTACATAAGACACCATCTGCAGCATTAGCAGATTTCCTGCGTCTGAAGTCACAGGAACGATCGACACTGTGTCTGAATTAGCCAGTGTGTGTTGGGAGCTTCATAGCATTTGCTTGATCTGGGAGCCAGGGCTCCATTCTGCATCCACCAGGTCAGAGTTTCGGGGAGATGTGGGGGAAGCCCTGGTGACGGGTACTGTCTCGAAGGTCTTTGCAGCATCCATTACACGTGCAGAGAAATTGTGCCTCAGCCACCGCCCATCCCCCGCAGGGTACAGTGAAAGGGATCACAGCCCGACAGTCCCTCATACTGGCCTCTGTGATGAGGGTGACTGTACAGCTGACTAAGGGAGCCCTTGAGCTTGTTTCTAGTGCTGGCGCCTCTTAATTACTGGGGCCCTCCCTAGTACAACAGTTGGTGCCACTGGCTCCTGCACTTCTCCCTGCTTCCTTCCTCACTCCTCTGGATAGAACCCTCTCCGCTTCACCTAGTTGGAGTCAGACAGCCTCCTCCTCAGCTGTTAAAGCAGCAACCGGTGAGTAATACCAACTTCCAGTTATTTTTCTCTAGTGTGTACTCTTCCACAACTTGTCTACTCCACCTCCCCAGTGCGCCACACTACCCCAGTACGCCTCACTACCCCTTTGCACCTCACCACCCCTGTGTACCTCACAACATTTTCCTATCGGTGCCAATGTGTTTGTGTGTTTTTTTTCATACAATGCGTATATGTGTGTTTTTTTCCTGTGGCCTACGTTTATCAGTGCTATTTGGGGCTATTCAACTTAACGTCATGTTGAAGGGGTTCCCAGAGCTACTCAATTGACCCAGCTGCTAGTCCAATTAAAGAATGTATGCTTGCACCATCCTGAGAATGTGAGCAGAAGTCCAACTAAAGTACCGGCCGTGATGCCAACAGCATTGCAACTGGGACTTTTTTATGTGGAAAATGCTGGTTAGTGTGCCTAAACACCTGGCTTAAGGCGAGCTAACCAGCATTGTCCGGGGCGCGGGGGAAACAATTGAATAACTCCAGGAACTCCCTGTGCTATTCATGTTTAATTGTGTGTGTGTTTTTTTTCATGCAAAGCCTATGTGCAGCCACACCCCTCATTACATGTAGCTATGCCCCTTGTGATGCACAGCCATGCCCATTTTTTGCGTGCACCTTCAGTGCGCACTCAGTGTCCATACCCCCACTTCAAATTTCCCACTTCGACCACTCTTTTAGACTAAGACGCACATTTGAGAAAAAAAGACACTTGGCGCAAGACAAGTCACACAGGACCTGGCGACCGAGAAGGGCTGCCGCAATAGTGTATGAGGTTGCATCTGGTACTTTCTATGAATAGAAGCATATGCTCTTTCATCTTGAATCTGAAGCAGCATTGTGTGAGTGACAGGCTTGCTTCAGCTGTTTGCAATTCATGGCGAGAAATTGATCAAACACATTAATTATCAATAATGTTGCTCTGCAATGCAAATACTATATGAGCAGGAATAGTGACTTCTACCTTAATGCTCAATATATGGTGGTTTAAATTTTAGGTTTACTTTTTCTTTAAGACCATCGCATACAGGCTAAAGCTGGGTACACACTAAACGATGTGTGTACCTAGCGACGGATGACCTCCCCCCTCCGATGGGCCGACATATCGGGCGGCAGTACACATTAGACGATCTGGTGCCCGACCGCCCGATATGTCGGCTCCTGCTGCATCCCACTCCATGGGGTCGTCGGTCACATCGTCAGATTGAACTACATGTAGGGCCGACCTGATGATGCGGCTGACGACCCCAAGGGAGCGTGCACAGTGGGTACACACTGCACAATTTGAACGATTTGTTGTTCCGATCCGTCGGAAATTGTCAAATCGTCCAAAATATCGCTGTGTACCTAGCTTTAGACACACAGGGCTTGATTCTGACTCTGTAATAAAAAAGCAATTCCAGACACCCACTGTGAGTGGAACACAAATGTGAACATTATTCGTACCCATCTACCATCCCTCTCCTACATTTGCTAGAGCAGCAGTTATCATTATCATCGGCTCTTATACCTACCCCAAGGCTCAGCCAGGGGCGTATCTATAATGGGCGCATTAATGGTCCAGGGGGGGCCCCGCACCGCACACCATGCACCCATAATATACTTACCTCTTCGGAGTCCCACGTCGACGCGGGAGTCCGGCGCTGTAAAAACATCTGAAAAATGGATGCGGCGACCATTTTCACGCTGTTTGCGCTTGCGCAGTACAGGCAAAATGGTCACCGTGGCCATTTTCCCGGTGGCCTACGCATGCGCTATAGACTCTGGGCACACTCTAGTGCCCAAAGTGAATAACTCTGGCGCTGGCCGCGCACAGCTCAGAGCGCTGCCGCCTGCCGAACGGAGAGGAGGGTGCCCGTGACGGAGACTGCACACGGGCCCCCTCCTCACTAGAAATGCCCATGGGCTCAGCATAGTAAGTAACTTTGGCTACTCAAACAAAAAGATCCATTCAGGAGCAGCTGAGATACTTATAACTAAATCGTGCCTATGTTTGCAAACATATGTATATAGTAGGGGTGTGCACCGGCCACTTTTCGTGTTTTGTGTTTTGGTTTTGGATCTGGATCTTTCTTCGTGTTTTGGATCTGGATTGGTTTTGCCAAAACCACCCTTCCGTGTTTTGGGTTCTGGGTTTTGTGTTTTGGATCTGTATTTTTTTTTAAAAAAGCATAAAAACAGCTAAAATCACAGAATTTGTAGGTTTTTCTGCTCCTATGCTATTATTAACCTCAATAACCTTAATTTCCACTCATTTCCAGTCTATTCTGAACACCTCACACCTCACAATAGTGTTTTTATGTCCAAAACGTTGCACCGAGGTAGCTGGATGACTATGCTAAGCGACACGAGTGGGCGGCACAAACACGTGACCCATCTAGGCGTGAAACTGCAGTGGCAGACAGGATGGCAGTTTGAAAAACTAGGCCCCAAACTGTACATAATGCAAAGAAAAAAAAGAGGTGCAAGATGGAATTGTCCTTGGGCCCTCCCACCCACCCTTATGTTGTATAAACAGGACATGCACACTTTAACAAACCAATCATTTCAGCGCCAGGGTCTGCCACACAACTGTGGCTGAAATGATTGGTTCGTTTGGGCCCCCACAAAACAAGCTGGCAATTAATGTGTCCCTGCACAAACTGGCTCTATGGAGGCAAGATGTCATCCTCATCCTCCTCATCCACCGATTCCTCACCCTCTTCAGTGTGTACATCCTCATCCTCACAAAGTATTAACTCGTCCCCACTTGAATCCACCACCACAGGTCCCTCTGTACCTTCTGGAGGCTGGTCTCCCTGGAAGAGCTGATAATTCATTTTGATGAACATCATCTTCTCCACATTCTGTGGAAGCAACCTCCTACGCCTTTCGCTGACAAGGTTCCCGGCTGCACTAAACACTCTTTCGGAGTACACACTGGAGGGGGGGCAACTCAGGTAAAATAGAGCCAGTTTGTACAGGGGCCTCCAAATTGCCTCTTTTTCCTGCCAGTACAGGTATGGACTGTCTGCCATGCCTACTTGGATGCTGTCACCGATGTAATCCTCCACCATTCTGTCAATGGTGACAGTATCATATGCAGTGACAGTAGACATGTCAGAAATTGTTGCCAGGTCCTTCAGTCCGGACCAGATGTCCAAACTTGGTCCTGCCTGCCCTGCATCACCGCCAGCGGGTTGCTTAGGATACCTAAGTTTTTTCCTGGCAGCCCCAGTTGCAGGAGAAAATGAAGAAGGAGCCGTTGACGTGTCACGTTCCGCTTCAGCTGACAGTGTGTTCACCAGCAGGTCTTTGCACCTCTGCAGGCTTGTGTCGGCCGGAAAGAGAGACACCACATAGGCTTTAAACCTAGGATCGAGCACGGTGGCCAAAACGTAGTGGTCTGATTTCAACAGATTGACCACCCTGGAATCCTGGCAAAGCGAATGAAGGGCTTCATCCACAAGTCCCACATGCCAAGCGGAATCGCTCCGTCTTAGCTCCTCCTTCACTTTCTCCAGCTGCTTCTGCAAAAGCCTGATGAGGGGAATGACCTGACTCAAGCTGGCAGTGTCTGAACTGACTTCACGTGTGGCAAGTTCGAAGGGCTGGAGAACCTTGCACAACACGGAAATCATTCTCCACTGCGCTTGAGTCAGGTGCATACCCCCTCCTTTGCCTATGTCATAGGTGGATGTATAGGCTTGTATGGCCTTTTGCTGCTACTCCATCCTCTGAAGCATATAGAGGGTTGAGTTCCACCGCGTCACAACCTCTTGCTTCAGGTGATGGCAGGGCAGGTTCAAGAGTGTTTGCTGGCGCTCCAGTCTTCGGCACGCAGTCGCTGAATGGCGAAAGTGGCCAGAAATTTTTCGGGCCACCCAAAGCGTCTCCTGCACGCCCCTGTCGCTTTTCAGAAAATTCTGCACCACCAAGTTTATTGTGTGAGCAAAACATGGGACGTGCTGGAATTTGCCCAGATGTAATGCCCGCACAATATTGGTGGCGTTGTCAGATATCACAAATCCCCAGGAGAGTCTAAGTGGGGTAAGCCACTGGGCGATGATTTCCCTCAGTTTCTCTAAGAGGTTGTCGGCGGTGTGCCTCTTACTGAAACCGGTGATACACAGCGTAGCCTGCCTTGTAACGAGCTGGCATTTCTGAGATGCTGCTACTGGTGACGCTGCTGCTGTTGCTGCGTAAGGTGATACATCTACCCAGTGGGCTGTCACAGTCATATAGTCCTTAGTCTGCCCTGTTCCACTTGTCCACATGTCCGTGGTTAAGTGGACATTGTGTACAACGGCATTTTTCAGGACACTGAGGACACTTTTTCTGACGTTTCTGTACAGTCTCGGTATCGCCTGCCTAGTGAAGTGGAATCTAGACGGGATTTGGAACCGGGGACACACTACCTCCATCAATTGTCTAAATCCCACTGCACTAATGGCGGATACCGGACGCACGTCTAACACCAACATAGCAGTCAAGGCCTCAGTTATACGTTTTGCTTCAGGATGACTGCTGTCGTACTTCATCCTCCTCGCTAAGGACTGTTGGAGGGTCAATTGTTTAGTAAAAGTAGTGGTGTTCCTACTTCCTCTCTGGGATGATGAACGACTCCCAGCAGCAGCAACAGCAGCAGCGGCAGCAGTAGGCGTAGCAATGCAGGACCCTCCAGAGGAATCCCGGATAGGAGAGTCAGTCATGCCAGTGACATGGCCTGCAGGACTACTTCCGATCCTGACTAAGGAGGAAATTGACGAGGAGGGAGTTGACGGCGTGGTTTGCAGGCGCTTGGATACAACAGGACAACGGGATTTAGGTGTCCCTGGACTGCTTACGGTCTTAGCCAAAGTTTCTGAACTTGACAGTAACTTTTTATGAACGCGCTGCAGGTGCCGTATAAGGGAGGATGTTCCTAGGTGGTTGACGTCCCTACCCCTACTTATTTCACCTTTACATATGGTACATATGGCAAGACAGTTGTTGTCCGGATTTGGATAGAAATATTGCCAGACCAAAGAGGTGGAATGTTTGGTCTTCTGCCCAGGCATGACCGTGATGGGCTTTTTCATCCCACGGACAACAACTGTCTCCCCCGGAGCCTGATTTAAACAAACCACATCACCATCAGAATCCTCCTCGCCAACTTCCTCCTCAGCGCCAGCTACACCAGTATCCTCATCCTGTTGTACTTCAACAGTGACATCTTCAATTTGCATATCAGCAAGTGGACTGTGGGTGCTCCTTTCAGCACTTGCAGGGGGCGTGCAAATGGTGGAAAGAGCCACCTCTTCCCGTCCAGTGCTGGGAAGGTCAGGCATCGCAACCACCACCACACTTGGACTCTCCTTGGGGATTTGTGATATCTTCTTAGAAAGCACAGTTCTTCGCTGTGCTTTTGCCAGCTTAACTCTTTTGATTTTTTTAGTGGGAGGAGGGCTTCCATCGTCATGTGAAGCTGAACCACTAGTCATGAACATACTAGGGATCGACCTTAGCCGTTCCTTGCCACTCCGTGTCGTAAATGGCATATTGGCAAGTTTACGTTTCTCTTCAGCTGATTTAAATGTCTTTTTCAAGGTCATTTTCCTGAACTTTGCCATTTGGGATTGTATGTGCCCTCTACTATGACATTGGGCATCGGCCTTGGCAGACGACGTTGATGGCATGTTATCGTCTATGTCATGACTAGTGGCAGCAGCTTCAGCACTAGGAGGAAGTGGTTCTTGATCTTTCTCTATTTTATTTTTATCGGAGAAAGTTTGGTCCTCCATTTATGTTATATCGATTTGATATATACGTGCGGCTAAACACAGAAAATAATTTTTTTTTTGGTTTGGACTGGAGTGTACTTTGTGGGTTACAGCACCCTTTAACGGTCAAGCCAGCCGGCCCTTTACTTATGACACAGGCGCACGCTTGGCACTACTTTGTTGATGCACGTGCGGCTACTGCGCACACAATTCACAAACACAGAAAATAATTTTTTTTTGGTTTGGACTGGAGTGTACTTTCGGGGGTTACAGCACCCTTTAACGGTCAAGCCAGCCAGCCCTTTACTTATGACACAGGCGCACGCTTGGCACTACTTTGTTGATGCACGTGCGGCTACTGCGCACACAATTCACAAACACAGAAAATAATTTTTTTTTTGGTTTGGACTGGAGTGTACTTTCGGGGGTTACAGCACCCTTAACGGTCAAGCCAGCCGGCCCTTTACTTATGACACAGGCGCACGCTTGGCACTACTTTGTTGATGCACGTGCGGCTACTGCGCACACAATTCACAAACACAGAAAATAATTTTTTTTTTGGTTTGGACTGGAGTGTACTTTCGGGGGTTACAGCACCCTTAACGGTCAAGCCAGCCGGCCCTTTACTTATGACACAGGCGCACGCTTGGCACTACTTTGTTGATGCACGTGCGGCTACTGCGCATACAATTCACAAACACAGAAAATAATTTTTTTTTTGGTTTGGACTGGAGTGTACTTTTGGGGGTTACAGCACCCTTAACGGTCAAGCCAGCCGGCCCTTTACTTATGACACAGGCGCACGCTTGGCACTACTTTGTTGATGCACGTGCGGCTACTGCGCACACAATTCACAAACACAGAAAATAATTTTTTTTTTGGTTTGGACTGGAGTGTACTTTCGGGGGTTACAGCACCCTTAACGGTCAAGCCAGCCGGCCCTTTACTTATGACACAGGCGCACGCTTGGCACTACTTTGTTGATGCACGTGCGGCTACTGCGCACACAATTCACAAACACAGAAAATAATTTTTTTTTTGGTTTGGACTGGAGTGTACTTTCGGGGGTTACAGCACCCTTAACGGTCAAGCCAGCCGGCCCTTTACTTATGACACAGGCGCACGCTTGGCACTACTTTGTTGATGCACGTGCGGCTACTGCGCACACAATTCACAAACACAGAAAATAATTTTTTTTTTGGTTTGGACTGGAGTGTACTTTCGGGGGTTACAGCACCCTTAACGGTCAAGCCAGCCGGCCCTTTACTTATGACACAGGCGCACGCTTGGCACTACTTTGTTGATGCACGTGCGGCTACTGCGCACACAATTCACAAACACAGAAAATATATTATTTTTTTAGCACTTGGGGGGAGCACCCCTGATGGACAGAGCACCCCCTGGACAACACTGCAGCACTCCTTTAGGACTGGGACACTGCACAGGACTTTGGAGTGGACACAGCCCCTATGGAGAACTGACTGCACAACACAGTCCAGCCAGCCCCTATGGACTTTGAAGTAGTGGACACAGCCCCTATTAACAACAGCAGCACAGCACAACACAGCCAGCCCCTATGGACTTTGAAGTAGTGGACAACAGCAGCACTACACTACACTACACTACACAGCCCTAACTCCCACCCTCCCTCTTCACTGTCCACAGCCGAGTGAGAAAATGGCGCCGACGTGGGTACCTTATATAGGATCCAAAACCCGCGAGACTCGGAAGGCGGGATGATGACGTTTTGCCTCGATTTCAGATCCGAGTCAGGCGGGAAAAGTCGAGCCTGATTCGGATCGGACTCGGATCGGGGGGGCTCGGGGGGGTTCGGATTTCAGAAATCCGAACCCGCTCACCCCTAGTATATAGGGGTGTAGTAAATATTACCGCCGGCCGCACAGCGGAAGGCCGGCAGAGGTGAAGATCCCTATCGCTAATTAGGTAAGTATAACTAACCTTATTTTCCCCCCTAACCCTAACCCTCCCTTCGGGGTGCCTAACCCCAACCTCCTGTCACGACAAGGGTTTCTCGGCATGGTGGTCGGCGGGTGTTACCTGTGCGGATGTTATGGCGGGGGGCGTCTGGTGGTGGTGCTGGTACCTGGCGGGGAGCATTGGCTGTGCTCAGTCCTGTGTGGGCATCTTGTCACTCTGTGCTGGGTAGGCCTGGCGGTGTTTCCATTCCACTCCGGCATGGGTGCCGCCATCTTGCTTTCGGCCATATGACCTAGTTCCCCAATCCTGGCGTGTCACATGCTCACTCTCTGACCACTCACGGCTGGGCGCTGGGTATAAAAGGGAGTTCAGAGCTCCCTTGCATTGCCAGTGCAACGTGTTTCTCAGCGCAAGCTGAGAGAGAGTTCCTGAGCTTGTCCGTCTGCCTGTTGGATCTCTGCCCAAGCCTGCTTCACCTAACCTGCTTCTTACCCTGCTGGACTTCCACTGCCTTCTACCACTGCCTCCTCCTTTGCTTGAGTACCTGTGTCAGCTGTTACCCTGCACCTTGCCTCCACTTGCACCTTCCTCTGGACATTATTTCTTCAGCCACAATTCATCTCAGCCTCTCAAGACCTGGATTACTGGACTGCCTTCTGTTTCACTACCTGGACTTTTTCCCATTGCCTCACTACAGTTCCCAAGTGCACTTTAGTGCTATACCCATTGTGACCATCGCCATGGGTTACGGCGATTCATCAAAAGCCCGTGTCATGACTTTACTTAGTTTGGGTGCTCTGGATAAAGTGTGTGTATTATTATAATTCCCCTACAGGATATATTTCAGAAATGGCTGTACAGTATGTCAATATTGGATTGCATTAGCAAAACAGAGCAAATGGCCACGTGATAAATAGCATTTGAAGACAAGCTTCATGGACATAACGCCTGCTCTCAATCCAGGTGGCCCTGCTCGAATACAGCAAGAGGGTCATTTGTAGCACCATACATTAGCAGGCTTCCTACAATAAAATACCTTCAAAGCCAAGAGTGTTCGCTGAGGTTTGGGTCCTGTAGTTGTGCTAATTTGCATCTACACAGGCCCTGGGAGAGCAAAGATCAGTATTTTGGAGCCTGAAAAGGGTGGGGGCTCCTGGGGCATGAGCCCCAGTCATGGAACTATAATGCTCAGCAGTACAGACTGCTACGTGTTCACTTCTAGGGATAGCTGAGAGCGAAGAAGTGCTCCCCATGTCGGTCTATGGTGGTCTCCCTCCACCCAGGTTCTCTAAGACTTCAGCGTAAGATACCTTAGGATTCTGACTTTCTAACCTTTACTTATCTGTAATCAATCTGTGCATTTATTATTATTACTATATGTATGGCTTGTTATTTATTTTTCTTGTACTTTAACCCTGGAGATATTTCTCAATAAATACTAAAACTGTGGGTTGATTCAGAGCCGAACGCTCTGACCAGAGTGCTCGCTCTGAATCAGTGCCCTCCTTCCTGAAAATGGAGTGGCCTCCTGGCTTGCGATGAGACCCTGCGGTAGGGTCTCGTTGCCGCAAGCCCAGGAGTGATTTTGGCTCTATCAGAGCCAAAATCACTCCCACTGACATCATTACTGATGTCAGTGGGGCCGGCTTCAGACGGTAGGCGTTCCCATGGGAACGCCTCTGTCTGGCAGCCACGCCCCCAGCACGCCCACCAAAGGGGGCGTGCTGTCACTCACCATCGACAGCACGCCCCCTTTGGTGCGAGACCCCGAGCGACGTATTCCTCGTCGCTCGCCGGGTCTCGCGCATGCGCACGACGGAGCTCCCTCCGTCGTGCGCATGCGCATTCACACAACATCGACCCGCTTGCAAGCGTCCTTTGCTCGCGAGCGGGTCTGAATGACCCCCTTTATCAGCGTTATCTCTGTGCTCTAATGAATTCACGTGCCTGTAGAGGCCGATGCTATATTTGTGTAATCACTGTGAGTTTAAGTGAGATTTATGTGTCTGGCGAACATAAGAGCTCTATTTTAATACTCTTCATGGTGGCAGCTTAAGTAAAACCCACGTCACAACCACCCAGCTACGTCAGGTTGGCGTATCGGAGCGCAAGCTGGGCACGGTGTCGTGACAAACTGGTGGCAAGTGGTGGGATTTGATATTTTTGTTTTTATCATAAGAGCTTAAGTGAATTAGCGTTGTGTGCTTCTCAGAAAGTCAGTACCCTAATTCGCCAGAGAGTACGCTCAGGGTTAAAATTTTAAAAGACATACTGTGCACAGTTGATCTCTGTTTCCTCCCTCTCTCTTGTTTTTCTTTTTCTATCTTTTTCTTTGGCAAAAAGTTTGAGGTCCAGAATGACCATGGAGTACCAGCAGTTAAAAGGGATGAACTGGCGGTCCTGTGAATGCAGAGGAACATTGCCTGGACTGGCCAGAGCAGAGATCGACTGGTCCAAGTACTCAAGGAGGCTGATCAGAACCTTGCTGCTGAAAGGAGCCAGCCAATGGACAACCCTGCTACAGAAGCTCAGTCTGTCCTAGACCTTACCACAGATGCCCAGCGGGTATCGGAGACCTCTGCTGGGTCAAGTGAGTCTGTCCTAGAGAGTTTCCTTCAAACTGCTATAAGGCATATGAAGGACGTGGACCAGGCGACAGCCATGCAGTTGGTGTAGCAGTACCAAGTGACGGCAGACAGGGAAGCTGCAGCTGCAGAGCACCAGGTCGAACGCGTGTTCCAGCTGAAGCTGGCCAGACTCCGTAGCCAGAACACCACCTGTGACCCGGGTAGGAAAAAGCCCCGGCACGACCAATTCCCTGTGTTGGAGAAGACGGTGACCTCTATACATTCCTGAGGGGATTTGAAAGGACTTGCCGACATTTTGCACTGGAACCCAGTGAATGGGCCAGCTATTTAACACCGGGACTGAGAGGGAAAGCGCTGGAGGCATTTGCTGACCTTCCTCCAGAGCTGGATGGCGATTACCACGCCATTAAGGAGGCGCTGCTAAAGCGATTCAACCTCACCCCAGAAACTTATCATCAGAAATTCAGAGACTCAAAGCGCAGTCCCTCCGACACACATATATGGGACTGTTAGCGCACTTGTCAACCACGATGCATCAGTGTATTGACGTATTGAAAGTGACAGACTTTGATAATCTGAAAGATCTCATCCTGCAGGAGCCGTTCCTCACACTGTGCCCCGCGGAGGTGAAAGAATGGGTCATGGACCGGGACCCTAAGTCATCGCAAGAAGCTGCCTACCTGGCTGATAAGTACATCGCGACCAGGGCTCCAGCAGCAAAGAAGTCATTTGGGATGTCTGGGCAGTCGGCCTCGAAGGAAAGGAGTCCTGGAGGGCTCCCCATATTTGCCCATTCAACAAAACCAGCTGTGGCTGCACCGTTTGGGGGGTGGTGGGCAAACCTGTTTTGGGCGATGCCCGCAGGTGTTTTACTTGCAACCGGATGGGGCACATCAGTGCCAATTGTCCCTCCAAGAAGCAATCAACATCCCTTCCTGTGGGAAGCCCAGCAGGGAAGTCTGTGCCAACTGTCCTGTATGCTGGGGGACTCCAGGAGCGACCACGGGACAATCTGCAACCAGTACAAGTCTGTGACAAGGTAACCATTGGCATGCATGATTCCGGGGCTGATGTGACTCTGCTACACCCAGATTTGGTGCGCCCCAAGAACATTTTACCGGGGAGAACAATGGTGGTACAGGGGGTGGGCAGACTACACTCTGCGGTACCCCTAGCCAGGGTTTATTTAGACTGAGGGCAGGTCGTGGAATCCGTGATGTTGGGGTACTTGCGGACCTGCCTGCCACGGTCTTGTTGGGAACAGATTTGGGGAAGATGTCTGCTACATATGTGACTGAACAAAATGTGGCCCCTGATGTAAACTTGCCTGTCAATAATTTTTCTCCCCAGCTAACACCAATACCGATATGTACTAAAGTGTTAATATGTTCTGAGGATACTGATGATACTGCAGGGAATAACGCTTTTTAACTTCACAGGACAGAGACTGAAATGTGTGATTCTGCATGCTCTAGCATAGAACCGAGTACTGTACAGTTAGCTAATAATTTTACGATTGTTGCCGCAGTGACTATGCGCAGAGCTGCACAAAGGGAAGAGTGTTTGTTAGCCCCTGCAGATGCAGAGTCAACAGCACTGAAAGGGTGTGTTTCTTTAACCCCCGCAGGGGTGGAGGACAGTTCACTGGATGGCAATCCCCCTTCCCCCCCTCCCTTCTCTACTGTGAGAGCAGAGGAGGGGGGGGGCATCCTCACAGTCCACTGCCCTACACTGACCAGACTCTGTTTAAAGTATGTCTAAACACAGACCCAACACTGGAGTCAATAAGGGTTCAGGCTAATCAGATGTGTACAGAAGGGGACTCAAATCGGATATTTGGGGAAAATGGGTTTTTGTATAGGGAGTACAATGTCAGCACTGAGCATTTCAATGTAATTATTGAAAAGCAATTGATTGTGCCAGAGTCGTACAGGGACGGGTTATTGAAGGTGGCTCACGAAATTCCCCTGGCAGGACATTTGGGTGTGTCCAGAACCAAGACCCAGCTAAGACACAATTTTTATTGGCCTGGCATGATGACAGACATAGCTAACTACTGTCGTTCATGTCATGCATGCCAGGTGGTAGGAAAGTCGGGTGATGTAAAAAGGGCACCCTTAATACCCTTGCCAGTTGTCTCAGAACCCTTTGAGCAGGTTGCTGTAGACATTGTGGCGCCCCTAGCTATTCCCAGTAGCTCTGGGAAGGAATATATTTTTACGGTGGTAGATTATGCCACACGGTATCCAGAAGCAGTGGCTCTGTCATCCATCCGGGCAGATAAGGTTGGTGATGCCCTTATTGCCATATTTTCCAGGGCGGGGTTCCCAAAAGAGATGTTAACGGACCAAGGTACCCAGTTCATGTCAAACCTTATGCAGAGCCTCTGTAAAAAGATGTATGTGGATCACCTCATTATGATGCCATACCACCCGCAAACGAACGGACTGGTGGAGAGACTAAATGGTACCCTAAAACAAATGTTGCGGACCTTTGTGGAGTCCCAGGGAAGAGACTGGGAGAGGTTCCTGCCGCACCTCCTCTTTGCATACCGCGAGGTGCCGCAGGAATTCACCGGATTTTCATCCTTTGAACTCATATATGGTCGCCATGTGCGTGGCCCTTTAGATCTGATCAGGGAAGAATGGGAGGGCAAGATGGTCACTTCTGAGCAGTCAGTGGTACACTATGTGGTACAGTTCAGGGAGAAGCTGCAATCCCTGCTGGGGATGGTGCAGGATAACCTGAAAGCTGCGCAGGCGAAACAGAAGAGGTGGTACGATCGGCATGCGAGACAGCACATACTTGAGGTAGGGCAGAAGGTTCTGGTCCTAAACCCGCTGCGGAAGAACAAGTTGCAGGCTGCCTGGCAAGGCCCCTACTCCATAATACAGCGCATCAATGATGTAGATTGTGTAGTAGCGCAGGAGGCAGGCCGTAAAGGACAGAAAATATACCACATTAACATGCTGAAGGCGTTTCATGACAGGGAAGCATGTGTTGCAGTTATGTGTAGCTTGCAGTTGCTGCCCAGGAAGGAGGGTCTCTGACAGACACTTGCCAAGGTGAGACGCTGTCTGCAGAACAGCTAGGTCAGCTAGCTGACACACTACACCCGTATCAGGCACATTTTACAGGGAAGCCTGGCAAGACACACCTAGTGACGCAACATGTTAACACTGGCACCCAAACCCCATTGCGACAGGCAGCCTACCGCACCTCCCCAGAAGTGTTAGCGTCAATGAAAAGGGAGATTGATGAAATGCTGCAGCTAGGGGTGATTCAGAGGTCTAATAGTTCGTGGGCGGCCCCTGTGGTCCTGGTTCCCAAGAAATGTGGAGGCACCCAATTTTGTGTTGATTACAGGATTACAGGAGGCTGAATGAGGCCACAGTGTTCGATGCATACCCCATGCCTAGGATAGATGACTTGCTGGATCAGCTGGCCCAGGCGCGCTACATCACTATCATTGATCTTAGCCGAGGGTACTGGCAGATTCCATTGTCTCCCAAAGCCCTTGAGAGGTCTGCATTTATCACCCCATTGGCTGTTCGAGTTCCTTGTAATGCCCTTTGGGATGAAAAATGCCCCTGCGTCCTTCCAGCGTCAATGACCTGCTGGCAGGCCAGGAGGGCCATGCAGTAGCGTACCTAGATGACATTGCTGTGTTCAGCCAGACCTGGGAGGAACACCTGGGACACCTTGATAGTGTGTTGCGCATGATCACTGAAGCAGGTCTGACTATCAATCCAGAGAAATGCCAGCTTGGCATGAGTGAGGTGCAGTACCTGGGACACTATGTAGGGGGAGGTATTCTGTGCCCAGAATCGAGCAAAGTGGAAGCTATCACAGCATGGCCTACCCCTCGGGACAAGAAGCAGGTCAGGTCATTCTTGGGGACTGCGGAGTAATACCGTAAATTCGTACCCAATTATGGTGCCCTTGACAAGCCCCTAACCGACCTGACCCAAAAGAAGCGTTCGAATCTGGTTGCATGGACGGCAGACTGTGAGCAGGCCTTCCGAGCCCTGAAGTCTGCCCTGGCTCAGTCTCCTGTGCTGCAGGCCCCGGATTTTAAGCGCAGGTTTATTGTGCAGACTGATGCCTCTAACTACGGCCTGGGAGCTGTCCTCAGTCAAGTAGATGGGCAGGGAAACGAGCACCCAGACCTCTACCTAAGTAGGAAACTGTTCCCCTGTGAGGTGGCATATGCCACGATTGAAAAAGAATGCTTAGCTATTGTGTGGGCATTGCAAAAGCTGCAGCCGTACCTCTATGGGAGGGACTTCACGGTAATCACTGACCATAACCCACTCAGCTGGTTGAATACAGTTTCCGGGAGTAGCGGCAAATTGCTGCGATGGAGTCTCACTCTGCAGCAATACACCTTTACCATCCAACACAAAAAAGGGGCAGAGCACGGGAATGCAGATGGACTCTCCCGGCAAGGCGACAAGGTCGACGCCGTGGCACAGGGAGGTAGGTGATGGATGATCGCCATCTCCTTGCACCATTTTTAGGAGGGAGGTGTGACAATCGCCATGGGTTACGGCGCTACATCAAAAACCCGTGTCATGACTTTACATAGTTTGGGTGCTCTGGATAAAGTGTGTGTATTATTATAATTCCCCTACAGGATATATTTCAGAAATGGCTGTACAGTATGTCAAAATTGGATTGCATTAGCTAAACAGAGCAAATGGCCACGTGATAACTAGCCTTTGAAGACAAGCTTCATGGACATAACGTCTGCTCTCACTCCAGGTGGCCCTGCTCGAATACAGCAAGAGGGTCGTTTGTAGCACCTTACATTAGCAGGCTTCCTACAATAAAATACCTTCAAAGCCAAGAGTGTTAGCTGAGGTTTGGGTCCTGTAGTTGTGCTAATTTGCATCTACACAGGCCCTGGGAGAACAAAGATCAGTATTTTGGAGCCTGAAAAGGGTGGGGGCTCCTGGGGCATGAGCCCCAGTCATGGAACTATAATGCTCAGCAGTACAGACTGCTACGTGTTCACTTCTAGGGATAGCTGAGAGCGAAGAAGTGCTCCCCATGTCGGTCTATGGTGGTCTCCCTCCACCCAGGTTCTCTAAGACTTCAGCGTAAGATACCTTAGGATTCTGACTTTCTAACCTTTACTTATCTGTAATCAATCTGTGCATTTATTATTATTACTATATGTATGTCTTGTTTATTTACCTATTTTTCTTGTACTTTAACCCTGGAGATATTTCTCAATAAATACTAAAACTTTATCAGCGTTATCTCTGTGCTCTAATGAATTCACGTGCCTGTAGAGGCCGATGCTATATTTGTGTAATCACTGTGAGTTTAAGTGAGATTTATGTGTCTGGTGAACATAAGAGCACTATTTTAATACTCTTCGTGGTGGCAGCTTAAGTAAAATGCACATCACAACCACCCAGCTACGTCAGGTTGGCATATCGGAGCGCAAGCTGGGCACGGTGTCGTGACACCTGGACTTTCTGTTTTACCACATTCATGTCTGTTAAACCACTCATTAAAAACCCCATGTTTATTTTTAAATCTGCTTCAGTGTCTGCTCCTATTACCACCCCGGGCCCACAACAAAACCAGAACCTCACAATTTGCACTGGCCCAATGGACTCGGCCACTGGTCAGGAGTCTGGAGCAGATTTATTCCAGTGCATCGCAGGCCGTTTGGAAAACCTGGAAGCTATGCAGCACCAAATGGTCCAGTTCCTGCAAGAAATGACTAAACGACAGGATAACATGACATGCAAACCTCTTTGCCCTCTCCTACCAACTTTGTGTCATCATTCAGGAGGATTTTCGATGAGCCTGGGTGTACCGTATCGGCTTCATCCAGTATTATGACACTGAAACAAGGAACCCGTCCTGTCAGCCAGTATGCTGTACAGTTTCAGTTTTTATCATCAGAGCTCAAGTGGAATGCGGAAGCCCTCACCTCAGCTTTTTGGCATGGGCTTTCTGATCGACTGAAAGATGATCTGGTCACCCATGAACTACCCACTAATCTGGACGATATGATTTCTCTCTGTAACAAGATCGATGTACACTTTAGAGAATGTCCAGCTGAAAAGCATAGAACTGATCAGCAAAGGTCATTTACCCCTCCCTCTACTACCCGTCCATCACCTCCTTCTACAGATGAAGAGCCTATGCAGGTGAATCATACCCATTTCTCCAAAGAGGAATGCCAGAAGAGAATATTTAAAAACCTCTGCCTATACTGTGGAAACGCGGGTCACCTGGTGGCCTCCTGTTCCCGTAAATCGGGAAACGCCCGTTCCTAACTGACCCTGGGTACATCTAGTTAGGAGTAATGAGTCCATCCCCAACCTGTAAAGATTTCATATTAAACCTAGCCTTAGATTTGAAGTTGAAACATGTCATTGTTCCTGCATTATTAGATTCTGGAGCAGCTGGAAATTTCATGACTTCCAGTTTAGTTGACAAACTACAGATTCCTTGTACTCTCCTCGACCACTCAATTTCCTTGACCGCTGTAGATGGACGGCCTCTGACTAATGGAATCATCACCAAGGAAACCCAGAAAGTATTGGTCCGCATAGGAGCACTGCATTCCGAGTCTCTGAGATTCATAGTGATTCCTGAAGCCTCCCAAGACGTCATTTTAGGGCTACCCTGGTTACGCCAGCACAATCCCAGGATAGATTGGTGCTCAATGCAAGTCCTTTCATGGGGAGCTGTCAGAAATCCTGTCTTCCTTGTGTAAGGAAAACAGTCTCATTAAAATCATCAGCAATTCCCAAGGCGTATCAAATGTTTACCGATGTTTTTTCTGAACAACAGGCAAATATCTTACCTCCTCACAGAGAATGGGATTGCCCAATCGATTTATTGCCGGACAAGATGCCTCCTCGTGGTCGCACCTATCCTCTGTCCTTGCCCGAGACCAAAACTATGTCTGAATACATCCAGGAGAATTTGGAGAAGGGGTTCATTCGTCCTTCCACCTCTCCTGCCGGAGCAGGGTTCTTTTTTGTTGCTAAGAAGGATGCTGGCCTGAGACCATGTATAGACTATCGGGGTCTTAATGATATAATGGTCAAGAATCGATATCCACTTCCCTTAATCACAGAGTTGCTCGACATAGTCAAAGGATCCATTATATTCTCAAAATTAGATTTGCGAGGGGCCTATAATCTCATTTGTATCCGTGCAGGCGATGAATGGAAAACTGCTTTTAATACCAGGGATGGTCATTTTGAATACCTTGTGATGCCCTTCGGATTATGTAATGCCCCTGCTGTCTTTCAAGGCTTTGTAAATGAAATTTTTCGAGATCTACTATATGTTTCAGTAGTTGTCTATTTGGACGATATATTGATTTTCTCGTCTTCTCCTGAGGATCATTATAAACACGTGAAGGAAGTGTTAGCGTGACTAAGGGAAAATCACCTTTACTGCAAACTGGAAAAATGTGTTTTTAATGTACCCAGTGTGCCATTCCTTGGCTATGTCATCTCAGGCTCCAGTTTAGAAATGGACCCCAAGAAGGTTCAGGCAATCCTGGATTGGTCCCGAAATCAGACCTTGAAAGCCATTCAGAGATTGCTCGGATTTGCCAATTACTACAGACATTTTATCAAAGGATTTTCCTCTTTGTTGGCTCCCATCACGGCCCTGACTCGTAAAGGTGCTAATCCTGCTCTATGGTCACATGAAGCAGAGACAGCCTTCCAGCTTTTAAAGCAGGCATTTATTACAGCTCCTGTTTTAAGATAACCAGACCTGGATAGACCATTCTTGTTGGAGGTTGGCGCATCATCAGAGGCAGCGGGGGCCGTCCTATCCCAGCGCTACGAAGACAACCAAGTCCACTCCTGTGGATTCTTTTCCAAGAAATTTTCTCCTGCAGAGAAGAACTATGCCATAGGAGAACAAGAGCTCTTGGCAGTAAAATTGGCACTGAAGGAATGGAGATACCTGCTAGAAGGGGCTAAGTTTCCCTTTACTGTCTTTACTGACCATAGAAACCTCCACTTCCTCAAGAATATCCAGTGCATAAGTCCTCGTCTGGCCCGGTGGGCAATATTCTTTGTTCGCTTCCAGTTTACTCTGACCTTCCATTCTGGAGCTCTTAATCAAAAAGCAGATGCTTTATCAAGATCCCTCTCCTGTAATAATAATTCTGAAATTCTACGTAGCACTCCTGTGCTGGAGTCAAGGGTGTTTGCCACCATACAATTGCAACCACCTACTGGGAAAACCTTTGTGGCCCCGGAGTTAAGGAAGCAGCTTCTCACCTGGGCACACTCCTCCACACTGCTCACGCTTCACAGACCAACTCTGGAGCTCTTGAAGAGAACCTATTGGTGGCCATCGATGAAAGCTGATGTATTGGAGTTCATCTCATCATGTACCTCATGTGCCCAGCACAAATCCTCACACCAAGCCCCAGCTGGTGAGTTGTTACTTCTGCCTATTCCATTGCACCTGTGGATGCATCTCTCTATGGACTTTATGACTGATTGCCAAGTTCCCAGGGATATACTACCATCTGGGTCGTGGTAGACTGATTTTCGAAAATGGTCCATTATGTCCCCCTAAAGAAACTTCCTTCTGCTTCGGATTTGGCTCATCTATTCATCCAAAAACAGAAATAGTCTCTGATCGTGGAGCTCAGTTCGTGGCAAGGTTCTGGAGAGCTTTGTGTTCCATTCTACAAGTTAAATTGAATTTCTCCACAGCTTACCACCTGCAAAGTAATGGATCTACAGAAATGGTTAATCAAGATCTTGAGACCTTCCTAAGGATCTTCATGTCATCCTCTCAAGACAATTGGTCGGAATTATTGCCCTGGGCTGAATTTGCAGACAATGCCTCATATCATTCCTCCACAAACCAAACCCCATTCCAGATTGTATACGGTCTCCATCCCCGAGTCCCTGAGTTCCAAAGCCTACCTGTTTTTTATATTCCAGCCGTGGATGATACTGTATGGAGGTTTGCGTCAAATTGGGCTCAGGTACATGCTGATTTAGAGAAGGCGTCCTCTCGTTACAAATTTCAGGCAGACAAGAAATGGAGAAAGGTGCCCTGTATGCAAGTTGGAGATTAGGTGTGGTTGTCTACCCAGAACCTATGGCTCAGAGTACACTCAATGAAATTTGCTCCACGTTTCATCAGACCCTTCTCTATTATTGAAATAATCAATCCTGTGGCGTATCGCCTTCAGCTGCCTTCATATTTGAAAGTCCCAAATTCTTTCCATATTTCCCTACTCAAACCCCTGATCCTGAACAAGTTCCGTAAGATTCTCCCTGTTCCTCCTCGTGTCCAGACTGAAAGAGGCGTGGAATTTGAGGTCTCCCAGGTCCTGGATTCCCGTGTCCGTAGGGGTCATTTGCAATACCTCCTGGATTGGAGGGGTTAAGGCCCTGAAGAGCGCTGCTGGACAGATGCCCGAGACATCCATGCTCCTGCACTCGTCAGGAAGTTCCATACTGTTCATCCTAAAAAGCCTGGTGAGTGTCCTGAGGCCACCCATGAAGGTGGGGGTACTGTTACGACCAGGGTTTTTCGGCATGGTGGTCAGCGGGTGTTACCTGTGCGGATGTTATGGCGGGGGGCGTCTGGTGGTGGTGCTGGTACCTGGCGGGGAGCATTGGCTGTGCTCAGTCCTGTGTGGGCATCTTGTCACTCTGTGCTGGGTAGGCCTGGCGGTGTTTCCATTCCACTCCGGCATGGGTGCCGCCATCTTGCTTTCGGCCATATGACCTAGTTCCCCAATCCTGGCGTGTCACATGCTCACTCTCTGACCACTCACGGCTGGGCGCTGGGTATAAAAGGGAGTTCAGAGCTCCCTTGCATTGCCAGTGCAACGTGTTTCTCAGCGCAAGCTGAAAGAGAGAGTTCCTGAGCTTGTCCGTCTGCCTGTTGGATCTCTGCCTAAACCTGCTTTGCCTAACCTGCTCCTTACCCTGCTGGACTTCCACTGCCTTCTCCCACTGCCTCATCCTTTGCCTTCCCCATTGCCTAAGTATCTGTGTCAGCTGTTACCCTGCACCTTGCCTCCACTTGCACCTTCCTCTGGACATTATGTCTTCAGCCACAATTCATTTTAGCCTCACAAGACCTGGATTACTGGACTGCCTTCTGTTTCACTACCTGGACTTTTTCCCATTGCCTCACTACAGTTCCCAAGTGCACTTTAGTGCTATAACCGGACTTTCTGTTTTACCACATTCTTGTCTGTTAAGCCACTCATTAAAAACCCCACGTTTATTTTTAAATCTGCTTTAGTGTCTGCTCCTATTACCACCATGGGCCCACAACAAAACCAGAACCTCACACCTCCCCCCCAAGTGCCTAACCCTAACCCCCTTCTAAGTGCCTAAACCTAACCCCCCCCTTCCCCACAGCCTAACCCTCAGTCTCCCGGGGGGGGGGTGCCTAACCCTAACCCCCCCCTTTCCCTAGCCTAAACCTTACCCTCCCAGGGGGGGTGCCTAACCCTAAGTCCCCCCAGGGGCCCTAAAACATAACCCTCCCCCCCCCCGCAGCTGTCTGCGCCCGGCTTACCTTCGTTCGGTATGCCGGGCGTCAGGCTGTCGGCGTAGCTCTAATGACAGGCGTCGGGATTTCGACGCCTGTCATTAGTACCTTGCCGGGATTTGACAGTCGGGAAGCCGACGGTCGGTATTTAGACTGTCGGCTTCCTGACTACATCCCGTATATAGTAAGCAATGAGTGAGCGGTTTGCTAAAAAAACAACAACAACAAAAATGCTAGATGTGGCTGCATTGGGAGGTATGTGCAACTCAACATCAAGCCCTGTTCCTTTAGCTGCAGGTATTGAAAACTTCTTACAGAAATAAAAATGTGGTATTTTGCAATAGGTTGCAGCAAAGGGGCTTCTTTATCATCGAGGCCGTATGGTCCCCAATGATTAAGATATGGTCTCGCTGCGAGTATCCAACTCGCAGCGGGTGAAACTTGACACCAGAGCAATTCAACATTGCTCCAGTGCGAAAAGCAGCTGCCCCCTCGGTTAGTATCACAGCTACAGAAGTAGCTGCGTTACTTACCACCTCCCTGTCGGCCTGGCTACGCATCCCGCTCGGATCCCTTTTCGCATCCCCGGAACTCTTTCCCATAGGAAGTAGCGGGCTATGAGAGCAAGTGCCGTCTGAAGATGGGGCTTGTTCTCGGAAGCAATCTCCGAAAACTACTGGACCCCTGATGTGAATGGCCGGGTACCCTAAATATGCAGAAACTAGCGTTTCTGCATGGTTACCTGGCAATTTATCATTTGATATACAGACCCCAAAATCTGTCTACTAAATCACATTGGAGATATTTATGAAAACTTGTTCAAAGAAAAGGTGGTGTAGCCATAGCAGTAATAGCAGTAATAAATACACCTATGCACCAACTAGGAGATCTGGAAAACATGCACTGTTAGGGGTACACTGCTATAGACCATCTATAGGTATAATTATTAATACTGGATAATAATACACTATCCAGTGCATAACGAGACCAATATGTACATACAGTCAGGTGCATAAATATTGGGACATTGACAGAGTTTTCATATTTTGGCCTCTATTCACCACCACAATGGCTTTGAAATGAAACAAAGAAGATGTGCTTTAACTGCAGACTTTCAGATTTAATTTGAGGGTAATTACATCCAAATCAGGTGAACGGTGTAGGAATTACAACGGTTTCTATATGTGCCTCCCACTTTTTAAGGGGCCAAAAGTAATGGGACTATCAACTCAAAAGCTATTTCATGGACAGGTGTGGGCTATTCCCTCGTTATTTCATTATCAATTAAGCAGGTAAAAGGTCTGGAGTTGATTCTAGGTGTGACATTTGCATTTGGAATCAGTTGCTGTCAACTCTCAATATGAGATCCAAAGAGCTGTCACTATCAGTGAAGCAAGCCATCATTAGGCTAAAAAATCAAAACAAACCCATCAGAGAGATAGCAAAAATATTAGATGTGGCCAAATCAACTGTTTGGAACATTCTTAAAATGAAAGAATGCACCAGAGAGCTCAGCAATACCAAAAGACCCGGAAGACATGGAAAACAACTGTGGTGGATGACAGAAGAATTATTTCCCTGGTGAAGAAAAACCCCTTCACAACAGTTGGCCAAATCAAGAACACTCTCCAGGAGGTAGGTGTATATGTGTCAAAGTCAACAATCAAGAGAAGACTTCACAAGAGTGAATATAGAAGGTTCACCACAAGATGTAAACCATTGGTGAGCCACAAAAACAGGAAGACCAGATTAGAGTTTGCCAAACAACATCTAAAAAAGCCACTACAGTTCTGGAACAACATGCTATGGACAGATGAGACAAAGATCAACTTGTACCAGAGTGATGGAAAGAGAAGAGTATGGAGAAGGAAAGGAACTGCTCATGATCCAAAACATACCACCTCATCAGTGAAGCATGGTGGTGGTAGTGTCATGGCGTGGGCATGTATGGCTGCCAATGGAACTGGTTCCCTTGTATTTATTGATGATGTGACTGTTGACAAAAGCAGCAGAATGAATTCTGAAGTGTTTTGGGCAATATTATATGCTCATATTCAGTCAAATGCATCAGAACTCATTGGACGGCGCTTCACAGTGCAGATGGACTATGACCCGAAGCATACTGCAAAAGCAACCAAAGAGTTTTTTAAGGCTAAAAAGTGGTATGTTATGCAATGGCCAAGTCAATCCCCTGACCTGAATCCGATTGAGCATGCATTTCACTTGATGAAGACAAAACTGAAGGGAAAATGCCCCAAGAACAAGCAGGAACTGAAGACATTTGCAGTAGAGGCCTGGCAGAGCATCACCAGGGATGAAACCCAGCGTCTGGTGATGTCTATGCGTTCCAGACTTCAGGCTGTAATTGCCTGCAAAGAATTTGCAACAAAGTATTAAAAAGTGAAAGTTAGATTTAGGATTGTTTAGTTTGTCCCATTACTTTTGGCCCCTTAAAAAGTGGGAGGCACATATAGAAACAGTTGTAATTCCTACACCGTTCACCTGATTTGGATGTAATTACCCTCAAATTAAATCTGAAAGTCTGCAGTTAAAGCACATCTTGTTTATTTCATTTCAAAGACATTGTGGTGGTGAATAGAGGACAAAATATGAAAATTCTGTCAATGTCCCAATATTTATGCACCTGACTGTATATGTCCAGGGCAGTGCTATGTTATTCTGCTGCTCCCACAGAATCCTGTACTTGCTCCCATACTCTAAAATGGATGGCCCTACTGCCGCATTTAATATGGCTCTTAATGGCTTATTGTGATAGCTGGTCCTGTATGCTGGAATTATGACACACAATATACTTTGTATGACGCAAAGACGGATAAGTGCTAATTTTGCCCTCTTCATGGACTGGCCACACTAACTCTAGAATCAAGCATATGGAAACCCCCCTGAAAGAAATCTTGCGTTTGCCACGGCAGGGTGCCACGTGAGAAAGGTTTTTATTTTTTATTGTATAAGCTACTGGTATAGGAAGAAAAAAGCTTTTACTGTATAGATTTTTCAGGACAAGTTAAACTTTGTGTTTGTGACTCACTTTAACTGTTTCAGGATCTTAACTCTTTAGTGTTATGGCAACAGTCAGACAGAAGACAACTGATAAATAGTTTACAAAAGCTGTGTTGTGTCCAGCATGGTATTGTTATCACACCTTTGCACAGGAGCGCTCTGATCTCCAATCTGTGTGCTGAAAGAGTGTGATTTCCCAGCTGTTTATCTAGCGTCCCTCTTCGCATGCAAGGAGCTGTGAATGACAGAAAGCTGCTTTACAGGGTGTAGTTTCCCTAAACCTTGCTCCACCCTCTTTTCTGGTTGCAGATTTTGTGATATCCACACACTCGCACGCTATGCCTGTCACACACACAAACACACATGCAGATGAACACAGACCTGCAAAGTGTTGGAGGTCACACGCGTGCTACATAGAAGTACTAGCAGCACGCTAAGGGTGTGAAGTGAGAAAATAATCTGGTTCACAGTTTTAACTCTTATGTATGTCAATTATTCATAAATACACATGGGGACTAATTGTAGAATATGTGTCTCTAAAGTTGTTATAGAATTATAAGTTCCATCATATCCTATCAATATGCCATGAGTGTCTATGTCTGCTCTAGAACATAATAGTAGATCTAGGGCAGTGTTGGCTAACCTTGACACTCCAGCTGTTATGGAACTACATAACCCAGCATGCACTGCTACAGTTTTGCTATTAGGGCATGCTAAAACTGTGGCAGGGCATGCTGGGATATATAGTTCCACAACAGCTGGAGTGTCAAGGTTAGCCAACACTGATCTAGGGGGAGGGTATTATTGCTGAAAATGCTCCGCAGATGACCAATGGCACCCGGAAAAATACGTTGGGCTGATCAGCCATAACATGAAACCACTGACAGGTGAAGTGAATAACATTGATTATCTGGTTACAATAGAACCTATCAAGGGGTTGGAATATATTAGGCAGCAAGTGAACAGTCAAATCTTGAAGTTGACGTGTTGGAAGTAGGAAAAATGGGCAAGGGTAAGGATCTGAGCGACTTTGACAAGGTCCAAATTGTGATGGCTAGGTCAGTGGTTCTCAAACTCGGTCCTCAGGACCCCACACAGGTCACATTTTCCAGGTCACCCAGCAGGTGCACAGGTGTATTCATTACTCACATTTTAAAAGATCAACAAGTGGAGCTAATTATTTCACTTGGGATTCTGTGAGGAGACCTGGGAAACATGCACTGTTTGGGGTCCTGAGGACCGAGTTTGAGAACCTGTGGGCTAGGTGATTGGGTCAGAGCATCTCTAAAACTGCAGGTCTGTGGGGCATTCCCAGCATGCAGTGGTGATTACCTATAAAAGTGATCCAAGGAAGGACAACAGGTGAACCGGGCAACGGGGTCATGGCCCCAAAAGGCTCAATGATGTGCGTGAGGAGCGAAGGATAGCTGGTCTGGTCCAATCCCACTATTGTAGGCATAGCACAAATTGCTGAAAAGATGGCTATTATATAAAGGTGTCAGATCAAACCATGCATCGCAGCTTGCTGCGTTTGGGGCTACATAGCCTTAGACTAGTCAGACTTCTCATGCTGACCCCTGTCCACAGCTGAAAGAGCCTACAATGTACATATGAGCATCAGAACTGGAGCATGGAACAATGGAAGAAAATGGCCTGGTCTGATGAATCAAGTTTTCTTTTACATCATTTTGACGGCCGGGTGCGTGTACGTCATTTACCTGGGGAAGAGATAGCACCAGGATGCACTATTGGAAGGATGGTTGAATTGAAGGGGGTTTGCCATGGTAACTGAGAAGGTACTATATACAGCTGCGTACCTCTCAACATGACCCTCTCCAGGAGGGACACAATGCTCTAGTCCTGGACTTCCCTGGTAAGTTATGATTGGTGGAGGCTCCAGAGGTGGGGATGCTGCACAGTCCAAAATTCAAATAGGGGAGTCACACCAACCAGTGAGTCCTAGCCAGTGATGTTTGGCAGTGTTTGAAATGACAGTTGGTGTGGCTCCTCTGTTTGAATTTTGAACTGCACTGCAGCCCCACCTCTTACCAGGGAAGTCGAGGACCAGAGCATTGTGTCCCTCCTGGAGAGGGTCATGTTGGGAGGTATGCAGCTGTGAGGCAAGCAGGGGGACAGTTGATCTGAGGTAATTAACTGGACAGGGAGAGACCTGCTGGCTGCCCTACATATGATGGGGGGAAAGGGAGAGCAGTGCTGAGGTAATGGCCTGAGTGAGGGGACAGGCTCCATCACTAGTGACACCCGCAGATGTCACATAGACAGGGACAAAGCACTATAGAGAGATAGCCCAATAGCACCATTACAGTGACAAAAGTTTTGCCAGAAAATAGAGAAATATCACCATAGACAATGACTTTTTCATATACTGTATAAGCACCAGTAAACCTTCACTTCGTAGGAGGTCAAATAACAGCTACTCTAAAATTCAGACTGTTTGGCAGAAATCCAGATAAGATTTATTTATAATGTATTGGCTGAAGTAATCACCACACAATAAACCCAGCCTGCATTAACTATACCTACTAAGTTCTGACAGTAAAGGCCCCCATACACGGTGCGATTCAAAGTTGGTAAGATGTGTTGTACGATTGCCCTTGAAATTCTTCCCTTGAAATTCTTCAAACGATATGGTCAAATGGTGTATGATTGATCGTTACGATCATAGGATAAGATGCAGAGAAGTGTATCACATTGTACTCAAAAGATCGTAGATCTTTCTGCAAAACCATCTGATATGCGATCCAACCAGACGACGGCGGGGACGCGCATAGGGGTCGCAGAACACACAAAAAACACCTATTTTCATACGATTGGTCTGTCCAACCCATCGAAACTGTCCATATCGGGTAAAAAAATCACACCGTGTATGGGCACCTTGAGTTAGCCACTTAAGTCTGCTGTGTAATCTGTATACAACTTCAAAACTATGAATATACTGTATGTATCATCTACATCTGAGGAGCAGTCACTAGCCTTGGAAGCATCTATTTGTAAAAGAGATATAAAATATTAACAATATTAAGTTTCATATACAGTATATGCATGTGAGGATTCGGGGTTCTCTCAATCACCCAGACACCGAGCAGATGAAACCAAAGTGATGGTTTATTTTTCCACAGCACACAGAAATAGATAATATGTCAGGACAAGCAGTAAATCCAGTGAACGGGCAATAAACAGGTAGCAGTCCAGACAGAGGCAGTCCCAGTAGAGTATAATGATCCAGAACAATTCCACAAAATAGCTAGAGACCCTCAGTCCCCACAGTAGAAACTATCACTGATCACACAGCAGTGAATAGCGTATGTCCACTCAATCGCTTCCAGGACCCCACACGTAGAAACTATCAGAGATCACACAGCAGTGATAGTCCCTGGGTCCAAACAATTGATTCCAGGATCCCATACAGTAGAAGCTAATCACAGAACACACAGCAATGAATAGCGTATAGGTCCTTGCAGAATTTCCAAAGTATAAATCCACAGAACTGGTGATGCGTTCCACTAGTACCATGGCAGAGCGAGGCCTCTTAGCCAAAGTCAGCGACTAACATGTGGAGTTGCCTTCAGTGACCTGTTTTAAAATCTTCCAATTTCCCACGATATTGTGACCTCCCAGGGGGGGTTGCATCGTTTCCTGATTGGTGCGAGTCCCTTATGCTGTCACTTTCTCCTACCTCCTCTGGGTATTACTTCCCTGACGAACACCTGCTGGGATGGTTCCGTTCAGTCTACCAGGTTCACGTGAAGCACAAAACAGGCAAATGGAAGGAGGAGTAAATCCTGAGCGTCCCCTGGGGAGGTGGGAATTAACTTAGAGGGTCTTTTGTTTTGGGAGGTGTCACCTTGCTCTAACACAGACATATGGACCAGGCTAACATCAAGGCTTATCCAGTATTAAACATTTCAATAACTTACATTATTACAGTACATAATAGACATGCTAATGAAAATGTGTGTCCTGAGAATGATCACACATACACTAGGAGACGGGAAGTTGAACACAAAAGGACTAAAAAGTAAATTGATCTCTGCAAGGACTGAGATGCTGCCAGTACATTTGTAACACACATCTCATGTCCTCACATTCCTCTCCCACTTTTTAGGCCTTGTTCCCTGGGAGGATCCAGAACCACTACTGACTGGGCGAGGTGGGGTGCAGGGTAAAGCATCTTGTGGGTGAGTGTGCCACCAGTGTCCCACAGAGTAATGTAACATAAGACCCAGGATGTAAGAAGCAGCCTAGTTAGACAATCCGCAAGTACAAAATTACAATATAACATGTCCCCTTTTTCCACCAGAGGATTTAGCAATTCCCCCAAGTCAGACGTTCGGTGTTCCCCCTTCACATTATCACACCCCTTTCCCCAAATCATACTAATCGGGCATCCTAACACCCTCACTTCTGGAACACAGGGGCAGTGGGTACCTTCCCCCTCACCACCTTGTACAAGTAACGGTTGCCCAGGGGCAGGCAAATATTGGGTCTCTTTACATGGCACTTCTGTGGCAGTGTCCATTCCTTCCTCCCCCAAACACCAACTGGGGGGCTGACAACTTTCAGTGCAACATGTGGGCTCCTCACGGCTAGGCCCCAGGATGAACCTTGTATATGGAACAATGCAGTTAGTGGCTGCAGGGGAGCCACCAGGACAGGCTGGTCCTGTCCCAGCCCTCCCCCCTCAAAAGCCAGAGTCTCACCTGGAACTTCTTCTGGACTGTCCTCCTCCTTGGTAACTCCCTCTTCTAGCCCGGTCGGCTGGATAACTGGTTGGGTACCACACCAGGTTTTAACCGCTGAACACTCCAAAATTATCTCCACAAATGCCTCGTGTTCTGTGAGATGCAGGGGGCCGGGTGGTGCAGTGCCTTCTCCCTGGGGTGGGAGAAGGGGTTGCAAGCGCTGTCTCCTGACATCCACCTGGTCTGTATTTGCTGGAATCTTACTAAGGGCAGGCAAATCCCCTGGCACATAGTTACAGTCCACACCACTGTCCGAGTTATTACAGGGTGATAACAAATCCTCTTCTGATTTATGATCTGATGTTAGGTTAACAGTCTTTGCTACCCATGTTCCATTTAAATCACAGGGTACGTACCAACATTTTGCCTGCAATTCCTCAGTTTCCAAATAGGGGATTGGGTACAATCCTTCATATCCTTCAGGGGGAGTTAGGATAGCAGGACATACACAGGGCATTTTCTCCTCAGCCTCCCCCGATGAAATAAAAGAGTCTGCCATTGCCAGTTCATCATGATGGACCTCTCCCAGCTGAGTATGCTGAACCGCCTGGACCACGATGCCATCTGCGACTGGTATGCTTGTGGTTGGGAAGTGAGATGATACTCCCCCAACCTTGGTGATCTCCTCTCGGACACCGTCCTCATAGATCCCCTGGCAGCTGGTTAATAGGTCTCCATCTTCCACCTCAGCAAAAGGGAAGGTGTAGTGTGACTCCTCCTGGGGTGCCTGTATTATGGGCACTGCTTCCTTCACTTGGGCGCTAGCCTCTCCCAGTATAGTACACTGGGCAGCTGTGTCCTTTGGGAGTGGGAGAAGCTGTTGCAGGCGGTGCCTTTCTGCATTCACCCTGCAACACTGGTCCCGCCAGCCTGGGGTATCCAGGAGACCACGATCTGAGGCCACTTCTTCTGCCACAACAAAGCACGACTCCAGACACTCCAGCTGTTCCCCCACACTCATCCGTGGGCCGAGATGGAGGATAAATGTCCGATAATCAGTGAACGCTTTGGTGGGGTCCCTCTCGTCCTGGAGTATACACTGAAGGATTTCCCTGCGCGTGCCGAATTGGCCAGGGATGCCCTGCAGCTGGCATTCTGCTACCAACTCCTCCATGCTCATTTCGTCCAGAGGGCTTAGGGGCCCCCCTGACAATGACCCCGCTCCACTGGTAACAGGTAATTTTGGGGCAACCCCCTCGGTTGTCTGGCCGGGTTGCAGTAGTTCTATTTCGGATCTTTCCTCTGGGTCTGTCCAGGAGGACCACTTATCCTGCACCTGCCCTTCTGTCTTTGTACAGTGGCTTCCTTGTATCATTTGGGCCATTGTAGCCTTCACTTCCTCTGCGAATTCTTCAAACTCTGGTTCATCCAGCATCTTCCATGTGACTGCTTCACTTCTGCAGTGCATGAAAGTATCTCCCAGATAACACAATTTGTCTGTTAAGCTGGATACTCTCCACCCGCTAATCATCCTCCGAGCATCATTCCAGTATGCCCATATGTACTGCATCCTTATAATAAATAATATATCCGGCTTCCTAGCCTGCTGACATACCGACGTACCTCCATCCACGAGCTTCACTGCCCTGGGAGACTTGAGGCACTGACTTTCTTTCCTTAGCACCATTTTACCTTTTACAGGACTGACGACCACTCAGTTGGCCTGATCCTCTCTTCTCTATTGTGAGTGACTTCACGCTTTCACTGCTCCTTGATTGATGTCTGAATGATCCCACTGTCGCTGCCGCCAAATGTGAGGATACGGGGTTCTCTCAATCACCCAGACACCGAGCAGATGAAACCAACGTGATGGTTTATTTTTCCACAGCACACAGAAATAGATAATATGTCAGGACAAGCAGTAAATCCAGTGAACGGGCAATAAACAGGTAGCAGTCCAGACAGAGGCAGTCCCAGTAGAGTATAATGATCCAGAACAATTCCACAAAATAGCTAGAGACCCTCAGTCCCCACAGTAGAAACTATCACTGATCACACAGCAGTGAATAGCGTATGTCCACTCAATCGCTTCCAGGACCCCACACGTAGAAACTATCAGAGATCACACAGCAGTGATAGTCCCTGGGTCCAAACAATTGATTCCAGGATCCCATACAGTAGAAGCTAATCACAGAACACACAGCAATGAATAGCGTATAGGTCCTTGCAGAATTTCCAAAGTATAAATCCACAGAACTGGTGATGCGTTCCACTAGTACCATGGCAGAGCGAGGCCTCTTAGCCAAAGTCAGCGACTAACATGTGGAGTTGCCTTCAGTGACCTGTTTTAAAATCTTCCAATTTCCCACGATATTGTGACCTCCCAGGGGGGGTTGCACCGTTTCCTGATTGGTGCGAGTCCCTTATGCTGTCACTTTCTCCTACCTCCTTTGGGTATTACTTCCCTGACGAACACCTGCTGGGATGGTTCCGTTCAGTCTACCAGGTTCACGTGAAGCACAAAACAGGCAAATGGAAGGAGGAGTAAATCCTGAGCATCCCCTGGGGAGGTGGGAATTAACTTAGTGGGTTTTTTGTTTTGGGAGGTGTCACCTTGCTCTAACACAGACATATGGACCAGGCTAACATCAAGGCTTATCCAGTACTAAACATTTCAATAACTTACATTATTACAGTACATAATAGACATGCTAATGAAAATGTGTGTCCTGAGAATGATCACACATACACTAGGAGACGGGAAGTTGAACACAAAAGGACTAAAAAGTAAATTGATCTCTGCAAGGACTGAGATGCTGCCAGTACATTTGTAACACACATCTCATGTCCTCACATTGCATATATAATTACAAAGAAGCAGTATACTAAGGGCAGCTATTTAAAACTGTAGAAGACAGCAGTGTACCATTGGCATCATAGAATTGGATCATCCTTTAATGTAATATCTGCAGTGGACGTCAGGACCCAGTGATAGTATGTACACCGCCTTATACATATCCCATAACAATTGTTGTAATGTTTATATGACTGTTGTCTGTTACAAGTTATGCTCACAGAGGAAAAGTGAAGGATACTGTTCTCGGGTAATACGTTTGAGATGGGCCTTAGTGTATTAACACTGGTGGAGATCACCAGCAAAGGGGGAGTGAAAGTTAGATGTTGCGTGTTGAATACTAAGGGCCATATTCAATTAGGTGCGAAAAGTCGCGTTTAGCAAAAAGAGTTCGTGGGTGCAAACTTTTCGCACATTAGTGCGTATGGTGTTATTAAATTCCCAATGTGTTTGCATGAGCAAAAACTCCATAGACATAAACCAGCGAAAAGTTTTACCCATCTCAGAGCAGGTGATAAAATGTGCTAAATCCCTATTTTTGTCAAACAATGTGGGGACTTGGTTTAGAACTAGGGGTGAGCGGGTTCGGATTTCTGAAATCCGAACCCCCCCGAGCCCCCCCGATCCGAGTCCGATCCGAATCAGGCTCGACTTTTCCCGCCTGACTCGGATCTGAAATCGAGGCAAAACGTCATCATCCCGCCTTCCGAGTCTCGCGGGTTTTGGATCCTATATAAGGTACCCGCGTCGGCGCCATTTTCTCACTCGGCTGTGGACAGTGAAGAGGGAGGGTGGGAGTTAGGGCTGTGTAGTGTAGTGTAGTGTAGTGCTGCTGTTGTCCACTACTTCAAAGTCCATAGGGGCTGGCTGTGTTGTGCTGTGCTGCTGTTGTTAATAGGGGCTGTGTCCACTACTTCAAAGTCCATAGGGGCTGGCTGGACTGTGTTGTGCAGTCAGTTCTCCATAGGGGCTGTGTCCACTCCAAAGTCCTGTGCAGTGTCCCAGTCCTAAAGGGGTGCTGTAGTGTTGTCCAGGGGGTGCTCTGTCCATCAGGGGTGCTCCCCCCAAGTGCTAAAAAAATAATATATTTTCTGTGTTTGTGAATTGTGTGTGCAGTAGCCGCACGTGCATCAACAAAGTAGTGCCAAGCGTGCGCCTGTGTCATAAGTAAAGGGCCGGCTGGCTTGACCGTTAAGGGTGCTGTAACCCCCGAAAGTACACTCCAGTCCAAACCAAAAAAAAAATTATTTTCTGTGTTTGTGAATTGTGTGCGCAGTAGCCGCACGTGCATCAACAAAGTAGTGCCAAGCGTGCGCCTGTGTCATAAGTAAAGGGCCGGCTGGCTTGACCGTTAAGGGTGCTGTAACCCCCGAAAGTACACTCCAGTCCAAACCAAAAAAAAAATTATTTTCTGTGTTTGTGAATTGTGTGCGCAGTAGCCGCACGTGCATCAACAAAGTAGTGCCAAGCGTGCGCCTGTGTCATAAGTAAAGGGCCGGCTGGCTTGACCGTTAAGGGTGCTGTAACCCCCGAAAGTACACTCCAGTCCAAACCAATAAAAAAATTATTTTCTGTGTTTGTGAATTGTGTGCGCAGTAGCCGCACGTGCATCAACAAAGTAGTGCCAAGCGTGCGCCTGTGTCATAAGTAAAGGGCCGGCTGGCTTGACCGTTAAAGGGTGCTGTAACCCCCAAAGTACACTCCAGTCCAAACCAAAAAAAAAATTATTTTCTGTGTTTGTGAATTGTGTGCACAGTAGCCGCACGTGCATCAACAAAGTAGTGCCAAGCGTGCGCCTGTGTCATAAGTAAAGGGCCGGCTGGCTTGACCGTTAAGGGTGCTGTAACCCCCGAAAGTACACTCCAGTCCAAACCCAAAAAAAAATTATTTTCTGTGTTTGTGAATTGTGTGCGCAGTAGCCGCACGTGCATCAACAAAGTAGTGCCAAGCGTGCGCCTGTGTCATAAGTAAAGGGCCGGCTGGCTTGACCGTTAAGGGTGCTGTAACCCCCGAAAGTACACTCCAGTTCAAACCAAAAAAAAAATTATTTTCTGTGTTTGTGAATTGTGTGCGCAGTAGCCGCACGTGCATCAACAAAGTAGTGCCAAGCGTGCGCCTGTGTCATAAGTAAAGGGCCGGCTGGCTTGACCGTTAAGGGTGCTGTAACCCCCGAAAGTACACTCCAGTCCAAACCAAAAAAAAAATTATTTTCTGTGTTTGTGAATTGTGTGCGCAGTAGCCGCACGTGCATCAACAAAGTAGTGCCAAGCGTGCGCCTGTGTCATAAGTAAAGGGCCGGCTGGCTTGACCGTTAAAGGGTGCTGTAACCCCCAAAGTACACTCCAGTCCAGACCAAAAAAAAAATTATTTTCTGTGTTTGTGAATTGTGTGCGCAGTAGCCGCACGTGCATCAACAAAGTAGTGCCAAGCGTGTGCCTGTGTCATAAGTAAAGGGCCGGCTGGCTTGACCGTTAAAGGGTGCTGTAACCCCCAAAGTACACTCCAGTCCAAACCAAAAAAAAAATTATTTTCTGTGTTTGTGAATTGTGTGCGCAGTAGCCGCACGTGCATCAACAAAGTAGTGCCAAGTGTGCGCCTGTGTCATAAGTAAAGGGCCGGCTGGCTTGACCGTTAAAGGGTGCTGTAACCCCCAAAGTACACTCCAGTCCAAACCAAAAAAAAAATTATTTTCTGTGTTTGTGAATTGTGTGCGCAGTAGCCGCACGTGCATCAACAAAGTAGTGCCAAGCGTGCGCCTGTGTCATAAGTAAAGGGCCGGCTGGCTTGACCGTTAAGGGTGCTGTAACCCCCGAAAGTACACTCCAAACCAAAAAAATATATATTTTCTGTGTTTGTGACTTGTGTGCACTGTGGCTGCACGTGCATCAACAAAGGAGCAGCGCCAAGCGTGCGCCTGTGTCCCATAAGTAAAGAGCCGGCTGGCTCATTTCTTAAAGGGTGGTGTAACCCACAAAGTGCACTACTCTCCAGCAAAAATAAAAAAATATTTTCTGTGTTTGTGTGCGCTTTAGCCGCACGTATATATATCAATATAACATAAATGGAGGACCAAACTTTCTCCGATAAAAATAAAATAGGGAAAGATCAAGAACCACTTCCTCCTAGTGCTGTTGCTGCTGCTGGGAGTTGTTCATCATCCCAGAGAGGAAGTAGGAACATCACTACTTTTACTAAACAATTGACCCTCCAACAGTCCCTAGCGATGAGGATGAAGTACGACAGCAGTCATCCTGAAGCAAAACGTATAACTGAGGCCTTGACTGCTATGTTGGTGTTAGACGTGCGTCCGGTATCCGACATTAGTGCAGTGGGATTTAGACAATTGATGGAGGTAGTGTGTCCTCGGTTCCAAATCCCGTCTAGATTCCACCTGCATCCTCAAAGCAGCAGCGACAAGCGTGCGTCTGTCTGTTAAAGGGTGGTGACACCCTCAAAGTGTGCTACACAAACAATTAAAATATTGTTCTTTTTTTTTCTGTCTTTGTGACTTGTGTGCGATGTAGCCGCACTTGCATCCTCAAAGCAGCAGCGACAAGCGTGCGTCTGTCTGTTAAAGGGTGGTGACACCCTCAAAGTGTGCTACACAAACAATAAAAATATTCTTCTTTTTTCTGTCTTTGTGAATTGTGTGGGCTGTAGCCGCACCTGCATCCTTAAAGCAGCAGCGACAAGCGTGCGTCTGTCTGTTAAAGGGTGGTGACACCCTCAAAGTGTGCTACACAAACAATTAAAATATTGTTCTTTTTTTTTCGGTCTTTGTGAAATGTGTGGGCTGTAGCCGCACCTGCATCCTTAAAGCAGCAGCGACAAGCGTGCGTCTGTCTGTTAAAGGGTGGTGACACCCTCAAAGTGTGCTACACAAACAATAAAAATATTCTTCTTCTTTTTTCTGTCTTTGTGAATTGTGTGGGCTGTAGCCGCACTTGCATCCTCAAAGCAGCAGCGACAAGCGTGCGTCTGTCTGTTAAAGGGTGGTGTAACCCTCAAAGTGTGCTCCACAAACAATAAAAATATTCTTTTTTTTTTTCTGTCTTTGTGAATTGTGTGGGCTGTAGCCGCACTTGAATCCTCAAAGCAGCAGCGACAAGCGTGCGTCTGTCTGTTAAAGGATTACATCGGTGACAGCATCCAAGTAGGCATGTCAGACAGTCCGTACCTGTACTGGCAGGAAAAAAAAGCAATTTGGAGGTTCCTGTACAAACTGGCTCTATTTTACCTGAGTTGCCCCCCCTCCAGTGTGTACTCCGAAAGAGTGTTTAGTGCAGCCGGGAACCTTGTCAGCGAAAGGCGTAGGAGGTTGCTTCCACAAAATGTGGAGAAGATGATGTTCATAAAATGAATTATCAACTCTTCCAGGGAGACCAGCCTCCAGAACGTACAGAGGGACCTGTGGTTCCAGCAGGGACGAATTAATACTCTGTGAGGATGAGGATGTACACACTGAAGAGGGTGAGGAATCGGTGGATGAGGAGGATGAGGATGACATCTTGCCTCCGTAGAGCCAGTTTGTGCAGGGACAGATAAATTGCCAGCTTGTTTTGTGGGGGCCCAAACGAACCAATCATTTCAGCCACAGTTGTGTGGCAGACCCTGGCGCTGAAATGATTGGTTTGTTAAAGTGTGCATGTCCTGTTTATACAACATAAGGGTGGGTGGGAGGGCCCAAGGACAATTCCATCTTGCACTTCTTTTTTTTCTTTGCATTATGTACAGTTTGGGGCCTAGTTTTTCAATGCCATCCTGTCTGCCACTGCAGTTTCACACCTAGATGGGTCACGTGTTTGTGCCGCCCACTCGTGTCGCTTAGCATAGTCATCCAGCTACCTCGGTGCAACCTTTTGGACATAAAAACACTATTGTGAGGTGTGAGGTATTCAGAATAGACTGGAAATGAGTGGAAATTAAGGTTATTGAGGTTAATAATAGCATAGGAGCAGAAAAACCTACAAATTCTGTGATTTTAGCTGTTTTTATGCTTTTTTAAAAAAAAATACAGATCCAAAACACAAAACCCAGAACCCAAAACACGGAAGGGTGGTTTTGGCAAAACCAATCCAGATCCAAAACACGAAGAAAGATCCAGATCCAAAACCAAAACACAAAACACGAAAAGTGGCCGGTGCACACCCCTATTTAGAACCCTTTGGACACCACCCCTAAGGACTAATTAGGCAAAAATAATTTTTACATCTGCTTAATTCCCCCTAATAATGACGTCATTTTTGAGGTGAAATTTAAAGTGTTGTAAAATGGGTATAAAGTACTGGGTCAGGTATTTTGGGGTACTGTATGGATGGAAGAGTTGTTCTTAGGATTGGAGGTGGCTGCAGTAGGTGTATTTTTAAAAAAATGTGAAACTGCACTTTCTAAAAAAATATACTAGCACCCATTTTAATGTACCCCCAAGTTAACTACAGCAATTATTTTCTCCAAAATATATTGCTTTTTATCATTTTTCAACACTTATCCAAATATGCATATAACAGTCATTTGACACAATTTAAGAACCCAAAATACTTTTATTAGGGCTATTAATACACTTCTATATTGATTTCCAGTGTCATTTAGGCTTTTTATGGGGTACAGACTGATTTCCCAAAATGTGCTGTACTTTTCGCTAGTTTCGCCATGCGTTTTCGCGTGTTTTGTAATTGGATAGGGAAAAAAACGGGAGCACACATTGCGAAAATAAGCAAAAAGATTGCAAAAAACACTGGCGAATAGGGCGAAAACTTCTCCGGCAATAATTTTCGTTTTATTGCGGCTAATTGAATACCGCCCTTAATTGGGACATCATTCACATTTTTAAGTTAATGGGATAATGGGTTTAAATAAGGTAAAAGTAATATCCGGAGGTTATAGATTTACTAGCATAGTATATTTAACACAGGGTTTTAGTTGTGATCCAGAAGATATCCAGATATAGACCTTCTTGGTTATTAAGGTATTAAGTTGTTAATCGAGTAAGTAGTTTGTGGATTAAATACTGAATTTTGCAACAAATGTCATAATGTCATATGTAAAAACTTACAGATTATACCGTTGTCGTAAAGCAAAGTTATGTTGTTAAGTTTAAAGCACTCGAAAGCTAGCATAAGCGTGAGAGGAGATAAGCACACTGTTTTTTTATTGTAGCAGTACTGGTTAGAACTGGCTTTTGGTTGCAATCACGTTATTGGTATTTGTATTGGTTCAATCAAAGTTGACAGCCTATCCGGGACCTGAGTAGGCGGATTCTTTTTAAGGCTATTAAGGCAGTGGGAGGAGTTAGCTTCCTCTTTTCCAGTTGTGATCCCACCCACCCACCCAGCATTTTTCAATCGGCTTGGGCCGATGTTATTCGTTGGAATGTTATTTCTCTGTTTTGCTTCCAACAGGTGAGGCGCATTTGGTGGAAAGCAGTGCTCCTCGGCGGCTCAATTTAGTGCAGCTGAACTTGGCTAGCATCCCCCCTTTGAGAGAGGCGAGTCGGTCGCTGCCTTAGGGGAGGACCAGGTCTCCAACTTATGGAGGGATCAGCACTGTGCTAGATTAAGGGGAGATGATACTACCTGATATAGCTTGCACTTGGGGGTGAAATCTCCACCCCCATCTTAGTAATACATTCCGCTTATGGGCTGTAGCCGAGTTAGCACTGCTTTTTCGCCACCATGCTCGAATCAATTACAGATCAATTACAATCCAATTAAATAAATTTGGCTGCAACCTCTTTTTTGCAAATCTATTCAGTTGTCAGTGTCGTTATTTTAGATCGGTTAAGTTTAAGTTAAGTATGGTGAAAATAATCAAACTATGGGTGACTTACCAGTAAACTGATCTTGAGAAAGAGTTTCAGAAAACTAAAAGAAAACCTTTTGTGTAAGATGTGTTGGTTATTCTAATGATTGTGTATTGTATTCTTGAATATTAATGCATGCTTAATATATCACTAATGGTAGCAAAGTATTAATTAAGGCTTCCCCAAGCAAGCCTTAGTTATTCCTCAAGAGAATTGTAGCTTGGGTAGAGGCACTAACTATTGTGTGATAAATGGTGCTCCAGCCAATCAGCTCCCAACTGTCACTTTTCAAACAGATGACAGGATTGGCTGGAGCACTATTATCATCAATTTTAAAACTCATAGCTTATGATAAAACTTGTTGATAAATGGACCCCACAGTGTCTGTGGCTGTCAATTCATTGCTAAGGTCTCACATATTAGACACCAAAAAGCCTAATAAAAGGTTGGTGTCTATCTCATCCTCAATTTCTTCATCTGATGAAATAATACCAAATAAAACATATTCTGTCAGTAGTGATAACTGTTTCTCTACTTCAGATTCTGAGGCAAATTCTGATGTAAAACAGTCTTTATTTTATTCAAGAGAGATTTCCACTCAGAAATTGAAGGCAAATGTGAATCCAGAAAGGATATGAAAAATATTTCCTCACAGAGATGCCATGTATGGTATTGCCCATAGCAGGCAAACAACTAGTGCCCATAGCAGACACACTGGCCTTGCCAATAGCTATGAAACCTAAGGAACCACTGCCTCATCCAAATGGGGTGAGTATAATGACTTCCAAATGGTCAGGGTGGATTTAGCTGGGAAAATTCCCCATCTAAACTATATTCCTTATTTAGTTCGATTATAATGCTGATGTACATACAATTGTTTGATTAGCATTTAGCTCCACTTTCGTTAAAGGAAATGAGTGGGTTCAATAATAAACTGCAGTCATTGCTGATTCCATCTTGCATGGGCTTTCGTCCTGGACACCCATTCTTTCTTGCTAGTGGCTCCCTAAGTGAAGTGGCTTAGGGTTCAGAGATGTGTCTTAAAAATTATTGAAAATCACACTGTAGGACCTTGCAAAGGTCAACAGGAAGCTCATAGCCTCATCCATGTTCTCCTGTGCAATCTCAAGGACTATTAAGATCACAAATTTTAAAGTGTTAGGTCTCTTCTGACAGAGCCAGTGCATGAGGAGATATCAAATTAGGTAACATTAACTTAGCCTCATCCAAGACCTCCACAACTTTGCAGGTGTCCCTAAATTAATTTAGTGCATGTGGATGGCAACATTACTAATTTGATAACTGACATGGACTTAGCTTCACCCAAATAGCCTTAATGTGTCCTTTAGCCCTCACACCAGAACAATACTCTGTATGCATCCCTTCTCAATTTAGCCTTTCAATTATTGGTTTATGAATATGAATTGGGTTTAGCCTCACCTACAATACAATTTTATGGATCAGCATCATCTTTCATTGATCAGCAAGATCTTTGATTTTCTCTAAATTAACAGAGAATAAATGATACCTGTGTCTACTTCTAGGTATTATACTTTTTAGACATCTTCTTACTAGATACTCTAGAACTTGGGGCATAGACCCATTCTTGGCCTTTGTCTCTGCTTTTGAGTTCTGATATCTTTCTTACTTCTAGAAAGCATGCAGAATAGTTAGTGCTAGCCTTTACTGCTAATCTGGCACTTACTGTTCCCATGAAAGGAAACATCTCTCAGCTATTTATAACTTTTAGGAAACTACTCTGGTCGGCCGGTGCCTCCAATATTAGAGGTTGGATATATATGCGGCCAGGAAGAATTCAGGAATCAATATTAGTCAATTTACGGGGCTCACCTTACTGCAAACTTTATTTGTTCTAGAGAATAAGATTGCCACCTAGCAACAGCTCTAACCCTATATCCAGGGACTGGCTGGCAACTTTCAATCTGGGGGGCAAACACAAGCAAGTGGCCCTGGCGCATTGCAATTCAAAAAATGGGGGTGACAAAAACCCTGTAGGTGTGGTTTATCTAATGTGGGTGTGGCTTAAATAGGCAATATTATACTGTTCTGTCAAAAATAATACCTACGATTCTCATCTGACAAAGCAGAGACTATTGTGGTGACCACTACTAAAAACAGAGCATTCCTTGAACTGTATACAATACAGAAAGGATTCTAGTTACTGATATATAGCACAGCGAGCAACGAAAACACCCAAATAAAATACAGGCACCATTCTAGTGATCAACATACAGAGGAGAGGATTGGAATTTAGAGTGTCCCTGTAAAATATTCTGAAAGCACCTGTGTAAACCTCCACACTAAGGGGCCTATTCATCAACATTAAAATAACGTTTTTAAGGACATTTTCCTTAAATAACGTTATTTTGGTATTCATGAACAGACTTAGCACAGGAGATATCACAGATATCTCCTTGCTAAGTTCCCCTGCGTTCATTTCCACACTCCCCATACATTAGTATGGGGATGTGAAAATTGTGGTATTCATCAAATTCCGAAAATTATGAATTTTCGGAATTTGATGCAGTTACTATTCGCCACTGTGAGGTGGCGAATAGCAGAATCGACTTACCTGTATCCGTGTGTGCAGGTCCCCCGACGAGTCCCTCCGGCGCTCTGCTCCGTCCTCAGGCTCCGGAGGCTGGTCAGACATGTGTGCTCCCCAGCAGAGCACAAGAAAGTTTTGAAAAAAAAAATATATATTTTTTTCTTTCTAATCTGTCATGTGGTCTGCTGGGAAACCACATGACAGACCAGCAGGACGGAGCCGGAGGCTGCTGCGCGGACAGGTAAGTCGGGGGGGGAGGTGAGCGGAGGGGGGAGGGGGGTGGGGGGGTACACAAACTTAACGCATCTGTAGGCAGTGCTGCGCATGCGCTGGTTTTACAGATGTAACAGCACATGCGCAGCACTGTTTCCAGATGCGATAAGGTAGTGTAGGCAGGGAAAAGTATCTATTTCCCGAAAAGCTGTCATCGCAAAAATGACAGCTTTTCGGAATAGATACTTATGGAGAGGTGGAATGATGAATTCCACCTATAATTAGGTAGAACATGCGAGTTCTAAACCTAATTATCTGTAGAGAATTTTTAGGTTTAATGAATAGGCTCCTATGGCATATATGTATCAAAAAATATTTGCTGGATATCCTTTTCGGGGGGCTACCTTCAAATATTAAGTACCATCTAGATGTATGTACGGGGGACAGCATCACAGATATGTGTGGAGATCCCCCTTTTCTAATGCACAACTAGCTCCCATTGGTTTCTATGGGGGCTGATAAAATGCTGACGTTACCAAACTCCAGAAGGCAAAGCATTCCAGAGATTGACCACAGTAGCTAATGCCACATTCAGATATCGTAATCCATTGTAGCCTATGGGCTACACTTTGAAAAACTTACCTGGAGAGAGATCCATAGGATCCCTCACTGACAATGGCCGCATGCGCAGTCTGATGTAGCACCACCGGGTCCCAAATCTAGAAGTGAAGTGATCGCATTAGCAATCACTTTAGTTTTACATTTCACAGGGATGAGCTCCTTTCGGAACCCCCGTCCTCACGCGGGTATATTAGTACATCCTGGCGGAACTTAATTTCTTATTGCCGCGAATAGCAATAAGAAATTATAGTTATCAGATCTTATCTGGTACATTGCATCTGCTGACATTGCAGGGTTCTCCTTGCACCCCATAGAGGTGTGAGAGAAAACTTGCCATGTTGGTACTACCATAACTAGCTGATGTGCCCAGCTGGGCACAGCATACTGCACAGAATTTAATTCCCCCTCTGACTTTTGCTGGAGAGTAAGCAAAATATAGATCCAGCAAAAAAGTCTTCATTTAATTAATGGTCTATGGCACAAAAGGTCAATATATTACTCACTATACAAATGACTGAAAATTGCTTTGAAGTCAAAATGTGACAAAGGCCACTGAGCCTGATTCAGAGTTGTACGCAGTGTACACAGCAACTGTATATTTGGACACAGCTGCTGTGTGTACATATGCTAATACTGCAGGTGGTGTCTTGTGTAAATAGGCGCCTCCTGCAAGCTTCTGTGATCCGCTGCGGTGTCTGAGGATGCAGCAGAGGATCATCTGCAAAAACATCTGCCATCTGAGTAAATCGCAAGTTATGCAGGATGGCCGGTGTTTTCACTCAGTCAGGGCCAGGAAATCTGAGTCGGAAGATGCAGACCCTGTCCTTGGCAAACCTACAAAATGGGGATGACATAACCATTTTGTAAATCGTTCACTGTTGCCGTCCCTGTCCTATCCCCAAACGACTGCTGCGGCTTGGGGGCACTGCGATCGATCTGCACAATAGTACCTGCACAGTACTGATCATGCGCATGCACAGATCTCTCACCATCGATGTTGCACGGAAACCATTGGGTTTGAGTACAACACTGAATCAGGCCCACAATCAGATGCATTCAAGATTCCTTTCAAGTTATCACTAGTACCACCATCAACCTTTATCATTGCCACCACTCTTAGTTACCCATGTCCACCCTCAACTCTAAACTCTGATAATCATGGACAGTGGACCTCATTCAGACCAGGTCGCAAGCACTGAGCGCTCGCAACCGGGTCGATGTTTAGGCCCTGCATATGCGCAGCGCCGCACTGCGCGTGCGCAAGCCCCGGAGTGAGAGAGAATTTCTCTCGCTCCGGAGCTCACTACAAAAGGGGCGGCTGTCGATGTTGATCGACAGCTCTCCCCGTTTTGTAGGCGTGGCGGGGGGGTGGTTTCACAAACGGAGGCGTTCCTTAAGGAACGCCTGCAGTTTTGTGGGCGGCCACACTGACATCAGCAGTGATGTCAGTGGGGAGCTTCCTGCTCGATCAGAGCAGGGAGCTCCCTGGGGCTTGCGGTTGCTGAGACCCAACCTTAGGGTCTCATCACAAGCCCCGATGGTCGCGATGGTCTTGACCATCGCGACCATCAACCTGGTCGGTTGCTAAAGCTGTGGGTGTTAACCCACAGCTTATCTAGTGACCAGGAGGCCGCACTTGAAAAGTCACATAAGGGGGTTGATACATCCAGCCAATTTTAATATACATATAGGCTGAAAATGCTCGTTCCTTTATTGAGGAATGCTATATGAATTAAATATGGTAATACATATTAGTACTATAGTTAATATATTTATCCCTATAAACAAAAAGATTCTGGGTAATCAAATAAAAAAATTTTTGGCTAGGAGGGTTTTTTAACCCAGGCTGTTTGGTGAGCCAGACAGGAGCGCTGCCATTGAGCTACAGCGCAACTGATTATAATGGAGCGGGATGCTTTATTAATATCTATTAATATCTTTGTTGTATTCTTTTACATCAGATTATGTGACCCATGGAATTTTTTCATCCAAATATACTCTGGCTGTGTAGATATTGCCATACAGTCACATAATGAGGTTGATACATCCTGCCTATTCTATTATACATATAGGCTGGTAATGTTTTTTCTATCACTCAGAAAAACTGTATGAATTAAATATGGTAATATATATTAGCACTATATTTAATATATTTATCCCTATTAATAATAAACATTTTCCGGGGAATTCAAGAAATTGTTGGCTGGGTAGGATTCAAACTTGGGCCCATGGGCACCGAGAGGGGGGGGAGCGGGTACAGTTTACCCGGGCCCGGGCTTGCTAGAGGGTCCGGCGCTGCCCCCCCCCCCACAGCAGCTCAGCACACAGCTTGTGCTGGGCTGCTGTGTGAGACTGCTCGCAGCTGCTGCAGCAGCCGGAGCAGTCTCCTATGGCTGTGGGGGGGAGCGATCACACTGATCGCTCTCCCCCCCCCCTGCTTAGCGCCGGGCAAAAGTGATAATTTTGTAATTTTTTTTAAGGGGGGGCGTGGCCGCGCCTCCCATGATTAGGCCATGCCCCCTCCATTGCCCGGGCCCGGCTCTCAACGGCCCTGCCTGGGCTGTGTGGTGTGCCAGATGGGAGCGCTACCACTGAGCTATAGCTCAATACATACTAAGACTACTCAGTTGGGTATATTTGTAATTTAGCTTTGAACACTCCTGGACAATGCTAACACAATTTTATATAGATGTTATTATTTTAAGGTATTTTGTAAGTGTGTATTTTAAAACGTATATGGTTTTGTTGTTTGATTTTATTTTTGATTACTGCAATATTTAGGGATATCACACACAGGTGATAAATGTGAAATTCATTAAACATAATTGGACCTTTCTGGAGTTGGGTGATTATTTCCTCTGACGAAACCTCCGTATTATCTATCCTGTGGAGAGCTGCTCTGAGTTACACTACTATCCTCCGGAGAGCTGCCCTGCCTGAGTTATATCACCTGTATGGGGAACAGGGACCAAGTGCGGCAGTCAGCTGTGGGAGATAGCCGACAGCCAGGAACGCTGCATCATTTACGTGTTCTGTTCCTCTGCCTGATTGAGGCTCCGACGACCTTTGTATTCAAGGTACTCACTTTTAAACATCACAACCAAAAGTCTCCCTATAAGACTGTCAATAGAGAATAGCTTCTAAACGAGAAGTGTGCACACTATACAAGACTTTATTCAATCACGTGACAGCAGGGGAATACTATCTTGGCTTAATATCCAATTTGGAAGCCATCCTGAATACAGTACATTATTGCCTCAATATATGTACATGGTGATCCTTTCCTAACCAACAATCAGGATCTTTGGTATAGGAGCTCTATTGTTCTTTAACAATTTTTTCTATTGTGACTGACCTTATTTATAGGAGGTTCAAAGTCCATTACTCGTGAGCAGTGGCGTAACTGGGGTATTTGGAGCCATAGGCAAATGTAAAAATGGAGCCCTCCCCCCCTCTACTATGTGCTGCGAAAAATGGCCATGGTCACTTAAAAATGGGGCGTGTCAATATGACACGCCCCTTTATCATCACTCTGAACATTCCTTTTCATATGCACCTTAACCCCAGTAGTTCCCCTTATACAGTACCCCCAGTATGCAATGCCCCCAGTAGTGGTCTCCCTTATACAGCCCCTCATTAGTTCCCCTTATTCAGTGCCCCCAGTAGTGGTCCCTCTTATGCAGGCCCCCAGCAGTGATCCCCCCTATCCAGTGCCCCCTCTAGTGGTCAAACGTATTTAGTGCCCCCAGTGGTGGTCCCCTAGTAGTAAGCCCCTTATATAGTGCCCCCAGTAGTAGTTCCCCCCCCCAGTAGTAGTACTCAGTATAGGTTCCCCCTACTGATGCAGTGCCCCCAGTAGTAGCCCTCCCCAGTAATGGTGCCCCCAGTAGTAGTAGCTCCCCCCAGTAATGGTGTCCCCACTAGTAGTAGCTCCCCCCAGTAATGGTATCCCCAGTTGTAGTAGCCCCCCCAGTAATGGTGCCCCCAGTAGTAGTAGCTCCCCCCCAGTAATGGTGCCCCCAGTAGTAGTAGCTCCCCCCCAGTAATGGTGTCTCCAGTAGTAGTAGCTCCCCCCAGTAATGGTGTCCCCAGTAGTAGTAGCTCCCCTCAGTAATGGTGTCCCCAGTAGTAGTAGCTCCACTGCAGTAATGGTGTTCCCAGTAGTAGTAGCTCCCGCCCCGTAGTGCAGACACACAAGTTACAAAAAAAATAAAAAATACACTTACCTGAATCCACGATCCAGCTCCGGTCACTGCTACCGCCACATGTCAGTCCTCCCAGGCTGGCGTGCTCAGCATTATGGGAGAGACATCATGACATCTCTCCCATTACCCACTGCATGAGCCGGAAGGTGAAGCTCATGAGTGAGCTCCAGCCCGGCTCTTGCAGTGGGCTCTGCAGCAGTCAATGAGAGTCTGTCTGACTCTCATTGGCTGCTGATTCACACACACATCGCTGCCGCTCGGCAGTGATGTGTGTGCAGTAGCAGCCAATAAGAGTCATCTGACTCTCATTGGCTGCTGGTTAACACACACATTGCTGCCGCGCTGGTGGCGATGTGTGTGTCAGCACAGCCTGAGCCCGCCTCCCACCCTCTTCATGGTGCTATTGGGTAAGCGCTCAGGGGGAGGGAAGGTGCTCGGCTGTGCAGCACAGGACCGGCGCTGGGAAGCCTAGCGCTGGTCCTGTGTAAATGTGTAGCGCTGACCGCACACACTGCGGTCGGCGCTACACTGCCTAACTAGGGCGGGCCAGACCGTGGCCGGCGGCACCCCCCCCGCGCATGCCGCCGGTCCTACGGCGCCCAGGGCACATGCCCTGCTCGACCCCGCTTAGTTACGCCACTGATCATGAGAAGATATCCAGTTCCTCACCACATGGATTAAGCCATTTTTATGTATGGACACCTACTGCAGAAGGAGAAGAGTCCAACACTAAAGAGATCTAAAATATCCATTTGTGGTTAATAGGTTCTGTATGGATAGATACCATCGATAGCCTGTCTTGTTCTTATCTATTATATATTTTATAATTTATTGTATTGTATTATATTGTGAATTTTTTCAACAAGTGTGATAGCTTATGGAATAAATCTATATTTTTATTTAGTGCTCTTTGTATATCAGTTGATTTTTATACCGCGTTAAAAAAAAAAAACCATTTATATTGATCTATTAACTTGATTTCAATTCTTGAGTAATGACTACACCTGTGCACCTGCTAGGTGACCTGCAAAACGTGAACTGTGTGGGGTCCTGAGGACCGAGTTTGAGAACCACTGGTCTATTTAATAAATAAGACCCACATTCATGAGTTCAGTAAGATCCACCAAGCACTTTGTGGGGGTTTCAAGCTGCCTAGAGCCTTCAGCGTTCACATCACGCGATCCACCGGATAAGTGGTTGAAGGTGAGGAGGTTCAGGGATAATTGGCTTATGTGCAGGATGAGCAAGGGGAGGATCATATCTGATGAATGGATAGGCAGGTTGTAATGCAGAACAGCGTATTTGGGAGACTATTACAGAGAAAAATTGCAGGAGAGATAGGTTTACACAAGGAGCAAAACCAGAAGTGGATTTTATGTAAACTTTTGCAATACAACAAAACTACAAAGAAACCACACATTTACCAAAGGATGAAACCTTAAAAAGACTGGATGATGAAATACGACAGCTTCAACTGACCCATAACCTAGTAGGTGAGGCAGTGTGTGAAAACTCAGGCCTTGGTATCAAATAGTAAATCTGATGAGGCATCCTTTAAAACAGACTTGAGTGCAACTCTGCATCAGCCCAACAGTACTATCATTTAATCTAAACATCAACCACTACACACCAAATAGACCCAACTGCCTCACAAATTCCATCAAGATCCATTGGAAGAAACATTGCCCCAATGCCAACTATAAATGTATCTCTTCATCTTACAAAACTAGTATTTTATTTGCCAAGCAAACTTATTTCACATCACTAATATTCACCCAGTGTTTTAATCCCCAACAACACTTTGCCATCTGTCTCTTTTTTTCCACATAAATGAATGCTACCTCATCATTAATAGCTTATCCTCTTCTGTCCTCCAATAGTCACCTCCTCCCCTCATTCTCCCAAGCCCACTGCTTAGTGTCACCCTGCCACTCTCGTGCTGGAAACTTGAGGATCCCATACAGTACTACCTGATGCATGGGTGCAGAGTCTATAATGTAACTGGTTTTTACCAGGGATCTAAGAACTCTCCTGTCTAGTTTCAAAGAAAACTCTCTACTTCCATCTGGTCATCACCAGAGGGAGCCCAGTTCCGAAGTAGCAGAGGCTGGAGCAGTGAAGCCCAATGGGAAAAACCCCATTGGACCCACTAATCTGGCAGAGGGACTTGGAGCCTGAAGACAGTGCCCCTCATCGAGAGGATGCCTTGACCTGTGGCATCAGTGTGCCTTCACTTTCTCCAGGACCAGATCAAAGGTGTGACACACCATTGACACCGCCATCTGCTTTAAATTTCTCATGTTCAGTCTCCTCCTACATCTATTGCCTCCATCTAAAAAGTGTTGCGGCGGCATCCTGAACCGCCAAAATCCTGAACGCCCATGTCTGGGTAAGTATACTTATGTCCCCGGGAAAGGGGCGTTAGGTTTAGGCACCCCGGGGGGACTTTAGGGTTAGGCACCCCCCTGTGGAGGTTAGGTACCACTAAGGGAGGTGCTTACCTTCACTCCTCTTGATCTCCTATCAGGCTTCCGTGGTCGGGATTTGAATCAGCGGCTAAAGAGACGCCGGTATTTCGATACTATTCCTAGCTACGGGTGTGTTTTTTCTTACTGTTGAGTCAGTCACACCAATTAGCCCCTTTCAGTGTGCCATAGCCCACGTGACTCTGCTTCACCGGCGTCTTTTTCGCTCAAAATGTACGTCTTATCCACATAAACATTATTAGGAGTGACAAAATGACATTGCTAACTTATACTGATCAAATTGACGAGTGACATTTGTACATCTATGTGTGACCGAGTCTGAATCTGTGTAAAAAGGGCTCTAATATAAACAGCCACGGCTTTTCCTCATGCCAAGTTCCGTTGTGCTTCAGTTGTGACTTTGTACGTGTGTAAAACCAAGCATAGCACTGTGTGTGTTTCTTCGCTGCATCTGTACCGCAAATAGATGCAACATTTTAAGAAACATTTAGTGAGCTACTCCTCTCACAACATCTCAGTAACGCCAAGTGTCTTGCACAATGTGGTGTACAGACAACATCTGTATGTCCCCAATATTTTTTATTCCAGTAGAACTTGCTACGTCTCAGGCAGGCAGAAAGTCACTGGCATTATCTTCTTCATTCCAGCTGCCAGTTGCTAGACAACCTGAAACCTGCTGTCCATCTTCTAGGTGTTATGGCTCACCCAGAATCCGCATGAACTTTTAGAATATACACATTGGTCTTCACCTATAACAACTGCCATTCCTTTAGAGATTTATGCTCTCACTGGTGCTAGGATTTCACCAGGACTTAAACTCAGGATAGTAGGAGCTTATGTGGAGTACCAGGTGGCTACAGAGAGTGAGGCTGGAGTGATAACAGGAGGGAGGATACCAGAAGCAGGATAAAGTCCAGGAGGGGCGTGCAATGGAGTGTAAGGACCTGGTGCTGCAGGAACTGAATAGGACAATAATGGTAAAAGAGGATACAGTGATAGACTCAATGTGGAATGTACCCAGGGATGCAGCGAACCAGCAGACATGAATATACACGAGCACAGCAGGGTTGGTCAGCTTACTTGCAGGATAAAGACACTATTATCCATCAGGGAGGCTAAGCCCTCCCTGCCTTTTACCAGGAACAGGAGCCAATCAGATTGTCTCAACTGGAACAAACCTCCCTGAGTAAGCAATACTACGTGATTAGCTGCACGTAGTGAAGCAACCCAGGAAGGCGTCCCAGCTGCTTAGTAACAGCTGGTACCATCAGCCATTGCAGCGGCTGCAGAGACCCGGTGGCCAGAAGTTTGAGCCATTGCGCTGCGACTCATAACACAGGGTGGTCACATTCCTACAATTTCTTTGCTCGGGGGCTCACTCGAGAGCCATCTGTTTTGCCAAATTTCAGCTCTGGGTGCATGGAGGACCGGGGTCCATAAGACAAGGATATGGTGCAGGGATACAATACTGCCATTTAGTTTAGTTTCAGACAACTTGGGGCCTGATGCTGTCCGCTCGCAAGTGGGTCGATGTTATGCATTGAGCATGCGCACGACGGAGGGAGCTCCGTCGTGCGCATGCGCCAGACGCGACGAGCGAAGGAAAGTCCTTCGCTCGTTGTGTCCGATCAAAGGGGGCGTGCTGTCAATGTTGATTGACAGCACGCCCCCTTTGGTGGGCGTGCCGGGGGCGTGCCTCCCTGACGGCCCACTGTTTTAATCCCCAACAACACTTTGCCATCTGTCTCTTTTTTTCCACATAAATGAATGCTACCTCATCATTAATAGCTTATCCTCTTCTGTCCTCCAATAGTCACTAGTGATGTCAGTGGGAGTGATTTTGGCTCTGATAGAGCCAAAATCACTCCGGAGCTTGCGGTTGAAAACCTCAACCGCAGGCTCCGGCTCGCAATTTCGATGGTCGCGATGGTCTCGACCATCGCGGCCATCACAAAGCACGCTCGTATAGCCTGTGGGTGGTGACCCACAGCTATACGAGCGTCCAGGAGGACGCTCCATGAAAATGGAGCCCGGCCCTCATTCAGAGCGTGCGCTCTGCTCAGAGCGTACGGCTCTGAATGAGGGCCTTGCTTAGCTAATCAGAATTATTTACACATTGACCACATCCAGGAGAATAATATGAGCAGAGGTGCTTGGGTGAGTACTCACAATTGTCTATGGTATGGTCCGTACACACGGGACGAAAAGACAATGATCAGATATGTCTGATCGTCCTGCATGTGCTGGATGTTCGATATCGAACATCCAGCAACATGCACCAACCCCCAAACGACGTAACGACCCGTGATCAACGATCGCAGGTCCCTATAGTAAACAGGCTAACCTGGTCGATATCAAACAGGTTGGCCTGCATGCACAGGCGATGGTCGATATCGATATCTGTGCCCGCGCTTCAACCATCATTTGGTCATTGGAGGGGTTAAAAAAGGATAATATAAACGATCAAACGATAAATTATATCGTCCTTTCTAACTGTACTGGTGTGTATGCACCAGTAAAGTTAGAAAGGACGCAAGCCCATTTAAAGAGTGTATCGGCCAAAGATGCACACTTGTCTGGACTATGTAGAGTCACTTGCAATTCAATCACATATACACTTACCTTACGACAGAAGATGCAGAAGAGGGGTGTGACAGGCAGGGGCAGCCGGCCTCCTACCCTTCTCTGTGCTGACAGAAAGATAGTGGTACTGTTGGGCAAGTACGGCCACCCTTGAACCAATGGGCCAGTGTGCACCACACACCCTACACATTTGCCACTGGAGATGAGACATTTTTCCCACATATGGCAAGTTCACACAAAGGAAGGCTATGCAGATTTGGATGTAAGCAGGGGTTAAAGTGAGCCGGAACGTGGAAGAACTGTGTTCCGTCACTTCTATTTGGAGATGGAGCCAGTTCCGCCTCCTCCAACCCACCTTAGACTGGCGCCACAGGGAGGCTCCATTTGCTGGGTGCCCGCTGAGATTTTGTTACCAGCAGGCGCATTACACAGGGTGCACTACCAGTACTGGGGGCATTACACAGGTGGCATTACTACTGGGGGCATTATACAGGGAGCACTACTACTGGGGGGCATTACTACAGGGGGCATTACTAGTGGGGGAATTACACAGGAGGCATTACTACTACTGGGGGGCATTACTACTACTGGGGGGCATTACTACAGAGAGCATTACTAGTGGGGGAATTACTCAGGAGGCATTACTACTACTGGGGGGCATTACTACAGGGGGCATTACTAGTGGGGGAATTACACAGGAGGCATTACTACTACTGGGGGCATTACTATTGGGGGCATTACTACAAGGGGCACCACTACTGTGGGCTCTGCATAAAAGGCACCACTACTGGAGGAACTGAATAAGGGGCACTGCATAAGGGGCACCACTACTGGGGGGCAATGCATAAGGGACACCACTATTGGGGGCACAGAATAAGGGGCACTATCACTGTGGGCACTGCATAAGGGGCACTACTACTGAGGCCACTGCAAAAGGGGCACTAACACTACTGGGGGCACTGCATAATGGGCACCACTACTGGGGGCACTGCATCAGGGGCACCACTACAATGGGCATTGCATTTGCATAAGGGGCACTACTGCTGTGGGCATTGTGTGTAAGGGGCACTACTACTGTGGGCATTGTGTAAAAAGGGCACTGCTGTGTGTTATACATGAATAAGGGACACTACTATGAGGTGTAATGTGAATTGGGTGAATCAAGATTGTGCTACTTTGTGGTGTAATTTGAATTGGGAATACTATGGTGTGACTACGCCCATTTTGTGTGACCACGCCCTCTTGAGATCACGCCCCATTTTTGCCGCACACCTATGGCGTCCACTGTAATTTATTTAGCAGGCGGAGGGTGAGTTCCTCTACTTCTCTAGGACCACTTTAAGCACTGGATGTAAGCAATAATACGACATTTTGTAGGTGGAAATTTTGCATCTAATATCGGGTAGGTGCAATTACTCATTAATAATTATGGCTTGTAGAAAACCAGTAGTATATACTACACACTCAGATGCAGGAGCTTCTCAGCATGTGTACAGGCAGTGGCGTCCCTCCCGCTGTGTCACCCGGTGTGGAGATGGATGCTGTGCACACAGCGAAGCCGCACGCCACCGAAAAGGGGGTGTGGCCTCATGCACAAGGGTGTGGCCTTGCAGGAAGGGGGTGTGGCCTCACCTCCAAACCCTTATTATACAGTGCAGCACTCGGCTCCTGTCACTGAGGGGGAGTCTGCACCTTGGTGTCACCCCTCGGCAGGTGACACCCTGGTGCGGTCCGCACCCCCCTTGTGCCGCCACTGTGTACAGATCTACATATTGTTTATTACCAGTTATTTATATAGCGCATACATATTCCACAGCGCTTTACAGAGTATATTTCACCATTCATATCAGTCTCAATCTGTTACTTTTACAGTTGACTATTATAATTAGAAAATTTTAGTCTATCACCATCATTATTAACCCCTACCTGTAATTGCTTGTTCTACTTCTTGGAGAGGCATATGTCCTACAATTATTTTGAATAATAATACCTGTATATTTACCCACTGTTTATTTATTCCTTTAGCCATCATTTAGTATGTGAAGGTTTACCACGTTCACTCCCCTCACAACCACAACTATGCACGCTAACCTCCTGAAATTCCCTAATCAACTTGTCTATCTGCAAGGACACTCAGTAGTTCATTAACTTATTAACTAAACAAGTGTTCTGTCCTAGTCCTGCACACACGCACAGAGCTAAAAGGGGATGCCTCTAGCAACTGGTGAACTACAGGAGGGTAAAATATTTATTAGGGAAAATATTTAATCTTGCTATTGCATGTACTGCAAAAACAGGAGTAACAGATTATGTATGTTTCTGTGCATATATTCAGGACACAATGAGCCTCACCTGCATATGTGCCAATATGCAGAGACAAAGGGGGTGATTTAGAGTTGCATGGCGCATTTGCATGGCATTACACATGCGCTTTGAGAGATAGAGCAGAGGCGTTCACTTCTATTTGAGATGCCTCTCCATTTTGGGTTACACATATGTAATAAGTAAAAAACAAATAAAAAGTCTTTGAAACATAAATAAGATAAATGATATTGAAGTGCCACGTTTCCTTCCCATCACAAAATTTATTGATAGCATTATGCGGGAAACCTTTCAAAGACAGAAATTTCTGCAAAAACTCGGTATATCCAGAAAATATGAAAGGATGATCACAGCAGATACTGGCGATATCTGATCGTAAAACAGCCCCCATAGCAAATTACGAAGTACGAGCACAAGCATGGTCTGATAACTGCTCATGCACGGTAAGAATGCCAGATTCGAACCTATAGAAGCCTGTGTCCATGCATGTGTTTTTTTGTATTTATACTCTGCCCATATAACTAATTTCGTATTGCAGCAAATGTATAATTATGGAGGCTAAATTGTGATCATTAAAAATTTTGCCCTATGAGCACCTATGCATACAGGGGCTGATGTACAGCCATGGCCAAACGTTTTGAGAAATTCACAAGTATTGGTTATCACAAAGTCTGCAGCTTCAGTTTTTATGATGGCAATTTGCATATACTCCAGAATGTCATGAAGAGTGATCAGATGAATTGCAATTAATTATAAATTCCCTATTTGCCATGACAATGAACTTAGGAGCTCATTCAGACCTGCTCGCAAGTTGCGGCCGCTCGCTGGCAAAAAGGGGCCGAATATTTAAATGAAGTCATCACTTTGCGTCGCGTAAGGACGCCCACTATGTTTTAGCGAGCTATGGCAAAGTGCGCTCGCAAGTGTACAAAGATGCACCCTTGCCACTCGCAACACACTTCATCTCCGGGAAATGTAGGATTAATCAGGACCATCGAGAGCCATCGGAGCTGCGAGCAGCCCTTGAGGTTGCCTTTACCTGCCGCAAGTACAGCGATCGGTGCGGCCTGAAATACATGCAGGTGACGTGAACAATGACGCTACTTTGCTAATAATGCACGCCCTTTAAACGACATTTTGGCGGCCTGACATGCCTGTGTCCGCAACACCACTTCCCCGTTTACAAGCACCTTCCCCAGTTACCACCCACAAACAGCACTATCTGTCACTCAAAGTAGCGACCTGATAGTGGCTTACGAGCAACCAAAAACAGATCGCAAAGGCTGGCTTGCACACGCACACTGCGAATTATACGCATGCGCAGACGAGCGAAAATCGCTCAGAGCGAGCGCAACTTAGCGACCGTGTCTGAATCAGGTCCTTAATCCCCAAAACAACATTTAAACTGCATTGCAGCCCTGCCACAAAAGGACCAGCTGACATCATGTTAGTGATTCTCTCATTAACACAGGTGAGAGTATTGACAAGGACAAGGCTGGAGATCACTGTCATGCTGATTGAGTTAGAATAACAGACTGGAGGCTTTAAAAGGAGGGTGGAGCCTGAAATCATTGTTCTTCTTCCTCTGTTAACCATGGTTACCTGCAAGGAAACACGTGCAGTCATAATTGCTTTGCACAAAAAGGGCTTCACAGGCAAGGATATTGCTGCTAGTAAGATTGCACCTAAATCAACCATTTATCGGATCATCAAGAACTTCAAGGAGAGAGGTTCAATAGTTGTGAAGAAGGCTTCAGGGCGCCCAAGAATGTCCAGCAAGCACCAGGACCGTCTCCTAAAGTTGATTCAGCTGCAGGATCGGGGCAACCACCAGTGCAGAGCTTGCTCAGGAATGGCAGCAGGCAGGTGTGAGTGCATCTTCACGCACAGTGAGGCGAAGACTTTTGGAGGATGGCCTGGTGTGAAGAAGGGCAGCAAAGAAGCCACTTCTCTCCAGGAAAAACATCAGGGACAGACTGATATTCTGCAAAAGGTACAGGGATTGGACTGCTGAGAACTGGGGTAAAGTTATTTTCTCTGATGAATCCCCTTTCAGATTATTTGAGGCATCTGGAAAAACGTTTTCCGGAGAAAGAAAGGTGAGAGCTACCATCAGTCCTGTGTCATGCCAACAGTAAAGCATCCGGAGACCATTCATGTGTGGGGTTGCTTCTCAGCCAAGGGTGTGGGGTCGCTCACAATTTTGCCTAAGAACGCAGTCATGAATAAAGAATGGCACCAAAACATCCTCCAAGAGCAACTTCTCCCTACCATCCAAGAACACTTTGGTGATGAACAATGCCTTTTCCAGCATGATGGAGCACCTTGCCCTAAGGCAAAAGTGATAACTAAGTGGCTCGGGGAACAAAACATCAAAATTTTGGATCCATGGCCAGGAAACTCCCCAGACCTTAATCCCATTGAGAACTTGTGGTCAATCCTCAAGAGGCGGGTGGACAAACAAAAACCCACAAATTTTGACAAACGCCAAGCATTTATTAGGCAAGAATGGGTGGCCATCAGCTAGTATGTGGCCCAGAAGTTGATTGACAGCATGTCAGGGCGATTTGCAGAGGTCATGAAAAAGAAGGGTCAGAACTGCAAATATTGACTCTTTGCATAAACTTAATGTAATTGTCAATAAAAGCCTTTGACAATTATGAAGTGCTTGTAATTTTACTTCAGTATACCATAGTAACATCTGACAAAAAGGTCTAAAAACACTGAAGCAGAAAACTTTGTGAAAACCAATTCTTGTGTCATTCTAAAAACTTTTGGCCAGTCAAGATGAATATTCTCCCTAAATGGCTCTACCTTTTCCAAACCCTCGCGTTAGCAGTTCCCCTTACTTTCCTTCGCAATATTCAGAAATGTATCAACCGGTTTATTTGGAATGGCAAACCCCCTCGGTTATCTTCGACTATTCTAAAAAAGCCTATTTCCAAGGGGGGTAGAGGACTCCCTACCTAGCCTCACATTTTTCTCAAATTGTTTCCTCCTACTCCCCCCATGGAGTGACCTCCTGGCTTGACATTGTATCCAATTATATCAACTCACCAGACCTATCCTCCCTGTGGGGCCTACAGAAGAAAATTCGCTCCTCCCTCCAACCTTCCACCAACAATTAAATTCCTTTTATGGATATGGGCTTTATACTGATTTAAATTTGCTATCACCACCCCTATATCTCCTCTTACACCCATATGGCATAACCCTAATTTTCCCCCAGGTTTGCATGTGGCCCACATGAAGTCGTGGATACAGGCATCCTTTAAATTTCCTGCTGATTTTAGTTCAGGCTTTGGCTTTCCCTCTCCGACCTACAATTATAATGTCCAGCCCAACCCCTAAATCCCTTTGAATATTTCCAAATACAGCACTTTTAGGTTCCCTACCACAGGCCCTGCTTCTTCGTGACCTCACCCCCTTTGAACGGCTCTGTAAACATTGCCCCATGTCTAAGGGAATGATCTCTCAAATTTACAATATCCTCGTCGATACTGTTCTCCCCACTAACAATCCCCATGAATCCTCCTGGGAAGTAGACCTTGGCCCCCCACCTGATGACAACATGAGACTAGCGATTGCTAAAACCTCTATCTCTACTTGCCTTAAAGAAACTTCTTATAAATTATACTACTTCTGGTATTATACCCCAGTATGGCTCTCCCATATGTATCCCTCTGCTTCACCCCTCTGTTGGAGAAATTGTGGCCTTCGGGGTACCCTAGCCCATATCTGGTGGACCTGCCCAGTCCTCGAACCCCTTTGGACCTCGGTCCATACTCTTCTGAATAATATATTTGAGAACCCGATTACGAAGGATCCATGGACCTTCCTTTTAAGTTTCCTACCTCCTGATTTTAATAAACGCTCTGTTAAATTGTTATCTCATATCTTAGTTGCTGCCAGCAGTTTGATTGCTTGCAACTGGAAGAACCCTCTTTCATCATCCCTCTCTGCCCTAAAGTTGCAAATCAGGCATATAGTGGAGATGGAAAATATCACCTACTATCTTCATGATAGAGGTCATATGTTCTCTCAAGTGTGGGCTCCATGGCTCTTATATGATGGCACTGCTCCACCTTTGATCTGCACACTTGCTACCCATGTACTGTATGATTCATGCACATTGGATGGCTCTGCTCCCTCTGCTCTGACCTCTAAGTGGCAAACTCCTCTAACTAGCTGAATACTTTTCTTGTTCTTCGAGCGGCACCTTCTTCTTCTAATGCTTTCTGTCCAATATCTGGAATTCTTTACAATACCCTATTTCTCTTGGTAGTCCTGTTTCCCAACTCTACCTCCCCCCCCAATGCTTCCCCCCCCCCTCCCCTTCTACCAACCCCCTTATATGTTTTGGTTTATTGCCGGGCGATGGTTTCTTCCTCTGCCGATGTTTGCAGTCAATTAACAGAGTAACAGGTGTTACTCATTGCATTGTTTAATAGCAAAGTGGTTGCGTAAATTAGCATGTTTTTTTTGTTTTGTTTTACCGATTTTTGTTTGTTAATTGGATATTAAATAAGATACCAAACACAAAGAAATTGAAATTCCCAAACAATATTTCCTATATTTTTAAATTTCACAAATACATGTTTTTTCTTTTTGTGGTTTTTAAAGTGATAGTGCTTTTTTGGTTGTGGAACTGCACATCCCAGCATGCCATTCAAGAGTAAATACATTTCTTTTTTTGCACTACTGTTGCAGGCCAGGGCCGGATTTGTTCTACCATACTATTTTTATCAAAATATTTTATGTTTGAAGAAGGTACAAAAAACATTCTATCAATGTAGATGAATTTTGGTTTTTATTTACATTTTTTTAATTTTTCAAAATACCAAAACCATAATATTTAGCATTTTTGTTTTTTAAAAATGCATCATTGTATAAATTTTTGGTAAACATCAAATAAAAACAAACAATTTAATTCATTAAATATACATGAATTTCTGGATGAATTTGGTTTTGGATTACCAACAGAAAATGAAGATGTGGACACACTTGCAGATGTGGGTGAGGAAAGTGTGCCTGTGTCGCCACCAGATGATCCTCCTCCACCTCCAACAAACACATCACCTCAAAACGTGGCAGGTCCATCACATGGAACGATACAAAATCAAGATATTCCTTGTGGGCCTTCTAGGGGCACTAACCAGATTACATTTTAGGACATACATTTTGAAAGTTCTGGGTGAAATAAATTAAAGATTATCAATCGGATTTCTTCTTCTTTGCAGCCGACTCTGGTAAGCTAAATTTACGGATCCGGGTGGACCGTCGTTGACCCTGCTGGGTGCTCGGTCCAGCCACACAGGGCACTGGTCCACCTCACCTTCTATTGGGCCAGTCAGATGTTCTTTGATCTCCCTGACATCTTGGCTTATGGACCTTAGATAGAAGGTTTGCTCCAACATGCTGGCCTGGACAGCCTCCATGGCTGCTGCTTGCCTTAACACTGCTACCCTAAGCCCATCCAGGACTTCGGTAAGGGTGGCAGTGGAGGATGGGGGAGGCACAATTGATGAAGGTTGTCCTGTCACCCCATCCATCTGAAGGCTTTCAGCCATGTTACTTCATATAAAATGGATGATAAACAAAAAATTTATATAAAGTAAATGAAAAAAAAACAGATACCGAGCCAGGTATATGCAAATAATTACCAGACTCAGCATGTGGGTCATCTTGTGGAGGCTCCTGATGGTCTACTTTTGCCTCCACCACTATCCTCCTATCTAAGGCCCCCAAATGTAGATGTTGGCTTTTGGTCAAAGCCAAGATGTCAGGGAGGGGACCCCCTGGGCCATTAAAGTGTTGGATCCGCAATTTCAGCTTCGTCTTGAGTCGATTGCAAAGGTCACTCCACCTTTTGATCAACTGGGCATCAATTAGTTTTATGCAAAAGCATTTTGGTATGAGTGATATAGATATATAGACCATTTTGCAAACATTTTTTAGTTTTACTACTTATTTGTTTGGTGAACTATAGAAAATGAAATTATATTTTCAACAGTAACCCAAAATACAAAATGTAAGGAAAATACTTACTTATTACGAAGAAAATAGGACTCAAAATGAGTGGAGTGCTTCCGATTGATGAACTTTGTAAATTTCATGCAGATTTTTGTCATTTCACGAAAAGGAATCTTATGTCCAAAAGTGAATCTGGTTAGTGCCACCTGGATGATTGTATCTGAAACCCAACAAGGTTTAACTTGACCTTGTATCGTTCCATATGATGGGCCAGCCACATTTGTAGGTGCTGGAGGAGGATTATCTGGTGTGGGATCAGGCACACTATTCTCAGCTTCATCTGGAAGTGTATCCACTACTTAAATTTCTGAAGCAACTCCAAAACCAAATTCGTCCAGAAATTCATGTATATCAATCATACAGTCCTCATTGGCCTCCTCAGAATCCATGATTGCAATTTTTTAAAAAGCTGGCGTTGCTATTTATAGCAATCTGCATACGCTCCTGCTACTGTGCGTCACTCCCACGCAGTGCACTACGCAATGCCAAAGCAACCGTCACACCCTTTAAAAGCGCATCTCACAATTCCGAACACTTTCACAAGGCGATGCGTAGTGTTGGGAGTGCCCTACTGGCTGCACAGGCATATCCTAGCTGTGGAATGAGGTGAGTCACTTCATGTATGATAGGTGTTGTGTTGTTATAAATGTATTAAATCAACAAATGTCCTGTGTTTATCCACCATTTTTGAATGGCCAACCAATCAGACTGCACCCTAGTTGATATAAAGTTTGAACACTGTAATATTTGTCATTGCCATCATGAGATCCTCCAGCTTTTGCAGGCGGGAGCTGTGCATACTGACGGAGATCATGGACCGACACCTGGGGCCCGTATTCCCGTATGTGCCTAACCGCATCAAGATGCGGACATATGCAGAGGTGCGAAGTAGGCTGCACCACCTTGGATTCCACCAGATGGTGGTCCAGCTGGAACAGAGGTGGTCCGATCTCCGGAGGTGGACCCCGGCAACCGCCAAAGTAAGTAATGAGTTGTATATGCATTGCGTGGTGTAAGCTTTGTGTTGTGTATGCCTTTCTGCGTGTGTGTGTGTGTTTAGAGTATATTTTCTGGTTTTGATGGCCTGTTTGTTAGCTTAATTTTAAGGTCTGCAGACTTTTTTTTTTTTTGGGAAAATGGCTGCCAGCAAGTTATAAGCCCTAATTTCAATACTGTGTTTGAAAAATAAGCACAACTATTGTAGTCATTAGGTGTGTGTGTGAGTTTGTGTGTGTGAGTGGGTTTATTTGAAAATCAACATGGTTTCTGACATATGTGTTTAAATGTGGAAGATGGCTATCAATTTGAGTGTCAGGCTACATTTTATGCAGTGTCTCTGTATTATTGTCACATGGGTGACACAAGTGTCTTTATGTAATCCATTTTTTATTAGTGTTTTTTTTTTTAAACTTGTTCATGCCTTTGCTCTGCTAAACCAGGGAGATCTGGATATGATGTTTTTTGTACATTGCAATTTTTTTAACATTATACAAAATATATTTTTTAATTCATAGGATTACGTCAAAGAAGACATATGGCTAGACAAGCCGAAGCCCCACCAACCCCTGAAGATGCCTCCCCACCCACTCCTCCCCACCCATCCCTGAACCTGCCTCCCCCACCCACTCCTCCCCACCCATCCCAGAAGATGCCTCCCCCACCCACTCCTACTCGCCTATTGATACCTAATTAAAACCTCTTTGCAATTCTGCCTATAACCTCTATGGAATCCTGCCTATAACCTCTAAACCATAGATGATGCCAATTAGTGTTATGAACAGCCGCACACAGCAATAAATATTTTGAGACCTTAACTGTGGTTCCGAAGCACAAAAGTTATTATTTAGCATAAAAAAAGGTACTTTACGCTCTATGATCTAGACAATTGAGTGCAAAGGTTACAATCAATATGGTACAGTCGATATACATATGCCAGCGCACCGGTCCCAGTTACAGCCATCAATCCAGAAGCCTGCGGTCATCCTTGAAGAAGACGAATGGCTCCTAACTGGGGTCGGGACGAGGCTATATACCTTACAGATCAGGATAACAACAATGTAGACAGACAAACATAATTCCATTGGTTCTTGCTCGTGGGTGATTTTCTTATTGGGCAGTTCTAGGGGTATGTCCAATCTTCTCCAGATTGCATTGTCTTTCTTTAATTGATTTAAACTAACCACAGGCTCAGCATTCAGAGTTTTATATTTCAACCAATAATTCACTATGGTCCATAACTCCCGAACGCATGATCCGATTCCCTTGCCGATATAACCGGAGATCTGCAAATAAACAGCGGATCAGAATTGCGCCAAACATGGTCTGCTTATCATGTACTAAACCATAGATATCATATAACATGCCCTTCACAACATTGCTTATATAAATAAAACCTTGAATATTAAAATAAAATACTGCGGAACCTTTTAATGTAATTGTGTGTATGTTTATGATTATATGTAAGTATGCATTGTGTGTCTGAGCACAAAAAGGTGCGCTGTGTGTATGTTTGTATCTGGAATAGCAACTATATATATATATATATATATATATATATATATATATTAGGGGTGAGCGGGTTCGGATTTCTGAAATCCGAACCCCCCGATCCGAGGCCGATCCGAGTCAGGCTCGACTTTTCCCGCCTGACTCGGATCTGAAATCGAGGCAAAACGTCATCATCCCGCCTTCCGGATCTCACGGGTTTTGGATCCTATATAAGGTACCCGCGTTGGCGCCATTTTCTCACTCGGCTGTGGACAGTGAAGAGGGAGGGTGGGAGTTAGGGCTGGCTGGGCTGTGTAGTGTAGTGTAGTGCAGAGTAGTGTTGTGCTGCGCTGTGCTGCTGTTGTCCATAGGGGCTGTGTCCACTACTTTAAAGTCCATAGGGGCTGGCTGGACTGTGTTGTGCAGTCAGTTGTCCATAGGGGCTGTGTCCACTCCAAAGTCCTGTGCAGTGTGCCAGTCCTAAAGGGGTGCTGTAGTGTTGTCCAGGGGGTGCTCTGTCCGTCAGGGGTGCTCCCCCCAAGTGCTAAAAAAATTTTTTTTTTTCTGTGTTTGTGAATTGTGTGCGCAGTAGCCACACGTGCATCAACAAAGTAGTGCCAAGCGTGCGCCTGTGTCATAAGTAAAGGGCCGGCTGGCTTGACCGTTAAAGGGTGCTGTAACCCCCAAAGTACACTCCAAACCAAATAAAAAAGTATTTTCTGTGTTTGTGAATTGTGTGCGCAGTAGCCACACGTGCATCAATAAAGGAGCAGCGCCAACCGTGCGCCTGTGTCCCATAAGTAAAGAGCCGGCTGGCTCATTTCTTAAAGGGTGGTGTAACCCACAAAGTGAACTACTCTCCAGCAAAAATAAAAAAATATTTTCTGTGTTTGTGTGCGCCTTAGCCGCACGTATATATCAAATTGATATAACATAAATGGAGGACCAAACTTTCTCCGATAAAAATAAAATAGAGAAAGATCAAGAACCACTTCCTCCTAGTGCTGAAGCTGCTGCCACTAGTCATGACATAGACGATAACATGCCATCAACGTCGTCTGCCAAGGCCGATGCCCAATGTCATAGTATAGGGCACATACAATCCCAAATGGCAAAGTTCAGGAAAATGACCTTGAAAAAAACATTTAAATCATCTGAAGAGAAACGTAAACTTGCCAATATGCCATTTACGACACGGAGTGGCAAGGAATGGCTAAGGTCTTTCCCTATGTTCATGACTAGTGGTTCAGCTTCACATGACGATGGAAGCCCTCCTCCCCCTAAAAAAATCAAAAGAGTTAAGCTGGCAAAAGCACAGCGAAGAACTGTGCGTTCTAAGAAGATATCACAAATCCCCAAGGAGAGTCCAACTGTGGTGGTGGTTGCGATGCCTGACCTTCCCAACACTGGACGGGAAGAGGTGGCTCTTTTCACCATTTGCACGCCCCCTGCAAGTGCTGAAAGGAGCACCCACAGTCCACTTGCTGATATGCAAATTGAAGATGTCACTGTTGAAGTACAACAGAATGAGGATACTGGTGTAGCTGGCGCTGAGGAGGAAGTTGGCGAGGAGGATTCTGATGGTGATGTGGTTTGTTTAAATCAGGCTCCGGGGGAGACAGTTGTTGTCCGTGGGATGAAAAAGCCCATCACGGTCATGCCTGGGCAGAAGACCAAACATTCCACCTCTTTGGTCTGGCAATATTTCTATCCAAAACCGGACAACAACTGTCTTGCCATATGTATCCAAGCGCCTGCAAACCACACCGTCAACTCCCTCCTCGTCAATTTCCTCCTTAGTCAGGATCGGAAGTAGTCATGCAGGCCATGTCACTGGCATGACTGAAACTCCTATCCGGGATTCCTCCGGAGGATCCTGCATTGCTACGCCTCCTGCTGCCGCTGCTGCTATTGCTGCTGCTGGGAGTCGTTCATCATCCCAGAGAGGAAGTAGGAACACCACTACTTTTACTAAACAATTGACCCTCCAACAGTCCTTAGCGAGGAGGATGAAGTACGACAGCAGTCATCCTGAAGCAAAACGTATAACTGAGGCCTTGACTGCTATGTTGGTGTTATACGTGCGTCCGGTATCCGCCATTAGTGCAGTGGGATTTAGACAATTGATGGAGGTAGTGTGTCCCCGGTTCCAAATCCCGTCTAGATTCCACTTCACTAGGCAGGCGATACCGAGACTGTACAGAAACCGTCAGAAAAAGTGTCCTCAGTGTCCTGAAAAATGCGGTTGTACCCAATGTCCACTTAACCATGGACATGTGGACAAGTGGAACAGGGCAGACTAAGAACTATATGACTGTGACAGCCCACTGGGTAGATGTATCACCTTACGCAGCAACAGCAGCAGCGTCACCAGTAGCAGCATCTCAGAAATGCCAGCTCGTTCCAAGGCAGGCTACGCTGTGTATCACCGGTTTCAGTAAGAGGCACACCGCCGACAACCTCTTAGAGAAACTGAGGGAAATCATCGCCCAGTGGCTTACCCCACTTAGACTCTCCTGGGAATTTGTGATATCTGACAACGCCACCAATATTGTGCGGGCATTACATCTGGGCAAATTCCAGCACGTCCCATGTTTAGCTCACACAATAAACTTGGTGGTGCAGAATTTTCTGAAAAGCGACAGGGGCGTGCAGGATACGCTTTGGGTGGCCCGAAAAATTTCTGGCCACTTTCGCCATTCAGCGACTGCGTGCCGAAGACTGGAGCGCCAGCAAACACTCTTGAACCTGCCCCGCCATCACCTGAAGCAAGAGGTTGTGACGCGGTGGAACTCAACCCTCTATATGCTTCAGAGGATGGAGGAGCAGCAAAAGGCCATACAAGCCTATACATCCACCTATGACATAGGCACCTGACTCAAGCGCAGTGGAGAATGATTTCCGTGTTGTGCAAGGTTCTCCAGCCCTTCGAACTTGCCACACGTGAAGTCAGTTCAGACACTGCCAGCTTGAGTCAGGTCATTCCCCTCATCAGGCTTTTGCAGAAGCAGCTGGAGAAAGTGAAGGAGGAGCTAAGACGGAGCGATTCCGCTCGGCATGTGGGACTTGTGGATGAAGCCCTTCATTTGCTTTGCCAGGATTCCAGGGTGGTCAATCTGTTGAAATCAGACCACTACATTTTGGCCACCGTGCTCGATCCTAGGTTTAAAGCCTATGTGGTGTCTCTCTTTCCGGCCGACACAAGCCTGCAGAGGTGCAAAGACCTGCTGGTGAACACACTGTCAGCTGAAGCGGAACGTGACACGTCAACAGCTCCTTCTTCATTTTCTCCCGCAACTGGGGATGCCAGGAAAAACTTAGCTATCCTAAGCAACCCGCTGGCGGTGATGCAGGGCAGGCAGGACCAAGTTTGGACATCTGGTCTGGACTGAAGGACCTGGCAACAATTTCTGCTATGTCTACTGTCACTGCATATGATACTGTCACCATTGACAGAATGGTGGAGGATTACATCGGTGACAGCATCCAAGTAGGCATGTCAGACAGTCCATACCTGTACTGGCAGGAAAAAGAGGCAATTTGGAGGCCCCTGTACAAACTGGCTCTATTTTACCTGAGTTGCCCCCCCTCCAGTGTGTACTCCGAAAGAGTGTTTAGTGCAGCCGCGAACCTTGTCAGCGAAAGGCGTAGGAGGTTGTTTCCACAAAATGTGGAGAAGATGATGTTCATCAAAATGAATTATAAACTCTTCCAGGGAGACCAGCCTCCAGAACGTACAGAGGGACCTGTGGTGGTGGATTCCAGTGGGGACGAGTTAATACTCTGTGAGGATGAGGATGTACACAACACTGAAGAGGGTGAGGAATCGGTGGATGAGGAGGATGAGGATGACATCTTGCCTCCGTAGAGCCAGTTTGTGCAGGGACAGATTAATTGCCAGCTTGTTTTGTGGGGGCCCAAACGAACCAATCATTTCAGCCACAGTCGTGTGGCAGACTCTGGTGCTGAAATGATTGCTTTGTTAAAGTGTGCATGTCCTGTTTATACAACATAAGGGTGGGTGGGAGGGCCCAAGGACAATTCCATCTTGCACCTCTTTTTTTTCTTTGCATTATGTACAGTTTGGGGCCTAGTTTTTCAAACTGCCATCCTGTCTGCCACTGCAGTGTCACTCCTAGATGGGTCACGTGTTTGTGCCGCCCACTCGTGTCGCTTAGCATAGTCATCCAGCTACCTCGGCGCAACCTTTTGGACATAAAAACACTATTGTGAGGTGTGAGGTGTTCAGAATAGACTGGAAATTAGTGGAAATTAAGGTTATTGAGGTTAATAATAGCATAGGAGCAGAAAAACCAACACATTCTGTGATTTTAGCTGTTTTTATGCTTTTTTAAAAAAAAATACAGATCCAAAACACAAAACCCAGAACACAAAACATGGAAGGGTGGTTTTGGCAAAACCAATCCAGATCCAAAACACGAAGAAAGATCCAGATCCAAAACCAAAACACGAAAAGGGGCCGGTGCACACCCCTAATATATATATGCATGCATTGTGGGTACACATGCGATTGTCTATGTGCATGCATGTATTTATCATGAATTTAATATATATATATATATATATATATAGAGAGAGAGAGAGAGAGATACATATATATCTCTCTCTGCATTACTTGGTTTTGATATTACTGGGCTACAACAATGACAGGCAATGTGTTTACACATGTGATCAAACGAGGCTTGATGGGATCACACAGGTAAGGCTAATTTGTTTAAGCATCAGACTCAAAGACAATGGCTTACCCAGAATACAATTCCTTTCTCCTTAACCACATCACATTAGATACAAGTCCTACAATGGCTAACGATAGCTTAAATCCCTAACAATTGTTTTCAAATTCATTCTGTCTGAGTATATCAGTGTCTGTATTTTACTTAAATTTTCATAGGCATACTGTTCTGTGTGCAGAGCAAACGCTCACCATATCTTTTTGTCTTCTCTAATCACTTGTCACAGACAAATCCACAAAACCTGTCTCGTCATCACTGGATATTCAATGTAAGGTTTTTTTTCAGTTGTAGCTAAAATGGCGTTTTGCGACCAGTCGCAAAATGGCGTCCTGCAGATCTTGATTTTAAACAGATTCTGTCTCAGCCAATCATGCAGCTTCGACACGCCCACCCCAGAAGATGCCTCCCCCACCCACTCCTACTCGCCCACCCCTGAACCTGCCTCCCCCATCCACTCCTCCCCACCCACCGCAGAAGATGCCTCCCCCACCCACTCATACTCACCCACCCCAGTAGATGCCTCCCCCACCCACTCCTCAGGAAGTTCTATTTGGGCTGCTGCAACCCAAGAAGTGCTGGACCAAGGACCTGAAGGTACATACCCGTGTTTTCCCGATAATAAGACCTACCCTGAAAATAAGCCCTACCCTTACTTGTGAAGCCCGGTCTAAAATAAGCCCTACCCCGAAAATAAGACCTACCTTTTTTTCTTTTTGAGCTGGGAACGCTGCAGAGACCAGCGTTCCCAGTCATGCAGTGTGCGGGTGACGTCATGACGTCACCCGCGCGCTGAGGATCCTATGCGGCCGCGCCTGCTGGATAATATTAGATCCAGTCAGCGCGCAAGTGAAAGGGACATCCTGGACGGCGGTGACTCAGGTAAGTACCGTACTTGCACTGCAATAAGGGGGCCTGCATAAAGGACACTGCTACAGGGGGGGGCTGCATAAGGGGCACTGCTACACAAGGGAGGCTGCATAAGGGGCACTGCTACAGGGGGGGGCTGCATAAGGGGCACTGCTACACAAGGGAGGCTGCATAAGGGGCACTGCTACAGGGGGGGCCTGCATAAGGGGCACTGCTACAGGGGGGGGGCCTGCATAAGGGGCACTGCTACAGGGGGGCCTGCATAAGGGGCTGTCAATGTTAGTTAAAATAAGACCTACCCCGAAAATAAGCCCTATGGTGTTTTTTGGAGCCAAAAAAAAAATAAGACAGTATCTTATTATCGGGGAAACACGGTATGTCACAGATGCCATTATGAAATGTATATGTAATGTAGAAACCAGAAAAGAATGCAATGTGTAAGGAGCATTAACCTCAGTAGCCAATGTGAAACACTGTGCAGTACTATCTGGTGAAGGGATACACACCAATTATTCAGGGCTATGGTGGGTGGTTTTTATGCTAAACTCTTTCGCTTTAATAACAAATACTTATTCATTAATTTTTACTTTCCTTTACATTTCAGTTGAACAAGAGGAGCCACTGCGGGAGCTACCAAGGAGGGAGGTGGCCATAATATGTGGATGTGTCCTCCAAATTTATGAGGCCATTCGCAGGATACAGAATGCATTATAAAAATTATGTTGTTCCAAAAATAAAAATATAAATTGTTTGCCAAAAAAAGTGTGGTGTTTTTATGAAAAGGTCAAATATTCAAAAAGTAAGATCTTAATAAAGATTAACTATCGAAATCAATGTTTAGGTAGATATGTAAATTTTTAATGTGTACACATATATTTTCAAAAATATATATATATATTTTTTAATTTTATTTATTTTAAAAAACAAAAGATATGTATAGATATATATAGGTATAGATATATGTATATACATATATGTATATTTCCACATTTATATATATTTGTCTGGATATCTCTCTCTATATATATATATATATATTGAGAGCGACAATATATAATTTGCCTAACAAAGTTGGGGGAAGTCCAATTTGCTAACTCCAGCCTATATAAATTAGAAGAGAACAAAAAAAAAAAAAACAGGTGCGAATTTACGCTGATTGCAATCGCATCAGAAGCAGTTAAAGGGTCCATCGAAAGCGCAGATGAGAAAACATGACACTTCCAAGTAATCACGATGGCCGCGTAGGGTGACGGCTGCGTCCGTCAGACTACTACGACTGTAGTCGTCGCAGGTTCTGTTACGTGGTCCGGTAGGTGTGCTTTCATTGTGGTGGGTGTTTACCTGCTTGTGCTGTGCATTGTGAGCGACCGCTCGCTTTGCATTACCTCGCTCGCCGCAGATGCGAGCAATCGCGCCCTAGCGAGCGGGTCTGAATCAGGTCCTAAGTCATGATACATGATACAAAATGTGATTCAAAATGTGTTCTTCATTCAGGAATAGGTTATTTTCTGATTACTGTCATCTTGGAGGGGGCATAGAGGGTGCCAATTTCCTGCACCTACTCGCTTCCAGCAAGAAACTCAAATCTGTCATCTCCTCTCAGCAGAAGGGACAATGTGTGGGATCCCCCCTCAGAAATGGACACAATTACCCTATCCTGTTTTGTGCTGCTAATCCTTCTCAAAAACAGGGCACAGTATTAACTGTAGTAAGGGTATTTCATACAACCCTCATATAGAATAATGCATAAAAGCGATGCAAGCACCATTTCCTATACAAAATTAATAATATCATGGACAGTGGCGTAACTAGGGTTTTTGGAGCCCAGGGCAATATGGAAAATGCCGCTGACAAAATAATTAAAATTGACTCTGAAGGGGCACATCCACTAAACGATCTACTCCCTGTCCAATCTCTAAACGATTTTCCCTTGATTTTTTCCCTTGAAATTTTATCTTTCAGTCTGAACGATTTGCAAACTATCTTTAATAGATCAAGTGAAATTGACCTGCATGTTCAGTCGACTGACGAGACGATCAAACGACCAGCGGGAGCGCGCATTGTTGATCGTTAACGACCAAACACTGCACGATTTATAAATGATTTTTAAACAATTGAACGATAACGACATCGTTATCGTTCAATCGCCTGCTAAAATCGTGTAGTGGATGCCCCCCTAAAAGTTTAGCATAACGTAAAAAAAAAAACATCACCCAAGAAGCAAAGACACATAGGTATAACCTTTAACTGTTTTGAAAATTACTAAACAATGAAATCTTTATGACAAAGTAGTTTTAGGGAGGGTCCACTTCTAGAACAGATGATGACCGCTATGTGCGAGGGTCCGGAAGTAGTAAGAAACACCTTTATTCACAAAGCCTTTGCAACAAAGGTACAACTTTCCTGACAGGAAAAAGCACAACTTGTGCATCTGTGTGGAGTCTATCCTCAGGATATAAGAAGATGTTCGTGTTCTCAGACAGATCAAACCTCACTGCACGCAAACCTCCGGGGAGAAGAGCTTCAGGCCAAGTCAAGGCGAGTTGTGCCTGTCCCCTCTTTGTACCATTTCTCTTCCTCTAACTGTGCATGTAATTGAACTGTAAATCACTAAAGCACCCTGAGGCTTACACAATTTATATTACTGGCTGTTATCTGCACGCACAGCTCAGTGTCCCAGGTAAAACCACCTCTAAAGGCAAAAAGGATTAATATTACTTACACAGCTGCCCAAGTTAGAGGGAGGAGTGAGGATTTGGAGCTTAAAGAACACTCAACATTTGTTCACATTTATGAAAGAACGTGTATCTGTGTACATGTGTGTCTAAAGTAATATACTTATCAGTGTCAGCAGACTCAACAAACTACTTTGTAGTGTATCAGCTTGACAGGTGCTTGGAGGGAGAAAACTTTTACATATGTATATAAATATGGCGAGAGTTGCCAAACAGGCACATTAAATCAGCATTACTGGAGCTAAGAATTACTGCTTTCCAAAGGCAGCACCAGAAACACTACCACTAAAACCTATGATATTACAGTAAAAAGGCAGGGGTGCTGTACAATCACTATCAAATGTGGCTTCTGCCAGGTAACAGTTTCTCCATACCAATAAGTTGCTTATTTATTTATTTTTTAAATACAGTCAACATCCTTCTTCATCTGTCAGACACCTCCTACCTCCATCATATGTAACAGTACTTTGCCACCCACTTACTTGAAAAAGATAATGTAGAAAATTAGACAGTTTTTACATGCAACAATGAATGTCTGCCCAATCTACCATCCTCATATCCACTATCTGCCTAAGATTGGGTACACACCAGGCCAACTTGTTCGCCAAACTACGGATCCGCAGACCAAGCTGCCGACAGCCAATATACACTTACTATACACTTAATAAAAACTTATAAAATAATCTGCAGCTCGATATGTCTGGGCTTACATCCACTAGCGGCTCCAGGGGTGGGGCTGCAGCGCAGTCAAAAGTTCAAATAGGAGAGTCATACCAACTGCTACCCCAAACGCTGCCAAAACATACATGCCAACCCTCCTGGAATTTGCGGGAGGCTCATGATTTTTGGGGCAACCCCCTGAACCCCTGGAAAGGTAGGCACTTCTCCTGCAATTCTGCCCACTTCCTAGTGTAATGGGCAGAATGGGGAGAATTTCTGCGGCAATCGTGGGTCCCAGTGTAGGGAGCGTTGCCTAATGATGCGATGCTTCATGAATCGCGTCATTTAGCCCCGTCCCTATTTAAATTTACGCCAATCGCGTAAAAGTATTGCAAAGGGAGTGGGGCTTAATGGCGCAATCCTTCAGGCCCCATCCCATAACAATACACCTGCCTCTCCTCCCCGGGCTTCTCCCGGGGAGGAGGAAAAAAAGGTAGGCAAGTATGTGCCAAACATTGCCGGTCGGGACTCACTGACAGTTGGTGTGGCTCCCTTATTTGAATTTTGGACTTGCTGCAACCCCAGCTCTGGAGCCTCCACTGCTTACATCACAACTGGATGGGCATTTAAATCCTGCTGTTTGCACATGTGAGGCGGCCATACCCTCCGCCGGCTAATTATGCAGTGTGTAGCACACAGGCTACAGCGGCTAATGGCATCTTTGGATGGCATTAGCTGCGGGGGGGCCAATATCGGGAATGCATTGCATTCCGGATATAGGTAAATCTGGCAGCACCCTATCCCCCATAGAAACCTATTGGGGCTGCGGCTGCCAGCGGGAATGGAAGGATCGCAGCAGGTATCGGAGACCCGCTGCGGTCCCTCCTTTATACATATGTGTCCACATACATCTATCCTCCGTGCACTACAAGTCGCGCCACACAACGCGGGAGCTCCGTGTGACTTGGTAGAACTGAGCGTCTTTTCATACAACTTTTTACCTTCAAAAGCATCTTATTTGCACAGTGATGCAAAAAGATAGTACAAGCAGCTTCTGCTGATTAAAATGATATGCAGCATGCCTATGTTCTGTGTGTGACTGCGGGTGTATCTGCATGCGTAATGCTAAGTTACAGTGTTACAGCCGCTGACATTGTAACTTGGATTTCACATGCAGATACACTCGCAGTCACACACAGAACATAGAACATATCATTTTAATCATAATCAGCAGAAGCTGCTTGTACTATCTATTCGCATCACTGTGCAAATAAGACACATTTGAAGGTAAAAAGCCGCCCAAACGACGCTCGGCGCTACCAAATTACGCCACGGCATGACGCAACTAGAAGGGCTGTTTATCGCGCAAGGAGGGTAGATGTATGAGGACCCATCTGTATATCCAGGGCATTGAAACTATTTGCGGTTAACTCCCAAAAACAGGTCTTTTCGGGGACATAGCTGGAATTCTAGAATGATAAACGGGCCCACTAGTGTTTCTAACAGCAAACAATACTTACAATACCTGTCTCCTGCCTGTGCTCTTCTTCATGGCTCTTTTTCTCTTCGACAGCAGGGCACAGCCCCCTCATGTAATAAGTCAGCAACTGCCTTCTGGAGGTATGAGCATATCAGAGCATGGGGATTGGTCAAGGAGAGGCTTGGGCGGCATAGGCAAATGCTCCCTAGCCTACATCATGACCACAATAGAAATAGTAATATAGAATTTTACTAGTTCTTCTCAGAACCACAAATGAAATAATTAGCACCACCTGTGGATCTTTTGTGTCAGCCAGTAATAAATATTCATGTGCACCAACTAGGAGATCTGGAAAACATGCACTGTTAGGGGCGCACTGCTATAGACCATCAATAGGGTCATTTATTAATACCATATATGACGAGACCACTATGTACATATATGTCCAGGGCAGTGCTAGGTTCTTCTGCTGTTCCCCCAGACTCCTGGACTTGCTCCAATGCCTGGAATGGTGCCCACATGTGAAATAAAAGCAAACAGTCAGCTCAGACAGGATGGCCCTACTGCCGCATATAATGGCTTACTGTGATTGCTGGTCCTGTATATGTTGGAATTATGACACACAATACACTTTGTATGACGCATATTAAAGCTAGTTAAGTGATAATTATGACCTCCTCATGGACTGGCCACACTCACTCTAAAATCAAGCATTTGGAAACCCTCCTCAAGAAATCCTGCGTTTGCCACTGGGCGGGATCACAGATAGGAGTCAGTGAGCAGTGCTGCTGGGGCTGTGTGTGCCCGTGATTGATCCCTGGAATGTGAGACAGTGTGTAAATGGCCCCAGTTAGTATGAGGCCCGTGGTCAGTGTGACAGTGTGAGTGTGGCTCCTGATCAGTGTGAGTGGCCCCTGATCATTGTAAGTGTGTGAGTGGCCCCTGGTCAAGGTGACAGTGTGTGAGTGGAACCTGGTCAGTATTACAGCGTGTGAACGGCCTTAGGAGTGTTAGACAGTGTGCGAGTGTCCCTGTGCCGGTAGAGCTAGGATCACACTGTGAGCTCCGGAAAACATGACCCCCCCCCGTCCCGAGGCTGTGCACATCTCCCTGCCGGTGGACCTGGTGCTGGGGGCCACCACCTGCAGCCTGGTCTGTTTGCTGACGAACCCGCTGGAGGTGGTGAGGACGTGACTGCAACTGCAAGGGGAGCTCTGGATTCTGCTCCTTGTCTCTGGTAGCTGCAGGCTGTGCTGGCCATGGGGTAAGTGCGGGGGCTGCAGAAGGGTCTGGAGGCTGGGCTGATGTACCAGGAGGTTGGTGGTGAACAGTGTCCATACCTCCCAACATGACCCTCTCCAGGAGGGACACAATGCTCTGGTCCTGGACTTCCCTGGTAAGAGGTGGGGCTGCAGCGCAGTTCAAAAGTCAAATAGGGGAGCCACACCTACTGTCATTTCACAAACTGCCAAACAGCACTGGCTGGGACTCACTGGCAGTTGGTGTGACTCCCCTATTTGAATTTTGGACTGTGCTGCATCCCCACCTCTGGAGCCGCCACCAATCATAAATTACCAGGGAAGTCCAGGACCAGAGCATTGTGTCCCTCCTGGAGAAAGTCATGTTGGGAGGTATGAGTGTCTGCCAGGAGAGAGGGCAAGTAGGGGATAAGAAAGGAAGGGGTTCGCTAGGCTGAGCTGATCCATAAGTGACTGGCTGGTCCCGGCTCCGATCAGCGCTGACTGGGTCACGTACAGTATATAAAAAATGAAATAATAATTATTTCAGCGGCCCACAAATAGTCTGGTCACGATGAGGTCTGCGGTCAGTCCGCCTCTGTCCTGATCAGAGATGCAGCTAAATATATTGACATATTCATAAAATGTAATGATGTATTATTTTCATTGTGCAATTTAGAAAATTAGAGATAACATTTGATTTGTTTCCAAAGGTAACATCACTTGCTTGTACCATTTTTTTACTAATGTCACTTAGGGGTCTATTCAGTGGAGTAACTACCGTGGGTGCAGGGGGTGCGGCTGCTATGGGGCCCGGCCCAACCCGGGGCCCGGCCTTCCCCCTGCACCTACGGTGCCAGGCCGCTGTCCGCTGCCCTTCCCTCCGCACCCTCCTCACTCCCCTCTACTGCACTTACCTGCTCCGGGAGCTGCATGGAGGAGCACCGCTGATCGGCGCTCCACCTCCATTGGCGTAACTACGGAGGGTGCAAGGGGTGCGGTCGCACCCCTGCACCCTCCATTTGCCGGGCGCCCGCTGAGTGTGTTACCAGCGGGCGCCCGGCTCCTATCCTCCTGGCGGTAGCCGGAGGACGGAGCTCCCTCCGTCTTCCGGGTCCCGCAGTGCACTATGGGAGTGACGTAATGACGTCACTCCCATAGTGCCGAGGAGCGGACGCCGGGGATGGACGGCAGCAGCACTGGAGCGGGGATAAGGTAAGTGTTTGTTTTTTTTTTTTTTGTGTGTGTGCGCGCGCGGTGGGGGCCATCACTACTGGGGGCAACTACAGGGGCCTACTACCGGGGGCAACTACAGGGGCCTACTACTGGGGGCAACTACAGGGGCCTACTACTGGGGGCAACTACAGGGGCCTACTACTGGGGGCAACTACAAGGGCCTACTACTGGGGGTAACTACAGGGGCCTCACTACTGGGGGTAACTACAGGGGCCTACTAATGGGGGCAACTACAGGGGCTCACTACTGGGGGCAACTACAGGGGCTCACTACTGGGGGCAACTACAGTGTCCTCACTACTGGGGGCAACTACAGTGTCCTCACTACTGGGGGCAACTACAGTGTCCTCACTACTGGGGGCAGCTACAGTGTCCTCACTACTGGGGGTAACTACAGGGGCCTCACTACTGGGGGCAGCTACAGGGGCCTCACTACTGGGGGCAACTACAGGGGCCTCACTACTGGGGGCAACTACAGGGGCCTCACTACTGGGGGTAACTACAGGGGCCTCACTACTGGGGGCAACTACAAGGTTGCTCACTACTGGGGGCAACTACAAGGTTGCTCACTACTGGGGGCAACTACAGGGGCCTCACTACTGGGGGCAACTACAGGGGGCTCACTACTGGGGGCAACTACAAGGGGCCTCACTACTGGGGGAAACTACGGGGGGCTCACTACTGGATGTACTGCATAGGGGGACCATTACTGGGGAGCACTACATTAAATAAAAGGAATTGCATAAGGGGGCGGCGGCAGCTGGGGCTGGCATAGGTGCTGGGGGTGGTACATTTTAGTTTGGGGGGGCACCAACATTTATCTTGCCTCCGGGCACCTGGGATGAAGTTACGCCACTGGCGGGGGGGCCTCAGACCGGGGGGGGCAAGAGCGGGACGAGATTGGGGGCCGCGGGCTGAGAGGGGGGCCCATAAAATTTTTTGCTATGGGGCCCCTGTAGGTATAGTTACGCCCCTGGGTCTATTTATCAAGCATTGAAAAGTGTGGAGAAGGGGACCAGTGGAGAAGTTGCCCAAAGCAACCAATCAGCTTTCAAGTAGCATTTATCAAGTACAGTCTATAAAATAATAGGTAGGAGCTGATTGGTTGCTATGGGCAACTTAACCACTGGTCCAATTCTCCATGCTTTACTCTGCTTGATAAATAGACCCCTGAATGTCTACCAGGGGCGCCGAGAGGGGGGGCGAGCGGGTACAGATTACCGGGGCCCGGGCTTCCTGAGGGGCCCGGCGGGGGCCCGGGTCCGGCGCCGCTCCCCCTCCCTCACAGCTGCCCAGCACACAGCGTGTGCTGAGTTGCAGTGGAGACTGCTCGTGGCTGCTGAGCAGAAGCCACAGCAGTCTCCTATGCCTGTGGGGGGGAGCGATCACACTGATCGCGCCACCCCTGGCTTTAAGCAAGGCTGAGGGGGCCCAGAGCGCCACCCTCCCCAGCGCTGCAAATATATATTTTTGTTCACGAAGGGGGCATGGCCACGCCTCCCGCGATTAGGCCACGCCCCGTATTACCCGGGCCCGCCGCGGCTCTCAGCGGGCCTGATGTCTACCACTGAATTATTTGTCACCTATAGATATTGCTTATTTAACCAAATGAACTGTACAAGCTGAATACTATGGGATTCACAATGCAAAAATCAATTAAACTTCTTAAAGGGTTTGTATAAGTTAAGAATGTGAAAACTATTAAAAGTATATAACTTCATTCATAAAGCTATTTGTAGGGCATACATTTTTACCATGAATATCAAGTGTGTTTAAGCACGTTTCAGAACAGATTTAAAATGTGCATCACATGCTATTGAGCAATACTGCCATCTTCTGTATTACAGCCTTCATCACATGCAGTGTTAAAGTGACAGGTCAAGTCTTAATAAATGGATAAAGATTCTAACTTAACATTTGCTACACCAATACAGAATCTCAATAGATTAATTACTATATGTAGCCATATTAACGTATGGCTAGGTGATTGTTTAATGAATTAAAATACACACTCATTCATTAATAAGCAACTCCTGAAGTGTACAATTTGAAGCATTATATCTGGGGTTAATATATATGTAATACATGGTATGCTGAGGTAGTATTTGATGTGAAGGGTAAGATTAGCTGGATATATATAGGGGATAATAGGTATAGGGTTTAATGAGAAAGTATGTAATGTATGTGTTATACTGTATGCATTGTAAATAGGGGTGAGCGGGTTCGGATTTCTGAAATACGAACCCCCCCGAGCCCCCCCGATCCGAGGCCGATCCGAGTCAGGCTCGACTTTTCCCGCCTGAATCGTATCTGAAATCGAGGCAAAACGTCATCATCCCGCCTTCCGGGTCTCGCGGGTTTTGGATCCTTCATAAGGTACCCCCGTCGGCGCCATTTTCTCACTCGGCTGTGGACAGTGAAGAGGGAGGGTGGGAGTTAGGGCTGGCTGGGCTGTGTAGTGTAGTGCAGTGTAGTGTTGTGCTGTGCTGTGCTGTGCTGCGCTGTGCTGCTGTTGTCCATAGGGGCTGTGTCCACTCCACCAAAGTCCATAGGGGCTGGCTGGACTGTGTTGTGCAGTCAGTTGTCCATAGGGGCTGTGTCCACTCCAAAGTCCTGTGCAGTGTCCCAGTCCTAAAGGGGTGCTGTAGTGTTGTCCAGGGGGTGCTCTGTCCATTAGGGGTGCTCGCCCCAAGTGCAAAAAAAAAATATATTTTTTCTGTGTTTGTGAATTGTGTGCACAGTAGCCGCACGTGCATCAACAAAGTAGTGCCAAGCGTGCGCCTGTGTCATAAGTAAAGGGCCGGCTGGCTTGACCGTTAAAGGGTGCTGTAACCCCCAAAGTGCACTCCAAACAAAATAAAAAAATATTTTCTGTGTTTGTGAATTGTGTGCACTGTGGCTGCACGTGCATCAACAAAGGAGCAGCGCCAAGAGTGCGCCTGTGTCACATTAGTAAAGGGCTGGCTGGCTTGTCCGTTAAAGGGTGCTGTAACCCCCAAAGTACACTCCAAACAAAATAAAAAAATATTTTCTGTGTTTGAGAATTGTGTGCAATGTGGCTGCACGTGCATCAACAAAGGAGCAGCGCCAAGCGTGCGCCTGTGTCCCATTAGTAAAGGGCCAGCTGGCTTGTCCGTTAAAGGGTGCTGTAACCCCCAAAGTACACTCCAAACAAAATAAAAAAATATTTTCTGTGTTTGTGAATTGTGTGCACTGTGGCTGCACGTCCATCAACAATGGAGCAGCGCCAAGCGTGCGCCTGTGTCCCATTAGTAAAGGGCCAGCTGGCTTGTCCGTTAAAGGGTGCTGTAACCCCCAAAGTACACTCCAAACAAAATAAAAAAATATTTTCTGTGTTTGTGAATTGTGTGCACTGTGGCTGCACGTGCATCAACAAAGGAGCAGCGCCAAGAGTGCGCCTGTGTCCCATTAGTAAAGGGCCGGCTGGCTTGTCCGTTAAAGGGTGCTGTAACCCCCAAAGTACACTCCAAACAAAATAAAAAAATATTTTCTGTGTTTGTGAATTGTGTGCACTGTGGCTGCACGTGCATCAACAAAGGAGCAGCGCCAAGCGTGCGCCTGTGTCCCATAAGTAAAGGGCCGGCTGGCTTGTCCGTTAAAGGGTGCTGTAACCCCCAAAGTACACTCCAAACAAAATAAAAAAATATTTTCTGTGTTTGTGAATTGTGTGCACTGTGGCTGCACGTCCATCAACAATGGAGCAGCGCCAAGCGTGCGCCTGTGTCCCATTAGTAAAGGGCCGGCTGGCTTGTCCGTTAAAGGGTGCTGTAACCCCCAAAGTACACTCCAAACAAAATAAAAAAATATTTTCTGTGTTTGTGAATTGTGTGCACTGTGGCTGCACGTGCATCAACAAAGGAGCAGCGCCAAGCGTGCGCCTGTGTCCCATTAGTAAAGGGCCGGCTGGCTTGTCTGTTAAAGGGTGCTGTAACCCCCAAAGTACACTCCAAACAAAATAAAAAAATATTTTCTGTGTTTGTGAATTGTGTGCACTGTGGCTGCACGTGCATCAACAAAGGAGCAGCGCCAAGCGTGCGCCTGTGTCCCATAAGTAAAGAGCCGGCTGGCTCATTTCTTAAAGGGTGGTGTAACCCACAAAGTGCACTACTCTCCAGCAAAAATAAAAAAATATTTTCTGTGTTTGTGTACGCCTTAGCCGCGCGTATATATCAAATCAATATAACATAAATGGAGGACCAAACTTTCTCCGATAAAAATAAAATAGGGAAAGATCAAGAACCACTTCCTCCTAGTGTTGAAACTGCTGCCACTAGTCATGACATAGACGATAACATGCCGTCAACGTCGTCTGCCAAGGCCGATGCCCAATGTCATAGTAGAGGGCACATACAATCCCAAATGACAAAGTTCAGGAAAATGACCTTAAAAAAAAAACATTTAAATCATCTGAAGAGAAACGTAAACTTGCCAATATGCCATTTATGACACGGAGTGGCAAGGAACGGCTAAGGTCTTTCCCTATGTTCATGACTAGTGGTTCAGCTTCACATGACGATGGAAGCCCTCCTCCCGCTAAAAAAAATCAAACGAGTTAAGCTGGCAAAAGCACAGCGAAGAACTGTGCGTTCTAAGAAGATATCACAAATCCCCAAGGAGAGTCCAAGTGTGGTGGCGGTTGCGATGCCTGACCTTCCCAGCACTGGACAGGAAGAGGTGGCTCTTTCCACCATGTGCACGCCCACTGCAAGTGCTGAAAGGAGCAACCACAGTCCACTTGCTGACATGCAAATTGAAGATGTCACTGTTGAAGTACAACAGGATGAGGATACTGGTGTAGCTGGCGCTGAGGAGGAAGTTGGCGAGGAGGATTCTGATGGTGATGTGGTTTGTTTAAATCAGGCTCCGGGGGAGACAGTTGTTGTCCGTGGGATGAAAAAGCCCATCATGGTCATGCCTGGGCAGAAGACCAAACATTCCACCTCTTTGGTCTGGCAATATTTCTATCCAAATCCGGACAACAACTGTCTTGCCATATGTACCATATGTAAAGGTGAAATAAGTAGGGGTAGGGACGTTAACCACCTAGGAACATCCTCCCTTATACGGCACCTGCAGAGCGTTCATAAAAAGTTACTGTCAAGTTCAGAAACTTTGGCTAAGACAGTAAGCAGTCCAGGGACACCTAAATCCCGTTGTCCTGTTGTATCCAAGCGCCTGCAAACCACACCGTCAACTCCCTCCTCGTCAATTTCCTCCTTAGTCAGGAACGGAAGTAGTCCTGCAGGCCATGTCTCTGGCATGACTGACTCTCCTATCCGGGATTCCTCCATAGGATCCTGCATTGCTACGCCTACTGCTGCCGCTGCTGCTGTTGCTGCTGCTGGGAGTCGTTCATCATCCCAGAGAGGAAGTAGGAACACCCCTACTTTTACTAAACAATTGACCCTCCAACAGTCCTTAGCGAGGAGGATGACAGCAGTCATCCTGAGGCAATACGTATAACGGAGGCCTTGACTGCTATGTTGGTGTTAGACGTGCGTCCGGTATCCGCCATTAGTGCAGTGGGATTTAGACAATTGATGGAGGTAGTGTGTCCCCGGTTCCAAATCCCGTCTAGATTCCACTTCACTAGGCAGGCGATACCGAGACTGTACAGAAACATCAGAAAAAGTGTCCTCAGTGTCTTGAAAAATGCGGTTGTACCCAATGTCCACTTAACCACAGACATGTGGACAAGTGGAACAGGGCAGCGGTATCCCCTTATGCAGTGCCCTTTATATGGTGCCCCCAGTAGTAGTCCCCCCCTATGCAGTGCCCTTTTATATAGTGCCCCCAGCAGTAGTCCCCCCCATGCAGTTTTCCCAGTATTGGTCCCCTTATGCAGGCACCCTGTAGTGATCCCCCCTATCTAGTGCCCCCTGTAGTGGTCCCCGCAGTGCCCCTAGCAGTAAGCCCCTTATATAGTGCCCCCAGCAGTAGTCCCCCCACCTCCCATGCAGTGCCCCCAGTAGTGGTCCCCCTGATGCAGGCTCCCAGTAGTGACCCCCCTATCCAGTGGTCCCTGTAGTGGCCCTTCCTATTATTGCCCCCAGTAGTGGTCCCCCGAGTGCAGGGCCTCTAGTAATAGGCCCCTTTTAGAATGCCCCCAGTGGTAGTTCCCCCCCCCCAAGTAGTAGTCCCCAGTAGAGTAGCCCCCCCAGTATAGGTCCTCCCAATGGCGCCCCCAGTAGTAGCCACATCTCCCCCAGTAGAGGTCCCCCCAGTAGTAGCCACCCCCCTCCCCCGTTGTGCAGATAAGTTAAAAAAAATAATATATATATATAAAAATATACTTACCTGATTCCACGCTGCTCCTGCTCCTTTCCGCGATGCCGCTCCCGACCGCCAGTCCGCCCGGGCTGGCGCGCTCAGCATTATGGGACAGACGTCATGACGTCAGTCCCATTACCCACTGCAGGAGCCGGACGGAAGTCCGGCTCTTGCAGTGGGTGCTGCAGCAGTCAATGAGAGTCTATCTGACTCTCATTGGCTGCTGTTTAACACACGCATCGCCGCCAGCGCTGGCGGCGATGCGTGTGTTATGCACAGCCTGAGCCCGCCTCCTAGCGCTATTGGGCAAGCGCTCAGGGGGAGGGAATGGGCTCAGGCGTGCAGCACAGGACCGGCGCTGGAAGCCTAGCGCCGGTCCTGTGCAAATGTGTAGCGCTGATCGCACTCATTGCGGTTGGCGCTACACCGGCTAACTAGGGCGGGCGGCACGAAGGGCACGAACCCCGCTCGCCCTGCCCTAGTTACGCCACTGCGCAGGACTCACTGTGCTTCGGCGGGTTGCGGACAGCTTGACAGCGGAAGCGCATCAGTGGTGTGGGAGGTGCCCATTCTGGAAGATCCGGATCCTAGTCGTAGGCTGGCTGCCCTATGGGAAGGGAGAATAGGTGGAGATTTGCCTGACAGGCAGCTACAGAGGCAGGGGGCGTGGCCTTCATTTGGCTCCCCTGTGCACCGGCTAAACTGGTTAGCTGAGTCGCAGCTACAGGCAACTATAGCTCTAGCCCACCGATCTGCAGAGATGCAGCGCAGGATGATGTGAGTGAGTAGCTAAAGTAAAATACACTGCCCTGCAAGCAGCACTAATTAACAGCAGTACTCTACCAATTGCTCTGTAGTCAGAAATAAATATATATAGTATAGGAGCTGACAACCATACTGGGGACACTGGGCCTGATTCAGACCCGCTCGCGAGAGCTGAGCTAGGAGTTAGGTAAGTGTTTTTTTTTTCACTACTAGGGGCACTACAAGGGGGTGGCTACTACTGGGGGCACTGCATAGGGGGGAACCTCCGCTGGGGGCACAACAAGCGGGGGAACTACTACAAGGGGGGACTACTACCATGGCACTACAAGGTGGTGGCTACTACTGGGAGCACTGCATAGGGGGGGAACCTCCACTGGGGGCACAATGGGGGGACTACTACTAGGGGCACTACAAGGGGGGGATTACCACTGGGGGCACTACAAGGGGGAGGGCTACCACTGGGGGCACTGCATAGGGGGACCACTACTGGGGGCACTATATAAAGGGCAATACTGGGGGTACTGCATAGGGGGTAACTACAACTGGGGCCACTGTTTAAAGAGCACTGCATAAGGGGTACCACTATTGGGGGCACTGCATGGGGGGGACCACTACTGGGGGCACTATATAACGGGCACCACTACTGGGGGCACTGCATAGTGGGGAGTACTACTGGGGGCACTATATAAGGGGCTTACTACTGGGGGCACTGCACAGGGGGACCACTGCTGGTGGCACTGTAAAAGGGGCACTGCATAGGGGGGTGCCAAAAATATATACTCGCTTACCAAAAAATGTGGGCTAGGGCCGGCCCTGGCGCTGCCACCCGCCCACCCGCAAGTGTGTGCCAAGTGTGCTTCTGCGACCCAGTACAATTTTTAGCACTATGGGCAAACCCAACTTCATTCGCTGGAGCCGCGCACCGCGTTGCTGCCTGACAGCTGGGAGACTGGTAGAAGGAGCTGCCCAGCCACTGTCACTGTATTAGTCAGAGTATGCAGTCTGGGCAGAATCCTTATCTGCAGTGTCTTCCTGCAATTGGTCACAGTAGCGGATTTGGCAGGGGGAGGGGTGGGCACCACAGGACGGGGGAACATTGTTTTGGGACTTTTTGCAACTACTTGCAGCAGCGCTGCACACATTCTGCATGGATGTGCCTCCCATTGTGCTCTCCTCCAATCCTTTCCAAAGCATGTGGCTCCGCCTCCTCCACAAGCCTGTGATGTCCAAGCATTCTACTGCTCCTCCTTCCTCATGCAGGGATTGAAGGAAAAGGTGAGAATCTTCCTGTCCCTATTTTTATTCATTATTCTCCCCTTTCTGTTTCTGTCTGTCAGCCTCTCTGCCCTTTTCTCACCTATGCCAGTCTTCAGCCTCTCTTCCCTTCTTCTTTGTGCCAGTCCTTCTGCCTATCCTGTCAGCGCCAGCCTCTCTTCCCTTCCTCTGTGCCACCCTCTCTGTCCATATTCAGTCTACCTCCTTAGCTTCTTTTTGCGCCAACCTACCTGCCCATCCTCTGTGCCAGCAGTTCTGCCCATCCTCTGTCACACCAGCCTCTCTTCTCTTTCTCTGCACCACCTTCCTGCCCATCGTCTGTCTGTGCCACCTTCCTGCCCATCGTCTGTCGGTCAGCCTACCTTCCCATCCCCTGGCTGTGCCAGCCTCTCGCCCATCCTCTGCCTGTGCCAGCCTCTCTGCCCATCCTCTGCCTATGCCAACCTCTCTGCCCATCATCTGCCTGTCAGCCTCTCTGCCCATCCTCTACCTGTGTCAGCCTCTCTGCCCATCCTCTATCTGTGTCAGCCTCTCTGCCCATCATCTGCCTGCGCCAACCTCTCTGCCCATCATTTGCCTGTGTCAGCCTCTCTGTCCATCCTCTGCCTGCAACATCCCCTCTTCCCTTCTTCTTTGCTGGCCTTTATGCCCATCTGCTGTTTGTACCAGCCTCTTAACCTTTAATTTTTCCTCCCTGCTGTTGTGTGTTTGCCCCTTTTTTCTCCCCCTTTGTACATCTGTCATTCTGTCTCCATTTACTCATCTTATTATATTTGCCCTCCCCGCCAGCTTCTGCATTTGCACAATCACGTATTTTTACCCTTGTGCCCCTAACACTGTTCCTCTTACCCAACTCTTCTTTCACTTCTCCCCTCTTAAGTGTTGACACATCAGTCTGGAGACATCATGATGGCCAATCAGAAATGAAACGGATGGAGTGAGACACAACTGTGTGCAGGGCTGTAGCTAGGGTAGTGCGGCCGGTGCCATCGCACAGGGCACCACAGGGCAGGGGGCGCTGTTTGGGCCTGTCAAATTTCTGTTTATTTTCATTCTCACGTATAACTTCCTCTTATTTCATCCCCAGCATCTCCTGGACTCTCTTATCTCTTCCCTGGCTCTTCCCCATGATGTAATTCCCCTTTTTTGGGTGCATCATGTCCCTTTGAAAAATGAGGGGGGCGCCAATGCTCTTTTTGGCACAGGGCACCAAAAAGTCTAGTTACGGCTCTGACTGTGTGCCACACCATATAACTGAACATGAGGGTGGCAGGTAAGTACAAACCTGCCTTTAATATTTTTTTTTTCAAGCAACTGAATACTAAATTTTTTACACAAATGAGTCTGTTCATCAAACGTGAAACCTCATTTGCACAAACGTTAATGAGATTTTAGACACTGACTGTAAAATATAACATTTTTATTGCACACAGACATATGAGATTTGAACATTGGCTGACCTGATACCTAATTCAGCAATGTTTTCAGACCTGGGGGCATTATGTGCTATGAAGGAGGGAGAAAATACATATTTGGGATATTATTTTTAATTTGTCAAATTTGGAGTACGATTTTTAATGTAGAAGAGGAGACAGAATTTGGGTACATTTTATTTAATGGAAGTGATTTCGATCTGGGGTATTATTTTCAATGAGGTAGGTGTGTGTGTGTGTATATATATATAATATATATATATCTACATTGTGTCAGGCGGCACTCGGAGTCTTCAAAGTCAGTGAAAACAAATGTGCTTTATTTCAACGCTTCGAGGAGTGAATCCCCGTCCTCAGGATACACATGGGTGTAAGCAAACAAAGTGACATCTTAAATAGACTTACCTCCCTCAGTCCCCGCAATCGTCGCAGCCACCACCCCCAGGACTCCACATCCTCCACTTCCGGGAACGGCATCTCCGCAACCACCGGAAGTGATGTCACGGGGACCCAGCAGGGGTGAGCATGGGAACGCTATAAACAAATAAACAAGACAACGTGTTAAGGTGCATACACACTAGACGATATGCTCCCTGAGCGATATCGTCTAGTGTGTCCCCGGCAGGCTGTGCTCAATGTCGTTCATGACATTGAGCACAGCCGCTGAACGATATCATTAGCGATATCGTTCAGCACCGGGCTCTCTCACCCATTCCCTGACATGCAGCAACCTGACGAGGTCGTCAGGTTGGCCTGCATGTCAGCCCGATGAACGAGGATGACGAACGACCCGCGGGAACGCGCGTCGTCGTCATCGTTCATCTTTTTTGTGTTAAACATGGACGATAAAGTGGACGACTGAACGATAACGATATCGTTATCGTTCAGTCGTCCACTTTAATCGCCCAGTGTGTACGCACCATTACTCGATGTGTCACTCATCAAACGATCTCTGCCCAACAAATACAAATACAGGCAAATACACAAACCCACTGATATAACAATACATGAATAACACTATTCGTGCTCAAAATCCAGGGAATATGAACAAAGAATTATTCCACCAATACATTAATGACCTATGGGTTCCCCATCATAGCAAAGGTGACAGTGCCCTCTAGTGACCAATCTTTATAAAACATTTAAAAACATGAATATTTTAAGACACGCTGATAAAAATATCTGCATGAAAGTGAAAGAAATGTAAAAAAATTTAAAAAGTGTGGAGATTAACTCCACTCTAAAATCTCACCACTATAATAGACATACATAAGAGAAAACCTCTAGAAACAGCAAAATCCTGAACAGCTGTCAGTAAAAAGTAATAGACTTACTGATGCTCAATATTATCCGTATATGGGCCTGAACAAAGAGGTCTGAGCTGACCGACCTATTTTATCCTTTATAAAACCCCACCAATATGATGGGCTATACTTCTATACATGAATATAGAGCCTATGTTAGTCATACTATTTTAATAATTAATAGACTCCAAATCATAAAAGTGAGGCAATCAAGGATCTATGTTACAAAGATTTGATAATCCCAAACTGTCATTCAACTCTTTTAGGCACAGTGTATCCAGCCGGTGGATCCACCTCGATTCCAACTGTAATAATTTTTTGGACCTGTTACCTCCTCTCAATGACAGAGACACATGATCTACCATTATTTACCTTAAAGTGGCCATCCCATGATTAAGAAGGGCAAAATGTCTGGTCACCGATTGTTCACTATTCCCTGATACCAGTGCTGCCCGTATGGCACTATGTTAGGCCATCCGTTCCTTAAACTGACGCTCAGTTTTCCCAACATAGAAGAGACCACACGGGCACGTAAGCATATAGATAACAAACTTAGAAGTACATGTTAGGGGCAACCTAATGCTGATTTTTTTTACCAGAGTATGGATGTCTGATCTCTGCACCTTGAATAAGATAATTGCACGTCGTACAACCCAAACATCTGAAATTGCCATTTTTCCTAGTCAAAAAGTGTTATTGAATAGGGTTCTTAAAAGGCACTATATCGATCTTTACCGCCCTATCTCTGATACTCCTGCCTCTGGTGTAACTAGGCATAATTTTAGTATCCCGCAAAAGTGATAACTCTGCATCAGTCGATACTAGTGGCCACAGTTGTTTTGCCCTTTGATTGGTGAATTTACTCATAGTATTAAATTGATTAACCCATGGAATTCTTTTGTTCTTAACTTTTTGGGGAACCTTTTTCAGTAAATCTTCCCTATTTTGAGCAAGGGCTTTGTCTCTGGCTGACCTCAATTCTTTCAGAGGGTAATCTCTTACTAAAAAATTTTTAAGCATATCTTCCATCTGTTGTTCAGTTTCCTTGGGGTCGCTGGTGATCTGGCAAACCCTCAAGAATTGGGAATACGGGAGCCCTTTTCTCGTGGAGCAGGGATAGAAACTGTCATAGCGAAGCAAATTGTTTCTATCAGTGGGTTTGGAGAACAGGGAAGTTTTTACCTTGGAACCTTGAGTTTTAATACAAATGTCCAAAAAATGGATGCTGCTTTTATTTTATCCATCATAAGGGTGAGCTTAATGGGACTCAAAGATCTGTTTTGGTTTTCAACAATGCTCTCCAACTCTTGTTTAGTCCTACCCCAAAAAATTAACAAATCATCTATATATCTGTAGTATAGACTAATTTTACTGGATATTACTACTTTTTCAAAGAACACTGCCCTTTCAACATCCCACATAAAGGCATTCGCAAATGATGGAGCTACAGATGAGCCCATAGCGCAGCCCGTGACCTGGCAATTTTTTTTTCCATTGTACAGGAAAAAGTTGTGAGATAACGTAAACACCAATAGGGACATAAAAAAAATCTACATCTGGCACCTCATATACTGGGCTGCTTGAAATCAACTGTCTAACAGCCTGGAGTCCCGCCCCATGGGGTATATACGTGTACAGGCTGGTAACATCCAGGGTTGCCAACCATACTTCAGATTTACAGAAATCACTATCCAACAATTTCCTAATAGCATATTAGAATCCTTAAGGTGCGTAAACGTGTTCTGTATGCAAGGTTGCAACCATGTGTCAAAATATTGAGCTATAGGCTCACACAGAGACCTCCTGGCAGAGATGATGGGTCTCCCAGGGGGCCTCTGTGCATCCTTATGTATCTTTGGAATAACATAAACGATAGGAACCATTGGATGAGCAGTCACCAACCGGTTGTGCACTAATTCTGAAATAATACCATCAGATACCGCTTGCCGTAACAAAGAATCTAATTCAGATTTATAAACACCAGTAGGATCACTACCCAGAGGGCAATACATATCGGCATCACTTAATAATCGGTCACATTCATTCTGATAGTCAATCAAGTCCATGACCACTATCGCCCCGCCTTTAGCCGCGCAGCAGATAATAATGTCCTGCCTTTTAGAAAGAGATTGCAGGGCCGTCCTTTCCTCGTAACTTAAGTTGTTAACCATAGAAGGCTTCTGCTCATGTAAAGATGCTTCCAGCATCCGATGGAAAGTTTTATATATATGTGTGTGGAGATTGAGTACGATTTTTAATAAAGTAGGTTGGAGTCAGCAAAATCTGGGGTCTAATTTAAAAAAGGGGGGGCAGATGTGGCATCTGATTTTTAATTAGCAAGAAGAGATAGGGCTTTGCTTTGTCAGATAGGACTGGTAGGTTATGTATTTGTTTAACATTGACATAAGACATGTCAATGTTATTTAAACCACACCCACATTAGATACACCACTCCTCCGAGAAATGTATTATGCCCATTAGCGTATGTAGAGACGCCCACTAGCGCACGTCATCTCCAGGAAGTGTATTAAAACATTGGTGCATCGAGGACCATCGGAAGAGCTTTCAGCGCTTGTGGTTGCCTTACCTTACCGCAAGCACTGCAAGAATTTCAGTGTAAAAAAAAGGCTGGTGACATGTACTATGACGCTGTCTGTTAATTATGCACGCCTTAGAAACGGCGTTGCAACACACAGGCACGTCTGCATTCGCACCTCCACTCCCCCGTTATTAGTGTCCTGCCCCTGTTACCACCCACAAACGGCCTCTCCTGTCACTCATTACACTGGGCTGTCTTTGCTTGGCGAGTGAGCGGATTCCAATCGCACTGAGTAGTTCACGCACGTGCAGAACAAAGTGTGCATATGCGCGGTCACTAAACATCGGCCACATACGAGTGAGCGGCCGCTTGCAAACGGCTCTGAATGAGCTCCTGAGACTAGTAAAGGAAAGCAGCATCTAGTAACAGAAAACACATACACTTTTACAGTATTATCACTCACAACATCTCAGTCAGGGATTCTGTCGAAGAGATAAAGGGATGCTTTTTCCCACTGAATCATATTAATAAAACAGGGAAATGTAAAAATTATTACATGTTGGTGCCCTGTCTGTCAGCATATATCTCTACTCATTAACTATCCTCGTTATTTAAGAGTTGAAAATTAAGCTGGGTACACACTGGCCGATATATATCGGCCATTCAATTGATCAGCCAATATATTTTGTGTGCATCGGGCATTGTGTACAGACGATATGCCTGTGAACAATGGGGGTCATTCAGACTAGGGGTGAGCGGGTTCGGATTTCTGAAATCCGAACCCCCCCGAGCCCCCCCGATCCGAGGCAGATCCGAGTCAGGCTCGACTTTTTCCCGCCTGACTCGGATCAGAAATCAAGGCAAAACGTCATCATCCCGCCTTCCGAGTCTCGCGGGTTTTGGATCCTATATAAGGTACCTGCGTCGGCGCCATTTTCTCACTCGGCTGTGGACAGTGAAGAGGGAGGGTGGGAGTTAGGGCTGGCTGGGCTGTGTAGTGTAGTGTAGTGCAGAGTAGTGTTGTGCTGTGCTGCGCTGTGCTGCTGTTGTCCACTACTTCAAAGTCCATAGGGGCTGGCTGTGTTGTGCTGCTGTTGTTAATAGGGGCTGTGTCCACTACTTCAAAGTCCATAGGGGCTGGCTGGACTGTGTTGTGCAGTCAGTTCTCCATAGGGGCTGTGTCCACTCCAAAGTCCTGTGCAGTGTCCCAGTCCTAAAGGGGTGCTGTAGTGTTGTCCAGGGGGTGCTCTGTCCATCAGGGGTGCTCCCCCCAAGTGCTAAAAAAATAATATTTTTTGTGTGTTTGTGAATTGTGTGCACAGTAGCCGCACGTGCATCAACAAAGTAGTGCCAAGCGTGCGCCTGTGTCATAAGTAAAGGGCCGGCTGGCTTGACCGTTAAAGGGTGCTGTAACCCCCAAAGTACACTCCAGTCCAAACCAAAAAAAAAATTATTTTCTGTGTTTGTGAATTGTGTGCGCAGTAGCCGCACGTGCATCAACAAAGTAGTGCCAAGCGTGCGCCTGTGTCATAAGTAAAGGGCCGGCTGGCTTGACCATTAAAGGGTGCTGTAACCCCCAAAGTACACTCCAGTCCAAACAAAAAAAAAAATTATTTTCTGTGTTTGTGAATTGTGTGCGCAGTAGCCGCACGTGCATCAACAAAGTAGTGCCAAGCGTGCGCCTGTGTCATAAGTAAAGGGCCGGCTGGCTTGACCGTTAAAGGGTGCTGTAACCCCCAAAGTACACTCCAGTCCAAACCAAAAAAAAAATTATTTTCTGTGTTTGTGAATTGTGTGCGCAGTAGCCGCACATGCATCAACAAAGTAGTGCCAAGCGTGCGCCTGTGTCATAAGTAAAGGGACGGCTGGCTTGACCATTAAAGGGTGCTGTAACCCCCAAAGTACACTCCAGTCCAAACCAAAAAAAAAATTATTTTCTGTGTTTGTGAATTGTGTGCGCAGTAGCCGCACGTGCATCAACAAAGTAGTGCCAAGCGTGCGCCTGTGTCATAAGTAAAGGGCCGGCTGGCTTGACCGTTAAAGGGTGCTGTAACCCCCAAAATACACTCCAGTCCAAACCAAAAAAAAAATGATTTTCTGTGTTTGTGAACTGTGTGCGCAGTAGCCGCACGTGCATCAACAAAGTAGTGCCAAGCGTGCGCCTGTGTCATAAGTAAAGGGCCGGCTGGCTTGACCGTTAAAGGGTGCTGTAACCCCCAAAGTACACTCCAGTCCAAACCAAAAAAAAAATTATTTTCTGTGTTTGTGAATTGTGTGCGCAGTAGCCGCACATGCATCAACAAAGTAGTGCCAAGCGTGCGCCTGTGTCATAAGTAAAGGGACGGCTGGCTTGACCATTAAAGGGTGCTGTAACCCCCAAAGTACACTCCAGTCCAAACCAAAAAAAAAATTATTTTCTGTGTTTGTGAATTGTGTGCGCAGTAGCCGCACGTGCATCAACAAAGTAGTGCCAAGCGTGCGCCTGTGTCATAAGTAAAGGGCCGGCTGGCTTGACCGTTAAAGGGTGCTGTAACCCCCAAAATACACTCCAGTCCAAACCAAAAAAAAAATGATTTTCTGTGTTTGTGAACTGTGTGCGCAGTAGCCGCACGTGCATCAACAAAGTAGTGCCAAGCGTGCGCCTGTGTCATAAGTAAAGGGCCGGCTGGCTTGACCGTTAAAGGGTGCTGTAACCCCCAATGTACACTCCAGTCCAAACCAAAAAAAAAAAGTATTTTCTGTGTTTGTGACTTGTGTGCACTGTGGCTGCACGTGCATCAACAAAGGAGCAGCGCCAAGCGTGCGCCTGTGTCCCATAAGTAAAGAGCCGGCTGGCTCATTTCTTAAAGGGTGGTGTAACCCACAAAGAGCACTACTCTCCAGCAAAAATAAAAAAATATTTTCTGTGTTTGTGTGCGCTTTAGCCGCACGTATATATCAATATAACATACATGGAGGACCAAACTTTCTCCAATAACAATAAAATAGGGAAAGATCAAGAACCACTTCCTCCTAGTGCTGATGCTGCTGCTGGGAGTTGTTCATCATCCCAGAGAGGAAGTAGGAACATCACTACTTTTACTAAACAATTGACCCTCCAACAGTCCCTAGCGATGAGGATGAAGTACGACAGCAGTCATCCTGAAGCAAAACGTATAACTGAGGCCTTGACTGCTATGTTGGTGTTAGACGTGCGTCCGGTATCCGCCATTAGTGCAGTGGGATTTAGACAATTGATGGAGGTAGTGTGTCCCCGGTTCCAAATCCCGTCTAGATTCCACCTGCATCCTCAAAGCAGCAGCGACAAGCGTGCGTCTGTCTGTTAAAGGATGGTGTAACCCTCAAAGTGCGCTCCACAAACAATAAAAATATTCTTCTTCTTTATTCTGTCTTTGTGAAATGTGTGGGCTGTAGCTGCACCTGCATCCTTAAAGCAGCAGCGACAAGCGTGCGTCTGTCTGTTAAAGGGTGGTGACACCCTCAAAGTGTGCTACACAAACAATAAAAATATTGTTCTTTTTTTTTCTGTCTTTGTGAAATGTGTGGGCTGTAGCCGCACCTGCATCCTTAAAGCAGCAGCGACAAGCGTGCGTCTGTCTGTTAAAGGGTGGTGTAACTCTCAAAGTGCTCCAAAAAATAAAAAACAATTTTTTTAATGTGTTTGTGACTTGTGTGCGATGTAGCCGCACTTGCATCCTCAAAGCAGCAGCGACAAGCGTGCGTCTGTCTGTTAAAGGGTGGTGACACCCTCAAAGTGTGCTACACAAACAATAAAAATATTCTTCTTTTTTTTTCTGTCTTTGTGAATTGTGTGGGCTGTAGCTGCACTTGCATCCTTAAAGCAGCAGCGACAAGCGTGCGTCTGTCTGTTAAAGGGTGGTGACACCCTCAAAGTGTGCTACACAAACAATAAAAATATTCTTCTTTTTTCTGTCTTTGTGAATTGTGTGGGCTGTAGCCGCACTTGCATCCTCAAAGCAGCAGCGACAAGCGTGCGTCTGTCTGTTAAAGGATTACATCGGTGACAGCATCCAAGTAGGCATGTCAGACAGTCCGTACCTGTACTGGCAGGAAAAAGAAGCAATTTGGAGGTCCCTGTACAAACTGGCTCTATTTTACCTGAGTTGCCCCCCCTCCAGTGTGTACTCCGAAAGAGTGTTTAGTGCAGCCGGGGACCTTGTCAGCGAAAGGCGTAGGAGGTTGCTTCCACAAAATGTGGAGAAGATGATGTTCATAAAATGAATTATCAACTCTTCCAAGGAGACCAGCCTCCAGAAAGTACAGAGGGACCTGTGGTTGGGGATTCCAGCGGGGACGAATTAATACTCTGTGAGGATGAGGATGTACACAACACTGAAGAGGGTGAGGAATCGGTGGATGAGGAGGATGAGGACGACATCTTGCCTCCGTAGAGCCAGTTTGTGCAGGGACAGATTAATTGCCAGCTTGTTTTGTGGGGGCCCAAACGAACCAATCATTTCAGCCACAGTCGTGTGGCAGACCCTGGCACTGAAATGTTTGGTTTGTTAAAGTGTGCATGTCCTTGTTATACAACATAAGGGTGGGTGGGAGGGCCCAAGGACAATTCCATCTTGCACCTCTTTTTTTTCTTTGCATTATGTATAGTTTGGGGCCTAGTTTTTCAAACTGCCATCCTGTCTGCCACTGCAGTGTCACTCCTAGATGGACCACGTGTTTGTGCCGCCCACTCGTGTCGCTTAGCATAGTCATCCAGCTACCTCGGTGCAACCTTTTGGACATAAAAACACTATTGTGAGGTGTGAGGTGTTCAGAATAGACTGGAAATGAGTGGAAATTAAGGTTATTGAGGTTAATAATAGCATAGGAGCAGAAAAACCCACAAATTCAGTGATTTTAGCTGTTTTTATGCTTTTTTTCAAAAAAATACAGATCCAAAACACAAAACCCAGAACCCAAAACACGGAAGGGTGGTTTTGGCAAAACCAATCCAGATCCAAAACACGAAGAAAGATCCAGATTGGGGGCGTGCCTGCCAGACGGAGGCGTTCCCATGGGAATGCCTACCGTCTGAAGCCGGCCCCACTGACATCACTAGTGATGTCAGTGGGAGTGATTTTGGCTCTGATAGAGCCAAAATCACTCCTGGCCTTGCGGCTGGGAAACCCGACCGCAGGGTTTCCCTCGCAAGTCCGATGGTCGCGATGGTCAAGACCATTGCGACCATCTTTTTGCACGCTCGTATATGCTGTGGGTGGTGACCCACAGCTATACGAGCGTCCAGGAGGACGCTCCATATTAATGGAGGAGGGCCCTGATTCAGAGCGAGCGCTCTTGTCAGAGCCTCCGGCTCTGAATCAGGGCCAATGTCATTCACAAACATATTGCGTCGGCTGTGCAGCACAGCCGATGGCAGATACACAGCACAATCTATAAATTGTGCTGTGTGTACGAGTGGTCAGCCGACCACCTATACACTCTCTGCAGAGGCGTCCAGTGACTGACAGCTCAACTGGCCAGGCACAATGAAATACCTTCCCAGTTGTGATGTCAGTCACTACACATTGTGCCGATGATAGGTAAGTGTGTATGCACTTACCAATCGTCAGATAGGGTGGCTGATTGGCCGGAGGGCCATTCCGTCGTCTTATGGTGCAAACACACTGGGCAATCAGGAAAGACTGTATGATTACGACATCCCTGATCACCTGTAGTGTCTGCACTGAACAAACAGTCGTTCAGTGCAGGCACAGTCCATCATTCCTGAACATGTCAATCTGTCGTTATCGGCAGATTGGCCTGCATGTTCAGGCGATGGACAATGTCAAAAACGACCAGCGGGAGCGCGCATCGCTGGTCGTTCCAACATAAAAGTGCACGATTTGTGCACGATTACTGAGCGATTGCACGATTACGATGTCGTAATCGTGCAATTGCTCAGTCATATCGCCCAGTGTGTATGCACCATTATACTCGCTATCACTGAGTGCACGGATTTCATCTTGAATCGGTAAAATGCTATGTGAAAATTCAACGACTTCAGATTCCGACTTGGGCGGACAGAGCTGTCCGGCTTCGGAACCACAAAAAGATTTGAATAGAATCCCTCCTTGCAGTGGTGATGTGGAACCGGCACCAGAACTTCTGAATCCAGGAGCTTGGCGATAACCTGCTGAAAATATTAAATGGATGAAACGCAAATCTATCTGGTAACCCTGGGAGACCAGGTTTTGAACCCAGGCATCGGAGCAGGTCTGAAACCATACATCCTTGAAAAGAGAAAGACGAGCCCTAACCGTGGGGGCCCGCAGGTGGGCAGGCAGTGTCGAAGCCGGATAGTTAGTTGAGACCTAAATTGTAAAATTAATATCTGAAGACGCCATGTTTGCGTTGCGTTGCCATCTGGCGTAGTCGGTATAATATCATTATGCACGGTGCTATTTTAGCGTTGTGTACATCTGCCGTGTTACTGCACACTGTTAAAAATATATATAATAAATGCGCACGGATACAAATATATAAATATATTTTTAAAGACTTCATATATTCAGTGATGACAGATGAGTCTTGTGGACATGTTTGTTTCAAATAATTAAGAATACACAAAGATACTGTGAGTGTTTGCTCCGCATACAGATACAGTGTGACTGTGACAATTGAAGTATAACACAAACACTTATATGCTCAGGAGTGTTCTGAATGTGGATTTGGAAACAATGGCCCTCATTCAGAGCCGTACGCTCTGAGCAGAGCGCACGCTCTGCATGAGGGCCGGGCTCCATTTTCATGGAGCGTCCTCCTGGACGCTCGTATAGCTGTGGGTCACCACCCACAGGCTATACGAGCGTGCATTTTGATGGCCGCGATGGTCGTGACCATCGCGACCATCGAAATTGCGAGCCGGAGCCTGCGGTTGAGGTTTTCAACCGCAAGCTCCGGAGTGATTTTGGCTCTATCAGAGCCAAAATCACTCCCACTGACATCACTAGTGATGTCAGTGGGCCGGCTTCTGACGGGAGGCGTTCCCGTGGGAACGCCCCCGTCAGGGAGGCACGCCCCCGGCACGCCCACCAAAGGGGGCGTGCTGTCAATCAACATTGACAGCACGCCCCCTTTGATCGGACACAACGAGCGAAGGAAAGTCCTTCGCTCGTCGTGTCTGGCGCATGCGCACAACGGAGCTCCCTCCGTCGTGCGCATGCTCAGTGCAGACCATCGACCCACTTGCGAGCGGACAGCCGCTCGCGAGTGGGTCTGAATCAGGCCCAATGGTCAGACGTTTAGCTATCGTTAACATTTGTAGACCTTGTGTCCAATGCTGATGTGGTTAAGTAGAATTAGCAGTTGTATTCTGTATAAACATAGGAAAGCCATTTGTTAAAATTATCAGACTGTTTGCTAAAGCTTGCTCCATCTATGAACAGGACAAACTCCATTGTCTGTCATTTTTTAGCTCAGACAGAAGTAATATTGATAGTAGCCAGTGACTGTTTGAAGCTGTATATATATATATATATATATATATATATATATATATATATAATATATATATGTATATATACACTTAAACAATCGCATGTGTGTCCACAATGCGTGCACACATATGTACAGTTGCTATTGTAAATAGAAACACATACAGCGCACCTTTTTACACTGCATGTAGACACACAACGCATACTTACATAGAACCATAAATATACACGCACTCATATGGTTTATATTTAAGTTATTAATTATGATGTAAAATGTATGTATTTGATATTAATGGTATACAACATGATAGACATGGCATGTTTGGTACTAAACTGACACACTGTTTATTTCCAGATATCTGAATCTATCAGCAAGGGAGTCGCATCTTGCGTTCGATGGTTATGGAATATAGGAAATTATTGGTTAGAATGTATACACTGTAATGTAGTGTCTCGATCTAGTTTAAATCAATTAAAGAAAGACAATGTAATCTGGAGAATTGGGACATACCCCTAGTGAACTGTCCTATGAACTACAGCATACTACAAAGACCAAGAACAAGAACCAATGGAATTATGTTTGTCTGTCTACAATGTTGTTATCATGATCTGTTAGGGTATATAGCCTGTGTCCCAGTCCCAGTTAGTAGCCATTTTCATGGATGACCACAGACCTCAGAATTGATAACTGTAACTGGGACCGGTGCGCTTGCGTATGAATCGACTGTACCTTATGTAATCCTTTGCGCTCATTGTTTAGATCAAAGCGCGTAATACTCTTTTATTGTAATAATAACTTTTTGTGCTTTGGAACCACACTCAAAGTCTGGAAAGCAATTATTTCTTGTGATGCAATGCTAATTAGTGATATTTGGGTATAAAGGTTATTAGGTATTCATAGTTGGGGGCTCATAGAGTGAGGTCACGCTACCACAATTCACACGGTAATACACATTTATCGGTCTCTCACCAAAGGGTGGAAACGCCATACGCAGGAAAGAACGCACTGCCTTCGAAAACCTGCTACCACTTGATTCTGAGAGACCGCTATCCGTTATTGTGTGAGTTAAAGGAGCACTGACTAGGACCTAGGGACAAGGAAGGAAGAGTTGTTTTCTTTCATTGTTAAAATTTTGTGTTAGATGGTAATTCGCACAATAGCATACGCATATTTCCTGTATTGCTGCCACATGTTCAAACGGTCATTGTATGCATAGCGTGATTGCTTGTTAAAACCTCTGAATTATACTGCTATATTAAGGGAAAAGGTTTTATTTGTTTTCTGCGCAGAAAAGGTGTATGTAATTGAAACGTGTGATTGTAAAGCGGATGCTACTGTCTGGTTAAGCCTAAGTGTAAAGTGGAGGCTACTGTCTGTTAAGCCTAATTGAAACTCGGTAGGTGCCTGACAGGGCCGTACAAACTACTGGACCAGTGTACAAAGCAGGTACATTGTGGTTATCGAGAAACTAAGGGGTTTCTTGGTCCGGCACCCATTAATCGCAAAGTCCATTGATCAGTTAGGTTCTTTGGGCAATGCGATCGAACCACATAGTTATATAAACTGTGATTGTGAAGTGGGTTGTTATGGAAGTGAAACTGCTGGCAAGGTTAGGAGTTATTGGTACTCCTAGATGCTACCAGCTGGGAGTAAACTCAAAGTAGGAAGTGAGTGGTGAAGCTTGGAGTTAAATTCATCACAAGTAAAATAATTCACTAGGCGGTTATTTAACTCCTCGTTTATGCACACGGACCATATTGCCTAGCGGGAAAGTGGTGCACAGCGGGAAGAAGCAAGCAGCTGAAGCTTGGTTTGAATTTGCCACAGGTAGAATAATTTACAATAGGTGGTTATTCTGCTCCTCGTTGTGCAAGCCGACTGTAACGCCCGGCGGGCCGACTGTGCATAACGGGAATGTAGCTCTCTGAAAATCATTCTCCAATCAAAACTCTCTAGAAATTGCTGAGCGTTTTCTCAGATGGGTGCGAGGCAATCTCTAGTAATGGTTGATGATGTGCTGCTGATAGAAGGGCCACTTGGGTCGGCCAGGTATGTTATGTTTAAAAAGTATGGTACGTACGCTACAGCGTACTGTGACATATAGGTCAAGATGACCAAGAAATGTAGAACACCATTTCCTAAGATTGGTAGCTTTGATTTGGAGGTTCTGAATAATGTTAGAGAGAGTATATGTTTAGTGAAATCTCTTAAGAAAAGGATAAAGTTTAATGATTGCTTGAAGTTGTGGCAGCATGAGGGGAACATGTGGCTTAGCGGTGTGCACGTGGCACAAACTAGCATGACGCAAGGGAGCACACACACAACACTAAACAGCATTGTGTGTATGCCGCAAAGTAGCGCGCATGCACAGCAAAGTAGCATTGCGGAAGGTATTGTTAGTAGCGCACGCGCACCACCACCGCCCTGTGCGGATGGTGGTGAAGGTACAGTCGATCTCAAAAATCATAAAAATTTAACAAGTAACTTGTACCCTCTACTAAGCAACTATAAAGAACATGTTTTTGATGCAGATGATGAACCTGTTGTAATGTCAGCTCTTTCCCATGTTGCCCAAATGTTAAATGCACGATCACAACAAGCACAGGTAGCTGCCTTGCTAGTAGCAGAAATGGAGGTAGACCCACCAGTGCAGGAAGTATTAACACCCGCTGTAACAGTAGCGGAGGTTGTTAATACCATACGTAGTAGTAGGCTGAACCCTCAACCAGGTAATCAGGCCAAAGGTAGCAGTGTGACAGGCATCCATCCCGTCCGGACAATAACTGTTCCCAATGGGAATCCGGATGCACATGGTGTAGTGGTCACAAGGAATGTAGCGATGCATTGTCCATGGACAAGAGTAGAACTACATTCCATAATGACAGATTTCCCTGACCCTAGGAAAAAAAACTAGCAAAGTGCCAGAGATTTGTAAAAGATTTAGGTAATGCTCATGAGCCAACCAACAAAGATTGGTGAGTGGTATTACGGGCCTGTCTTCCACACAATACCAACGTGAAAAAGTTTATCACGCGCTGTGTATTGGATGGAGATAGTCCCATAACTGATGAAGGTAATCAGGACAACATAGCCTGCATTGTCACCCAGTTGGCCGCATATTTCCCAGTAGTAGTTAACTGGAGTAAGATTTTTACAATTAAGCAGAAAGAGAGTGAGTCTGCAGCAGATTATTTCACCAGAGCGCTGCAGACTATTACACAATACACAGGTATAGAGGATATAAAAGACAACACACACCACAGGGAAATGACAATCATGGTGCTTATGGATGGTCTTAAAGACACTCTAAAGGCCAGGGTTCAGACCTCACTTCCTGGTTGAAGGGGAGTTACGGTAGACACACTCAGGGAATCTGCAATTGAACATGATATAAACATCCTGAGGAAGAGAGAAATGCAGAGCGAGAAACTAATGGCTGTTAGTATTCAAGCATGGAAGAAATGCAAATACCACCGCAGCACTCTTATCACACACAGCCACAATACGCTCACCCCATACAACCTCCAAACCCTTATCCCCATACACAACCACAATCTTTCCACACTCCCCAACCCTCACAACAACAACCTTTCAATACACGTCAACCATGAAGGTGTTATAGATGTAACAAGGAGGGGCACATAAGTAGGTTTTGTAAAGCTAGACAGTGGGAACCACCAAACCAGGGAACACCGAGATACCCACAGAAGGGACACTCACCACAGTCAGGACAATTCCACCCATCACCTGCTCACATCGTAGCAGTGAATGCTTTGCTGGAAGAAAATAGTCAACTCTAGGGGTCAGGTCACACCTGTAGTCTACAGCCAGTCAGATTAACTTGGGATACTAGGGAAGAACCTGTAATGATAGTTGATGTAGCTGGTGCCAAACATTCTTTTCTTGTAGACACGGGCGACCAGATCAGTTTTAAATTCTTCATCCTGCCTTCACATACAGGGGGGGTACAATACACATGGACACGATTTCCCCAGGGTTTCACAGACAGCCCCAGTATCTTCTCCCAGGCCTTACATGACTGTTTACAATCTTTTCAACCTGTCAATGGATCTGTTCTAATACAATATGTGGACGATTTGTTGTTGTGCTCTGATTCGTTTATGTCATGGAATATGTGTGCTCTATATAAATAATTGGTAATAATAATAATGTTTAAATGATACTAAACTTTTATTGCTTCATCTCTCGCAAACAGGGCACAAGGTTGCAAAGGACAAATTACAGCCATGCCAGATCAGGGTTAAATACTTGGGACACTGCCTAACCAAGGGGCTATGTCATCTGATCCATGACCGAATAGCGATTCAAATGCCTAAAGCAGTGGCCTTCATTAAGTGTAAAGCCCATACATGCGAGGATGATCTGGTGTCACTGGGAAATAATAGAGCAGATGAAGCTGCCAAATGGGCAGCAGGGTTGAAAATGAATATACCAATTGATCAGATGATGATGCTTTCATACTATTGATATGCAGAAGTTACTTGAGATGCGAAATTTGTGTTCCATTCAGGAAAAGGCAGTCTGGAGATCCAAGGGTTGTGGACAGGAGTCCTCTTGACTCTGGAGAGATGGACAAGGTAAGCAGGTGGCACTCAAGGCATACTACTCAAGCTTGGCTGAGGCAGCGCATGGTCTGACTCACCTGGGAAAGCAAGGTATGTGCAAATTGGTCAGGGCGTATTGGTGTGCACTGGGTTTCTCTTCCCAAGCTGAAAAGAGGGCAATGTCCTGTTTGACATGCTTGAGGAAGAACGTTGGAAAAACAATACCAACCGAGCCATCCCACATCCCTCCAACAGACGGACCTTTTCAGGTAATACAAATTGATTTAATCCAATTACCTCCCTGCAGGAATCACAAGTATGTATTAGTTTGTACAGATGTATTTTCTAATTGGGTAGAGGCATATCCAGCTGCCACTAATACTGCTGTGTTCACTGCAAAAAAAGATTGTACAGGAGTTTGTATGCAGATACGGTATCCCTAGAATGATTGAAAGTGATAGGGGTACTCATTTTACAGGTGATATCTTCCAGATTATGTGTAAATTGATGGGTATTAATAGTAAACTTCACACCCCCTACCGACAACCAGGCCAGTGCCAAGGTGGAGAGGGTAAATGGTACTATTAAGAATAAATTGACTAAGATCATGGCAGAAACTGGACTGGGATGGCCAGAAGCCTTCCTGCTAGTCCTTCATAGCATCAGGACAACTCCTAGACCCCCTCTCAATCTGTCCCCCTTTGAAGTACTGTTTGGTAGACAACCTCATTTGATTATAAGTCTGCTGGAAGATTTGAAGAGTAACAAAGAAGTAATTGTAAAGTATCTTATAACAATGAGTAAACAGTTGAAGCAGCAGCAACAGAAATTTAAATTGTTGTCACCTGATATGCCTGAAACAAACTGTCATGATGTTGAACCTGGAGAATTTGTTATGATCAGAAATTTCTTATGTTCAGGTTGTCTGACAGATTGGTGGGAAGGCCCGTATCAAGTGCTGATGAGTACAACTTCCTTGAAAGTAGCAGAGAGAGATACCTGGGTCCATTCCACTCACTGCAAAAAGGTCAACAAACCGGTGGAGATACGAGGCGGAGTCGAGACAGATAATGTAGACCTGTCAATTGCGAGCTTGTTCCAGGAGAGTTAAAAGTTGCAGTGAGACACCTGAGCTAAAAAGAAATTTGTAGATCACTGTTCCAGCAATGGAGTGGTGTGTTGGGGTTATGTCTGTGTCTTCTTCCAGAGTTTTTATCATCCTAGTTTGTTTTGGGATTTCTGGTTTCTGTGATGGAGGACAGATGACAGAGAGAGAAGCTGATTGTGATATCGATGGGTGGAGTGGAGTCGGAAAAAGGAGTGCTAAACCAATCGGGGGAGTATCTGACCAAACTCAGTACAGTAATTGATAAGAGATCTGTTATTTTGGAAACTCGGAGACAGTGTGAAGGTTTATCGTCTGAGGAATATTGTATTTGTGAGTTTTGTGGGTGCCTAACCAACGAGAAATGCATCCAATGGTGCCAACCTAAGTATAACCAGTATTGGGGTGGGTATCCTTTAGAGGATTATCATACCATGGTGGGCAAAGTTTTAAACCAAACTGACTTTTGGGTGTGCTCTCACATGCCTCAGGGACAGCATAATGTAGGGTTAGTGCCATTCCCATTGAATGTCTCTGAGGTTTTAGAATTGCAAAGAGGGGATGCACTGGATGTAAAATTTCTTCTGTCCAAACCACCCCATTTTAAGCTCCACCAGTACCAAGTAGTAGGATCACTTTTATGTTTGAACATCACCAACTCCAACAAACCAGGAATTTGGGAGGTGACTGGGAATAACCAGACGATGACCTCCTTACTAAGAGCTGATAATGAACCTATCAATTTTTAACTTTTACACTCCATTAGACTAGGTGGGAGACACTTCCAGTATAGATATACACTTAGTTCCACCAAGGTAATGGTTGGCATAGTACCAGAAGGGTACTGTGCCAGGGTTATACAACCTGAAATGTGTGTTAGTCAGATGGCAGAACCTGATATAGGATCATTTGCTAGGGAAATGTGTTTGATGATTATGATGTATTCTATCCCTTACGTTCTCCTCAATGATGTGTATTTCATATGTGGTAGGAAAAGCGTATAAGTGGCTCTCTCTGAGTTCAGAAGGTTTATGTTACCTGGGAATGGTACTCCCAGAAGTTATGACCCTTACACATGGTGAAATGCTTGGTATTCATAAAAACACACCATCACCATATCTTCACACACAGTATGAACACAGAGACAAAAGAAATATGATACCTGGTGATGTACATACAGCCACACAGTTGATTAGCGAAACAACTGGCTTTCAAGTTTTAGTAGCATTGGATCCCACCAGGATCGCTCGGGGTACTTTAAATTTTAGATAGATCCAAGATCTAAATTAATAGATAATATCACCAAGATGTATGATGACATATTCAGATACACAGGTAAAGAGTTACAGGATTACAAGAAAGCACTGGTGCAACATAGACTAGTGTTAAATTATTTAACAGCTGTCACTGGAGGGTACTGTGTGACCTTAGCCACCCAATTTGGTGTAAAGTATTGCACGTACATCACAAATAATACTGGGGACCCCAAGGAGGTGATAGACTGGAAGATGGATGAAATTCTGCAGCTGAAATGGAAATTTCAGAAGAACCATAATGCTTCAGTGGCTGAAGTAGAGGAAAAGGTAGAAGAGTGGTTCTCGTGGTTGAACCCTGTAAAATGGTTCTCTGGTCTCAGAGAGTGGGTCCAGGAAATGGTTGCTAGTATAGGTAAACCTGATCCTCATATTGGTTGTCATCTTAGTAATTGGCTTATATGTCAGATGTGTTCCTGCTGTGTTGAAGTGTGGAAAATATAATGCTAGAGTAAACCGAGAGAATGAAATTATGATGGTGCTTAGTAGTAATAACATGAATACTAAGGTAAATGAAGAACTGCATTACAATCCTGAACTAGAATGTTCCATCAGATGATGTATAGATTTAGCCATGCAAAAAATGTATTATTAAATGTTTTTTTTTAAACATCCTAAATAATGTAAGTCCCTATCCGCGGTGTGCGTATAAGGGTAGTTTTATGTCCCTCCCAGAGACACATTATTCATGGTTTAATGACCACCTTGTGCCATCCCATAACATAACTTTAAATAATGGCCCTCATTCAGAGCCGCTCGTTAGCGGCAGTACGCTCGTTCCGAGCGATGTTTGCACATCTGCGCATGCGTACGGTTTTTAGTACGCATGCGCGAACCAGTCAGTGCGGCCAAAAATCGTTTGTACGCTATATAGCGAGTGCCTGCTATTTTGAGTGACAGAATGAGGCGTATGTGGGTGGTAACAGGGGAAGGTGCTTGAAAATGGGGAGTGGAGATCCGAACACAGGCGTGCTTAAAGGTCAAAACGGGCGTATTATGGGTGTGCATAATTAATACAGCAGCGTCATTGACCACGTCACTGGGTTATTTTATAGCCAGAACTGCTCGCAAATTTGTGGTAGCAAACACCAGCCACAAGAATAGCGAGCAGTTCATACGCTGGTCGATGTACTCGATTAATCTAATAAATAGCGGACATGGCGTATGGTGCGAGCGGCCAGGGGGCGTTTTTAACAAATAAACGAGCGTATGTTTTGCTCGCTCGTTCAGACTTAGAGGTGTGAACAGACTGCAATTTGCGAACGGATCATTTGAATAGCCACCCCTTGTTTTTGAACGAACGACCGCAAATAGCGAGCGGCTCTGAATGAGGGCCAATATTTCTTAGTGTATAACTGAATAAACTTTAAGACCAGAGTGTGATAGCGTATTGTTTGCTATCAAAGGGTAGACGGTCCAAGCCGGATGGTTGGCTGAGACCTATATTGTAAAATTAATATCTTAAGACGCCACATTTGCGTTGTCTGCACTACGCCATCTGGCGTAGTCGGTATAATATCATTGTGCATGGCGCTATTTTAGCGTTGTGTACTGCCGTGTTACTGCACACTGTTAGAAATATATATAATAAATGCGCACGGATACAAATATATAAATATATTTTTAAAGACTTCATATATTCAGTGATGACAGATGAGTCTTGTGGACATGTTTGTGACAAATAATTAAGAATACACAAAGATACTGTGAGTGTTTGCTCCGCATACAGATACAGTGTGTCTGTAACAATTGAAGTATAACACAGACACTGATATGCTCAGAAGGAGTGTTCTGAATGTGGATTTGGAAACAATGGTCAGACATTTAGTTATCGTTTTGTAGGCCTTGTGTCCAATGCTGATGTGGTTAAGTAGAACTAACAGTTGTATTCTGGATAAACATAGGAAAGCCTTTTGTTAAAATTATCAGACTGTTTGCCAAAGCTTGCTCCATCTATGAACAGGACAAACTTCATTGTCTGTCATTTTTTAGCTCATACAGAAGTAATATTGATAGTAGCCAGTGATTGTTTGAAGCTGTATATATTGTGATAGGATCACTGGTAAAGTGGTCTGTGGCAGGTACATTTGTCCCAGATTCCTGTCTTATGTGTTCTAAACCCCCAGGAGAAAGTCTGCAGTGTAGCAGGCTTGAGTCTCGGCTTTTTGAAAAGCCGGTTTGGGACCTGGGGGTTGTGGGTGAGAGGAGAGGGAGGGCTCCACCCACGGCCACTCCAGGTTTTGGTTCTCGCAGCCTGGTAACAGGCTTGTTAGGGTTTCCACCTGAGAGTGGCCAATATAAGCATAGTGTGTTTAGGGCTGAGTGTCTCACCTGGGAGAGCAGACAGGGAGTTTGCTCAGAGACACTTGAAAACCTATCCGTGAGTGTTGTGCCGTGCCTTTGTTGCTGGTGAGGGCATTAGGCCCTGCCAGGTTCTGGTAGTGAGGGAACCACTTGTGAAGTTAGAGCCCCGACAGGGCTAGGATTTATGTTTATGTTTTCTTTATGTTGTTACTGATGTTGTACAATAAAGACTGGCGCCGACCAGCTTGTACTCGAATCCAGACTGGCGTACTGTTTCCCCGCTGCTGTGTGTGTAAGGAAGGAGACTTCTACCTAGGAGAGGGACCCCTAATCTGACTGTGTCACAATATATATATATATATATATATATATATTAGGGGTGAGCGGGTTCGGATTTAGGAAATCCGAACACCCCCGAGCCCACCCGATCCGAGTCAGGCTCGACTTTTCCCGCCTGACTCGGATCTGAAATCGAGGCAAAACGTCATCATCCCACCTTCCGAGTCTCGCGGGTTTTGGATCCTATATAAGGTACCCGCGTCGGCGCCATTTTCTCACTCGGCTGTGGACAGTGAAGAGGGAGGGTGGGAGTTAGGGCTGGCTGGGCTGTGTAGTGTAGTGTAGTGCTGCTGTTGTCCACTACTTCAAAGTCCTTAGGGGCTGGCTGTGTTGTGCTGCTGTTGTTAATAGGGGCTGTGTCCACTACTTCAAAGTCCATAGGGGCTGGCTGGACTGTGTTGTGCAGTCAGTTCTCCATAGGGGCTGTGTCCACTCCAAAGTCCTGTGCAGTGTCCCAGTCCTAAAGGGGTGCTGTAGTGTTGTCCAGGGGGTGCTCTGTCCATCAGGGGTGCTCCCCCCAAGTGCTAAAAAAATAATATATTTTCTGTGTTTGTGAATTGTGTGCGCAGTAGCCGCACGTGCATCAACAAAGTAGTGCCAAGCGTGCACCTGTGTCATAAGTAAAGGGCCGGCTGGCTTGACCGTTAAAGGGTGCTGTAACCCCCAAAGTACACTCCAGTCCAAACCAAAAAAAAAATTATTTTCTGTGTTTGTGAATTGTGTGCGCAGTAGCCGCACGTGCATCAACAAAGTAGTGCCAAGCGTGCGCCTGTGTCATAAGTAAAGGGCCGGCTGGCTTGACCGTTAAAGGGTGCTGTAACCCCCAAAGTACACTCCAGTCCAAACCAAAAAAAAAATTATTTTCTGTGTTTGTGAATTGTGTGCGCAGTAGCCGCACGTGCATCAACAAAGTAGTGCCAAGTGTGCGCCTGTGTCATAAGTAAAGGGCCGGCTGGCTTGACCGTTAAAGGGTGCTGTAACCCCCAAAGTACATTCCAGTCCAAACCAAAAAAAAAATAATTTTCTGTGTTTGTGAATTGTGTGCGCAGTAGCCGCACGTGCATCAACAAAGTAGTGCCAAGCGTGCGCCTGTGTCATAAGTAAAGGGCCGGCTGGCTTGACCGTTAAAGGGTGCTGTAACCCCCAAAGTACACTCCAGTCCAAACCAAAAAAAAAATTATTTTCTGTGTTTGTGAATTGTGTGCGCAGTAGCCGCACGTGCATCAACAAAGTAGTGCCAAGCGTGCGCCTGTGTCATAAGTAAAGGGCCGGCTGGCTTGACCGTTAAAGGGTGCTGTAACCCCCAAAGTACACTCCAGTCCAAACCAAAAAAATATATATTTTCTGTGTTTGTGAATTGTGTGCGCAGTAGCCGCACATGCATCAACAAACTAGTGCCAAGCGTGCGCCTGTGTCATAAGTAAAGGGCCGGCTGGCTTGACCGTTAAAGGGTGCTGTAACCCCCAAAGTACACTCCAGTCCAAACCCAAAAAATAATTATTTTCTGTGTTTGTGACTTGTGTGCACTGTGGCTGCACGTGCATCAACAAAGGAGCAGCGCCAAGCGTGCGCCTGTGTCCCATAAGTAAAGAGCCGGCTGGCTCATTTCTTAAAGGGTGGTGTAACCCACAAAGTGCACTACTCTCCAGCAAAAATAAAAAAATATTTTCTGTGTTTGTGTGCGCTTTAGCCGCACGTATATATCAATATAACATAAATGGAGGACCAAACTTTCTCCGATAAATATAAAATAGGGAAAGATCAAGAACCACTTCCTCCTAGTGCTGTTGCTGCTGCTGGGAGTTGTTCATCATCCCAGAGAGGAAGTAGGAACATCACTACTTTTACTAAACAATTGACCCTCCAACAGTCCCTAGCGATGAGGATGAAGTACGACAGCAGTCATCCTGAAGCAAAACGTATAACTGAGGCCTTGACTGCTATGTTGGTGTTAGACGTGCGTCCGGTATCCGCCATTAGTGCAGTGGGATTTAGACAATTGATGGAGGTAATGTGTCCCCGGTTCCAAATCCCGTCTAGATTCCACCAGCATCCTCAAAGCAGCAGCGACAAGCGTGCGTCTGTCTGTTAAAGGGTGGTGACACCCTCAAAGTGTGCTACACAAACAATAAAAATATTCTTCTTCTTTTTTCTGTCTTTGTGAATTGTGTGGGCTGTAGCCGCACTTGCATCCTCAAAGCAGCAGCAACAAGCGTGCGTCTGTCTGTTAAAGGATTACATCGGTGACAGCATCCAAGTAGGCATGTCAGACAGTCCGTACATGTACTGGCAGGAAAAAGAAGCAATTTGGAGGTCCCTGTACAAACTGGCTCTATTTTACCTGAGTTGCCCCCTCTCCAGTGTGTACTCCGAAAGAGTGTTTAGTGCAGCCGGGAACCTTGTCAGCGAAAGGCGTAGGAGGTTGCTTCCATAAAATGTGGAGAAGATGATGTTCATAAAATGAATTATCAACTCTTCCAGGGAGACCAGCCTCCAGAACGTACAGAGGGACCTGTGGTTGTGGATTCCAGCGGGGACGAATTAATACTCTGTGAGGATGAGGATGTACACAACACTGAAGAGGGTGAGGAATCGGTGGATGAGGAGGATGAGGATGACATCTTGCCTCCGTAGAGCCAGTTTGTGCAGGGACAGATTAATTGCCAGCTTGTTTTGTGGGGGCCCAAACGAACCAATCATTTCAGCCACAGTCGTGTGGCAGACCCTGGCGCTGAAATGTTTGGTTTGTTAAAGTGTGCATGTCCTGTTTATACAACATAAGGGTGGGTGGGAGGGCCCAAGGACAATTCCATCTTGCACTTCTTTTTTCTTTGCATTATGTATAGTTTGGGGCCTAGTTTTTCAAACTGCCATCCTGTCTGCCACTGCAGTGTCACTCCTAGATGGACCACGTGTTTGTGCCGCCCACTCGTATCTCTTAGCATAGTCATCCAGCTACCTCGGTGCAACCTTTTGGACATAAAAACACTATTGTGAGGTGTGAGGTGTTCAGAATAGACTGGAAATGAGTGGAAATTAAGGTTATTGAGGTTAATAATAGCATAGGAGCAGTAAAACCCACAAATTCTGTGAATTTAGCTGTTTTTATGCTTTTTTTCAAAAAAATACAGATCCAAAACACAAAACCCAGAACCCAAAACACGGAAGGGTGGTTTTGGCAAAACCAATCCAGATCCAAAACACGAAGAAAGATCCAGATCCAAAACACGAAAAGTGGCCGGTGCACACCCCTAATATATATATATATTAACGATACTGGATCAGAACCTCTATACACTCCTTCCTATACCTTCTAATATCCTGCCTATACCTTCTAATATCCTGCCTATACCTTCTAAGGATGACGCTAATTTGCGTACGCAGTCATACAGTAAATAAAGACTTAAGACCTGGAATCTGTGGTTCCAAAGCACAAGTATTATTCAAGTAAAAGTACAGTCACTTACAAGCTATTGATCCAGACACAATTCGACACAAAGGAATTATACAGACCCAAGTACAGTATACATACGCAGCGCTTCCGGACCAGATGTTAGGCATCAGCAAGAAACCCCTCGTCTATCAGCATTAAGCACAAAGACTAAGAACCCAGCGTTTGAGCACACATATTTATACCCCCAGGGATAGACAAAACAATAGAGATGTTTGTTGCTGATGCCATTGGTTCCCAAGGGGGATACATCTGTTACAGAGCGTTTAACAGGCTGATTCAAATAGACCCAACCTAGCCTCCAACAACTGGGGGTCTCTGGATTCCCGCCACATGCAACATCCTAACAGTTGTTCATATCATATACATTTTGTTGCTTGAATTCTCTATGGTCCATAAGTTGAGAATGCATGATGCGATCTCCACACCGATAATACCGGAATTCTGTTGAAAGAGTATGCATCAGTACAAAACCAAACACGGCTTACTTAGCATGTATAAAACCTTAGTTACCAAATAATCTTTATTTCACAGCATTTATACTAAGTGAACAAACTTAAATCCTATACCTTAAAGCTTATGGAACCTTGTATGTGAATATGTTATGTGTGAGTATACGGGGTTTGATATAAAGACGCTAGTTAACTGGGGACAGATGCGTGCGCATTTAGCTACTAAACAGCGTTTTCATATAGGATCTTATGCATTCGCTAATATGCGACTAGTTAACATCGCAATTGAGCATATTACTGTGTATATGAGAAATGATGAAAGATGCAATCGCATGGTGCTAATAGTAATATCGCCATATGTACTTAATTGTGAGTTTATCCAAAATGGCGCTTGGGTGGCCATTCGCAAAATGGCATCTTGCGATTTCATTTCCAAGATGGCGTCTTGCGGCCAGTCGCAAGATGGCATTGCCGCGATTAAATTTAAACTGATCTTGTCTCAGCCAATTATCCAGCTTCGACAATATATATATATATATATATATATATATACACACTTAAACGATCGCATGTGTATCCAAAATGCGTGCACACATATATACAGTTGCTATTGTAACTAGAAACACATACAGCGCACCTTTTTACTCTGCATGTAGACACACAACGCATACTTACATATAACCATAAATATACACGCACTCATAAAAGGTTCCTGCACATTATGGTTTATATTAAAGTTATTAATTATGATGCAAAATTTATATATTTGATATTAATGGTATACAACATGATAGACATGGCATGTTTGTTACTAAACTGACACTGTTTATTTCCAGAATCTATCAGCAAGGGAGTCTCATCTTGCGTTCGATGGTTATGGAATATAGGAAATTATTGGTTAGAATGTATACACTGTAATGTAGTGTCTCTATTTAGTTTAAAACAATTAAAGAAAGACAATGTAATCTGGAGAATTGGGACATACTCCTAGTGAACTGTCCTATGAACTACAGTGTACTACAAAGGCCAAGAGCAACAACCAATGGAATTATGTTTATCTGTCTACATTGTTGCTATCATGATCTGTTAGGGTACATAGCCTGTGTCCCGGTCCCAGTTAGTAGCCATTCTCATGGATGACCACAGACCTCAGGATTGATGACTGTAACTGGCACCAGTGTGCTTGCGTATGTATCGACTGTACCTTATGTATTTAATAATCCTTTGCGCTCATTGTTTAGATCAAAGCGCATAATACTCTTATTGTAATAATAAATTTTTGTGCTTTGGAACCACACTCAAAGTCTGGAAAGCAATTATTTCTTGTGCAACTTGCAACGCTAATTAGCGATATTTGGGTATAAAGGTTATTAGGTATTCATAACAGCCCGTCATGCCACTGGTTTGTCAGCAGGCTTAGGGTACTGGCGGCGAGAGGGAGCGGCAGTACTCCCTCTGCCTTTTGCTTCTCTAGAAGTGGAGGAGGAGCCTCTTGAGCAACCTTGAAATCTAGTGGGGACATGAAAGGAATGAAAGGAAGATCCTGAAAAAGACCTCCATGGCATAGGAGCTGAAAACGAGGAAGAAAGCAGAAAAGTGGACTTGCCGCCCGTGGTCTGAGAGATTTATCCGGCCAATTCAGGACCAAAGAGAATATCGCCGAAGAATGGTAACGCCTCCATCGCTGAACAAAATTAATATATATATATATTTTTTTTTTGCAGACACTGCTTGGGCTGGCTGTAGGGGGAGCTGCAGCTCGCAAGCCCCTCCCAGTCAGTTCCCATAGGCAGGGGCACCTGTGATCAGATGACAGCGCCTGCCGCCGGGATACTGACCGCAACTGTCAAGCGCTGTGGAGTCCCGGCCGTAGCCGCAAGTCGTAGGTGCCACCCGGGCCGATATAATATTTCTTGTAAAAACAATGCTGCTATGTCTATGTGGGGAAGACAAGACGGGAAGGGAGGGGGGGCAGGTATCTTTTGGATGGGCTGCAGCGGGCTGGGCGATTAATATTTATTAAATTATGCTACATGTGACTGCTGTATGTATATGCGGCGGGAGGGGGGGCTGCGTGGTACTATGCGGGTGGCGGATGCAGAGCAGGGGATAATATGGGTTGAATTATGCTATTAGACTGCTCTATGTATTTGCGGTGGGGGGGTGAAGGGGGGAGGATAATATTTATTACATTATGCCAAAACGGTGTCTGCTGAGTGTTTTTCCTCTGGCGTGGTGGTGGGAGGATAATATTTATTATGCAAACATAAAATATGTCAAAATGACATATCAAAGGGGGCGCTTGCAAATTAACAAGCTATAAACTAGCACTTGGCTAATTAAAATAAAACTTTTAAACCTGCACTGTATCTACACCCCCCAAGTGAATAGGAGCCAAGTTACTGGAGGAAGCAGCATTCCTGCTATCACCGCTGCCCGGAGACTACCAACTGCAGTTAGAGTGAGTCAATTAAGGAGCGTGACACTTTACCCGCTATCAGGCAACCACAGCTTACACAAGGTAAAGACCGGACCAGCAATACTCCAGTCAATTACTGGGAGGAAGCTGGGGATCTACACCGGGATATCTAAATTCCTTTACTGTTGATGATATTGCTAATATCAAAATATTGATATTTAACGGGACTTCAATCCTCTAGACAATTATAAGCTCCTTTACATATCCACTTGCACATGGGTGATTACCTCTAAGATTTTCATATATAATTGACATTTTCATTAATCCTAAACATTTGTCGATATTTATCTTATTCACAGTGGAATTAATGTCATTTAAACCTTTTTAATGCTCTTTTTAATTAGCCAAGTGCTAGTTTAGTTTAGTGCTAGTTTATTGGTTTTATGGTTATTAATAAACAACCTTTGAATTTATATGTGCTCTTGATTTGATTTTGATTTGCAAGCGCCCCCTTTGATATGTCATTTTGACATATATTATGTTTGTTTAGCTGTTCCAATTGTAACTTCAGATACAATACTGGGAGGTTGCTTTATTTAATATAGTCTGTATCATTCTTGATTGCTCCTAGTATAATTTGTTACAACTGTTAATATTTATTATGCCAGGTGGGGGGCAGGGGTGGTGTTGGGAGGATAATATTATATTAAAACACTTGAAGTACACAATAAAGTGTATGTTACAGGCTTATTTTGGTTAAACGTTTTGACATTGGGTCTGTAACCAATTATTTGGAAACCCCCCTTTCAAAATTCTGTTTGCCACGGGAACCTACCACCTGAACCAAACTTTCCATAGATCTGTAAAGGCTTGAGCCCAGGCCAGCTCAGCTATCATCCTAAAACCGGGGTCAGGGAACTTTTTTACCTTTTACCCCAAAACATATTTAGATACGACGACGTTACCCCCTTGAATTGAAGGGAAGGAAATCATATAATGCCCCTGTAGTAGTGCCCCCATAGTTATACCCCTGTAGTAGTGCCCCCATAGTTATGCCCTTGTAGTAGTGCCCCCATATAGTGCCCCTGTAGTAGAGCCCCCATATAATGCCCCTGTAGCAGTGCCCCCATATAGTGCCCCTGTAGTAGAGCCCCCATATAATGCCCCTGTAGCAGTGCCCCCATATAATACCCCTGTAGCAGTGCTCCCATATAATGCCCCTTTAGTAGTGCCCCCATATAGTGCCCCTGTAGTGCTGCTTGTACAAAGAAAAAAAAACACTTACCTTAATCCCCGCTCCTGCATCCGCTGCCATTGTCAGCCCGGCTGCTCCTCGGAACTATGGGAGAGACGTCATGACGTCTCTCCCATAGTGCGCATGGGGAGAGCCAGAAGCTGGAGTTCAGAATAAAACTCCAGCCTCCAGCTAACGCGGCGCTGCATGGAAGGAGCGGGGCGCCCACTGGTAATAACATCTCAGCGGGCGTCTGGCTTAGTCTCCCTGCAGCGCCGGGCTGGAGGTCACTGGCGCCACACCGGACACCAGTGACATCCATTCCTGGGGGTAATGGACTGACAGTTGGGCATGCAATGATTAATATGCATGCCCGGCTGTCCGTCCATTACCCCCAGGAATTTCATTTTTACCCCACTTGGGGTAATTTACCCCTGTTCCCCGACCAGTGTCCTAGAAGCTTCCCTCTTCCTGCGTGACTCTGCTAATTCCACAGAAAGATCTGACATGCCACCAGTCAGAGCCGAGATCCACGGAGCAGAGGGATCCTGGACTGGGGTATCCCCCACAGGAGCAGGTTCCGAGTCACAAGAATTATATAGCAGAGCCCCCTCCGAGTGAGCCTGAGTGAATTTAGGAGATGCACTTCTTACAGCCATAAAGCTTCTGTGAAGCCTTAAGCTGGCCACACATCTAAAGATTATCTGTCCAACCAGCCAACTAGTAAATTGGTTGAAATGAAAATCTGGTAAGGAATACAATCAGCAACTTGCTCCCACACGCTGAAAGATAGACCAAAACTGTTGTATAAACAAATAGTTTAAATCAAACATTTAACAAACTTCCCTGACGACCATTTTCATCTGTTTTCTGGCATTTAGGAGTAAATTTCTGATCATCATTTACTCCCATTCCTTACCAGATTTTCATTCCAACCAATCAACAAGTTGGCTGGTTGGATGTAAGTTGTTCTAGTGTGTGGCCAGCTTTAGAGTCTGCTCCATTGTCTCTCATACCGAACCCACACAGAGGAGACAAAGCAAAAAACAGCAAGGCTACCACTCACCCCAGGCACACAGTGACAGTGGGAGAGACAATGAATAGAGAGAGACAAAGCAGAGGGAGGAGTGTCACACAATACCCCTCAATAGGGCACCCTAAAACAACCAGCCCCTTGTAAGCTCCACTGGGGCAGGGACTGAAGTGAATGGACAAATACTCTCTGTAAAGCGTTGCGGAATATGTGTGTACTACAGTATATAAATAACTTGTAACAAATAATAAATAAATAACTCACTGGCGCAGGAGGGACAGTATGCAGTAGACTGCTGCTAGCTGAATCTGTGCTGGTGATGCCGTTGTTGCTCTGTCAGAAATGCAGGACAAGGTGTCTGCAAGCAGCACTGAGCTCCTGCTGCCTGAGCACCTGTGCTGTATGGTGCCTCTGCTGAGCAAGAAATATGTTGGGAAGTTGGAAGAAACGCGCTCTCAGCAGTCGCCTCCCAGACTGGGGAAGAAGCTCCGTCCCAGACTGGCACCCAGCCAGCACTATGAATCCGCCCCATGCCTTGTATACATAGGCTGTGCCCCCCACTGTCAGCATACGTCCTGACTCGCCGCTTACTAGCCTTTCCCATGCTAGTGGGGAAGGCTGGACCACTTACCACTGGCTTGCCGCCGGAGTGCGGCGGTCAGTGAGAAGCCGAACCCAGTGGCAAGCAGCTGCAGCGGGTCCCCTCTGAACACATCTCTTTTGTGCTGTGGTCAGGTACCTGGACGCAACTACAAGAAGTGGCGGCGGGTCCCCTCCGGCTGTCAATACTCAAAGGAAAAAAATAGTTAAAAAATATAGTACTGAGAGATGCCCAGGGAACCGGCTCCCTTGAGGTACTTTCCTAAAAACTGGGGATGGTAGGGGCATAGATAGGGAGGAGCCAGTGAAACATGTTAAATTCTTAAGTGTCGGCTCCACTCAATTCAACACCCATCTATATCCCACAGTCTTGATTCCAGTGTCCCCCGTAGATGAAGGAGAAAAAATATTAGTAAAGCTGGTACAGCTTTATTTATTGTAAGAAAGCAGATGGAATAATTAACTGTCGTCAAGCCACAGGTTGCCCAAGTAGTATTGAAACAACCTATGGTTCTCTAGCTGTTGTGGAATTACAAATCCCAGCAAACACTTGGAGTTCCACAAGTTATAAACTGTTCTATACTATGCTGCCTGGTTTCCCCCTATAATTTGGGGGAGATCCAGTTAGCTACAGATTATGTCACACTGGGCCTGATTCAGAGATGTGCAATAATACAATCACAGCTGCGATTTCGCTCAGAATGCAGCTGCAAAAATATAACGATTCCAAAGAGCACCCAAGCATAAGGACGCCCACTTCTGACTTCTCACATGCGTACACCGTCGCTTACCTGCGTAAATATCTGTCACATCGACGTATATCCAGCAGCCATCTTGCCCTTGCAGAAGGTCTCACTTGCCGCAGATTTGGCAACTCTACTGCCACGCAGAGCCGTGTAGGAGATTGCAAGGGCTAATTTATGCACACTCATGTAACAGTGTTCAGACGGTCAGACACGCCTGTGTTTTTATGACCATTCCCCATTACCACCTATAAACGCTGACAGCCTGTCACTCACTTTGCGATGGATTCCTCTGTGCATCCGTAATCACAGTGCGATTGCTGTGCACATGCAGTGCGGCTTATACCCTTGCGCAATGTACATACAATCACTCGATCTGCGTATGTAATCGCCATTGCGTTCATGTCTGAATCAGGCCAACTTGTCAGTTCTCCTGAGTAAAGTGCCAAAAGCTATTCAAATAGAGACCCGCAAACGGCCCAGAGGCAACTGTTAGCATTCATTTCTGCTTAAAGGTCTCCACAAATGTATGTATGCCAATGCACAAACGTAGTCATTATATTACACATATGCTATCTTACAAAGGGCCTTATTCAGAATTTTACATAAGCAAAAGTTGCTGCTTATTTTGGGGGGGGGGGGGGGGAGGGATGTAACGCTTGTTTTTTTTAGTGTGCATCTTTTCAAAATGAGTGTCTTTTTTCACTCAAAGTTGGACTCGCAATTCCCTATGACAAGGGGCCGGGACCATGGTAGGAGAGGGTGCGATGCAACTTAAAACAGAAAGGGATTAGTGTTTACTGCACCCTAGAAAGCTGAAGAGATGGGACTGCATCTGCTGGAGGAACCTGGCTTGCGGTTACTGAAACTCTGGTGCAAGTTGGAAAATGATGATGATGGCCACAGGCTGTGTCTGATTGGAGGAAAGCATCTATAACACACACATTAATGCAAACACAGTCAAACTGCTGCAACTGTTTTTTTTTTTTTTTATAAAAGTAAATTACACTGCACTAAACACTTGTTTACAAAAATAAAAGTATGTTTCATACTCTGGAAGGGAGAAGGCTGTCCATATGTTTATAAATGTAATTACAAAAAAAAGTAGTGTACATTTATTGTAAATTGCAATTATTTTAGTATCTTTGTACTCACAATGGAGCCACACCTCCTGTCATATTCCTGACGCATCTAATCCTGTTACATGCACGGGAGGGAGCTGCACTTGTTACCTTGCTCATGAACCCAACTCAGTGTAGGTTACAAAAATGCTTCTCTTTTCCCCAGGTGTATTTTGCGATTAGATTAGCATCCAACTCTCAATAAGACCCAAAGTTTCCATATGCTAACTCACAGCATACCACAATAGTCCACACCATCCTCATATATAGCAGTTTTATTCTACATAGTCCTCATATATATTGCTGACCTATACCACATAATTCTATAGCATGCTGTCCTTATATATATCACCTAGTCCTATGCCACATTTTCCTCATATATTCCACATAGTCCTGTATCACGTTTGTGTGTATATATATATATATATATATATATATATATATATATATACATACATACATACATACACACACACAAACAGGTTGAGTCTCCCATATCCGAATATTCCAAAATACAGAATATTTCTAACATGACTGAGAAAGTTAAACCTTTGCTTTCTGATGGTTCAATGTACACAAACTTTGTTTACAGCACAAAATTATTAATATACAGTATAAAATTACATTCCGGCTGTGAGTATAAGGTGTATATGGAACATAAATGAATTTCATGTATGTACTAGGGGTGTGCACCGGCCACTTTTCGTGTTTTGTGTTTTGGTTTTGGATCTGGATCTTTCTTCGTGTTTTGGATCTGGATTGGTTTTGCCAAAACCACCCTTCCATGTTTTGGGTTCTGGGTTTTGGATCTGTATTTTTTTGAAAAAAAGCATAAAAACAGCTAAAATCACAGAATTTGTAGGTTTTTCTGCTCCTATGCTATTATTAACCTCAATAACCTTAATTTCCACTCATTTCCAGTCTATTCTGAACACCTCACAATAGTGTTTTTATGTCCAAAAGGTTGCACCGAGGTAGCTGGATGACTATGCTAAGCGACACGAGTGGGCGGCACAAACACGTGACCCATCTAGGCGTGAAACTGCAGTGGCAGACAGGATGGCAGTTTGCATTATGTACAGTTTGAGGCCTAGTTTTTCAAAGAAAAAAAAGAGGTGCAAGATGGAATTGTCCTTGGGCCCTCCCACCCACCCTTATGTTGTATAAACAGGACATGCACACTTTAACAAACCAATCATTTCAGCGCCAGGGTCTGCCACACAACTGTGGCTGAAATGATTGGTTCGTTTGGGCCCCCACAAAACAAGCTGGCAATTAATCTGTCCCTGCACAAACTGGCTCTACGGAGGCAAGATGTCATCCTCATCCTCCTCATCCACCGATTCCTCACCCTCTTCAGTGTGTACATCCTCATCCTCACAGAGTATTAATTCGTCCCCGCTGGAACCACAGGTCCCTCTGTACGTTCTAGAGGCTGGTCTCCCTGGAAGAGTTGATAATTCATTTTATGAACATCATCTTCTCCACATTTTGTGGAAGCAACCTCCTACGCCTTTCGCTGACAAGGTTCCCGGCTGCACTAAACACTCTTTCGGAGTACACACTGGAGGGGGGGCAACTCAGGTAAAATAGAGCCAGTTTGTACAGGGACCTCCAAATTGCTTCTTTTTCCTGCCAGTACAGGTACGGACTGGCTGACATGCCTACTTGGATGCTGTCACCGATGTAATCCTTTAACAGACAGACGCACGCTTGTCACTGCTGCTTTGAGGATGCAAGTGCGGCTACAGCCCACACAATTCACAAAGACAGAAAAAAAAAGAAGAATATTTTTATTGTTTGTGGAGCGCACTTTGAGGGTTACACCACCCTTTAACAGACAGACGCACGCTTGTCGCTGCTGCTTTGAGGATGCAAGTGCGGCTACAGCCCACACAATTCACAAAGACAGAAAAAAGAAGAAGAATATTTTTATTGTTTGTGTAGCACACTTTGAGGGTGTCACAACCCTTTAACAGACAGACGCACGCTTGTCGCTGCTGCTTTGAGGATGCAAGTGCAGCTACAGCCCACACAATTCACAAAGACAGAAAAAAGAAGAATATTTTTACTGTTTGTGTAGTACACTTTGAGGGTGTCACCACCCTTTAACAGACAGACGCACGCTTGTCGCTGCTGCTTTGAGGATGCAAGTGCGGCTACAGCCCACACAATTCACAAAGACAGAAAAAAGAAGAATATTTTTATTGTTTGTGTAGCACACTTTGAGGGTGTCACCACCCTTTAACAGACAGACGCACGCTTGTCGCTGCTGCTTTGAGGATGCAAGTGCGGCTACATCGCACACAAGTCACAAACACATTAAAAAAATAGTTTTTTATTTTTTGGAGCACTTTGAGGGTGTCATCACCCTTTAACAGACAGACGCACGCTTGTCGCTGCTGCTTTAAGGATGCAGGTGCGGCTACAGCCCACACATTTCACAAAGACCGAAAAAAAAGAACAATATTTTTATTGTTTGTGTAGCAAACTTTGAGGGTGTCACCACCCTTTAACAGACAGACGCACGCTTGTCGCTGCTGCTTTAAGGATGCAGGTGCGGCTACAGCCCACACATTTCACAAAGACCGAAAAAAAAGAACATTTTTATTGTTTGTGTAGCAAACTTTGAGGGTGTCACCACCCTTTAACAGACAGATGCACGCTTGTCGCTGCTGCTTTAAGGATGCAGGTGCGGCTACAGCCCACACATTTCACAAAGACCGGAAAAAAAAGAACAATATTTTTATTGTTTGTGTAGCACACTTTGAGGGTGTCACCACCCTTTAACAGACAGATGCACGCTTGTCGCTGCTGCTTTGAGGATGCAGGTGGAATCTAGACGGGATTTGGAACCGGGGACACACTACCTCTATCAATTGTCTAAATCCCACTGCACTAATGGCGGATACCGGACGCACGTCTAACACCAACATAGCAGTCAAGGCCTCAGTTATACATTTTGCTTCAGGATGACTGCTGTCGTACTTCATCCTCATCGCTAGGGACTGTTGGAGGGTCAATTGTTTAGTAAAAGTAGTGATGTTCCTACTTCCTCTCTGGGATGATGAACAACTCCCAGCAGCAGCAATAGCACTAGGAGGAAGTGGTTCTTGATCTTTCCCTATTTTATTTTTATCGGAGAAAGTTTGGTCCTCCATTTATGTTATATTGATATATACGTGCGGCTAAAGCGCACACAAACACAGAAAATATTTTTTTATTTTTGCTGGAGAGTAGTGCACTTTGTGGGTTACACCACCCTTTAAGAAATGAGCCAGCCGGCTCTTTACTTATGGGACACAGGCGCATGCTTGGCACTACTTTGTTGATGCACGTGCGGCTACTGCGCACACAATTCACAAACACAGAAAATATTTTTTTTTTGGTTTGGAGTGTACTTTGGGGGTTACAGCACCCTTTAACGGTCAAGCCAGCCGGCCCTTTACTTATGACACAGGCGCACGCTTGGCGCTTTGTTGATGCACGTGCGGCTACTGCGCACACAATTCACAAACACAGAAAATAATATTTTTTTTGGTTTGGACTGGAGTGTACTTTGGGGGTTACAGCACCCTTTAACAGTCAAGCCAGCCGGCCCTTTACTTATGACACAGGCGCACGCTTGGCACTACTTTGTTGATGCACGTGCGACTACTGCGCACACAATTCACAAACACAGAAAATAATATTTTTTTTGGTTTGGAGTGTAGTGTACTTTGGGGGTTACAGCACCCTTTAACGGTCAAGCCAGCTGGCCCTTTACTTATGACACAGGCGCACGCTTGGCACTACTTTGTTGATGCACGTGCGGCTACTGCGCACACAATTCACAAACACACAAAAAATATTATTTTTTTAGCACTTGGGGGGAGCACCCCTGATGGACAGAGCACCCCCTGGACAACACTACAGCACCCCTTTAGGACTGGGACACTGCACAGGACTTTGGAGTGGACACAGCCCCTATGGAGAACTGATTGCACAACACAGTCCAGCCAGCCCCTATGGACTTTGAAGTAGTGGACACAGCCCCTATTAACAACAGCAGCACAGCACAACACAGCCCCTATGGACTTTGAAGTAGTGGACAACAGCAGCACAGCGCAGCACAGCACAGCACAACACTACTCTGCACTACACTACACTACACAGCCCAGCCAGCCCTAACTCCCACCCTCCCTCTTCACTGTCCACAGCCGAGTGAGAAAATGGCGCCGCCACGGGTACCTTATATAGGATCCAAAACCCGCGAGACTCGGAAGGCGGGATGATGACGTTTTGCCTCGATTTCAGAACCGAGTCAGGAGGGAAAAGTCGAGCCTGACTCGGATCGGCCTCGGATCGGGAGGGCTCGGGGGGGCTCACCCCTAGTATGTACACAAACTCTTTTTGATGCACAAAATTATTAAAAATATTGTATAAAACTACCTGCAGGCTGTGTATATATGGTGTATATAAAACACAAATGCATTCTGTGTATAGATTTGGGTCCCATTCCCAAGATATTGCATTATGGTATGCAAGTATTCCAAAATACGGAATATTCCAATATCCAAAATACCCCTGGTCCCAAGCATTTTGGATATGGGAGACTCAACCTGTATATATATATATATATATATATATATATATATATAGTTTTTATTTATTTTATTTTGATATATATATATATATATATATACACACATACATACTATGAATACCTAATGATCTTTATACCCAAATGTCGCTATTTCGCATTGTAAGTCGCACAACAAATAATTGCTTTCCAGACTTTGATTGTGGTTCCAAAGCACAAAAAGATATTATTCACATAAAAGCATATAGTTACACGTCTTGATCTATAGTACAATTAGTGCAAAGGTTATACAATCACAAGGTACAGTCGATACATATGCAGGCACTCTGGATCCAGATTTTCCAGCATCAAAGGTGAAGCCTCCGTCAAAAGAAAGAATAAGCTAACTGACTACTGGAAATAGAGCGTCTGTATATATACCCTTACAAAGAGTGGCAATACAATGGAAACGAGTTGGCATAATCCCATTGGTTCTTCTTCTTGGTTCTTCTGTTACGAAGTAGTTCATAGGTCAATTTGTACGGTAATGGTTCAGCCCTCCAACGGCTCTTTGTGTGTGTTTTCCCGCCGAAGAACAAGTCTAAACTGGCTAGTAAACAATACATTACAGAGTACATTTCAATACCTAACTCTCTATAATTCATAATTTGCAGACGCATGTTGCAATCTCCTTGCTGATGGAACTGGAGATCAGCAAATAAACAGTGGTTTAGAATAGCACCAAACACGGTCTGCTTATCATGTACTAAACCCTCGATATCAAATACCTGCATTTCACAACATAATTGATAACAAGTAAAACCTCTAATATTAACCTTACTGCTAGGGAACCTTTCTGTGTAAGTATGCAATATGTCGGTGTGGGGATATTAAGAAAAGACGCTAGTATGCGTTGTGCGTCTACGTGTTTGTGGAGTACACCATGGTACGTGCTTTGCTGGGTTGTTCATTTTACATGTAGTAATAAATGTACGTATTTGTATAATGAGGACTTTTAACCTAGGTCAGTGGCAGACGCACAACGCTAATAATCATAACAGCGCTGTACATGGACACTATGTGGGATTCGCAAAATGGCGTTGTGCTACCATTCATAAAATGGCGTTGTGCCGATATTAATTTCTACAATTTAGGTCTCAGCCAATCATCCGGCTTCGACAATACATACATACATGCATACATACATACATAAGAAGCAAGTCTGGCACTCGATCAGTTCTCAGAATAGCTACTGGTGAGACTCAGAGACTGTGAGAGACTTTCATGCAGATTAGCTGCTTCTGTAGAGAGGGTTCAAGAAGTGAGCTAGTGCCCTAAACAAGGGCTAGGTTTGTCTATTATTTTCTGTTTCCTGATTTCACATGCTGGAAGTAAAGCATCATTTATGTTTGTTTAACTGGAATGCTACGTGTGGACTCTAATTCTGCACCTAAAACACTGCACCACTGACCCCAGTCTACCAAGCTAATTAACCCCAAGTATCACAATATATATATATAAATATATACAGTGACTCATAGGAAGTATGTGTGTGGGGGACTATCCCATTGTGTCCCATTGACACTGGAGTGAGGGTGGGGCTCTGTCACTGAGATCTATTACACTAGAGGTGTGGTGGGTGATAATGCTAGTATTCCTTTTCCACTGGGGGGGCTATATCTGATGGGAGTGGGGGTTATTTTACAATGGGGGCTTATGGACACCCCATAGGTATGTTATTTTTATTAAATATATTTTTAAAATACATTCCAAACGTTTTAAATAAAAAAAATTAAAATTTCTAACCTTTTTAATTTTGGAAAACAATAAGTCAGTTAAGTGGTTAAGCACACGTACAGAGAGCCTGCTTCATTGTGATCGCATCTGCTATTACGCACGCAGCCCCGCTGTGAAAATATGCTAATTAATGCTATGGCAATGCCATCACACTGCCAGCATAGAGATGCCCACTACCGCTATCTCACATCCGTAATACCTTGCAGTCCTGCATCTACATCGGTAACATTGAGTAACATCCGTCCCTCACGCAGAATTACAGCAGGTCTGACCTTTCTCAAATTGCTAACCTTGTTGTATGCAGTGAGTACTCAAGCTGCATATGCCATCACAGTGAATAATATCTGCACGCCCATGCAACAGTGTTCAGCCAGGCACGCCTGCATTTCGCCGCCCCCCACCACCGTCACCACCCCCAAACACTCACTGCCTATCAATCACTTTGCGATGACTCTCCGTGGTCTGCGTGATCACAGTGATGCACACGCACTGGGATGCATACACATGTGCAGTACACAACAATCGGTCATCTGCATACGCTTTAGCAGTTGCGATCCATGCTGCTCAGGCCCAGAGTTTGCTAATGCATATGGATTAATCCGTACTTCAACTGCCCCCTCCATCAGTGAAATGGCCATATCTGGGAGGTGACTTTGCAAACGCACTGATCTGTTCTGTTTAGTAGTAGTGTCATCATGGTAGTTGCATGGATTTTCTGCATACTCAGAGAGTCCTGTGCATCATGCAGAGTTTTCAAAAATTCCATAGGGTCTGGTTTACTGTATTTAAGACTTGCACACCAGAAAAAAAACATTTTGGTGTAGAAACACTTCACCCATTTGAAGTTATGTAATGTCTTGGGCGTCACACAGAGAATCACCCTACAGGGCATTCTATAAAACAAAAAATGCTAAAGGATTGGAGGGGAGGGGGGGAACGTTAATAAGGTCTTCCAGACACGACCACAGGAAAGTATAAAAAATATTACATATGCTTTTAAATAGGTATTATTTACCAAATTAGTTTAAAACATTTATAATTTCTAAGATTTAAGTGGCTTAAAGGAGAGTCTAGTATCTCTGGTATTTCAAACATTTCTAAAATAGTATCAACACTATAACAATCAAGCAACACAAAAAGACAGTTTTTATTGAATAAAAGAAATAAGTTGCAACATAAGAGAAAAGGGGGAAAGGAAGGAACAGAAAAAAGGGGGAAAGAATGGGAGAGAACAGTACCTACTGTGACAAAAACACTGGAAAGGTTGTCATGGGGAGATATATATGCCCCAGGTTTTTAGCTTTTGTCTGATAAACAGAAGAAGATTAGTAGCCTTGTTTGCCAGACCACCTTTGAGAGACTGATAAAGAGTGTGTGAGTTTATGTAGTGAGTCTTTCACTGCCTGGGGAATGGGTCATAGGCCTGTTGGAAGACATTGTGATTACTGAATATAAGTGCTGTGCTAAACACTTCTGTTTTGTGAGAGGGACATTGGTTCCCTCCACTGAGAGAGGGAATCATTTTGTTTAGTCAGAGCAGGACAGAACAGTATTTACTTTTATGGGAGGAATTCAATTAGCCGTGGGGTTTAATGGTGGAACACCCACAGAAAATATGACAGATATCACCTCTAGGGAACTAAGCCAGCAGAATTTCAAGTGGGCAGGCCAAATAACATGTAATTTGGCCGGGGTGTAGTATAACTTCTGAAGTTATTTACTAAATGATTATAACACTTAGATAACTGATGGGCTGTTATGTGAAGGGATTCCCACTGCTGGGGAGTGAAAATGGTTTCAAGATCATCTCCCATAAAGTTTGAGGTTTGGTCTCATTAATAGCACTATCTCCAAAACCAAATGTGCCCCCTAGAGTAACCTTGGTATATCTTAGAAAGAAATTCAGGAGCAGTAGCAAACTATCAATCGTTCTGCAAAAATATCGGTATTGTGTCCGTCTCTGAATTAGGGCCTAAGGCCACACACCCACTGGCATGAAAATACATGATTTTACTAGCATTTGCATTGCAGAGCTACTTTTCCAACACTCTACTCCATTAATAACAACAACATGTTAACATGAATGCATTTGACCTGTGGTATAACTGGTGTTTAACACAATGCCACTGGGTAATGATGCCACAGAGGGAGGCAGTTCATTTACAGGCGTACTGACGCTGGAAGCCCTACTCTGTACTAAAGATAGGTGTCTAAATACCGACGCCTATCTTTAGCCAGACGCCAAAATCCTGATGCCGGCATCCTTAACGAAGGTAAGTGTGAACTGTTAGTTGCAGGTGGGGGGGGTTGTTTTAAGATCCCCAGGGGGACTTAGGGTTAGGAACCCATCGGGGAGGGTTAGGCGCCACTGGGAGGTTAGGGTTAGGCACCACAAAGGGAGGGTTAGGTGGGGGGGTGAGGGGAGGGTTAGGGTATTTATCAGCCCAGTCTGGATCCTGACAGTTCGGGCTTCTCCTTTTTGGAGCGGCCTCCTGGACGCTCGCATAGCTGTGGGTGACCTGCCGTTTGTGGGCGACCCTACTGACATCACTCGTGATGTCAGTAGGTGGACTTCCTGCTCTATTAGAGCAGGAAGTACAGTGGGGCTTGCGACAACGAGACCCTACCACAAAGGTCTCGTCGCAAGCCCGATGGTCACGATGGTCTTGACCGTCGCGACCATCACCTGGCCGCTCGCATAAGCTGTGGGTGGTAACCCACAGCTATGCGAGCGGCCAGTAGGCCACAACAAAAAAAACAAGCGGCGGCCCTGATTCAGAGCGAGCGGCTCTGAATCAGGCCCTGAGTTCACATATTAAAACCAGCTGTATATAAAAATGTAATCACTTATATTTTTCATATTTTATTTTAGTGACTTCTGGCTGAGCTGTAATTTCATGACAGAAGATAAGAGGCCATATCTATCTGAGATACATGTTTAAAATGAAACAAATAAGTGAATGGATGGAAGGATGACAAAAGGTAACTTACTTAGGGCCTGATTGTGCAGCTTGCGAAAATATGCTAATACTTGCCAAAGCACAGCCAGCATAAAGATGTCCACTGCTGCTTTCTCATTTCCGTTCAACCTCGCTCGTCTGCATAAACATCGGTACCATCGACGCACATCACCCAGTCATGCAGCATTTACAACAGGTCTGACCAGCCACAGAAACTGGAAGTCTCATCGCATGCAGAGAGCACTCATGCTGCGTATGCAATCGCAGTGGCTAATGTATACACGCCCATGAAATGGTGTTCAAATGGACAGGCACATCTGTGTTTTTCTGACCACCCCCAAACACTGCCCCCCCCCGTCATCACCCCCAAAGCCTGTCACTAACTTTGCGATGAATCTCTTTGTGTGTCCGTAATCGCAAATCGATCGCTGCGCTTGCGCTGTGTGGCTTGTATGCATGCGCAATGGCAAACAAGCGCTCAAATGCGTCCATAATCGCTATTGCATACGCTGCTGAATCAGTAGCAGTAATAAGTAGCACAGAATGTTACAACTTGATTTTTATAAAAAAATAGCCATCTCTCAACACAATGAAGAAAGTAGTCTTTTGCTTTCTTGAACACAAAGTAATTCTGTGAGCAACCAGGAACAATGACATAGCCTTTACCGTCGCAAGAGAGAATAAAGTACCCTATATTGAAACGCTCCTCCACGGATTAAATGTCAGCCAGTATATTCGCCCTCATGACACCCCAATGTGGGGGAGCTGTGAAGCACAAACTGTTAGCCCTCAGATAGGGTATCTTTCCTCATTTTCTCCTCCTAGCACTATCTCTAGTACGCATCTATTCTTCTCCATTCTTCTCTCTGGTGACTCTGATCCTGTTTTTGTTCACCCAATTAGTGGGTACAGGCTCATTGGGCCTGAATCAGCAGAGGACGCATTTGCTTTAACAGCAAACATGGTAGCAGCTGCGATAATACTAATATGGTAATGCAGCAGGATCTGAGTTGCGTTATACAACGGAACATCGGATCATCTGTGTGCCGCAGCAGATACACAAAAGAGGCCAGGAAATCTCTGCCAGCCAACGGAGATCCTGGTCTTGTCACTCAACTCCTAACGGCGGCAATGCACCTCCGTTTTGGGAAGCAGAGGCCATCGCCACTTCCTCCCTGCCCAGAAATGGCAGCAGACTGTCAATCACTGACAGTCTGCTGCTGAACTCCGTGCAACATCGCAGACCTGTACTGCACATGCGCAGTACGGATCCGGCACATAAGCAGATTCCAGAGTCCCGACCGTCTGGATTCTGCATAACTCGACAATCAACCCCACCCCACAAGCTTGTTGCCTTGGTGTCATCCTTGACACTGAACTGTCCTTTGTTCCCCACATTCAATCTGCTTCAAAATCCTGTTACATGCATCTAAAAAACATAGCCAAAATTCGACCATATCTTGCACAAGATACTGCAAAAGCTCTAATCCATGCACTCATTATGTCCCGCATAGACTATTGCAATAGTCTCCTTACTGGTCTTCCCAAAAACAGACTCTTGCCACTACAATCCATTATGAATGCAGCTGTGAGGCTGATCTTTCTTGCGAAACGTTCATTGTCTGCTGATCTACTCTGTCAGTCCCTCCATTGGCTACCGGTCTTCTACTGTATTCAATATAAAATACTTACACTTACACATAACACTGCTAACCAAACCACACCAACAAACTTCACTCATCTCAAAATATCTCCCAACCCGACCTCTCCACTCAGCGCAAGATCTGCGTCTCTCATCCCCATGCATTACTTGCTCCCATTCACGGTTACAGAACTTTTTCGGGCTGTACCCATCCTGTAGAATGCCCTCCCTCGCACAATAAGACTTTCTCACCTCTTCAGACAAGCTTATCAGACTCCAGAATCTCCCACATAACCTTCATAGCTTTCATATCTAATTACATCATCTACATGAGGTGCGAGGTAAAATCAAACAGCGGGGACTCGCGCGCGGGGTCTCAGGGACACCTGCGCATGGAATCCCCGCTAAATGAATCCCGTCCAGCGCGCCAATTAGCCACGGCTATGTCGCCAGATACATGAAGCAGGCAGCATAAGCTGTTCAAATGCATTCCGTATGAATAGCCGGCTGCCGCATGACCGGCGGTTCAATTCTCGGCTGCAGCAGCCCAACAAAACAGCAGGACCCGGCAGCGGGACCCTGACAGCGCTGGAAATCCCGATCGTCCCTAAGGTAAGTACTTACTAACCTAACCCCCTAACCATCCTTAGGGGTGCCTAACCCTAACCTCCCCCCCAAGTGCCTAACCCTAATCCCTCCTCTAAGTGCCTAACCCTAACACCCCCCTTCCCCGCTGCCTAAACCTAAGTCCCCCGGGGGGTGCCTAACCCTAAGTCCCCCCGGGGGTGCCTAACCCTCCCGGGGGGTGCCTAGCCCTTAATCCCCCCCGGGTGCCCTAAACCTAACCCTCCCCCCTACGGCTGTCCGCTCGCGGCGCCCGACATCCCTTTGATCGGGATTTCCCAGGCGCCTGTCTCCCAGCGCCGGGAAAAAGACAGGCGTCTAGACTTTAGACGCAGGTCATTTATCCCTAGGCGGGATAGTGGATTCGGGAAGCCAGCAGTCGGGATTGCGGCTGCCGGCTTCCTAAACTTATCCCGTTCAAATGTATCTTTAGTGAGAAGAGATTACTGGTTTGTTTTAAATTAAATATAAACCAAGTATACTATTAGCAGGCCCACAAGGTATGAGAACAGCCTTCTGGGACTACTCCTGTTAGTTCCCAAGTGGTGACAAATATAGGAAACATTGATGTTGAGCCAATAGTAGAAAAGCCGATAGTGAATGATATGAGTTGCTCCTAGAGAGGTATGTAGTGATGGCACAGATTGATCTAAGCTCATCATTCTTGAAGTGTAGATTTGATACACTTAAAGAATGATGAGCTTAGATCATATTGGGGTAGATGTACTAAGCCTTGGAGTAATAAAGTGGAGGGAGATAAAGTACCAGCCAATAAGCTCCTAACTGCCATTTTTCAAACACAGGGCCTGATTCAGCAAGGATCGCAGGTGCTAATATGCACGCAATCGGCTGATTATTTCGCACTGCGCATGCGTACACATCGCAGTGCGCGAACCAGACGCTGCAAACGGGACCCATCGCAGAGTGATTGACAGGATGTTTGTGGGTGGTGACAAGGGGGGTGGTAAGGCGAACGCAAGCATGCCAGTGCGTTTCAACAGCGTTGCAGGGGTGTGCATAAATTAGCCACTGCGATACCAGACGCGGCCTGAGGCCTCATAGCGTGTGCTGAAGTTAGCAGTTCCTGAGTGAGGTCTAACCTGCCTTAACTGTGCATATGGGTCCGATGTTACTCGATGTTACCGATTATTTCAATATGTTGCCAAAGTATATGGGGAAGGGGAAGTGAGCGCCCTTATGTTAGGCCGCGATCGCAATGCGAATGCAAACGTTTACATATCACCGCTGATATTAGCAACTGCGGTGCGTGCGTTCTAGCAGAATAGCAATCCTTGCTGAATCAGACTCGCAGTTAGGAGTTGAGAAATAAATAAAAAAAGGTTCTTTTGTCAAACAGTAAATGTTCAAAAATGTTCTACACCTCAGGTGTCAGAAATGGATGAGGGAGTGATATTAGTCCCAACCCAGGACAGCTGTAGATCTTGAGACCCGCCGCACATGTTTCTATGACGCCGGTCACGTGATCTAACACGCTTACCTCTCTGTGGTACAACCCCACATAGTCCCTCAGCGACGTCATCACGTCTAGCCGCGCGCACTTCCACAGCGCCAACCGCACGGCAAAGCACTCACACTTCACCTCCTAAAACTACAAGTACCATGGGACTTCTTCATGGAGTCAGAAACATCACATCGCTGAGGGACTATGTGGGGTTGTACCACAGAGAGGTAAGCGTGTTAGATCACGTGACCGGCGTCATAGAAACATGCGCGGCGGGTCTTTATGATGTCATCTATCATGTCATGTGGTTCTACCCGCCATATATATGTAAGCTTACATGTAAGCACTATTTGGTCTCATCACGGTGTTGGTGCATCTATATGGATATTTTGGATACTTTCTCAAGATCTACAGCTGTCCTGGGTTGGGACTAATATCACTCCCTCATCCATTTCTGACACCTGAGGTGTAGAACATTTTTGAACATTTACTGTTTGACAAAAGAACATTTTTTTCTTTATTTCTCTGTGTTTTTACATATGGACTCATTGAGATACGTTTGGAATCTGTGGAAAAGGTTCATTATCCAGAACATCTCATTAGCGCGGATTTGTAAGGTCACTTTTTATGTTATATGTTTGTATTTGTAAGTTGGTGACTTATATATTAAACTTTTCTGCTGCTGCATGAGGCAGCGCCCAATGTTGTGAAACTCTTTTTCTATATTCACTTGTGGATTCAGCATTTCTACTATAGGCTTAACATCGTTTACTATATTTGACACCACTTATGAACTTTGTATCACATTCAGCCAAATTGGATACTGTTTTCACTTTCATCTAATTGCTTCAGAGACCTGTAGAGTATAACAGCCGTTATATTATTGACATATGAATAGTGGTTTATTATAATTTTATGAGCACACACAATTAACTTTGTATCTATTTACACATTGAAGTTATTTCAATGTTCTCTTAATATGTGTTGTGTCCCACTCCTGGGAGTTATTTTTATAGGAATCCCGATGCCGGCATCCCGACAGGTTTAGAATGTCGACAGCTAGTGTTAAGTACCATAACCCTACCCCTCCCCCCCACCGCAGCCAATCCCTAACCCTCCCCCTAGTGCCTAACCCTTCCCAACACTTACCGTCGGAATGTCAGCGGTTGGGATGCAAGCGCCGGCATTCTGAGCGCCAGCATCCCAATCACTGGGAACATAGCTACATCCCATTTATATACTGTTATAGCAAATGCATTTTAATTCATAAATTCAGTCTCTTTTTCTGAATCCTAGTGATTTATTTGAACGATAACAATATCTTTGAACGATAGATATATCATTGAAATCGTCCAGTGTGTATGCACTTACCGACGAAAGATGTGCGCTTCCGTGGGTCGTTAACGATATCCCCAATCGTCTGTACATGCTGTCCAGTTTGGGGATATTGTTAGCGATGCCATGCTGCCGAATGCAGCATGGCCCCGCTCCCCCACACTCGCCGTCATTCCCGGCATCGGCAGTGTGTATGCACTTGCTGAAGCTGGCACCCCGAACTATTATTTGGGCTCCTTTTACTAGTAGCCTATGCATCTGGTTTACTTCCCCCACACCTGACACATGTTTAGACACCATTTGCAGCTATTTTATATGCAACAAATGCATTTGCTATTAGGCATGAATTAATCTACAAAAATCTCTCTAATACAAGAGAAACAACTCCATATCTCATGTACGCAAATAATAAAAATGGTTTTAATGGCCACAAAAGCATAATCTGCCTGAGTGATGATGAGCACCCCAATCAATCAGTGCCATTGTAGCATACGCATCCAGCCAATCACAAGTATTTTGCTAGTGCTGGGGACCATCATCATCCACCCCAAAAAGATATTTGTTCTGATTTGAGGATAACTGGGAGATATGTCACATTGTGTAATGCCCGATCAATGAAGTGCTAACCAGGTGATTCTGTCCCAAACTTTGGTGGGAATGGGGTTGAGTCCAGGGGAATTTACTAAGATTCGAGTTTGTTTTTTTTAAAACTCTATGTGCATTGCTGAAACTCGAGTGATTTTCCCGTTTTTAAACTCTCAAATTTACTAAGAAGTGAGATTAGCTGAAAGTGATTTGGCCGATGGTGAAGCAGATCGAGATTTCTCCCCCCGAGTTGCAAGTTTTGAAGGAGATTACTCACCTGAGATTGCAGTGTCTTCTCTCTGCCTAACGCTCCTGAATAAGCAGTTTGCACATAGTAAGATATGTGAAGGCTGCTTGTGTATTGTACCTGTAAAAAACGGGTTAAATGTTTTTTTTTTAAAAAGACGTAGGGCCCTCCCCCTTCCCCCCCCCCCCCGCAAAGCATAACCAGCCCCGGACTACTCAGCCAGTCCTGGTTCCGAAAATTAAGGTGAACAAAATGAGTAGGGTTCCCCCGTAATTTAGGAACCAGCACTTGGCTGCAGGGCGCTGATTGGCTAGCGGCCTGTGTGAAATACAGATGATAGTGATCTGTCATTTCATGAGGTGCAAGCATATGTCACAACACCTGTCTGCCTTGGATCGGGACACTCGGTTTATTTTGCCAAGTACGTGGATGCTATGGAGAGCAGCGCAAGGACAGAAGTGAGTATGGGATCTTTTTTATAGGTACACCCATGGATTCTACGGGAGAAGTGGACATGGACATCTGGCAGCAGGTAAGTATGTGGAGTGTGCTATAAGAGATAGCACACCCCACATACTAATTAGTTAAACAATGTCTAGATAGACACCAGATGTTAGACAGGGAAAAAAGTTAGACACAAACAAAAGTCAGACACATTAAAGTTCGACAGGTACAAAAGGTCGACAGGGTCAAAAGTTCGACACGAAAATGGTCGACACAAAAATGGTCGACAATTACTTTTTTTTTTTTTTTTTAGCCCTAATCTTAACCTTAACCCTCCCCTTGGTGCCTAACCCTCCCTCCTGGTGCCTAACCATCTGGGTGAGTGCCTATCCCTAACCGTGGGAGTAAGTGCCTAACCCAAAACCTCCAGTAAGTGCCTAACCCTAATCCTAAAAAAAAATAAAAAATGTGTCGACCATTTTTGTGTCGATCTTTTTAATGTCGAACTTTTGACCCTGTCGATCATTTGTACCTGTCGAACTTTTTACATGTCTAACTTTAGTGTGTCTGACTTTTGTCCTTGTCTAACTATTAACTGTCTAACATCTGGTGTCTATCTAGACATTATCTAACTAAGGCCCTCATTCAGAGCCGTACGCTCTGAGCAGAGCGCACGCTCTGAATGAGGGCCGTCCTCCATAACTATGGAGCATCCTCCTGGACGCTCGTGTAGCTGTGGGTCACCACCCACAGCCTATACGAGCGTGCAGTTTGATGGCCGCGATGGTCTTGACCATCGCGACCATCGAAACTGCGAGCCGGAGCCTGCGGTTGAGGTTTTCAACCGCAAGGCCCGGAGTGACTTTGGCTCTATCAGAGCCAAAATCACTCCCACTGACATCACTAGTGATGTCAGTGGGCCGGCTTCTGACGGTAGGCGTTCCCTTAGGAACGCCCCCGTCAGGGAGGCACGCCCACCAAAGGGGGCGTGCTGTCAATCAACATCGACAGCACGCCCCCTTTGATCAGACAAAACGAGCGAAGGAAAGTCCTTCGCTCGTCGCGTCTTGCGCATGCGCACGACGGAGCACCCTCCGTCGTGCGCATGCTCAGTGCAGAACATCGACCCACTTGCGAGTGGATAGCCGCTCGTGAGTGGGTCTGAATCAGGCCCTAAATACTGTCTGTCTATAGTCTGGTACCCAGTATGTGAGTGAGGTAGGTGAATGTAATAAAGTTGTACTTTAGATCAGGGATGGGGAACCTCCTGCTCGGGGGCCGTATAAGGCCGCCGAATCATTTGGTCTGGCCCTCTGAGCTTTATTCTACTAGCCTCATCTGGCTAGCAATGTATCTAGAATGACACCCTGCAGCCAGAATATATGCAGCAGTACCGCCTGTAGCTCCCTTATGATGCTTCAGCTGATCAGACCGCTGCCCTTACAGCTCCGTGGAGCATCCTCAGGATGCTCCTGGCATTGCTGTAATCACCAGAAATTGTGGCCCCGCCCCATGTGACATCACTCGGAGGGGCGTGGCCTGCACCGGGCCCGTAAATTTTGTTCTATATATCAAAATGGCCCTTGGCAGAAAAAATGTTCCCCACCCCTGCTTTAGATGGTGTGTGCGTACTGTGTTTTTTTAACTATTTATTTTACAGTGGAGGTACGGGTGCCGGCCGTCTGCTGGCACTTGTAGTTCCTTAAGTGCCCAATGGCAGGCATGCTGGCACCTGTAGTTCTACTGTAAAATACAATAGTTTTGAACTATTTGCCCCATTATTACTGCCGTACCCACCGCTCCAGGGGTGTGGAGAAGAGCCCAGGGCTTCAGCCTAAGCCTGGGGTTTCAGGAGAGGGGGTCCCCACCTCCCCTGAGATCCTCGGCTTGGGCTGATCGGCTTGGGGTGTTAATGCTATGGCCCTGGAGACCCGGTGATAGGGTCTCCTGGCTGTGGCATTACACCCCGGTCGGTTTGGGTCCTGTGCTAGTTTTAAATATAGGGGGACCCCTATGCATTTTTTTTACCCCCTATATTTAAAACCAGCACTGGCCCTGCAGCCAGCTGCTGGTTCCTAAATTACGGGGGAACCCTACTCGTTTTCTTCCCCGTAATTTTAGGAACTAGCTGAGCAGTCCGGGGCTGGTTATGCTTTTGGGGAAGGGTGGACTCTGCGTCATTTAAAAAAATAAATAGCTATGCTATACATGCAGAAACATACACAGATCACACTGATCTGTGTATGTTTTTGCCAAACTCGCAACTCAGGAGGTGGAGTGTTTGAAACTTCAATGTATCAGCACATTTGCTCCAATCTCACCCAAGATTGTAATCTCGATTCTTGTTAAATTCCCAAGCTGCGTCTTTTTCATGAAATGTACTTCTGAATTTGCCCGCTGGAGAGTTGTTTTGAGTTTGCGATCTCACTCGAGTTTTACGAGTTAGAAGAGAGAAATCTCTCCCAAACGCACCCGAGTTTGTCTTTAGTAAATTTGCCAGATGAAAAACATGCCTAAACTCACCTGAGATTGTCATCTTGACCAAACTCGAATCTTAGTAAATTTACCCTCACGTGTGAAAACATTGTATTGCAGCCCGTTACTAACATGAAGACGGTGTTATAGTCGGAAACATACAGTGGTTCAGTTCCCATTCTACAGACAAGTTTCACTTTAGTTTGTACTTATATTCTTAGGCCCCTGTTTAAAAAGAATATTAATCATAATCCCCATTTATTTTAACAAAAACACCCGTGTTTATTTTACATGCAGGGAAACACGTATTCCAGACGATATGATAGAACGAAACAAGACATGCCAATCACAAATCACACCTACATCATACATACATGCGTATAATAACGCCGATGGTTGTTGTCATATCCTGTAGAAAGCGTCGCCAGAGAATCACGTCTGTTATCCAGCCAGCCGCACCGACCCCGTCTTCTGCCAGCCACAAGATGGCGGCGGGGGAGGCGGAGGAGTGGTCACGCCCTGTGCCCGGGCTCTGGTCGCGCAGGCGCGCTGCTGCAGTCGAACCTGGCTGTTTCCTCTGTCAGGGCCGCGTCTGAGGGAGACGAGTGAGGGGAGGCCGCCCCTGATTCTCCGAGCCCGCACCGAGTTTCTGTCCAAGCCGTTCCTGGGAGCCAGAGCCTGGCGCTGGCACGTTCCCTGCATCCCATCTGCTGACAGCCCCCGATCCCCAGCCTCCATTAACCCCTGCCTGTCCACATCCTGATTTTTTGTGTAGTGCATCATTATTTCCCCGTTACCCCCCATCTTTACCGGTGTGCCTCAACCTGCTGCACATTCCCGAATCCCGACCCTTTACTTATTGTCCTGCTCCTATCTGCCTGCATGCTGCAGGGGTTCCTGGTGTCAGCAGCCCACCCTGCTCTCTCTCACCCCATCTCTGCTGCCTGTCTCCACCTCTCACTCATCTCTGTTTGTCCCACCACCCCATTCCTCCCCAGCGCCTCATCCTATCTCCATGGAAGACCCTGGACATCTCCACCTCCAGGTGAGATTGTGTTTGTGTCCTCCTATCAAGTACCGTCTTGTATGAGACCAAGTGTATACATGCAGCAATAATATATATATATATATATATATATATATATATATATATATATATATATATATATATACACACACACACACACACACTGCTTATGTGGTACACCTTCTCTCACTGTCACACACAGATTGGTTTGCTGCATCTTGTGCAAAATCTCATTAATTTAACAGGGCTTTAGTTTATTGTAATGAATCAGAATAAGGCCTGTTTATTAAACCTTCTAGTCCCATGAGTTACTCAATGCGATGATATGTACATGTTCCCTAAAACACAAAGACCCTTGGCTTATTTTAATAGAAACAACGGTCTGAGTCTTCAGAATCCATATATATATTGGTAAATGAGTCAGTCTTGGTCGCTTACTGTTGTGTATGCTAATAAAAAAGGATGATCCAGGTTTATTCACTTTTTTGATTTATATCTTCGATTTGGCAGTGCCACATCAAAACATAATTTAAGAGCGTGAATCTGTCAAAGGATATTATTCCGTACTTGATAGCTCTGACACAGACCTTGATGTTTTTTTGTTTATATTCATTAATTGTTATCTAAGTCGCTTATTTGTCAAAGATTCTGAGTGGGCGAGAGTACAAATCTTAGAACGTGAGACAGATTTAGGGCAGATAAGGGGACACTACCTATATCAGCTGTACATCACAGTGCAAATAATGCTGCCCCTTATCTTTGTGCTAAATGCAAAAGTAGGAGGTGTTTTCTCTGCAAGCAAAAATATATTGTATTTGCTGTCCTTGCATTGTGGCATGGTATTGTCCAGGTACAAATTTGCTCTTAATTCCCAAGTTTATCCTAAATGATTACCGTTGATGATTATTTTCTTATCAACACAGTTTATAGGGTGTTTCTAAGGTTTACTTTCCTGAAAATAGATTTGCAGTTTCCATATTAAGCCACCTTTTTATGTTTTTTTTTTAATTTAGCAATTATTTAAAATGTAATACTTTTTATATATAAATCACATTCATATGTTTATAAATAATTCAAGTTCTTACCTGGACCATCAATATATATAGATAAGGGTAGGATTTTTTTTTAATTTGCTCTGGTAAGGACATTAGATTTCCTGTCAATTAATGTGGGTACACACCAGGCAGATCTCTCTGCTGACCCACCGTCATGCCGACAGCGGCCAACCGGGTAAGCTATACACACCGATCAGTTCCTCGATGTGTCGGCACTGACATCACAACTGGGCGAGCATTTGAATTTGCCCGCCTAGCTGAGATTTTAATCACTGGCGGTCCCTGCAGCATGTGTACGGGCGGTCGGCTGACCACCTGTACACACAGCAAGGCACGCTAATATATCTGCAGACATATCGACCATCTGCTGAGCTGCAGAGCAGATGCGATATGTCTTATTTTGTTAAGACATATCGGGCGTACACAACCACCTACCCGCTCTCTTTATATCGGCTTTTCTGTGAACGATGTTGTGCACAGACATATTGCATCTGCTCTGCAGTACAGCAGATGGCCGATATATCTTGCGGCAGGGACTGCCGGTGACTGACAGCTCAACTGGGTGGGCACATTTAAATACCCGCCCAGTTGTGATGTCAAGGTACACACATCGAGTGACCGATCGGTAAGTCTTTATAGCTTACCTGATCGGCTGCTGTGTCGGTGGTTCTGCCCCCTTGGCAGATGCGTTGGCACAGTGTGTTCTCCGCTTTAGTCTACTGAGGTCTCATTCATGGATGGTTACAGAGCTGTACATATGTTGTGGATGTTACTGTCGGTACTTATGGTACTGCATTGATCCTAAATACAGCAAGCTACACTTGTTTGATTTGAAGTTTGAGGGCACAGCCAAGAGTCCTGACAGTGCTGTCATCATAGTGTTGAAAAGATCACTATTTTGAGGGCTGCTACCTCTGCTTTCATCTCCTGAAATAAGGCGAACAAAGGATCATCCTTCAGGCATCTATAAGCATCTGCGAGTATGTACATTAAAATTGCTGAGACCAAGGTGAGTCTATAGTACTGTATATAGACTTGTCAATTGCACATAGTGGAGACTTCCAATTTATGGGCTGATCTAATTATGGGGACTGTAACCTGACAATTCACTAGAAATAAGTACTTCATGAATATTAGGCAGCGCCTCAATGATGTCACTGGTTCTAAGCAAAGGGTTCATACACACTGATTAGTTTACATGTTCCAGGTATGTTGTGGCAATATTTTACAATGATGAATATAGGAGAATTTCTGTAAATAATTGTATTTATAGAAATTCTCCTATATTCATCATTGTAAAATATTGCATTACTCTTGGAGTCTAACCTACCTCCATTGTACTACATAAAGTAATGAAATACAGTATACCACCTGTGTAAAATGACTGGTTTAGCATCAACTGTTATAAGGTGCGTACACACGGGACAATTTTCTCCCCGAACGAAATCGTCCCGTGTGTCCTTGGCAGGGGTGTGCTCAGTGTTGTTAACGACCCCGAGCACAAACACTGAACAAAACCAAGAACGATTTAGTTTAGTGCCGGGCTCCCTCCCTCATCGCCGAACATCGATGAATGATAACTACCAACTACAAACGGGAGCGCGCATTGGTAGTTATCGTTCATCGTTTTGGGGCTGAAACTGGACGATTCTTTTGGACAACTGAACGATAACGACATCGTTATCGTTCAGTCGTCCAAAAAAATCGACCCGTGTGTACGCACCTAATAGAGTATTAGTCTTTGAAGCTCATAGTTGGTCACATGCAAACCCTGCAATGTGAGCTAAACCTACAGGTTGTTGTGGTTGCCTGCCATCTTGGCAATATTATTATTAGCTTATTCCCAGTGTGACCGTGCCTACACAATAACTGAGTAGGTCAGGAATTTAACATTGCAAATTTACAGTGTTAGGAGTCTACTTATTGAAGGAGTGCTGTGCAAGTGATGTGTCTATACATGAATGTAGCTTATGTCTATGAGAGGGGATCATGTTACTGTGTCAGTGTCCATACCAAAGACACACCCTGGGATGTACTGTAACACCATGTGCATACCACTGGCAGTTGTGCTATTTCTCTCATCAAATTTTACCTATTTGAGAAAATGATTGTTAGGTTTTTGGTGCCATGTACACCCATTTTGTTGCAATATGCCTTGTAGAAATTCTAGCTCTGTAGCATACAGCAGTGGCACATATTTACTTACACAGCAACTTCTGTAGCCCTGCATTTCTTTTCTGTCTCTACATGACTACAATATAATGTTATAGCAGGAGAAATGGGGAAGGTCTGTTGTCAGTGTGTGCACTCCCAGGGCATGTGTATTGCACTAACTTGCTGGTAGTTTTTGAAATTCCAGCTGTCCGGCCTGGTGGTGGCTAGAAGGATGGACTGTCATCATTGTTGAGTTATTTTTGCTTCAGACTTACTTTTGGTAGATCTATTAATATTCAGACCAAATATGGTATGCATAATTATACAGGGATTATTTTCCTTTAGTCTCACTATTTTTGTTTTTTGCTTTACTGCATAGTGTCTTGTGCCCTTACCATGGTATGGTTTCACTGCATTATGCCTAGGATAAAGAGCACAGTGCACTGAATACAATGCTCTCTTATGTGTGAGCAGACTTTCTGTATGATGTTCCCACACACACAGCATTGGCCAGTGAATTTGGTCAGTCTGATCTAACTGATAGAGTGGATTGCTACAAACCATCTATTGTACATAGCCAAACTGAGAAAAGTGTACCCTTAGGTGATAGAACAGTCAAAGATTTGCTCTTGCTATCTCACTAAAATAGAAACAAAAGCTTTGACCGTTTATATTAACATGTACAATGTCTAAAGTATTTTTCTTTCTCTTCCTGTTAGCCGTAATCTCCATGTTATTCTCACTAGAACATGATAAATTGCTGGCCGTCATACTTCCTTGCATTAAAATAATGTGGTTTACTATCATTATCGCCAGTTCACAGAATGTAAACCCATTTTATCAAGATGGAACATGGCCATTAGCGTTTAGAAGCACGTTTGATTTTAGTTGCTTTTCATCTTAATTTTTTTTAATACTACACTCATCTGAGTTAGGGGTATACATTGTTACCATGCTCTCTTGAGGTCAGCAAGAATTTACATTGCACATGAGCTTAGCTAGAGATGGATAAAAACTTCATGTTAAAAAGTACTGAGTGGTGATGAAAATGCATATTTGCCTCATAGAAAATGTTTACCGAATGCACTTGCAAGTACATTGTATTTGACTTTGGGGTAATTCAATTGAGTGCAATGTAGAATAGCACCGAGAATGAGTGCCTGGAACTATTAATTTGTCTGCTCTGTAAACCCGCTGCTAGAGGATTTTTTGCTCACACCCTCCTGAGGTGCGAAATCCGAAATAAATGAATGCTGCAATGCTAGTTGCATGCTTACCGTGTGCACTAACAGCATCGCGCCTGCACTTAGGTTGGAAAATGCAGTTTACTTCGGCTGAACCCCTGACATTAGGGACCTGATTCAGACCCGGTCGCTAAGGTGCTCTCGCTCGCTGTGAACGATTATCGCCCATCTGCGTATGCGTATAATTCGCAGTGCGCGTGCGCAAGCCAGTCTTTGCGATCTGATTTTGGTTGCTCATAAGCCACTATCAGGTCGCTGCTTTGAGTGACATTGTGCCGTTTGTGGGTGGTAACAGGGGAAGGTGCTTGTAAATGGGGGAGTGGTGGTGCGAACGCAGGCATGTCAGGCCGCCAAAACGCCGTTCTAAGGGTGTGCATAATTAGCAAAGTAGCGTCATTGTATACGTCACCTGCATGTATTTCAGCCCACATTGATCGCTGTGCTTGTGGCGGGGAAAGTCAACCTCAAGTGTTGCGAGCTGCTTCGATGACTCTCGATGTTACCGATTAATTCTTCAATGCCCAGAGATGACGTGTGTTGCGAGTGGAAAGGGGACGTCTTTATACACTAGCGAGCGCACATTGTCGTTGCTCTCTAAGACATAGAGGGCGTCCTTACGCGACACAGTACGAGCACTTCATTTAAATATCCGGCCCCTTTTTGCCAGCGAGCAGCCGCATCTTGCGAGTGGGTCTGAATGAGATCCTAGGTGTGGTAAACTGCATCCCCCGCCTTAAATGCCGGGGTGGACAGTTCAATAGCTTTGGGCATTCATTCACTGCGCTATTCAACATCACATTTAATTGAATTCCCACCTTTTAGCAGGGCACTGCGCCTTGCCTGAGTTAAAGGGGCAAAATGCGCCTTTCCCTTTTAGCAGGCCCCGCTAAAGCTTCCTGCTCTGTGCCGTCCCCACACGCAGGCCATGGTGTCCCGTGGGTGGGAAAAACTGCGGTTTCTGTGAGCCGCCGGGTGTATAGATGGCATGCGCACAGCATTTATTCACAGTGAGGGTAGAGCTTGGGGGAAGCCCAGCACCTCCGTAAGTGCTGGGCACGCTCCTAAGAGTGACTAATTGGAGATGTCACGAGGACACGCGCTCTCCCTTGGTAGGCCATGCCTTTTTTAGGGTACACGAACACGCAGTAAATTCCAGCACAGACCTCAGTGGCCCTGCCCTGCTGCCAGTCTAGCAGGATCACTAGATATATCTGTACGTCTGGCTGTGTATGAGTGACCCGCTGACCGCCCGTACACTGGCTGCCGACACTGACATTGCAACTGGGCATGCATATTTAAATGCCAAACATATTGAGCGGCCAATTGGTAAGTGTGTGTAGCTTACTAGTGTTCACTTTAGGTCTTGCACCGGACCTAGAAAGGGCACTGAAGCACGTGCCCCGAAGGCATGCGCAACTGAAAGGGGTGTGTCCACGAGAAAAGGGGCATGTCCTTAAGACGCGTCCCCTTTCCATCACTCTTGGAGGCTTGCCGGGCTGCCCCCAGAAAGCTCTACCCCATTTCTGTGAATAGATGCATCAAATCACCAGTGGTGATCGCTGCACTGCTATTTTTCCCACCCCGTGGGTGGGGACAGCACTCAGAATGTTTTAGCGGGGCGCTGCCAGAAGGAAGGGTGAATTCTGCCTTTTTGAAATCTGGCAGGGCGCGGCGCCCCACTAAAACATCCTAGCGGGAACGTTAGCTTGCCTAACCGGACAGTCTGCCACTGGCTCGGGTAAGTGTGTACCCAGCTATTAGTATTAAACCAACTACTTCAAATCTAGTTCTTAAAACACACGTTATTGAAAAAAAAAATACTTATTTTGAAATCTACAGAATATAGATAGATTTTTATGTCCAAAATGTTTACTTTAATAGATGCCAAGATGCGTGGTAATTGAAAGTCAAGCAAAAACATTCTTCCATATTTAGGTCAATTTGTCTGGTTTGCGCACTATTCTTTTTAATGTAATTTAACATTTGAATATATCAAATTACAATCCATTTCACAGCCCACATATATGCAACAAAACAAGGCTATCTCTGTATATAATAAAATATATAATATGGATTTTTTTTTTTTTTCAATGATTCTAAAACATAAATCTGAGATTGTTTCTTTAATGAGGGAAGAGCATGAGACAGAATATTTTACTTAACTGTACTTTGGATGACAGGAACATTATTGAAGGTGGATTGTTCATGGAGATGCGAATAATGGTATTATTTATTAAATGACTGTAAACCATAGTAGCTGCCACATTTTCAAATGTGAATGCTTTCTGCCTGACAGAGGGCCTGATTCAGACCCGGTCGCAAGCGCCGAGCAGTCGCAACCGGGTCGATGGTGGCCCACAGCGCACGACGGAGGCAGCTCCGTCGTGCGCATGCGCGAGACCCGGCTATCGACGGGCAATCCGTTGCTCCGGGTCTCGCACCAAAGGGGGCGAGCTGTCGATGTTGAGTGACAGCTCACTCTGAATCAGGCCCAGAGTACCAAATAAGTCTGCTCAAACACCTTGTGAAGTTAATGACACAATGTTCTACTCCTTCTGCACATTTTACTTGTTCCACACGTTAGTTTTACCGGGAAATAAATGAATAAGCAATTGTAAAGGACAGAAGAGTTTGTAAGAGGAAGTAAAAATAAATTGCCTTATTTTGTGAACTTGGCAGAATCTGAACTACAAACAGGAACAAGCTAATGAGATTTGCAGGCTATATATTACACATTTCCACCATCTTGTGTATTTATTTATAACATCTTTTGCCAGGAAAAAATACATTGTTACCTCTTGCTTTCAAATATGTCCTAGTATATATAGCACATAGAGGGGAAGTCAATTAGGTGCGAATTTGGTCCTACGAGGCAAATTCACATTGCGAACTAAATTTGCATTTCAATTCTAAACTCTCATTTCTTTTCTAAATTTTCCTCTTTTTGATCACACCCCCCTGAGCAGGTGAAAAGATAGAGAAAATCCTTACTCTAAGGTAAAAATGTCTGGACTCGCTTCAGAAACCCCCTAATGACTAGGTATTTGGTATTTTTCAGTTAGCTTAATTATCCCAAAATAAGTTGTTGTTTTTTTTTTTTAGCTAAATAATGCACCCCAAATTTTATGAAAAGTATTTATTTCAAGGAAAAACAATTGTTTAATAATTATTTATTTTTTATTCATTTTTAAAGTCGTTTCAAATTACCCCAAAAGCATCTTTTATTTTTATATATTTTTTTGCATTTTCCGTTTAATGTCGTAATTAAACGAAGTTCTACAGCTTTTTACATTTTTTTTATTTATATTTTTAAATGCACAAATCAGCATTTTGACACCTCCTACTTAGTCTTCTATATAATTCTGCTAATGAAGATTTCACTTTTTTGGGGGTCCAGGAAGGTCTTCCCGCTTTTTCATACTATTTTCCTTGTTCGCTTTTTAACAAAATTCGCACACTCCCACTGTGAGTAGTGCGAGTTTGCATTTCTAATTGAGTTGTGCGTATCCCAGATGTGCGCATGAAGGCAAAGTGTGCAAGTTATTTATTTTTGCAAACTCGCAACTAATACCCCTTTCACATCGCTAATGGCAGGTCTCACCCGGGATTTGTGCATGTGTTGATCCCGGGTGCGACCCGCCTAAGACCCCTTTCAGACTGGTGGCCCGACCCGGCATTTGTGCCTGTTCGATAACGTCAACGCCGTCGCTGCTGAGCCAGTGCTTCGAGATGAGATCATCTCCAAGCGACCAGGTCTCCCTATACAGTGAACGGGACCCGGATCGCCTCGACCCGGGTTACCCGTTCACACCGCACTGTGAGCCAGGTTGAACTCATGTTACACCCTGCTTGCTACCCGAGTTGAAATGCCGGGTTGCTCGACCTGGGTTATTTCAACTGGCCCCTTTTCACACTGCACAGCAACCGGGGTTATTTTATGGCAGTGTCAAAGGGGTATAATTGAATTCCCCCCCATAGAGAAACAAATGTTAAAATCACCCTAGTATTTGCTGGCTATTTTTCAGGGCAGTGGTGGTGTATGATGCTATATTTTGGTCTTAACTGTGATCTTTGCTGCTAGGTGATTGCAATTTTCATTTGCATTGAACCCCCCTGGCTAGCTAAGAATGACACCCAGCTTTATAAAAAAAAATTCGGGGGAGAACACTAATTAAAGAATTGATGCTTTGAAGAATTTCAAGTGTCACACTAAATAGACAAATGTAGTTCGATGCTTGATATATACGGGCTGGGTACGTGATACAGACGGTCAGAATACAGACAGTGGCATCCTGACAGTCAGAATCACAGCAGATTTATTTAAGTATTGTAACCCTAACCCTCCCGTCCCGCACCCTAACGCTAAACCTACCCTTAGTGCCTAACCCTAAGTCTCCTCCTGACTCTAATACTTACCTCCTTACCAATCTGTCGTGATTCTTAAGGTGCATATCCACTACACGATATAAATGAATGATAACGACATCGTTATCGTTCATCGTCCACAATATCTTGCAGTGTGTATGCCGTCAATGACCAGCGTTCATCGCCAGAACCTGCTGTCCAACCTGATGATATTGTCAGGTTGTACAGGTTCGGGGATGAGGGAGGTTGCCCACACTGAACGATATATCGTTCAGTGTGGGCTCAATATCCACTGCACAATATAATGAATGATAATGATGTCGTAATCGTTCCTTAATTGTGTAGTGGATATGCACCTTAACAGTCAGAATGCTGCTGTCGATATTGAGACCGTCGGCAACTTGACTGTCAGGATGCCGACTACATCCCATACATACAACTAAATAATGACAAGAACTGTATGTTTACAAGCACTTTGCATTGTGAAAATACAATGAATACATGTATTATTACAGAAAGAGAAAAGATATGTCCAGTGAATAGACAATAGAAGATCTTGATCCAAGGCATGAGAATAATAAACATGAGCTGAAAAGCCGCAAAGTACAATAAAATTCATTTAATGAATGTCTGTTTTTCATATTTGATAGAGAAAGGGAAGACTAGCAGATGTGACCTGGTTGTTCCCAGCTCTAATACGATCAGGGTTGAAAAATAAGTTTAAAAAAAAACCCAACAAAAAAATGTTTTTTTTTGGTTTAAACCAGTTTCTTTTGCATTAATGTTGCAAATGGAAAAAAAATGAATCCTGCTTGTTATATTAATACTGTGAAACATTGCTATGTATTACAAACCTCGATCCATCACATTTTAATGCTTGCTAATTTTGACAATCCAAAGTTATTAGGGTTTGATACGATTTATTTGACAGCTTTCCATAAAACCAATTTTAGACTAAACATAATCAGAACATGCAAAAGCACTTTTCAGAGAAACACACACAAACACAAAAAAGGAGTTAAGTAAATGTCACTGGCATTAAGCATTTCGAATAAAAACACTAGTTTAGAGACCTTTTCAGTTCCCAGTCTGTTTCGAATGAACTAAACCGAAAGAAGAAAAAGTTCTTTCTACACTAGCTGAAGATGCTTGAGCAGTCAGAAGTTGTTTAATAGTGGGAAATACATTAGGGTTAACTTTTTTCAATTGTGCTTTTTTTTGCTTGTCCACCATTCATAAGATGACACTTGTGACACCACAGAGACTAAGGGGTATATTTACTAAAGTGAGTTTTTAGAAGTGGAGATGTTGCCCACAGCAACCAATCAGATTCTACTTTAACATTAAACTAGTACCTTCTAGAAGATAATAGCTAGAATCTGGTTGCTATGGGCAACATATCCACTTTAAAAAAAAAAATAAAAAAATCTTACTTTAGTAAATATACCCCTAAAGGTGTGTAAACATGCAGCGATATTTTGGACGACTTAACGATATCGTTCAGTTTCAGCCCCAAAACGATGAACGATAATTACTAATACGCGCTACCGTTTATAGTTGGTAGTTATCGTTCCTCGCCCAAACCTCTTGTCCAACCTGACGTCAGGTTGAACATGTTCGGGGATGAGGGACGGAGCCCAGCACTGAACTAAAGCGTTCTTGATTTCATTCAGTGTTTGTGCTCAGTGTCGTTAAAATCACTGAGCACACCCCTGCCGGGGACACACGGGACAATGTCGCTCATGGAGCGAATCGTCCCGTGTGTATGCGCCAAGTTTTTCTTTCTACCACTCATCTCAATAGGACTGAAGGTTTTGAAATGAAATACAAAGGTAACCATGGAGATTAAACTATGAGGTATTGCCTATTTTTTGTGTTGGTGTTTACGCTTTAAGATTGAGAATGTTAGCTGTGGTTTTTTTTCTTCCAGCCCTATGGGATTGATTGGGGAGAAGTCTTAGCATATATATCTGCAGATCGAGTGATCTGCAGATATATCTGTAATGATGGTCGTTCATATACATTGTACAACTATCATCTTCCAGGCAGCCGTGGTCCTGCTGGCCAGGTGGTGGGTCCGCCCCCCTTCCCGCGGCTGCCGCTGCATGTGTATGGGCGATCGTACACACTTACCGATGGACAGATATATCTGCAGACATCTGTCCATCGGCTGTGCAGCACAGCCGACGCGATATGTCGGTGAACGACGTCGTTCAGACATATCGCTAGTATACACTGCTGATGGGCACCAGATATATTGGCCGATCAGTTTATTGCCCAATATATCTGTCAGTGTGTACCCAGCTTTAACATGATGCACGGCAGATTTAGCACCTCTCTTATCTGGTTCACCCTCCCTATATCTTTATGGTGTGTGATTTACTGCATTGGTTTAGCTTACTCATATAAAGACCACAAGCAACAAGAATGTGGAATAATACCAGAAACGGCGTTGTGCCTGTAGTCACAGCATAATAAAAAATCCAGTGTGGTTTTTTTTTTGGGAGAAAAAAAAACCCCCATTTGGTTTAAACTGAGGTGGTTTGAGCCAACCCTGAATATGATGAATAAATAATAAAAGATGGTATCTCTATCCATAGCATATTCATATCCTGGCAGTTCACTTCATTCATACCCTGTTGCTAGCCAGTGCATGCATTAGAGTTTATTGCAAACCTGCTTATGTACAGGAGTGAGGTATTTGCCATTGAGGCTGGAAAATAAGTAAGTACTGTAGTTGGAGCAGTGAGTGCAGGCATGAAGTCAGTATGACCACAGGGAGTATAGGCATGTAGTGAATGACTTGGGGAACTTAAAGGGCATATACATTTTTGTCTGTCTTTACCCACCACATGAAAGAATCGGGGGGAAAAAGGTTCCTCCTAAAAAGAAAAAAAAGAAAAATCCAAAAGTGGACTTGTCCATTAATGGCAGGAGTAGCAGACTCTTATTGGAGCTAGTAGGTCAGACCGCTAAGCAGAGGCGGAAGTTGTTATGTGGAGGAATGAGAGTGAGGCAGCTGTGTAAGGACCTGCTATGAGTATAATGGCAGTGCTCATAGAGCGCACACGGAAACACAAACTGAGTGATTGAGGGAACTTGGGGAACATGATAGGAGACTTGTGACACAAGGGGGGTGATCATGTCTGTCCATTAATGTATTGTATGTTTTTGGGGTGGCTGTACATGTAATGTGTGTTACAATGTGCTGTGCATGTGAGTTTTTGGAAAGGTATATTTTTAACAGAAGTGTGACCATGGGAAAAAGCTGTCTATAATGTCATTTGTATAAAATGTTACGTTAGTAATATGATGGAATGGCCACATCATTTGGGTAATTTATTTTTGTACAAATGTAGCTACCGAACTTCCCCCTCTGCACCTTCAAAGTCAACTTTAAACTATGCAAAACTTTGGTGAAAGTCTCCTTGTGCACCAACCACCTGGGGATCTATTATGTTTATTCAACATTAAAATATCTGCAGTCCCTCAATGCTGTCATTATGTTATAATGACGGTGCTGTTTATACTGTCCGCTACAAGAAACATGTTACATTTGGTCATACTGAATATGAAAGAAGACCACAGTGTGTTGTGTACCATAGCAGCCAATTAGAAATGAAATCTTTTGTAATACGGGTTTAGAAAATGAACTTTTCATAATTTGCTGTAGGATACAGCACATTTGTAAACAGTTGTTGTTAAATAAGTAAACTAGTGGTGGAAAAAAAAAATATAAGTGTACCAGTTGTACAGGACTTTTTAGGACAATATTACCACATGCTTTTGTGGAAGGTTCTAGAGCTGTTTGATATATATATATTTTTTTATCCCTTGTTCGCATAACGTTTGTATAGCTTATTGAATTCTTTAATTAAAAAACAAAAAGGTAATACTAATTATCGCAGTTGTAAGACACGCAATAAGATGCACTGGCTTTATACCTGTAGTCCAGTGTCCAGAAAGCATCCAAACAAGGCATTTAAAAGATTGCAGAGCCTTGCATGTGTAATGTGAGCATATGTGGGCGGCATCCATAGCTTGCATTCTTCCAGATTCTTCATTACTCATTTATTTTAGTATGGAGATATATACTGAATTTTTTTTTTATTATGTATGAATCTCAATTCCTAAAAATCACAGATCTGTTGGAAATTCAAATCCCTCCATCTGTTTTATAGTTAGAATTGTTATATATTATAGAGTACTTTTTTTCCTTAATAAATCCACTATATTTCCTCCTTCTAAAACCTAAAAGGACAAATGTTCTTCTGCTCTCTCCTCCACTTTCAGTATTCTGTGACCTTGGATTGTGTAAATGACATGCAACATATTTATTTTCTTACTGTGTAAATGAAAGCTGTATCCATTACATTTCCTACTTGATGGGCACTTCCATTAGGAGCCTGCTCAGGGACTGAAGGGTGTAAAGCAACTATTATTGGTGTAACATTTTTGAATACACGCAATATGCCGTAGAAATGTTGCACAAACAGAAAAATACACTGCGTTAATGTGCTCCTTGCTTTGCCCAACAACAATGCTTCTTCCACAGCTTGTCTGTCTCATCCACCTTTTGCACCTTCTCTGGTGTGACTTACTGAGTACTTGTAGTGCTGCCCAGTGGTGCTGAGTATTATGTGACGCCAGGTTTTATTTGCTCATCATGTGACTACACTAAATGTAGGCACACATTTGACCATCGGCTGCTCTCTCCCCTACCCCGGACAAAATCTTCCCCACCACAAATACTGCAAAAGATCACATTTGTCATGGACAGGGGAATCCTCATGGAGACACATTGCTGGCCAATGGGCCTGATTCAGACCCGGTCGCAAGCGCTGAGCGCTCGCAACCGGGTCGATGGTGGACCAGAGCACATTCGCACGACGGAGCCGGCTACTTCGTGCGCATGCTCGAGACCCAGATAGTGACGGGCACTCCGTCGCTCCGAGTCTCTCGATGTTGAGTGACAGCTCGCCCCCTCTGGTGGGCGGGCCGGGGGGGTGGCTGCCCAAACAGAGGCATTCCCATGAGAACGCCTGTCGTTTGGGGGCGGCCCCACTGACATCACAGCTTCCGACTCTGTTAGAGCCGAAAGCTCTCTGGTGCTTGCGGCTGCGAGACCCTACCACAAGGGTCTCGTCGCAAGCCCAATGGTCACAATGGTCTTGACCATCGCGACCATCATCATGGCCGCTCGCTGCAGCTATGCGAGCTGCCAGGAACTCCGTTCTAAAAAAAAAAAAAAAAAAAGCCCGGCCCTGATTCAGAGCGAGCGCTCTGTCAGAGCGACCGGGTCTGAATCAGGGCCAATGTGTGGTCATTTATCCAAAATTAGCACTGTGTTTAAAAGTTGCATAAAGAGTAGTCTCCTTTCCCCTGTAGACAAACATGCTGCTTTTTGTGAGTACAGGTGTGCTTTACTTTTTTGCAAAACGTTTACAATGCTACAAAATCCGCACAGTGAAGCAAGTGGAGGGCTGTATAGATGACTTATTAATCAAGGTGAATAATCAATCTTCAGTCAATGGGGAATTTACAATGTTTGCGTCGGAGGCTTTAGCTACTAGGCACCCGACAGAGCAATTGAATAGTTGCTCCACTCGGGCGTGATAGCTGCAGATGCCGGCATTTCTGCTTGCACTCTCCTGATGACTCTTTGGGTGCGACTTGTGCAATAAGACATCGGCGCCCAAAAACCGTTGTATATCTCACCCTGATCTCTTTAGACGGGGGATGAGGTGTGATAAAACAATTGAATCGCCCCCAATAAAGTAGACACTTGACTATCTAGTTTGTTTTATATGCATTATTATTTAGACTATGCCTACATCAAAATAATACCAATGTTTCAAATGACAGTCAAAGTTGTATGAGATAGACATGTTGTACAATATAATTACTGTAGCTGTTAGACAGCACTCAGTTATTTCTTCTGATTTTCTTGTGCTAGTGTTGATGCACTCTTTTGATGTCCTTTGTCTAGTCCACAATGTCACTGTGCCATGAATCAGTTTGGTTTGCATATGTGATGTCATTTAGAGAAGGACCATGATGTAGCATGAGTTATGGTGCGTACACACGTAGCGATTTAAAAGGATAACAATACTGGATCAGAACCTCTATACACACCTTCCTATTCCTTCTAATATCCTACCTGTACCTTCTAATATCCTGCCTATACCTTCTAAGGATGACGATAATTTGCGTACGCAGCCATACAGTAAATTAAGACTTAAGACTTGGAATCTGCGGTTCCAACGCACAAGTATTATTCAAGTAAAAGTACAGTCAGTTACACGCAATTGATCCAGACACAATTTAGGCGCAAAGGAATTATACAGACCCAAGTACAGTATACATACGCAGCGCTTCCGGTACCAGGTGTTAGGCATCAGCAAGAAACCCCTCGTCTATCAGCATTCAGCACGAAGACTACAAACCCAGTGTTGGAGCACACATATTTATACCCCCCAGGAATAGACGTTTGCAATAGAGACGTTTGTTGCTGATGCTATTGGTTCCCACGGGGGATCCATCTGTTACGGAGCATTTAACAGGCTGGTTCAAATAGACTCACCCAGCCTCTAACAACTGGGGGTCTCTGCCCTCCCGCCCCCTGCAACATCATAACAGTTAATACATTTTGTTGCTTGAAGTCTCTGCGGTCCATAACTCGAGAATGCATGATGCGATCTCCCCACCGATATCACCGGAATACTGTGGACAGAGTACGCATCAGTACAAAACCAAACACTGCTTTCTTAGCATGTATAAAACCTTAGTTATCAAATATCCTTATTTCACAGCATTTATACTAACTGAACCAACTTAAATCTTATACCTTAAAGCTAATGGAACCTTATAAGTGAATATGTAATGTGTGAGTGTACGGGGTTTGATATGAAGACGCTAGTTATCTGGGGACAGATGCGTGCGCATTTAGCTACTAAACGGTGTTTTCATTCGGGGTCTTGTGCATTCGCAAATATGCGACTAGTTAACAGCGCTATTATGCATATTATTGTGTATATGAGAAATGATGGAAGATACAATCGCATGGTGCTAATAGTATTATCGCCACATGTACTAAAGTGAGTTTATCCAAAATGGCGCTTACGTGGCCATTCGCAAAATGGCGTCTTGCGATCTCATTTCCAAGATGACGTCTTGCGGCCAGTCGCAAGATGGCGTCGCTGCGATTCAATTTTAAACTGAACTTGTCTCAGCCAATTACTCAGCTTCGACAAGGACGATTTGAAAGATATCAATATCGTGATCTTTCAAATCGTTCTTTTAATTGGTCCCTACAAACTTACCTTCGACCAGTGATGCGGGGCCACGTATGGACGATAGCGATATCGGCCATGCATGCCAGTCAACTTGCTCGATTTTGAGTATGTTACTATAGGGACCTGCGATCGATCGCGGATTACTATAGTCGGCGGTAAGTTGGTGCAGTGCTGGATGATCGATATTGATCATCCAGCATACCAGGGAAGGTGCATAGCGATCTGCCAGCGATATCGTATCGGTGGCAGATCGCTACTTGTATACGCACCATTAATGAATAGAAATTGATGGCTTTTATTTTATTTGTCATTCAATATGTGCACACGATTCAAAATAAGCTACTTGTGACTGCACTGAAACAGGTTGTCTGCTCATCCTCCTCCTGCATCTTACCTGACGTGTCCAAGGACCCCAATATGCTGGTGAGGAATCGGGCATCAGGTGCACGCATTTTAATGTCTCATTCTTGTGTAAACCTTGTTAGTCTTAATCCGCTGTCCTGCTCTACCATCGTTTGTGATATAGTACATTCACAAATACACACTCCTACCGACAATTATCTTGTATTTTGAACATCAGTGTAAAGTTGTACGGTCAAAAGAGCCTGTAATCTTTAGGAATCACCAACAGAACACCTGTGTACCTTTTTATGTTAATTGTCGTGGCTGTATATTTGGGAATTACACAACTTGTGTAGTGTATTGCATTGTGGTCAGATCAGTAGTGTAGCCTACTGAGAACAGAGCAAGGCCCTGATTCAGACCCGCTCGCTGCCGGAGGCAGCTCGCAGGTCTGATGGGCGTTTTATTTGGGGTCCGGCCTCCTGGCCACTCGCTAAGCTGTGTGTGACCACCCACAGCTTTTGCGAGCGGCCAGGTGATGGTCGCGATTATGGCGACCATCGGGCTTGCAACAAGACCCTTGTGGTAGGGTCTCATCTGCCGCAAGCCCCAGTGAGCTTCCTGCTCAAATAGAGCAGGAAACTCACTACTGACATCATGAGTGATGTCGGTATGGCCACCCACAAACAGCAGGCGTTCCTTCAGGAACGCCTCCATTTGTCCAGCCACCCCCCCCCCTCCCCGCCTACAAAATGTCGCGAGCTGTCGATCAACATCGACAGCTGCCCCGTTTGTAGCAAGCCCCGGAGCGAGCGAATTGCTTCGGGGCTCACACACATGCCATACGTGCGCACTGCCCGGCCATCGACCCGCTTGCGAGCGGGTGTTAATCAGGCCCCAAATCCCAAGCCTGCTTTGTCCAGGGTTCATATGCTACTGACATTGCACTTCTAATAATAATAAGCAACAGATCACTACTTCATAATTTCATCCCAATAGAAACACTAGTAATTGCATAACTCTAGACTAGAGGTATACAATTACTATTGTTTTTTTGGGATGAAATTGTGAAGTAGTGATCTGTTGCTTATTATTATTAGTGCAATGTCAGTGTCACTGTATGTCACGAGGCTCAATCATATCATCTTCTAAATTTTTATCTGTCTGGTCCATGTGTGCTCCATAAAATACTAGTCCTCAAAGCAGCAATATCTTGATCACTGTGAGGACCTGCTACGTTTGTACTCAAGGTACTAAACACTAGTTCTACCAAAACCTTTCATTTTCTTTCTGCTCGCGATCAGCCGATGTGTACGATTTATGTACGATTTCCCATGAAACTCTCCCCGGCAACTCTGCACACGATATGCACACAATTTGGTGTCCAATCTTCATACGATCTCTCCTGCATCCAGACTTTCACAGTGTATTGTATCCTAGATTGTCAGATCTGCCCTACAGCACGGCAGATCTGACGATGCGATGTGCGACCAGCGGGGACGCGCATTGCATCTTGATCGTGAGTGGGGACTCACGATTTCTGCATATTTTACACGATCTGTCGTTCCAATGCTTCGGAATCAGCCAGATCGGGTAAAATCGCTATGTGTGTGGGCACCTTCAGCCTGTTCAATGACACTGGTAATGCCAAAGAGTCTGGTTATGTCCACATTACTCTGCCCTTGTCTTATCTGACACTCAGATACATGGTTTCTATGTACAAACAGAACACTTACATGTCTAACCATGCAGTTTTGTAAGCTGTAGCCATCTTCTCCAATGTTTATAATTCTAATGGTGCATACACACGGTCAGATTTTCTGTCAGATCTGAACGATAACTAATTTAAAAAATCTCCCTTCTGTTACAGGCGTTGTTAATAGTCGTCTTCCTCAAAAGTCATCCATCCAGATGTATCCGTTTATATAGAAATAAATGATATGAGGAGGAAAAATGTGTAGTATCTTCTAATAAATCATAAATTATTAATGATATATTGAAATTGGTGCCCAAACGTTATTTGTATGAGTATATCCTTAGAGTGTAATAACTTGTTTCAGTACATAAACCAACACATAGATTACTAGCGTATTAATATGTACCCTATAAAAGTTTCTGTTCATACAAGTTCACTAGAAGGCGTACCTCCCTTCTATGGGTGAGGTGTAATATAACGTACTTATAGGTTTTGTATTTAACCAGATGTCAAAGAACACGCACATAACTTACACGTGTACGATGTTATAAGAAACCTATAAGGGTATCTTTAATCTCCATAACTCTCATACTTCAATAATATTCCATATGGATGCGTACCCATACTCACGATTAGTGGTGCATGAAAGTTCTTATCAAGGTATCTTTTTAATTCTCCATACAGAGTCTCCAAACAAATCTCAAGTAAAATATGTGGATTTTTTATTCAAAAGTAAACACAGCAAAAAAATTGAAGCTATTTAAAAATCGTCAATATAGTCTTTTAAACAAAGGGGTACCAATTCCCCTGAAAAAATTATTTTCTTTTTCCAGCACAGTGCAATAGGATAGGTGCTTACAAAGATGTTTCTGAGATATGTGCAAAAAAAGTTTGTGATAGCGCAGGTGCCGGCTCCAGTACAATCACAGCGATGGTATAAAAAATATATACAGGAACAAAAAGCACATACCTCTTACTCAGTGTCACTGCAAATAAGAAGGGAGATAGTCCGCACAAGTAATGTAATGTTAAATTGTTTGGTTATAATAGAATAGAATTAGAAAATACCAACATAATAGTCTATCACATCAAATAAATTCTGGATGACATTGGGTTGGTGGTGCACCCCAAATTTGTGCAAAACACATATGACAAAGTTTGGGTGGAGAACGAAAACTTAGAAAAAAGACAAATATGTCTGACTGGGCGCACTCTTAAAACAGTATATATAAAGAGAAATAGAAAAATAGGAATTAATTAAAACTTAACTTTTAATGAAAATCAATTACGAAGGCAAAATCTCTTCACCGTATTAGATCACACTTATTTATGGGCCTACGTATAGATACAATGATCAATATATGTAGATGTTGAGTCAAGGTGATACATACACAATAATTGTTGTGTTTCCTGCGAGGAAAGTCTAGGCACAGAAAGCATGGGGTGATATACAATATATGAGATATGTCTATTATAATTAGTCCATGCTAAAAGGCATAATGCAGGAAAGGATGGCGAAAATAAATGTTTAAGTGAAAGGATCTCTAAAGTCCTGTTTTGTGATTGAAGTCCACAATGGACACAGGAACACCACACATAACACACATCAAATATGACTGACAAAAAATAATAAATAATGAATCAATTCTATACGAATGATATGTACAGTGTCAGTCAATATGATCGCTACTGACACTAGTTATCGTTGATTGGTGAAGTCTGCAATGGACACGGAGACACCATACACAAAAAGCATCAAACATAAAATGAATCAATGCAGTGCGTTTGATATATATGAAGTCAAACGGTAGGATCGCCACCGATACCACTCACTGTTAAATTCTCCCAATATTAATAGTTATTATTAACACAGATAATTGTAAAACTATTAATTAACAAGGTACAAGACCAGGCTAGACCTCAAAACAAAGGGGTCTAAAACATGGGTGTATAGGAATAATGTTGGGAGTCACATGAGTGGAGAGAAACAGTAAAGTCTGAGGTGAGAGAAACGCTCTAAGTCTCTTCTGCTGTTCCCAGTCAATCAAACTGGAAATGAGAGAGTGACAATGGCGTACCCTCAGATGAAACAACAGAAAGGCACTTCTGCTTTCTGAGGTGTAGCTGTGTCTGAGCCCTGATACCGCTGGGCATTGCAGGGGGAGTCACTTGCTAAGAACTCAGATGAGAGAGCGCATCTGAGCGATAGTGAAAATACCTGTGTCAGAGGTGATTTGGCTGAAGTGTGGTGTGTGTGAGATCCAGGAGCTGAATGCTGTCACCGCAGGACGCGCGTTTCGCCGGGAGGGCTTGATCACCTGGTCATGTCGTGTCACTGCACCTATCCTTAGTGCCTCCAGGACCAACGCGTTTCGGGATCAAAATTCCCTTTATCAAGGTTTGGAGGTGCTGCTCCAGGTGTCCCTTTATATAGTGATCGTCTGTAGTAAAATTATTAATAATTTACTACAGACGAGGCGAGGTTCAGGAAGAGGTTCAGTTTCCGGATGAAGCGGAACCTATATCACAGGGCGTAGATGCATTAATCACTTCAGTACGCCAGGCTTTACACACAGAGGACTCAGAGGTGTCTTCTAAACCGACTATTTTTGGTAAGAGATTTAGACAGGCTGTCACTTTCCCAGCTTCGGAGGAATTGGATGATATCCTAACCTCAGCGTGGAAACACCCTGATAAGAGGTTTCAAATCTCTAAGAAAATGTTATCCTATTATCCATTTCCACCAGATAGTAGAAAATTATGTGAAACTCCCCCAGCTGTAGATCCCTCAGTATCCCGTCTTTCTAAAAAGACTGTGCTTCCCGTTCCGGGAGCTGTTTCTTTAAAGGAGTCCTCCGACAGAAAGCTGGAAAACACGCTAAAATCCATTTATACAGTGGGAGGAGTGTCACAGCGTCCAGCACTGGTTAGCTGTTGGGTTAATAAAGCTGTCGAAGCCTGGGCTACTCAGCTTGCAGAAGGTCTCAGGTCAGGATTGCAGACTGAAGATCTCATTCAGCTGGCTGAGCAGATCGCAGAATCGGCCGCTTTCCTTGGGGAAGCTTCTAAGGACATGTGTGGCCTTTCGGCTAGATCTTCGGCTTTAGCTATATCAGCCAGAAGAGCCCTTTGGCTGCGTCAATGGCACGCAGATGCAGAGTCCAAGAGAGCTGTAGAAGCTCTTCCTTTTACCAGAGAATTTCTTTTCGGGGTGGAGTTGGATAAGTGGATCTCACAGGCTACCGGGGGGAAATCCACTTACCTACCATCTGCGGCTCCCCCTCCTAGGCAACCTTCTGCAGGTCCTTCCTTTCGTCCCCCCGGCAGGTTTAGTGGATGCTCCAGGGTAGCTCCGACTTTCTCCCGAGGGTCCAGAGGCCGTGGTAGAACTGCGACATCAGCTTCATCCGGGTCCCAGCAGGACAAGACAACAGCAAAGCCCTCCGCATGACTCGCTCATTTCTCAGTTGGGAGATCTGAGGGTGAGAGCTCATCTTTTACACTTCAGGGAAGTGTGGATCAAGTCTTGCCAGGACGCCTGGGTCAGGGACATCATTACACACGGTCTGAAGTTGGACTTCAGAATAGATCCACCTTCTCGTTTTTTCAGAACCGGTTTACCACTGGCATCAGAAAAGAGGGAGGTTACTCTAGAAGCAATACAGAAGCTGCTGTTGTCCCAGGTGGTAGTGGAAGTTCCGACCCATCAGAGAGGTCAGGGTTTTTATTCCAGCTTGTTTGTGGTGCCCAAGCCGGACGGCTCTATGAGTCTCAATCTCAGGGATCTTAAACCCTTATCTTCGAACCTTCAGGTTCAAGATGGAGTCTCTTCACTCTGTTATAGCAGGACTCGAGAAAGACCAGTTTCTTGTGTCCCTAGACATAAAGGATGCCTACCTCCACTTCCCTATTTGGCCTCCTCATCAAGCATTTCTTCGATTTGCGGTCCTAGACTCGCATTGGCAATTTTAGGCCCTACCTTTCGGTCTTTCATCGGCACCAAGGGTGTTCACAAAGGTCATGGCTGTCATGATGGCTCTACTGCGATATCAGGGGGTAGTCATTGTTCCATATTTAGACGACCTACTGATCAAGGCTCCGTCAGTAGTTCGATTGTTAATAGACATTCAGTTAACCCAGAACCTTCTTTTGCAACACGGGTGGATCTTAAATTTCAAAAAATCCTCCTTGACTCCGACACAACGTCTGCTGTTCCTGGGCATGATATTGGACACGGCGGAACAGAAGGTTTTTCTGCCTCAGGACAAGGTCTCCTCCATTCAAAGCATGGTGCGTCTGATTTTGCGGCATCGCAGAGTATCAGTACATCTCTGTATCCGCCTGCTGGGAAAGATGGTGGCGACCTTCGAGGCGATTCAATATGCACGATTTCATGCCCGCCCCTTTCAGTTGGACCTTCTTTCTCAGTGGTCAGGATCCCACCTATTTCTCCACCAGCGAGTCCTCTTGTCTCCCCAGACGAGAACATCTCTAATTTGGTGGTTGAATCCCTCGCACTTGCTGGCAGGACCACGGTTCGCAGTATGGGATTGGATTCTCCTCACCACAGACGCAAGCCTAAGAGGGTGGGGAGCAGTGACCCGGGGAAGACATTTTCAGGGGCACTGGACTCAAAGGGAGGCAGGTCTACCCATAAATATTCTAGAGTTGAGAGCAATATTTTATGCTCTCCACCTGGCGCTGCCTCTGTTGCAGGGTCAGGCAGTCCGAGTACAGTCGGACAATGCCACAGCGGTTGCCTATATCAACAGACAGGGCGGCACCAAGAGCAAAGCCGCCATGAAGGAAGTAGGCAGAATCCTGCGTTGGGCAGAAAAATTCGCAGTGGCAATCTCTGCCATCTTCATTCCAGGTGTGGAAAACTGGGAGGCCGATTATCTCAGTCGGCAAGATATTCATCCAGGGGAATGGTCGCTCAATCCTCAGGTATTTCACCAACTAACTCTCTGGTGGGGTCGGCCACAGGCCGATCTCGTGGTATCGAGGTTGAACCACAAATTACCAATTTACTGTTCCCGGACCAGGGACCCACAGGCAGCAGCAGCGGATGCCCTGACAACACAGTGGAGGTTCCACTACGTATACTTATTCCCTCCTTTCCCGCTAATTCCTCACTTACTTCAGAGAATCAAACGCGAGAATGTCAGAGTGCTGTTCATAGCACCGGATTGGCCCAGAAGAGCGTGGTACTCGCAGATAAGGAATCTGTTGGTGGACGAGCCGTGGCCGCTTCCTCTTCAAGACCACCTCCTGCTTCAGGGGCCGTTTATTTATCAAGACTTAAGGCGGCTTCGTTTGACGGCATGGCTACTGAAAGGGCCGTTCTTAGACAGAAGGGAATCCCGTCACGTGTAATTCCTACCATGATTAGGGCTCGTAAGGAGGTTACGTCTCAGCATTACTATCGCATATGGAAAGCTTATATCACTTGGTGTGAAAGACGCAATTCACCTCCATCAGTTTTTAAGGTATCACGTCTACTTCTGTTCCTTCAGGCTGGCTTAACGGCAGGCCTTCATCTGGGTTCCTTTAAAGGTACAAATATCCGCGTTATTCATTTTCTTCCAGAGGAAATTGGCCTTATTACCGGATGTCCAGACTTTTCTACAGGGAGTAGTCAGGCTTCAGCCTCCTTTTGTGTCTCCTACAGCACCATGGGACTTAGATTTGGTATTGGCTTTTCTCCAGTCTGAAACTTTTGAGCCGCTTCAGAGGGTGGAGTTGAAGTACTTAACTTGGAAGGTGGTTCTCCTTCTGGCACTCGCCTCAGCGAGGCGGGTCTCTGAACAGGGGGCCTTATCATGCCGTCCTCCTTATCTCATTTTCCATGAAGATAGGGCTGAATTACGCACACACAAATCCTTTCTTCCAAAAGTATTCTCTGCTTTTCATATAAATCAACCAGTTGTGGTCCCTGTGTTTAAGGATGACTCTCCAGCTTCTAGATCCTTAGATGTGGTCAGAGCGCTCCGGATTTATGTCGACAGGACTGCTTCGCTCCGTAAATCGGATGTTTTGTTTGTTTGTTTTGATTTGGCCCGACCAGGTTGGCCGGCTTCAAAACAGACTATTTCCAGATGGATTCGTCTGACTATTAAGCAGGCTTATGTGGGGGCTTCCAGGCAACCACCGGTTTCTATTACAGCGCATTCTACGCACTCGATAGGTCCTTCATGGGCGGCTGCTCGTGGGGTTTCTTTAAACCAGCTTTGTCGAGCAGCCACTTGGTCCGGCAAGCACACGTTTCTTAGATTCTACCGTTTTGATACTTTTGCGGCCTCTGCTTCTGAGTTTGGCCGTGCAATTTTGCAGGGTTCTCAGCGCTTTCCCACCCGGGATGTGAGCTCTGGGACATTGTACTGAGGCTCCAGTGTCCCCCAGTGGATGAAGGAGAAAATAGGATTTTGGTACTTACCGATAAATCCCTTTCTCCGATTCCACAGGGGACACTGGACGCCCACCCTGCGCTGCTCTACCTGCATTTGTTACTTTTTCCACATTCAGACGGTTGTTTGTTACTGTTGTCTGATTGGAATGTTAGTTTGTTTTTTTCTTAACCTTCTTTATATATGAATGTTGTGGCTTCTCTGTTTCCTTCTCCTTACTTTCCAGCTCCTCTCGGGCACAGTTGTTTAGACTGACCTGGGGGGGGGGGGTATAGAGGGGGAGGAGCTAGCTACCATTCAAGTTTTTTTTATTAAAGGTGCCAGCTCCCGGCTAACCCACTTCTATACCCCATTGTACTGAGGCTCCAGTGTCCCCTGTGGAATCGGAGAAAGGGATTTATCGGTAAGTACCAAAATCCTATTTTAGGGGTGCAGGTTTAAAAAAATAGCCTGCAGCCCTGGGAGTGTCCTCTAAAAGTAATCTGTGTCAAAAAAAATAAAAATAAAAAATTCTCAGGACACCCAAAAAAATGTACTTTCATTTTGGGGGCAAAAAATAATATATTGGGGAACAAAGTTTTAAACTAGCGAAATTGATTCAGTGGGGGTTCCAAGTATGCGGCAGGTTTTTTCTAGAATGCTGGTGGTAGCGGCAGGTGGATTTTTGAAGAATTTAAAAAAAAAATTACTTTAGGGACTTAAAAATATGTTTGCACCCATTTCCGTGAACCCAAAATTTGATGGGCATAGTTATTTTTACCAAAAATAAAGATAAATGCTAGTCTCCACTACTTCTTCACAGGCGCATTTATGCACCTGCCGCGGCTATTTAAAAACCTGACTTACCTTCAGCAGGCCAAATCGGGGGTACCCATAGTGATCCCCCCCCCATGTCAGACCATCTTTAGAGGGGTGCCAGAATAATTTCCCGAAAATTCACAGGACTTTTCCATACTTACCTTTCTGCCGGGTCCCGTTTTTGCCGGATCCTAATTGAATACGGGGATACACGGGCACGCGCCCGATACTTTATCCCTGCAAAAAACGCCGATGAGGGCTTAAAGTCCGACCTCTGACTTTTCGCCCCATATTGAATATATCCCTAAGCATCTTGCTAAACTAATTCATCTTTTCATTCAGCGGAGTCTATGCATCTGCTCTTGTATAATAATGGCTCTCACTGAGCCTTTTGGCGGCCACACAAAAACTATAGGCGGTGGTTTGCTCTGACGAGTGAATGCTTAGCATCTTGCACTGGTTGTAGTTAACTGGTCGACAGTCAAACTGTCGACAGCAGAATGTTGCCGGCAGATTGCTGACATGATAAAAAATACTTTAAATAACCTTACTACTGCGTTGGCATTTTGTGCACAACATTTTGACTATCTGCAACATAACTGTCGACCACATTTACCAATCGCTTGTACACCTATGGATTGTAAGCTTGCGAGCAGAGCCTTCCTACCTATATATCTGTCTGTTATTACCCAGTTTTGTTCTATTAATGCTTACAATTGTAAAGCGCAACGGAATATGCTGCGCTATATAAGAAACTGTTAATAAATAATAAAAAAATAAAATGTGTTATAGCGGCACGTTAAGTGCCACTTTATCGCTTCCTGCTTCGCCTCTTTACCGAGGCGAAGCAGGGAGCACTAACGATGAGATGTATGAACATCTCATCGGCCGGAGCGGGGGAGTGTTAACTCCGCCTTCCGGCGATCACCGCTAGAAACCACAACGCATCAGCCCTGATAACGCTTCGGAGCTTCATACATCTCCCCCCATTGTCTTTTGGTGGTTTTAGTTGTGTTTATGGCTAGAATGCAGTTAGAACTGATATTCTAATTGGGATCCTTGATAACACATTCTCAGGGACATGCTGCAATGTAGGTCCGTTCAGTGCTACATTTTGTAATAAGTATTTTTATGGTAACCGTAATAACTACAGTATATATGGAGCTAAAATATGGAGGCCAAGTGCATGTATTTATTAGTGTATTTCAGTCCTAATTAAACTGTAAAACCATCAAAATAGTGACCCTTTGTAGGATTTATCATTAACTGTATGGAAGCATTAAAGTGCTGATAGCAATGGCATCCAACTTCATTGTATTTTTTTTTTTTTTTTTATAGGTTTTTATTCATTGAACATGGGAAGGTGATAGAGCTATAAAATATTTGCTTACATATATATCCCAATGAACTCTGCTTGTTTGGGTTTACAATCAGAAATCTGTGGACAGATTGTTCTGTATTGATGAGAAAGTTTGATGGAGCCACTGCACACATAGGGTCTCATTCAGACCCGGTCGCAAGCGCTGAGCTCTCGCAACCGGGACGATGTTAAGGCCCTGCGCACGCACAGCGGCCGCACTGCGCGTGCGCATGCCCCGGAGCGAGAGAGAAATTCTCTCGCTCCGGAGCTCACTACAAAAGGGGCGGCTGTTGATGTTGATCGACAGCTCGCCCCGTTTTGTTGGGCGTGGGGTGGCTACACAGACGGAGGCGTTCCTGACGGAACGCCTGCCGTTTCGTGGGCGGCCGCACTGACATCAGCAGTGATGTCAGTGGGGAGCTTCCTGCTCGATCAGAGCAGGAAGCTTCCTGGGACTTGTGGTTGCCGAGACCAACCTTAGGGTCTCGTCGCAAGCCCCGATGGTCGAGATGGTTTTGACCTTCGCGACCATCACCCTGGTCGGTCGCTGAAGCTGTGGGTGGTAACCTACAACTTGGCTAGCGACCAGGAGGCCGCACTAAAAAAAACAAGTGGCCGCCCTCATTCAGAACGAGCGCTCGCTTCTTCCGACCGCATCTGAATGAGGGCCATAGTGAGGTCAGTGCTGCTGGCCAGGCTGATGCATCACCTGTTGTGTGCACTGTCTTCTGTCTCAGATGTGTGCTTATAACTCCATCACAGGGTGACAAATGAAACGGAGAAGTTTGTAGTTTTATTATGTCTAGGTGATTGTAAAAACCTTTTTAGGTGATGATCAATATAAAATTACTATTAACAGTGAGGCCTTATTTGGCCTCATGAGTCTCAGAACCCCCATTGTATCTTCAGACGCTGCATTATTTTTAGAACTTAATTTTTAACTTAGGCAAATTACCTCTGCAACAGTAGAAGCAGTTCCTCTTTTTGTAAAAATTGCATTTAGGGGTTCTTATCACCCAGCACTACTTCCTCATCTGCCTAAACTCCTTCTGCTTGGTAGTGAGAAGTGCCAGAGTATACATCCTGTGGCAGCTGTCCATTATCCCTCTTGTGAGGGGTGTAGTCTTTCTGATATTCAGGTGCGTCAGAACCAGCTTTTGAACCTAGCCCGCAACCATTAGAAAATACATGAACGTGCACCTTCCTTTTTTGTTATGTCACATGATGCAAATAACATGAGATCACTCATGAAATGGAATGGGTCAGGCAATATTTCAGGCATCCTGTTTGTCAGTACTTAGTAACATGTCCTTTGGCACCACTTTAAATTGTTGCCTTTGAGAAAACTTAGGCTGGGGTACACACTACACCTGGGGTGTCAAATATTCGGGGCTCCAGCTGCAGTGGAACTACACGTCCCAGCCTTCATTGCCACAATTTTGCTATTAGAGCATGCTACAACTGTGGCAGGGCATGCTGGGATATGTAGTACCACAGCAGCTGGAGGGCCGTATGTTTGACACCCCTGCACTACACGATATGTGAACCCTACAACGCCACAATGCATTGTGCTGTGCATACACACGCCACGATACATTGCACTGTCTGTACACACTGCACGATGCAGCGGACAATGGTGCGGTGTCGTTCCATGCTGCACATAGCAGCATGGCGTCATTCATCTCATCGCCTCGTCTGCTGCGATCGGGCATAGTCACTTTGCTATCCACACGATATATATCGTTCCGATCAGCGTCAGAATGAGATATCGTGTGAGGGATCACATTGTGTATATCCAGCTTTAGAGTTTTTCTTTTGGTTTAAAAATATTTCCCCACACTTCCTTGCAGACGTATGATAATGTCTCCCTATATGTGCTGTATGTTCAGATCTCCCCACAGATTTTCAGGAAAAATATTAAAAACCGGACACTGCGCAGGCCAATCCAAAACTTTTAATATTTAATTCCTGTGAGCAGTATATTTTGGATCTTCATCTTGTTGAAATATCCAACTTCATTTCAGCTTCAATTTCTTATGGTGTACACACGGGACGATTAAAATGTACGATATGAACGATAACGATATCGATCATAGAGTTATCAATCATATCGTGCATTTTTTGGTCCCTTCCAACCCACCAACGACCTGCAATGCGCGGGCACGTATGGATGATGGATGATAACGATATAGTCCATTGCCCATGCATGCAGGCCAACCTTGTTGATATCGATCAGGTTACTATAGGGACCCGCGATTCGTTGGCCATCATTGATGGTATGCTGTATGATCGATATCGATCATCCAGCACTCCGGGAAGGTGCAGGATGATCAGTCAGCGATATCATTATCGCTAACTGTTCGTATCTTGTGTACGCACCATATATTGACCGTGCAACATTACCTTCTAGGATTTGTTCATACTTGGCTCAAGCAAACCTTCCTTCTCATGTGTGTAATATTCCCAGAGCCGCTGGCTGCAGCACAAACCTAAAATTTAACAGTTTGCCACCGCCCCATGCTTCACGGATGGCAATTTCTTCTTTCTTCAAATGCTTCACTATTTTTCTCCAAATATCTTTCTTTGGACGGAATTCGTTTGTTGTCTCGCGCCTGATCTCCAGTCTAAAGTGACAGGAGATCACAGGGCGAGGTTCAATTGATTAGAATATTGCGCCCAATGAGGTCAGGTTTAGTCGCATAAAACAGCTACACCCAACCAAAGTGCTGGGCGCGATCGCGAAATGTGCCGTTTGGGCGCCCAAACGGGTCACTTATCCCACATTTCAGCTTGCACCCCCCGGGGGGGTGTGAGCTGAAATGCCGACGCCGTCAGCTGATTGTGCCCAACAGGAGCAACAATTGAATAGCTCCGTCGGGCGCATAGGTGGCTGGAAACAATTGAATTCCGCCCTTTGTTCCCAAAATTGTGTTTGCATACTACACAGGTTCTCAAACTTTGTCCTCAGGACCCCAAACAGTTAATGTTTTCCAGGTCTCCTCACAGAATCACAAGTTAAATAATTAGTTCCGTCTGTGGATTTTTTGAAATGTCTCTGAGTAATGAATACACCTGTGAACTGTGTGGGGGTCCTGAGGACCGAGTTTGACAACCACTGGCATACTAAATAGGTTTCCCTCTGACAACTCTTTTGTGCTCATGAGTATTGTAATCATTGCTGCATTGTGGACCACTACACTGGTGTCATCTAAACGTCTTTGCATGTGCTTTGCATATTGGAATACAAGTAATTGCATCATAGGTTTGACATATCATTCAAGATCTTCCTTTCTGCTGATGTCTGACTGGAAACTCCAAGCTGGAAGAGTGTGTTTAATAGTGTGCTTGTATGCATGTACAGTGCATCCGTAAAGTATTCACAACGCTTCACTTTTTCCACATTTTGTTATTTTACAGCCTTATTCCAAAATGGAATAAATCCATTTTTGTCGTCAAAATTCTACACACAATACCCCATAATGACGTGTAAAATTTTTTTTTTTTTTTAATTTTTTCTAATTTAATAAAAAAAAAAAAACAATTAGAAATCACATGTATATAAGTATTCACGGCCTTTGCCATGAAGCTCAAAATTGAGCTCAGGTGTGCATCCTGTTTCCACTGATCATCCTTGAGATGTTCCTACAGCTTATTTGGAGTCCACCTGTGGTAATTTCAGTTGTTTGGACATGACTTTGAAAGCCATACACCTCTCTATATAAGGTCCCACACTTGACAGTGCATGTCAGAGCACAAATCAAGCATGAAGTCCAAGGAATTGTCTGTAGACCTTCGAGACAGGATTGTCTTGAGGCACAAATCTGTGGAAGGGTACAGAAAAATATCTGTTGCTTTGAAGATCCCAATGAGCACAGTGGCCTCCATCATCCGTAAATGGAAGAAGTTCGGAACCACCAGGACTCTTCCTAGAGTTGGCCGGCCATCTAAACTGAGAAATCTGGAGAGAAGGGCCCTAGTCAGGGCGGTGACCAAGAACCCGATGGGCACTCTGTCAGAGCTAAAGCATTCCTCTGTGGAGAGAGGAGAATCTTCGAGACGGACAATCATGTCTGCAGCAATCCACCGATCAGGCCTGTATATTAGAGTGGCCAGACGGAAGCCACTCCTTAGTAAAAAGCACATGGCAGCCTTCTTGGAGTTTGCCAAAATGCACCTGAAGGACTCTCTGGTCTGATGAGACAAAGATTGAACTCTTTGGCTTGAATGCCAGGCGTTATGTTTGGAGCAAACCAGGCACCGCTCATCACCAGGCCAATACCATCCCTACAGCGAAGCATGGTGGTGGCAGCATCATGCTGTGGGGATGTTTTTCAGCGGCAGGAACTGGGAGACTAGTCAGGATAGAGGGAAAGATGAATGCAGCAATGTACAGAGACATCCTGGATGAAAACCTGCTCCAGCGCGCTCTTGACTTCAGACTTGGGCGACGGTTGTGTGCTTAGGGTCGTTGTCCTGCTGAAAGATGAACCAAGATATCAAAGGAGTGGCTTTAGGACAACTCTGTGAATGTCCTTGAGTGGCCCAGCCAGAGCCCAGACTTGAATCCAATTGAACATCTCTGGGCAGTGCACTGACTCTTCCCATCCAACCAGATGGAGCTTGAGAGTTGCTGCAAATAGGAATGGGCGAAACTGCCCAAAGATAGGTGTGCCAAGCTTGTGGCATCATATTCAAAAAGACTTGGGGCTGTAATTGCTGCCAAAGGTGCATCAACAAAGTATTGAGCAAAGGCTGTGAATGCTTATGTACATGTTATTTCTTAGTTTTTTTTTTTTTATTAAATTTGCAAAAATCTAAAGAAAAACTTTTTACACGTTGTCATTATGGGGTATTGTGTGTAGAATTTTGAGGACAAAAATGAATTTATAAAATTTTGGAAAAAGTGAAGTGTTGTGAATACTTTCCGGATGCACTGTATATAAGTTGAGTCATCATCTTATGCTGCATATCCACTAAACAATATAAATGAATGATAATGACATCGTTATCGTTCGCAATATCGTGCAGTAGCTATGCCGTCAATGACCAGTGATGCGCGCTCCCACTGGTCGTTTATGCCGTCGCTCATCGCCCAAACTTGCTGTCCAACCTGATACGTCAGGTTGTGTAAGTTCGGGGATGAGGGAGGGTGCTGCCACTGAACGATATATATTATTCAGTGTGGGATCAATATCCACTGCATAATATAATGAACGATAACAATGTCGTTATCGTTCAATCGTTCCTTAGTAATGTAGTGGATATACGACTTTAGAAGTGCCCTTAATTAAGATTAGGCACAGCACCCTGAGGGATAGAAGGGCCTGAGCATTTATTCAACCCTGGCTTTGTCAGTACCTGACTCCTTTTCACTGTATATATCTGGAGGGGTGCTTAAACTTTGGCAACTTGCCACATTTACTGTTCTATTTAGTCAAACTGTTACAGCAAATAAATAGTAATGTGTCATGTTTGTTCCATGCAAAGGGTGTGTATTTTATTGTCACTTAAATTCAGTAAAATATGTAACTGAACAACTTTTGCACACCACTTCTATATATACTGTATGAGTCTGTGGTGTCTGCTCAATAGTAGTAGTGTAAGCAGCTGATTAGTTGGAGCACCACTGCAGCCTATTAGGGGTATTCAATATGGGTGCGATAACATCTACGAGGGGTATTCAATATGAAAGGTTAACTTCCCTGGCGAAGTTAACGTTTCATATCGGAGTTTTTTTCTGCATAAAGGTATGGTGCGCGCTCCCGCTTATCCCCGTATTCAAAATAAAATTAACGAAAACCGGAAACTCCGAAGTTGGATTTGCGTAAAGTTACAAATTTTTCCTTAAAATAATTGTAAGACCCCCCTAAAGTTGTAAAAACATGGGGGAACACTATGGGTACCCCCGTTTTAGCCTTTAATTGAACGTCGGGGATTTAAATAGCCGCAGCAGGTGTTTTTTTTACGACATTGAAGAAGTGATGCAGAAGAGCACTTAGGTAATTTTTTTCGTTTTTTTAAGTGGTCCCATCAAATTTGGGGTACATGAAAATGGGTACTAGCATATTTTGGTGTCCCTAAAGTAATTTTTTTTAAATTCGGCATTTGTGCACCTGCCGCTATAATTCTATTCTAGAAAACACCTGCCGCATACATGCAGAATAGCCCTGAACCTATTTCCTATTGTTTAACAAGTTTTTCCCTTTTTTTTTTTTTTTGCACCCCAATTTTTAAATTAATTTTTTGGGGTGTCCCTATTTTTTTTTTTTTTTACTTTTTTTGACAGTTCTTTTTTAAATGTCAATCTCAGGGGTGCAGGCTATTTTTTTTTAAGCCTGCACCCCTAAACCCCAATTCTGCACTTTTTTTGACACCTATTCAATGGTGAAAACTTATCCCCGTTTTTTTATCAGACTTTTCAAAACTGCGATAAGTCTTTGAAATTGAATACGGTGTAAGACTAAAACAAGTGATATTAACGCAAAAACGATAAAAAGTGCGATATTAACGCAAAAAACGATGTTATCGCACCCATATTGAATACCCCTATATATGTATGTATGTATGCATTGTGTGTATCTCCCAATTTTGCAATATCGGTCAGTCCTTCAATTGTAACAAGATGCCCAGTCCCTGCTGAGGAAATGCATCTCCACAACATGCTGCCATGCTGCCCCATACTTACCTGTTGGCATGGTGTTTGCTGGGGAAAGTAGCAGGAATTAGGAGGGAGAGAAGAACTTCTGTCAGGTGTTTTTTTACACTAATAAAAAATGACACTAATAATAACTTGTGCGAGTGCCACCTGTTTGTACTTCTCTATAGGCTGAGACTAAAGGCCCCCATACATCAGAGAATGATTGCAGCGATCGTGCCATTTGCAATCGATTGTGTATAAAAATCTTTCCCTTTTTCAATCGATTGCACGATTGCTGCAATCAATCTCTGATGTATGGGGGCCTTTATGTAGTACAAAACTAGTATCTGCAATAAATTACAATTGGCAATATGTATTAGCTGGTCATACATTACATATATAATAAAGGTTTCCACAATCTGAGAAATGTATCTAATGGATCATTACATATATTTTATGATGCCAATCTCTGCTTCCAGCTATCACAATGTTTTTCCAGAGTCTCCAGGTCACAAACACATGTGAAATGATTACTTTCTCTTTCATCCACTAGGGGACACTGGAGGTGCTTACGCTGGGGTATAGAGGCGTGGATAGCTGGAGCCAGCACTTTAAATAATTTAGATGTGTGAAGCTCCTCCCCCTCTATGCCCCATCAGCCCTCAGTTTAGAAAATGTGCCTCATGGAGCTGGTCACATTATGCTGTGCTCCAGCAAGACACTTATTTTATTTTATTTATTTATGCATCTTTTACACTCCTATAGGTACCCTTCGCCACCTATCTAAAAGGTGGGGTCCGGGTACCTGGCGCCCTGGTGTTTTAGCAACACCAGGAAGGAGTGCGCAGGGCTCATTACAAGAGCTCCTGACAGCTCCTTATCGCCACAGCAAGTCTTCACACAGAAGAAGAGAAGACTGTGCTGCATGCCGAGAGAGAGAGACCTCTGGGGACACACAGTGAGTAACAAGCTGCGCATTCCCCTGGCTCCTGCCCACGTGGCTCCCGTCCTGCTGTGTCAGGGAAGCTGTGTGTACTCAGTGCACGCGGCTCCCTGCTTCTCCCAGCTGACCAGCGCTAGCACAGGCTGCGCTGTGTGGTTTATCATAGTGCTGTAGAAACAGTGCTACACCCGGCTCCCTGCTTCTCCCCGCTGACCAGCGCTAGCACATGCTGCGCTGTCAGCGCTACACCCGGCTCCCTGCATCTCCCCGCTGACCAGCGCTAGCACATGCTGCGCTGTCAGCGCTACATCTCCCCGCTGACCAGCGCTAGCACATGCTGCGCTGTCTTGTTTCTCATAGCGCTGTTAAAACAGCGCTACACCCGGCTCCCTGCTTCTCCCCTCTCCCCGCTGATACACGCGGAGGGGGAGGTAATGGCCACATAGCTGCCATAATCGGAGCCCTTAGGGCATGTAGAAGGGGGGGCGGAGCCTAAGCAGCGCGGGCTCTATTCCCTCTCTCTCTCCACCAACGCGGCAAGCAGCTGTAGATAACAGCGTGGCTGCCGTTTTTGTCTATTTAACTGTTACGTGCCTGCATCTCTCCCTTGCACAGGAAGAGTGCTGCAGACATACAGAAGGCTGGATTCTCTGGCTCCCCTTTCCTGGCTACAGAGTTAAGCACAGAAGGCTCTGGTACAGAGGCTGTGCATAATACACTGGGGGTGCAGGGAATCTGATCCGTGGGAAGGGAGTGGGGTGTATCTCCTCCTCTGTGTCCCAAGCCAGCCTTCTGTTTTTCATTACTTCTGTTTGTACTCTGTCCCTCTGTGTGTGGTGACTGTGTGTATCCATGTCAAACAGAACAAAGGCATCTCAAAAGGGTGTTTTCTGTTTAAGGTGTAACATGCTGGGTCCACGTTATGTGATGCTTGTATAGCAATTGATCCACCTATGGCTAATACTGCCTCACCTGCGCCTACATGGGCCGCTGACATGGTAGGAGTAATGACGGATTTAACGTCTGTGTTAGCTGAGGCACAGAAGTCTCAGCTTCCCTGGGTTGCTGGGCTAACCAAGTCTCTAGACACCCTGGTACAGGTAATGGGTACAGCTGTGTCCGCACCCTCCACTACCTTACAAGGGGAATTGGAGGAAGCGTTACAGGACGAGACCCCTCTAGAGTTAGAGTCCACCTCTCCCGGGGGGGAATCTCTATTTTTGGCAGTCAGAAAAATCCTTAACATACCGGAGGATGGAATTCCTGCATCCCAGGAGTGTGAATTATTTTGTGAAAGCTTCAACAGCAGCTATCAGTGGCCTGGAAACAACTGGATAAACGGTTCCAATTTCCACGCCGATTTCAGTCTAGCTACCCTTTTTCATCATCCATGAGGGAAAAGTGGAAAACACCCTCTCCAGTAGATGCGTCTGTCTTCCGTCTCTCTAAGCTCCCAGTACCGGGAGCTACAGTACTAAAGGATCCTTCGGATCGTAAATTGGAGACAACGCTAAGATCTATTTATACCGCAGCGGGTGCCTAACTTAGGCCCACCCTTGTTACTGCTTGGGGAACACAGCCGTGAGTCTGCAGTTTACCTGGGAGAAGCGTCAAATGATATCAGTCAGCTTAGTGCTCGCATATATGCTTCTGGTATTTCGGGCCGCAGAGCCCTCTGGTTACGCGCCAGGCATGCGGACGCAGAATCCAAGCGGGCGGTGGAGAGTTTACCATTCAATGGCGAAATGCTGTTTGGCCTGGAATTAGACAAATGAATATTCCAGGCCACGGGGGGGTAAGTCTTCCTTTCTCCCATTAACTGCACTGGCTCCCAGAAGAGCTTACGCTGGACCTTCGTTTCGTTCCTTTCGTGCGCCAAATTCCTTTCATGGTAGAGCCAGTGGTGCTCCCTCACATGCAAGGTAGAGGTCGCCCACACACGGTTGCACGTAGAAAGGAGCCTAGACCAACTGAGAAATAGGTGGCATGACGGTGTTCACTCCCACCTGGGACCACCTACAGTGGGAGCCCGCCTGCAAGGATTTCAACAGGTTTGGAACCAGACCTCTCCAGAACCGTGGATCCGCAGACTAATTTCCCTGGGGTGCCTTTTAGACTTCGAGGTCCCCCCTCCACCTCGGTTCTTTACTACAAGTCTGCCAATACCTGCAGACAAGGCCATGGTTCTACAGGAGGCTATCCGGGCTCTAGTAATATCATCTGTGCTAGTTCCGGTTCCAGAACATCAACGAGGTATGGGGTTTTGCTCAAATCTATTTGTAGTACCCAAACAGGATGGATCGGTGAGGCCCTTCAACCTCACATCATTGAACCGGTATCTGACGATGTATCAGTTCAAAATGGAGTCTCGGCTGTCCGTTATTGCGAGCTTGGAACCAGGAGAGTTCCTATTATCCATGGATATCAAGGATGCCTATCTCCATGTTCCCGTCTGGGAACCACACCAAGCCTTTTCTGCGTTTCGCCATATTGAAAGATCATTATCAGTTTCGGGCATTGCCGTTCGGGTTATCCTCAGCTCCCCGTATCTTCACTAAACTCATGTCAGTCATGATTACTCGCCTTCGGTCATAGGGAGTGAACCTAGTCCCTTATTTGGACGACCTGCTTCTGAAGGCGCAATCGGTATCTCTTCTAACAAGTCATGCCTTGCTGACATATCAGACTCTAATCCAACACGGTTGGATAATCAACTTCAAGAAATCAAATCTCAATCACTCCCAGAAGCTCCTGGTTCTGGGCATGATCTTAGATACGGCATCACAGAGGATCTTTCTTCCAATAGACACAGCCCGGGATATCCGGTTGTTAGTTTGGCTGGTACTCAGACCAAAGAAGGTCTATACTTTGTCTGCGTCTCCTGGGGAAGATGGTAGCTGCTTTCAAGGCACTACAGTTCGGGCTGTTCCACTCAAGGGTGTTTCAGCTGGACCTACTATCATCTCATCTGCTTCTACATCGACTGATCCGTCTGAGCCCAGTTACCAGAGTGGTCCTTCTCTGGACACGTTCCAACAATCTTTTAGCGGGCCGAATTTTCGGAGTGTGGGGCTGGATCATCGTAACAACGGATGCCAGCCTTCGAGGATGGGGGAGCAGTAGTCCTCGATTATCATTTTCAGGGTCGATGGTCCCCTCTAGAACAAAAGTGGCCAATAAATGTGTTGGAACTCAGAGCGATTACATTGCTCTGATAAAAGTAACAGAGTTTCTAAGGACTCGTCTGGTAAGAGTTCAGTCCGTCAACGCGATGGTCGTCGCATACATCAACAACTGGGAAGCGGATTACCTAAGCCGCCAGGATATCCATCCCGGGGAATGGAGCTTCATCCAGACGTATTCAAAGCGCTGATACGTCGATGGGGATGTCCTCAGCTGGACCTCATGGCATCACGATTGAATCGTCAGCTCCAGGTATACGTGTCCAGAACTTGAGATCCGCAGGCAGAGGCAGTAGATGCTCTGACAGTTCCGTGGATCTACGACTTCGTTTACCTTTTTCCTCCAATTCCACTTCTTCCTCGACTGCTAAGAAGGATAAAACACGAGTCAGTCTGTCATTCTCGTGGCTCCAAACTGGCGCCAAGGAGGGACTCGGAGTCGCATGGCCATGCGAGAAGTAACTTAAATCCTCCGGTGGGCCGAGTGCCAGTCAGTAATCCTGTCGGCGGTATTCATCCCTGGTGTGGATCTCGGAGAAGTTGGTTCTCTGACCTTCGGTCCCTATTGGCAGACGATTCAGGGCCCTTTCCTCTGCGCCCGGATCTGCTACAGAAGGGTCTTTTCATACATTCCAACCTAGCGCAACTGCGTTTAACGGGGTGGCTCTTGAACCCGATATCCTAAGACGCAGAGGAATCCCAGACTCTGTTATTCCCACCATGCTACGCGCCAGTAAACCATTTTCGGCTGCGCATTATCATCGCACCTGGCGTTCTTATGTCTCATGGTGTACCAGTCGGGATCTTCCCTCTAGGACTTTTCGCTTGTCCCGGTTTCTGTTTTCTTCAGACTGGTCTGGATTCTGGCCTTCGTCTTGGAACTTTAAAGGTGCAGGTTTCTGCCCTTTCCATTTTCTTTCAACGGAGATTGGCTCTCATTCCTGAGGTGCAGACGTTTCTTCAGGGGGTCTTGCGTGTGCAACCTCCTTTTGTACCTCCGATAGCGCCCTGTGACTTGAATTTGGTGTTTCTGTTTCTTCAGTCGCCCATATTTGAACCTTTGGAAGAGGTTCATATTAGGTACTTGTCTTGGAAGACGGTCCTCCTCCTGGCTCTAGCATTGGCTCGTATAGTTTCAGAATTCAGTGCTCTGTCCTATAAGCCACCTTACCTTGTGTGCTTCCCTCCGTAGTCTGAGTCGTTTTTTTGTACTCTATTATGCGGTTCGGAGGGGTTGGCCAGCGTCTAAGCAGACTTTGGCACGTTGGATCCGGTTGACTATTCAGCAGGCTTATGTTAGTGCTGACCGCCGGCCTCCTTCATCCATTTCTGCTCATTCCACACGTTCTGTGGCTGCGTCAGGACGGCCAGTAGGGGAGCCTCCACGTCACAATTGTACCGTGCGGCCACTTGGTTTTCAGTTCACTCGTTTGTCAAGTTTTACAAATTTGATACGCTATTTCGGCATCCCATTTTGGCCGCCTAGTTCTGCAGGTGCCGCAGAGCGCTCCCGCCCGTGGGGAAAACTTTGGGACCTCCACAGCATAAGCACCTCCAGTGTCCCCTAGTGGATGAAAGAGAAAATGGGATTTTGGTACCTACCGGTAAATCCTTTTCTCTGATTCCACAGGGGACACTGGACGCCCACCTCAGCGCTCTTCGCCTGCCTGTTCGGTTTGTTCCGTATGTTGTGTGTTTTGATTATTGTGTGTTCTTCTCTCCCTTTCACTCCGCTTGTTCTCCATCTCCTCTCGGTCTTCATTTTCTAAACTGAGGGCTGATGAGGCATAGAGGGGGAGGAGCTTCACACATCTAAATTATTTAAAGTGCCAGCTCCAGCTATCCACGCCTCTATACCCCAGCGTAAGCACCTCCAGTGTCCCCTGTGGAATCAGAGAAAAGGATTTACCGGTAGGTACCAAAATCCCATTTTTACAGTATGAAATTGAATAATGTTAGTCAAAAGCATTCAGGACAATAGAGTTCATACTAAGCAGCATGATGCAGCCTAGTCTTGCATGAATGTGATTTTGTGTAGATTTCCTATATCACTACAACTAAAAGACATGTTTGTGATCCCCTCTCACTGACAGCGCACAGCGTACTCTGGAATGAACAGAGCTCTAGAACACAGGATGCTGAGCAGACAGTGTCATAGGACAGATAGACAACTGCTTTTCCCTCACTGAGCTGTGACAATGACATGCTGTGTTCTGTAGTCTCAACCAGAAAGCTGGCGGACTAAGTGCATGTATTGTGACTAATAATTCATGCATGACACTGCCCAACTCATCTCTTTCAAGCATCAATTTGAGTGCTGCATGAATTTTGCTAATCTTCAATATATATCCATTTGTTCATTATTTTCTTAGCCTCAGGTTTATTTTGTACTATGCGGTGTAACATAGTTTTTGCTGGGACAACTTCATTCTCAAGCTTTGCATGTATACACAGTAAGTCTGCATATGTCTTAGTGGTCTAGAGCACAGGTTCTCAAACTCTGTTCTCAGGACCCCAAACAGTGCATGTTTTTCAGGTCTCCTCACAGAATCACAAGTGTAATAATTAGCTCCACCTGTGGATCTTTTAAAATGTCAGTAATGTACACCTGTGCACCTGCTGGGTGACCTGGAAAAAGTGAACTGTGTGGGGTCCTAAGGACTGAGTTTGAGAACCACTGGTCTAGAGACAGGGAGGCTTTATGGTTTGTGCTTGAAAAAATCTGTTAATGTGTATGACTGTTATGTTGTTTTGCTACAGCCATGGGTCTGAACTAGTGAACACTGGTGTTTCTCTTTCATCCACTAGGGGACACTGGAGGTGCTTACGCTGGGGTATAGAGGCGTGGATAGCTGGAGCTGGCACTTTAAAATTTAGAAGTGTGAAGCTCATCCCCCTCTATGCCCCACCAGCCTCAGTTTAGAAAATGTGCCGTCGGAGCTGGTCACAATCTGTTGTGCTCCAGCAGGTCACATAATTATTTATTTCTTTTAATCTAAACACTATTATTTATTTTTTGTTTATTATTTTAAAACATCTTTTACATTATTTTTCAAGTACCCTTCGCCACCTCTCTAAAGGTGGGGTCCGGGTTACTGGCACCCTGTTAACCTCCTGGGTTACAGGAAGGAGTGTGCAGGGTGCTCAACTCAGGCCCACACTTGTTACCGCTTGGGTTAACAAGGCTGTGGTTTCCTGGGCCGATCAATTGCTCTGGAATTACCTGAGTCCAATCCTGTAATCAGAGTTACGTCTACTAGCAGAACACATCCGTGAACCTGCAGTTTACAGTGGAGAAGCTTCAAAGGATATCAGTCAGATTAGTGCTCGCGTATCTGCTTTGGCGATTTCGGCCCATAGAGCCCTCTGGCTACGCGCTTGGCAAGCGGACGCAGAATCCAAGCATGCGGTGGAAAGTCTACCATTCACTGGCGACATGCTGTTCGGGCCGGAATTAGACAAATGGATATCCCAAGCCACAGGGGGTAAGTCTTCCTACCTCCCGTCAGCTGCACCGGCTCCCTGAAGAATTTACACGGGACCTTCGTTTAATTCCGTTCGGGCGCCACATTCCTTTCGTGGTAGGACCAGAGTTGTGCCCACGCAACCAAGAGGTGGCAGAGGTAGAGGTCGTCCACACACGGGTTGCTCGTAGACCAGAGCCTAAACCAGCTGAGAAACAAGTGGCATGACGGTCTTCCGTCCCACCTGGGACCATCTGCAGTGGGAGGCCGCCTGCAAAGATTTCAACAAGTTTGGAACCAGACTTCTACAGAACCATGGATCCGAAGACTAATTACCCTGGGGTACCGAATAGATTTCGAGACCTCCCCTCCACCTCGGTTCTTCACTACAAGTCTGCCAATACAGGCCGAAAGAGCCAAGGTTCTACAGGAGGCTATCCAGTCTCTAGTAGTATCTTCTGTGATAGTTCCAGTTCCGGAACTTCAACGAGGTATGGGATTTTACTCAAACCTGTTTGTAGTACCCAAGCCGGATGGCTCGGTCAGGCCCATCTTAAACCTGAAGTCTTTGAACCGGTATCTGAAGATGTATCGTTTCAAGATGGAGTCTCTAAAGTCAGTAATAGGGAGCTTGGAACCAGGGGAGTTCCTATTATCCCTGGATATCAAGGACGCATATCTCCATGTTCCCATTTGGGAACCACATCAGGCTTTTCTGCGTTTCCCCATTTTGAAGGATCATTATCAATTTTGGGCATTGCCGTTGGGGTTATCCTCTGCTCCCCGCATCTTCACCAAACTCATGTCAGTCATGATCGCTCTCCTTCGGTCATCAGGAGTGAACATAATACCTTATTTGGACGATCTGTTACTCAAGGCTCCATCGGTGCCTCTTCTATCAGATCATGCCTTTCTAATCCAACATGGTTGGATAATCAACTTCAAGAAGTCAAATCTCAATCCGTCCCAGAAACTTTTATTTCTGGGCATGATATTGCATACGAAATCTCAGAGGACTTTTCTTCCAACAGACAAGGCCAAGGATATCCGAGTGTTAGTTCAGCTGGTCCTCAAAACAAAGACTGTCAATGCTTCTTTGCGTCTCTTGGGGAAAATGGTAGCTGCTTTCGAGGCACTACAGTTCGGCCGGTTCCACTCCAGGGTGTTCCAGCTGGACCTGTTAGAACAGGGGTCAGGGTCTCATCTGTTCCTACATCGACAGATCCGTCTGAACCCGGTTACCTGGCCTCGGAGAAGTTGGTTCTCGGACCTTCGGTCCCTATTATCAGACGATCCGTGGCCCCTTCCTCTGCGCCCGGATCTTCTACTGCAGGGCCCTTTCATACACCCCAACTTAGCGCAGCTACGTTTAACGGGGTGGCTCTTGAAACCGATATCCTAAGATGTAGAGGTATCCCAGACGCGGTTATTCCCACCATGCTACGCGCCAGGAAGCCCGTTTCGGCTGCGCATTATCGCATCTGGCGTGCTTATTTCTCATGGTGTTCTAGTCGGGATCTTCCGTCTAGGACCTTTTGCTTATCCCGGTTTCTGCTTTTCCTTCAGACGGGTCTGGATTCTGGCCTTCGTCTGGGAACCTTAAAGGTGAAGGTTTCTGCCCTTTCCATCTTCTTTCAAAGGAAATTGGACCTCATTCCTGAGGTGCAGACGTTTCTTCAAGGGGTCTTGCACATGCAACCTCCTTTTGTACATCAAATTGATATATGGGATCTTAATCTAGTTCTTCTGTTCCTTCAGTCGCCCATGTTTGAACCTTTGGAGGAGGTTGGATCTTAAGTACCTATCTTGGAAGACGGTAATCCTCCTGGCTCTCGCTTCGGCTCGTAGGGTTTCGGAATTGGGGGCTCTTTCCTATAAACCTCCTTACCTAGTGTTTCATGCGGATAGAGCGGAACTCCGGACGATAGCCGCCTTCCTTCCTAAGGTCGTGTCGGCTTTCCATATCAATCAGCCTATTGTGGTACCATCGTTGGTGGAGGACTCTGGTTCTTCTACCTTGGATGTGGTTAGGGCTCTCCGCATCTATGTTGACAGTACTGATTCCCTTCGTAAGTCGGAGTCGCTTTTTGTCCTCTATGATGCGGTTCGGAGGGGTTGGCCAGCGTCTAAGCAGACTTTAGCACGTTGGATCCGGCTGACTATTCATCAAGCTTATGTTAGTGCTAACAGTCAGCCTCCTTCGTCAATTTCGGCTCATTCCACACGTTCTGTGGGTGCGTCCTGGGCGGCCGGTAGATGAGCATCTACGTCACAATTGTGTCGTGCGGCCACTTGATCTTCAGTTCACACGTTTGTCAAGTTTTACAAATTTAATACGTTTGCCTCTTCGGCGTCCCGTTTTGGCTGCCTTGTTCCGCAGGCGCCACAGAGCACTCCCGCCCGTGGGGATTACTTTGGGACGTCCCCAGCGTAAGCACCTCCAGTGTCCCCTAGTGGATGAAAGAGAAAATGGGATTTTGGTACCTACCGGTAAATCCTTTTCTCTGATTCCACAGGGGACACTGGACGCCCACCTCAGCGCTCTTCGCCTGCCTGTTCGGTTTGTTCCGTATGTTGTATGTTTTGATTATTGTGCGTTCTTCTCTCCCTTTTACTCCGCTTGTTCTCCATCTCCTCTCGGTCTTCATTTTCTAAACTGAGGGCTGATGGGGCATAGAGGGGGAGGAGCTTCACACTTCTAGATTATTTTAAAGTGCCAGCTCCAGTTATCCACGCCTCTATACCCCCAGCGTAAGCACCTGCAGTGTCTCCTGTGGAATCAGAGAAAAGGATTTACCGGTAGGTACCAAAATCCCATTTTTTTTTTTTGCTTTTTCGCAGGGACATCGGTTGCGTTAAAATGCTGTTCTCAGCTGTCCAAAAAGACTGTCTTGCACTGCGCAAGCCCCATACCCTACACAGCATATAAATATATATATATTTATGTACTGTATAGATAATAAATAAAAAAAATAAAAATAAAAAATAAAAAAATATATATATTTTTATATTATATTTTCATTATTTTGGAAGCCATGTATTACTTGCTGTGGTCAAAGCTATAGTTTCCACATAATTTAAGTAGAATTTTGCTTGCTGAATAGACACTATAATCTCTCTCACTAGACCCTATTCAGGTGCAAACAAACAAGTTTTGCAATACAACACTGTATCAGTGCTTTGATTAAAAAGAGGCACCAATACCTGACTTATGTGGCGTAGTGTTTAGTTTTATCACTCTGGATAACAAAACTGCTATTGGAATGGTGTGACTCTCCTAGAATGTCTCGAAGTCTTGGAAATTTTCAGGAGTCCTCCCAGACTGCCGGAAGAGTAGGCCACATACCCAGATCTCACTTCCCTTTTTCTGCGAATTGGGTGAGGCAGTAATGCAATCTACAAATCACTGTCACAACCCCACCCTCTCTGCACAATGATACATTACCAAAGCCCCTGCCGATTGCACAGTAGCAAGCATGCCCATTATTGCGTTCACCTTCCCTGCACTTTTCTTTTTTGTCTTTCACAGCGACGCGGCATGTGTGACCTATGATGTCATGTTGCCGTTGCATCTCCATAGGTCAGGACATAGGTCATGGCCCGGGCCTCTTCTGCGCAATCCATAAGACCACAGCGCTGCGCGGGCCTGAAATTTTAAGATAGACTGGCGGTGGCAGATACACACTGGCTGGCACATCTCTGACCTGAGAACTTACTGTGCTGCGGCACAGCGGTTGAAAAACGCTGCTCTATACAATAGCTGAACTACCATGCTGGTGGTGATTAAACAAGCGAAACACATAGGGGGAATTCAATTAGCCCTGATAATTTTTCAGGGGTGAAAAACTGGACTTTTCCCCATTTTGTTTTTTAAGCTTCGGGCAGTTCAGTTAGAGCCTGTTTTTTTGCGCCCGAAAAATTATTTGTTTTAGGGCAAATACACACAGAATCCGTGATAAGTTTACGGACTTGTGTTTTCACTGGTGGCTTCCCGAGACAGGCTAATTATCAGGGAGGTTTTTCCAGAGCCTGCTGAGGCCCCGAAAAATTTTTTTTAGTATGCCTTGAGGACTGTGGTTGGAAACCCTTGGTCTAAATTATCAAACAAAAAAGGCATATTTCCTGGGGAAAATATTATAGATATTCTTTAAAGGTGAAGTCATCCTTGAAAACGGCTGATTCCACTAGTCGTATAAATGAAAATGGCGAACATATACTTTATCTTGGTTTTGGAAGCTTTGAGAATGTTCTCAACAGGATGCGGTCAATATCCCGGCACATGGAACTCTGACGCTTAGAATACTGGCGCCGGCATCCTGACCACCGGTATCCCAAAGGTATGTGGGGGGGGTTATGCACTAGACATGGAGGGTTAGGCACTACAGGGGGGTGGAGCTTAGAATCAGGGTGCCGGTGGGGGAGGGGTAGGAGAATGGATAGGATACCTACCGACAGGTGTCTGTATCCTAACCCTATCGGGATGCGGGCCTTGGGATTTTGACCACCGATATCCTGAGTGCCGGGATCCTGTACCCATCCCCTCTAACCCTAGTCAATAGATTAAGTGCACAACAAATTAATAATTTTTTCTTCTTTGTCTTTGGTCTTTATCTCTCATTTTTGCTTGTATACCCTGTTTTGAAGTGGGCAGAGATAGAACCAGCAGCCAGTCAGATTACTGGAGTGTTATTTTGGAGGCAGTGACCTATCCACTTGTGTTGTGGTGTATATACACATGGAGCTGCATCAGTCACTGTCATGTGAGGAGGGGAATGGAGGAAAGTTGGAAGTTAGTGGGAGGAGCAGGATCCCCAATAATATAGATTTGTGATGCGAGGCGTCTGACACACCAACTTTCCCGTATCTGTTTGCCAAACACATAAAACAAAGGCCCTCATTCAGAGCCGGACGCTCTGAGCAGAGCGCTCGCTCTGAATGAGGGCCGTCCTCCATAAAAATGGAGCGTCCTCCTGGACGCTCGTATAGCTGTGGGTCACCACCAACAGCACATACGAGCGTGCAGGATGAAGGTCGCGATGGTCTTGACCATCGCCTTTGCGACCAGAAGCCTGTAGTCGGGGTTTTCGACCACAAGCCCTGGAGTGATTTTGGCTCTATCAGAGCCCAAATCACTCCCACTGACATCACTAGTGATGTCAGTGGGGCCGGCTTCTGACGGTAGGCGTTCCCTTGGGAACGCCTCCGTCTGGCTGGCACGCCCACCAAAGGGGGCGTGCTGTCAATCAACATCGACAGCACGCCCCCTTTGATCAGACACAACGAGCGAAGGAAAGTCCTTCGCTCGTCGCATCTGGCGCATGCGCACGACGGAGCTCCCTCCGTCGTGCGCATGCGCAGTGCACACCATCGACCCACTTGCGAGCGGACAGCCGCTTGCGAGTGGGTCTGAATGAGGCCCAAAGTTCATACATTTGATCCAGCTTGCTGTTTACAGTCTTCACTTTACTCTTGCATCTCCAGTGTTGGTGGGTAGGGCTAGACCAACCTGTACACAATCTGATCATAAGAACACTCACTGTAGCACAGCTCAAATGATCAGCTTATCTTATTTGCAGTCTTTTAGCCCTTGCTATGCACAATTTGCAGTTGGTAATCAGTAGGGAGGAGAGTAAATACTACATTTATCATTACTTTTTATCAAAGCTGCAGTGTGAAATCAAGATAAGACTAACAATGCATTTTTCTTCTACATATATGTTCCTTGTATTTTTAGAAAGTGAAAGTGTTGTATTTGGTAATTACCATATGGAAACTAGTGGTTCTGTCCGAACTCGTGCGTCCAGTTACTTTAGGGCCTGATTCAGAGATGGACAGAATTGCACAGCTGCACGCAAGCGGCTGTGCAATTCCGTCCATTTAAAATGCACATGCAGAAGGAGGTGTCAGACACCACCTTGCTGCATCTGCGTGGTCGCAGCCTGGGGTCACCATCGGAACAACCTTTGGTCACGATTGTTGTCCCTTTGGCCAGGCTGTGGTAGCTGAAGCTTACTGCAGCCTGACCGGGTCCTGGCAGCTTGCGAGGCCAGGAAGTCTGCATGCACACACGCCCCCGTTCTCAGGAATGCTGCCAGGGAATGCCCCGCTCCGCCTCCCAAACGGCACAGCCTGTCAATCAGGTTGCAGCTGGCAGACACTGGCGAGCGAATTCGCAGACGTAGGGCTGCACATGTGCAGTACATCTCCTGCGCATGCACAGTCCTCCCACCATCGGATATGTACATCGCTGATAAGGCCCTTAGAGCAGAGGAACATGTAGAGGAGGGTCTTGTATTTTGTGCACATATTTCTGTGTCTTTGCTCCTTTGTATAAAATGGGTAAGGCTTGGGAGCAAACTCATGGGAATGCAGTTAGACCAGGCTAGTTCACACCTCATTTCCTCTGAGCATCTAAACTTTCTTAGAGCCTCAGAACTGTACTGAAACATTTCCCTGGTGGCCTTTTCATACTTTTACATGGTTTCAAGAATTTGTGTGTAACCTGTCTTTTTTGCATAGAAGGGACATACTAATTCATATGAATGTATTGAGCATGCATTATTATATTTCTGTATCAGAATGGCAATAGTTTTGTAGCTACAGTTCCAAGTGAATAAAGAAAGTACAGTCATTTTCTGGTACTTGCCTTAGCAAATTGTGAGACAGGAAGCGAACTGGGTTAAGGGGAAGCATTGTTTGTTTCCCTCTTGTTCAGTGTTACTGGTCTCCTACCCAGCCATGAATGACACCACCATGGAGAGAGTATTTTACAGCTATCAATCACAGCTAAACAGTTCAAAATCCATTACAGATGTGTCCTCCTACACTATTTTTTGTGCCACGTGGCGTAAGACTCAAGGTGCACTAACTCTCCACCGCCAGCAATGATTCCTGTGCTTGAGTACTCTTCTTGAATTTTGCATCTTAATTCGCTTATAGTATGTTAAGTAGCTAATACTATAATAAGTATTTAGGATTAATATTTTTGTCTCAGGGATTGGTATAAAGTAGCAGATTAACGGGCGTATTCAATTAGGTGGGAAAAGTCGCATTTGTCGATGTGAACTTTGTGCGCATATGTGCGTATCGCGCTGTCCAATTGCCGGAGTGTTTGCATGTGCGAAAAACTCCATAGGCAGAAACCGGCGAAATGTTTTCAGCATCTGAGCAGGTGATAAACCCCCCCCCCCCCCCCTATTGACTAAGCAAAAAATAATTAGCTTAATTCCCCCTAATGTCATTTTGGGGTGAAAATGTAAAAAGTGTTGGAAAATGAGTATAAAGTACTGGGTCTGTTATTTTGGGGTGCTGTATGGTTGGGACAGGTGTTCTCAGGATTCTTGGCAGGTGTATTTTTTTTTTTTTAAAACTGCACTTTATAGACACAAAAATATACTAGCACCCATTTTAATGTACCCCCAAATTAACTACAGCAATTATTTTTTCCAAAAGAAATTGCTTTATATAATTTTTTCACACTTATGCAAATATACATATAACAGCCATTTGACTCAATTTAAGAACCCAAAATACTTTTAGTGGGGTTATAAATACACTTCTATATTGATTTCCAGTGTCAGGCTTTTTATGGGGTACAGACTAATTTCCCCAAAATGTGCTGTACTTTTCGCTAGTTTCGCCATGCATAATTATCGCACAATGCGTTTTTGTGTGTTTTGCAATTGGATAGGGTGAAAATCGGGAGCGCGCATTGAGAAAGTACGCAAAAAAATTGCATCAAAACTGAATGAGATCAGACACCAAATGCGGCTTTAAAGCATAGTTTTATCCAAACCTTACCTTTTTGTATCAGGTGGATGCAGAGTGTTAACATTTTTACTTACCTGCTGTGCTTAGTTTGCTGGATGCGCCAGCATTGTCAATGGATTAAACAATACCACCCATACTCCACTTTATACTTCTCACTCACCCTGTTTAAAACAAGCTGAGGACCATTAACTTCCTATTAATTTTAAAATAAGCCCAGCGGGCAATGTCCTTTCCGTAATGCTACGTTTATAGGAAAAGACATAGAGCTGTATGAAGCTGTGAAGAAGTTGCCAATAGCAACCAATTCGATTTGTGGTTGCATTTATCAAGTGCGGCTTGAGAGTTGTAGACTCGTCGGTGACCATGTGTATACTATGATGAGTGTGTTACAGGTATATAAAAATTCAGTTTTTATTCTATTTGTACTATTTTGTGGAGTTGTTTATTTCTTGCTGGCTAGTCTTTCCTTAAATTCATACTGTGTTTTTAAAACAAATGGAGCATAGAGTCCATTAATTCTCGGACATCACCATTATTTATCTATGAATTACCCCAAAGACACCATGGCAAGACTTAGAAGCTGCAGTTTTAGCTTGGTCATTGCTCCTTTACATAAAGAATGCAGAATGAAAGCTGTACTCACCTGTACTGTACTTTTTACATTACACCAGTGGTTCCCATACTGTGCACCGTGGCACCCTAGGGTGCCTTGGAACACTTGCAGGGATGCCTGAAGTTAGTGGTCTAGCACCAAATCAAATTATATATGGTTAATGTCATGTAAATTTGGACAAACAGAAGCGCAAACCTGTCCACCACCACATAACAACATAAAGATGACAGGTAAGCACAATTTTCTTCACTTTATTAAATTTTTTCAGACTTTCTCAATAACAAACTTTTGGCTTAGGGGTGCCCTGAAAACAGTGCTGATACTCTAGGGTGCCATGATTTAAAAAAGTTTGGGAACCACTGCATTACACAATAAGGACACTAGATTATTTTACGACAGACTTTTTTTTAGACATTAACTTATTAGTATAATGTCGTATAATTTTATAACAAAATCGAATACTGTTAGAAATATATTCAGTATTGGAACAGGAATATATACATAGAGTCCCCAAATTATTCCGACCATCAAGCTTTAATTCTTCTAGGCATGGATTCTACGAACTGTCGGTATGTTTTGTGGGCAATATTAGCTCAAATGCAATTTAATGACCTCTTCATAACGTTGCCGCCACCAGCTTGTAGAATCATGACAATGCAAGAATGTTCCATGCTTTTGTGTGGTCGTCTCCATATCCTCAACTTCCATCTGAATGGTGTGATTGAAAATGTCAGAGGCTGTCAGATCGCGTGGTGTACCCATTATTTAATGGGTGGCACAGTTCATTAGACTCTGCATAGCCACGGGAACAGTCAGGATACTTGGGGCTGGAAAGCCGTAGGACTTGTTTCCTACTTAAGGCCACCTCTCCGCCCCAAGCCCTACTTTGCAAGTCCTTTCTGCTTACATCTTTCTGAGGTTTCAGCAGAAATCTGTGTAGAGAGGTAACCTGCAATTCGCTTTCTCTGCCACAGGAACACACCACAGCCAGTTTAATCAGAAAACAATGAAGCTGGCAGGATGTCTTTGGACCGTGGGAGGAAACCAGAATACCTGGAAGTAAACCAACATTGGGATAACATACAAATGCCGCTTACATTTCCCTGTGGGTTGTGCAGACTGAGTAGCACAGTCATGCTGGGAATGTACTTTCATGGGTCTCCCCAGTCAGCTGCTATTGAAACCAGATTATTCTGGATCTAATGCCGTGTTGACCAGATATGTTTGTCAGGATAACAAAAATATTTAACCCCAGCAAGCAGATCTATGGATTGCATGCGTATACACTATTAGACCCACTTGGGGGCAAGAGCTCAAAGCATCAACTAATTAGCCATAATGCAGCTTGCTACTTAAATGGCATAAAAAATCTGTAATAGTATCAGCTGCATCTCAATCAATAATATCTAAGAAAATATATTACTTAGATATATATTATCCACAGTTTTGATAAGCATCTAAATCCCACAGTGATTTTCAAGAGTTCTGCAGTAATTCATGTTTTTTCCAAAAAGTTCTCAGAAAGAGGGTAAGCGTGCTTCATGCACACGGCTGACCTTCCTCTGTTGCTGTCTTAGCGCACAAAGCTTTTGATTGTTATGGCTGCCTACTTATAATGGGTATTTTATGCCATTAGTGGGTGAATGATTCAGTAATCCGATTGGAAACGTGGATATTTGTAATATTTAAATGAAAATTATTATACTTACTTCCTCTTTCCCTGTGTCTTTTCTGTTCTATATGCATAAGTAGAGAACAGAAAAGATTCCCTGCACTATATAGGGTAGGGACCTACCTTGTCACATGACCCATCGATGCATCATCTGATGCTGTATGCTGAGGACAGACTGTCAAACTTGGGTTCACCAATATGCTGCCTTCGGGAGCAGAACTGGTTATGGATCTTATTTGTTCAAATAGTGTGCCTAAACGGGAGACACGAGCTTTACGCACACGCGTGCACTGCGTCATACAGGAAGCTGTAGTTCCTCTACAGTCTCTTCTAGAAGTAGAATGAGACAAACGGCAGAAAGACACCCATTTGAGCGAAGCCAGTAAGATAGGTGTGTTCTCAATGAGCATTGAATCTGGAAAGTTAATTTAGTGACAAGTGTATTTATTGCATGTCATCAAGCTAAAATAAAATAAATTCATCTACAGCTATCGTTCCAAATATCATTCATTTTTCTTACAGAAGGGACTTGGTAAATTGCTTGCCGTCTCCGCACTTAAGGTACAAGTGTCAGCATTAAGAAATTTCTTGAGGACTATAATGGTTTCAGAAGAATTGATCATTCCTTTTTTCCAAGCAGTGAAGAGAATTCTCTACCAGGTCTTTTTTCGCCCATTGATATCTTCTCTTTCTTGTGTTTTTTTTCTTTTCTGCATATACCTAATTTAGATAGGAGCTAACCCATTATATAGGTTGCCATGGATTATTTAGAAGACTAGGAATTCTCATGTAACATAATTTGCTGTTATGTGCTGAAGAAGCTTGTGTTGACCTATTTACTATTTCTAAGTAAACCTGACTTCTGGCAAGGCAAATCTACTTTAGTCAGGTATGTTTTTGGTGTTTTCTTGCCAGATATTGACTAGCCATTTTAGTAAAATCAGTTTTGATGCAGTAAGTGGAGATGGAAGCACTAGGTGCCGGTATCTCAGTGCATGTGTGTTAGATAATTACTTGTCTGATCATGCTTGAGTGTATTTACATGTTGGAATATGTTGTCCGTGCAATGCAGGGCAACATTCTTTTATTTTACTACATATTATTTAAAAATAAATGTACTGCTTTGTGTTTCGATAATTTTATTACAGCGGCCAAAATATGTTTGATTTTGCTGATACTGTACATTACATTATAATAATTCTGCAGATCATTGGGTATTGTCGCTGTGGTTTTTTAATTAAATGCAGCATAGGAAGATTCTTAACTGTTTTTTAATAAGATGCTGGCCTTGTATCTACAGTATTTAGATTAAACTGTGCTTACAGTAAATAGTACGGTTTCCTTTTGGAAATACATATGTCTTGCTGAAAGCTCTGAGACTTAGGAGCTGTTTATGAATTCTTCCTAATGATGTATAGTTACTATGCGCTTCTGTCTTTTTAATAGATTCCTGCTAAAAATAATTTAGTGTATACAAGGTCTGCTCATGCAACTCTTATGGTATGTGCACACTGTACGATCAGTCAGTGATAACGATATCGCTGACTGATCGTCCTGCACCTTCCCGGTGTGCTGCATGATCGTTATCTTTCATCCAGCAAACCGCCAACCCACCAACAACAGGCCAACAACCAACGATCGCTGGTCCCTATGTAACCTAGTCGATATCGACCAGGTTGGCCTGCATGCATGGGCGATGGTCGGTTATCGACCATACGTGCCTGCGCATCACTGGTCGTTGGGCACCAAAAAAATAATGATCTGAACGATAACTATATGGTCGATATCGTGCATTTTTAACGAGTGTACGCACCATAAGAATTGTGAACAAACTGCTGTATAGTGTCTTTGCAGAAAAACTGCATAGAGTAGTTCAAATAAAACTGTAGTGTAGGATCCCATAGGGTGGGTTCACACTTTCTTATTATTATGCTTTATTTATATGGCACCACAAGTGGTCCGCAGCACCTTACACAGTACATAAATAAGTGAGCTAGAAACCAGTGACTTACAGTACAATACAATATAGGACAAGGACATGGTTTGTACACATTGTTGCATTCGCTATCATAACACTCAAAATAAGCAGTAGGGAGTCGGTATTCAAGTATTAGATGCTCTTGCGGGGTGTAAGGGGTAGAAGAAAGTATAGAAGACCCTGCTCGTGAGAGCTTACATTCTAAAGGGGAGGGGCAGACAAGCAAATGTGACTCAGATGGGGTAAACTGGGAGGAAAGAGCCTGAAGTATTGTAGTGGGTTAGGATGAGAGCTGATGATGGAGAGGTGGGTATTGAGAGCCCTTTTGAAGATTTTTGGCGAGTCTGAGAGGGAGAGAGTTCCAAAGGTAGGGACTTAAACACTTGCACAATATCTGCCCGATTTGGCAGATTTGGGCAAATCAGAACAACAAATTGGGCATATTGTGCATTGTTTATGTCCGACTGCGCACTCCCGCGGGTCGCATGCTATATTGTGTGATTGGCCATGCTGCCCGGCTAGTCACAGGATATTGCATGCAAGGCTGTACAGTGACCCTGATGCAGCTTGGATTGCACGGCTGCGTTCACACGCACCCGCTAGCTGCGAAAATATGCTAACGAATGCAATCGCAGCACTATACTAAGACTCCCATCACTGTATAAAGCCGCCCACTTCCCATCCACAAGTCAGTGCAAACATTGAGTAACATCAGAAGCATTCACACAGATGTGGTTGACCTGACCCTACCTCACAAACTGCTAAACTTCCTGTCGCCATCTAGACCACTGCCAGCATATGCAATCGCAGGGGCTTAATTATGCACGCCCCTGTAACAGCGTTCAAACGCACAGACACCACTGCGTTCCTTCGACCACCCTCAAACGGTCAATTCATGTCAATCACTATGCGATTGGACTGCGTGCTAGCTGTGATCGCTTCCCGATCACAGCGGCCGGTTCACACACGCGCACTGCAATGCATACGCAGAGCACAAACATTGACTGGCTGCGTGCGAACGCAGCCGTGCAATCCAAGCTGAATCGGGCCCTGCGATCGGTCCTTTGTTCATTAAATCTTTAAAGTGTGTAGCGGGACGAAGGGAAATCGCCCTCTACATCGGCACGATTGCCGGTCGTACAAGTGTGTAGCCGGCCTTAGTTTACATGTACTACTTGCTAAAGATGACCTATGCCTATTATTGTACTTATGCAGAGAACCATAAAGTGGTGTTTGCACATACACACTGTAATTGCACTGTGCAGTAGGCATGCTGAATGGCTGTTTCTCTGAGCAGATCAGCCAATACTGAGCCATCGCTCGGGCGCTGAAACCAAACTGGATCACAATTTAGGTGTGTTTATATTTCTGGGTGGAGAAATGACACTGCACTGTAATGAGACTCATCTTTCAACCACTTCTTCCGACATCCAAAATTAATTACAATCATTATGTTAAATGATCATTTACCAACCGACACATGGTAGAGAAATTGCCTAATTCACCTACTGATAATACTGATGCATGTTTTACTATACTAAGAGTAAATGAGATCTCTGGGGTTTCTATATAGTCCTGAGTCTAATTTGTCATTCTAATTATTATAACATTAAAAAAACAAACAAAAAAAATACAGTAGTAGATAGCTGGCAACAATGCATGTTTTGTCATTGGAAAACATATTAATGCCACAAATAGCTTCTGTAAACTGTTAATACATTTTGAGTTTTGTGTTCATTACCCAATTACTTCTGATAAATGCTGTTCCCCGACATACCTGAAAAAACAGGGCTATATAAATCGGTGATGGGCACTAGGCCTTCACTTGCAGCCCCCAGCTCCTTCCTGCTTTGTTGTTATGTTTGTGTGTTATAGCTTGTAATGCTTGTTTACAAGCCCCACTGATATGCTATTAGATGTCTTTCATTGATTAAATGTTTTGGTGTAACTCACTACTGAACTTACTAGTAATGTGCGGCCCTTTTGTAGGTGAAAGGGACGCACAATGTGTATTGGGTTGCCTATCACTGTTTTAAATGCTGTTGCAAGTCTATTGTTTATTCAAACTTAAACATTTCTGAAATCACATATATATATATATATATATATATATACAATTACAAACATCAAAGTGAACTACCATCCAATTCTGATGATTGGACCTTACAAATTTCTCCATATTTCAGTGTCATACAAGGGCCCAGATGTATCAACAAGTGATTCTTATCACTCATTACTAATCTTAAATGATGCTCCAGTCAATCAGCTCCTGTCATTTTAAATTGATAAATCTGGGCCAAGGTTTCTTATATTCCCTCCATCAGTGTCTCCGTTTATTATTTTATAAAAGAACATACAAGGAGATGGAGATGTGAAAACATGAAGATAAAAGGAAAAGCAGGGAGCAGGCTTAGAAGGCTTATGACCTTTTCCCACTGTAGCTCTGGACAGAAATATACTCCAACCATGGAACCCTGATGTTTCAGAAATCTTAGCATTTGTCCAGGCAGTAACAATTTGACAAATTCTAGCCAAGACTCAGTCATGTTGCAAAACATAAGTGAACAACCAAGACCGTTAGATATATGTTATCTTTAATGCATCCTCACAAACCAGTTACAGAAAGGGCCTGTGGGAAAATTCTGACACTGTTTGCATCCCTGTATCCTGATTCCAAAGTTTGTTGGGAATTTGGCTCAGTTTGGACTCAAAGTGGATCCCTGTACAGAATGTCTGCTCAATACCTGGCATCACTTAGCACTCCTGCTAAATCTTGGTGACTAATTTGGCATTAACGGTCACTATCCTTTGTGAAAAAGCAGGATCAAACTATGAACAACAGTCATTGGTGGCTCCCAAGCCAGTGGTGAAATAAGAGAACACAAAGGCACAGCCAATGATATCACAGCGCATTCTTGTGTAACATTTTCAGATGTGTACTACTACTTTTTATATTTGATTTTTTTGCTAAATACTTGTACAATTACACATAAGACATGACAGTATTGTTTGTAACTCAGTGATATGCTATATTTTTGAACTGGTCACTTCCATGTCACAATAGCACATTTTTCCGTACTTATACTTTAATGCTAAAGGTCCCCATACACTGTGTGATATGCACCTTGCGATGCGACGGCCGATGCGATGGCCAACATATCGGGCGGTCCCCACACACTGATTGATCGGGTGGCCAACCACCCGATATGCTGGCATCCCCTTCCCCCACCCTCGTAGCGCTGCATGGGATCGTACATCGCTTCCCCAGATAACTGAGCATGCAGAAAGATCTGGAGGAGCGATGTACGATCCCACGGGAGCGCCCACTGGCTGATGATATACCCACACACGGAACGATATAGCAGCGATATCGTTCCAATCCGTCGGATCGGCTGCTATATTGCACAGTGTAGCCTTAAGTCAACCATAAAATGTCCTGTTGTTGTTGCTATTATCCTTTATTTATATGGCATCACAAGGATTCCACAGCAACTAATAAAATACATAAACAGTTCAGCAGAACAAGAGAACAGTGACTTACAATACAAGACAATGCAGGACAAATACATGGCATGTAAACATTGCTGCATCAGTGGGCATAACAACACTCAAATAAGTAGCAGGATGGCTGAAGTTAAGGGTAAGGTGCCGTTGTAAGGAGTAGATAGTAAAGTAAGGGAAGGAAAAGCACGTTGGGAAGATTGACCTTCTCGTGAAAGCTTACATTCTAAAGGGGAGTGAAGATTCTTGAAAGCCTGTTTGAAATTGTGTAGAGAGCTGGGGAGTCTGGCAGGGAGAGGTATAATATTTCAGAGGTAGGGAGCAGCTCGGGCAAAGTCTTGGAGGCATTCATGGGAGGAAGTAATCAGTTGGCAGGAGAGGCAACATTCATTTGCAGAGCGAAGAGGGTGGGCATTAGTATTAGTGTGAAGGGAGATGAGGTCAGAGATGTAAACAGGAGAGGAATGGGTGAGGGCTTTGTGAGTGTGAGAACCTATAATTGGGTTCTGAAGGGGAAGGAGTGGCAGTGTAGGGCTTGTAGGAGAGGGGAAGCAGATGTAGCACATTTGGAGAGAGAGCTGAGCCGGGCAGCAGCATTGAGGACAGATTGGAATAGAGAGAGATGGGAATCAGGGAGGCCACATTAGAGGAGGTTACAGTAATCCAATCTGGAGATGACCAGTGAGTGGATGAGGGCCTAAGTAGCACCCAGGGGAGGGAGGGTCTGATCCTGGAAATATATTTGAGATGGGAATGGCAGGACTGCGAAAGGTACTGAATATGTAGTTTGAAGGAGAGGAAGAAGTCAAGGATAACTCCAAGACTGCGCACTTGGGGGCTAGTGGAGATAGTTGTACTGTCAATAGATAATGAAATTGTGGGATGTGAGGTAATGTAGAGGGTGGGAAGACTATCGGCTCAGTCTTATAGGGGTATTCAATATGAAACGTAAACTTCGCCGTCTATGCGTGTCGAAGTTTTCGCCGCACATCAGAGCTTTTGCCGGTGAAAAAGTATCGCGCGCACCCCCGATTATACCCGTATTCAATATGAAATCGTCGAAAAACGGTACCCGGCGAATGTGAAATCAGCTAAAACTTTGCTGATTTTTGGGGAAATTACCCTAACATCCCCAAAAAGATGCTCTGACATGGGGGATCACTCTGGATACCCCCGATTAGCCCTTTCTGAAGGTTTTGGGGTCTTTAAACGGGGTCAATAGGTGCTATTTTGGGGATTTGGGAAGGTCGTGAAGAATAGTATTTAGAAGGTTTTTTTGCTGAAAATAAGTAGTCCCAGCAAATTTTGGTTACTTGAAAATGGGGGTGAGCATATTTAAAAGTTGCTAAAGTGAAGATTTAAAAAAACTTGAAAAATCCACCTGCCGCAAACACCTGCAATGAAAAAAACACCTGGGGCATACTTGGGGACCCCCCTTAGATTGTAGTTCTCTAGTTTTTAACTTTGTACCCCCAAATTTTTTTTCTCGCCCCCAAAATGTAAGTGCTTTTTTTGGGGTGTTCTGAGGTATTTTTTTTTTTACATTTTTTTTACACATTTTACCTTTGGGGGACTGTCTGAAGGTTGCAGGGTGGTTTCCGAAATGTTGCACCCCAAAACCCCAATTCTGCACTTTTTTCAGCCACCCATTCCTTGGTGATACTTTTTTGCAGGGTCGAATGCAATATATTTTTCACACCGGCGAAAAGTTTTCAAATTGAATACGGTGTAAAAGTAAAAGCGGTAAAAATGACGTCGTCCAAGAGAAAACATCGCTGAAACTGCGTTTTCGCTCCATATTGAATACCCCTATTAGACATGTCAAGTTTAAGAAAGCACTGGGACATCCAGGAAGAGATAGCAGAAAGACAGTTGGGAGATACAAGTGAGGAGAGAGGTCAGGGGAGGAAAGGTAAATCTGAGTATCATCAGCATGGAAATGATATTGGAGGCCAAGAGGCAGATTTATTAATAATGATCACATTTGCAATGCTATCTGGGCACAGTATTTGCGCCCATGATCGCATTGCAGGATGCGATCATAGCACCCAAATGTACTAAAGGGCACCCACAGGGACAGGGGCTCCGAAAGGAGCCCATCCCTGCAATGTCCTGGGAGTGAAGTGACCGTGTTAGCTTTCTCTTCACTCCTGTGCTGGGATTCCTGCGCATGTAGGTCTACAGACCACACATGCACGGTGGCCATTGCAGGTGGAGGGTTCCTATGGAACCCTCTACAAGCTAGTTATGCGATTTGTAGTCCATATGCTACAGCAGCATACACCATCTTCAGATGGCGTAAGCTGCAGGGACCAAGTTCCTGAATACTTAGCATTCTGGAGATTTGTAAATATCTCAGATATCTGCTGCGGTCCCACCATTATACATCTGGGGTATACGTAAATATTTTGCAGGTTTTTTGTTATTAGCAGGAGAGAGAAAATAGGGGAGAGAAGTGAGTCGAGCAGGGAGGATAAGAAAACTGTATCGATAGCCTCAATGTTACATTTAGAGTAGGAAAATGTGAGAGGGAAAGGTTAAAAGAGATAAGGTGATGGTCATAGAGAGGGAATGGGGAATTGGTGACATCAGAGATATCATAACTGTGAGTGAATACCAGATCAAGTGAGTGCCCACTCACAAGGGAGGGTGAGTTGGTCCATTGGGAGAGACCAAACGATGTTAGGGTAAGGAGTTTAGAGCCAGAAGATTCTGTGAGGATATCGATATGGCTATTGAAGTCACCTAAATAATGGAGGGAAGATCAAATGTAGAGAATGTAACGGATGGTTCAGAGGGAATGAGTTGATAGGAGTACCCAGAAGATAGAGGGGACCCCAACCATGGTGACCACCGGACCAGGGGATGTGAGAAAATGTGAGGTGGAGGGAGAAGGAGAGAGCAGCGGGAGAAGTGGTGCCAGAGGGGGAATCCAGGTTTCAGTAATGGCTAGGTGATTTAAGTTGGAGATGAAAAGGTCATGGGTGGGGACCAGTTTTTTACTGACAGATGGGCATTCCAGAGGGCACAAGAGAGACGGACAGACAATTTAGGAGATATACGAATGAGACTATGAGGTAGCTCTAGCGTGGGAGGTATGGCATACAGAGGAGAGTATGGCCTACAGATGAGAGAGAGGGGGGAGGATAGAGGTGGGAGCATCGGGCAGAATAAAGTATTAGATAGACACTGAGTGATGGGGGGTGTTGAACACATGGCCGTGGTGTGGATGAGGTAAATAGGGGAGGAAAACTGGAAGAAGGAATAGAGACTGTGCAGTAGATTTGCAGAAATGCAGGTGAAGGTACAGTGTTGGTAAATAGAGGATGTGAGGAGAAGTGGGGACGATGACACAATTATGCTTCAGACAGGTCCTAAAGCCAAGCTGTCAACAACCTTCTAAGGCTTTTTCATGACCACCTGTGATTTTTTTTTTTTCTAAAATGTTTCACGGAGCTATTCATTTGTCTCTCCGATCAGGCAGAGTGCTACGTGTTGCAGCATTTTGAGGTGGCGAGCAGAAATTCACAAAAAAATCATCTGTTTGGGTGCGCTACATTGTACTTTAGACTGGTTTAGCCACTTTACGTGCATTTGGGCGTGACAAGCGTGGCAGTAGCGCTTGATCAGAGCAAAAATTGAATAGCTCCATTGGGTGCCCAAAAAACAATTGAATTCCCCCCTACATTTCTGAATCAGATTCTTCATCTCCCGATTCGTTTTCTCTTTCTGTATTTGTATTCTTCAATGACAAACAAAATAGGTAATTACTTATCTGCTTGTGGTTAGACAGATAGGAGTCTAACCACAAGCAGATAAGTAATTATATCGTGTTGTGCTTGTATCGTGAGTCAGTAATTCATGGGAAGGACATCAAGCATTTTTGAAGTAACCCCCCCCCCCATAAACCCTTCTGATATTATTAGTTTGTATAGCGGTCATGTTATATTTCAAGTATTGATTTCTCAGTGTTGTGATTGCGTTCCTACCATCAAAAGTCTTTGGAAGCCGAACCTCATCACAACATGTTCATTTAGCTTGGGAGGTTACTGTGAACTCAGGAGCCATGAAACTGCTTCTGCTTAGACAGCTGTAGGAATTTAAAGAATGGGGAACATCCGCCCCTACCAACTGACCCTTTCAGCATTTTGTAGCGCATGCTTGAGAATGCAAAAGTTGTATTGATAACAAATAATTAACATGTGTTTTTGTTTTGTGGCTATTGTGGATTCCATTTTTCATTGAATTTTCAGTGCAGAAGATTCTCTGTGTCTCTCTCTCTCTCTGTCTCCTCCTCCCCCCCCTCCCACTGAACAGGCAGAGTTATCAATATTGTGCAAGTTGGCCTGCATGTACGGACGATCTTAGTTCTCGTTCATTCGTGAAACGCATCGTTGGTCGTTAACATAAAAATTAACGATAAATCGTTGTACGCTATCGTTATCGTTCATAGATATCGTACCGTGTGTACGCACCATTACTCTGCTCCTCAACTCTATGGGGGGAATTCAAGAGTATTGCTCGCCGGCAGCTACTAGATGGCACCCAACGAAGCAATTTGATCGCTGGTCCATTCGGCCACGCACAGCCGCCGGCGCTAACATTTCTACTCGCAGCTCCCCGAGCTGGCAGGCAGAAATTACCGAAAAGTGACCCATTTCAGCTCCGTTCAGGCATGCATGGACAGGTCTATTAGGTGGACAGCACTATGCAAGGAGGCAGCACTATGCAAGGGACAGCACCATACAGGGGAAAGCCCTATACAAGGAGGCAACACTATACAGAGGACAGGTCTATTAGGTGTAATAAGGCAGTAGTGTGCGTTGTCGCACGTTTTATTAATGTAGTAGTTTAATAGCTGCCTGGAGATAGCCGCACTGAATAGATCACTGTTTTTATTTTTATTAAATAAATGGTTTAAGCTATAGATAACAAATACTTAAAAAAAAAAAAAAAAGTTATAGGCTACTGCCCTTATTTTAAAGAATAAAGGTGCATACATACACAACGATTTTTTAAACAATTTAACTATAACGACGTCGTTTATCGTTCAAAAAATTGTTCCGTGTAAAACGATAAATGATTGATTATCGTTCATGCGCGTTCACGTTTGCCGATTGTAGTTCAGTCAGACTGGCCAACTGAACGATTTTCAATAGAAGTTGCAACATTTTTCCTTCAACACACAGAAAATCGTTTATTATGTAAAGTAAAACCAACTACTTTGTAAAACGATTTCCATTCACTTTTCCAAGGGAAAAACTCAACGAAAATCGTTCATTACTCACATCGTTGTGTGTATGCACCTTTATATGTTCTTTTTGGTGATTGTAGCACTATTAGAGAGCCAGAACACGATTTGGAGAAAATTGTGCACACTACAAAATGCCTAGTTTTAAAAATATTATTTCTACTTCAGGGTCCATAGGGTATCCACAGGATACCTTGGGGTATAGGTGTGACGTCAGTCGCAGGGCACCAAAGAGTTAAGCTTTCAGCCTCCCAGGATGCACTAGGTCCCCCTCCTATACCCCGCCCCCGGGCCAAGGCACCTCAGTTTAGTTTGGTGCCCGGCCGGAGTCGGGTGCACCTGTTGGAGTGGGGGCTAGAAGAGCCCCTGAAGCTTATTCTTCATGCAGCTGTGGCTGCACATCTGGATGTACAGCATGGACAGTCAGTCCTGACGTCCATGCTGTCTTCCCTACACCCCGCCGGTACCAGAACGCCGGTACTGATCCGGGGATGCTGGTGGGCGTCTGGGGTCACAGCTAGCGGTGACCCCAGATGCTCCGGACCATGGCCGGATTCAAGGGGGACAGAGGTAAGCAGCGGGGTCCCGCGGTGGGTCCCCGCTGATCACATGGTCCTAAGTCCCCAGGCAGGGGGCTCCCTGGGGACTGGCTGCAGCGTGGAGCCAGGCGACCAACCTGCGCTTCCACTACCCCCTGGGACAGCGGACCGCAGCAGAGCGGTAGCGCTGCGGCGTCCCAGGGGTTAAATGCATGCCAGGGGAGCGCGCCTTCCCTGTCTCACAGCCGGCGCCTCCCCCGCTGCACACAGCCCTCTCTGCATGCTGCCGACTGGTCCTGTGGCAGCGCTCCTCCCCAGGCCAGCCTCCTCTCTGCTCCTCGGCGGCCATCTTCTCCAGAACGCATGGTGAACGCTGCTGGAAGCGCTGGACGGAAGCATCGTGGTCTGGGTCCCCCCGCATACCTCTCCTCCGCTGTGGTCAGGTCTGTGTATGCAGCGCTGTGTCCTACCAGGCCCTGTGTCTGTGTAGTTGAGTGATCAGCGCTGTTAGTGCAGGAATTGTTATTTTTCTGCATTGTATGTGACTGTGCTAGCGCTGCTGCCTGTAATCTTTTCTTCTCTAAACTGTCAGCTTTATTACTGTCCCTGTTCTTTCTGCTAAAGCCCTTGCGGTGCGGTGCTGCAGGGTGGTCTCTCGCCTATTTAATACTTAATTGGTGAGAGAGGTCACATACGTGGTGCCATCATGTCTGAAAGTGATTTTCCCCTCCGGCTACAGTGTACCACGTGCAAAGTACCGTTAGCGGAGGGGGAGGGTAGCGCGGAGGGCCTTTGCCGGCAGTGTTTGTCCATGGCGCGGCCTATTACGGTTACAGCACCGGTACAGGAGCCGCCCTGGGCTTGTTTCGCTCAGGCGTTAACAGCTTTAGTGGGCCAGTTAGCTCCGCAGCCCGCGTTTACTCCGATGGGTTTGTCCCAGCAGTCTGTGGTGTCGTCACCCATGCAGGGGTTCCCACGACAATTGGTGGTACCCCACAGTCTCCCTATTTCCCCGCTCCCGGGTTCTCAGGAGCCAGCGTGGGTTAACTCCCTGACGAGTTCTGTACAGCACTTGTCGGATGTGTTGCAAGGGGAGTCTGTGATGCGGTCTCATAAAAGGCCGGTGGCGTCTCTGTCCGCTCCTTATGAGGATGACGAAGGGACGTCTGATGATGGGGAGATTCTAGATCCTTACGATCAGGAACCTCTCCATACTAAGGACGCTGATGCTAAGTCCAAAGTATATATTCCTGGACTTATTCGGGCGGTCCGCACAGCCTTGGTGATTGAGGACGAAGTTCCCCCAGCGGCTAAATCTAAGTATGCCTTTTTCAAAGATGTGAAGGGCGATGCCACAGTCTTTCCTCTTTCGGGTCAGTTGGTGGACCATTTAGAGGAGGCGTGGAAACAACCTGGCAAAAGATACCAGCCGCAGAGACGCCTGGCGGTGGCTTATCCGTTCGCGGATAATTATTTTGCGAAGTGGGAATCCCCTCCACAGGTGGATTCTCACGTGACCCGTCTTGTCCGTAGTGCCACATTGCCGATGCCATCCATGTCCTCCCTTAAGGATGCTACGGACCGCAAGGTAGAAATCTGCCTGAAGTCCGCTTATTCCCTTGCTGGGGGGGCAGCACGGCCGGCTATGGCCATTTGCTGGGTTGCCAGAGCGATGGAGCGCTGGGCGGATTCATTAGAGGCTTCTTTTGAATCCGACTGTCCGGCCGATCAGGCGGAGTTGATTGGCAATCTCCGTGATTCGGCCACCTACATCAACGAGGCGGCTCTAGACATTAGTACTCTGGTGTCTAGAATTTCTTCAGCAGCGGTAGCTGCTCGTCGCACCTTGTGGCTGCGATCCTGGAAGGCGGACGCAGATTCCAAGAAAGGTCTGGAAGCGTTGCCGTTTACCGGAGAAGTTCTCTTCGGTCCGGATCTGGATAAGATTGTGGCCACGCTGGCGGCAGCCAAATCTGCCTGTCTCCCGTCGGCCGCTGCTCCTTCTGGTTCGGGACCATCGTCCTTTCGGTCATCTAGGGCCCAGGGCAGGCCCAAACCACAGTCGTTTCCTCGACAGGCTGGCCCTAAGAAATCGGTCAAGCCCCGGAAGCAGGCATGGAGTACCAGACGTCCGGCCCCCAAGCCAGATGGCAAGCCTGCGGCCTGACGGTCCGGGCCTCCCTTTGGGGGATCCCAGGGTGGGAGGCCGCCTGCTACAGTTCGCCCAGTGTTGGTCGACCACTACGACAGACACTTGGGTTCTGGAGGTGGTTTCCCACGGATACGCCCTCTCCTTCCGGCACAGACCCCCGGCTCGCTTCTTCACCACGGGTCTCCCATCAGACCGGAACAAGGCTACGGAGCTGCGGAAGGTATTGCACACTATGCTCCAGGCTGGAGTTATAGTGGCGGTTCCATTCTCCCAGAGGGGCCAGGGTTTCTATTCAAATCTATTTTTGGTACAGAAACCCAATGGGTCATATCGTCCGATTCTCAACCTCAAAGCACTCAACAAGTCTTTGCGGGTCCCGAAGTTTCGGATGGAGACCCTACGGTCCATCATTCTGGCGCTGGAACCTGGGGACTACTTGGTGTCATTGGACATACAGGACGCTTACCTGCATGTCCCTATTCTTTGGCGCCATCAACAGTTCCTCAGGTTTGCAATCAGCAGCGACCACTTCCAGTTTCGGGCGTTACCTTTTGGCCTGGCAACAGCACCACGTGTTTTCACCAAGGTGATGGCGGTCATGGCGGCTTCTCTGCGGCTGCAGGGAGTCCGCATGTTGCCGTATTTGGACGACCTGTTATTGGTGGCAGGATCTCCAGAGCTCCTGTTACGCCACTTGGACCTGACCATTGCACTGCTGCAACGGCACGGCTGGCTAATCAACTGGCAGAAGTCCACTCTAATCCCGTCTCGGAGGATTCTGCATCTTGGAGCCTTATTGGACTCGGGACAGCAAAGGATCTTCGTGACGGAGGACAAGATCTCTGCTTTACAGTCAAGGGTGCGCAGTTGTCTGCACAGCCGCCGGGTGTCCTTACACTCGGCGATGAGGTTACTGGGCTCCATGGTGTCGGTGTTCGACATGGTGGAATACGCCCAGTTTCACTCCAGACCTCTGCAGCACCTGATCCTGTCCAAGTGGAACGGGCTGACTCAGTCTCTGAAGTCCCAGACGATTGTGCTCACCCAGGAGGTTCGCCTGTCCCTTACGTGGTGGTTACAGACGACCCACCTCAACAAGGGACGTCCGTTCTGGGTTCCAAATTGGGTCCTGTTGACAACGGACGCCAGTCTTCGGGGCTGGGGAGCAGTTTCGGGTCCACACTTGTTCCAGGGCAGGTGGACGCCGACAGAAGCGGAGCTTCCAATAAATATCTTGGAACTCCGTGCGGTCTTCAATGCTCTCCAGCAGGCACAGCGGTTTCTCCAGGGTCGCCCGGTGCAGGTCCAGTCGGACAACGCTACCACCGTGGCCTACATAAACAGGCAAGGAGGAACTCGCAGTCGGGCGGCTCTCGTAGAGGTCTCTCGGATCCTGGTTTGGGCGGAGCGCAATCTTCCGGCCATATCAGCGGTCTTCATCCCGGGAGTGCTCAATTGGGAGGCGGACTTTCTAAGTCGCCAGGACGTTCATCCGGGGGAATGGTCCCTGCACCCGGACGTTTTTCAACTACTGGTGGACAGGTGGGGTCTTCCAGAAATCGACCTCATGGCGTCCCGGCACAACAACAAGTTGCCGGTGTATGGGTCTCGCACAAGAGACGAAGGGGCGTCTCTGGTGGATGCTCTGTCCGTCCGGTGGACGTTCCGGTTCGCATACCTGTTCCCTCCGGTCTCCCTTCTTCCACGGGTAATCCGGAAATTCAAACAGGAAGGAGGGACGCTCCTGTTGATAGCTCCCGCGTGGCCCAGACGGCACTGGTTCTCAGACCTTCAGGGTCTGTCCGTGGACATTCCTCTGCGGTTGCCGCTACGACCGGACCTTCTGTCTCAGGGTCCTTGCCTTCACCCGGACCTGACTCGGCTGTCTTTGACGGCGTGGCTGTTGAGACGGCCATGCTGAGGTCCCGGGGGTTTTCCAGCTCTGTGGTGCGTACCATGTTACGAGCTCGGAAACCGTCTTCCGCGAGGATATACCATCGCGTGTGGCATACGTTCTTCCAGTGGTGTCGACCGAGAGGTTATGCACCGCGGGAGTTTCGTCTGTCTCGGATTCTCGCCTTCCTGCAAGCGGGACTAGATCATGGGCTTCGCCTTGCTTCTTTGAAGGTACAGGTTTCGGCCCTATCTGTCTGGTTTCACCGTAGGATTGCTACAATCCCGGATGTGCGCACCTTTATGCAGGGTGTTCTCCGCATTCAGCCGCCCTTTGTTCCACCTGTGGCGCCTTGGGATTTGGCTGTGGTCCTGAGGGCTCTCCAAGGACCGCCGTTTGAACCACTGGGCTCAGTGGATCTTAAATGGCTAACAGCTAAGACTGTTTTCCTTCTGGCCATTGCTTCGGCCAGACGTGTTTCTGAGTTAGGGGCTCTTTCTTGTAGACCCCCTTTCTTGGTTTTTTATGGGAACAGGGCAGTGCTCCGCACTCGGCCCGAGTTTCTTCCCAAAGTTATTTCCCAGTTTCATATTAACGAGGAAATAGTTGTTCCGGCCTTTAACTCACCGGGTCTTTCCGTGGGTGAGGCCTCTTTGGATGTTGTGCGGGCCTTAAGGACTTATGTTGACCGCACTTCTTCGTTTAGGAAGTCGGACGCTTTGTTTGTCCTCTTTGGCTTCCGTAAAAAGGGTTGGCCTGCTTCAAAGCAAACTTTGGCAGCCTGGATCCGTATGGCTATTTCTGAAGCCTTCTCTGAAGGCTCATTCCACTAGGTCTGTGGGTCCTTCGTGGGCAGCTCGACGTGGTGCCTCGGCAGTTCAGATCTGCAAGGCTGCTACGTGGTCTTCTGTCCATACCTTCGTGAGGTATTACAGGTTTGACACCTTCGCCTCTCAGGATGCTTCCTTCGGGCGGCGGATTCTCCTTTCTGCACAGGAGCGTCCCCACCCTTAAAGGATACTGCTTTGGGACATCCCCAAGGTATCCTGTGGATACCCTATGGACCCTGAAGTAGAAAATATGAGATATGGTAAGAACTTACCCTTGTTATCTCTATTTCTACGAAGTCCATAGGGTTCCACAGGACTCCCGCCCTGTCGCACCTGTGCTGCAGATGGGCTTTGCTCTGGTCACCGGTTTTCCGTCTCCCTCTGGTGAGAATGTGATTCTTGTATGTGTCCAGATCTTTGTTCTCTCTCTTCCTTCTCCTCCTCCGGCCTATGGCTTGGTAACTAACTGAGGTGCCTTGGCCCGGGGGCGGGGTATAGGAGGGGGACCTAGTGCATCCTGGGAGGCTGAAAGCTTAACTCTTTGGTGCCCTGCGACTGACGTCACACCTATACCCCAAGGTATCCTGTGGAACCCTATGGACTTCGTAGAAATAGAGATAACAAGGGTAAGTTCTTACCATATCTCATATTTTCTGTATTCTATGGCTGAAGTATTCTAATATAGCATATTGGTTTTTAACCTGGTACTCTGTACACGTAAAGTGTCAATTAAATGTGGAAATAATTGGTATGACTACAATAGTGCTAGAAAGAGCTGGTGGTGATTAATGGTTTTATTGTATTCTCAATAACCTGTCCCACCACATCCCAAACTATGTAGGGGGTTTTCCAACTTGAAATGGTCACAGTCTAGTACACTAATATGTATATGTGTGTGTGTGTATATATGTATAGATATAGATATATATATATATTTATATAGCAAAGGATAAAAGGTCTTTTCACATTTCACTGTAGTCTGTCCTATTTTCTTGTTTCCCCGCCCTCCATCTCACGTTTCCCGCTATATCCATCTGTGCCTCATGTTTCTTTTATTATAAATTTCTCTACCATTCTACTTGATTCTTTTATTAAGTATATATTTATATGGCTCTTATTTTCTCTCATTATCTCTCTCTCTCTCTTATATTCCAGCTTCTGCAGAATTCACATATTTACCTAAAATAGCAGCAAACAGCTGGGACTCTTAAATATTCCTCTTTGTCCCTTTAAATGTTTGACGAGCCTGCATAATTATCTCGTCTCCCTTTTGCAGCTGAGCTTGTGTTGCGTGTTTGTCCTCCACATAAAGTATTCACTGGGGACACTCCCTACTCTGTATCAGCCTCTTTTATTAATAACATCAAGACAGATTATGTTCCAAATCCATTCCTCTTTGTGGAGCATCGGCTACAGTATATTTTTTCTGGGTTGACCAAGTGCTTTTTAGTAGTTGAAGTCAACATTCGACATAAGTAAATATAATATTTATGCTGACATTTAAATTTAAACGCACATTGAAATAACTTTACCACCTCTCCTCTTAATCTATGTCTAAGAAAAGATTGAGAATATAACAACATATTGCTCTTTGCATATCATATAGCACTGCGCTAGACTTGATAGGAAATTGCAGCAGCCAGTTATATTATGTGCTACTTATTTATTATTTAAATTATTTTAATGGTTTGAAGATGAGAAAATCTCCCAAAGGATCACACAACTATTTATGCATTTTCACCTTAATTCTTCTTTTCAGTGTTTTTAGGGCTGCTTATGGCCCTCTTCTTCATAGTTTGCAAAGATCAGCCTGTGCTATAAATTTTTTATTAAATGTGCCCCCAACACACATTTAAACTGTTCTACATCACATGCATTGGCACATCTTGCATTATTAAACAGTAGACTTAGATGCTGTGATGTTTTCTTGTGGTTTTATGTAAATCATAATTGAACATGTTGTTGTAAATTACTAATGCAGCTAATAAAAATATACATTTACCCTATATTGAAGTCTACATAGTGATAATATGGGATTATCGCACACAGCCTGCAAGTTTGTCCAATACATTTTTGATCATACATTGATAACCTGAGCTCCTTTTATCTCGGTCCCTGTGAAAAATGAACTAAGCAATATTTTGTAAATGCTGTTACATGTAGTTTTATCTAGAACCCACAGTACCAGGGTGTATATATTTTTATTTTGAAAGCAACTAAAATGTTATCTGAAGGAACACATTTTAGGCCACATCATTGTAGTGGTCACAACAAGAATTCCATGCCATATATTTAGGTTTTGTTATTTAAGATTGTGGCGAGCATTTATACGGTGTCTTTGACTAGGTGTGAGCAGTGACATAACCAGGTTTTGAAGTAAAGTGGAGCAAAGTTGGATGGTGTGGCTACATAAAGGGTCATTTGGACACCATCACAGTAAGTGTGGCCACCCCCCTCCAGAGCAATAAAAAATGTACCAAACTTAATGGATGCACCTCCCGCAGCTACGTGCAGTAGATTATATCCCAAGTACCATGCAGATCAGGACGAACAGCTGTACTCCTTTGCAGAAACTAGGCATCTACTCAACGCGATACTCCTAACTTGTTTACCTGCCGTCCTTAGGTTAGGTTATTTGGTGGTGGACACAGCTGCACTTCCATTTGTCCTGTTGCTTCTGATTGGCAGCCACCAGAATTGATTTGCCTGTTATATTGAGTAGATGTGGAGACAGACAGGTGCACATAAGGGTTGGAGATGGAGATACTAATACAAAGTTTGTGACTGGCACAGAGAGGGAGAACAGACAGGAGATGGAGGGAGGAATGATCAGTGGTGGGCTGGAGAGGGGGACCCACTACCCTACTTACATTGAAGTTTTGCAGTGATCCCGACACTCTTGTGGAGGAAGCCAACAAGAATGGAAGGAAGGTTGAGGAGGGGGCGAGCATACTAAGCAGTGCATCCTGTATAAATGGCCGCACAATACCTTATGTGCTACGGACAGTGGTTGGCCAAGCCTTCAAAGATAGAGGTCCAAATAACGTCATTTTTGCGATGCCTGGAATTTGTAAACACTGTTAGGGGGAGCAGTCTCGGCTCCTGATTTCTCCTTGACTGTGCCACTGGGTGTAAGCACCTTTGTGTACAATTTCCATTTTGTGCACTTCCCGTGTGTCCTCAATGCTGAAGTGGGAGAAAATAGAGAAACCTTTAGTATTCAGATAATCTGATTGGTAACGGCAGTATTTCAGAAGAATGCTGAGCTTTTTGGAAGGAAGTGACCATGGCCCTGATTCAGTTCCGAACGGTATTGCATAGCCGCAAGGAAACAAAGCTGGCAGTCTCGCTAAGCTTCAGATTACTTAGGCTGGCAGCCCCCCTTCAAAGAGCTTGGGGTATCAGGGAGCGAGATCGCAGGACCCATTCTGCACAAGCGCCGAACGGATCCTGCACATGCACAGTTTTCCGATAATCGGAAAACTGCGTCAAACCCTACAGTAGTGTCTGTATTTGAATCATGCCCCTTGTCCACTCATTTCCCTATTGCTGAAGACTGATTGTGACAAAACTAGTGTTGTCATGTGTGGAGGGGAATGGAGGATAATGGATGGATAGCTAGAATAAGATTTGATAGATGGAGTAAGGTCACCAAGCAGTACAGAGTAGTGTTGTGGGACTATTTTGGGTAATGTGCTCAAATATAACATGAAAAATGCTATGTGGTGGAAATATAAGTGCCCTCACTGAGGTGAGTTAATGTTCCTGTGTTCTGTAAAGGGACAGTATACTGAAACCTTACCACTAAATGAAGATAGTCCTTTAGTAATACATTTTCATGTTTGTAAGGAATTTATGCAAATATAAATTCAGGCGCACAATTAATAATCAGTCATTTTTAACACTCTATGATCACTTGTAAAAAAAAAAGCAGCTGCCAATTAAAGCACTGTTTTGCTTAAACCACTTTAAAAAATATATATTTCTCAGTGCGCTTAATTATAATACTTATTTTAAGACTTAATAATATCACATAGTAACTATTTGTAAGGGAAATGCAAGAAACATTTATATTTCTATTAATAAAGTTCTGAAAAGTGCAAAAAACTTTCAAATGTATGGTCTTGTCTTTTATTGTATGTTTATTAACGTTTCATGGTGCTTTGATGTTTTCTCCAAGAGGGGTGTGGTACATCATCATTCTGCACATCATATTGCACTGAGGAAGGGTCCACTGTTCTGCCCTGAAGCATTTGCTCTCTTCTATGATGTTTACCTAATTAGCTAGTTGCATTAAAAAGCACAAATGAGCTACTGTTTAAGAAAAATTCAATTTGTTGGCGTGTAGGCTTGTTCTTTATTCTATTTGATTATTTGATGCTTAACCACTTAACTGGCTAATATTTTTCCAAAAACTGCTAAAATTGTCGTTTTTTTTGATCGGTACAGGTTCACCATAATCTAAGTCTTCATGGAACAATCAATACAAATATAAAAAAAAATTTCCCCAAAAAGAATCGGTGGCTTTCCATCGATGGTCACCAACGATGCCACCATTGATGGTTCAAAAAACCATCTATGGTGAACCATCGATAGTTTTCACCACTCTATGGCCACCGCTGGTGGGTGTACGGTGGATCACAGACCAATTAAAAGTGTGTTGCGGGTCACCAGGGTGGGGCTAAGCTCTGTGTCAGTAAAAGAGAGAAAAAATACCATCGAGTTCCACTTTGCCATCGATGGAAGAGAAATATTGTGTCTCTGCCATCGATGGCAAGCCATCGGTAGTAAATCATCGTTTGTTATGAATTGATGGTCATCCCTACCGAAGCATGTGCTGATCACTGCATCAGCCAGCCCGGCTGCACCCCACATCGCTGCTCCCAATCACAGTGATGCACACTATGCATAACCCAGGCGGCTGCAGAGAAGAACAACCGGCAGGTATATACAAGAGCAGTGCGGTTCCTTCAATCCAATACCTCGGCAGCTGCCAAGAAGAGCAGCCACCAGGCACAGTGACATGGGCAGAGTGGCTCCTTCAATCCAATTTCCCGGCGGCTGCAGAGAAGACCAGCCGCCGGGCACAGTGACAGCAGTGCGTCTCCTTCAGTTCATTACACCGGCGGCTGCAGAGAAAAGCAGCCGACGGTTATGTACAGGAGCAGTGACGCTCCTTCAATCCAATAGGCTCATCATCGTACACAGGAGCAGAGTGGCTCCTTCCAATATAATACCCCAGCGGCTGCTCCTCTCAGCCACCGGGTGGGGGGTGTCGCTGGGCCGGTTATCACTGTGATCATTGATCGGCACATCCTGGGATAGGAGGCGTGGGTAAAGAGGGGGCCGGAAGGTGCCTCCTGAAACTGGCGGATGATGTAAGATTTTCTTCCAGCACCGCCCACAGGGCGTTTCTGACTGGTTGCATCTGATGCTACCATATCGGAAAGCCCACCCTGGCTTGGTCGCATCTGATGCGACCAAGCCATGGGTGGGCTTGGTGCAAATCCTTTATTCCAGCCCATTTGCAGTTACTGGTACAAAACAGAAACATCTTCGCTAGAAAAGGATTTAATATCCCAGCTAACTAAACAGCAAGGTCCTTGATCCAGAGTTGAACATACACTCCACAAAGAAGTGTATCATGTGTTTTTTTTTTTTCTCCCTTATGTCTGAAGAGACACAACTGTGTAGTAGCGGATTATAAGGGCCTGTCAGTGGAACTGCAGCCTATGCAAACCTGGATGTAAGCATAAATACTCCTGCTTGGAGGTGTATTTATTTCACCCTATATAGTGTACTGATGATGACTAATAGCAAATCAAGCATACTCATAGAGACAGGCGCACCACATGATGTGTACAACTGCATACAGACTGATGATATATGGACTTATTTCTCTGGACACAGGGCCTGATTCAGCAAGGATTACAGTTGCTAATACGTACACAGCCGGCCGATCGCAGTGCGCGTGCACGAACGAACTATTACGATCACAGAGGCCATGCAGACCCCTCACAGAGTGATTGACAGGAAGCACTGTTTGTGGGTGATGACGAGGGGTGGTCGGGGAAACACAGGCATACCAGTGCATTCGCTCGCTGTTGCAGGGGCATGCATAAATTATCCACTGTAATGCCATACGGAGTGTGAGGTCTCATAGCGTGCGTAGAAGTTAGAGATTTCTGTGTAAGGTCAGGGCTTGTGCAAGTGTGCATGAGACTGCGATGGTACTGTACCGATAGTTTTGCTATTCTGCTAAACCTTACAGATGTGTGTCAGGTAAAGTGGGTGTCCTCATGTTATGCTGAGTTTGCATTGCATTCAGCATGCTCTCGCAGTTGAACTGTGTGCGTAGGCAATATTGCGATCCGTAGTGAGTTAGGCCCACAGTGCGGGAATGCGTATGCCTCATTTATGTCCAAGTCTGCATCAGGTCCCAAGTGTATTGACAAGCTAAAGATGCAAGGAAAAACCTGTACCTGAGCGCATATATATATATATATATATATATATATATATATATATATATATTTGTACCTCCATGACACGTAAGAAGGTTTTCGTGTGTACGATGTGCTCTCTATCCAGAGTACATTTATACCTAGCCACTACTTTGCATTTAAATGTTTTAAAAATACCCATTTTTCTGTTCTATAAATACATTTATTTTGTGTTGTGTTTAACAGGCTGAAGTACTAGGCTACTTAAATTTGACTGGGGTACTTCTTGGGGGTATACACATAGGGGCTGATACAGTGTTGTATGCAAGTCCATTTGGTGGAAGGGTTTTGCTATTTTTAACACTGCTCCACAGCTGATCGCACACATCTAAAGGCCCCCATACATCAGCAATTGATTGCAGCAATCGTGCAGTTTGCAATCGATTGTGTATAAAAATCTTAACCTTTTTCAATCGATTGTGGCAACTCTGAAATTGATAGGGAAAGATTTTTATACACAATCGATTGCAGATTGCACAATTGCTGCAATCAGTTGCAGCTGTATGGGGGCTTCAAGAGTAATTAGAGATCTTGTGCAACTCTGAGATTATTATCATCCTTTATATGGCACCACAAGGGTTCCGCAGCCCCTTACAAAGTACATAAACGAATGAGCAAACAAGAAAACAGCTAAATACAGTACAATACAATGCAGAACAAGGACATGGTTTATAAACATTGCTGCATTAGCGATTATAACACTCGGCAGGGCCTCAGCAAACAAGTGTTAGGTGCCCTAGTGGGGAGTTTGGAGTAGCTCATCGTATGAGTGAGGGAAGGAGAAACACAAGAGGGCTCTGCTTGTGAGAGCTTGCATTCTAAAGGGGGGGAGCTGCAGAATGGGTCTTACTGGGTGGTCATGGGGCGTTGCCACTTAAGGTGCATTTGCCTAATTGCGGGCTATGCTGAGCTTCGCCTACTCAGAGGTCTCTATGATTTCAGATTGATCTCTTGCACAGATAATAATACTGTAGCTATTTGAATAGACTCTCATCGGCTGCTATAACAAACATACAGCCGCCGCTGGCTCGCGGTCTGCACTACAGGGCCCGGGGGTTGCTGGAAATCTGGTCGCCAGGCAACCAAATCTGGTCGCTATGGCAACCTGGCCCCCGGGTTTTGTCGAGCCCTGTACTAAAGGATTTGGGACTCTAAATATATTATAAGTCATAGAAGCCAAATGGATTCTGTCATTTTTTTCTTCTTTTTTTTTTATAAGTAAACAAAAGTACCCAATATGGGTTGCAGCACCATGTTTTCACAGCTAACTGTACATTAGCTTTTACAGATTCCCCCGCAGTGTGTTTGTGTAGAACCTGTCATCCTAAAGTAAATGGTTATCCCTATCTTTGGGAGAATCTAAAATTGTTCATATATTTCTATTATAATTTTCTAGTATAAGTAAACCAAAAACATGAGTAAATATGTTTTATATAGGAAGTAACACAGATTGGTTAGTGTGGTGATGTGGGAGCTGTCTTCTCAAATGTTAATGACAAGTCGTAGATCTACCTGATTACTGGTATTTTATACCGGTGAGCCTGTTTATATTTAGGCGTACAATACTACTAAATCAAACGGCCATGTTGCTGGGTGCCTACAAACTTTCCACTGTGCATCACAAACCCACTTCCTGTTCTGTGGCTGTAATTTATAGCTCAGTAGTCTAAAAAAACTTTTGTTGATAGTAGAATATACATGAGCAACCCTCTCACCCTGTGCTGTTTTCTCTCTTATTCACTCAGTGTCGACTTATTATGAAACAGTTGAATATTTATAAACTCAAAAGAGCTTTCCAAATTCCAGAAGCATTTTGTATACTGCTGGATATTTAGTATCTCCTATATAATGAACACGTTTGAGGTAATTGTGTTTCTTCGTCACAACTTCATGGCAGCCATTACCCTGGGATTATATCCCATTTCCCCAGTATAGGCAGGACCACATAGTGTATATATCCTTGCTCCTCCTTGTCTTTTTTTCCTGTCTCCTAGTCAGGCAGAGTAGGGAAGTTTTATTTTTTTTTCTGTTCTTAAAGGCTTACCTCATTCTAAAGTCCCAGCGTATGCGCCTCTGTGGACGGGATGGAGCCCTGGGAGGAGGCAAGTGCGCAGCTAGATTTGCCTGACGTCAACAGGTGGTTGAGCTGGCGGTCTGGCAATTCTGCAATTTGCAATCGATTGTATATAAAAATCGGCAATGTATGGGCTTCACAGATCGCAGGTTGCAACCAAAAGTGATTGGAATTGTTAAATCAGATTGTCCAACATGTTGGATTTCACAGATGGATTGGGGCTGTAGATTGCTAGTGTATGGAGATGATCAGCAGATTTGCAGACCGTTACTAGTAAAATGATGGGTCTTTCAAGGTTGGCAGATCTGTGTTTGCTGCAATTGATTTGCAAACCACTGAAAAAGATCTGTAATTGTATGGGCGCAGATCGCTAGATTGGGAAATCCTAACATCTGGCAACAAATCTTCAAATTGTTCAAAGGTTACACTGCATCCTGCACTCCTGAGAAAGTATCACAAACCACTCGTATATTAGAATGATGCTTTTTCTTGCATTATTTCTTCCTAGCTTCCACAGCTGAAGGCACACTGTAAAATTGACAATCGTATTTCATTACTAAATATCCTCACAACAGCTCCTTCACCGTGACTCTGGTCAGATGCTGCATAGCTGACCAGGATCACAGTGCAGTAGATGGGAGACTAGCTGACCGGAGCCCCAGAGGGCAACAGCGGAGCACCGATCACCGAGGTAAGGGTAAGTGAGTGGGTGGTGGGGTTGGTGAGTCGGAGTTGCATGCACGGACACCTTCTTGCTGTATTTTTTGCAAAAAATACAGTGAGAAGACTGTGGATGGGATTCGCAGGGACAGCACTTTATCGCAAGCTCTGTCCCTGCAGGGGATTTTTGATAAATCCCTGTGATATTTCCTAAATTTGCAATGCGATTTTAGGTGAAAATATCACACTACATCCGCATTTTAAATGCTGATTGTAGTAAATAGGACCCTTACTGTCTAAGGAGGAATTTATGGAATTACAACGAACTAGGGTCCTGATTCAGACTTGGGAATAGAGTGATATCTCTCTCAACTGATCATCTTGGTGAAACCATGCTGTACTGCAGTTGGGGCAGATTTAAAATGTGCGGAGAGATTTAGATTTGGGAGGAGTGTTTCCAAACTGACATCTAAATTGTAGAGTAATAATAAAGCTGTGTAGTATTTGTGCGCTACATACAAAAGCAGCCAGTATTTACCCCACATGTAAAAATATGTATGTATTTTGCATTGCAATATGGTTTGTTCAGGTTCACAGTTGAGAGAGCGATATCTCACTCTGTTCCCATAGGTCACAGACTAGCCTGGATTATGATTATGGGGCTATGGGCCTGATTCAGCAAGGAACGCATAGGAGAGAATGCATGCACTTGGATGATGTTTTTTGCTCTGCGTATTCATATGCATCACAGTGCACGATCCGGACAGTGCGATAGAGGATGCGTATGCAGGGAGTCCGCAGCCCCACGGCACAAGTGATTGACAGGAAGTGCCGTTTGTGGGTGATGACGGGGGAGTGGTTGGGCAAACGTTTCAGGGGCATGCATAATTAAACCCTTGCGGCGACGGACGTCTAGTTGCACACAGGAAACGGCACAAATCCTGTGTGAGGTCAGGTAAACCACTATTATGCTAATGTTTTCAATGTTTCTGCTGTCTTACCAGGTATTAGAGGACGCATGTTAAGGGAAGTGGGTGGTATTATGTAGTGCTAGGCGTCTGCTTATTTTTTCGTGCGTATGCATTCATTAGCATATTCTCGCAGCGGACGGGTGCGTGTGTCTGCATCCATGAATTCCTTGCTGAATCAGGCCGCATGTCACCAGAGATTGTACCTGAAGATGATTTGGATAATTCTTCTAGTACAGAGTCGGGAGAGATCTTAGAGGATGCTAGAATGTTGCAGAGTTTCCTTATAATTCATAGATTTATAGATCTGTTTCAACATGCTATCCACAATCTCCAAATTAAACAGTCTAGTGATCAAGATTTGCTGTTTGAAAATAGGTCCAAAAGGTTTAGAGTTTTTCCAGTGCATAAGGTGATGAAGGAAATCATGTGTAAGGAATGGCAGAACTTGGATAAGCGACTGGGTAATTTGAAAAGAATTGGTCTTATGTATCCGATCAATGATGAGCAGTTTCTCAGATGGTGTAATGTTCCTAGAATAGATGCTGCAGTAGCGGAAATAACATAGAGAACAACTATCCTTTAGAAGATGGTGCTGTACTAAAAGATGCTATGGATAAGAAAATAGAAAGTTCTCTAAAATAAAAAAGTTGCATATTTCTTTGTGTCTTTTAAATCTGGTGTTTCTGTGGCTTCAGTTTCACAGGCCTTGAGGCAGTGGGATTCCTTTAGGCAGTCAGATTTGGAGGAGAAAATCTTGAGGCAATATTTACAGAGGAGCCTAGGAATAATCCAGAAGGCTATAGAGTATTTGTGTGAAGCGTCTCTTGATGTACTGGAATTTTCAACCAAAACCATGGCTGCAGGTGTTATGGCAAGTAGAGCATTATGGTTGCGATTGTGGACAGCGGATACGCATTCAAAGAATGGACTGGTTTTGTTGCCATATGATGGTTCTCTGTTGTTTGGTAATAAGCTGGAAGCAATAATTCAGAGATTGACCGGTGGTAAATCTGTAAAGTTACCTCAAGATTAATGAAGCAGGTACCCTGGGCCATCTTCTCAACAACAGTTTAGAGAAGCTAAAAGTTATTGGCCAGGACGTCAATATGGTGGAAGGTATTCCACGGGGATAACCCGACAGTCCTTTTGCCAGTCCTATAGGAGAGGCAATCAGAAGTTATGACTACTGCAAGCCAGCCCCTCACATCTGTGTTGGTAGGGGGCAGACTTCTAAGATTTGCTGGACGATGGAAACATTTTGTTCAAGACAAATGGGTACTGGATGTAGTATCACAGGGATAACAGGATTTAAACAGATTCCAAGAATAAACAAATTTGTGGAATAGGAAGTTCCGGCTATGGCTTTGGAAGTCACAGCTTTAGGAAAAAAAATAAAAAAATAATCTCAGGAGCAGTAGAGGTTGTCCCATCCATACAGGTGAGAAAGGGGTTTTACTCCCACCTATTTCTGGTAGAAAAGTACACAGGGGGGGTTCAGAACGATTCTGGATCTCTGAGAATTAAACAAGTTCTTGAATGTTAAAGAAGTTTCATATAGAAACATTGAAAACTATTTTGGCAGGAATAAAAAGAGTAGATTTCCTGGTCTCGATAGATCTGAAGGATGCGTATTATCACGTTCCAGTCAACAAGAAATACAGAAGGTATCTGAGATTCTGTGTCAAAGGAAGACCTTTCCAATTTACATGTCTGCTGTTTGGCCTGCTAACTTTTCCAAGGACATTTACGAATGTTCTTGTACCTCTTATAGCCCATCTGAGAAAACGAGGAATAGCAATCTGGCCATATTTGGACGATCTACTACTTTCAGGGAAATCGGAAGAAATGGTGAAACAAGCTTTGGACGAAACAATAGAAAAGTTGGTTAAAACCAGCACAAAACATACAATTCTCGGGCGTGCAAATATATACTCATCAATACACGTTACACTTTCAGAAGAAAGAAGCAGGAAAATCCGCGAGTTGGCAGCATTGGAGAGAGGATGTGATAAAATTTTTCTACGTTTGGCGCTTTCGGCTTCTTGATCTAATAGTTATAGTCCCATGGACAAGGTGGAGAATGAGGAAATTACAATGGAATGTTCTGAAACACAGCAGGAAGGGGCTCCCTTTGTACTGCTGAATAAAATTGGAACAAGCAACAAAGGAGTCTCTATCCTGGTGGACGAGCACAAATTGATCGACCAGGAAACATCACTGCCAGAGCCTCAATTTCTAGTGCTAACCATGGACGCAAGCTTAACAGGCTGGGGTGCGCCTTTGCTGCAACAAGGATATTGGACCCCTCAGGAAAGGATAGCCTCTTCAAACCAACAAGAGATGAAAGCAGTTTGGAAGGCAATTGGGTGCTTTCAGAATCAGCTAGAAGGAAAGCATCCAAGAATATTCTTAGACAACATAGCAGTGGTGGCCTATTTGAATTGCCAAGACTGCACAAGAAGTCGTACTCTAATGGTGGAGGTGTCAAAGATCATGGAGTGGGCGGAACAACACATAAAATCCTTATCGACTCTGCATGTGCCAGGGAAAAATGACATCCTAGGAGATTTCCTAAGCAGAAACCAGGTCCTTCCAGGGGAATGGGAGCTGGGTGCGCAAATCTTTCAAGCCATAACAAAAACATTTGGTAACTCAGAAATAAACTTGATGGCTACACATCAGAACATGAAGATACTGTGTTTTTTTCCTCAGGTACCATCTACCACAAACAAGTGATGTAGACACGTTCTCTCTAATTTGGAGGTTCAAGCTGGGGTATGTTTTTCAATGATTGCTCACGCATTAAAAATGATGAGAGAGGAAAGAGTGAGTGATAATCTTCCTTATTGGCCAAACAGGGCTTGGTTCTTGACAGTAGCGAGAATGGCAGTCAAGGAGCCATGGACCTTACCAATCAACCCAGAATTATTGCGCCAAGGTCCATTGTTCCATCCGGATCCGCAAAGTCTGCATTTGACGGCATGGAAATGGAAGGAAAACGACTGAAAGGATTATCCAATCAAGTCGTTCAGCTTCTTATGCAAGCTAGGAAAAAGGTGTCTTCTCAGATATATTATAAAGTTTGGAAGACTTTTATTTCATAGGCAGATCCTAAATCTGATATTATGACGGCCACTACACAATAGGTTCTGCCATTCTTGCATGACTGTTTTGTAAAAGGTCTGGCTGTATCTACTATAAATGTGCAAATAGCAGCCTTAGATGTCTTACTAGGTAGAAGGTGGTCCGAAGAAGATCTGGTAAAGAAATTCTGCCAAGCTATGAAGAGAATACGGCCACATGTAAGATCAGTAGTAGCCCCATGGAATCTGAACTTTATTCTAAATGCATTGATGTTACCTCCATTTGAACCATTGCAGGAGATTCTTGTGAAATTATTGAATTGGAAGGTTGTATTTCTAACTGCTATCACCTCAGCTAGGAGAGTAAGTGAATTGCAGGTGTTATGGCTGAAGAGCCTTCTCTAAATATATTGCCAGACAAAGTTGTTCTAAGAACGAATCCAACTTTTCTACCGAAGGTAGTGTAAACCTTTCATTTAAATCAAGAAATAATTTTGCTGGCTTTCTCTCCTCAACCTAAAGATGAGTGTAGAAAAGTTGTATAAACTGGACTTTGTTAGAGCAATAACTCTCTATTTAGACAGCGTGAAGGAGCTCCAGAAAACAAAGCACATGTTTGTTCTGCTATTGGGTGCAAGAAAGTGTTGTGCTCCATCAAAACAGACTATCGCAAGGTGGATTAGAGAGGTGAACGCGTTTGTGTATAAGAAAGACTGTCGTAAAACTCCAGAAAATCTTAAAGCACACTAGACCAGGGCGGTATCAACTTCATGGGCCAAGAAGGAGCAGGCGTTAGTGAAAGACATTTGTGCGGCAGTCACTTGGTCATCGATACATAAAATTTCAAGCCATTATACGTTGGATATAGCGGACACCCACTTTGGAAGTAATGTCCTCCAAGGGCAGTCTTATGAATAAATTCAATATTTAAGCATGGATATGCTAGTTGGCTAATTATTTGCCCTCCTTATATTTTGCTTTGGTAGATCCCAGCATAGTGGCTGCTATGAAGTTGCGATGAAGAAAACAGCAAATTATATTTACCGATAATTTAATTTCTTGAAGAATACATCATGGCAGCCTATAGTTACCCTCCCTTATGGTGTTTTTTCCCATGACCAGATATAGGAGACACTCAAAATACAAGGAGGAAAGGGAGGAGCAAGGATATATACACTAGCTGGGCGGTCCTTGGCAAAACAACTTCCTGTCTATCCTTGGGAATGGGATATAATCCCAGAGTAATGGCTGCCATGAAGTAGTCTCAAAGAAATGGAAATATCGAAGTATAATTAGCTGTTTTTACCATATTAACAATCCTCAAATTATAATTTCTTCCCCTATATACAGGAATATTGGTCCATTGGGGCCAAGTTTTTCAAAAAGGATGGTAAGAAGATCACTCTATGGGCTAGAAATCCATATTACACTTTCATATTCCTAGTCGTCTTTGGTTTTGTTTTATTCTTTCTTGTTACAGTATATCTTCATGGTAATGACTACAATAATCATGTTTGTATCTGCATATTTAAATTTATTTTTCGGTAACATCTTTTTTTGCGTGTGCGCACACTATTTACGCAGTGGCAACCCCATGCCACAATTTTTTTTTTATTTTTTTTTTGGTTGTCTAGAGGGTAGAGTACTCTGTAGGGAATTTGGCATCTCTTTACAGGTCTTGGATTGGGCAGTCATTTGGTACAAAAGTAATATGTAGCCTGATATAAATGCAAAAAAGTTACTTAAGCTGGGTACAACTGAGACGATGTTACAATTTGGCAGGTGATGACAAAATCTAAGCACTATAAAGTTTAAAGCCCAGAGAATAAAAATGGATAATAAAAACTTTTTTCAATGAACAGAATTTCAGTTTGACCTACAGTATATTAATAATGAGGGTTGTTTACAGAAACAAATACATGAAGCCTGCTATTGTTCCTTGGAATTATAGACATTGGCAACTATGGAACATAGGAGTATATTTACTAAAGATCGATTTAAAATCAATGAAAATCGATCAACATCAATGTTTTGTTTCTGGGGCTAAATCACATATTTACTGACCTTTTTTTTTTTTTTTTTTAAGTATTAGTAATTGTGTGGTTTAGCCCCAGAAACACAGCACTGATGTTGATCGATATTCATTTATTTTAAATCGACCTTTAGTAAATGTACCCCATAGTGTGAAGGAAGTTTAGTTTTTTAGCATTGTACTAGTCTTGAGATCCATTAAATATACTGGGGTCATTTGGTCACTTGTCTATATGGCCAAATTGCACAGAACTGACCGTTTTAGAGCAGTGGTTCCCAAACTGGGTGCATCAGGGCACTTGCAGGGGTGCCTTGGGTTGGTGGTCCAGTACCAAATAAAATGATTTTTAGTCAGTGTGATAGGCAAAACCAGGGCTAATGGCTTCCAATCAAAAAATGTGTGGACAAAAAGAAGCGCAGCCCTGTCAACCACCACATAACTGAACCTAAGGGTGACAAATAAGCACAATTTACTTCATTTCATTTTTCGATGAATTTCTGAATAAGAAACTTTGGACTCAAGGGTGCCGTAGATATAATGCTGATACTCTAGGGTGCTGTGATTTGAAAAAGTTTGGGAACCACTGGTTTAGAGTGACCATATTATGAAGGTTAGTGATGTCTAAATGCAACTACTACAATTCACTGACTACTGCATACAACTTTTGCAAGTCAGTGACCACTTCCTGTATTTTCAGCTAAACCTTATAGGGCCATATTAACAATGGGTTGGATGAGACTACTGCACCAGGCCTCCACATAAAATAGGCCCATCATCATGACAGCCACCTAGCTGGCCACATGGTTGGCCATAAATCATAATTATTAAAATTTATATTTGTATTTTTCTTACAAAAATGATGCAATTTTACTACTTTTATGTGTTTAGGGAGACATTATCCCTGATGGTGTAGAGGTGTACGAGATAACATGGCACTGGTCACACCCAAATGGGACAGGTCACAACTCCTCCACTTCTCACAATGCTCCCTTGATCGTTTTCAGCCATAGGCCCATGTGGCCCTTTATCCGGCCCTGTTGATAAATATCTGGGTTTATATAAGGCAGAGACCATGTTTTATTGTTTCTATTGTGGATCACTCCACAGTCCATATTTTCAGGTTCTTCTTATTTGAGCTTGGCTGCGTCAGGTAAATTAATGATCTTACAGTGAATGCACAGAAGAGATAACAAAGTAATGAGGTGTTTGTGTAGTTTTAAGATGCAAGCAGATGATGGGACGTACTATAGTAAGTTATATTTTTCTGTAGTATTGTGTTTGTATAATTAATCCCTACTTTTTTACACACATTTTCATATGTCATTTAAATCAGATTTTCCATAAATTATATTTAAAGAACTTTGTTATGTTATCTCTCTTGTAGATCTGATGGTACCCTGCAGATTAGCATCTCTCTGAGACTGTTTCCCAGAACTCACTCCCAAAATGTCTGTGGTGCAGGTGAGTATGCAGAATATAATCTCATATACAAATGTTTGCGCTGTTATTCACACTGCCAGATAACTTTTCTATTGGTATGTACTACCATGTGATCTATGACAGTGTCTCCAAAGGGTATGCTGTGTTAGTCCTATATTTTCTTTTGTCTTAATGCTTTACCCTGCGTTTTTTATTATTATTCAAGGTATACCATATTCCATTCTGCGCATTATAGTAGCCTATAAGCAACTAAGCACTTTCATAGAAGTACTAAAATTAAAGGGTACTTGTGTTTTTTTTGTGTGTTTGTCATTTCAACTCTCATTTTTGGCCTTTGTATCTCCTGTTCTTCCCTTTATTTGGCCTGCTTTGGTCTTCATTGGAGCTATTAAATGTCTACTAGGTATAATTCCCTTGTTCATTTTACCTTCTAAGGTGACCATTTTTCATTGTGGTTTTGTCTTGACTAAATTCTTTCTAAAAGCTTCTAGTAGGTACAGTAGGGTAGAAGAAATTATGCAGCTTACATGAGCAAGTCAGGCACGTTTAGGAGTCTGCAGGACCTATAATGGAACTTGAACCTTTTTGCCACAAAATACTCTCAATGTTTTTAGTCTCCAGTAGATGTTCTTTAGTGACATTGGCTACCAGATATAGGAAACACTCAAAAGACAAGGACACATCGACATATTGGGCACATCGTTCAGTGTGTACCTGCTATGTCGCTGACGATGCAGGTCCGACTGGCGAGATCATCAGCAGGATTCATCCTGCCGAATGCAGCATGGCCCCAGTTGTCACTCTGCCGCTGCTGGCATCGGCAAGTGTGCATGCACTTGCCGATGCCAGCACCACCGCCGGATGATGACGCTCACGATATCACGCTGGGTACACATCATTTGGTGTGTACTCAGCTTGGTTTTTATGGTACCATTCACCCTGGAAATGTTACCATGTTTTTGTGCTTTTGAATGATTGTCGCTATGTTTAGAAAGCTGTGTTTTATGATCGTTTGTATCCACAAATCTGCCAAGGTGAAAGCTGTGGGTGTAAAAAGATGTGCCCCTAGGGTTCTGTGTAAAAGTGTTGGGAGGTTAGTATGACACATACTGAATATTAAACTCTTGTTTTCTTTCTTGTCTTAATCTCTGCTATGTCATAGACCCCCTGGCCAGCTGGTACGGAATGTGTCGCTAACTACGACTTCCAGGTCAGAGCAGACCAAGACCTTCCATTTAGTAAAGGAGAAGTCCTGACCATTGTGGCCGTTACGAAGGTAAGTGACCGTAGTGGAGCAATCATTTTTTTTGCCATCTAATGTTTATTCAAAAAGAATGGATACAAAATATACTGAGAAGTAAAAATGTAAATTTCATTTGAGATAGGGTTCCTTATTAATAAGCACACTTTCTAATGCGCTATGTAGAACTCACTTCCTCATCTTTCTTGCTATAAACTGCATGCCCTAACTTTAACAGTTCTTAAGGCCTTAAATGTAAGGTGAAACATAAAGTTTGTTAATTTGAAAAATATAAAATTTGGTTTGGGGTCTACAATTATATCACTGGGGGTATACACTAACCAAAAATGTACAAAGGCCATGGCTGCAGTTCAACTATTAGCATCATAATGACCATGTAGATCATGGTCATACAGTCCCTTGTGGGCTTGTTACCGTTAAGTAAAAATTAAGGGTGGGGTCAAAGCTGACATGTGCATTGCACAGGTTATGGTGGTGATGTTATATAATAGTGACCATTTCTCATGCAGGATCCTAACTGGTACAAAGCAAAGAATAATGCTGGACAAGTTGGGTTCATACCAGCCAACTATGTGCAGAAGAGAGAAGGGGTAAAATCTGGGACCAAGCTCAGCCTGATGCCGTAAGTACATTGCAAATGCTGGGGTATTTGCTGGTGATTTGCTGTTATAGTACCATACACATGCATGGATAGAAGTATTTCCCACTTGAACCCTTCTAGAATAAGGAAGTTGAGTAATGAGAATGGAGACTGCGCTCCTAGTCCTGCAAACCCCTTTAGTTACAGGCACACGTCCCTGAAGCATGAACATGCTGTGCAATTATTGTGTTTCAGCATCTGTCTTATGGATTCTTCCTGAACATTTTACAATCCTGTTTTTTGTTTTAGTCTCAACCTACTCTTCTGTATTCATCCCCCCCCCCCCCCCTTCTCTTGTCATCATTGTGGTAGGGTTTTCCCAATTCTTTATCTTTTATATCTGTAATTTCTCCTGTTCTTTGCCCTTCATTTACATACATATTTCAGTAATATTTGCCCAAGTTACTTCCTTGTGCAGAACCCTGTTTATTAGCTACACCCAACTCTATTAGCTGCAGTAAGCACAGCGACCGCCTGTGCCTAGAACATAGCTGCAGGGTGGCAGGTGACAGTGTGCTCTATTTTTGTTACGGCAACTGGGAAATCAGTGAGGCTACAGAGAGCCTACACTGCTCACATAGTCTATTGCAAACTACCTTCACATACAATTTCTATGACATTGTGCTGGATTCCTGCCCCATGTACGCAGCATTTCCACAGCAGACACTGCAGAGAACATATTGTCTTGTATGATAGTTGAGCTGATGGTTCTGCGAGATGTTTGTCATTTCTGAGCCAAGTAGCTTGCTAACTAGAAGTAAAATGCAAGTAGCTTTTTTTTTTTTTTTGTAAACATAGAATTTATTGAAAGGTCAATGTAATAAAAATAATGACTTAGAGACACAACTGAACAATTAAAAATAGAACAAAGTTCATAGTGAACAAAATACGGATTACAGTACAGTAACCAATTTTTACGGATAGAATGGGGGAATAAAAGGGTAAAAAAAAAAAAGCTCAAAGAAAAAACGGTGTGGCAGACCGTAGAGAAAGGACAAAGAGAGAAAAAAAACAGACGTAAAGGAGCAGGAGGTGGAAACTGTTCAAAAGGATAAACAAGTTATTAACCCAACTCAAATGGGGAGGGAGCTCTTTGTGAAACAAGTCAGGGACCCCAGATCTTGTCAAAGGATTTGGAGGAATTAATAAGGATACTAGTCATATATTCCATACGAAGGGTTTACCAGATCCTAGAAATTGAGTTAATCGAGGGGAAAGCAAACTTTTTCCAATCAGCAGCTATCTGACAAGTAGTCGCCAAAACTATGTGGCGTAACAGTTTGTATTGGTGTTAGTAGCAGTCAGGAGATTTAAAGGAAGAAGGAAATACTTGGGCTTGCACTGGATGGGAATCTGTAGGATGTGGGATATAAGATATTTACAACTTCTCGCCAGAGATTAACATTTTTTGGATACAACCACCAGATGTGGAGAAAAGTACCTGTAGAGGAACATCCCATCCAACAACGGTCCAGTGTATCTGGAAACATTTTATTGAGGCGGGATGGGACATAATACCCATCTGTACAACAGTTTATAATTATTTTATTTCAACACAAATCGAGCTGGAGGTAGCATTCTCCCTGATCTGTGACCAGTCATCCTCGTCTAGAGCGCCACCCAAGTCTGTCTCCCAAGCAAGTTCGTGGGGCTCACGCAACGGGGGTGATTCCCCAGACAATAATGAATATAAACCGGAAATTAAACAGTCTAGGACCGTCTAATGCAAAGATGTTCAAAATTTGTAAGGGGTCTAGAAGATAGTCACTGTTTAACCTCAGAGTGGAAATGTCGAAGCTGAAGGAACTGATAAAAATTCCTAGAGGGTATGGCCAGCTGAGATTGGAGGTCTGAGAAAGGAGGATAGTCATCATCGTGAACAATATCATTTAAATATCTGACGCCACCCTCCTTCCAATAATTTAATCAATTTCTGGGCATTCCTGAAGAAAAGTCAGGATTATGAAAGATTGGAATAATTGGGTAAGGGCATGGGGTAAGCCAAAATTTTCGATTGGTCCTGTCCCAGACAGTCAGGGAGTGAGCTATAACTGGATGAGAGGAAATCATTCTAGGGCGTTTTGGCCTGGGGAGCCAAAGGAGGAACAAGACAGTAGACAGCCCCAAACTTTTTGCGCACCGGGATTGCACCATAAAATACATTGAGCAAGTTGCGCTGCCATATAATATTTTTGAAAGTTTGGAATGCCAAGTTCCCCTTTGCGTGAAGGGCGTTGCAGAGTCTTTAGACGAACACGAGGGCACCTACCTGCCCAAATAATACAGGAGGTGTGTTACTGTAAAAATGTAAATGCATATGAAGGAACAAAATTTGGTAGGGTTTGAAATGGGTAAAGGAGCCGAGGGAGAACGTCAATTTTAACTGCGTTCACGCTACCTATCCAAGAGATAAAATGATGGACCAGGAGTCTAAGCCAGATTTAACTTTAGAGAGAATGCAGGGATAAGTAGCCTGAAAAAGTTGACAAAAACACCAAGGTATTTTATTTTCTGCACACAAAAGGGAGAAGAATCTTCCTGCACTAGATAGTATTATTTTATAGTGTTAGTAAGTAGGAGATTTTTACCCAATGTATATCAAGTTAAGAGTAATTAACACACTAAATGTGGTGGTGCTATCAACTGATTAAATACATATATTCCCAAAAAAAGGAGAGGAAAAGAAAACCGTTACATTGCCGCACTCTATCTCCAAAAAATTTATGATGCATAAAATCTTAATTTATTAGATATACTTTAAAAATTATACTTTCAACAACAATAAAGTTTCATGTATAAATAGTACTTTATCAAAAAGAACACATAATTGCAAGCAAGCAAAATATAAGATAAAAATAGAAAGATAGCGTTTGTAGAAATGAAATAAAGTAATTAAACTGCTGAGCACTGCTGTCACATATTTATATCCTTAAATATATTTATCTAAGTGTCAATATTCACATATGAATAAATGGATACGATCCTGTGATATCAAATAGAGGTTCCACCATCATAGTAGGTATATGTACTTATCAGGTCACTAATGTAGAGATATAAATGTCACAGAAATATAGTAGAATGAATGCTTCCTATAAATATAAAGATTGAGTAGTAATTAATTTAAGTACAATTAGAATAGATGTATAAAATTCTCCATATGCTTAGAAAAAAATCCTTGATCTTAGTCATGTACTGGCTTCACAAAGAGTGAAATTTCTTATAATACTGACTCATATAGAAATGATCCTTTTTATAGTCGATACATAATACATTCAAATTGTTCTAATTATATCATTTAGTGTCAGTGTGTTTATCCATATTAAATAATGTAACAATTTTCTTCTTAGTATCGGATTAGAGGAATCCTGTTTTGGTGATGTTAATTATAGATCATGTATTTACTAATTCAGACAAACATATGCAGACGCATGTATTCAGTAGCACATGAACACAGTCATTCCGATTTCATTAGACTGTGTCCTGGCTTATACCAGACCTCTGTATAGTATATGATAGCTTATTTATATAGTCGCACTCATCTATGCAGACGCGTGTGCTCAGTAGCATATGAACACAGTCATACCGATTTGCTTAGACTGTGTCCTAGCTTATACCAAACTTCTGTATAGTATACAATAGCTTATTTCACTCATTCGACAAAAAAGTATTCCTTGTTAACCTTCAAATTGATGAAAGGCAAAGTAAAATCACGAAGAGATTATATCTGTTATTTATTGCTTTCTAGTACTCCGACAATAACGTGTGCGTTCTGATTATAGCACAGTATTTGTCATCTGTACCAAACAATTGTAAGTTTAACAAGGTTAGTTTGTGGAGTGCGCACACACCGCTATTATGCACTGCTAATTTATAGCATTGCCCTACTCATAAATAGAGGCTGGCAGGTTTAATGAGATCAGTGTACACAAGGCAAGTACAATCAGTTAATTTGTATTATGACATTCCTCGTATGAACAAGAATGCTCATAAGTTAACACAGTTGTTCGGAAAGACATACATATTCTCTCATATGTGACACACACTGATAACTTTAATACGATCAGCGAGCAGGGTAAGTTGATTGATATCAAAGCACTCCTAGAGAGGGCACGTTGATTTAACCCCAATAGCCGATAGGTAAATATAGTTACATTTACTACCCACAGTGATTTAAGAGCACATACATTCAGCCACTCTTTATGTTTTAAAATAAAAGGAGGAAGTCTAACATCATAAGACTACTATTCTATTCATAAAACCATTTAGGATAACATGAAAGGACAGCAGTGCATCATTTTATTTTCTGCGTGTGTATGTCTCTTCCAAAGAAGACTTAACTAAGTTGGGGATATAAAAGTCTAGAACCTCTGTTTTAGAAGTATTAATCTTATATCCAAAGTACTGAGAATATAAGTCCATTTTAGCAAAAGGGGACTGGAGTGGATTAGTCAGTGAAATGAGGACATCATCCGCATACAATGCGATTTTATGTTCGGAAGAGCCAACTTTTATGCCAGTAATGTTATTACTACGAATCCTCACTGCCAGGGGTTCCAAGAGCAAGACAAATATTAAGGGGGAAAGGGGACAGCCTTGCCTTGTGCCATTGGCAATAACGAACGGTGAAGAAGTGATTTGGTTAACCGTGGCCGATTGTGTGTGATATAACACCATTACACCGTCTAGAAACTTACCAGAAAAGCCCGTAGCTCGAAGCGCTTCAAATGCAAAAGACCAGGAAATACAGTCAAAAGCTTTTTCTGCATCAGGGTCCAGAATGAGCAAGAGAAGTTTCTGTACTTGTATGGATTGGACCAAGTCTATAACTCTTCTAGTGTTGTCTGGAGCATGCCTACCTGGAATAAATCCCAGTTGATCTGGGTGAACCAAGTGAGGATTGGGCAAAATTTTGGCATACATTTTTTGATCAACATTTAACAATGATATTGGTCTATAATTAGCGCATTGGGTGGCGTCTTTATCAGGCTTCGGGATCACCACAATATTAGCCAAAGTCCAGTCTGGGGCAAAAGAGGGCACCCTGCAATATTGTATTAAAATGGTGAGCTGGGATTCTGACAGTTGGGGTAGGGAGTGCCCAACAAATATGAATATAAACCCTCTGACTCCATAGGGTGAGATGGAAGGGACTGGGAAAGATTAATTATGGAACTATAGAATTCTTTAAATTCATCTGCCATTAATTTGGGGTCATACGTGATAGAACCTGATTTCTGAGAATACAAAATGCCTAGGGCCCATTTTCGCCTAAGTTTGTTCGCAGACATAGAATACATTTATCAGTTTTATCATAAAAGCGTTGGTGGAGCTTTTTAAGGGAGACTGCAGCCCTGCGAGAGAGAAAAGTATTCAATTGATGAAGTTCTCAATCTGAGAGAGAAGGGAGGAAGATGGGGTTAATTTATGCATAGTAAGTAGAGATGATAATTGTGATTCCAGAGAGTATTTCTTGCGCCGATTTCTTGGCAGCGGAAGTGACACTAATGCGGAAGCCCTTAATGGTAGCCTTATGGGCCTCCCATATGATACTAGCAGAGATGTCAGGAGAGGCATTATCAGCAAAATAATGAAGAAAAGTGGACTGAATGTTAGAAAAAGTGGGGATGTAATAAGAGGGAATCCTCTAATCGCCATTTACGCTTCCCACACGTGGTACAAATCCAAAAGGACATACACACCTGCACGGTCTGTCCAGGACAACGGGGTAATGCCTGCATCAGTGACAAAATGCAAGTAACTTTATATGCACTGTTTCCAAATAACATTGTGGAATATATGTGAGATGTATGTGAGTGTTAGGGAAGCTTATTCAGATGTATGAGAGAATGATTTCACTGTGGGTAGAACCTTACTGATGGGACTTTTAAAGTTCCTGATCTCACTAAAAACAGAATAGCTCTCCTTATTACCTCATATGATAATTATTATGATTACTCCTCAGTAATAGATCCTGGCTGTGACCAAACCCAACATATTTGGGTTTTTTGTAGATTTTTTTGTAATGGTTTGTTAAAACTGAAAAATGATTGCTCTGACTGATTGCTCTGACATAATATGCATATCTGTGCAGATATAGAATGTAGACAATTAAAGGATAGTGGGATTTTTTAAAAAAATTCCAAATTAAGATAACTAAATGATAACTGACAGTATGCCAAATGTACACAATAGGAAATATACAAAATCAAAGATTCAACTGCCCAGCATAGGTAATCATATTGTGTGCTGAAGTAAATAACTTATATTGCCACATCATAGCAGGAAATACTTTTCTGCTGCTTGCCATAGTTGCCAACACTGTTTAAATGAGGAAAAACAATTATTTATTAAATGTTATTTATTTGGCACTTACATATTATGCAGCATTGTACTGAGAATATGTAATCATTCAGACTATTACCTGCCTTACTAGAGCTTACAATCTATAGGCCTAATTCAGAGATGTACACAAACTCGATGGTTTACCTACTTCTCCGATGGTTGTTGATCTGCACATGCGCAGGTTCAGTACTGCGCATGTGCAGATCTGTGTCTGAAACGACGGTCACCGTGCCCCCTACACTGCAGCATGATTTACATGCTGCAACTGTGTGGGCAGCGACAGCCAGTGCTCAGAAAACGGGGCCGTGCCGGCCCTGTTTTCTGGGCATGCTGAAGTCAGTGGCTGCATTCTTGGATGCAGCTTCACTGACCTCAGTATTGTGAATTCCCCGTCATCCTGAGTAACCTGAGAGTTACTCAGATGTCCGATGATCACGCAGATGATCCGATGCTACATTTTCGTATGCTGTAGGTGATCAGAGAAGCCAGCAGGAGGTGTGTTTTTACACAAAATTCCTCCTGTGGCATTAGCATATTGTAGCACAGCCACTGCATACAAAGTTGTAGCTACTGCGTCCATCTCTAAATCAGGCCCTATATTCCCTACCATCTGCCCACACAGTACTGGGCGCTCAAACTTTCTAAACTTGTAAATCATTCTTTTTTTTTCTGTCTTTCTTTCTTTCTGTCTCTAGTATAAAATCTGATCTCATTGTGAAAGATTGTTGTACAAGCACATTTGGTGTTACAGTTGATAATTCTTGCTCCAAATATATCTGTGATTTTTGTGTGTTTAGGCTTGAATCTCTTTTCTTCGTCTGTACTCAGAGGAGCTACATGCATTTTTATTTTCAAAATATGTACATTGATATAACCAATTAGTGTGGGCTTATTATGCTACATGGAACAGTGATTATCTGTATAATTATCAAGAAAATGTGTGTGTCTGTCCTTTATGCGTGGCTAGAGTTTTGGACCTAGCTCCACCAAATTTGGCATGGTGGTGTAATTTAACCAGGATTAGGTTTTTGGCTATGTTTGAACTTCGTCAGTGCCATAGAGATCTACATGGGGCCCACCCATTAGGCCGTGGAGTCTCTGATTTGAATTTTGGTTTACGCAAGTTCGCTCAGGATGTCCTCCAGTGCCTAAAACTGCACTGATCTGCAGGCACAGGCTGATATGTACCAGTGGGGGGCAGGCAGAGCTCCAAGGGAAGAGCAGTGAGTCGGAGGATCAACTGTCACACTGCACCTGTACTGACAGTTACTAATTTCCTACAAGCACTTTTTCAAATGCCATGCTCTCCAATGTTAGTCAGCAATGTAAAAAATAAAGGCTGCAGATGTACTTTAAGGTCCATTTTCAACCCGGGCTACGCGAGGTATCCCAGCTAGTTTTAAATATGTGGCAATAAAATGATGCAATATTTTAGAGTTTAATGAATCCCTTGCCAGCAGTGTGTACTACTAATATTGTTATACAGTATTCAGTTTGGGTGTTTTTTATTTATACGTCTCTTTTCATCCTCTTGTAGATGGTTTCATGGCAAGATTACAAGAGAACAGGCTGAGAGACTCCTATACCCTCCAGAGACAGGCCTATTTCTTGTTCGGGAGAGCACAAACTACCCAGGGGATTACACACTGTGTGTGAGCTGTGAGAGTAAAGTGGAGCATTACCGCATTATTTATAAATCTGGGAAGCTGACCATCGATGAAGAGGCATACTTCGATAACCTCATGCAGCTGGTGGAAGTAAGGGGCATTATGTCTGGCGAAGCATAAGCAGTAGCCACTTTTTATTCAATATGAATGCTATAACTCATTGTATAGTTATTTAGGAAGAAATTTACAAATTACCATAATAGGATACATGTGATAGGCTGTACTTGATTACATTACTAGTGATTATCCTGACTAATATAATATAATAGAGAAACTGAGAGTTTAAAGGTATTGAAAATGAATGTTGAGTAGCTGTATAATGAATCTCGGAAGGCAGGCCTATGTGACTGCTGGTTTGGGGAAATGTTGAAGCTTAGTCTTATTTAATTTATACTAGACATAAGTTGTTTTTTTTTTATGCTGTGCGTTATATCTTTTTAGCCTAGTATAATGCTCATTCAGTTAATCTCCCTCTTGGTAACTTATGCTTCTAGTTTTAGAGGGGAATTTTAATGTATGTATTGCTCATTAACCCACACACCCCCAATGGTCGATAATGTAATAGGTTAGTGCACAGGTTCTCAAACTCAGTCCTCAGGACCCCAAACAGTGCATGTTTTCCAAGTCTCCTCACAGAAATCACAGGTGGAATAATTAGCTGCTCCTGTGGATCTTTAAAAATGTGTCAGTGAGTAATGAGTACATCTGTGCACCTGCTGGGTGACCTGGAAAACATGACCTGTGTGGGCTCCTGAGGACCGAGTTTGAGAACCCCTGGGTTAGTGAACGGAGTGTGAATATTGTAGGAGAATGTTAGTTACTGTATGCAATCATTCACCATATGCCCATATAGAAGACATTTAATACATTTTTGATACTTTTAAGTATCTGTAGAGGGCCTAGAACACATCCTATACTGGATAAAACGGAAGACAGAAGGTATAGATTGCAAATTGCACGAATCAATGACTGTGGATAGAACAGTTATTGGTCAGGCACAAATGGGCCAAATCACTTCGAGTTGGCTGAAAATTGCTTAAAAGGGGTTAAAAACCTGAGACTGCGATTGTTTGCTATTCAATTAGAAATCCGCAGTTAGGCTGCCCTAATCAGGACTTTAGACGGGTTTAGCCGTTTTTACATGGCTAAACCCGGTCTAATAGGGCGCGAAGATGGCGATAATTAATGGGTGCCCAGAACAAATTGAATCGCCCCCATTGAATCAACAGTAAATTAAGTAGAGACATCCTCATTTAGTCTAAATTGGAGCGGATCAGATAATGACAGTTTGTGGATAAATTGTGCACCTTCTCCATCTGTAGCGAACTCATGCCATGGCCACCACTTCAGTTGAGAGGAGACCTGAAATGAATAAGGCACAAAACCAGTCTCCATCTCTAAGTGGGCTTAACTTAAGCAATGGAGGGGGGTGAGACTGCTTCCAGTTCTGGGCAAGGGCTGCCTGCTCTGCTTGGCATATATAACCCATCTCTGGGACGCTGGGATAGAGGCAGGGTACAAATGGAGAAGAGCCATGTCAGGAGAGAGGGAACACACAAGTCCTAACACTTCATGAATCGAAGAAAATACCTCCTCCCAAAAATGTTTTAGTACAGAGCATGTCCAAAAAATATGGTAAATATGACCAGCCTCACAATTTCACCAACAGAAGTTTGATTGCATCGGCCAAATGTAGACGGTCAGGGGTAAGATGCAGTTTATACAACAGCTTAATATGCATTTCTGAATGATTCAGACATTTGGACATGATAGGATGTACTGTAAACCAATTCCCACTGAGCATTAGGGATAGAGTGACCCAAAATCATGTTCCCAGTGAATCTGAGATGGCGATTTAACAAACTGCATCTACTGAAGGTGGAATTTATACCAGTAGGAAAGGTCACCCCGACCCCTACTTGAAGTAAGACAGGACATCATTTTTAAAAGAAGCAAAAATCAGCCATGTGTGACATCATTTACCTGCCTCCAATGCTTTGCTTATTGCCGCTAGCAGGCTTCTACACTGTCCTGCTATCTTATTTGACACTTTTTGGGGAGAATTCCGAATGATTTTCTCCTTCATGTCCTTCACATACGTCGCACACTGCAGAAGTAACGCTTGACATTCCTTGAATTGCAATGGAATCTGGAGTGCGCTTTATGACCATATCCCACATAATGCGCGTAATGTTTACCCACAAAATAATTGAATCCCGAAAAGTTTTGGTAAATGTTGCTACTTACTATTACAAAAAATCTACACTAAGATTTTAGCGCATTGTTTCACACTATGGTTCTCGAAGGAAGGTAAACAAGCACCCATAATGTTATGTTAATCAGTTAATACTGTCTGAAGACAATATGGGGTAATGTCTCTCTCACAATAATGTGAGGCTCAGTATCCCTGTAGAAATGCACAACCTACTCCTTTTTGCTATAGTTCTGCAAACTGCTCATATAACCATGTAATTAGATGAGTAAACCCTCACCCAGCTTCCTGTGCCAGGAACTTAGGCTGAGATGACAGCACACAGCTAGTTTCTCTGTGCACGGAGACACCTGTATATGATCAGAATGAGCTAGTGCAATCCAATAGGAGAATAAGACTAGTAAAACAGTATGGAAAGTTGAAAAGTGTGAGAGAGCTCCAGCTCATAGTCCAAAAGAAAACAAGGGATGATATGCAAGAAGCAATAGGCCTGCTATGTGTATACTCCATAAATAATTGTTATACACTATGCATTCATCTTTCATGTTACCTCCTTCCAGTTACATAAGTAAAACCAGATGCAGTGACTATTGCTGTTATGCAGGCCGGCAACAGAAATCTTGGGGCCCGGTACGCCGATTTATCTGGGGGCCCCACCTTCTCACCACCACGCCCGATCCTACACATCCCTCCCCCTGCATGTGTGATATGTGAAGCGAGAGAATGTTAAATGAAAGATATGCCAGCCTTTAAATAAAGTACAAATACACTATGACTTACCACACTGTCTCTCTGTCACTGATGATGCAGGCTATAGGTCTTGTCTGACGTTTCTTGCATGGGAGGGATGGTGTCTGCAGCCAGCCATCCTCAGTACTCAAATTCAGCCTCTCATTACTATCCTTAGCCCAGAAGCCCCCATCACCTTCCTCAATCCTAAGCATCCATCATTTTCCCCTGCCCCAGCCCTGTTTCCTCTACATCTACGGAAGGGGATCTAGCTGTTACCGATTCCAATACGAGAACTGTGTTTTACACCACTAATTACTTTACCTTACACTGAAGAAGATCATTGTATTTGCCTTCCAGCCTTCTCCCTGTTCCTTTGCTAAAACCATTAGTTATATTTTCTCAGTTTATATCTGGATAGTAAAGTCACCCATTAGACAGACCACTTTTTTCTTTGCTGCTTTTCCAATTTGTGATAATTGAACTTCAGTACAGTAGTCTCTATGGATTATAACAAACCCCAATAATTGCTGTAGTGGTTTATATGACATCTACCCATAAGGGCTATACATTGTCATAAGTTTCATAGATTTCTTCCTACGACAGGTCTCAGTTTTTACATACACATAACCCCCCTCCCCTTTTACTGTCATCATTCTATTTCCTTTCACATTTGCTGTCTTGTCAAGGCTTATAAGCCAATTATCATATGTACACCCATTCTACCATACAGTAGTTCAATCTTCCAACATATAGTACTTCGTTTTGGCTGTTTGAAATGCTTCCTTGTATTTGTAATTTTTTAATGCCACTTTTCCCTCTACCTCCCCTATACACCGCAGCGGCGCAGCTTGCCTGACGTGTGGCGATGTGACCTATGACGTCACGTCGCCGCGTTATTTAAAGGTCAGGCTTGGGCTGCAGCTGAGCCACCTGGAAGAGCCCAGCGCTGCCCTGGCCAGACTCGGAGCTGGGGCTAAGTGGCGGCTATGGGTCCCGGCGGCCACGGCCCGCTGGCTGTAACAGTCCGCAGTCCCATTTTGTGCCTGTCCAGTCCTCCAGGCCCCTCTGGACCTCGGAGCCTTGTACGGGTGTCCCCTTAGTCCCCCCCTGTTGCTGGGCCTGGGTAGAGGTATACTGATGATCATACAATTCTGCTTTCACTGCTGTATAGCCTTTCTGGGGAATGGCACAACCTTTAAATAAAAATAAATCCACTTCCTCTGTTCTATGGAACTGCTAATGAAGATAAGGGCTTAAAGGGACATAATCATGAAAAATAATTTGTTTGCTTTAATGTAATATCCCTGTGGTCTCATGGAGCTATGCTACCGGATACTTGCTTTATAATTTGATTAGTAAGACTATAAAGCACCTCATGTTTAGTGTAGTGACCATATAAATTGCCACTCTTTTGCAGTACAGTACAATGTGTCTAATCATTACAACTCTGAGAGAAGCAACCATAATAAATAAAAATGGCAGCAACTTAAACATAAATAAAAATGAAACATTGTACAAAATTTTTAATTATATGCTTAGATTATGTTTAAGCAGAATTGTAAATTGTACACTTATTCTGAGTGTCCCCTTTATTAGTGGCAGTGGTGTACTATCTTGTATGTTATTCTGCCCCTAGTGGATAGATTGCAGAATTACTGTACACATTGAATTGTGCTTCCCCTCTTCCAGCACTATACTAATGATGCTGATGGTCTCTGCACCAATCTGATGAAACCCAAACTGATGGAAGGAACAGTGGCTGCTCAGGATGAATTCTCTCGGAGTAAGTGTTTTGTCCCCTCATTTTCTTTGTGTCATTCTTTTACTTCTTCAGGGTCCATAGGGCGGGCACCAGCAGAGCTTGGCTAGCGGCGATGCTTAGACCCGGGACTGCAGCCGGAAGCACGGGGACGCAGGTAAGATGGTTCCCCGCTCGCAGGGAACCATGTGGCAGTGCGTACCTCCGGCAGTTGGAGACCTTCCGGAGGTTGCTGTAGTGGGGCGACTGCTGTGTTCGCTCCCCCACTAGACCACTGGGGCAAGTCAGTCTGGCATCGCAGGCGGTGGCCATGTTATAAGGCCAGCGCACCCGTGGGGGTTAGTACAGCATAGGGGATACAGCTGAGGTTTTCCCGCGTCTGGGTTGCTCCTCCTACCCTCCTCTGTATACGAGGCGCCCAGTGACCACTATTGTTGTGCTGATGCTGCTGGTCTCAGGAGGTTTTGGGTCTAGTCTCCCTGTATACCTCGCCCCAGAGGCCAGGTTATACAGCTCTCAAAATCCTACCAAGCCTTGTGTTTTGAGTAGTTGATTCAGGGCCCATTGTAAGTATATTGTATATGCATTGTATGTGATTTTGGTAGCTCTGCTGTGTTGTTACTGCCTTTATTTTCTGTACTGTCAGGTATAACTTTCACTGCTATTTCTCCTCAACCCTTTTTTACAGGGGTGTGGTGTATATTTATTTTCAAATTGTACTTCACATTTGTTGCTTGTGAAGGCAGTCACATTTGCACTTATTTATAATGACTAAAAATAAGGGTAAACAGGAAGCTGAGGCTCCGGTGTTGGTTTCATGTAAAAGCTGTTTGGCTGGCTTGTCCCCTCAGGACCTTATAACAAATAGCACACAAACTATCCTGTATAAAGAACCACCTCACCAGTCCAGTCTACTAGCCCCTGTACAGAAGCCATCTCGGGTGTTCTCCTTGTCTCAGGTTATGACGCAGCTAGCGGACCATTTGGCTGCTCCCACGCTGCCTCCCATAATGGTATACCCACAGCAGTTCCAGTCTGCTATGTTTGCCCCCCCCCCATACATCCTTCCTGGATGGATATTTACGCCCACTCAAGTCAGGGTACGGCTCAGTCAGCTGCTGCTTTTCAACAAATGTTGCAGGCGGACAAGACCGGTAGCCATTAAAGCGCCTACACGGGCGATATCATTTGGTTCGTTTGCCCAGCATGTAGATTCATACTCTTCATCGGAGGAGCCGGATGATGCGCAAGGTTCTTCTCCAGGGTCTATCTCAGGAGAGGAGGACCATCCTTCTACAGTGGATGTTCCCTTCTTTGGTGGGGGCGGTCAAATCAATCCTAAATATAGAGGATGATGAGCCAGCTCCTAGACCTAAGGCTCCAGTGTATAAACACCAGAGGGTGGTAAAAGCTGAGTTTCCTAAGTCTGAGCAGCTCACTGAACTTATGGGAGAAGCATGGAATACTTCGGATAAACTGTTCCATGTTACAAAAAGGTTAGCATCTTTGTATCCTTTCCCAGCTACTGAATGTACTAAGTGGGAAGTCCCTCCTACTGTGGATGCTCATGTGACACATTTAGTCAGGAGTGCTATGTTGCCTATACCATCAGCCTCTTCCCTCAAAGATCCTACAGATATATGTCTTAAATCAGTGTTTTCATTGTCTGGACCTGTTACTCGGCTGTCTATGGCTGCGGCCTGTGTAGCGAAGACTGTTGAAGAATGGTCAGGGTACCAAATGCTACCAGAGAACAGCTGACCTATATCTCCCACATACGGGAAGCAACCTCCTATTTGGGAGAAGCTGCAATAGATACTGGACTCCTGGCTTCTAAAGCATCGGCAGCTTCGGTTGTTGCTCGTAGAGCCCTTTGGTTAAGGTCCTGGAAAGCAGATGTGGGATTCAAGATGGCTCTGGAATCCTTACCTTTTTATGGAAGCATACATTTTGGTGCAGACTTGGATAAGATAGTGGCTACTATGGCAGCCTCAAAATCTGCTGGTCTGCCGTCAACAGCTACATCAAAGTCTAGGCAGTCCTCTTTTCGGTCCTTTCTACCTCAGGGAAGAGCAAAAGGACAGCCTTCCTCCAGACCGTATAATTCTCGCAGGACCACCAAGCAGCAAACTAAGAGGTTCTGGCCGGTCAAACCTCCAGCTTCCAAGGCGAACAACAAACCCTCCGCCTGATGGGGCTGGCCTCCTCCTGGGGGATCTCAGGGTGCGAGGCCGACCTCTCCAATCTGCGGACTACTGGCATCAAACAACAACAGACGCCTGGATCCGAGAAGTGGTCTCTCAGGGGTATGCCCTTAACTTCTGGAGGTATTCTCCCCAGAAGTTTTGTTGTACAACTACCCCATCCAATTCTATCAAGGCCTTGGCCCTCCAGGAGGTTTATTTACTCCCTGCTGCGGGCAGGGATGATAATCCCGGTTCCTGTGGCTCAACAAGGAAAGGGTTATTATTCCAATCTGTTTTTTGTTCAGAAAACTAATGGGGCTCATCGCCCTATTATTAATCTGAAAACCCTCAACAAGTTTATCTATGTACCCTAGTTCCGTATGGAGACTCTTCAGTCAATTATTTTGGCGATGGAACCTGGGGATTTTATGGCTTCCCTGTACATTCAGGATGCGTATTTCCACTTTCCTATTACGCCATCCCACCAACATTTTCTACGGTTTGCTGTCCTGCAAAAACAGTACCAATTTCAGGCACTGCCCTTTGGTCTATCAACAGCTCCTAGGGTTTTCACCAAAATAATTGCGGTTATGACGGCCTACCTCCGGTGTCAGGGAGTCAGACTACTGCCATACTTGGACGACCTCCTGATATTGACACAGTCTCCAGCTGTTTTACAACGCCATCTCCAACTGACCATTACATGCCTACAGATGCACAGCTGGATCATCAATTGGAAGAAATCCTCCCTTTCTCCAATACAGCGGATGATACATCTGGGGGCACTTCCAGATTTTCCGGCACAAAGGGTGTTTCGCCCAGGGGACAAGATTTTGTCCCTATTATTGCGAGTGCGCAAGTTGCTCCGCAAGCGAAGGTTATCCTTTCTATCAGTAATGCAGGTCCTGGGGTCAATGGTATCCACCTTCGACATGGTGGAATATGCTCTGTTCCACTCAAGGCCTCTGCAACAGTTGATTCTCTCCCAGTGAAATGGGCAGTATCATCTAATACGGTCCCAGAGGATCCTTCTCACTCCGGAGGTTCGGCGCTCTCTCTCGCGGTGGCTACAAAAGGCTCATCTGGACAAGGGTCGCCCATTCTTAATTCCAAATTGGCTGCTCCTCAACACGGATGCCAGTGGAAGATGAACAAATCAGGAAAGTCACCTGCCCATAAACATCCTGGAGCTTCCTGCAGTATACAAATTGCTCATCCTGGCACAGGACATTCTCCAAGGCAGGCCGGTCCACATCCAGTCCGACAACGCACCACAGTAGCCTATCTCAATCATCAGAGAGGCACGTGAAGTCAGGCAGCCATGAGGGAAGTGGCAAACATTCTGATCTGGGCAGAACGTCATCTTCCAGGCTATATTCATCCCGGTACTCCTCAACTGGGAAGCGGACTTCCTAAGTCATCGGGACATACACGCCGGAGAGTGGGCTCTCCACCCAGGGGTTTTTCAACTCCTGGAGAACAAATGGGGCCTACCAGACATGGACTTCATGGCCTCACGTCACAACCACAAGGTCCCCAGGTACGGGTCAGATCCCTAAGCCACCTTTGTGGACTTGCTGGCAGTGAGGTGGGACTTCAAGCTGGTGTACCTCTTTCCTCCGATTTCCCTCCAAGGGTCCTCAGGAAATTCAAGCAGGAAGGCGGCACAGTAATACTAGTAGCTCCTGCTTTGCCCAGGCACTATTGGTTCACCGTCATATGGAATCTATCCATAGACACTCAGTTTCTTCTTCCTCTATGGCCGTGTCTGTTAGCGCAGGGTCCTGCCTACATCTGGACTTACCTCATCTGTCTTTGATGGCGTGGCTCTTGAGTCTTCTATTTTAAGAGCCAAAGGTTTCTCCAGCTCTGTGAGCCAGACCAGGCTTAGGGCATGAAAGCCTTCCTCTGCCAGCATCTATTACAGAGTTTTGCCCTCCTTTGGTCAATGGTGTTCCCACAGAAAGTATGAGCCTAAGGTTTTTAGGGTTGCCTGGGTACTTGCTTTTCTCCAGGCTGGGTTAGACCTTGGTCTTCGTCTGGCAAACCTGAGAGCACAGGTTTCTGCGCTGTCAGTTTGGTTCCTGCAAAGGATCGCTTCTCTGCCGGATGTTTAGAAGTTTTTCTTCAGGGTGTTCTCCGAGTTTAACCACCTTTTGTCCCACTGGTGGCACCGTGTGATTTGTCTTTGGTTCTCAAGGGGCTACAGGCTCCCCCATTTGAACCTCTGAACTCAGTAGATTTGAAGTGGTTGACAGCCAAGACACTTTTTCTCCTAGCTATCCTCTCTGCCCGCAGAATCTCTGATTTGGCAGCGTTCTCTTTTCGCTCCCCCTTTTTTGATTTTTCACCAGGACAGAGCTGTCCTCTGTACACGGGCGGGTTACATTCCTAAGGTAGTGTCTCATTTTCATGTGAATGAAGATTGTGGTTCCAGCTTTCCTGTCTTCAGACCTTTCTGTAGGTGAAGCCTCCCTGGAATGTGGTTCATGCTTTCTGTATCTATGTGGATCATAGAAACTCTTTTAGAAAATCAGACGCTCTTTTTGTGTTGTTTTGTTTTCACATGAGGCTGGCCAGCTAACTAACAAACTCTGGCTCGATGGCTGCGCATGACTATCTCTCAGCTCGCACGCAGGCTGATCTCCCTGTTCCAAACAGGGTGACAACACATTCTACGCGGTCTGTGGGACCATCCTGAGCATTTAGTCATGGTGCCTCTGCTGAACAATTGTGTAAGGCGGCCACGTGGTCTTCTGTCCACACCTTTCTTAGGTTCTACGCCTTTGACACTTTTGCCTCTCAGGATGCTTCTTTTGGGCGGCGGATTCTCCTTTCTGCTCAGGAGCGTCCCCACCATTAGGGGAACTGCTTTAGGACATCCCCTTGGTATCCCTGTGGACTCCCTATGGACCCTGAAGAAGAAAATAAGTTATGGTAGACTTACCTTTGTTAATTATTTTTCTTGGAAGTCCATAGGGTCCACAGGGCACCCACCCTGACGCACCTGGCTGCATTGGGTAATTTTTCTTTCAGTCACGGATTCCCTCATCTTTTGTGAGTGTTTCTGGTGTACATTGTACTTCCTTCTATTTCCTTGGGCTTGTTTACAAAACTGCCTGTGGCCAGGGGCGGGGTATATGTGCAGGAGGACCTGAGGCATCCTGGGAGCTGAAAGCTTAACTGTTTCGGTGCCTGGATCACTCCAACCACATTTCTCCATGGTATCCCAGTGGACACTATGGACTTTGAAGAAAAAGAGTTAACAAAGGTAAGTCTACCATAACTTATTTTTCTGATTTACCTCAGTATATAAGAAGCATACAACAGCTGTAGGAAGCTACTGACTAGTACACCTTCCATAGGAAGCAGTCTGCTCTGTATAATAATATATATATATATATATATATATATTATAATATGATCCGGCACTCCACATTAATACAATAACACCTGCCCTGGTGCCATCCTAGATGTTCCCGTGGGAACAACCAAATATGTACACAGAAATTGAGGTGGCACTCACGGGTCTTGTAAGTGTAGATTCAGTCTCTGACGACTTTCTGTCTTGTTCGGCGTTTCAGTCGGAGTAACTTGATAAAAGTCATTACGACTGAAACGTTGAAACAAGACAGACAAAGTCGTCAGACTGATTGTTCACTTACAAGACCCGTGAGTGCCGCCTCAATTTCTGTGATAGATAGATAGATAGATAGATAGATAGATAGATATATGTATTTAATAAAAAATGTTTTATAGTCTTTATGCTGTTTATAACTTTTTTTGCGCTTTATAGGATTTCACAAATTCATGTCCTTTTATTCTCCATAGTTCTGTCAGTGCCTGCTCATTGCCTTGTACATGTCGTCTGTTTTTAGTGTTTGTTTTTTTCCACTAAATTTCCTTTCTTGTCTTTTCATTCTAGCATGCTATCCTGTAGTATTCAGTTTCTAAAATGTTTCCTGCTCAGTGCACCTCTTTTGTCAGGTGATTCTCGTTTTAATAGCTGTATTATATATGTCTTAAGCTGAGTACACACGATGCGATTGTGTACCTAGCCAACGGGACGACTCGATGAAACGATATATCGCACTGTCCGTACACACTGCACAATTTGGTGTACGACAGCGCAATGTGTCATTCCGTGCTTCATTTAGCAGCATGGCATTGTTCAGCAGCACAGCACAGGCACGCGTGATTGGGTGTCCACACTATGCAATCTGCACGATATATCTTTCCGATCCGCGGTGTAACAATATATCGTAAGACTGATTATATAGTGTGTACCCACCTTTACTTTAACCATCTCTTGATCAATTTTGCATTCACACTCTGATTTATTTCCAGGTGGCTGGGCTCTGAAGATGAGGGACCTGAGACTTTTGCAGATTATAGGAAAAGGAGAATTTGGAGGTACTCAAAAGGGAAATGTTGACTTTGAATTTTATTAAAAAATGAGTTATGTGGAGAATCCTGATTTTGGGCGAGCTACCTTTGGTCTGTGAAGTAAAAACAGGAATTCCCGCCTAACTGTACTGTTATCTCCAATTCTGATCGGTTCTCTCCTAAATGCAGAATGTTATGTTATTAGTTGGCGGACTTTAAGTCATGGGGCTGGATACAAGGAGTACTTCAGTCTATTAAGTACAACTCAAAAATCATAACATGTATTTAATATAGTGACAGTCTTTTAGGAGTTTCAGATGTTTGTGGAAAGTTGGGTTAATGCTAAACTTTTTATTTTACATTTATGGTTCACAGGAGAGAACTTACATATTGACGTTTAGCAGACTTTTAATTAACAACAACATTTTGCAAATCTTTTTCTGTCTTCATGTGTAAATAGTTAATGTTAAGCTCCAAATGAATCTGTCATTCCCTGTTATATTCACTACTCTGCTTTACACTGCTCTGGGTAGCAGTTACATTACAGCAATACCTATACAGCAAAGCTTCTTTGTCAAGCTTGTTCCTGAAAGCACATGTATATCAGTGGCTCCAAGCACACACACAGATTGGCTGAAGCATCTCTGCAGTAACCATTGCATACAGATTTATATGGTGTGACCAGGGGCGTTTTAAGACGAGAAGGGGCCCGTGTACAGTCTCCATGCAGGCCGACTCCTCTCCAGCAAAGCGGTAGATTCTGGCTTTGTGCCAGGGTCTATTGCGCATGCACAAGTCTCCGAGAACGTGGCGCCCACGTCTTATTCCCGGGGGCATCTCTACTGCACATGCACAAAGCAACAGGAAAATGACCGCCGCACCATTTTCCTGGGGCTTAAAGTCTGCAAAACTGGCCTATACGGGACTCCAGAGAGAGAAGTGTAATAATTATATGGGTGTGTGGTGTGTGCCCTCCTGGACCCATGAGCCTCTGTGCACCGCACACCCTGCACCCATTATAGATGCTCCAATGGGTGTGACAACACTTTAATAATAATTCACTAATGCATATTAACAAAAGAACAATATGTTACCTTCATCAATAATATGTAGTGCCAATTCTACTCAGGAATAACAAATCTAACCTACAGTAGGTCTAAGTTGTAGATAAATGGTTTTACCAGAACTGCTAAATCTAAAAATATCTGTATAAATACAACATTTAGATTGAACTGTAGTATGTCATATTATTGCAGACCTAAGGGGAGATTTATCAAAGCTTGGAGAGAGAGAGAAAGTGGAGAGAGGTAAAGTACTAACCAATTAGTTCCTAAATGTCATTTTAGCCTGTAAAGTGACAGAAGCTGATTGATTGGTACTGTATCTCTTTCCACTTTATCTCTCTCCAAGCTTTAATAAATATCCCCCATAGTCGTCCTCTTAATATGAAATAGTGGACATGATTATAATGCAGTACTGTATATTTTAGTTACCTGCAAGTAAATTGTTGAAACATAGAGCATACATAATACAAATAGTGTAAAAATGAAATCTGTAATGAAGAGCAAGCAAGTGTGTGCACATGTTCATATATACAGGAGTAAAACCCATGCATAGCATTACATCTAGAAGAAAAGAAGCAGTGCTGTGCATTGGTCCATGCCCTAAGGAAGTATACAGGGAAAGAGTAGTGGTACTGTGCAGATATCTACACAATAACAGGTATAAATATTAAATACACATGTTAACTGAGGAGCATAAAATACTTATACAATTCTGACCTTGTTGTACCTACTTTTATTTGTTATTTAACCCTTTATAAGACTCCGCACACCGATCTATTTGACCCATTAACACCCTGAAATACCAGTTATCCGCTTATTCCTTGGTGCACCATATAAAAGCAGATCAGTTATCAGCCACATTTATATATTAGGGACATTTTTTTCTTCTTTAATTTAATCAATTTCACGCAGCTGCCTTAATAGTCTTTTGCGATCAATTTTTTTTTTTAATATTTGTCACAGTTTATCAGAAAACAAATGGATCTCTTGAGTCATTGTTGGAAAGTTAAAGGGTTAAATATGCCAGTACTTGTGTAGATTTTGTAATCTAAATTTAAATGTTATGCAAATCTTTTAAATTATTATTGTGGAACTATTTATAGGCTTTGGAAACCTAACATGCATGGTGATAATGAAGCAAATACAATACTTAGATACAGAGAGAATGAGAGGTGAAAAAATGAAATGAATGATCCAAAGGTTTGGATTAATTCTGTAGACTCTTGTATATCCTGCGACTATGGAAGTGCTTGCTTTTAGCCTATAATTCCCCTATGAGCATCCATATTTCATCACTAATTTTGTTTTTGATTTGTGTTACTCATAATTTCATTAATGTTCTATGTTCTTACAGATGTCATGTTGGGTGAATATAGGGGATCTAAGGTAGCTGTGAAGTGTATTAAGAATGATGCTACGGCACAAGCCTTTGTTGCAGAAGCCTTAGTGATGACGTGAGTATAGAGGTCTTTTTTTTTTATGGGGGAAAGTTTTTGTAGATGAAACATCCATAACATATACATTTCACGTTCTTGTAATACAAAGATATATCAGGACATGTACCTGTCACCTCCTAATAGTGATGTCCAGGCACACACAGCTCAGCTTCCTAATTATAAGATACCAGGACACATCCTTACACCTTCTCCTAATACATAACACGTAACCCTTCCACCTAATAGATATTGGGTAAAAGTACCACTCTACAGAGCATTTACTACTCAAATCATCTTAATACTAAGACATTAAGACTCTAACTCCTGACCCTTTTCAAGCACACGGCATAATACATCATTATCACTACTTCCTAATACACACACACTGAAGCATGTGCCAATTTCATAATGACATGGCATTTGTATGGCTGAGTTGGTCTTCTATAGTGAACTGTCTGATTTTTAAGGCTAGGTGCTATGTTTGGCTCAAACCTAGCACTGCAGATTGTCCCAAGATGTATAAAAGCTTGGATGGAGAGATATAAAGTACCAACCAATCAGCTCCTAACTGTCATTTTTAAAACACAGCCTGTAGAATGACAGTTATGTGCTGATGGGTTAATTTCTTATTCCTCCATAGGGGGACACAGGCTTTACGCTGGGTATAGGTTGGTGGATTGGAGTGTGGGCACCACATGGTTAAACTTGTTGAGCACAGCACAGACTTCCCCTTCCCCTATACCCCGCCTCCAGCCACAGGCACCTCAGTTTAGTGTTGGTCCCTGCAGAGGGCACACTATAGAAGCTGTGCTGCAGCTTCACTGGATAACTTGTTTGCTTTATTTTTACTACTTTTATTCTTTAAATAGAGTAAGCAGCGCCAAGCTTCCTATAGGACGCCTGCGGTGCTGCTCCATCACCACAATGCTGCAGCGCTGGCGAATGGGTCAGTGCCCTCGGCAGCTGCTCTGGATACAGCATTCGCAGTCGGCACAGAGGGGGACAAGTTAAGGCAACTGCCGGCCGGTATGGGAGACACCGACGGTGTTGGGGGGGGGGGGGGGGGCGCCGGCCCCTGGTCTTCTCCGCATCCCCACTAGGCCACCAGGGCACTTTTAAGCAGCGGGGCACCGTCGTAGCTGGCGGCCATTGCCCTGGGGGTCCATGTCAGAAAGGGGAGGTAGGCTCTCCCCGTTGGCTCCTCCCCCACCCCTCTGCGCTTTCCCTCATTAGAGGCACTCTGTCCCAGGGTCACTCCTCTTCCTCTATCCCCTCCTCAAAGATGCCGGGCAGCCATTTGAGTGTCTGCTGGTGCAGCTTGTCTGTGGAGAATGCAGGCTCCTGTCTCCCCGTGTTCCTCGCCCCTATGGTCCGGTTATACATTTTGGCTCCTTTCCCCCCTCTTGGGGTGGTTTGTTGAGCATTTATTGCCTTACATTTTGCCTTATTATTGCATTGAATGTGTCTGTGTGTTTGACTATTTATTGTACTTTGCTATAGTCTCAGTCTCTGCATAGCCCCACTTATATATCTATTTGTGGTGCATTTCCTTTCATTGCTTTACCCTGTGTGGCACGTCACAGCCTCTAGCTCTGGTGTGTGGAGTCCTCCTGGATTGCTATATTATGTCTTCCAGGGGTAAAGTTCCCAAGGAGGTGGGTGCTTCGGTACTGGGTAATTGCAGGGCTTGTACTGCTGTGTTCTCTTCACAGGTTCCAGATCACGATGCTCTGTGCTTGCTGTTTTACAACCCCACAGCAGGTGGGTCCTTCAGCTTCACCTGCTACCCAAGAACCTGCTTTGATTGACTCGCTATCCCAGGTAATGTTAAAGGTAGTGGATAGGCTTTCAGCCCCTGGGCCCACTTCCTCGGCCGCTGTCCCTTCAAGTGTGGCTCCCAATGTGCTGTCATCCCCTTTGCTGCCTTCTGCTGTTAGATTCTCATTGGATGCAGTCTTTTGCACAGTCTGTTCAGGGTTTAGCGCAAGTGTCAGAATCTTTCAAACAGATGCTGGACAGGATGTCCTTCTAAGCGTAGACCCTCTAAAAGGGACCGCTCTACACCCCTGCCTGATATTGAGTCTGACCCTGAAGTTTCTTCAGATCATGAAGAACATGTATCTGTAGCTTCCGAAGATGCCCAGTCTCAGGTAGATGTAGTTTCTTTGATAAAAGCCAGTTTTGCTTATAAAGGATGTGGATCCGGCTCTTATGTCCAATGCTCCAGTATTCAAAGTCAGGAGAAGGCAGTTGCAGAATATCCTTCTTTTGCACAGCTTGAGGACCTTTTGGCGGAGGCCTGGTCCCACCCTAATAGGTGCTTCCTTGTTTCTAAGCATATAACTTCCTTTTTTTCTTTTGCCTGCTGCAGATCAAGCCAAATAGGAGTCTCCTCCACCGGTTAATGCGCACGTTGCCCGCCTGGTAAAAAATTTAACCTTTCCTCTTCCTAGCACTGCATCCCTTAAGGATCCGATGGATAGGAAGCTACAGACTTTCCTGAAGTCTATTTCTTCTAATGCAGGTGCGGGAGCTCGCCTGGCCCTCGCATCAAACTGGGCTGCTAAGGCATTGGTCGCTGGGCTGACAACCTGGAAGATGGCCTTACCTCAGGTACCCACAGGAATGAGCTTTTGTCTCTGGTGGAGCATATCTGCGAGGGGGCTTCTTATCTTGGGGAAGCGGCTATAGACACTGGTATTCTAACAAGGTCTTGGCTTCTTCAGTCTCTGCTAGAAGAGCCCTCTGGCTTCGTTCCTGGCGGGCGGATTCCGGCTCTCCCCTTCTCGGGGGATGTTCTCTTGGATCGGAACTGGATAGAATAGTGTCTGCTTTGATGGCATCTAATACGGCCGGTCTTCCTTCCTGAGCAGCTCCTACAGTAGGTCGCGTTCTTCTCATTTTCGCTCCTTTTGTCCGCAGGGTAAGGCCAAGGGCTTGTTGTTCTCTAGGTCTCAGTTCCTCTACTAGGGCCTCTAAGCCAGCAGGAAAGCAAGCCTGGTCTACCAGACGCCCGGCTGCTAAGCCAGCCGACAAGCCTGCAGCATGACGGGGCGGGCCTCCACCTGGGGGTCACCAGCGTGGGAGGCCGGCTTCTTCTTTTTTCCGAAATCTGGAAGGCAACCACAGAGGATGCCTAGGTAAGAGGGGTGGTCTCCCAGGGGTACGCGTTGACCTTTCGGGAGCATCCTCATAGCCAGTTTTTTTCCACAGGTCTTACTTTGGATCGGGAAAAAGCAGAAGCTTTAAGAGAGTCCATTCGCTCTCTTCTGGCCTCCAGGGTCATTGTTCCAGTTTGCATGTCTCAGCGGGGCACAGGCTTCTATACCAATCTGTTTATGGTCCGGAAGTCGAATGGGTCTTTTCGATCGATTCTCAACCTGAACCTCAACGGGTAGATGAGAATTCCCAAGTTCCGAATGGAATCGCTTCGCTCCATTATTCTAGCCATGGAGCCTGGGGACTTCATGGCCACCTTAGACATCCAGGATGCCTATTTGCATGTTCCCATTAGTCTCAGTCACCAGCGGTTCCTCAGATTTGCGGTCCAGGAGGGTCATTTCCAGTTTCGTGCTTTGACTTCTGGGATTTTCACAGCTGCTCGGATCTTCACAAAGATCATGGCAGTCATGTTGGCTCATCTTCGGAGCAAGGGAATCTGAATTTTTCCCTATCTGGACGACTTGCTTCTCCTGGCCCAGTCCCCGGAAATACTCAGGGAGCAGGTCCGGGTCACAGTGGATCTTCTCCAGGCTCACGGATTTGTCAATTAGAAGAGATCCTTTCTGACTCCCTCTCAGAAAATGGTGCATTTGGGGGCCTTACTGGACTCCAGGCTCAGCGAGTTTCCTCCAGGCAGACAAGGTTCAGGACTTACAGTCCAAGATTTGCTTGTTTCTGCATCACTGCCGGGTGTCCATTCACCCTTGCATGCAGATTCTGGGCTCTCTGGTCTCCACCTTCGACATGGTGGAGTATGCCCAGTTTCATTCCCGACCTCTCCAGTTGGAGACTCTAGCCCAGTGGGACAAATCCCATCTACGTCTCAGGTCTCAGACAATTGCTCTCTCTCAGGAGGTACGCCACTCCCTCTAGTAGCTCCAGGAGTCCCATCTGACCAGGGGTCGTCCCTTTTGGGTTCAGGACTGGATCCTCCTTACCACCGACGCAAGTCTTCGGGGGTGGGGGGCGGTGTCCAGTCAGCAGATTTTCCGGGGACAGTGGTCAGCTTGTGAGATCTGATTGCCGATCAACATTCTGGAACTCGGAGTGGTTTATAGGGCCCTGTATCGGGCTCTATCTCTGCTTCAGGGTCGCTCTGTCCAGGAACAGTCCGACATCGCGACGGCTGTCGCCAACATAAATCATCAGGGCGGTACTCAGTCGTACAGCCATGAGTGAAGTCAACCACATTCTTCTTTGGGCAGAGAGGCTTTATCTGTCCCTGTCTGCGGTTTACATTTCTGGAGTACAAAATTGGGAAGCGGACTTAATAAGCCGCCAGGACGTTCATTCGGACGAAGGCGCCCTACATCCAGACGTCTTTAAACTCTTGGTTGTTCGCTGGGGATTGCCGGACATCGACATGGTGTCTAAACACAATCACCAGGTCCCGAGGTACTGCTCTAATACCAGAGATCCAGGGGCCTTTCTGGTAGATGCTCTGGCGGTTTAGTGGACCTTTTTTCTCCTGTACAGCTTTCCCCCAATCTCTCGAATTTCGCTGGTCCTCCACAAGTTGAAGTTGGAGGGCGGCACAGTGATCATAGTGGCTTCTGATTGGCCATGGAGGGCGTGGTACACGGATCTACAGGACCTTTCCAACGACATTCCACTGTGCCTTCCACTGCTAACATCTTCTGTCTCGGGGCCCGTGCTTTCATGCAGATCTGGCCCGTCTCGCTTTGACAGGGTAGCTCTGGAAACATCTGTCTTAAGAGCTAAGGGGTTCTCCAGGTCAGTCATTGACACTATGCTCAATGCCCTTAAGCCGTCTTCAGCTAGGATTTACAATCGAGTTTGGAGGACTTACTTTGACTGGTGTTCGGCTAGGAATGTTAACCCCAGGTCATTCCAACTCTCTCGAGTCCTCTCAGACGGGGCTGGATTTGAGCCTCCGTCTTGCTTGACTAAAGGTGCATGTTTCAGCTCTTTCTGTCCTCTTTCAGAGACAGATTGCACTGTTGCCTGATGTTCAGACTTATTTCCGGGTGTCGTCCACGTACAACCTCCATTTGTACCATCGGTGGCTCCTTGGAATATTTCCCTGGTTCTTAGGGCCCTTCAGTCTTCGCCTTTAGATCCCTTGCATACTGTAGACCTTTGTTGGCTTACCTGGAAGACTGTCTTCCGCTTTGCCATAGCCTCTGACGGACTGGTGTCGGACTTGAGCGCATTATCTTGTTGCTCTCCATTTCTAATCTTTCACCAGGACAGGGCTTTCCTTTGAACATGAGTAGGTTACCGTCCTAATGTTGTTTCTAGGTTCCACATCCATCAAGAGATTGTGGTTCTGGATTCCTCACCGGAGGAGGCATCTTTTGGATGATGTGAGAGTTGTCCAGATTTACGTGGACAGGACAAAGTACTTGCATAGGACAGATTTTCTTTGTCCTGTATGATTTTCACAAACGGGGCTGGCTGGCTTCTAAGCAGTTGCTGGCCAGATGGATCCGTTTGACTATCCGCCAGGCTACTGCGGTGGATATTCCAGCACCAGCCGTGGTGAGGGCTCATTCAACCCGGTCGGTGGGAACTTCGAGGGCAGTGCTTCTGCGGAGTAGCTGTGTAAAGCGGTCTTGTGGTCCTCTGCCAATACGTTTCTAAAGTTATATTCTTTTGACATCTTCGCCTCCCCTGATGCGACTTTTGGGCGAAGAGTTCTCAGCGCAGCCCAGGAGTGTCCCCTCCCTTAGGGGAATAGCTTTGGGACATCCCAGCGTAAAGCCTGTGTCCCCTATGGAGGAAGAAGAAAAGGATATTTATGTGCTTATCTGTTAAATCTTTTTCTTCAATTCCATAGGCGACACAGGGTGCCCACCCTGACGCACCTGACCTGCCGAGGCTTTGCTTTGCTTCCGGTTCTCCTGTTCATATTTCTTGTGAGTATGGACCTGAGTGTGTGCCGGTCTTCCTTCTCCTCCTTCTCGCCCCTGGCTTTAGGCTTGTTAACTAAACTGAGGTGCCTGTGGCTGGGGGCGGGATACAGTGGGCGGGGCAGTCTGGGCTCTGCTCAACAAGTTTAACTGTGTGGTGCCCAGACTCTAACCCCCTAACCTATACCCAGCGTAAAGCCTGTGTCCCCTATGGAGTCGAAGAAAAGGATTTAACAGGTAAGCACATAAATCTCCTTATTTTATCGCTGTACACTTTATCGCTCTCCAAGCTTTTATACATCTACCCTAATGTCCCTACAGTGAACTATGGTAGTGGTCTTCACATTGTTTACATTTTAATTGCACCACCTTAATTAATCTGTGCATATCTGTTGGTTCTGTTAGCCTTACGTGCTAAAGTTAAAACATACATACATTTTGTATTTTCAGGCAATTGCGACACAATAATCTGGTTCAGTTACTGGGAGTGATTGTTGAAGATAAGAGCAGCCTCTTTATCGTCACAGAGTTCATGGCAAAGGTGACTATAACTCACCCTGCTCTAATCATGATCACTTGAGATGAAATGGAACATACCATCAATTATTATTCTTCTCCTATTATGTCAGCATGTATTCAAGCACTCCATTCAATAGTATAATATACCTGTCTTAATTTTAAAAGAAAATCTTTGTATACTACAAGATCATAACAGTAATCTGATTCATAAACATTTTATCATTCTCGCTTCCCAGGGCAGCTTAGTGGACTACCTAAGGTCTAGAGGAAGATCAGTGCTGGGAGGTGAATGTTTATTAAAGTTCTCCGTGTAAGTATCCCAAACAGAATTAATTACTATTCGCTTGTAAAGTTGATATGAATAGGAATTATATTGTTCAGTCTAAAGCTGGGTACACACTGACAGATACACTGGCCGATCAATTAATCGGCCAATGTATCTGCTTCCCGTTGGGCAGTGTGTACCCGCGATATGTCTGTGAACATACGGGCGGTCGGCAGACCGCACGTACACACACACAGCAGCAGCCGCGAGTAGGTGAGGTGGGACACCCCCCTGGTCGGCAGGACCTGCGGGCAGGTACAGATGATGGTGGCTCAGTGTGTACGAACAACCATCATCTGCAGATGCTTGGATTTGCAAAGCCACAGGTGAGAGTCTCATTACATCTCCTGGCGGCAGCGGCATTTGCATATTTCCGCATAACAGCTGCGTACAGAGAAGCAACTGCAATGCCATTAGTGTACTTCTCTGAATCAGGCCCATAATTGGTTATCAGGCTATCGTATTCATTGTAGACCATCTTCTCTTTCCCAGAGATGTTTCACAAGGTATGGAGTATTTAGAAGCCAATAATTTTGTGCACAGAGATTTAGCAGCGCGCAATGTGTTAGTCTCCGAGGAGAACATTGCCAAGGTCAGTGACTTTGGACTCACCAAGGAAGCCTCTGCAACACAAGACACCAGCAAACTTCCTGTCAAGTGGACAGCACCAGAGGCATTGCGGGAGAAGGCAAGTGTGAAAAGTTCATTATTGTGTTTGAGCATTGATATGTCACACAGACATGCATGGAATGTGTATCTTGCTATAGTTGCTACGGGTATCTCTGTTAATGAAGAGGTAGATGCCAGGAGTTGTATGTTGACAGACTGGGATAATGTTGAAATATAGTTTGCTATGAGGGGGTATCACAAAGTTTCAATTATCCCCATGAACAGAATGAGAGAGAAAGTTAAATGTTGTATGTGTCTTCTCCTCGTAGCCACGCTGCAGAGCCAAAGATTTATGCCAGCGAATCTTGACCTTCTGCAATTCATCATTATAGAAGTCCTGCGATTGCCTTGAGAACCATTGTTCCACTTCCAGAATGACATTATTTGTGTTGTCAAATCGCCTACCCCGAAGTGGCTTCTTCATCTTGCTGATCATACCATGGTGTTTTTCTTTCATGACATCTCGCAGTTTCTGCTGAAGGGTGCAGTAATAAGTGCTGGTGATGGTCTGACCCTTCGGAAAGTCATTGGTTAGGATTATGCCACAACAGTCCCAAAAATCTGACAGCATGAACTTCCATGCAGATTTCTGCACCTTGGCTATTTTGGGAGGGGGTGAGAAGGAGTGTTTGCACTCCTTGCTCATTTCTTTGGTCTCTGAATCGTACAGGTAGACACAGCATTCATCCAATATCATGAGACGTGCAAAGAAATTGTCTTCATCCTGCTCCAACAGAGACAACATCCCAGTTGTGAGGTATAAAACAGTGTCATATGATGGATTATCCTCACCATAAACAGTCACCATTTCATCATGTATTTGGCAGGCGCCATTACCCTTCAAATGGGGAACGTAATAACACTGCGGACTTCAATTTTGTCCATCATGCAGGTTACTGAGTTCTACCAGCTCTAAAAACTAAACAAGTTGACATAAGTAGCTGTAATTTACAGCATCATGCACATAATGATCAATGATTATGTTGATTAAATTACATCCACATATCTCAAAACCTCATGGTGATAATGAAAGCTTTGATACCCCCTCATATGTTTTAGGCATGATGTTCCAGATTACAAGATTATTTTTTATTTATTTTTTTTAAATAACTGACTGGACCAGAATTTGTATATAGAAGACATAATAATTCTGTAGTGTTGTGCTATAGAGGAAAGTTGGCCCTTCAAGTTATGCATTACACTGAAAAATTTAATTTAACAAAATGGAATGCAAAGATAACTTTGTTTAAATGAAAAACTTTAATATACCAAAAAATATATAAATAATAAAATGTTCTATTATAATACACTACAAGTTGCCCATGCAGACCATCCACACTCCAGTGGTATTAATAAACCATAATTATATATATATATATATATATATATATTTATTTATTTATTATCAAACAATAGAACTAGAAATTATTTGAGTCTCCTGTGCTCCCGGACTGAAGCCTAGTTCACACTCTGGAGCACCACACCATCAAAAATACAGAAATAGAAATAGGAGTGATTCCAAAGGCGCTGTCCTTTTGTGGGGATCCCGTCTAGATGTAGCTCGAATTACACCAACCCCATAAAGAAAGAGACTATTAGTGACACATAGTCTGTAGTATATCATGAATAGGTGGAAACAATCCTGTCTGCTCACCTAAACACAGAGGGATACGTTCCTTGAAAGGTATCTTTTAATATCAATATGGATGGCTGCCCTATTAGGACCACGCTCACCTGAATAGAAATATAGGCGTTCCTCAAAAGGTATCTTTGGACTTCAGTACAGGAAATTCACCATACGAATAGATATTCTCCATGTATTTTATTCCAAAAGACAAGTTTTAAAAGGATTTACAAGTAATCCAAAAAACAGCAGATAGGTATTACTCCAAACAACAGTACACTATATGGAGGTATGTTCTCAGTCACAAATATTGCATCTCACCCGGAATAAGTAGCAAAAAACGACTGGTTCAAAAGTATAAAAAGCAATCTCCAGATCTTGCAGTGTCCCCCCTTTCTAGCACCAACGCGTTTCAGACCTCTTGAGTCCTTCCTCAGGATTTAAGGGGTACACTCCATGAATTGATATTTATACCCTATCCATACCAAAAGGGTGGGATTAGGTATAAAGCACATAGTAAAATGTGGAAAAGCATGCATCTTATAAAACATAGCTCTTAGTAATAAGAAGCTATAAGCAGACTATTTATAAATAATCATCAATACCTGCCGGTGTTACACTCATAAGTAGTCACCTTATAAAAAAATAAAAAAACAACACACAATACATAATAATATTTACACATCCGTGTTCCAGTCCAGATTTAATAAATACCACACATAGTGGTTAGGATTCCTCCCATCGTAATTAGCGCTGCATACTAAGTGGCTCGCGGCAATCTCCCATCACATGTGCCGCTGGAACGCACATCGTACATCATGTGACATCCGTTTCCGGCTCTGATGCGGTGCCAGTATTTGTTGGACCTCTAGTGATCCTCGGCGGCCATTTTGGGTAAGTTCATTTCATTAATTCATGATCGGCATCTAGCGGTTTGGTAGCGGCCATTTTGGGTATGTCTGTTACCATATGTTATAACCGCTCAGTCCCAAGTGGTGATGAGTGCATAAAAAGATAAAATAATCAATCAGTAAGTGGAATCCATAAATAAAATACAAAATAAATTAAAATGGACAATAAATATGATAAAAATCGTAATAAATGAATAAAAATCATAGAAACCACTTGGTTTCAAAATCGGCATTGAGGCCTCTAGGTACCAATGTTTTAAGTGTATATATCATTTGCATCTCAACTTTAGCCAACCTAATGTCCCTATCATTCATCCTCCAGTTGGGTTTAATTAATTTAATACCACAAAAAGAGACTAACTCAGTTAATTTACATGCATGTTTATTTTTAAAATGAAGGGAGACATTATGTGTTTCTAATCCCTTTTTGATATTCCTCACATGCTCCGCAAGTCTCTCCGTTATTGTTCTAGTGGTTTTACCCACATATTGACTCCCGCAAGAGCATTCTAAAAGATATATTATTATTAGATGCATGCTTTTCCACATTTTACTATGTGCTTTATACCTAATCCCACCCTTTTGGTATGGATAGGGTATAAATATCAATTCATGGAGTGTACCCCTTACATCCTGAGGAAGGACCCAAGAGGTCTGAAACGCGTTGGTGCTAGAAAGGGGGGACACTGCAAGATCTGGAGATTGCTTTTTATACTTTTGAACCAGTCGTTTTTTGCTACTTATTCCGGGTGAGATGCAATATTTGTGACTGAGAACATACCTCCATATAGTGTACTGTTGTTTGGAGTAATACCTATCTGCTGTTTTTTGGATTACTTGTAAATCCTTTTAAAACTTGTCTTTTGGAATAAAATACATGGAGAATATCTATTCGTATGGTGAATTTCCTGTACTGAAGTCCAAAGATACCTTTTGAGGAACGCCTATATTTCTATTCAGGTGAGCGTGGTCCTAATAGGGCAGCCATCCATCCATATTGATATTAAAAGATACCTTTCAAGGAACGTATCCCTCTGTGTTTAGGTGAGCAGACAGGATTGTTTCCACCTATTCATGATATACTACAGACTATGTGTCACTAATAGTCTTTCTTTATGGGGTTGGTGTAATTCGAGCTACATCTAGACGGGATCCCCACAAAAGGACAGCGCCTTTGGAATCACTCCTATTTCTATTTCTATATATATATATAATATGCAGAGCCACTGGAATACTTTCTGTGCCATGGTAAATTTAATATGGTAGAGCATTTGTTCCTATGGCAGATGTACAATCCAGATTATGATTATATTAGAACATTATGGGCACTTGCAATTCCAATGTTGGCCTGTAACACTAGCTTCAAACAGTATACGCAATAGTTGCTCTAAGCTTGTTGGGGCTGTCTCCTTGTCCTTATTAAATCTGGGTTTGGTTGCAGCTGATGATAAAACTGGTGATATTTCAAAACAGAAGTCCAGTAGCTACTAATACACTTCCAACTTCTCAATATTTGAAGAAAAGTACTCCTACCACAATATAATTACAGGGCACCATGTACCGTTTCAAAATAAGATGTCATAACTGACTCGCAATGCTGTACAATGCAATACTGTACACATTCATGTCTTATGCCGAATATCCACTACAAGATTAAATTAATGACATTGTAATCATTCATTATATTGTGCAGTGGACATTGAGCCCACACTGAACGATATATCTTTCAGTGCCGGCACCCTCTCTCATCCCTGAACCTGCACAACCTGACTATATCGTCAGGTTGGACAGCAGGTTGGGGCGATAAGCGACAGCGTCAACGACCAGTGGGAGCGCGCATCGCTGGTCGTTGACGGCATATCCACTGCACGGTATTGCAGACGATTTAACAATGTTGTTATCGTTCAATCGTTCATTTTATCATGTAGGATACGCGGCTTTAGATGACCATCCAAAAGCTTACTCACATTACTGCACTGAAAGCGTAAGGCTAAGTCTTTTCCCTACTTAACTTGCCACTTAAACTTCTAGCATATTATCAGTTAAAGTGAACCGGTCAACTACATGCTGGGGCACCCATTATGTGTATTGAACCAATTTGCAGTGTTATTTCACTAGGAGCTACTGACCTTTTATTAATTTTACCATTACCTAGTCACTTCATAGACTGCATTCACATGATTTTTAGTTCAGCCCATAAAACGATGTACATGTGATCCACTTTATTGTGCATAGCAGAAGGAATCGGCCCTGAATTTATTTGCACATCCATCTTAAGACGTTTTTTGCATGGTTTTAAGAAGCTCTGATCAAAAGTGTCTAAATGTTTGAAAATGTATTTAATTGTACAAATTTAAAAATGGCAGAATAATAGCACAACAGTTTGATTTAGCTCGCAGTGCATTTACCATTAACAATACTTATGAGAGCGCATGCTGCAAGAAGAAATCACTGGAAAGAGAAAAAAGAGACGGTTGTGTTGTGTTAGTAATACATTCTTACAGACCAGCTTGTTATCTGCAAAGAACGACTGGAATAAAGTTGAATACCTGTAGTTCAGTTTTCAGAACATTCCTGCAGAAATAGAATGAAGCTGTTATTTTTCTAGCAAATTTCTCAGTGGTTGCTATGGGCAACAGCAGCAGTAGAACAGGTTTCATATCTGGTTGGGATGGTTGTAGTCAGACAGATACAAAAACTGTTATCCACTCTTTTCCACGTGTTGATGGTCCTTAATTCATGATATATGAATGAGTCTAGAGTTCTCAGCTGACAATTCATATTTGTCCATTTTAGATCTCTCTCATACCCTGCCACATATTCCACCCCTGTCTTTACCTTCCCTCTTTTCCCCTATTTGTTATTGCCTTGGTTTCTTTATACCGCAATATGTTTAGATTCTGTTGTGCAAAACGTTGATTGGACATCTAATGCCCTTTACTTATCTTTCTTTATTTACTCTGGATGTTCTCATGATATGTTGATATTGAGAATGTACTGTATGTTGTCTATACATTCCTGTGTATTGCATCTCTTTTTCAATAAAAACAATTAACACGAAAAAAGAACAAGTTTCATAAATGCCCCCAATCTATTTTGAAGTGTTAGTTTTCTGCTTTTCCGTTAATTTCTATGTAAATACAGCTAAGAACCTTGATGATTAAAGCATTAATTGCTCTAATAACATTTATTTTCCAGCTTTTTTCAACAAAGTCTGACGTGTGGAGTTTCGGAATTCTGCTATGGGAAATATACTCTTTTGGACGAGTGCCTTATCCACGCATTGTAAGTATATTGGTTACAGGAAGAGCTATTTAGCCAATATGTAAATTGATGAGGGTTTGGTATAAAAGATCTACAGTGTCTAGATAGACACTCAATAGGTCGACACCAGATGGTCGACTGGGACAAATAGTTGACATATTTGTTTGGTCTTCTTTTTTTTTTTTTGTAACTTAAGTTTAATCCTAACCCTCTCCCTGGTGCCTAACCCTAACCGTCCCCACCAGCAGCCTAACCCTAAACATGGTGAAAAAACATGTTGATTATTTGTGAAATGGACGGGTTCACCTTTTGACATATTGCCTTTCAAGCTATTAAGTCCCTATCTAGTAACGCTCTATCTTTTTATCCGGATACTAATTGATGATTACCATACCCAGGATTTTGGCTTCTGTCTATAATTACCATTGATGCAGATATGGGAAATGTAAATATGTATAGGAGATACATAGTGAACATAAGGGGATAGGTAACCATAGGTGGTGCTAAGCACTAAATTCAAACATGGATTTATATGTTGTGCTCTGTACACAGATTCAGTCATACACCGATATACAAGTGTCAGTACAGTCGTGAATATTTTTGTGACAGCGTAGGAGGATACATAGCTTATAGCAGTCATTCATATAATTTAACTGTGCACATGCTGATTGATTGTTACTGTATGTAAGTTTACTTGTATAAAATGTGTTGTTTCATTTTGATGTGAAATAAATACTGAAGTGAGACCACCATGAAAGTACTAAATGTGTAAGTATGTACTGCCTTGTGTCATTTTGGTCTTTGCTGACTGAGATGTATTTAAACAAGTATCAAGCTCAGAAGGAAGGAACAGTGTGAGAGAATATGAATATTTTAATCTTAAATGCCCCTGTAAATCAAGAGGGAACAAATGTCCATGATTTTGGTTGTGGTACAATATGAAACTGGTAAAAAGGTTCTTGTCTGCTATCATACATTTGTAACTGCTAACAGGTTAGGTCCTTTGGTAATGAGTTATGTGTAAAGCAATTGGTATTTTATGCTATTGTGTTAACTGTGAGCCACTGTCCTCCTGCATTCCAACTTAATATGGGATGTAGTCTGGAAGCCGTCGGTCTAAATGCCGACCGCCGGTTTCCATACTCTCTAATCCCGGCGTGGTACTAATGACAGGCGTTGAAAATTCGACGCCTGTCTTTAACCATACGCCGGAAGACCGACGCCCGGCATACAGAACGAAGGTAAGCCAGGCACGGAGGGGTGCGGGGGGAGGGGAGATAGTTAGGTTTAGGGCTCCCAGGGGGGACTTGGGGTTAGACACCCCCCCGGGAGGGTTAGGTTTAAGCTAGGGGAAGGGGGGGAGTTAGGGTTAGGCACCCCCCGGGGGACTTGGGTTTAGGCAGCCCCTGGGGGACTTAGGTTTAGGAAGGGGGGGTTAGGTTTAGGCACTTGGGGGGGAGGTTAGGGTTAGGCACCCCTATGGGAGGGTTAGGGGGTAGAATTAGGTTAGCGATACTTACCTTAGGGACGATCTGAATCTTCACCCTTGCCGGGCTGTCGGGATTTTAACAGTCGGCTATGCGGCCGGCGGTAATGCCTACTACACCCCTTAATATACCGCTCTTAATGTATGCCTTCCACACATATTTTGGATATCAAAAAAGGGGATTCCTGTCAGTTCATTAACAACGATTGTAACTTTATTTTAATGACTATTACTGCTCAATAGTGTATGTAGAAGTTACCTATTAATAAGGCTTATTGTAGTAATTTGTTTTCTAGGCCCTAAAAGATGTTGTACCTCGTGTGGAGAGAGGATACAAGATGGATTCACCGGATGGTTGCTCACCTGTAGTGTATGAGGTGATGAAGCAGTGTTGGAATCTGGACCCCAACCAGCGACCATCCTTTAGGAAACTACGGGAACAGCTAGAGCATATCAAAGCCAATGAGTTGTTCCAGTGAAGCAGGGACACAGTAAGGAGGCCGTCTGTCTTAACAGAGCCAGAGACAGTGACTCAACCATATCAGATGTGTGGGTATGGACACAAACAGGACTTTTGTGTATACAATAAATACATATTTGGGCTCTCCAAACTCCCCTGCCTTGCACTACCTACCAACCTTGTGCCCAGAAACAGATGACAGAGCCCTGTTGGTCTGTAGAAGGATGCTGAAGGTTCTCTTAAATGGTTTTGTTTTCACATCTCATGAACACTCCTGCACCTTGTGAGCCATGAGTGGAAATCATGAGGCACTTGGGCAAACTTCAGAGGCTTGGTGACCTGGAAGAGAGGATTACATTGCCAACCTCCAGGAGAAATGGAGACCAAATCATAAATCATTCTAAAGCTCTTTTTGTTTTTATTGAGAGGTTACACGGACAAATGATCTGAGAGCAGGGAAATCATTGCTCTATACAATCAGCAATGGGTACTTTTGAAATAATTTGAATCAATAATGCAAATAATGATGCATGTTTCCAACCAGGGACTTCTCTTCTGATTCTTCTCTGCCTTATTTAATAGGTAAATCTAAACAGAATAAACTGACACCCTGAGCTAAAAAGAGACCTTTGCTGGAAAGAAACTACAGGAGGTGTCACCGTTCATGATAGCTTCTCTCTGTCTCCTGTATTCACAAATCTTGCAGCAGTGTGTCCTAACCTACATGTAATCTCTCCCAAATTTGGAATGTACCAACCCCGTTTAAATATTCTGTATTGTAATTCTTTGGGACATCACCTCTACCTACCAACTGTGATAAACCTGTACAACATGTATTGGGTGCTGACATTTCGCTAGGAAGAGTAAACCATTTTATTCTTAACATTTCAGATGAGGCTGGTGTTAGCACTTGCTCACCAAGTCACCTGCAACAGTTTTAGGGTTCAGGGAACCTATTCACTGCCGAGACAGGTAACAACACATTTCTCTGCACCTTCCAGATAGAAAATGGCCTGTGCTATTTTCCTCTGCCCTCAGACAGCTGAGTCTTTCCCTAGTCTTTCTATTGATCCATCCTCTAATGATGGTGGGATCATTGTCAAAGCAGGAATTTTGCAGCAAAATTATTGGCAGGCTCCAATAATTTGTTTGGGGGTCACAGTCCAGCATCACTTTATAGAAAGTGAATCGAGTTACAATCATATTGTCACTTTAAACACGTGAATAGTCTTTTAAGAAAAAAAAAAAACTTGTTTCATTTCCTAATTCATCATGCAATCCCATTACTCCAAACTTGCTTTGAAATGTTTTGTTTAGGCACCGCATACTGTACACAAGTATTTAAAATCCATTATCCATTTTTTTAACCTATATGATTGTAATGGGAGAATTGGCTGTGCCTATCTGAACTCAGATGTAATATTCAGCTAATGTAACATTGCAGTATTTCACAATTAAACATTAAACAAATCATGAAGAACTACAGAGCAGCTAGGCTGCCACTGCAGCTTTCCATGGAGCCATACCAACGCCTGTGTAGGGTTTGCAATAACCATTGCCCATGGTTGTTATCTAGCTCCTCCATGTCCAGTCAGTTTTGTGACCTATATGGTCATTAGAATTTTTAGGCTTGCTCAGGGAAGATGTATAAAATCCAAAAGCTGCAGTTGGTTATTGGAGGTAATGGCAGCACAGCAGACTTCTTTCAGAACCTGATATCGCCCCCTCCCCATGTTCTCGTGTTTGTTATTTTGTTTGGAAAACTTGTCTGTTTGACTCATGGCAACCGTTTTGCTAACTATGAGCCTTTGATATGGCATCTTAATTATTTGAAGGTTTTGACCCAATCAGAACATTAATTCCTCCTATTTAATTGTAATGTAACTCCAGGTTTAAATGAACAAATACACGATTAAAGTAGACTTGTTCACACCCATTATGAATAACAGCAGGATGGTATTTTCAGTACCCTAGGCTACCTCTCTGGGTAACCCAAACTACAAAGAACACATCCCATGCTTGTACCAATGTGTCCCTTAACCAATGCTTTATTTTGTAATTTTGATATATTTGATGTGCTCTTGATTTTCACGTCCAGAAAATGGTGGTATATTCTAATAATTCTTAGAGATTGGCAGGCAAGGGGATTTTGTGGAAGCAATAGGAGCATCATTTTGGAAAGGGGGGGGGTCCTCTTAACTTGACAGCTGTCAATATCAGTCTGGTTTGTGTGCTTGTGTTTTGTTTATAATTTGCCATTTTTGTGGGGGAAGTATAGGAGGACCCATTTTGTTTAAAAAAATGTTTTATTTACCTTGTTTTTGTTACAAATCACAAAGATTATCTGTCTGCCGTTACAGTTAGAGGAGGTGTTTTACTGAAGTACGAATCTTATTTTTATTGTATACGAAAACAAAAATGGTATCAGGGAGGATGGTTGGAATAAATATACAATCATGCTGGAAAGGAGGGCTGTCTCGGATTTAATCTTGTGGAAATTGTGTGCATGCCGTCTTGTCTTAATTTCCAAAGGCCTTTCCTTTCTTCATTCCTGTCCAGTGCTTTAAACACTTGTATATGCTGCATTTGGTGGGATTAAAATGTAATAAACCATTCCATATGGGAGTAATTCATTGTCTGTTTACTTGATCACATAGTATGTTGGGTGTGCCCATTTTGGAGTATCTTAATTAATATAAATTATATTTGTGCAGCCGTTCACTTGTTGTAGAAACACAAAGATTAAGGCCCGTATTCAATTTGGAGTGAAAGCAAGAATCGGCGAAAAATTTTCGCCGATGACGTAATTTCACCAGGCGGAAAAGTATCGCCGTATTCAATTTGAAAGACTTTCCCCCTATGCGGAAAGTCAATGCAATGTAATGAGCGAAAAAGTTTCGCCTATGAATAGCAGGCGGAAAAAAGTGCGGAATTGGGGTTTTGGGGTGCAACGTTGCGGGAACCCCCGTGCAGCCTTCAGACAGTCCCCCAAAGGTAAACTGCGTCAAAAAAAAAAAAAACCACTTAACACCCCCAAAAAATCACTTTCATTTTGGGGGCGAAAAAGAAAAATTGGGGGGGTGCGACAAAGTTAAAAACTAGCGAACTAGACTCTAGGTGGGTCCCCAAGTATGCCCCATATGTTTTTTTTTTTTTCATTGCAGGTGCTTGCGGCAGGTGGATTTTTCACGATTTTTTAAACTTAACTTTAGCAACTTTAAAATATGCTGGCCCCCATTTTCAAGTACCCCAAATTTGCTGGGATGTTATTTTCTGCAAAAAAACCTCCTGAATACTATTCTTCATCGGGGGTAACCATAGCTAACCCCATGTCAGAGCATCTTTTGGGAGGTGTCAGGCTGATTTCCCCAAATCTGACAGGACTTTCCGCTTGTTTCAGTTTCGCCCTCTCCCGTTTTCGCGTACTTTCAAATTGAATACAGGGATACGCGGGCACGCGCGCGATACTTTTCCACATGCATAACTGGTGAAGTAGGCGGAAAGTCCGGGAGTCGAAAAAGTATTGCGGGTGCGAATCAAATTGAATATGGCTCTAAGACTGATAACCTGACAATTAGGGCTTTCTCTTGCTTGCTTTAACATTGTAAAAATGTATCAATAACATAACCAAGCTTGTGCTTTCATCACTAGTAGAAAATAATTAAAAAAACACAACGTTCATAACTACCCAAGCACATCTTAAGTGTGTAATGCAGCAGACGATAAGGCCCTGGTGGTGTAGTGAGGACGCGGACCAACCCGGGCCCTGACTGCAGCGGCTTCTTGTGCGATTCTGACACTGGAAGCAAGGACCACTACACGTGATTCCCCATAAGCGAGGATCCGCCTTACCTGACATCTCTGTGCGTCCGGTTGCAGTCTGGGTCACAGCACTGCTGCCAGCAAGCTCAGCCGCGACCCGCCGGAATCACCAGCCCAGTTACTGGTGTTGCAGCCCAGCGAAGTTTGAATTAAGACGCATGTACTGCGCCTCCATCTGACGCGCAGTACTGCCAACCCAAAAGCATAAGAATAAAATAAAAGTTTAGGACTGCCTGAGAGGGCCCCTGTTACAAAGGTGTGTCTTGCCGCACCAAATTAGCAACTAAACTGAAGGCCTATGGCTAGGGGCGGGGTATATATGGAGGAGGACATGAGGCATCCTGGGAGCTGAAGCTTTAAATGTTTGGTGCCTGGATCTCTCCAACCATAGGATCCTGAAGAAGAATTGGATTCCCAAATATTATATTGAGAATTTTATGGAATAAATCTTTCTTTGTGCTGCATTGAAAGGCAATGGTTTTCAACACCCATCATACTCATCTTGGCTCTTTCAGCCACTGTGCTACAGTATAACACTTTATGCATATACTGTTCTTGTTAAATACACTCGGTGAATATGACGTATATGTGAATTTTACTTGTTGCTCTTATGTAAACCTAGAATTCAAAGGCAAGTTTTCTTTGTCCCTTCATACTGATCAGTAAGGTTTATTGGTTAGCATAAGCACTTCAGACCCCTTCATCAGGCATGTTACTACACATAACTGTCCAGATACAAGTTATTTCAAGGTTTTGTTTTTTTTAACAGAGAATAAGTATTTTATACTGCAGAACCCAAGCCCGGTGGATGAAATACTAATGCCGTCAGAGGAGATCCCTACCGATCTCCCCTCCCCCCTAACCCTAAACTCCCCCCCGCCCCCTAGTGCCTAAGCCTAACCTCTCCCCAGGGGTGCCTAATCCTAACCTCCCCCTAGAAGTGCCTGACGCTGACCTCTCCTTCCCCTAGCCTAACCCTTCTGGGGAGTGCCTAACCTCCCCCCAGAGGTGCCTGACGCTGACCTTTCCTTCCCCTAGCCTAACCCTTCTGGGGAGTGCCTAACCTCCCCCCTAGAAGTGCCTGACACTAACCCCCCCTTCCCCTAGCCTAACCCTTTCGGGGGCTGCCTAACCATAAGTTCCCCCCAGGAGTCCCTAAACCTCGTGAATGAGAACATTCGTTGATAAGTGAGGCCCATTGTTAGATCCGGAATGGTTAATCAAGGAAAGAAAATAAAATAAATTATAGACAAATATACTGGAAGTGGGAAGTATAGAAATTATTTCAACAGTTTTAACCACAGTTGATTGGAAAACATGTCAGAATATTCTTAGACAACAGGACAGTGGTGGCAATTCTAAATAATCAAGGGAGTACTAGAAGCAAAGAAGTCATGAAGGAAGTGACAGAAATGTTAACTTGGGCAGAAAAAAGACAGTAGTAGTAGATTATCTTTGCAGAAGGCAAGTCTAAGGGAAATGTATCTAAATCAGTAAGTCTTCCAGCTACTGATAATAAGATTGGCCTTACGCAAGTGGACATTGGTGCAACAGGTCAAAATTCCAAGATTTTTCTCTCCCCACAGAAGCACTGGGCTTTCTGCAGCTTATTTCCTCCTCTCTCACGTGTTGACTAAAAATCAAGAAAGACGAAGGAGAACTGATACTACATTATTTTTGCTAAGATGTCCGTGGTTTCCAGTTGCCTAGGAGATTCCCCAAGAAGAACCACGTCTGGCACCTCTTTGTATAGATTTATTGCTCCGTGGTCTGGTCTTTACCCAAATATAGAGCAACTATATGTGTTGGCATGAAAACTGACCTGGAACTGATCAGAGACCAAGGTGTATCAGATCCCATAACTAGTGCTCTCATGCAAGCAAGGAAAAAAAACTTGCTGGTTTATTGCAGTGTTTGGAAGAAGTTTATGAATTAATCCAACTGAAGCTATAATTCCACACAGCCTTCATTATCTGCAGGGTGAATGCCATATGGGTCTTGCTTTATTCACAGTAACTTAGCCAAATCTCTCCAGCGCCTAAATCTCACCTGTGACCCAAAAAATCCTGCTGCAGTTCTATAAAGGAGAAAATTACTAACAATATAGAAAACTGCGCTGGATATAAAATCAGCCACAAATTGAAGCAGTCTGTGTAGTTTATTACTTACAGCATTAATAACGTACTAAAAAAAGATACAATAACTTTAATCAATCATCATGTATCCAAAAAAATCACTGAAAAAGATACATAAAATAGACAAACTTCATACCTTATATATTTTTTCACTGTAAATAGTCAATGCGTCCACCTAGGAGGCATAACAAAGTAGAATAAATCTGGGCAAATGCCTCACATGAGAGGAAATAGTTTTCCAGAGTGTCAATTCAAACTTGAGTATCCATGTACAATGTCATAGTTTTACCTTCCTTTTGTTTGCACTGCAGGTTATCATGAGCCACCTTAATAGAGTCACATCAGAGCTGTGAGCCAGAGTGGTAATCCAGTGTTTTTATTACAACCTGTGATGGCTATCAGTTTTTTGTCCGCTTTGATTCTCGGTCTCCTTGCGGCTTACTGCTGCCACTGGGTCCCGCTGGCTCTAGTGATAAGGTGGCTGCGGAGGGCTGTTTGTAAGGTACCGCTGTGGTCCTCAATTAGCTGCGGTGTAACAGGAGCCGACAATTAGTTTAGTAAGGCTGCGTCCTTGGTGTTTACAAGTCACTCTCGCTAATGGTGGTAATAAGCTTCCTCCACTCAGTCGGACAAATGATGAGAGAGAGAGATTATTAAACAATCAGCTCCTGTCATTTTTCAAACACAGCCTATAAAATGTAAGTTAGAAGCTGATTGGTGATTTACAGTATGTCTCACAATTTACCTTTCATCAAGCTTTGATACATAGGCCCCAAAATCATAAATTTTTAGGGCAGCAACGCGTTTCGTCCAAATCTTTGGACTGTTTCAAGCTTATCCACACTCAAGATCAGGTATTAGTGTTGAGTGTTTTCCCGGGGTTTCAAAATAAAGGAATATTTTTTTCCAAGCAGTTAAAAGTAAAAATTCTCCTGTTAAGTATTTAAGGCAGTCTTAATAAAAAAAAGAGTTCTGATCAGGTGCTGTTTATGTTCAAAATAAGAGGAAAATATGTCTCTTACTGTCCCAATATATGTATGACCAGATATTGTTCTTGTATTTTATTACCTTGTTGTAGATTTTCAGTTTATGGTTACTTTCTTCCTCCTTTTTTCCTTTCAGGGATCATAGCCTTACTTTCCCTGAATAGGATTCCTCATAAAGAAAGGGAGAAAGGAATATATAGTGTGACTCCGGTTGATGTATAAAATAAAACAATGCTTTTATTGAACTCACATGACATCAGTTGGTTTAAAACATATAACATCGCCAGGCTGACGTAATATAAAGGGATTCCAATGGACACTGGTGCCAGAAGGTAAAGATGTTAAGTGGCGAACAGATGGGGGTCCCGGACACCAACCCACTGATGCAACCGTCCTTCAATCCACAGGTCCACGTCCCACAGCACTCTCACCCTCAACGCGTTTCGGACTTAGTTGTCCTTCCTCAGAAGCGTGGTGAGAGGAATGACTTGCCCCAAGTCAATACCCACATCAATCCCCAAAACTCCTCCCACTTCCTGACGTAAATTCCCTCTCTTTAGATGACCACCATTCTTATAAAATGTCCATATGACAAAAATCATCTCCGAATCCAGAAGTAGTCACTGTTTGGTGTCATCACTATAAACATCCAGGATACGTGGTCTCCATGTGTTCCTCCGACCGGAAGTTTGTCACGGCTTCCCATTACTCACCGCCGTGTCATCACGTGTTTGTGGCCCAGATCTCCATGCGTCCCTCCGACCGGAAGTCATCACCACTTCTCATTGCTTCTGGCCGTGACATTGCCACGTTCTTCCGGTGACGCCGGCCACATGGAAGTACAGTTTTGGAGTCTCTGTCAGTCTGGAATGGATGTGTTTATCCAAAATCCAGAAGTGGATTACTCCGTATTGTCAAGTCCCAATAAATACAAAGTGCAGAGCATGAAAAATATAAAAGATATTAACTTAGAAACATGAAAGGTATTAAAATCACAAAAATAATTCATATGGGGGTATAGAATAAACCTAATAATATAGCTCATAAAAATATAAATATATGAAAGTATCAAAGTAAATATTATAAAAATCATTTTAATTCGAATTCTCCATTTAACCCAAAGGGAACTAGAGTTTTTAGTTTGTGGATCCATATCATCTCAGACCTGGCCAATCTCACGTCCAAGTCTTTTGATCTCCAAGATGGATTAATTTGTTGGATCCCACAGAAAGATTTAATATAACAAGGATTGGATTCATGGTGTGATTTGAAGTGCGCGGAAACCGTATGTTTCCCAAAACCTTTTTTAATATTGTAGATATGTTCTGCTAATCTAATTTTTAGGTTCTGGCTAGTTTTGCCTACATATGTTAGACCACATACGCATTCCAGAATATAAATGAAATTTTTCGAGTTACAAGTAATTAACTCTTTTATATTATAATTAACGTCCTTAATCTTAAACTCCTTTAGTTTTATTGGACCTTTTACTGTTCTACACATCTTACACATACCACATCTATGATAGCCTATACTTCTACTACTTGTTCGTTTGTTCATATCTAATGAACTTATTAGTTTGTCTTTTAATGATGGGGCTTTCTTATATATAAAAACAGGTTTGTTCGGTATCTTGTTTCCTATAACAGGGTCCTGTTTTAATATTCTCCAGTTTTTCCTAAATACTGCTTCAATTTCTCTGTTGTGAATTGAAGCTACTTGGGAAGGCCCATTAAAATTTGTTATTGTCCGTTTTTTTCTCAATCTTTTTTGCTAAAAGATGAGTACGATTGATTTTATAAATTTTATCATGAGCTTCCTTCAGACAGCACTCAGTATAGCCTTTCTCTCGAAAGCATTCTGTCGTTTGATTTATCTGTACCTCATACTTCCGATTCTGTGCAGTTACGTTTAGTTCGTAGAAACTGACTGAATGGAATTCCCTCCAGCCAGTTCTCATGATGTCGGCTATCTCATACTATATAGCTATTAGTGTCTGTATTTTTTCTGTGAGTTTTAGTATGTAATAATCCATTTTTCACATAAATATTCAAATCTAAAAACTAGGGGTGAGCGGGTTCGGATTTCTGAAATCTGAGCCCCCCGATCCGAGTCCGATCCGAGTCAGGCTCGACTTTTCCCACCTGACTCGGATCTGAAATCGAGGCAAAACGTCATCATCCCGCCTTCCGGGTCTCGCGGGTTTTGGATCCTATATAAGGTACCCGCGTCGGCGCCATTTTCTCACTCGGCTGTGGACAGTGAAGAGGGAGGGTGGGAGTTAGGGCTGGCTGGGCTGTGTAGTGTTGTGCTGTGCTGCTGTTGTCCATAGGGGCTGTGTCCACTCCTTCAAAGTCCATAGGGGCTGGCTGGACTGTGTTGTGCAGTCAGTTGTCCATAGGGGCTGTGTCCACTCCAAAGTCCTGTGCAGTGTCCCAGTCCTAAAGGGGTGCTGTAGTGTTGTCCAGGGGGTGCTCCCCCCAAGTGGCAAAAAAAAATAAAAATATTTTTTCTGTGTTTGTGAATTGTGTGCACTGTGGCTGCACGTGCATCAACAAAGGAGCAGCGCCAAGCATAAGTAAAGGGCCGGCTGGCTTGTCCGTTAAAGGGTGCTGTAACCCCCAAAGTACACTCCAAACAAAATAAAAAAATATTTTCTGTGTTTGTGAATTGTGTGCACTGTGGCTGCACATGCATCAACAAAGCAGCGCCAAGCGTGCGCCTGTGTCCCATAAGTAAAGGGCCGGCTGGCTCATTTCTTAAAGCGTGGTGTAACCCACAAAGTGCACTAGTCTCCAACAAAAATAAAAAATTATTTTCTGTGTTTGTGTGCGCCTTAGCCGCACGTATATATCAATATAACTTAAATGGAGGACCAAACTTTCTCCGATAAAAATAAAATATGGAAAGATCAAGAACCACTTCCTCCTAGTGCTGAAGCTGCTGCCACTAGTCATGACATAGACGATAACATGCCATCAACGTCGTCTGCCAAGGCCGATGCCCAATGTCATAGTAGAGGGCACATACAATCCAAAATGACAAAGTTCAGGAAAATGACCTTGAAAAAAACATTCAAATCATTTGAAGAGAGACATAAACTTGCCAATATGCCATTTACGACACGGAGTGGCAAGGAATGGCTAAGGTCTTTCCCTATGTTCATGACTAGTGGTTCAGCTTCACATGACGATGGAAGCCCTCCTCCCATTAAAAAAATCAAACAAGTTAAGCTGGCAAAAGCACAGCGAAGAACTGTGCATTCTAAGGATATATCACAAATCCCCAAGGAGAGTCCAAGTGTGGTGGCGGTTGCTATGCCTGACCTTCCCAGCACTGGACGGGAAGAGGTGGCTTTTTCCATCATTTGCACACCCCCTGCAAGTGCTGAAAGGAGCACCCACAGTCCACTTGCTGATATGCAAATTGAAGATGTCACTGTTGAAGTACAACAGGGTGAGGATACTGGTGTAGCTGGCGCTGAGGAGGAAGTTGGCGAGGAGGATTCTGATGGTGATGTGGTTTGTTTAAATCAGGCTCCGGGGGAGACAGTTGTTGTCCGTGGGATGAAAAAGCCCATCACGGTCATGCCTGGGCAGAAGACCAAACATTCCACCTCTTTGGTCTGGCAATATTTCTATGCAAATCCGGACAACAACTGTCTTGCCATATGTACCATATGTAAAGGTGAAATAAGTAGGGGTAGGGACGTTAACCACCTAGGAACATCCTCCCTTATACGGCACCTGCAGCGCGTTCATAAAAAGTTACTGTCAAGTTCAGAAACTTTGGCTAAGACCGTAAGCAGTCCAGGGACACCTAAATCCCGTTGTCCTGTTGTATCCAAGCGCCTGCAAACCACACCGTCAACTCCCTCCTCGTCAATTTCCTCCTTAGTCAGGATCGGAAGTAGTCCTGCAGGCCATGTCTCTGGCATGACTGACTCTCCTATCCGGGATTCCTCCGGAGGATCCTGCATTGCTACGCCTACTGCTGCCGCTGTTGCTGCTGCTGGGAGTCGTTCATCATCCCAGAGAGGAAGTAGGAACACCACTACTTTTACTAAACAATTGACCCTCCAACAGTCCTTAGCGAGGAGGATGAAGTACGACAGCAGTCATCCTGAAGCAAAACGTATAACTGAGGCCTTGACTGCTATGTTGGTGTTAGACGTGCGTCCGGTATCTGCCATTAGTGCAGTGGGATTTAGACAATTGATGGAGGTAGTGTGTCCCCGGTTCCAAATCCCATCTAGATTCCACTTCACTAGGCAGGCGATACCGAGACTGTACAGAAACGTCAGAAAAAGCGTCCTCAGTGTCCTGAAAAATGCGGTTGTACCCAATGTCCACTTAACCACAGACATGTGGACAAGTGGAACAGGGCAGACTAAGGACTATATGACTGTGACAGCCCACTGGGTAGATGTATCACTTTACGCAGCAACAACAGCAGCGTCACCAGTAGCAGCATCTCAGAAACGCCAGCTCGTTCCAATGCAGGCTACGCTGTGTATCACCGGTTTCAGTAAGAGGCACACCGCTGACAACTTCTTAGAGAAAGTGAGGGAAATCATCGCCCAGTGGCTTACCCCACTTAGACTCTCCTGGGGATTTGTGATATCTGACAACGCCACCAATATAGTGCGGGCATTACATCTGGGCAAATTCCAGCACGTCCCATGTTTTGCTCACACAATAAACTTGGTGGTGCAGAATTTTCTGAAAAGCGACAGGGGCGTGCAGGAGACGCTTTGGGTGGCCCGAAAAATTTCTGGCCACTTTCGCCATTCAGCGACTGCGTGCCGAAGACTGGAGCGCCAGCAAACACTCTTGAACCTGCCCCGCCATCACCTGAAGCAAGAGGCTGTGACGCGGTGGAACTCAACCCTCTATATGCTTCAGAGGATGGAGGAGCAGCAAAAGGCCATTCAAGCCTATACATCCACCTATGACATAGGCAAAGGAGGGGGTATGCACCTGACTCAAGCGCAGTGGAGAATGATTTCTGTGTTGTGCAAGGTTCTTCAACCCTTCGAACTTGCCACACGTGAAGTCAGTTCAGACACTGCCAGCTTGAGTCAGGTCATTCCCCTCATCAGGCTTTTGCAGAAGCAGCTGGAGAAAGTGAAGGAGGAGCTAAGACGGAGCGATTCCGCTCGGCATGTGGGACTTGTGGATGAAGCCCTTCATTCGCTTTGCCAGGATTCCAGGGTGGTCAATCTGTTGAAATCAGACCACTAAATTTTGGCCACCGTGCTCGATCCTAGGTTTAAAGCCTATGTGGTGTGTCTCTTTCCGGCCGACACAAGCCTGCAGAGGTGCAAAGACCTGCTGGTGAAAACACTGTCAGCTGAAGCGGAACGTGACACGTCAACAGCTCCTTCTTCATTTTCTCCCGCAACTGGGGCTGCCAGGAAAAAACTTAGGTATCCGAAGCAACCCGCTGGCGGTGATGCAGGGCAGGCAGGACCAAGTTTGGACATCTGGTCCGGACTGAAGGACCTGGCAACAATTTCTGATATGTCTACTGTCAGTGCATATGATACTGTCACCATTGACAGAATGGTGGAGGATTACATCGGTGACAGCATCCAAGTAGGCATGTCAGACAGTCCGTACCTGTACTGGCAGGAAAAAGAGGCAATTTGGAGGCCCCTGTACAAACTGGCTCTATTTTACCTGAGTTGCCCCCCCTCCAGTGTGTACTCCGAAAGAGTGTTTAGTGCAGCCGGGAACCTTGTCAGCGAAAGGCGTAGGAGGCTGCTTCCACAAAATGTGGAGAAGATGATGTTCATAAAAATGAATTACCAACTCTTCCAGGGAGACCAGCCTCCAGAATGTACAGAGGGACCTGTGGTGGTGGATTCCAGCGGGGACGAGTTAATAGTCTGTGAGGATGAGGATGTAGACAACACTGAAGAGGGTGAGGACGACATCTTGCCTCCGTAGAGCCAGTTTGTGCAGGGACAGATTAATTGCCAGTTTGTTTTATGGGGGCCCAAACGAACCAATCATTTCAGCCACAGTCGTGTGGCAGACCCTGGCACTGAAATGATTGCTTTGTTAAAGTGTGCATGTCCTGTTTATACAACATAAGGGTGGGTGGGAGGGCCCAAGGACAATTCCATCTTGCACCTCTTTTTTTTCTTTGCATTATGTACTGTTTGGGGCCTAGTTTTTCAAACTGCCATCCTGTCTGCCACTGCAGTGCCACTCCTAGATGGACCACTTGTTTGTGCCGCCCACTCGTATCTCTTAGCATAGTCATCCAGCTACCTCGATGCAACCTTTTGGACATAAAAACACTATTGTGAGGTGTGAGGTGTTCAGAATAGACTGGAAATGAGTGGAAATTAAGGTTATTGAGGTTAATAATAGCATAGGAGCAGAAAAGCTCACAAATTCTGTGATTTTAGCTGTTTTTATGCTTTTTTTAAAAAAATACATATCCAAAACACAAAACCCAGAACCCAAAACAGAAGGGTGGTTTTGGCAAAACCTATCCAGATCCAAAACACGAAGAAAGATCCAGATCCAAAACACGAAAAGTGGCCGGTGCACACCCCTACTAAAAACACAATTTCCACTTGACTCATGGAGAAGGTGAGTTTAATATTAAAATCATTTTGATTCAATGACTGACAAAATAAAATGAACTCTTTAGTTCCCTTCCAGAAAAATAAAATAGATAAAACGTTGCCAGGACACTAGGTTTGCCCCCAGCTGATTGGTCCGCCAAATTCCTTGGTCCTCCCAAAAGGCCATAAAAAGATTGGCATAGCTGGGGGCAAACCTAATGCCCATGGCAGTCCCAACCTGCTGAATATAGTAAAAATCTGTTGAAGTAAAAATAATTGTTCATTAGATTAAAACTGGTACTTTCTAAAATTAAAATTGTTTCCATCGATGATAGATCCGATTGATCCAAAAAATAGGACACAGCTTGTAAACCTTTCTTTCTCTATTATTGTATATAAGGTTGAGACGTCTGCACTAATCATCCAGTAGTGATCTTCCCATTCCATATCTTTTAATTTATTTTACACATCACATGTATCTCTGAGGTATGCTTTTGTCTTTTTTTACCAATGGCTGTAAAAACGAATCTATCACAGCAGAGAGATTGGAAATGATGCGGTTTGTACCCGAGATAATCGGCCATCCTGGTGGATGACGAGGGTTTTTATGTATTTTTGGCAGAGTATAAATGGTTGGAACTGAGGAATATTTCAAATTAATAAATTCATGTTCAGAGTTCATTATTATACCATTTTCGAATGCTGTATTGGTAAGTAGCAACAAGTCCTTTGTTATTCTCTGTGTTGGATCACTTTTAAGTTTCTTATAAGTATTTCCTTTTTCTAATTGTCCATTGTGTTTTTAGATTTGAATATTTATGTGAAAAATGGGTTATTACATACTAAAACTCACAGAAAAAAGAGAGACACTAATAGCTATATAGTAAGAGATAGCCAACATCATGAGAACTGGCTGGAGGGAATTCCATTCAGTCAGTTTCTACGAACTGCACAGAACCAGAAGTATATGAGGTACAGATAAATCAAACGACAGAACGCTTTTGAGAGAGAGTCTATACTGAGTGCTGTCTGAAGGAAGCTCATGATAAAATTGATAAAATCAATTGTACTGATCTTTTAGCAAAAAAGAAAGGAAATAAATACAAGAACAATGTCTGGTCATATATATATTGGGACAGTAAGAGACATCTTTTCCTCTTATTTTGAACATAAATAGCGCCTGATCAGAACTCTCTTTTTATTAAGACTATTTTAAAGGATTTATAAGGATTCTTTTGAGTTTCATCGGCTGCAGTATTTGCTCTTTTTGGTAACCTGTTGAATTTATTCTTATAAAGGCACTTAAATTTAAGTTCTTCTTAGATGACATTACAAGGAGTTTCCTAGTGGCAATTATCTCTGACAGAAGAGTTGGAGAGTTACAGGCAATACAGACATTCCTCACTAAGGGGTCTATTTACTAAGCAGTGTTAGGAGACAGAGTGAAAAGTGATAAGGTGCCAGCCAATCGGCTCCCAAACTGTTAATTTTCAAACAGCCTGTGAGATGGCAGTTAGGAGCTGATTGGCTGGCACCTTATCACTTTTCACTCTGTCTCCTAACACTGCTTAGTAAATAGATCCCTTAACAACCTACTCGTTTAACAACTGTTCGGACTTACGACCAGCACTCTGACCAGCTGGAACCCATAGTACAGTGACTAAAATGTTATTCTGAATGTTTTTTTTTTTTTTTTATAACTTTAATTGTACTGTACAGTATGTAAGAGTTATGCAAAGTAAAACAGTTGCAGTGTCAAGTTTAAGTTTCTATAGACCTTTTCTTTATTCGGAATAAATAAAAATGATTACCTGTATTAAGTATATATGGCTCCTCGTTTAGTGACCAATTCGTTTAACGACCTAGTCGTAGGAACGAAACTCAGTCTTTAAGTGAGGAATGTCTGTATTTAAGCACCTTTTAAACTGCCATTTTTTTCCATTAAAACAGCACAGAAATTATAATTTTTTAAAATTAAGTTTAAAAAGTATTTTTAAAAATATATTTTTCAATATTTTTTTTTTTAAAAGATACCTAGGGAATGTTTTGCATCCCCCTAGTGGTAATTGGTCCCTGTGGCAGATCCCCCAATCTCACCATCAAGGATAGTGGGTGTCCCCTCCTCTCACTTTTATTTTAGGTGCATGCACTCCAACGTGCTATTTGCATGGAATTCTAAGGCGCGACTCCTGCCATGATGTTGGTGGTCACAGCTGCATCACTTTTGGGGGGTGTGGGAGTCAAAGTAGATCTGTTCTGCACATGTGATGCGACTTTGCTAGATGAAGCAATTCTGGCTGCGACCACAAGTAGTTAAAGCGGTCCTGAGAGCTAATCCTGCTTTCCTACCACAAGTTTTGCCAATATTCCATATAAACCTAGAGATTGCTACCCTACTTTTATTATCAAGCATTGAATGAAAAAGAATAAAAAGGCACGCTGGATCTTGTAAACTATCTCTACGTATTTATCCATGAAAAAAGGACTTGGAATACAAAAGAGCAGTTTGTGATTCCATTTGGAGCAAGGAAGGCATGTTCCTTTCAAACTGTCACACAGGCATACAAAATAAAGTGCCAGAATATTAAGGCTGGGTACACACGTGAAGATTTTCTGTCCAACCATCTAACTAGTTGATTGGTAGGAATGAAAATCTGGTAACGTATGGGAGTAAGTGATGATCAGCAATTTGCTCCCAAATGCCAGAAAACAAATGAAAATGGTCGTCAGACAAGTTTGTTAAATGTTTGATCTAAACAATTTGTTCAAACAACAGCTTTTGTCTATTTTCCGGTGTTTTGGAGCAAATTGCTGATTGTCATTTCATCGCTTATCAGATGGTTGGACTGAAAATCTTTATGTGTATGCAGCTTAAGAGTTCATCCTACTTGAGTTATGACAACTTTTTGAGCAAAGAGGGCTCATGCCTCCATGACAGATTTGCAAGACAAAGGACTGACTATTATCAGTGAGTTTCATGTATTATTCCCTGTTGATTGTCAATTAGTTTCAGAAAAACTGAGTTACCTGTCTAGTAATGTGTAGCAACATGATGAGACATGGACTTTTGAAGATCTTTTACTGTATAGATAGTGTACACCATGGTCCACAGTTCCCTAATATTCACCAGTGGTGGAATTCTGCCATTGATTGCATGTTGAACTGCATTTCACATGGTCCGCCAGCCATAATCTGGCGCCATCAGACCTGTTAGGTGGTGCATTGTCGTTCTGAAAGAGCTTGCTCCCATCTGAGTGAATGCATGATATGAACGTATATAAATGATCTGCAAGGATGGTTATATAGCGCATGCCAGTTAGTTATATCTGCAGATGTATCAGGAGTCCTTATGGGAGAGAGCTGAAAACACCCCACACCAACAGAGCTTCATCTATCTTGAATGTCCCTTGTTGACCTGCTGGGTCCATAGCCTCATGGGTTTTTATCCACACACATAATTATCTGCCCAAAGCTTTTGGAACTTCGCTCCATCGGGGGCAAGCTACACACTTTCAGTCATCTTGCGTCCTGTGGCAGTGGTCAGGTGCTCAGGTGATGCACAGCGCCTTTTGTCATGGGATCAGCAATGGGACTCAAGTGGGCTGTCTGCTCATGTACCACGTAGAAAAAGGGAACTTTGCACTGTTCGAAACGCTGGCTTTACTTGTGACCTTAGCATTACATTTTGTGGTGATCTGCGGCAATGTCGCATGCTAGTCAGGTGTTATAATCAGGCCAGGCGACGGGGGGATAAAGGGGATACATCGGGCCCTAAGGGTCAGAGGGGCCTCAAGGATCAGGGACAGAAAAAAACAGGGCCGCAGCACCTATTAATACTTTTTAATCTGCTGTGTTGCTGTAGACCGGAATCTTTTTTCCCAGTTGAAGTTATTTATTCTGCCATATGCAAAACAAAGCGCAAATTCCATCATTTCTATAATAAAATGAATACTGCATATACATTAGAAAATGTTAAGGCTTCTATACATTTAATCAAATTATTTCAATATTGGTCTATGGATTTCTTGTTGCTATGTTGTGCAGTGATTTAATAGAGAACAAACAATTTACCTGAACTATACTTTGTGTTTATTTATTTGAACTATGTTCTTATTAATTTGTGATCAATATAGTCAATTTTCTAATGTGCTGAGCAAACTTTGCATTGTAGACTCTTTATTTTGCAGATACACTTTCTGAAAGACTGTTATAGAGTCAGCTTGCGAACATGTGGGAATGTGTGGGAACATTCAGCTGTTGCACTTCAGCTTATTGATCGATTTGGTAATTCACCAATCAGCAGGTGCCGTGTCTACTCCAAGTTGTACACTCCCCCTCGTGCCCCACTGTCTCTAGTGTAGTAGTTCTCTCTTAATTATCCACTGATCATCCTCACTGACATGCAGATGTCTTTCCCGAGCTGGGTACTGCTCCTATCACTCCTTATTCCCTGTGTTCTTGCTCAGGATCTTCCGGCTCACCGTAGGTTCGAGTACAAGTACAGCTTTAAGGGGCCACATGTCACCCTTCGTGATGGAATGTTACCCTTCTGGGAAATATATGGAGGTATTGCTATTTTAGAGTGTTTACAATTCAGAAGTGTTCTTATTTGCATGGGCTGTTAATTAATATTTGAAAATATAATTATAATCTTTATAGTGTATACAAATGAATTATATATGGATATCAACCAGGAGGGGCCAAGTGCTATATTGGCCTGGTCATCCCTAGATGTGGGACAGCCCTAGGATGACAATGGGTTCCAAAAACAGCATGCGGTTTGTGTTTAAATACATGTGACATAAGAGTTTTGTAACTGCTGCACATCACCGATGTTTAGACTTTGGCCATCCAAAGTGCAGGATAGCGTATCTTGGGGTCTGATGAAACACAATTATGATAATTCGAATACTTAAATAATTAAAATCTATCTAAGAATAAATCAATCTAGTTGAATAAAAACATTAGGGACCTGATTTTAAGTCTGACACTATGCCGATAAGATATTCACACAAATAGCTGATGTTTTTAAACTGTGCAAGCATCTAAGTTGCTAAAAAGTCGCACATCGTATGTATCCCACTGTGTGTATGCACAAAGGTGCAGTAGTGATTAATACTCACAGTCTCGCAAGGGTATTAAGAGTTAGTGGGAGGTGGCTATTCAGACGCACATAGATGTACTGTCCTAGGGGCATGGTATGGGAGTATACCAGAAGTGATTGCAAACTCAGGGGGAGATGTATAAAGCGGCATCCATGCACGTTATGTGCACTGATACTGCTTCTTCCCCATGTATGATAGGGGGGCTGGGCGGTAAATGACAGGGGCGCTACAAGATAGCAGCGCCGATAGCCTAGGCTATGTATGAACGGTCAGTTCTGCCCGCTGCAGCTGTCGCTATCGACAACTGCAGCCTGGCGATGCCCTATCCCCACAGCAGGGACAGCGCTATCCCTGCTGCCGGGGGCTGCCGGCTCCAGGGCTGTACATGGGATCTCGCGATACTTGCAAGATCCCATACATGCTCAGTGGAGCCGGCCGGGACTGAGACACAACACATCAGGACTAGGCTGATGCGCTGTGTACTCAGGCAAGGATCGCTGGAAGGGGGGTTATCACTTCCCCGTTCCGGCCAATGAGATGTTTATACATCTCATTGTTAGTGCTTCCTACTTCGCCTCGGTAAAGAGGCAAAGCAGGAAGAGTTATAGCGGCACGTTAAGTGCCGCTATAATACATCTCCCCCTCAGACTCTAAATCACTTGTATCGGAGGCCATAGGTTTACGTTTCTATGGTGCATCCGATGGTAGCGTCTAAAGATTGCACCAAGTGGGAATGTTGCATGTAAAGACCATTAAAGTGGACGTCCCATCCCTTGCACAGTCAGACGCACGCTTGTACATCAAGGAAAGGGCTGATACTAGCATTAGCATAAAGGCGCAGATGTGACAATGGCAAAGGATGCTAAAGAGGTTGCAGCAGTGTGCAATGTAGAATCTGTTCCTAAAGCACATTTAATTGTAGCAAAAATTTTTACAATTTTTAAAAAAATGTCATATATGTAATTTTTTAATTTCAGCAAATTATGGGCTTGATATAACAAGCAACTCTGCACCTTGGTAAAACCATGCTGCACTGCAGGTGGGGCAGATTTAAAATGAGCAGAAAGACATGTGGGAGGTGTGTATCCAAACTGAAATCTAAATTGCAGTGCAAAAATAAATTGTGCAGTATTTGTGGGCGACATGCAAAAGCAGCCAGTATTTACCAGGAGCATATTAAGATGAGGGGGCCCCTTCCTCTTTCTCTGGCGGCTGTGGTGCACTGACAGGTTCAGTAGACTCCGGGCACAAGTCTGTGCCTGGAGTCTAGTGCGCATATGGGCCCTGATTCAGAGTTGGACGCTCTGACAGAGCGCTCGCTCTGAATCAGGGCGTCTTTTTTTTTTTTATATGGAGCGGCCTCCTGGCCACTCACATTGCTGTGGGTTGCCACCCACAGCTAATGCGAGCGGCCAGGATGATGGTTGCGACGAGACCCTTGTGGTATGATCTTGTGGTCGCAAGCCCCAGAGAGCTTTCGGCTCAGACAGAGCCGAAAGCTCTCTCACTGACATCACTTGTGATGTCAGTGGGGACGCCCCCAAACGGTAGGTGTTCCCATGGGAACGCCTCCGTCGGGGCAGCCACCCCCCCGACCCACCCACCAAAGGGGGTGTGCTGTCACTCAACATCGACAGCATGCCCCCTTTGGCGCGTGACCCAGAGCGACGGATTGCCCGTCGCTATCCGGGTCTCGTGCATGCGCACGACGGAGCCGGCTCCATCGTGCGGATGCGGTCTGGGCCACCATCGACCCGGTTAAGAGCGCTCAGCGCTTGCGACCGGGTCTGAATCAGGCCCATGGTGCGGCCATTTTCCAGGCGTTTTGTGTAGCGCCTCTCCAGCCGAATGGGACTTCGGAGAGGTAAGTATTAGAAAGTATGGGTGCATGATGTACGGTGTGGGCCCACAGTGGCCTGTGTGCGCCGCACACCCTGCACCCATTATAGATACGACCAGGGCCGTTTCTAGATATGGTGGAGCTAAGGGCAAAAGTTCACAGTTGCGCACCGCCCAAACCCCCGTGGAAAATAAAAAAATTTATAGACCCCACTCTGCATGCTTCTAAAAAGGGGCATGGCCGATCAGGGAGGTGGCGTGTCCTGGTGGAACACCCCCAATTCATCACACATTGGGGCATGCCCCGCACTTCCGGAGGTGCTGGGCTTCCCCCAAGCTCTCCCCTCATAATGAATAATTGCCATACGCAGTAATGTGCCTTACACAGTAATGCCCTTTATAACACATTATGCCACACACAGTAATGCCTTGTATAACACATTATGCCACATAAAGTAATGCCCTGTATAATACTTTATGCCACACGCAGTATTGCCCTGTATAATACATTGTCAGACACAGCAATGCCCTGTATAATACATTATGCCACACACAGTAATACCCTTTAGAACACATTATGCCACACACAGTAATGCCCTGTATAATACATTGTGCCACACACAGTAATGTCCTTTATAATACATTATCCCCAATTCAAATTACACCACACAGTAGTCCCTTATTCACATTATGACACACAGTAGTACCCCTTTTACACAATGCCCATAGTAGTGCCTCGTATACAATGCTCACAGCAGTGGGGCCCCTTAAACAATGCCCCAGGTAGTAATGCCCCCATTAGTGCCTCCAGTGGTAATGCCCCCCTATAGTAGTTCCCCAAAGTAGTAATGCCCCTATAGTAGTGCCCCCAGTGGTAATGCCCCCTATAGTAGTGCCCACAGTAGTAATGCACCCAATGGAAATGCCCCCTATAGTAGTGCCCCCATTGCTTCTGCCCCCTATAGTGCCCACAGTAGTAATGCCCCCATTAATAATACCCCCTATAGTAGTGCCCCCTATAGTAGTGCCTACAGTAGTAATGCCCCCATTGGTAATGCTCCCAGTGGTAATGCCCCCTATAGTAGTGCCCCAAGTGGTAATGCCCCCTATAGTAGTTCCCCCAGTAGTAATGCCCCCTATAGCAGCACCCCCAATAGTACTGCTTCTGAAAAAAAAATACACTTAAATATACAAACCCAATACATACCTTTAGCCCCACTCCTGCGTCCGCTGCCTTCCGGTCCGACCGCTCCTCGGATCTATGGGAGAGATATCATGATGTCTCTCCCATAGTGCTCTATGCGGGAGCCGGAGCTCAGGAGTGTGCTCCAGCTTTCGGCTGCTGTTTTGGGGAAAGAGCCGGGTGCCCGCTGGTAATAAATCTCAGCAGACACTCGACAAATGGAGCCTGCCTGCGGCGCCTGGTGGGCGGGGGGTACGGGGACCGTCCCAGCTTTTTTTTTCTGGGGACTCAGCGGCGCTCTCTACCGGCTAGTGCTCCAGGCGACAGCCCTGTTAGCCCGTCCCTAGAACCGTCCCTGGATACGCCCCTGGTATTTACCCCACATGCAAATATTTTTTTATGTATTTGCACCCCTTGCATTGCAACATGGTTTGTTCAAGTTACTTGCTATATCTTACTCTATTCCAGGGCTATTTTTCTGTGAGTGGAGCTATAGGAAAACAATTCTATATATACACACATTTATAGTATTTAGAAAAGATGGCACTCAAAAACTCAAAAGGGCCTATAAAATATAACTTATCTTATGGAAATTACATTTTGGCCCAGGACATTATGTCATAGTTAATAAGAGGTTCAGGAACTGAGGGCCTGATTCAGACCCGATCGCAAACGCTGAGCGCTCGCAACCTGGTCGACGGTGGCCCAGAGCGCATGCGCACGACGGAGCCGGCTCCGTCGTGCGCATGCGCGAGATCCGGATAGCGACGGGCAATCCATCTCTCTGGGTCTCGTACCAAAGGGGGTGTGCTGTCAATGTTGAGTGACAGCACGCCCCCTTTGGTGGGTGGGCCGGGGGAGTGGCTGCCCAAACGGAGGTGTTTCCATGTGAACGCCTCCATTTGGGGGCGGCCCCACTGACATCACGAGTGATGTCAGTGGGAGAGATTTTGCCTCGGTTAGAGCCGAAATCTCTCTGGGGCTTGCGGCAACGAGACCCTACCACAAGGGTCTCGGCGCAAGCCCGATGGTCTTGACCATCGCGAACATCTTCCTGGCCGCTCGCTATAGCTGTGGGTGGTCACCCACAGCTATGCGAGCAGCCAGGAGGCCGTTCTAAAAAAAAAAAAAAAAGACCGGCCCTGATTCAGAGCGAGCGCCCTGTCAGAGCATCTGGCTCTGAATCAGGGCCTGAGTTCCTGCTTGTTTCTGCTGACAAATAACACTACTCTAGTCCCAAATCTGTATCAGGCCCTATGTTGTAATTATCATACTGTACTGTTTTATGACCCTTTATTCTGTCACCCTACTTTGGAAGTTTTCATCTTTTCTAGGGTGCCCTTGCTACACATACAGTGTACTGCTTCAGAAAGCTGGACAATTTGCTACACTGTTCCAAGTTTGTGTTTAATCACTTGGCTTGACAGCTCATTAGCAATTTTCCATACTATTGCACATACCTGTATATGACATTAAGAACCTGTATCATTTTAATGTAATCTGCCCTATCCCAGATGTAAAATATCGAAATAATACTGGAATACTTTATATAAATGAAGGATATTTACTAATTATAAATAAACATATAAGCTATACACATACCAAATCCTGCTTAGCCTTTTGCTAGTGTCAAAGTGTTAATATTACCAGGTTGACTGCCCAAACATAAGTTAAAAAAAGAAAAGACTGAAGTCACAGGTGCTTGGTAGGACACAATTCGTAAAAACTGTTTCACACTGCTGTTAAGATGGTTGCTGACCAAAAGAGAAATTTCATACAAATAGAAATTTTATCAGCACTGCGACACAGTGCATAATAATCTAATTTTCAAAAGATGTATATGGAGAGATGAAAATTCAAATAAAAAATGTTTACATTTATTTAAATAGTAAAATAATCAGTGCCCATAAATATATAGGACATCAGCAGTACAAATATCTCATGTATAAATAAAAAAGCAACATAAGCATTATAAAATGGATAATAATTCAAACAATGAATGGACAAGTCTGTCTGATATTTAAAGATAGTGTATCTAAGCATATGATCAGACATTAAAGCAATGGTCAACTCTGTGTTTTTCAATTGTTGCAATAAATCATGTTGAAACACTTTCTATTTTAGAGGCATATATCAAAACTTGATGTGAGATGTATATCACCAACCAATCAGCTTCTAACTTAAGGTGCCTATCCACTAGCAGACATGAAACCACTGCACAATTACGACATTGTTATCGTGCAGTCGTTTTCATGTCTGCTCATAGCCTGCCCTGAACGAGCAGTTGTTCAGTACAGGCTCATCCATCATCTGCAAACATGATGGTCATCAGGTTGACCAGCATGTTTGCACGATGATAGATGTCTAAATGACCAGCAGGCATGCCATCGCTGATCGTTTTAGACATATTTGCAAACAATTTATGAACAATATCGTTATCGTTCAATCTTTCATTTAGATCATCTATTGGATAGGGGCCTTTACATTCTGCAGGCTTTGTTTAAGAAATGATAGTTTGGAGCTGATTGGTAATATATATTTCACAATTTTATCTCACATCAAGCTCTGATACATATGCCCCTAAATCTCAAATTACAACAATTAGATGGAATAAACTGACCCGTAGCACAATGATACTGAAGTTACCAAACCCTACAATCTCATAAATCCTTGTTTAATGTCTCTTTTGTATAAGTATAGAGTCCGGTCCACAAACAAAAATCCACAGGTAAGCTGGAAAAGGAAAGAAAGTTCCCAATCAATTTCTTTATTAATGATATCTGTTGAGGTGGTGCCTGAAAGCCGTGTCTGGCTGTTAGTTAGCAAATCTCAATGCCCAACTGTGCAGGTGACCAGCAGCTTGTCGAATTCCGCAGCAGGTTCACCACCGAGCTGGCAACCTCCCCACAGTCCCACCGGCGGCCACTACTCACAGAAGCAAAGTACGGGACTCACCAAATCTGCACAGCGACTGGTCCCTAGCTAAAGAGACATTTAAACAAGGATTTATGAGATTGTGGGGTTTGGAAACTATCCTAAAACAAATCAGAATCATTGTGCTACAAGTCAGTTTAATCCATCTAATTGTGGTGATTTGAGACTATAATAGAAACAGTGTTTCAACATGATTTATTGCAACAATTGAAAAACACAGAGTTGACAACTGTTTTAATGTCTGATCATATGCTGAGATGCACTATCTATAAATATCAGACGGACTTGTCCAGTCATTGTTAGAATTATTATCCATTTTATAATGCTTATGTCGCTTTTGTATTTATACATGGGATATTTTTACTGCTGATGTCCTATATATTTATGGGCACTGAATATTTTACTATTTAAATAAATATAAACATTTTTTATTTAAATTTTCATCTCTCCATATACTGTACATCTTTTGAAAATTAGATTATTATGCACAGAATCCAAACATAAGTTAAACTACTGTTTGTATTGTGTGCTTATATTTGCTAGTGTATGTTGCGTGGTGTGATGCAGTTGGGTCTTGAGTACACAGTTGGGGCCTAATGATGAAAAGAGCCTGTCCCCGCCTCCAAATCAGTCAGCTGCATCTCCTCTGCGGGCTTCTCCCCGAGAAGAAAATGCAAAAGTAAGCGGTTACAGACCCTCCAACGTGACCCGTTCCATTAGGTACAAAATACTCTGCTCCTGGACTTCCCACCTACTTGATGATTGCAGCCACCTGTTCTGAAACACCCTTCTCATCAATTACCTAGTTCACCACAGGTGACTGCAATCATTAATTAGTTGGGAAGTCCAGGAGCAGAGTGTTTTTGTACCTTATGGAACGGGTGATGTTAGAGGGTAGGCAGCTATGGTCTATCATAAACAGTCTGTTGACATGTCATTTGAGGGGAGGAAACCAGAGTGGGGGCAGGGCATTTAGGAGCCTTTCTGCTCACTTCATTGTGTGTTGTGTGATCGTTGTTGCCATGGTGGTCCGTGACATTGTGGACAGTCTGGGGACCCAGGTCAAGGCCAAGGGTTAATTGTGACTTGCCATAGGTGTTTGCTGAGTTAGGTTTCACAAACCAGTTAAATAGATTTGGATGATGAGGACAATTCAAATTCTTTATAAAGAATTGATACCTGATGTAGTGTTAAACCTTTAATAGAAAAATGAACCCCTCCTCTGACTACTGTTTGTGTCTTACATTTCTTATAAGCAAAACTTTCCTTCCAATCTGTGTTTTTTTTCCTTGATCTATATTCTGAAAGAAGCCTGTGTGTGTTGTGTCCTGTCTGCTACTGATGGTAAAAGCACATTACCCTTCCCTAAAAAAAAGTTTCCTCTACTTTGCTGTTGTGGTTCTTTCTCCGCCCTGAATAACACTAGTTATTTTTGGATACACAGAACATGTGGATTGTATATTTTGGTCATATGATTTATAAACGCTGACCTGTATAAACACACTGTATATTGCTGCAGATTGGGCAGAGACTCTCCTCCCTTTTTATGATAAATTTAGATTAATGATGAGCCCTAATTGGATTACTTGATGGTACCGAATCTAGTTCACATCTATTAAATATAGTTATTGTAAGTAATCTGTGACTACTATTTCTAATAAAGATGGCTTTGATACATCAATTGATAAGAATTGTTTTTAAGCTATATAGCTGGATCTTTAATGTATTTAGTGTATTATATATTGTGGCAAATGTTGAGTTTTGTCATTTTAATAATATAATGTAATATAAACAGCAATAGGAGATGACGGACAATATGTACTGCTTGCCTCTTGGCCACCAGACACATCTATATGGCATGTAGTCACCATCCCAGCGGTCGGGATGCCGTCACTCAGAATACCGGCGCAGGAATTCCGACAGCAGTCGGAAACCCGGCTCCAGCATCCAGACCACCGGCATCCTGACTATAAGTATTAAGGTTATGGGGAGGGTTCGGGTTAGGCTGCTGGGTGGGTGGGGGAGGTGTAGGATCAGGCTGCAGGAGGGCAGAGTTTTGGGTTAGGGTGCGAGAAAGGTGAGTTAGGGGCTAGGGTTAGGCTACTTACGTTCAGACGTTGGGATTTTGACTGTCGGGATGCCCGCTGTCTGTATTATAAATGCCGACATCCCGACCGCCAGACTCCAGAAAGCAGTCAGAATCCTCTCTCCAGAATCCCAGCTCCAGAATCCCGACTCCCGGCATCCTGACGGTAAGTATTAGGGGTAGTGTGACTGTCTGGCCAGATCAGAAACATTCAGATTGTGCCATCGTGGGTGATTGCCCCTCTATGGGCCATTTCAGCAATTTCCTTAAAATGAGGGTCCTGTAACAAACTATGAGCCTGATTTAACTGCAACAGCGTATGCAGATCAGTCAGTGGTGCGTACTGAGCATGCTTATGCGTTGCAGTGCGCCTGCGTCGGTTAGCATTGTGATCACTCAATCAGTGGGTGGGAGCGAAGGTGATCTGTATTTGGTTACAACATTGATCAATAGCCATCAGTGATACATTGTGTCTGAGCTTTAACAACTGCATTTTTTCAGCCATAGTTTTTGCACTGTATACAGTCCAAAGTATATCCCATGTGTGATGATATATTTGTTTTAACTGCAGTTCATTAATTTATATGTTTAATAAATTTATATGTTATATTAATATTTGATAGCTTTGTGATTTATGTATTGACACCAGCGCAGACACCTTCTTTCTATTTTGTGCATATATTAGCCACTGGGACGGTATATGCAGCTTGAGTACTCACTGCCAACAACGAGGTTAGCAATTTCTGAGTAAGGTCAGACCTGCTGTAATCCTACGTGAGGGGCCGATGTTACCGATGTATACGCAGGACTGCAATGTATTACGGATGTGAGATAGCGGTAGTGGGCGACTCTATGCTGGCTGTACGACGGCTTTGCGATTGCATTCATTAGCATATTTTCACAGAAAACCTGCATGCATAATCGCAGCCGCGATCACAATAGCGATCCGGAGTGAATCAGGCCCTATATTCACTACTTAATGCTATTGAATGACACATTGCATAAAAATCCTCTCTTTTTGCTATTTACCCTTTTTAATTTCCCACATCTGTGTTCAAAGCAGAGTATATGTTTGATTAAGTACATGATAATTGTGTTGTTATAGGTGCAATTCCTACTCCAGATGGGATCCGACTGGTTCCATCCTTGAAAAATCATAATGGAGCATTATGGTCCAATTACAATGCTTCTTTTTCTCACTGGGAGGTGGAGCTGTCCATTAGAATTGCAGGACATGCCCGCCAGGGGGCTGAAGGACTGGTAAGATGCAGATTTTTATTGTTTAATATGTATTAGTTGTATGTTAAGAGTTTGGGCCATATTGATTTTTAGTATTTTTTTTTTTCTTCAGAAGAATAAAACTGGTTGAAAAACACAAGGATACCAATCATGTGGGCAATATTGTTGAAAAATATTATTTTTTAGGAAGCGTTGTAGAAGCTTGGAAGAAATCTGCAGTAGATGTAACTGAAGATACAGTACCACAAGTAGATGAAATAGATGAGTTATTAGCAATCATCAGCCTTCTAATAACCGGCTTATTTCAATCATTACAATTTTTTTATTTTATTTTAAACGTTCCTCTGTAATTAGTGGCTAACAAGTTAAATGTGTTCCTCAATAGTTTTTCTTTGGCTCTATACTCACAAATGTTTTCAAAAGGCTCTTTGATTTGTTGTAGAGGGGGTGAACAATGTTATCTCAACCCTTACTGAATTTTAGACCTGTGATTAATCAGCCATTGCTCATTGCAATCTGCCCAGTGTGGAATGTCTGTCCCACATCATTCGTCATGGTCTTTAATCAATGTATGGGACAGCCTGTAGGCAGCAATGCTTCAACAGACTTTTAGTTTTGATTTCCTGCTTAAAATCACACTTTTACAAAACTTACAATGAGACCATATAACATAGGGCCAGTGTCAGGGGAGGCAAACTGGGCAATTGCCCAGGGCTCTGAGTCAAAGGGGCACCCAATCTGCTTCCTCCTGCAGGGTTCCTGAACAACTAAAAGAAGTTTTATCACTGTAAAGCTGCTCAGGTTCTTGGTCTACAGAGGACTATGAATGGCTGAGAGAGGTCAAATCATTTAGGGAATAGGCAGCAAGCTGTTGCTGTGAGTGGTACTTGGTGACAGGAAATAACTGTCCATATTATACTTGACAGCAGATATGGCTCTGAATTTCTCTTGTCCTAAACTTAACATTCACTGTGTGACTGAATTGACCTGAGCTCAATTAATTGGCACAATATCACTTCATTAACTGAACCCCAGGTTGATGTCTCTATGAATAGATATCACAAATATTAAGGTATATTTCATAAATGGTGCTGTGCGTGTTAAAGATGTGGGCATGGTTTCAAACAAAATGGGTGCAGAATGGGAAAAACATTTTACACATATTGCAGATTACTGGCAAATGGCAGGATGTTGTGAAATGTAAAAATATTGCCTGAAAATATACGGCCTATTACCATACATTTCTCAGAAATCATTGTTATTGAGGTCTCATTTCAAAATCTTATAACAGTAAGCTGCTATCGGTGCTACCTTTATTTCAGGTATCACTCCTTTACATTTGTAATCTTTTTTTCAGTGGTTTGTGTCAGTATATAAATGCACGTAGGCTATAATGCGCCTAGATGACTCAAGAGGCTTCTCATTGTAGGTATTAGAAAATACTCTATAACCGCTACCTTTGTCAATATAAAACCTGCCCATTTTTCTACATCTCCATATTATGAATTTAATTAGAATATTTTGTTCTGCAAAATGAAGTCTTCATTTCATCCATGTGCAGAATCTCACACATTACCGCGGCCACATTGCATTGTATATGGAAAACCCCGATCCACCCATGTCCCACTGTATATGTCCTACTGTATATGTATTCATCTCAAGAGCAACACCATCTTGTCTCCCTTAATTTGGGTATGGATGCAGAAACAAGTGGAACTGTTAAACCAAAAATTAGGCTATAGGGGTTCATGCAGAGTTGTGCGTATGCCTATATGTTTACACAAATTTGTACTGCACAGAAAAGTGTGTGCCTACTTTCAAATTCAGATTTGATTTTTGTGCCTCCTAATGCTTGGTAAGCAGTCATTTGGGAGAGACAGTGCATCCGAATGCAGACTAAGTACAGTAATGGCTTTTTTGGGTAATTGCAAATTGAGGCAGGCGTGCAGAGACACATATATACGCCTGTCACTACCCATATCACTTGCGGGTGTCTAAAGCCTGGTTCAAATTCAGGATGATGATGATAGTTGCTAGCACTAACTAGTGCTTTTGATTGGCTGATTGTATACTCACCTATGAAGCTGATAGGTGTTTTCTTTATTGATTGACTGTTCCCCAGTGTTATATACACAATCTGTTGCCAGGGATTTAAGAGTTGATTTTGATTAATTTGTGCTCCTGATCATGAATATGCCATGCTTATTTTTCAATTGGCTCTAGTTTTTGAGATATGCATATGTCTTTAATATTTATAAAAATTAAATTCAACAATGTCAAAAATAGTTAAGATATTTTTTTTCTTATTCTTATTAAATTTGATATGTAAAATGTTATAAAAAGACACAGGATAATTACATACATAAGTGTTAGGAAGCTATGAGAACCATTTTTTTGTAGGATTTTCTTTTGTATTCTTGTTGCGGGCCGTCCCTCTGCAGACTCCAACAGTAATTCTTCCATTACCTGAATATCTTGGTGGAACCGTTCACCCTGTTCTTCGCTTAAATCTCCAAGGGGTCTATTTACAAAGCCTTGGATGGAGATAAAGTCGACAGAGATAAGATACCATGAAAAACAAACAAATAGATCCTGCACCGGAATACGGTAAACAATTCACAGACCAACAATTAACATACAATCAATCAATAATAGAATAATCCACTATGTTGGTGGTGCTCCCTGGGAAAAGTATAAATCATACTCTAATACACAGAAAACCTCTAGACTGAGGCTAAACAAGAAATTCCCTCCTTGGGGCACACTTATAAGACATAAATTATGAAATGGTAATATTATTAAAACTTAACCTTTAATATAGTTTTGTAAATAAAATATATAGGGTATATTAGAGACTTAAATTGTTGACCATATGTATCAGTCTCCCCTAATTTAATATGATATAAAATAGTATGCTCAGTCAGGCGAAAAAATATATAGAGGTATATTAGAGACTTAAATTATTAATCATATATGTCAGTCTCCCCTAATTTAATGTGATATTAAATAATATGCTCAATCAGGCGAAAAAATATATTCTTATAAACAGCACACTATAGATAGAAATATCTGGGGATTCAATCCTCCCTTACTGAGTGCTATGGCAGCACACTTCTGCAATAATTAGTATTGGTGGACATGGGCTACATAAAATTTAGAAAAATGATTTACCATATTAAATTGAGGTTAAGCCCATAATATCCACCTAGGTATATTAATTTAAATATTACACTTAGCCCGTTAGACTGCAGTATATATGAATAACCGCGTGCAGTCTTAGTACCCAGGGTATCTCAATAATTAATATATATATAGGGCATATATATAGGGCCAAGTGCAATTAATTATTTGACTATTGAGAATTAATTATTGAGATACCCTGGGTACTATTTTATTTACAAAACTATATTAAAGGTAAAATTTTAATAATATTACCATTTCATAACTTATGTCTTATAAGTGTACCCCAAGGAGGGAATTTCTTGTTTAGCCTCAGTCTAGAGGTTTTCTGTGTATTAGAGATAAGATACCAGCCAATCAGCTCCTAACTGACATGTCACAGGCTGTGTTTGAAAAATGACAGTTAGGAGCTGATTGGCTGAAACCTTATCTCCGTTCACTTTGTCTCTCAAAGACTTAGTAAATAGACCCCCTAGATTGGACGGGAAGTGATCTAAATGGCTGTACAAAAAATGTGCTCTAATACTCATGTTGGCACCTACTTTCTCAAAACATTTTAGCATGTTGTGGACTAATTCATGATAGTTGTCTGACTTGTAATTGCCTGAAAAATTTTGAATGATAGATACATAACTCAGCCATGCTTCAGATTCGGTTTCAGTCATAGATGTGGTAAAATTTGGATCCTTCACCAGTTTCCGTATCTGTGGGCCGTTAAAAAATCCTGCCTTTAATTTTTCAATACTAAGAGATGGAAATGTTCTACAACTATATGTGAAACAATCGCCTGACTTGTCCAATGCTTTTACAAATTGTTTCATTAAAACCAGTTTGATATGGAGAGGTGGCAGTATGATTTTTTTTCTTGTCAAATAAGGGCTTATGAATGATGTTGGCTTCTCCTACAGTTATAACTTCTCTTGGAGGCCAAACTGTTTGCTGCCAGTGCTTTTGTTTTGCACGACTATCCCATAAGCATGTGTGGCAAGGATACTACATATATCCACTTTGCTGCCCAAGAAAAAAGTTTACCATGTTTAAACAGACACAAACAGACCACTGATGCTGAGAATAAACAATTTTTTTAAGCCTAACTTGATATTTTCATACCGTTCTTTAAGTTTTGATGAATGACCGATAGGAATTGACGCAAATGTATTCCCATTGTGCAGTAATACGCATTTTAAACTCCTTTTAGAACTATCCAAAAAGAGCCGCCAGTCTTCTGCTCGAGAAGTTCCAGAATATTGTTGCAATACACAAGATTGTTATCTTGGCAAAAGAACGGAAGTATGGCTTGCTCTCTATTTCAATACGACGTTATAGTAACATCCGGTTCAAGACAGTGCTTTTCTTGAAGTCTGGATGCTAAAAGATCAGTTCCTTTTTTTGATAAATTCAAGTCACAAATTAAATTGTTTAGTTATTTTTGAGAAAATTTGTTTGGAGTAGAGGAACTTTCTTCAAACTCCCTTTCATCTGTGTTGTCACTTGCACTGGATGAAATTAACATTTCCACATCATCACATTCAACTTCGCACAAAGAACTGAATGATGGTACAGGTAAATCTTCACTATGTGGTATCGGTTGTTTTGCATAATTCACACTTGGGTATTCCCATTTGCGTTTCTTAAATTGATTCATACCCATCACATTTACAGTACAAAAATAGCAGTCACTCAAGTGATCTTTTGGCTCACACCACATCATAGGTATGCCGAAATGAAGTCCTTTTCGATCACCTTTAGTCCAATTGCGGAGTGATTCCACGCAGGTTTTACAAACTTTGTGAGGCACCCAAATCTTGTCTTGCTGGCTGATGTGCCAAAATAAGCATGATACGCTTGTTTTACGAATACAGATATATATATTTTTTCTTTTGCAACACTATATTTGCCACAAATATAACAAAAAGCATCAGGGTTGTTAGTACACCGTCTCCGAGAAGAACTCCTTTTTACAGTGAAAACATTTTGTTTCACACATTCAGTGCTAACTCCCAACAAAACCCAAGGACGTACTGACAAAACAAGCCCAAACTGCGGGAAATTGGTTGTAATGGGACAGAGAGAGGGCCGAACAAAGCAACAGGAGGTGTGCTAACTGCGTCACTCGATCCTCTCCGTTGCTCCTCTCTGTATGCTGGGAGGAGGCGTGGCTGTGGTCTGAAGATATCCCAGCAGGGATTATGTGTTATGTGTCTCAAATGTGACCACCAGCTACGTTATCACAAATAAAACAAATTCTTGTTATTGTTGAAAGAGGGTAGTTGTTAAAAAAAAAAAACTAAGTTGATTATTTTAAGTAAAGCAGGCCTAGACTAGTAAGGTACTTCAAATGGAGAAAATAATTGAATTTTATAATTTTTCATTAATTTGAAAACTGGAGCCAGATCAGCTAAAGCGAAGATCTAATGTGAAAATAGGACCTGCGAGTACTCTCAAACCAATCTTAAATCCTCCCCAGTGTAATTTATTATCATGTGTTCGTATTTTAGAATTTTTCTCTACTTTCCTTCAACACAAACAGGAAGATTATATCTGCTGCATTATAGAAAATTTAAAAAAAAAAAAAAAAAAGATTATTTGACTCAAACCTAGACGAGAGCTAGATCCTTCTGCTGCTCTCCTAGACTTGGTCGGTCCAACGGGCTGGCCCTATGGCCACATCTAGCAGCCTACAGTGATCCTTCATATGTCCTTCAAAGTCTACACTGCACTGTTTGAGGCGGACTATAGCATGTTAAGTGCTAATTATACCCTCTTAATGGGCTGCCCACACACTCTTGAAAACCAAGCATTTGGAAACCTCCTCTGGAAATCCTGCATTTGTGTATAATGGGTGTAAGTATGCCTGATGTAAACAGGATTTTGGTGCCGACCTGAATGCATCTTGAGATGCGCCCAGCACAGCATATGGGCGCACCATCATGCCTAAATGAAGGAAGAAACAGCTTTTTTATTGCAACCCTACTTATTTACGGTATAAGCACAAATGTTACAGATGTAGGATTAATTTCCCTGATACAGTATGATTTGAATTGTGGTGTATGTTTCAGGCCCTGTGGTACACAAGGGAACCAGGAGGCTTGGGCACAGTGTATGGCTCAGCAGATCGCTGGGACGGAGTGGCGATCATTTTTGATACCTTTGATCATGATAATCAGGTAAAACCATTTCTTTCACATCTTCAGTCATGATTTTAAGGTATGTTAATGACATACAGATATATCCACATACAGTATTGCCGCAGTCGGCCAAAGAGCCCATCTCAGGTGCCAGGTCCGTTTCGACTCGACTTGGATGGAGCGACTGTTTCGCTCGAATGTGCGTCTAAGTTGCAATGTGATGTGACAAAGCCACTTTATGAGTCTGCACAGATTCAATTGATATGCAACACTTGTATATCTGTGTCGCAACTAGGAGGGGGGCTAAGGGGGCACGTGACCCGGTTGCCGGACTTGAGGGGGTGCCAGGGAGAGGCTGCCGGGAAGCTAGGTTGCTGCTCTTGTGGATTTGGAGCCGCATCCCAGCCTTGATAGGCACAGAGACACTGTCAGTCTAATGTGGTGCCGGTCGCAAGCCAATCAGTGCTTGCGGACCGGTAGCCAATCAGCAGAGGCTGTCGGTCCATGAGCTCCAATTGGTCCGAGAGCTGCGTCACATTACAATGACAGCAGTACTGACGGTTCCCTAGCGCGTGGCAGCCCGTCCTGCACCACCCCAAGCTCACCCACCGCACGGTCCTGGCAGGTAAGAGAAGGGAGATGGGCCTTACTGTGGCTTAATGTAAAAGAGGCCTTACTGTGGCATAATGTAACAGAGGCTTTACTGTGGCATAATGTGTATGGGGCCTTACTGTGGCATAATGTAAAAGGGGTCTTACTGTGGCATAATGTATATGGGACATTACTGTGGCATAAATGTATAAGGGGCATTAATGTGGCATAATGTATAAGGGGCATAACTGTGGCTTAATGAATAAGGAGCATTATTGTGGCTTAATGTATAAGGGTCATTAATGTGTGGCATAATGTGTTATAAAGGGCATTACTGTGTCACAAAACCAAAAACCCTCTTCATCCTCTATGTTGTTTTTTTTTTTGGGGGGGGGCGCCAAATTATGGCCTTGCCCCGGTGACAAAAATCCTAGTTTCGGCCCTGATCTATATATCCATAAATCACAACATTCAGGCGGTGGGGAGGAGGACACTCTGCGCACACTCGAAAAGGGGTCAAGGCCACACTGTATGGGGGGCATGGCTTTGTGGTACGTGAGCCGTGCAGCATGCTTCCCTTTTTCATCATGCTGGGAACATGCCCAGTGCTGGCCCTGTAACTGGTCCAGATATCATGAATGACTATGGGCTTTATTTATTAACAAAATTTTTACTAATATAAAGTGAAAAAGGCTGTTTTCACACCCATTTCAAATTATTTTAGTTTAACATAAATTTACTAAAGGGCAATTGGAGTAGAATTCATAAAATTCTACTCCAAACAATAATTATCACACAGTTTTAGTAATCAGATCACATTTCCCATAATTGTAATGAGAGATGTGATCTGGCCAAAATTACTAAAAATATATTGTGAAAAAATACTGTGGGAAGCCCTGTGATAATAACGCCAACCTGGAGACTGCGTTATCCATGGTTCCCCGACTCCTGCTCTGCTCTAAAGGCTATTTTACAATTACCGGTTTTCACCGGACAGAAAAAAACCTCCATAGCCGGACATTTTTTTTTCCGGCAATCACTGCATTTCAAATGCAGCGGATTTAAGCCGTTTTTAATGCTGTGGTTTGTTTACTAAAGTAGAAGGCATGCACAGCATCAGATGGAGTTGTGGGCGGATACAAGGTAAAAAAAAATCCGGGGTGCTTTACTGACTTGCAATGACGGCACAGACACGGCACGGCAGCCGCCCTTGTCAGTGAATATTCCCGGCTGTATCACGGCTACCGTGCTGTGTCTGTGCAGTGTGAAAGGACCCATCTGTTTTCATGCATTATTAAAAATGCTACTTGGCAAAAAAGTGCTTGGTGTGAATGAAATAGCCCTAACAGGCAGAGCAGAGCCAGGAGCCGGGCCCCAGTGACCTGCTGTGTGGTCTAAATAAACCACAAGCTGAAAAAACAAACATGTATGTTGAGCCGGTCGGCGCATGCATGGTCACCTTCGCACTGTATTTTTTCCAGAAACTACAGTGATAAGGCTGTGGATGTGATTCGCAGGGACAAAGCTTTATCACAAGCTCTGTCCCTGATAAATCCCTGTGATATTACCTAAATTCGCAATGTGAATTAAGGAGAAAATATCGCACTACAATCTGCATTTCAAATGCGGATTGTAGTAAATAGAGCCCTATATCCTCTATTAGTAACATGGCCCCTTATTTGTCAATACTCATCTACCCAACTGGCTAGTAAGCGTCTATGGCCAAGTTGGAAAGTGATCCTGCCATTTGGTGCTTGGGCCAGAATTAAAGTTACAGCTTCTGTTTGCCTACTAGGTTCATTTGTTAATTAGTTCTGCTTCAAAACACAGCTATTATTGCTATCTTTCCTGCTGTTATGGGTCTGTTGAAAGTACAGTAATTCAGTGTCCTGTAGTAAACAAATAAGAATATTTTAATATTTTCCTTCCTCCAGGGCAACAATCCAGCTATAGTCATTGTAGGAAACAATGGCAAACTTGAATATGACCACTTACGGTATGTACAGTACAGCTCTTATGCACTGGTTATTTTTTGTGTTTATTTTCTGCTCTTGGTAAATAGATATAGTTAGATGTCTAAAAATACTCTGCTCCAAACTTAGTCTATGCTTTTTATTATTGACGGCATGATTGAGAAGTATTTTATGATCAGCTTATATATACAGTCTCTGGCATTCAAATTTGGAATATAAATGAAACTAAATGGGAAATGAGTGGGGAAAAACACAATTACCGCAGCTAGCTGTAGTCAGTGCTGCGCATACACTGCTTTTACGGATGTAACGGCACATGCGCAGCACTGACTACAGCTGTAGTAAGTTAGAGTAGAGAGTTTCTATGACAGCTTTTCAGAATAGATAGTTATGGAGAGGAGGAATAATGAATTCCTTCGGTAATTAGGTAGAACTCCATGCGAGTTCTAAAGCTAATTACCTCCATCAAATTTTTAGTAATGATGAATAGGCCCCTTAATTACTAGTGTCTCTCTGTACAAACTGAGTACTGTAAGTCTCATCTAAAGATGCTCATTAAAAAGTCATGTAGTTGGAGATACAGATGACACAAATATGTGCTTATATATTGGATATTGTTACCCTCATCAGTGGATCTTTCTTAAGGTGATTATGGTGCTATTTTATGCTGGAGGTTTATCATTAGTAACCCACTTTATGAGACTGGGTAATAATTACCGCATCCATGCTCCGTCTTGTCCCAAAGGCTGTTAGTGCTGTACGAGCCTCTGGTGACCTGATGAGATGTCCTGATCTCAGGCTCTGGTGTTCAGCGTATTGCTGAGCGGCATATAGTAGTCAAATAAGGAGATGGTGTATCATATGCTCCGGAATCCAGTTTATCTCCGGAACGCCCAGTGCTGTATGTAGTGGCCAGAAATGGTCGGCCACGGCTGACTGAGCTATAAAGGCAACGCTGATGCTGTCAATTCTCGGCCCCTGAATTTGAGGCCAGTTATGGTGCTGTCAAAACCCAATAAGTTGGTGAGTGATTACTCACGATGCAGCGTGTGCTACCAGGTCCAGTTGCTTAGCACCGTTAAAACATCCAATCTCTCGGCAAAAGCTGGATCCAGTCAGTTGATGTTTAATCCACTGAGGAGAATCGGGGCTGGATTAAGGTTTGTGGGGGACCTGGGGCAACTAAATTGTGGAGGCCCCCACCAAGCCGACACGGAGCCTACCCCCCTTCCCCCTCCACACGAAGCCTACCCCTACCCCTCCTGATTACTTACCTTCTGGCTCTGTGTTGTGAATGCAGCAGAACAGTCTGCGCTGATGCTTAGAGCGAAGAGCGGCTCCTGAAGTCCGACATCAGTGATCGGTGTCACGGACATGTGTCGCGTGATGCTGATGAGGGGACTCTGGACCCGCTCTGTGTTCTATGCAGCAGCACTGACTGTGCTGTTGCATTCAGAACACAGAACAGCAGCAGCTCAGCCCCCATCTGGGAACAGATGCCACTGGGCAGGATTTTCTGAGGAGGTTTTCCACGTGTGTGTGTGTGTGTGTGTGTGTGTGTGTGTGTGTGTGTGTGTGTGTGTGTGTGTGTGTGTGTGTGTGTGTGTGTGTGTGTGTGTGTGTGTGTGTTACACGTGTCTGTTACACGTGTCTGTTAAACATGCACCCAGACATATATATGCAGCAAACGTATATATAACATACACACACAACATGCACATATACATATATACACATTAACACATACATAGACATATATACACACACTGACACATACAGTATTCACATACTGTTTATACAATAACACATACATACACATATATACACATACACACAAACGCATACATACACCTATAAAAACAGTACACTAACACTTACATTTTATGCAACTGCTGTTCCCTTCATTAGGCTCCGCCCCCTCGCACCGTAATGTCGCAAATTGCGGGTCATATGGGGCGGGACTTGCCATATTGGCCCCGCCCCCACTTCAGCCACGATAGCAGGGGAAATTGCTCCGTCAGTGTGCTCCAATGGTGGGAGGCCCCGGGACAACCGCCCCTGTCGCCCCCCCCTTAATCCGGCCCTGAGGGGAATGTTAAATAAATATCCTGAAGTAGTCCAAAAAAGTTCAACGCATTTCTCTGCTGTTAAGTACCTTGGTCAGGAACAATTTTACATAAGTGACTAAGGGACTGACGTAAGTGCAATGCTGAAAGCAGATTCCTGCATGATCACACGCAGCCCTTTCTATGCCTCTGCCTGATTGACAGGCAGAGACATTTAAGGGGTGGTGCAGGGGCAGGGACTGCTGTAGTCAGGGCTGCCATCAGAAATTATGGGGCCCGGGACTACCAAAATAGGCAGGGCCCCCCCCCTCCCCACAACCCCAGACACTTAACTAAGTTACCACACTCTTCTTATTATTAAGTTCTAGCTGCTCCCCAGTCCTCACATGCTGCGGCTCCTCGGGGAGATGCAGTGGCTGGCAGGAGAGATAGGTGACTGGTAGATATAGTGTGAGATGGAGAGGTAGTGGGTGACAGGAGAGGGAGAGGGTGAAGGGGATAGGCAGTTGGTGATGCCAGGGAGAAAATGACAGAGAGAGGCAGTGGGTGATGCCAGGGACAAGGTGACAGGGAAAGGCAGTGGGTGACGCCAGGGATAGTGTCAGGGAGAGGTAGTGGGTGACGCTGGGGATAGGGTGACAGTCAGTGGGTGACAGGGAGAGGCAATGGGTGACGCAAGGTAGAGGGAGAAAAGGAAAGGCAGTGGGTGATGCCAGGTAAAGGGTGAAAGGCAGTGGGTGACAGGTAGAGAATAATGGGGAGAGGCAGTGGGTGAGATATAGGGGGGCACTGGGCTGGATGGAAAGAGGGCAGTGAGATGGTGGTGGGAGGGGGGAACACTAGGCTGGAGAAGGTGGCGGGACACTGACTAGACTGGCTGGGGTTCTTGCTGAGGGGGAGTTAGATGGAGGCAGTGGGCTGGTTGGGCAGGGAAGGGGGTAGACACTGGGATGGGGGAGTCAGTGAGATGGTGGGGGACACTGGGCTGAATGGGGGTGCACTGGACAGGATGAGAAGGGGGATCACTGTGACTGGACTGTTTGCATAGTACCTGAGACAAATAGAATTGCGCATGGTACATGTGCTGGGGTTTTGGAATTGCAGAGAGAGAACAGAGCAATGATCTGCACAACAAAACGTGTAATCTGTAGAATTGCTTTTCCACATCTTTTGTTTTGCAGAGCTATGTACTATGTGCAATTCTAATATATCTGGCACAGGCACAGCATGTGCATATGAAATAAAAAATACACCTGACCTTACCTGTATGGTGGTTTCTCTATGATGGGGAACCTCTGAAGAAATTGATCCTCCCTGGGCAGATGGTGTCTTCAGTCGGTATTCACTATTCATGTAGGAAATCCCATTGTCCGGAAAATGCCTGTTTGTGTAGGAATATAACTAATGTCATTATCATACAACAAAGGTTCAACCAGATTCGTCACCTGTGTCTCCTCCGGCCTGCTGCCCATGTGTCACTCCAGCTCCATGTCCTATCTATCCCCTTGTCTTTCCAGCTACATACCCCATGTTATCTCCAGCATCCTGCTCCCTGTGTCACCTCCAGATCCCTGCAACATTCCAGGTTCCTGTCCCGTCTCCCCTCCAGATCCCTATGTCATTCAAGCCTCTCTGCCCTGTCATCTCCAGATCCCTGCGCCATTCCAGCTTTCTGCCCACTTTCCTCCCCGTCTTTCAAGCCACCTACCCCCTTGTCTTTCAAGCCTCCTGTCCCCTTTCCACCCCCATTTTTCCAGCCTTCTGCCCCCTTTCCACCCCCATTTTTCCAGCCTTCTGCCCCCTTTCCATCCTTCTGCCCCCTTTCCACCCCCGGTTTTCCAGCCTTCTGTCCCCTTTCCAGCCTTCTGTCCCCTTTCCAGCCTTCTGCCCCCTTTCCACCCCCGTTTGTCCAGCCTGCTGCCCCCTTTCCAGCCTTCTGCCCCCTTTCCACCCCCATTTTCCCAGCCTTTTGCCCCTTTTCCACCCCCGTTTTTCCAGCCTTCTGCCCCCTTTCCACGCCCATTTTTCCAGCCTGCGGCCCCCTGTCCACCCCCGTTATTCCATCCTTCTGCCCCCTTTCCACCCCCTTTTTCCCAGCCTTCTGCCCCCATTCCAGCCTTCTGCCCCCTTTCCACCCAGTTTTCCAGCCTTCTGCCCCCTTTCCAGCCTTCTGTCCCCTTTCCAGTCTTCTGCCCCCTTTCCACGCCCGTTTTTCCAGCCTCCGGCCCCCTGTCCACCACCTTTTTTCCAGCCTTCTGCCCCCTTTCCACCCCCTGTTTTCCAGCCTTCTGCCCCCTTTCCAGCCTTCTGTTCCCTTTCCAGCCTTCAGCCTCCTTTCCACCCCCGTTTGTCCAGCCTTCTGTCCCCTTTCCAGCCTTCTGTTGTTCCCTTTCCAGCCTTCTGCCCACTTTCCACCTCCGTTTTTCCAGCCTCCGGCCCCCTGTCCACCACCGTTTTTCCATCCTTCTGCCCCCTTTCCACCCACTTTTTTCCAGCCTTCTGTCCCCTTTTCAGCCTTCTGCCCCTTTTCCACCCCCCTGTTTTTCAGCCTTCTGCCCCCTTTCCAGCCTTCTGTCAACTTTCCAGCCTTCTTCCCCCTTTCCACCCCCGTTTTTCTAGCCTCCTGCCCCCTTTCCACCCCCTTGTCTTCCCAGCCTATGTCCCTTTTCTTATCCTTTACATGATCCTCCATTAGCTGGTCCGGGTCTCAGTCCCACGTGGCCAGCGGCTCCTCTCTTCAGCAGGGAGCGCAACTTGACGTCACAAGGTCAGCATCGCGCTCCCAGCAGTCCTTCAGGTAGGAGGAACTGTGTCACAGCAGGAACTGCCGCTGCGCTGCCGAGCAAGACCATATAACTCGGTGGCGCAGCGGCAGTTCCTCTCTGACACAGTTAATAATAGTGATGGATGTATGGAGTGGGAGAGCTGCCGGCAGTACTAGGAGTGCCGCGGGCAGGGTCCCCAAAGTGTCCGTCTGCTGCCATGGCTTGTGCAGCAGCAGGGCTTAGCAGCAGGCGGGCCCCCAGAGTGTCTGGCCGTGGCTGTTAGGGTGCAGAGCAGGAGTACTTTCCTGGGCTTGGGCTGCAGTGGACGGGCGGGTCCCCCGAGTGTCCGGGCCCGGGACTCCAGTCCCGGCAGTCCCCCCCTGATGGCGGCCCTGGCCGTAGTTCCTGGAAACAAGGCTTGTCCCGACCCATTTTCCGGGAGTGGCAAGGTCCACGGATGCAGTTTCCTGGCCTCACAGGCCAGCCAGCCTGAGAAAGCTGAGGCTTACTCATCTGGCCGGTGGCTCGGCGCCATCCACCATCGCAGCCAACCTGTGACCTCAGTCGCTTTGTGGTTATGGAGCTGGCTACTAGTTCCATAGCTGGAACAATAGCATTACCTATTTAATTGTGCTTATACTATAAAAATGTCCTGTATTCCTTCTTTATGTGACCTGCTGCTTTATATTTTACTTCCATCATTTTTTTTTAGTGATGGTTCAAGTCAAGCCCTAGGTACTTGTGTGGAACATTTCCGGAACACAATGCGACCATTCAGGGCAAAGATTTCATTTTATAAAAGAACTCTACGGGTAAGTGGCACAAGCAAGTGAAACTGGCAGCGATTTGCAGCTATAGACTGTTATATGTTTAGTAAAAGCTGATGTACATCAGAAAACACCTTGGTTTTAAATTGATGCACCTAAATGGTCTATACTATCCTATTATATATTAAATATTTATTGATTTTTACCTTTTATCTATTTGAGCGCTGTTATCTTGTTGTTTGATTTTTTTTCTATTTGAGGACTGACTATCCTCCTCTTTACATCTGCTTTTTATTACTAAACGGATTAATATACTCCTGGTAGCGCTCTATTATTATTACTGTGTTTTATTTTGGGCAAATTTAAATGCCCATCGAGTTGTAATGTCAGCCCAGACACATCGAGTGGCCGATTGGTAAGTGTGTATAGTTCACCAATCAGCCTCTCTGACTGTGGATTGGTCTGCTGACCGATTTGTCATCAAAAGTGTGTACCTGGCATAACAGTGCTCTCTCTCCATCCCTTTATCTCATTAGTCATCTTGCTCTACAAAACGAAATCTCGTATCTGCACTGTTCCCGAAAGATGTGGCACATCAACGTGCCAACAGCTCATATTAGTTATGTCCAGCGGCATCTCCAGAGGTGAGGCTGCAGTGCAGTCCAAAATTTCAATAGGAGAGCTACACCAACTGCCAGTGAGTCTTATCCAACAATGATTGGCAGTGTTTGGGGTGGCAGTTGGTGTGGCTCCCCTATTTTAATTTTGGACTGCGCTACAGCCACACCTCTGGAGCCGACACTTGTTGTGTCTATCGATATCTAAATGTTTGTTTACACAGTACAGAGGTGCACACACAGTATGTTACATACAAACAGCTGAGGTAATCATATCATTAAATTAAGTGTATCACTTGGCATCACACAGATTTTATACACAAGCTATAAAATCATAGTTTGGCTATAAAATCTGCGTGATACCTGGCAGAGCCGTAACTAGACTTTTTGGCGCCCTGTGCCAGAGACAGGAAATGGCGCCTCCACCACCCCCCCATTTTTTAAATTGGACAATAAGATAGTGTGCCTGAAAAAGGGCCATGGTCTCATGGGAAAGGGCCAGGGAAGAGATAGGGGAGGCCCAGAGATGCTGGGGATAAATGATGAGGAAGCTACAAGTGACAATGATAATAAACAGGTGAATTGACACGCACAAAGAGCGCCCCCTGCCCTGTGCCATGACACAGGTCGCACCACCCTAGTTAGGGCCCTGACACCTGGTGGCAAAGGTATCTGAGTCAGTGTAGGGACTGTCCAGAAGGGAAGACTTTGATGTAGTTGGCCGGCTTGAAAATTATTGCAATGTTTTAGAACAAACATTCCCTGAATTTAAATGAAATACAGTTATACAGTTAGAAGTAGAACTAGCATGGAGATTGGAGTGCAGAACATGTATGATTTTTTTTTATTTAAATGGTGTGGTCACATACCTCTGATACAACGGATAGTTGAGTGCTGGTGGGGTTTGGTACATGGTGTGGTTGAGTACAGTACACGGTGGGGTTTGGCGATGGTCTTGCACCTGGACCTACGTTCTCTATCTATATTGTACACGTTATTATTTGTAATGTTTACTCCTTGATACTTTTTTGTTGTAACAGGATTGCACTACACTATGTCTGTGGCTTTTATCCTTTTCATTCAGAGTTTAATATGAATTAAAGAAGATTAACCTCATTTGGAGTTCCTGTTATGTTGGCGATCAATAAATTTTGGTTCAGAAAAGCTCATTATTATTTGTCACAGGGTCAACTCACATATATTTTCAAGATCTATTCATAGTATTGTATTCAATTGTGTTGTACTATGAGGAGCCTTTGTATCTTTTTGTATTTCAGATATGTTTATGATATCAATGTGATCTATACAAGGGCCAACTGCTTCAAATTAAAGAAGACTCACTAGGCACTTAAAGCATCACAAACAATACATTGTTATCACTATAGGTTGAACTGATTTTTGTGAAATATATATTGTGCTCACTGCATACATGCTTACTCTCCCGATTTGTCCGGGAGCCTCCCTAAATTGGGTGCCGCCCCCGGAAAAGTAGGCAAGCCTCCCGGCCCCTCCAGTCCCCCCCACAATGCAGCCACAAACACCTGTAGTGGGGGGGGCTGATGACGCAATTTGTGCTTAGTCATGTCATCATGACCCCGCCCCCTGCTTCACAATGCCGGAAATCTTGGCATTGTGTAGCGAGGACAGGGCCAAAATGACGCGATCGCATTGGCCACGTCCCCAGCTCCGCCCGTAAATGTCATGTAGTATCCTAGCCACGCCCCTCTATTCCGGTCCTGCCCCACTGCTAAGCCAGCCTTGCTGCTCCCTTCCGGAGGGGGCAGCCAGGATGTCGGCAAGTATGGCTCACTGTTAGTTACAAAAGGAAACTTATCCCCCGCTCCCCTAAACACCGGAATGCATGGGGCAGCACAGACTGTGTAATGGTTAGCGTTACTGCCTCACAGCCCTAAGGTCATGGGTTCGATTCCCACTACGGCCCTAACTGTGCGGAGTTTGTATATTCTCCCTGTGCTTGCGTGGGTTTCCTCCGGGTACTCTGGTTTCCCCCCACACTCCAAAAATATACTGGTAGGTTAATTGGCTCCCCACAAAAAATTGACCATAGTGTGTATGTGCGTGTGCATGTCATAGGGAATATAGATTGTAAGCTCCACTGGGGCAGGGACAGATATGAATGGTAAGATATTCTCTGTAAAAGCTCTGCGGAATATGTGTGCGCTATATAAATAACTGGTAATAAATAAATAGGCAATTTTGGCAGCGGCACTACATGAAACTGACACAAGAGCTGCTTATAGAAAAAGACATTTGAAGGTAACAGCATTTTCTGCAGGATTACAATTGATAACACATACAATTCACCTTACATCTGTAGTGTTCATTCTAGCACCCTGCACCTGTCACAACCCCTGCAGTTACTCTTTCCTTGGGTGTCACTCTCTGCTAAGGTGCTTCTAGCATACTCTGGTCTGTATCTCAGCAGTACCAGAGCAGAGTGCAACACCCCAGGCAGGAAAGAGTAACTGCACGGCTTGTGACAGGTACAGGGTGCTAGAATAAGCACTATATCTGCTAATACCCGGACCATATGAAAGATTGTCTGTTCGCACTAGTTGCAGTTGCGCTGCTGCTGCCTTCTAGCTATGTCACAAAGGACAGGCATGTCACAATGACACCATAATGTGTAAACAATATAGTTTATGTTAGGAACATCCAACTACCTAATAATATCAAAATAAATAGTAATAACAATTGCGCAATGAACCAGTAATCTGCAGCAATTAGAACCATACAAGAGTGAACATCAATACTCCTACATTCATAAAAATTTAAAATAAAATGGATACAATTGCGCTGATGACTGGAAAGATGTAAACAATTTTATTAAATTCACAATATAACATGAAATAAAGTGTCACAGTGCATCATTTCATGTAAATAAATATAAAGTGCAAAAAGTTGGAGATTAATCCAATATTCCTAATATTATATCATGAGGGAATGATGTCATGAAAAATATGATGAAATCATCCAATTGTCATATATTACAGGATGAAGAAAAAGACATACCATATGGGAATGATGGTGTGTGAGAAAATGGGTGTTGAAGGCATCCAATTAGGCCATTCATCAACACACCATCAAACTTAGCCCAACAATGAGTCCTTTTAAAGTCCAGGTACCACAGCAAGGCATGAAGCATTTTTCATGACATCTTTCCCTCATGATATAATATTAGGAATATTGGATTAATCTCCAACTTTTTGCACTTTATATTTATTTACATGAAATGATGCACTGTGACACTTTATTTCATGTTATATTGTGAATTTAATAAAATTGTTTACATCTTTCCAGTCATCAGCGCAATTGTATCCATTTTATTTTTAATTTTTACCTAATAATATCTCCAAGCTTAGATAATGGACAATACTACTTATAACATGTTTCAATTATTAACAGGTACAAATAAACTTGGCCTCTCTATGGGCCCGGAAGTGATTCGCCCCCCAGTACCCAGGCCCGCACAATGTCTTGGTGACCCTTGACGTAACTACTAATGTACACTGTTGGCATAAATATGCACCTTGTGTTGGGGAGTAGCGCGGAGAGTGCACTATTAAAGACACATTGCCATTGCCATTCTTGAAAGGACTTTAATTTTTGCGCTTCAGGACAGGTCTCATCCTATATTTTGAATAGAAGCTTGTTTTACAGCCCAGTGTTGCAGCATTTTGTCTGCAAAGTGTTTTTCCAGGTGCTCACCCAGGACAGTGCATTGAAATGTCTTTTGTTAAATGTTGCTGGGTAAGCACATACACACAACACAAGACAGTACTGATGTTCCCTCACTCACTGGACAATAGAAAAGTTTTTTTTTTTTTTTTTAAATGTGGTTCTATCTTATTTGTTGGAGCCTTGATGAGACATTCTCACTTTTGCACAGTTATTGTCTCTGGAATATATCAGCCTCTCCGGATACACAGGTGAGCATCTAGGTTGTGGAGGGCAGACTGGCACTTAGAGGGGCAGATTAATGTAAGCATGAAAGATGCTAGGACATGTTTGTTGGCTTCCCTGCATTAACTGCCTATGGAGGTGTGGACAGAATCTGCCTACTGTAACTGGCAGATAAATGTACAACACAAGCTGCCAACAGCAGCTCCCATTATATTAAATCTGCCCCGAATGTGTGATTTGGATGCATCACTGAAAAACCAAAGCTGCAGTAAACATATAGCAGCAAATTACTAATCAATTTCTGAGCAAATTTTGCAACAACATCCAATGTTAAATAATAAAGTAGCCAAACTGAAGGCACAACCTCCAATTTTTCTAATTGGGCTACATTGAAAGTGGCTACAATAATTGCCTGGCTAGAACTAAAAAAACCGTAATACTATTACTTGGTTTGCTATATATTTATCTGTGCATAGTCATTTATTTTTATGTGCATTTGTGTTTGAAAGTCAGCTAAGTGATGCATTATTATTTATTTATTTATTACCAGTTATTTATATAGCGCACACATATTCCGCAGCGCTTTACAGAGAATATTTGGCCATTCACATCAGTCCCTGCCCCAGTGGAGTTTACAATCTATATTCCCTATCACATGCACACACACATACACACTAGGGTTAATTTGTGTTGGGAGCCAATTAACCTACCAGTATATTTTTGGAGTGTGGGAGGAAACCGGAGTACCCGGAGGAAACCCACGCAAGCACAGGGAGAATATACAAACTCCGCACAGGTAGGGCCGAACCCACGACCTCAGTGCTCTGAGGCAGTAACGCTAACCATTACACCGTCTGTGCTGCTGATGTAAACCAAACACATGAAAATATGCATATTTTGTGTCTTCATAAATATTAAGTGTCCCTCTAAAGAGTCTAAAGTAAAGCCACTTGAATATTGGGATGGATGCAAGTCCTGTTAGTCTGCTATCGTCCCTCAAGCTTCTCTCTGCCCTGGCCTTTATGTAGTTTCTCCCTCCAACCTTCCAGCCAAGCTTTTAAATAGGACTGTTTGTCCTCTATATATTTATTCAAAACCCATGGTTGTCTGCCACCAAATAATCATTAGCTATGAAGAATCCGGTATCAGTCTTCTATTGTTTACCTTTGATTTATATTAACCACTTAACTGATGTGCTCAGTTTTGATACGAAAGCAGCCAGCTATACTTCAGCTGTCAAGGTGCAACCGCACCATCCGGCTGTATTTTTGAAGAGAAAATTTGTTCTACACATGTGCAGAATGGATCTCTTCTGACTACCTGGACTTTCCTGCGGACCAGGCAATTTCTGACCGGTTTTGATGGTAAAAATTGTCAGTTAAGTGGAACGTTGTGGACCCGTGTGCAGTCATAAGTGTTTATAAGTTTCTATTTCATTTGTAGTGCAAAGACTTATTGGGAAGCAAACTATACAGCACCGGTCTGTGCAGCAGCCTAAAAGAACACAACTGTTATCTGGATTCATATCATACTGCTTGGCTCAATTACTATTCATCATGTAATTATTCTTGGCTATAAATCATAGATTATCAGCAACACTTGGCTAGGGGTAAATACTGTACATTGAGTGACCTTTCCCTGCCACCTAGTGGTAATTTAGTAAAATAGTTAAATTGCATCTTATTTGTAACGTTATAAATTCTGTACTGTACTTAGGGGCAAATTTTTTACAAATTGCTATCTGCACTAAATATTAAGGTTCCTTATCGCCACATATTGGAGCAATATGGATTCTTTTTTTCAACTTAAATGTATCAATTTAAACTGCTGGGACTCAGGCAACAGTAAGAACCAATCCCGGCGATCAGTAAGATTCAATGAGCTCGCATATGTGAACAAATGACTTCCACCTATGGACCCCCTTGCAGCTACTGAGCATGAGCGGCTTTCCAGCTACTGCGTGAGTTGGTGGCCAGAAAGCAGGAGATATCCCTGACAACGCCTGCTCTCTGTATTGTTACATTTACAGGATACTTAATTCTGCCCTTAAACATTCTGAAGCAGCAGTCTCCAAAAATATTTTTGGGAGAATTGATTAATAAATAGGCTCCTTAAGCTTGAATAAAATGTTATTTATCCCTTTAAATTTGATAATTATTTTTAATGTTATATTTACATAATAGTTACATCAGTACTAGAATAAATAATAGTTAATATCTTGTTAAATATTTGCTTCAAGACAAACAGGTAATTTTCTAATGTATATTCACATGGCAACTTTATCTAGAGAGAATGGATGAAACTACTCACTCCCTGTACTCCAATCTAATTTCCCAGTCTCCCAGTTGAATTTATTAGAGACTAGTCATGATGTAGATTTTGGCGTCAATCCGAAATGACCCAATCCATTTATTTTATAGTATTTCTTCATGTTATAATAGCATTCAGCAAAGGAACATATTTCTTCTGGCAGAGTAGACAACCCTCCTGGGTCCTGCCCAACTTCTCCAGTGAAGTATGTGGGGGTTGTAATGACACAACTCACTGTACATTGCATCATCATGGCCCCGTCCACTCATCTTAATGCCATCATTCGCAGCATTGGGCATGGAGACGGCAGCAATGATGTAATTCACGGCGCCACGTCCCTGCTCCTCCTTCATGGACATAACCCCCTCAGAGTACAAATTGAAAAAGTAGGTACAATACGTATGCATATAGGTAGGTTTTGCTTGTCCTATAGAGCACGGCTGTATAGCTTAATGGTCTCCATTTTCTGCAGTTTGTAAGCGATTTGGGAACATAATGATATCAGTCTAATTACTGTACAATACAAACATCTTAATGATAGTCTGTGGCATGGAGAAAACGTACGCTGAAGTATATACAGTCCCTTAGGGGGAAACATCTATTTAGAAGTTGTTTCATTGCCAAACCAGAAAAAATATAAATTGCGTAGGTTTCTTATATTCAAATGTAGCTCGTTCACACGAGAGTTTATATTTGCTCTATTTTTTTTCTACAAAAGAGGCAAAATATTATTATATTATATTTGTTTTAATTCATTGACACAAGAATAAGATGCAATACTGACAAACCAAAGGGGACCAAAATCTGTGTCCTGCTGGAGGAGGTGTCTTGTCTAGTAAATGTCTCTCTTCCCTTCTCAGGTCTCAGTGTCCACCGGGTTCTCACCTAGTGCCAGTACCAATGCCTACACACTCTGTGCAGAGGTTCCCAACATGGTTATCCCGACCACTGGATACTTTGGAATCTCTGCAGCCACATCCGCTTTGGCAGGTAATTTCCCAAAATTTCTATATATTATCAATCTAATGAGTGTGTTTGAATCAGGACCTATAAGTAAAACAGTTTCTCAGTTACAAGACAAACATAAAAAATATTGATTTAATTATGAATCAGAAAGCAAAAGGCACAATCAGGCTCCAAGTCTGGCTTTAGCTTTCTACTTGGTCTGTCAAATGACATGAAGAAAATATATATATATATATATATATATATATATATATATATATATATATATTGTGACACAGTCAGGTTAGGGAGTCCCTCTCCTGGGTAGAGGACTCCTTCCTTACACACACAGCAGCTGGGAAACAGTACGCCAGACTGGATTCGAGTACAAGCTGGTCGGCGCCAGTCTTTATTGTGCAATCTCAGAAATAACATAAAGGAAACAAAACATAACTCCTAGCCCTGTCGGGGCACTAACTTCACAGGTGGTTCCTGCACTACCAGAACCTGGCAGGGCCTAATGCCCTCACCAGCAACAAAGGTACAGCACAACACTCACAGATAGGTTTTTCCAGTGTCTCTGAGCAAACTCCCTGTCTGCTCTCCCAGGTGAGACACTCAGCCCTAAACACACTAGGCTTATATTGGCCACTCTCAGGTGGAAACCCTAACAAGCCTGTTACCAGGCTGCGAGAACCAAAACCTGGAGTGGCCGTGGGTGGAGCCCTCCCTCTCCTCTCACCCACAACCCCCAGGTCCCAAACCGGCTTTTCAAAAAGCCGAGACTCAAGCCTGCTACACTACAGACTTTCTCCTGGGGGTTTAGAACACATAAGACATGAATCTGGGACAAATGTACCTGCCACAGACCACTTTACCAGTGATCCTATCACATATCCCCCCCCTTTGTTTCGACCTGTGGGCCGGAACAACTGAAGCCCCCAAACAATGAACGCGTGACAACGCGTCTGCATTGGCCAGCTGGCTTCCTGGCCTGTGTTCCACTGCAAATTTAAAAGTTTGTAACGCCAAGAACCATCTCGTAATTCTCGCATTACTGTCCTTATTTTCGGACATCCACTTCAAAGGGGCATGGTCAGTGATCAATTTGAACTTTCTTCCAACCAAGTAGTACCTGAGAGCCTCTAATGCCCACTTTATGGCCAACGCCTCCTTCTCCACTGTGGCATAGTTTCTCTCATGTACATTCAACTTTCTACTTAGATAGAAAATAGGGTGTTCCTCACCCTCCTTGTTCTGGGACAGGACCGCTCCTATACCTACTTCTGATGCATCGGTTTGTACTATGAATTCCCTTTCAAAATTAGGAGTCATCAGGACTGGTTGGGAACACAACGCTACTTTCAACTCCTGAAAAGCTTTCTCTGCCTCAGGACTCCATTCTACCATGACTTTTTGTTTGCCTTTGGTCAGGTCAGTCGTTGGGACTGCCACGGTGGCAAAGTTGGGTATAAACCTCCTGTAGTACCCCGTAATTCCCAAGAAGACTCTCACCTGCTTCTTATTCAGAGGCCGTGGCCAGTTTTGTATGGCATCAACCTTATTGAGCTGAGGCTTTATCAGGCCTCTGCCAATGGTGTATCCCAGATATTTTACTTCCTCCATGCCTAGACAACACTTTTTTGGGTTGGCTGTCAAACCTACCTTATAGATGGAGTCCAACACTGCTTGTACTCTGGGTAAGTGAGACTGCCAATCAGGACTATGAATGACCACGTCATCCAGATAAGCAGCCGCATACCGTCTATGGGGCCTTAGAATCCTGTCCATCATTCTTTGGAAGGTAGCAGGTGCCCCATGTAGCCCGAAGGGCAACATCTTGTAATGAAACAAGCCCTCTGGCGCTGAAAAAGCTGTCTTTTGTTTGGCGCTCTCGGTTAACGGTACTTGCCAATACCCTTTGGTTAGGTCAAGAGTGGTTAAATTCCTTGCCATCCCTAGTCTCTCAATCAGTTCATCCACTCTTGGCATCGGGTAGGCATCGAATTTTGAAACACTGTTCAACTTTCGGAAGTCATTGCAGAAACGCACACTCCCGTCGGGCTTTGGAATCAACACAATGGGACTTGACCATTCACTATGTGATTCTTCAATAACCCCTAACTCTAGCATATTTTTAATTTCTTTCGACACCGATTCTCTTTGTGCTTCTGGTAACCTATAGGGCTTTAGATTAACTTTGACCCCTGGGTCAGTGATTATGTCATGTTTAATGACCGAGGTTTTCCCAGGTACGTCAGAGAACAGCACCCTATTTCTGATCAGAAACTCCTTGACCTCTTGTTGTTGAATTGCCGACAGGGTTTTTGCCACTTTCACTTCGGGAACTAAGGGCCCTGGATTTACTGGAGGGGCTCGGACGGCCGACAGTACCGTTCTATCTTTCCAGGGCTTTAACAGATTTATATGGTATATCTGTTCCGGCTTTCTTTTCCCCGGCTGGTAAACTTTGTAATTGACCTGTCCCACTCTTTCTAAGATTTCAGAGGGCCCTTGCCATTTAGCCAAAAGTTTATTTTCCACAGTGGGAACCAACACTAACACTCTGTCCCCAGGAGCAAAGCTGCGTAACCGGGCATTGCGGTTGTATACTCTCTGCTGTGGAGCCTGTTCCAGGTGCTCTCTCACTATTGGCACTACCGCAGCAATTCTCTCCTGCATTTGAGAAACATACTCAATCACCGTTTTGTAAGGACTAGACTGCCCCTCCCATGTCTCTTTGGCAATGTCTAGTAACCCCCTTGGGTGTCTCCCATACAACAAGTCGAAGGGTGAAAACCCGGTGGAGGACTGGGGAACTTCTCTTATGGCCAACAATAAATACGGCAATAAGTAATCCCAATCCCTACCATCCTTGTCGACCACTTTCCTAAGCATGTGTTTTAACGTCTTGTTAAACCTTTCAACCAGCCCATCGGTTTGGGGGTGATAAACCGAAGTTCTTAACTGTTCAATTTTGAACAGGCGGCATAACTCTTTCATGACTTTTGACATAAACGGTGTACCCTGGTCAGTTAGTATCTCCTTGGGTATACCCAGCCTGCTAAAGACATGAACTAGCTCTCTAGCAATGGTCTTGGTTGACGTATTGCGCAACGGGATCGCTTCCGGGTACCTGGTAGCGTAATCAATGATGACCAGAATATACTGGTGTCCCCTGGCCGACTTCATTAAGGGTCCAACCAAATCCATCACTATTCTTTCAAACGGCACCTCTATAATAGGCAATGGAACTAGTGGACCCTTAAAATGTGGCCTGGGAGCATGATACTGACACTCAGGGCAGGATGCGCAAAAGTCAGACACCTCTTTATGAAGCCCGGGCCAGAAAAACCTCTGCATTATTCGCTCAGTGGTTTTCTCTACCCCTAGATGGCCTGCCATTATATGACCATGGGCCAGATCCAACACTGTTCTTCTGTAGGCTTTGGGAACTATTAGTTGTTCCACAATATCTTCCCCCTTCTTAGTCACCTGATATAACAAATCCTGACACATTGCCATGTGGGGATAGGACAAAGGACTATCAGGGTCTACGGGTCATTCAACTGCTCCACGGCAAAGACCTCTCCTCTGACCTCTAAATCAGGCAGACGATCACCTGGCCCAACAACACTTCCCACCTCAATGGGAGGCACATCAGTTGGCGGGCCACCGTCACGCTCCGCATTCTCTAGTTCGCCAATCATAGTAGAAAAAGGGAATAACTCTGACTCAGAAGAAACTCCCTCCTCCACTACATCGACAACCTTCTCAAATGGATCGGGGTTGTTCACTTCTCTAACAAAACGGTTTTCCCACAACTTCCAGAAGTGAGCAAAGTCTCTCCCTAATATTGCATCATACATCAGACCATGCACCAAACTCACAGAAACTATAGCAGAGCCACTTGGTGTCTCGATGTTCACCTCGGAAGTAACATAATATCGAGTATCCCCATGTATGCAGGTCACACCAACAGTTTTCCCCTTACGCCTCAAGGGGTTCACCAGCTCAGCTTTTATAAGTGTCACCAAGCTACCAGAGTCTAACAGTGCCTCTACTCGGTTGCCATCTACAGTGAGTACACACATGTGCTTATCAGTCTCAGCCTGCCGGTCAGCCGTACAGGCTGTCTGTGCAAAGAAAGACCCCCCTGCGGTAGACATGAGCAGTATCACATTGCATAGGTTCAGTTGTAAGTGCACAATTAGCGGCAATATGGGCGAAGCTACCACATCGGAAACATTGAGTCATATTAATGTCTAGTCGTTTACGGGGCAAGAACCTTCCTGGCCTGGCAGGCCTGTCTCCAGGTTCTACACCCTCAGTCTTAGGTACATTCCACCGCCCAGCACCCTTCTCCCCTGGAACAGTCTTACCAGTGTCTGTGGGAGTTCACCGGTGCGCCATCGGGGCTCGGTGGGGCATACTCATCAGCTCCTCAGCCGCCACGTACCTCTCCACCAGCTCGACCAACTGGTCCGCGGACTTAGGGACTGCATGGCTCACCCACTTGCGCAGAGTCGCAGGTAACGATCGCAGGTACCGCTCCATCACGACCCTTTCCACGATCTGTGGTCCCATCAGCGTCTCAGGCTGTAGCCATTTTGAGGACAGATGGACGAGGTCATGCATCTGTGAACGTGGAGGCTTGTCCATATGGAACTCCCAGTGGTGGACCCGTTGGGCACGAACAAAGGAGGTGACTCCCAAGCGAGTTAGGATCTCCTGTTTTAGTTTTTTATAGTCCTTGGCATCAGCCAGGCATAATTCGAAATGTGCTTTTTGTGGCTCCCCAGACAAAAAAGGTGCCACCAGACTTGTCCACTGCTCCTTGGGCCAACTCTCCCTTTCGGCCGTTCATTCAAATGCGGCGAGATAGGCCTCCACATTATCGCCCGAAGTCATCTTTTGGAGGAAGTGACTGGCTCGTACGGAGTGAGTGGTGGTGGGAGGACCAGTATTAACATCTCTGGGCCGGGCGACCAGGTGCTGTACCACCTCTTTTATGGCCTGGCTGTTTTCCGCTAAGGCCTGGCGGTTTTCCGCCAAGGCCTGGCGGGTTTCCTCGATGGCGACCTGTTGTTGCCTGGCGGATTCCTGCTGAAGTTTGTTAGTCTCCTGCTGAGCCCTGGTAGCTTCCTGCTGAGCTGCTGTAGCTTGGAGCAAGGCCTTAATAATTTCCTCCATTTTGTCCTGGGGTGTAGATCGGAAGCTGAACCTTGCCTCTCTGAGCATTGGATGATGCCTCCTCTATGGGACTCCAAGGACACAGTGTTATTTCCACACTCACAAATTGGGTGTCTGTCCCTTTAATTTTTAAATGGAAAGTTTTCCTCTCGCTGCAACTTCAGTGTGTGTGGATGCCCGCATTCTTCACCATATTGTGACACAGTCAGGTTAAAGGGTCCCTCTCCTGGGTAGAGGACTCCTTCCTTACACATACAGCAGCTGGGAAACAGTACGCCAGACTGGATTCGAGTACAAGTTGGTCGGCGCCAGTCTTTATTGTGCAATCTCAGAAATAACATAAAGGAAACAAAACATAACTCCTAGCCCTGTCAGGGCACTAACTTCACAGGTGGTTCCCGCACTACCAGAACCTGGCAGGGCCTAATGCCCTCACCAGCAACAAAGGTACAGCACAACACTCACAGATAGGTTTTTCCAGTGTCTCTGAGCAAACTCCCTGTCTGCTCTCCCAGGTGAGACACTCAGCCCTAAACACACTAGGCTTATATTGGCCACTCTCAGGTGGAAACCCTAACAAGCCTGTTACCAGGCTGTGAGAACCAAAACCTGGAGTGGCCGTGGGTGGAGCCCTCCCTCTCCTCTCACCCACAACCCCCAGGTCCCAAACCGGCTTTTCAAAAAGCAGAGACTCAAGCCTGCTACACTACAGACTTTCTCCTGGGGGTTTAGAACACATAAGACATGAATCTGGGACAAATGTACCTGCCACAGACCACTTTACCAGTGATCCTATCACAATATATATATATATATATATATATATATATAGAACAAGGGTACTGTTAATAGCGCTACACCAAGAATTATCTGTGTTTAAGTCCTTTAAAATGAATTCTTCCAAAAATACACTCCCCGTGTGACAGGTGGCTGCCAATTTTCTCCTGAGAGACTGTTGTTGTATCGTCTCAAATAGTAGTTGAGTATTTAAAAAAGGAGGTGAGAAAAGGCGCTCTCTGGTGTAGTATTTTAGAAATATTTGAATTTTCAAGATAAGTATTTCAAGTACCTTCATCAATTAAAAAACAGGCACATCAGGGGTCTTAGTGTGGAACCTCCTCACACCTCCTCTCGCCCTGCCTGGATGCAGCAGCGGCAGCTCGAGAGGAGGTGTGAGGAGGTTCCACCATTGAATGTACGGGGAGGAGCGGAACCAAAGTGATTGTTTCAGAATTCTGAGGGCACACTTGATAAAGTTATCTGTCGATTCTGGGATTCTTTTTGAGAACGAGCACACGCTGGCTCCACACTAAGACCCCTGATGTGCCTGTTTTTTAATTGATGAAGGTACTTGAAATACTTAACTTGAAAATTCTAATATTTCTAAAATACTACACCAGAGAGCGCCTTTTCTCACCTCCTTTTATATATATATATATATATATATATATAAAATCCACCAACTTAGTCCGGCACTCCTTACAACCAATGTTATTTAGTGAAACGCTGCGGTGCACTCTTTAGGATAACCACTCATCCAAATAAGGAAAGCAAAATAAAGAGGGATACATACAGCCCCTCGTCCTGTATGTATCCCTGAGGACGAGGGGCTGTCTCTCGAAACGTTGGATTAAAGGTTTCATTTTTCGCAATTGAACAGTCTGCAGAGTGCCACTTTATTTTGCTTTTCTATATATATATATATATATATATATATATATTGACGATATTAAAATTGAACCTCTATACACCCCTGCCTATACCTTCTAAAATCCTTCCTATAAAACTCTAAGAATAATGCTAATTTGTGTACGCAATCATACAGTAAATAGAGACTCCAGACTTAGAACATGTGGTTCCAAAGCACAAAGTATTATTCAAGTAAAAGTACAGTCAGTTACACGCTATTGATCCAGACACAATTAGACGCAAAGGAAATATACAGACCCAAGCACAGTATACATACGCAGAGCTTCCGGACCCGGTGATAGGTCTCAGCAAGAGACCCCTCGTCATTCAACATTCAGCAAGAAGACACGAACCCAGCGTTTGAGCACACATTTTTATACCCCCCAGAATAGAATGGACAATAGAGGAGTTTGTTGCTGATGTCATTGGTTCCAGGGGAGAAGCATCTGTTACAGAGCTTTTAACAGGCTGGTTGAAATAGACTCTCCCTGCCTCTAACAGCTGAGGGTCTTCCCTTCTCACCCCCACTGCTGCATCCTAACAGTTGTTTCTAAAATATACATTTTGTTGCTTGTAGTCTCTGCGGTCCATAAGTTGCGAATGCATGATGCGATCTCCACACCGATAGTACCGGAATTCTGTTGAAAGAGTACGCATCAGTACGAACCCAAACACTGCTTTCTTATCATGTACAGAACCTAAGTTATCAAATATCTTTATTTCACAGCATTTAAACTAACTGAACCAACTTAAATCATATACTTTAAAACTTACTAAACCTTATGTGTGAATATGTAATGTATGAGTATTCGGGGTTTGATATAAGGATGCTAGCTAACTTGGGGCAGATGCGTGCGCATAAAGCTAATTATACAGCGGTTTCATACAAAGTCCTATGCATTCGCTAATATGCGACTAGTTAACAGCGCAATTGAGCGTATTAATGTGTGTATGAGAAATGATGAAAGATGCAATCGCATGTTGCTAATAGTAATATCGCCACATGTACTAAAGGGTAAGTTTATCTAAAATGGCGCTTAGGCGGCCATTCGCAAAATGGCATCTTGCGATCTCATTTCCAAAATGGAGTCTTGCGGCCAGTCACAAGATGGCATCGCTGCGATTTAATTTTAAACTGATCTGGTCTCAGCCAATTATCCAGCTTCGACAGTCCACCCTTTGATAGCAAACAACCTGCTATCACAATCTGTTGTTGGAACTTAGGCTTACATTTACATATTATTTTGTGTTATTATGGGATGGCACAAGGTGGTTCTTACTCCATCAATAATGTGTCTCTGAGTGGGGACATAAAACTACTATTATACGCACACCGCGGATCTTGGAAGATCATGTGAAAGGTGTGGGGATGCACCAGTCTTATAAAAGCAGTCTTGAAGGGGAATTGAGACTTGACATTACCTGAGGTGTTTTAAAAATAGCATTTCAATAATATTTTCTATGCATGTCTAAATATAATACATTAAATGATGGTACTTCCTAGCTCAGGGTTGTAATGCAGTTCTGTATTTACCTTGGTATTCATACTGGCTACCATCATCATTACATTCTTTCATTTCACTCTATTTTTACATTTTCCACACTTCAACACAATAGGAACACATCGGATGCATATGCCAATTATTATGATGACAATTAGTATAAGGATCAAGAATTTGCCTATGCTGGCGATCACTTCCTGGGCCCATTCTCCTAGACCTGAGAACCATTTCACTGGGTTCAGCCATGACACCCATCCTTCTATCTTTTCCCCTACTTCAGCCACTGAAGCGTTATGGTTCTTACGAAATTCCCACTTTAGCTGCAGAATCTCATCCATCTTCCAGTCTATCACCTCCTTAGGGTCGCTGGTATCATTGGTGAAATAAGTGCAACATTTTACTCGAAATTGGGTGGCTAACGCAATACCCTCCAGTAACAGCAGTTAAATAATTCAACACTAGCCTGTGTTGCACCAGTTCTTTCTTGTATGCTTGCAATTCTCTCCCTGTGTACCTGAATGTGTCATCGTACATCTCGGTGATATTATCTATCAATTTAGCAAGTTCCTGAATGTATCTAAAATTTAATGTACCCCAAGCAATTCTGGTGGGATCCAGTGCCACTAAAACTTGAAAGCCAGTTGTCTCACTAATTAACTGAGCGGCTTTATGCATATCACCAGGTATCATATTTCTCTTGCCTCTGTGTTCATATTGCGTGTGAAGATATGGTGATGGTGTGTTTTTATGTATACCAAGCATTTCAACATGTGTGAAGGTCATAACTTCTGGGACTACTCTTCCCAGGTAACACAAACCTTCGGAACTCGGGGAGAGCCACTTATACGCCTTTCTTCCACATATAAAATATACATTATCGGGAAGAACATAAGGAATGCTATGCATCATTATCATTAAACACATTTCCCTTGCAAACAATCCTATCTCAGGCTCTTCCATCTGATATATGCAAGTTTCTGGTTGTATTATTTTAGCACAATAACCATCTGGTACCTTACCAATAATTTCTTTGGTGGAACTCAATGTATACCGGTACCTAAAATGTTTCCCACTTGATGTAATTGAGCGTAACAGATCATGGTTTATGGACTCATTATCAGCTCTTTGTGAGAAGGTCATCGTCTGATTATTCCCCGTCACTTCCCAACCTCCGGGTTTATTGGGGTTGGTTATGTTTAAACACAAAGTGATCTATCTACTTGAAATTAATAGAGTTTGAAATGAGGTGGTTTGGATGAGAGAAATTTTCCATCCAAGGTTTTCCCTTTTTGCAATTCTAAAATTTCCGTGGTATTCAGCGGAAATGGCACCAACCCTATGTTATGCTGTCCCTGTGGCCCATGTGAACACACCCAGCAATCAGTTTGATTTAACACTTTGCCTACCATGCTATGATAATCCTCTAGAGGATACCCACCCCAGTACGAATTATATTTAGGTTGGCACCATTGGAAACAGTTCTCATCAACTAGGGACCCACAAAGCTCACAAATACAGGAATCTTCAGACGATAAACCTCCACACCTTCCCCGAGTATCTGGAATGACAGCTCTCTTAACAATAACAGTACTAAGATTGGTCAGACACTCCCCTGATTGGCATTGCACTCCTCCTGTCTCCACTCCATCAGCACTGCCATCAGCTCCCGTTTCCTCAATCGGTCCCCCATCACGGACACTTGATATCCCCGAACTGACCAGGATGGTGAACCCTCTAAAAGAGAATATGAAAATGAACACAGCAAGCCCGTCCATTTTAACAACAAGCCCTGCAAAATTTCTCTCAGTTCAAGTATCTCACTACAACCTTTTCAATCCTCCCGGAACAAGCTCGCGAGCGACAGGTCCACACTATCAGCCTTGTCTCCGACTTGTTTCTCCACCGGTTGCTTGACCTTTTTGCAGTGAGTGGAATGGACCCAGGTATCTCTCTCGGCCACCTTCAAAGATGTAGTACTCGTCAGCAACACCTGGTATGGACCTTCCCACCGATCAGTCAAACAACCTGAACGCAAGAAATTTCTGATCATAACATATTCTCCTGGTTCAACATCATAACAGTTAGTTTCAGGCATATCATTAGACAACAATTTCAGTTTCTGCTGCTGTTGCTTTAACTGCTTACTCATTGATATAAGATACTTTACAGTTATCTCGTTGTTACCCTTCAAGTATTCCTGAGGGCTTATAATCAAATGAGGTTGTCTACCGAACAGTATTTCAAATGGGGACAGATTTAGAGGGGGTCTAGGAGTGGTCCTTATTCTATGTAAGACCAAAGGTAACGCTTCTGGCCATCCTAGTCCAGTCTCTGCCATAATTTTACTTAATTTATTTTTAGTAGTCCCGTTCATCCTCTCTACCTTGGCACTGGCTTGCGGTCAGTAGGGGGTATGAATTCGGCTATTAATACCCATCAGCTTACACATATTTTGGAACACATCACCTGTGAAATGAGTACCCTTGTCACTCTCGATGATTTTAGGGATACCGTACCTGCATACAAATTCCTGGACTATTTTCTTGTCAGTAAACGCAGCAGTATTAGTGGCCGCAGGGTAGGCCTCAACCCAGTTAGAAAATACATCGGTGCACACTAATACATACTTAAGGTTCCTGCAGGGTGGTAATTGGATGAAATCAGTTTGTATCACCTGGAAAGGTCCATCAGTCGGTGGAATGTGGGACGGTTTGGTAGAGATCGCTTTCCCTATGTTCTTCCTTAAGCAGGTCAGACAGGACATTGCTATCTTTTCTGCTTGTGAAGAAAATCCTGGTGCACACCAGTATGCCCTCACCAACTTGCACATACCTTGTTTTCCTAGATGAGTCAGACCGTGTGCTGCCTCAGCCAGGCTGGGGTAATATGCCTTGGGGGCAACTGGTTTACCTTGTCCGTCCCTCCAGAGCCCGGAGGACTCTTGCCCACATCCCTTGGACTTCCACATGGATTTTTCCTGAATTGAACACAAATTTTGCATCTCAATTAATTTCAGCATGTCAATTGTTTGGAAAGACATAAGTTTTTCAGTTGGGGAAAACATTTTCAACCCTGCTGCCCATTTTGCAGCTTCATCTGCCCTGTTGTTGCCCAGTGACACCGGGTCATCCTCCCATGTATGGGCTTTACACTTAATTACTGCCACTGTTTTGGGCAGTTGGATTGCTTCTAAAAGGTGTTTTATGTGTCGGGAGTGTGCAACTGGTGTGCCTGCTGCTGTCATAAAATTTCTCAGACGCCATAGAGCCCCAAAATCATGCACCACCCCAACCGCATACCTTGAGTCAGTGTAAATGTTAGCAGATTTGCCTGCTGCCAGTTCACATGCTCTAGTTAGTGCTACTAACTCTGACACCTGGGCTGAGTGAGGAGGACCAAGAGGTTTAGCTTCTATGATGTCTGTGTCATCTACAACAGCATAACTTGTACATAATTCACCTGTGTCTGTTTGTCTATGACAACTCCCATCCGTATAAAAAGTCACATCCACATTCTCTAAAGGTGTGTCATGTATGTCAGGTCTAGCAGTAAAGGTCTGATTCAGATATGCCATACAATCGTGCTTATCATTATGTCCGCTGAACTCACCTCCCGCCAGCAACTCGTCTCCCTCCACCCTTTGTACATCATGTTGTACATATGGTAGATACGTTGCTGGATTCAGCGTGCTGCAACGTTTAACAGTGATATTTGCGGGTGCAATTAGGGCTAATTCCCATTTGGTAAACCTAGCTGAAGAGACATGTCTGGTTTGAGCTGAGTTCAACAGAGCAGATACAGCATGGGGAGTGTAGACAATCATATCATGGCACAATACTATGTCCTCACTTTTACTCACCAATAAAGCGGTAGCTGTTACACTTCTCAAACAAGTGGGGAGTGATCTTGCTACCGTGTCCAATTGGGCACTGTAGTATGCTACGGGCCTACTGGCATCACCATGTTTTTGTGTAAGGACACCTGCAGCACAACCATCGGCTTCCGTACAATACAAATCAAAAGGTTTTTCATAATCGGGTATTCCCAATGCAGGAGCTTTTGTCAGGCTATCCTTAAGATTAAGGAAAGCCTGCTCTGATTCCTCTGTGTGTATGACATGATCAGGCTTTGAGGAAGAGACTAGTTCCTGTAAAGGCAAGGCCAGAATAGAAAAACCTGGGATCCACATTCGGCAATATCCACACATTCCCAAGAAGGTACGAATTTGCTGTTGATTCTGCAGCAGTGTCATGTTCTGTATGGCCTGGATTCTATCATTTGTGTGATGTCTTAACCCCTGGGTTAGGCAGTGTCCCAAATATTTTACTCTGGATTGGCACGGTTGTAGCTTGTCCTTAGCCACCTGGTGTCCTGTATGCGAGAGATGAAGTAACAAAAGTTTAGTATAATTCAAACATGACATGAACAAGTCAGAACTGTCACGACCCTGTCTAGTTGTCACCTTTTTGCCTTGGGACTTACCCCTGTCAGCTCCCGCATGGATCTGTGTGTGTAATTTGCCTGGAGGATTTGCTCTGATTATTGCACCTGGCCTCTCCTCTGTCTGTGAGCACTGCTAGCCCTGACTGGAATCACAGGTGTGGTTCTGATTCTCAGAGCTGCAGAGATGAATACTCCCTCTGCATGTTGTGCCTTCCACCACTCAGAATGCTACTACCAGACCACCTGTCCGTATCCACCAATTGCTGCCAGACCCATGGTATATATATCCTCTCCTGATAGCATTCTGGGCCTGAACATCTCGTCTTCCCGTGGTGTATGGTTCATGCATTCAAGTCTGTCCCTGTAACCTGCTACAGCAATCCCTGGCGCTATCCAGAAAACCTGTTTGAGCTGTACCTGGCAATCCAGTAAATCTGCTGGCAGCAACCCCCGGTGCTTCCAGAAAACCTGTTACAGCCAAGCCTGGCAATCCAGTAAGCCTGCTGACAGCAACCTCTGGTGCATCCCGAAAACCTGCTACAGTAATACCTGGCATCCAGACGTCCTGTTACAGCAATACCTGGCCTGTGCTCTGCTGCTAGTCCTACTCCTGGTTGGTCCCTGGCACTCTGTAAACCTGCATCGTGTTACCCTGCCTTGCTTCCTGCTGTGGATCAACTCCTGCCCCTGTTACCTACCTATTCCCTCCCTGAGCCTGCAAATTCCCAAACCTACCCATTCCTTCCTGAAACCTGTTATTTCCAATTATCCTGTCCAGCCTGCAAATTCCCAAACCTACCCAATCCTTCCTGAAACCTGTTATTTCCAATTATCCTGTCCAGCCTGCACCTGAGTTCTAGCCTTTGTCATAGTAATTCCAGATTACCCTGTTTAGCCCTCGTCTCAGCATTACCTGACTTCCCTTCAGCCATTGTCACATTCCAGTTCTGAGTCAAGTTCCAAGCTCATCAGTTCAGTCCACGGTGTTCCAGTCCAGAGTCAAGTTCCAAGCTCATCAGTTCAGTCCACGTTGCTCCAGTCCAGAGTCAAGTTCCAAGCTCATCAGTTCAGTCCACGTTGTTCCAGTCCAGAGTCAAGTTCTTAGTTCATCAGTTCAATTCAACAAGTCTTCCTGCCGGTCCCAGTCCAGTCCCTCCAGTTCCTGTCATTTATCATCAAAGGCAGTTTTCACTGCTACCCAAGTCTTGTAAATAGAGCTATTTACATTATCTGTGATTCCAGTCATGCCGGCCTCCGTTGAAACCCGATCACCACCTGAGACAGGTAACTCGCAGACACCAATCATGACAAGAACATAGCAATAAATCATCCACATATTGAATTAGAACAGATCCATTGGCAGGTTGAGAAGATTGTAAACAGTCCTGCAATGCCTGGGAGAAGATACTGGGGCTGTCTATGAAACCTTGGGGTATTCGTGTCCATGTATATTGCACACCTCTGTATGTGAATGCGAATAGGTACTGACAGTCAGGGTGGAGAGGCACAGAGAAGAAAGCAGAACAGAGGTCAATGACAGTGAAATGGGTTGCATTTGGTGGGATCTGCATCAGGATGACAGCTGGATTTGGCACTACAGGGAATTGGCTCTCTACTACCTTATTAACACCTCTAAGGTCTTGCACCAGCCTATAACCCCTCCCACCACTCTTCTTTACTGGAAAGATGGGACTGTTGGCTACACTAGCTGTACGAACTAAAATTCCCTGTTGCAATAATCGCTCAATTATTGGAAATACCCCTAATTGTACCTCCTGTTTTAGTGGGTACTGGGGAATTTTTGGAGCTTGCCTACCGCTTTTTAAGTTTACCATTACAGGGCTTACATTTGCCATTAATACAGTGTCCTGTCCATCCTTAGTCCAAAGGTAATTTGGAATTTGGGACAACATTTCATCTACTTGTGATGGATTTTCTTTTAAAACTGTAGAGTGATACATTATCCTTTGAGGAGTGTCTAACATATCCCACACCTCGTATACCATTCTCTCTGGGATATCTAAATATACACCATCAGGGGTGCAATATATAACACATCCCATTTTACATAACAAGTCTCTTCCCAGTAGGTTAGTAGGAGTCGCAGCAGCCAGAAGGAAAGAATGTCTGGTATGCAACAGCTCAATAGTAACCTCTGTGGACTTTGTTAAAGGATAACGTTCCACTTTACCTGTTACACCCATTGTTGGTACTGTCTCGTTGGTCACCTGTAAATTAATGGGAGATTTCATCACTGACCTGGTCGCCCCTGTGTCTACAAGAAAAGGATATTCAGTACCAGCTACATCAACCATCATGACCGGTTCTTCCCTAGTACTTCCTGTTAACCTGACTATCTGTAGACTACAGGTATGACCTGACCCCTAGCGTTGGCTACCATTCTCCAATAAAGCATTTACGGCCACAATTGTAGCTGGTGCCTGTTGAACATTTGCTGGTCATTGTGCATATCGCTTATGGGGATATCCAGATCTCCCCTGATTTGGGATTCCTGCTCTTTTTACTGTACAATTTCTACTTAAGTGTCCTGTTTGTTTACAATTGAAACATGTCCGTGATTCAGGTGACAACATGTGTTGTGGTGAAGTTTGAGCAGAGGGTAAAGGTGGTGGATATGGGTAAGGATAGGGAGGGTAAGGGTATTGAGGGGGATATGAGTATGGGACCTGTGGTTGTATTGGGTTAGTGGAGTAGAGCTGTGTTTGTTGTTGTGTGAGGTTAGTGAGGGCAGTTGTAAGTGTGTGTGCAGGTGCGAGTGTTTCTGTCGACTGTGATGTTACCGTCATTCCTTCCAGAGCTTGTATACTGACAGCCATTAGTTTTTCGCTCTGGATCTCCCTCTTTTTTGAGATGTTTTTGTCATGTTCTATGGCAGACTCTATGAGGTTATCTATTGTAAGTCCCCTCCAGCCAGGCTGTGAGGTCTGAACCCGAGTCTTTAAATTCTCTTTCAGACCGTCCATTAGTACCGTGACTATCATTCCCCTGTGGTGAGTGCTATCTTTAATATCTTCTATCCCAGTGTACTGGGTGATAGCCTGCAGAGCCCTGTCGCAATAGTCTTCTGCAGTTTCACTCTCCTTTTGTTTGATAGTGAAAATTTTGTTCCAGTTAACTACTACTGGAAAATATATACCCAATTGAGTCACAATGCGGGAAATGTCACCTTTGTTTACTTGGTATGTTAAGGGAACGTCACCATCCAATACACAATCCGTGATAAATTTTGTCACGTCGGTATTGCGTGGCAGACAGGCCCTTAACACCACACGCCAATCTTTATTAGTTGGCTCATGAGAACTACCCAAATTCCTCAAAAATCTTTGACATTTGGCTAGTTCCCTTTTGGGATCGGGGAAATCATTTATGATGGAATTTAGTTCCGCTCTTGTCCAAGGACAATGCATTACTACTTCCCTCGTGGGCACTACACCGTTCGCATCTGCATTTCCGTTCGGAACAGTTATCGTCTGAATGGGATGCAGACCGGTAGCGTTGCAACCTCTGACCTGGTTACCTGACTGGGGGTTTAATCTGCTGCTGCTACGTATGGTATTAACAACTTCCTCTATGGGTGCAGAGTGAGTTAACACTTCCATTGCTGTTACCGATGGAGATGGAGGCACCACTCGTGATTGTGGTGATGCAGCATCCATCATCTGCGCAGCATGGGAAATGGCAGACATTACAATAGGCTCATCATCTACATCATAAACATTTTATTTATGGTTACCTAAGAGTGGGTACAAATCACTTGCTAAATTTTTATGGGTATTTTTGGTAACTGTACTTGCACCTCCATCCACATAAGGTGGGGGAGGTGAGCGTGAACTGCTGGCAATACTCTCCACAACACTACCTTGCTGCACATGCGCTCCAATTTGTGGCTCGCCCGTATTGCAATTTAGCGTCGCGGATGTATTTTCTTCCAATGCGCTCGCAACGCTAGTTTGCGTCGCTTGCACATTTTTAAGCCACGCATCCCCCTCATGCTGCCACAATTTTTAACAATCAAAATATTTGACATTTTTCTCCCAGGAGCGCATCAGACTGATGTGATCCCGGACGTTATCTAATACATCCTTTTCAAAACTACCAATTCTGGGAAACGGTCTAACACTCTTCATCGTCATTTTAAACCATACATCACAATACTTTATTGCATAAGTACCGTACTTAGTATGCGTAATACGACGGGCCAATCCGATCGGCGCATCCATTAGCAGCACATCATTGTCTAACATTTCCACTGTTTGCATGGCTCCCATTCTGAGACAAAATCCTATGCTTTTCAATACAGATTTAAACTGGTGAAAGACCATCAAGATACTTTCACTTACCTGTGGACGATTTAAATCGGCGGCGCCCACACACCTGGATAAGATTTGAAAAAGGCAACTTCCACACCCGGATAAGATTTAGTAAGGCAACTTCCACACCTATAGGAGTTTATATGTCGGCCGCTCCTACGCACCTCTCTACAACAAAGACAACATGTACACCTGCTACTGTGTATAGAACGGTAAAGCTACTTACCGAGCGGCTAGACTAACCCTTGCACCTAGCCCTTAAGGATCACACGATATCCTTAACTTTATCCAACAAATATTCACTGTTACACACTTTTTTCCTGCACAGAAAAATGCACGTTAACCCAGATATTGATAACAATTGAAAAAGGTAAACCTCGACGGCTTTGTTTAAACACGTGGCAGCAGAACCGGAAGTGCATATACGCTATTGTGTGACCAGCCGCATACACAATAATAGGTCCAGCAGGGGTGACGTGCAAGGTCACTGAACCGCACGGGAAGGAGCCCCCTAAAAGGGTCCACCTACCTCCCCAGTCTCATCACCACTCATCACTGAACCCCACCCACCTGCCCGGGATCTTAACAGAGCAGCATTGTGACTACTCAATAAAAGATTTTGCCCAAAATTACTGTGTCTCGCTGGCCTCATTTTGATCCTATTCCATTCCCCTTTTCACATTACTCCAAACTACACTCCATACCCAATCACACCCTCCTCACTCCCAAAACATCACCACCACCAGAAGAAACATTCTAATTAACACCACTCACAAACACACACAAGTCATCACCATTACTAGCAGGAAGAGCGCACCTTACCCCCCCTACCCCATACACTATAATGCGACTACCACACAACCGTATAATGACTTTTAACTGCGTACGCAAAAAAATGCATTTTAGCCGCGTACTCAATACTGCGGCACCCCTCTAAACGTTAGGTTCTATCAACATAGGAAAACAAACTTTTTCCTTTCTTGTCCCTAGATTCTAGTCAGCTTCCTTGGCTCACATGAAAACAGATAGCGATCTTTCAGCACAAAGCGGTTACAGGAAAACCCTGTATGTGGCCACTCCACTCTTTGCTGAGATATCGCTAGACGTATGTGCCGTGTGAGTAGGTAAGTGACTTCACTCGATGAGCCCCCATCTGACGATATTAAAATTAAACCTTTATATACCCCTGCCTATACATTCTAAAATCCTTCCTATAAACCTCTAAGAATAACGCTAATTTGTGTACGCAATCATACAGTAAATAGAGACTCCAGACTTAGAACATGTGGTTCCAAAGCACAAAGTATTATTCAAGTAAAAGTACAGTCAGTTACACGCTATTGATCCAGACACAATTAGATGCAAAGGAAATATACAGACTCAAGCACAGTATACATACGCAGAGCTTCCGGACCTGGTGATAGGTATCAGCAAGAGACCCCTTGTCATTCAACATTCAGCAAGAAGACAAGAACCCAGTGTTTGAGCACACATTTTATACCCCCCCAGAATAGAACGGACAATAGAGGAGTTTGTTGCTGATGTCATTGGTTCCCAGGGGAGAAGCATCTGTTACAGAGCTTTTAACAGGCTGGTTCAAATAGACTCTCCCTGCCTCTAACAGCTGGGGGTCTTCCCTTCCGACCCCCATTGCTGCATCCTAACAGTTGTTTCTAAAATATACATTTTGTTGCTTGTAGTCTCTGCGGTCCATAAGTTGCGAATGCATGATGCGGTCTCCACACCGATAGTACCGGAATTCTGTTGAAAGAGTACGCATCAGTACGAACCCAAACACTGCTTTCTTATCATGTACAGAACCTAAGTTATCAAATATCTTTATTTCACAGCATTTAAACTAACTGAACCAACTTAAATCATATACTTTAAAACTTACTAAACCTTATGTGTGAATATGTAATGTATGAGTATTCGGGGTTTGATATAAGGACGCTAGCTAACTTGGGGCAGATGCGTGCGCATAAAGCTAATTATACAGCGGTTTTATACAAAGTCCTATGCATTCGCTAATATGCGACTAGTTAACAGCGCAATTGAGCGTATTAATGTGTGTATGAGAAATGATGAAAGATGCAATCGCATGCTGCTAATAGTAATATCGCCACATGTACTAAAGGGTAAGTTTATCTAAAATGGCGCTTAGGCGGCCATTCGCAAAATGGCGTCTTGCGATCTCATTTCCAAAATGGAGTCTTGTGGTCAGTCGCAAGATGGCGTCGCTGTGATTTAATTTTAAACTGATCTGGTCTCAGCCAATTATCCAGCTTCGACAGTATATATATATATATATATATATATATATATGTACATACACACACTGTAAATAATATGGCATTTCAGCCACAATATATAAAGTTTAAAGTCTGACCGATTATATCAGTCCTCCCTTCCCACATAACAAATGGCACATCCCGTAGTTCTTTTCTAAAGTGAGGCTGAAATAGAACAAAAAAGTTAAGTATCACCTTCAAGAATGTCCGTCCTGAACCTTAACATGGCCAAGAAGGAACATATTGTTTTTCCCCTTTGCAGATTCCCTCCAACCATAGATGTATTTATAATGGGTGCAGGGTGTGCGCTGCACCTAGGTCCGGGGGGGGGGGGCTGCACCGTACACCCTGCACCCATAGTATACTTTCCTTGTGCCGGCAAGTGAAAGCAAAGACACTGACACTGAGCCAGAGCCTTTCCTCTCTTGTGCACATGCACCATCTTCCCTACCATGTATCTTTCCCATTAAAGGTATTCAGTATGCGGCCCTCCAGCAGCTATGGAACTGCACACTCAGTATTCCCTTTCACAGTTTTGCTCTTAGGGCATGCTAAACCTGTGGCAAGGCATGCTGAAGTGTGTAGTTCCCCTGATGTATGGTCTAAGGCATGACCCCCCTCCCTCTTGTTCTTCCTTAACACACTCCATGTGACCAATGCTCCACTCTCTTGTCTCCTCCTTTCAGCGACTTTGCTCACCCATATACATAGGGGACAGGATAAGTGGCAGATTTTACCTAGGGGCCGCAGCCCCCCCCCCTTCCCGCCCCCATTAAGATCCCTCACCTCAGTGAGCCAGTTGCAGTCTGGCTACACCGTGACTGCCAGTTGCTTCCCATTGGAAGCACTACCTGCCAGTCACACACAGCACAGGCAGCCCCAGTGGGAGGTGTTTTCTCCCACTGGGACTGCCAGCTTGGGCTGCGATTAGCAGAGAGCAGCTTCCAGTGGAAGCTGCTGCTCTGCCTTTCGGGCAGCCCTACACGTCTTCTAGGGGCTGCAGCCGATGCAGTCCTAAGTAGCAGGTGTTATGCACAGCACCACCGCCGCTTGTGCGCATGTGCTGGTCCCGGCCGGCCAGACCAGCAGTAGGGGGGGCATGCTGTCACTCACCATTGACAGCACGTCCCCTTTGTAGCGAGACCCATAGCGACGGCTTGCCCATCGCTATCCGGGTCTCGCGCATGCGCACGATGGAGCAGCCTCCGTCATGCGCATTTGCACTGGGCCAACATCGACCCGCTTGCGAGCGCTCGCGAGCGGGTCTGAATTAGGCCCACAGTGTTCAGATTCCCTAGGACACTGCCTTCCCTATGTGTCTATTTATCACCTGGATGCTCCAGGTCCCGCCATTATAAAACATATTTCAAGTATCACTGAACTGCACAGCAATTACCCCGGGTTGTACTAGTACTCTAGGTTGAGAACTACTGTTTTAAATGATCTAGTGGCATCTATATATCCGATGCCAGTAAAAAAATACTAAAAAAAAACAACCCTATTTTTATAAGAAAAAATGTTGCTGTTCTAGAATTTTTATCTCCCCTTGGTTCTCATGGAAATTTTATACACTTGTGCGGTAACCTTGATCTGTGGCTAGATGGCACCATTTCTCCTGAAACTAATACATATATTAGACTGGATAGTGTTCCTTTGGATTAGTTTCGCCAACCATTGTAAATTTTATTTATATTTTTTACTACTGACATTTGCACTTATGTATTATTATCTTTTTTTTCCCCAAAAACATATCTAAAATGGAAAATAATAGAATGTAATCAAGAATTGTAAAAATGCAGATTACAGGCTCTACACAACCACTGTTGCTTTGGTCCTATGTGTATTAGGGCAGGGTTAGGAGAGAGACAGATTTGTACTCCCCTTATTTTTTTAACTTACTGGTAGATTTCTACCTAATTTTTAAGGACTACCAATAAATTCCCAGACAATTATTAACCCTTTATAGAATTTTAATAGCAAAATATAAACCTCAATAAAGTTTATTAAAGTTTTAAAGAATTTACAATATTGTCTATAAAAAAATATTAATAATACTTCGCAAAAACTTGACGATGATGTATGGTAAACATATTGTTGCGGCCGGGGCTGCTGGCTCAATTATTTTTTAGTTAACCAGGCATAAAGATCTCACGGAACCATCCTGGGGCAAATAGATAATTTAATTCTTATCCATTCAGTCCTACAAACGTGTGATTTATTTTATTTCTTTCTTTTCACTTATTTAAAAGTGGCCAGGCAAATACATGGGTCCACATGAAAAGGTTCAGTTTTCTTGTGGTTACAAAGACTGAAGATTTATTGTAAAGATATTGATGTGGTCAGAATACAGAAATTTGGTCCTTTAGTTTTGTTTTTATACTGATTCGAGGATAAAGAAGTTTAGACAGCAAATGTAAAGCTTTCCCTGCAACCATCTAACTTGGACCAGTAGTATATAGGTCTTAGAACAAAGATTTGCAATATTCATTAGTGCCATTTTGTATATTTTTGTTGTTTGTGTTGTCTGGTTTAGAGACTAGTGTAATCCACATTTATATTATATTCTTCTATTTTACAGATGACCATGATGTCCTCTCTTTCATGGTGTACAGTCTAAGCACAACTTGGGAAGAGGTAACCTTGTTTATGCTCTTATCAACAGTTACACTTATTCTGTATATCCCCCAAACCCCTCTACCTGGACATTCATGGACTATTAATAATCCCTGATGCCACCAAACATTGGGCTGCAGACACTTCCATGATAGATCAGTACGTGTACAGTAGTGGGTACTTTCTTATTAACTAGTAACCAGGCATAGTTATACCATGTCACCTTGAATGTGCTCATTGTATTTAGAATAGACAGCTTGCAATATCTTCATAACTTATTTGACAAGTACAGAAAACTCATTACAATAATATAGTTGTTACTTTTTTAACTTAAAGACTGACCAGCCTCAAACACTGCGGCTCCCCTGACACGCAGATTGCACTCATGCTGTGAAGGAAATCACAATGGCTAATTTATGCATGCCCATGAAACAGAGTTTACCCGATCACAACACACCTGCAATTTGCCTAGCCACCTCCCATTACATTCCCCATACACTGACTACCTATCACTCACTTTGCAAGTGAATCCACTGTGCCGGAGTGACTGCAATACGATTGTTGCAGCATTCGCGCAATGGCAAACACATTCGCTCAGTCTGTGTAAATATTGGATTTGCATAAATCTCAGCATCAGGCACAGTGAAACTTAGCACTGCCGAGTCTGTCTGTAGTAGTTATAGTGTAACTTTAGCGATCTAATAGCTTCCTCAAAGACTGGTTTCTTGAGCATAGGAATAATAAAGGAACACTTTATTTACAAAAGAAAGTATAATGCTTAGTTGCATTTTCAAACTAAAAACGTGCACAGAATTACATGTGGCTTATTCTAGGCCGGGGAGGGGGCACGGTAAGAAAATGCAAGTACAGGCTTCAACTCTGCATTGATCACCCTGGTCTGACCCAGAACAATTCCATAGCTTTAATCACATATTCCACCACCCCATAGATGACGTCATGACCAAGAGTCTGATGACTGGCTGGCTTGTTAATTAACCCAGGAACATGTTAGTTCCACTCAAGTAACTTTTAACCAAAGTACAAATAACTGGACATAGGGCCTGATTCAGAGCTGAACGCTCTGACCAGAGCGCTCGCTCTGAATCAGGGCCCTCCTACCTGTTTTAGGAGCCTCCTCCTGGACGCCCGCATAGCTGTGGGTGACCACCCACAGCTTATGCGAGCGTCCATGATGATGGTCGCGATGGTCTTGACCATCGCGACCATCGGGCTTGCGACGGAGAACCTGCGGTAGGGTCTCGCTGCCGCAAGCCCTGGAGTGATTTTGGCTCTATCACTCCCAAAATCACTCCCACTGACATCACTAGTGATGTCAGTGGGGCCGGCTTCAGACGGTGGCGTTCCCATGGGAACGCCTCCGTCTGGCAGGCACGCCCCCGGCATGCCCACCAAAGGGGGCGTGCTGTCAATCAACATCGACAGCACGCCCCCTTTGGTGCAAGACCTGGAGCGACAGCTCGGCTGTCGCAGTCCGGGTCTCGCGCATGCGCACGACGGAGCTCCCTCCGTCGTGCGCATGCGCAGTGGGGCAACATCGACCCGTTTGCGAGCGTCCTTAGCTCGCGAACGGGTCTGAATGACCCCCATAGTTTCCCCTGAGTTATAGCTACAGCGAAAACATAGTATGTTTCCAAAAATCTCTATTATTTAAGCTGTAATATGAGTGCAAACATGATGTGTGATTGGTAAGATACCTAATTTCTCCCAAACCATACATCCTAGTGACTCCCAACTCACATCAGAGCAATGTGTTGAGGGCCTGATTCTGAGATTTATGCGAATGCAATCACAACTACAATCTCTTACAGATTGTAGTTGCTAAAATATGCTAGCCTATCCTTCCATAGCTTAGCCAAGCATAGGGATGCCCACTGCTACCTTCTCATAGCTGTCCGATGATGTACATGATTGTAAACATCGGTAACGTCGATGCAGATTGGGCAGTCACACAGCATGTAAATTATGTCTGACCTGCCTCAAACACTGCGTCTCTACTGACACACATAGGGCTCTCATGCTGTGAAGGAAATCGCAATGGCTAATTTATGCACGCCCATGAGACGGAGTTTAAACGGTCCCAACACACCTGCATTTGCCTAGCAACCTCCTGTAACCTTCCCCATACACTGACTAACTGTCACTCACTTTGCAAGTGAATGCTCTGTGCAGGCGTGACTGCAATACAATTGTTGCAGCATTCGCGCAATAGCAAAAAATCGCTCATTCTGAGTAAATATCGGCATTGTTTAAATCTTGGAATCAGGCCCATACTTCAGATTTTGGGAACTCCTAGTTATTATTGAAATATAAATTTTATGTCAAAACAGATAAAATATTGTTTTTGCATTTGTACCTGTTTGAAGACTGAATACACCTTTTGGTTAGATGGCTCTTTTTTTTACCCCCTGCTGTGTTCCGAAAGAGCATCCTGATGTCATCTATATATACGAGTACAAACTTAGTCAACATTGCCTTTTGTCTATCTCCTGTCAGGTAATTGCCTTTTCCTGCTCACAGGATATCATAAGGGAGTTTAACAAAAACTACACAAGGCCACCTCAGGCTTCCTCAGTGTAATTAAAAATCCTAAATTAACAGTATATCAAAAGAACATAGCAAAGGGCATTCAGATTACCAGCCCTCAATGACCTAACATTTACAAAAAAAAAACAGTTCCTATATACAGTTATCAGTTGAGCATAGTTGAATTATTATGAATTAAATATTGGAAGATTTCCTTCTCTCTACAAAACCATGACTGTCACAGGTCATAATTATGGTAGTTAATATATATATAGGGATGTAGTCAGCATCCCGGAGTGCGGGATGCCGACGGTATAAATACCGGCGCCGGAATCCCGTCAGCATTGGGATCCCGGTGCCAGAATCCTGACCACCGTCATCCCGAAGGTAAGTATTGGGGGATAGGGGGAGGGTTAGGTTTAGGCACCAAGGAGGGGGAGGTTAGGGTTAGGCACTCAGGGGGGCGGTTAGGGTAAGGCACTAAGGGGGGAGGGTTAGGTTTAGGCACCGAGGAGGGGGAGGTTAGGGTTAGGCACTAAGGGGGACGGTTAGGGTAAGGCACTAAGGGGGAAGGGTTAGGGTTAGGCACTGGGGAGGAGGAGGTTAGGGTTAGGCACTAAGGGGGGAGGTTAGGATAAGGCACTAAGGGGGGAGGGTTAGGCACTGGGGAAGGGGAGATTGGGTAAGGCACTAACGGGGAAGGGCTAGGGTTAGGCACTGGGGAGGAGGAGGTTAGGGTTAGGCACTAAGGGGGGAGGGTTAGGCACTGGGGAGGGGGAGGTTAGGGTTAGGCATTAAGGAGGGAGGTTACGGTAAGGCACTAAGGGGGAAGGGTTAGGGTTAGGCACCGGGGAGGAGGAGGTTAGGGTTAGGCACTAAGGAGGGAGGTTACGGTAAGGCACTAAGGGGGAAGGGTTAGGGTTAGGCACCGGGGAGGAGGAGGTTAGGGTTAGGCACTAAGGGGGCGGTTAGGGTAAGGCACTAAGGGGGGAGGGTTAGGCACTGGGGAGGAGGAGGTTAGGCACTAAGGGGGAGGTTAGGGTAAGGCACTAAGGGGGCGGGTAGGGTAAGGCACTAAGGGGGGAGGGTTAGGCACCAGGGAGGAGGAGGTTAGGGTAAGGCACTAAGGGGGGAGGGTTAGGCAACATGGAGGGGGAGGTTAGGGTTAGACACTGAGGGGGGAGGTAAGGGTAAGGCACTAAGGAGGGAGGGTTAGGGTAAGGTATCTATCTATCTAGAGTCCACAAGCTTGTCACTTCTATCCTCAGGAGACCAGTCTGCTCTTCAACGTTTCTGTTTTAACACCCGACGATAGTGTTAAAACTGAAACAGACCGGTCTCTTGACCTTTATTTCATATACACTATGGGAGTATATGAAATAAAGCAGCTAAACCTGTCTAATGTCCTGGTGAGGGCGCCCAAACCACCACTTGGGCGTCCAAATGACAGACATTTCGCACATAGCTGATCACCACCTCAGGAGGCTGTGAGTAGAAATGTCATCGCTGGTGGCTTTCATGCCTGAATGGAGCAACATTTGAATTACCTACTTTTCTCTGCCTCTTATTTATTTTGTAGGTTACTTATTTATATTACATTATGTTATCATATTATACTGAATACTGATGTCTATCTCTGTGGTTTGAACATGTGGAACAAACTACTCTTGTCATAGTTTAGCTGGTTATTGTCAAATCAAAAAATGTGGAAATATTGATCATCCTGATATTTCAATTCAGGGGCGTATCTATAATGGATGCAGGTTGTGCGGTGCACACGGGCCCATGGGTCCAGGGGGACCCACACCGCACACCCTGCATCCATATAGTTTTATACTTACCCATCCGTAGTCACCAGAGTGCTGCTCTGCAGCACCGGGCCGGCGCTGCAGAACAGCAAAAATCACTGGGAAAATGTCGGCGGCCATTTTCTTTGTGATTCGCGTATGCGCGATACTGCTGTCCCCGGGAAAATGGCGCGGGTGCCATTTTCTCAGAGACCCGCACATGCGCAGTAGATTCTGGCACTAAGCCAGAATCTACTGCACCACCGTGACTCTGTGGCACCGCACAAGAAAACGTGCCTGTTTCAATTGTAATGTTTTGCGTATTTGGTCTATGTACTGTACCATCAATGTAATTTTGATCTTAGTCTCCAGGAGCACAGGTCCCAACTGATGAAAAGGAAATGTTTGAGAAAGAGTATGAAGAGTTTCAAAGAGAACTGGAAAAGAACATGGAGGATTTCCAGAAGAATAATCTCGCACAAGGTTCAATCCATTCTCCTGCTATCCCATGTTAATGCTTTACACGTGTTCTGTCTGCTTGCTTTTCACATAGGAAAGGGCGTAGAAGTTTTATATGTAGTGTCACAGATACAGTATAGCTCACTTGTGTATATATACCAGTGGCGTCACATAGAGCATCAAAAGCTGCACTACCACCTAGGGCAAGGTTTAACTCCCATGCCGCTACCCTGGCCATGGTTCTTCCAGTACTGAATGGGAAGTTGATTGGTTTGGACAAGAGGAAAAAGTACAAAACACAATCAAGAAATGTTTGGTTTTGGAGAATGCACAAAGGGAAAACACACAAGTCAGACTCTGCAAGCGGGATTATGTACAAGTCTGCATCAGTTCCTACTGTATGTGTGTTGGTCACTTGGGCTGTATGGGATGCTGTGCAATATATAACAAATTGTAGAGGGAAATACATGCTTCCAGTCTTACATGTATGGGAGATAAACTGTAGTCAACTCTAACAGGAAACAAAAAAGTTGAGTGCTGCAGCATCAGCAGATGTACGCGATACACTATAATTATATACAAACTGAACATCTTATTACCTGAGAAAGACATGACCACCTATATACTGGGTGACATAGACCGAGCCACTGACATTTTTCTATAATTGAATAGAATGTGATCAAGTACCTATATTTTCTTTAATACTTTTTATTTCCATTACATCCATTTGTTTTACAAAGATCTCTGTTTTATGTCCCTCATTCCTGGTCAGATGAAGATGAGTTTGAGTCAGACAATCAGAGAGAGCTGGAAATGGTACTGTTTGGACAGACCAGATTACTGGAGGAGATGAGAGTGTTGAAACATAGACTAACTATGACCGTTGAGGAACAGAAAAGGCAGCAAGACATTTTAAGTCGCTCTGGAGTCAACGAGACCACAACTGTGAACAAGGAACATGTGAGTGTTCAGAGTTTGGTAGTTTTGTTTTAGAACTTTTCTGTATAGTACATAAATAAATGTTGGCTTATTAGAAATACATAATGTGTATAGCTTATGAAGTATACAGAAGGCTGGAAAGGAAAACTCTTTGCTACTATTTCCGGCTTGTAAGCTTCCCCCCCTCCCTTACATTCACTTCATTCATTTATTACTTAGACTGCTGTGGTCTTAAACCGCTTATGATTTCAAGGATTAAAAGCTTAGTTTTTTTTCTGTTGTTTCCTGTTTTTATTTCTCAGCGCTGATAAAAATGTTTTTGTAGTGCAACAATTCCCAAGCACCTGTCACAGAAGTTTAAAATAAATAATTATTACTCCTGATCAAATTCATACAAAAACAGGAATAACTGTGGAAATTAGGGACAGCTGATAATAACTATGCAAATCTGGTTTGTACTAATAGCTGGTTTTTCAACAGAGACATTCACATTTTTGCAGTTTTAGTCGTAGAAATGCCTTGGCATGAAGTACACGATGTCCATTCAAGATGTTCACATGGACTAATAGTCTGTTCAATAAATTGTCCTTTGTTGTTTCCATTTGCTTGTTATGTACAGTTATTCAGTTGGAAAAATAGTGAATACATTAACCTTCAGTCTGTGAAAACAGTGTACTTGTTAGATTACTCATGATGTTCATTTATGTGATTGTTAAATTAACACAGACTACCACAATTCCCAGACTGGAGAGATATGGGGGCATATTTAGTTGTCTGACGTATTAGGGCCCCATTAGTTGTGTGCAGCTTGTTTAGAAAAACTCAGCAGAGGCCTGGAGAGAGTGGAATGGATTTACCTGGTCACCTTCTCTCCTGGCCCTGTAGTAGTCCCTCCCCCCAAAGTGATAATAGTGTTGCCACTGATTCCAAGCAAGTTTAAGCAGAACCTGACTCTGTTTTGTTTTATTTTCTTATTGTATTTGTATTACATAATAGTGGTTGAATATATATAAAAAATATTCTTGTTCTACAGCTAATTATACAGTTGGCTTGTAGAGCTCACTATTTAATAGAGTTGCGTGTTTGCTTTCTCGGCACAGACAAACACAAAAGAATAGGCGCTCTGGAGAGATCTGGGAAAGGACAATGTAATAAGCAGCTCACCACTAAGGGGATAGGCAGGCCCCAAAAGACTGAAAAATGGTTTTGTGGGAGCACTAATTGGTATGTATATTGAAATGAACCAAATGATGTGAAAATGTAAATAAATAGGGGTCACACTTAATGATGCGATAACATGAGAATAAACATATAAAATAAAAACAAATATATCTAGAAACCAGCATAAAAGAGGTTACCATACATCAATGCAGGTGTTATATAAATAAAAAAATAACATATAAAACTTTACAAAATCAGCATAAGATAAATGTAAACAGTCGTGGGTGAATTGCAATCTGCAAAACAAATGTCCAAAAAGTATGGATAAGTGATACACCTGTTGGTGGGTAATGTATTGGATATCTCAAATAGATCTGCTCTCAGATGTTCTGAGATGTTCAGCAGATGATAGTCTTATGTGGAAATGTCTCTTAAAAAAACAGGGAAATGGAAAAACTGTAGAGATAGTATCAATAATTCCAATAGTGAGTAGACAAAATAAATAATTCTGCCAGCACAGTGATATGAAATCTAGAGTCTTACCCACTATTTGAACTGTGCGCCGCACAGCACCCGCACTGCACAGTCCAAATAGTGGGTAAGACTCTGGATTTCATATCACTGTGTTGGCAGAATTAATACCCACGACTGTTTACATTTATCTCATGCTGATTTTGTAAAGTTTTATATGTTATGTTTTTATTTATATAACACCTGCATTGATGTATGGTAACCTCTTTTATGCTGGTTTCTAGATATATTTGTTTTTATTTTATATGTTTATTCTCATGTTATCGCATCATTAAATGTGACCCCTATTTATTTACATTTTCACATAATTTGGTTCATTTCAATATACATACCAATTAGCGTTCCCACAAAACCATTTCTTGGCACAGAATCCGCTTATCTCCTCCAAGTTATTCTGTCACTCTAACAATATAATAGCTTGGTGGAGTGACCGCAAAGGATTAGAATGGCATTGCTGTGGGTATATGATGCAATGGGATATGTAGCCAGGTCTAGAAATCTGCAAAAATGTAATGAGAGCAGGAAAGAGGTATCAGCCTATAGACTGTATAGACAGATCATACTTGTATGATATGTAAAAATTAAATAATGAACCCACTGGTTACAATGGGTTTGGTATGGGTTCCCAGCGGTTGGGATGCCGCCGGTCAGAATACTGACAGCGGCATCCCGACAGACAGAATCCCGACACCCGTAGTTAAGTATACTACTACTAACCATAACCCCTACCCCCCCTCCCCGATGCCTAAACCTAACCCCCCCAGTGCCTGAACCCAACCTCCCCGCACCCTACACCAAACCCTCCCCACTTAGTGCCTAACCCTAACCCTTCCACTAGTGCCTAACACTAAACGTAACCCTCCCCTAACCCCACGATACTTACCTTCGGGATGCAAGCGGTCAGGATAACGGAGTCGGGATCCCGACGCTGTTGAGATTCCGGCGCCAGTATTTAGACCATCGGCATCCCACACACCGGGATGTTGACTACATCCCGGTTACAAAGATAACGCTGGCAGCATACAGTATACACCTCCCTGTGTTAGGCATAATTAAGCATAGACAATTGCTGAGCTTTATGTCCTTTTAATTTTAAAGTATTATATGTATGTGTTTCAGCACAGAAGACATTTGTTGCCTATTACTTGGGCTTGCAGCCCAAGCCAGGACTGGTGGAGTATAGAACAACCCCAACTGTTTCTTAAGCTTTGCATCAAGGGCCACTTAAGTCAAAAATTATAAAAATATTCTTCTTCCCTCATTGCAGAACACTGAGGCGCCATCATACGGTAAATGACAAAAGAATTTGGAGAAAATGTATTTTGAATATTTATTAGAATGCTGATTTATGGTGGCACATAGGAAATATCATACCACCTAGGTATCCAGGTTTCTCCCTCTAACAATAGGGGCATTTATGTTGATCATATCTTTTATCATGTGCTGTATAATTCTTATACTGATTTACAGGCGCACAGTACCCTAGAAACTGTGATGAACGGGATGCCAGATCTTCTCGCCAAGACGAAGGACCTCAAGTGAGTACAGTGATATATTTTCTGAATGACAGCAGTTTCAGTGGAGAACTTTATATAACCCTATGGATCCTGAATGCTGATGGTATGAGTTTAGCACAGCAAGTGGCTTCACTGATAGTTCCTGGCAACACTGAAAAATAGGAAAAAGGTGGGTGGGATGGGAGCGATTAGGGGGCTGAGAATCATTTGTTGCTCCCGTATGCTGAAAAACAGCAAAAAAAACCCTGGACTTTCCAACTAGTTGGGAAAATTCCCAACTTATTGTTCTAGTGTCGTGGGGGAGTTTCCAACTTTCCCCCCAACTGAATAATAACTAGGTGGATGCTGGGCGGCAGGGTCCACCTACATTTGTCACAGTCACCTCTTATGACAGCCTCTCTGAAAGCCCCTCATGCCTTAGCAGCTGCGCCATGCTAGGACCTGTAGTTTACCTCCTGCCCAACCTGGACATCTTCCAATGTGAAAAGCGCTCTCTGGGAGGGGAGCTAGGATGAAGCCTGCCTGGGGGATCGGCTGAACGGAATCCTGCTGCAGCTCCTCTCCTGTCTTTAAGGCTGATCTTCAGTGTGTGTTTTAAAATCACTGCCAATCCCTATGCAATTATGCATTTATTCCCATACATGCTTAAACTCTTTTTATCATAACGTATATATGGGCCAATAATCGTAGTGTATTTCTTATTTTCCCATTGCCAACTATATATATAATTAGGCAATTAATATTTCTCCTCACATTTATGTTCTTCTATAGCCCAAATAGTTCTATTCATTAGTTTCATTATTCCTTACATTTTTCTGATTTAGAAACCATTGCAAAAATAGTTCTCTTAGTAGTCTGGTTTCCTTCTTAAAAGTAACAGGAAAAAGCTGTATTAAGCTGAGTACACAATGGAGTGATGTCGTTTCCGATTTGGCTGATGTTGAACGACAAATCGTGCGTATTGTGCACGCTCCCATGGTTACATGCGACGCCATCAGTTTTGATGTACTGCACATTAAGCCTGACGATATTGCATGCAGTATCATGAATGTTAATGAAGGATGGAACGAGTGATCATTCCGTCGTTCAGTACATTGTTCAGAAGTGTACCGTGGCTACGATATGTCCAGGTACACATCATCCCAGTGTGTAACTAGTATTACACTCCGAGTGCTTTCAGTGAAAGTAAGAACTTCATATAAATCGGAAAACAGGGGCATGTCGCCCGTGTTTTCCAGTAGTGACGAGGCCAGGGTCTGCAGCGGTAGATGCAGATTACTGGCCTTGCAAGCTGCCAGAAGCCAGCCAAGCTGAGTAAGTCTTAGCTTATGCAGCCTGGCCAGAGGACCAACCTTCGCGACCGTAATCCGTGGTAGCGTCTATAGACACTGCACTCGGATCGCAGACGGAGCAAAGGGATTTCTATTTCATACAGACACCTCCTGCTGCATTTGTATTTGAGTTGGATAGTGTTGCACAGCCATGTCCTTGCGGCTGTGCAATACCGTCCATCTCTGAACCAGGCCCTATGACCACAATGGATAGTAGCGATTTGAGCACTTTATCACATCTCATAGACACAGCTGTTCTGCTAAAAGAGAACCGATCATTATGTTTCAGATGACGGGCTTAATATTGCATAAATACAGAAGATTGGCCCCACTGGGCATCTCACTGCAGAGCTTTCTGTTAACCAGTGCCGGCATCTGTGTCCCACTATCACGTATCCTGATCTATAAACAAATCTCAGCCCCCCCCACATGTACATGATTAATAATGAATTGATAGGCTGAAAATTGGTCCTGGCCACAAACAAACTGTACAGTGTGTCAGCAAATGGTATAATTTGTTTTAAACTCTGTCCTCAAGTCACCCTTTTTAACAAATAAATATTTATTTATTTAAAACATGCAGAAGTAGGCAGACACTGTCCACCTACTTCTGTGACATCAGAGAAGTTGGCTGGTCTGATGAAAAAGTTGGTTAAAGCTGGGTACACACGTAAAGATTTTCTGTCCAACCATCCAACTAGTTGGTTGGAATGAAAATCTGGTAATGTATGGGAGTAACTGATGATCAGCAATTTGCTCCCAAACGCCGGAAAAGGGACAAAAACTAAAACAAATTGTTTAGATCAAACATTTAACAAACTTGTCTGACGACCATTTTCATCTGTTTTCTAGCATTTAGGAGCAAATTGCTGATCATCAGTTACTCCCATACTTTACCAGATTTTCATTCCATCCAATCAGCTAGTTGGATGGTTGGACAGAAAATCTTTACGTGTGTATGCAGCTTTAAGTGTGTGGGGCAGTATTGTAGTTGGACAGACAAATTAAACAGAGTTGGTAATTTGGATGGTTGAAGGTAAATTGGACTGATTTATGGCCAGCATAACTCTGAGCAGACCTACCATTGATGCTGTGGGGGTAAATATATAACACCTGTTTGCAGTGATCCATGTGGAAACTAAGGTGGAGTTTGCCCTATGACCTACCCAGGGTGCATCTGGGTTGCTTTCTATGGAAGAATGAGAAGTTCACATTAAACTGATATCAGTCTGACCACTAGGTGGAGCTTACACAGAATACATGCCTATAACAATGATGCTGAAGGCTGAAGGTATGTACAGTGTAGGCTGTGCCCTGGAGATGCTGCCTAATGAGACTTTGATGCATCACCAGATCCGCCTCTTAGGAGAAGTGTCTTTTGTGGGCACCAGAGGCCTGGTATAAAGATATGTGGTGCTGGTGATGATGACCCCTGCATCACGATCTAGCTGCATCTGATAGGCTACTTGCAAATTGACTCCATCAGCTGGGTAGATCATTCATTTGCACTGCAGCTATATTATATCAAGTTGCATCCCTCTGTTGAATTTCTTTCCTTTATTCTTCAGGGTCCATAGGGTCCACAGAATCTACCTTGGGGTATGTAGTGGAAATGATCCATTGCACCAAACAACTTCTAGATTTGCAGCTCCCAGCATGCATCAGTACTCCTCCTCCCTATATACCCCTGCTCCCAGCCACAGGCATTCAGTTTTTTTGTTTGGTGCGCGGAAAGTATCCAGATGCACCTGTTATACAGCGGTACTGCCTAGGCAGTCAGGCTTTTTTCTTTTATGATTTACTTCGTTTCTGAACTACCGAGTTTAGCAGTACCAGGTGCCTTTAAACACGCAGGTACTGCGACTCCTACTACCTCCGCCGGGGCCGAAAACACCAGTACCATTATGTGTCCTGAGGTTCTCGGCGGGCCTCAGCGTGGCTGAGGTCCGGACTGCAGGTCTGGCACGGAGATGACAGGTAAGTGCACGGCAGTCCTAGCATCCGGTGTAGGAGATGCATCGGGTGCAGCTACGGGTGAAGGCCTCCTGTGACGTGTCCTCATTAAGGCAGCCGGGTCCTTATCGTCTGTTGCTGAGGACGGGTAGTAGACGCACTAGAGTGCACTTGTAAGCGTCTACTACTATGAGGCCAGCGTACCCATGCCGTCAAAATCGCAGCTTATGGGAGATAAGGCGCTCCCTGGCTGCTCCTCCCCCAACCCAGATGCAACTTCCGGTACGAGTTCAGCGTCTGGTTTGCTATATTTGACCATCTCATCGTGAGACACTCGCAGATCGCATTTGTGTGTGTACTGCTGTAGCTGTTGGTCTCAGAGGTTAGTCGGTCTCCCCGTATACCTCTCCTTTGGGTCTGGTATATAGCACTCTATATCCTACCATTAACCCTCAGTCGCTGGCTAGTTGATTCAGAGTACCATTTGCAATAGCAATTGTGCGTATTTATGAATTGTATGTGACTTTAATGCTAGCTGCTGTATTGTACTGCCTTTTTGTTTCCAAACTGTCAGTTCTATCTATCACTGTTTCTCCTCATCCCTCTGAAAGGTGTGGGGGGTTTCATTGATAGGGGGTCACATTGCATTTATACTGTACACCTTATACATTTGTCATGTCTAAAGGTGTAGTTGAGAAGGATGATATGCCAGTACTTAAATCATGTGTGTCTTGTTTGGCAGGCCTATCTGAGCAGGATGTTAACCTGGATGGATTGTGTAGCTTCTGTTGTAAACAGCTACCTGTTCAAGCCAGTACATCCTGAGCTCCAGCGCTAGAACCACCCGGGTGGCATCAGGTTATGTCGGACTTAGTGGACAAAGTCGCAGAAGTGCGGGCTTTGGCTGCGGTATTTCCCCATGCTATGGGGTATTCACAGCAGTTGCATCCTTCTATGTATATGCCCCCCATGAATTCCTGTTGGGTTAATTCTACTGCTCACTCTAGTCAGAGTATGCCGTTGTCCATAGCGCCTCAGCAGCCAGATAGACAAGTGGCGGCAAAGCAGGGGCATAAGAGAGATTCCTATCAGTTGCCTTACGATGACCCGGATGACTCTTCAGACTCTGATACTCAGAGTTCTGGGTCTTACTCAGTAGAAGACCATCAGTCTCTGGTGGATGTCTCCTCTCTGGTGAGAGCTGTTAGATCTGTCCTCAGTATAGAGGAAGAAGAGGCCCCGCCGACAGCCAAGGCGGTCTTTAGGCGCTACGTTACCTATTCCTGCAGCATCCTCTTTAAAAGAGATTACAGTTAAGAAACTTGACACTTTGAAATCAAACTTTTCATTATCTGGAGCTATTACCAGACCAGTTATGGCTGTAGCCTGGGTAGCGAAAGCTATGGAAGAATGGACGACATCTGTGGAAAGTACTATGCCTAAGGCTACCAGAGAACAGCAGTCTTTTCTCTATCAGATGCGAGAAGCAGCTGTGTATATGGGGGAAGCGGTCATTGACACAGGTATTTTAGCTTCTAGGGTCTTGGCGACTTCAGTTGCAGCTCGAAGATCCCTTGGGCTAAAAACCTGGAAGGCGGATGCACGATCCAAGAAGACTCTTGAATCTTTGCCTTTTGTGGGGAAGGTACTGTTTGGACCAGAGCTGGATGACATAATGACTTCTCTGGCAACACTGAAGTCAACTGAATTGACTAATAAATTTAGGCAGTCGGCATCTCGGTCCTTTCGCCCACAGAGTAGGGTGAGGGGTCAGTCTTCCTCTAGACCGAGTCATGCCCGCAAGACACATCAGCCCAAGAAATCTTGGTCAGGCAAACGTCCTGCCTCCAAGCCAGATAGTAAGTCTGATGGGGCGGGCCTCCCCCTGTGGGGTCTCAGATTTGGAGGCCAACTTTTACAGATCTCCCAGGCCTGGTATCTGACAACTACTGATGCCTGGGCTCGAGAGCTGGTCTCTCAGGGTTATGTTATCACATTCCTGAGGCATCCCCCTCAAAGGTTTGTGGATACAAACCTCCCTTTAGACCCGGTCAGGGCTTCGGCCTACCGGGAGTCTATTGGGGCCCTCCTGAAGTCAGGAGTTATAGTCCCCGTTCCTGTGATGCAACAGGGAAAGGGTTATTATTCTAATTTGTTTTTGATTCATAAACCAAATTGGTCACATCGCCCTATCCTGAATCTGAAGTCTCTCAACAGGTTCATCCATGTGCCAAAATTCTGTATGGAAACCCTATGGTCAATTATGCTGGCGATGGAGCCTGGGGATTTTCATGGTCTCTCTGGACATACAGAATGCATATCTGCATGTTCCAATTGTACAATCCCACCAAAGATTTCTAAGATTGGTGGTAGATCAGCAACATTACCGATTTCAGGCTCTACCATTTGGGCTGGCCACAGCTCCTTGGGTAGTTACCAAGATAATGGCAGTCATGACAGCTCATCTCAGATGACAAGGAATCAGGATACTGCCATATCTGGACTATCTCAGGAGATAGAAACATAGAATTTGACGGCAGATAAGAACCACTTGGCCCATCTAGTCTGCCCCATTTTGAAACATATTGTTACCTCAACCCTTATTGATCCTTACTTCTTCTGAAGGATATCCTTATGTCTATCCCATGCATGTTTAAATTGCTCTACTGTCTTAGCCTCTACCACCTCTGATGGGAGGCTATTCCACTTGTCCACTACCCTTTCTGTGAAGTAATTTTTCCTCAAATTTCCCCTGAACCTACCACCCCCCAGTTTCAGAACATATCCTCTTGTTCTAATACTTCTTTCTTTGAAGAATGTCTCCTTCCTTTACCTTGTTAAAACCCTTTATATATTTGAACGTTTCTATCATATTCCCCCTTTCCCTTCTCTGCTCCAAACTATAGACTTTCCTGGTACGTTTGGTGGTGTAGACCTTGCACCATATTAGTTGCCCTTCTTTGTACAGTCTCTAATGTATTAATATCATTCTGGAGATATGGCCTCCAGAACTGAACACAGTATACGAGATGAGGACGTACCAATGACCTATACAGTGCTATTATCACTTCTTTCTTTCTGCTACTGATTCCTCTCCCTATGCAACCAAGCATCTGACTTGCCTTCCTCATTGCTTTGTTACAATGTTTGCTTGTCTTTAAGTCACCTGAAATAGTGACTCCTAGATCCCTTTCCTCTTCAGTAGTTTCCAGTATAGTGCCATTAATACTATATTTAGCCTCTGGATTTTTGAGACCCAAGTGCATGATCTTGCATTTTTTGGCATTAAACTGTAGTTGCCACGTTCTTGACCATTCCTCTAGTCTATCTAGATCATCAATTATTTGTTTTACCCCTCCTGGTCTGGCTACCCTGTTGCATACCTTTGTGTCATCTGCAAAAAGGCATAGTTTCCCTTCAATACCATTTGCAATGTCACAAATAAAGATATTAAAAAGCACTGGTCCAAGTACAGATCCCTGAGATACTCCACTGGTAACATTTCCCTCTTGAGACTGCACTCCGTTTACTACAACTCTCTATTTCCTATCCTGTAGCCATGATCTTATCCATTCAACTATCTTTCTATCCAATCCCATGCTTTTCAGTTTACTTAACAGTCTGCGATGTGGAACAGTGTCAAAAACCTTACTAAAGTCTAGATAAGCTATATCTATGGCCCCCCCTTTATCTATTTCCTTAGTCACCCAGTCAATAAAGTCAATAAGATTTGTTTGACATGATCTCCCCCCAGTAAATCCATGCTGTTTGGGATCCTGCAAATTGCTGGATTTGAGATAATCCACGACTCTTTCTTTTAAGAGTGTTTCCATCAATTTCCCTCCTACTGATATAAGGCTCACTGGTCGGTAGTTGCTTGCCTCTTATTTTCTTCCACTTTTGTGCAGTGGGACAACGTTTGCTTTTTTCCAGTCCTCAGGAATTACTCCAGTAGCTAGTGACTGGTTGAATAATTCTGTTAATGGTGTTACCAGCACCCCTTTAAGCTCTTTTAGTATCCTTGGATGTATCCCATCTGGCCCCAATGATTTATCCACTTTCAGTTTTGAGAGTTCTGTTAGGATCTTCTCCTCTGTAAATGTACTTGTTCCTACCTAATTTTTCTGATTACACCTGCAACTTAACTGTGGCCCTTTTCCCTCTCTCTCAGTAGTGAATACTGAACAAAAATAATTATTAAGATGATCAGCTATTACATTGTCTCCCTCAACAAGACTACCTCTTTCTGTCTTTAGTCTTTTTATTCCACCTTTTGTTTATCTCCTTTCGCTTATATACGTAAAAAAAAAGTTTTGCCCCCTTTACCCACTGACTGTGCCATCTTGTCCTCAGCTTTTGCCTTTGCACATCTGATTACTTTGTTAGCCTCCTTCTGCTTTACAAGATACTCCTCTTTGTCTTCATTATTTTGCTTCTGCTTGTATTTCCTAAAGGCCATCTTTTTTGCTTTCACAATTCTTGCTACCTCTTTCCCAAACCACACTGGCTTCCTTTTCCTTGTGGTTTTCCTAACCCTTTTGATACAAAGGTCTGTTACCTTTTAATATTGCACTTTTTACATTTTCCCACCACTCCTGCACTCCTTTCAGGTTCCTCCACTCTGCCAAAGATTTTCTTACACATCTTCCCATCCCTGCAAAATCAGCCTTCCTAAAATCTAACACCTTTGTTTTTGTATGGGGTGAGTCAGTATCTGTCTTTATACTGAACCATACTTATTGCTGATCACTGGATCCCAGGTATTCACCCACTTTTACATAGATATCCTGTCTCCATTTGTAAGTATTAAGTCTAATATTGCGTCTTTCCGAGTGGGCTCCCTCACCAATTGCTGGACGGAGGATCCCTGCAATGAATTCAGGATGTGCATACTTCTAGTGGAACTTGCCACAGACACCTCCCAGTTTATATCTGGTAGATTGAAATCTCCCATGATTATAACCTATCCTTTTAATGCCATTTTAGTGATGCCCAAGGTAGATTTTGTGGACCCTATGGACCCTGAAGAAGAAAATCTAAGTTATGGTATAACATACCTTAGATATCTCTCTTTCTTCAAGGTCCATAGGGTCCACAGAGCACCCTCCCTGACATACATGGCCTCAGTTGGGATCTGTTCTTTTGTTTTTTTCATATCACTGATTCCCTCTTCGTATGTTGAATGTTTCTTGTGTACGATGTACTTCCTTCTCCACTTTCCGTCTCTTGCCGTTAGGCTTGTTTACAAACTGAATGCCTGTGGCTGGGGGTGGGGTATATAGGGAGAAAGACCGATACGTGCTGGGAGCTGCACTGCAAAGCTCAAAGCTGTTTGGTGCAATGGATCGTTTCCACTACATACCCCAAGGTAGATCCTGTGGACCCTATGGAACTTGAAGAAAAAGAGTTATCTAAGGTATGTTATACCATAACTCTGATTTTTCCATTTGGACTACTGCAGGAAAGAAGGATCCAAATGGATTTATAAAGTGGTTATCATTGAGGGGTGTTTTGTATTTAATTTTATATGGAAAATGCAACTTTCTCATTTACTAATAATACTGTCACTATTCTTAAATATATGACACCATTATATTATGTTGTGTACGAATAGGCTAATGCGATTGTTTTTTATATTGGATGTATCTTGAGATGCATGTAACTCACCATACAAACATAAGCCCACATTAATTGTGGCAGACTTTTCACACGTATGTACTTGGGAACAAAATTTATTAAACCTATCTGAGGCACAATGTGTGCTATATTTAGTGTAGAATATATAATTTCTTCTTTGGGGTCCATAGGGATCCACAGGGATACCATAGGGTATATTATGGTTGGGAGACCAGGCACCAAAACGTTAAAGCTTCTGCTCCCAGAATGCCCCGGGTCCTTCCCCATATATACCCCGCCCCTAGCCATAGGACTACAGTTGTTTGTTTGGTGCTGTAGGATCAAGATACACCTTTGTAACAGGGGGACAGCTCAGAGCAGTCCTAAGCTTTTATTTTATGTTTTCTGAGTTGGCAGCACCAAGCATCTGAATTAAGACACACGTACTGCGACTCCATCTACCTTCGCCGGGCCGCAACATCCGTAATGGTGCTGGGGATTTCGGAGAGTCGCGGCTGAGCTTAGTTAGCAGCAATGCTGCGACCTGGACTGCACTGGATCCTTGGAGATGTCAGGTAAGGCGGTTCATCGCTTACGAGGAATCGCGCATGGCAGTCGTTGCTTTTGGTGTCAGATACGCACCAGAAGCCACTGCTGTCAGGGCCCGGGATTGTCCTCGCTACACCAGCCGGGGCCTTATTCTCTGACGCCAGGGATCGGCAGCAGACGCTATCTGCTACCATGAGGCCTGCGTACCTGGCTGGTTAACGCAGCTTAGGGGAGGTAGGCGCTCCCCCCGGCAGCTCCTCTCCCGACTCAGACGTAGTCCCTACGAAGGGTTTTCGCACTTCTGGGTTGCTCCACCTACCCTCCACGTGTATATGGCACGGTCTAAGCTCAGTGTGCCCTATAGCTGTTGGTCTCAGGAGGGTCTGGGTGAGTCTCCCTGTATACCTCTCCCTTGGTTAAGGTATACGGTGCTCTATGTCCTACCATTCCTTTGTATTGCTGTAGTTGATTTAGAGCCGATTTGTAATTATATTACATATGCATTGTATGTGACTGTTTGCTAGCTGCTGTATTAACACTGTCTTTAATTTCTGTCTGTCAATTATAACTATCACTGTTTCTCTCCATCATTTTGGGGTGGGGGTCTCTTTCTGAGTACTTCACATTCATTAAGATATTTGTGAAGGTGGTCACATTGCATTGTTACCTTTATACGTATATATGCTAAGCATAAAGGGAAACGGGTTCAGGCAAGTTTTGTTTATGAATGTCAGTTATAACTAGGGGTGAGCGGGTTCGGATTTCTGAAATCCGAACCCCCCCGAGCCCCCTCGATCCGAGGCAGATCCGAGTCAGGCTCGACTTTTCCCGCCTGACTCGGATCTGAAATCGAGGCAAAACGTCATCATCCCGCCTTCCGAGTCTCGCGTGTTTTGGATCCTATATAAGGTACCCGCGTCAGCGCCATTTTCTCACTCGGCTGTGGACAGTGAAGAGGGAGGGTGGGAGTTAGGGCTGGCTGGGCTGTGTAGTGTAGTGTAGTGTAGTGCAGAGTAGTGTTGTGCTGTGCTGTTCTGCTGTTGTCCACTACTTCAAAGTCCATAGGGGCTGGCTGTGTTGTGCTGTGCTGCTGTTGTTAATAGGGGCTGTGTCCACTACTTCAAAGTCCATAGGGGCTGGCTGGACTGTGTTGTGCAGTCAGTTCTCCATAGGGGCTGTGTCCACTCCAAAGTCCTGTGCAGTGTCCCAGTCCTAAAGGGGTGCTGTAGTGTTGTCCAGGGGGTGCTCTGTCCATCAGGGGTGCTCCCCCCAAGTGCTAAAAAAATAATATTTTTTCTGTGTTTGTGAATTGTGTGCGCAGTAGCCGCACGTGCATCAACAAAGTAGTGCCAAGCGTGCGCCTGTGTCATAAGTAAAGGGCCGGCTGGCTTGACCGTTAAAGGGTGCTGTAACCCCCAAAGTACACTCCAGTCCAAACCAAAAAAAAATTATTTTCTGTGTTTGTGAATTGTGTGCGCAGTAGCCGCACGTGCATCAACAAAGTAGTGCCAAGCGTGCGCCTGTGTCATAAGTAAAGGGCCGGCTGGCTTGACCGTTAAAGGGTGCTGTAACCCCCAAAGTACACTCCAGTCCAAACCCAAAAAAATAATATTTTCTGTGTTTGTGACTTGTGTGCACTGTGGCTGCACGTGCATCAACAAAGGAGCAGCGCCAAGCGTGCGCCTGTGTCCCATAAGTAAAGAGCCGGCTGGCTCATTTCTTAAAGGGTGGTGTAACCCACAAAGTGCACTACTCTCCAGCAAAAATAAAAAAATATTTTCTGCGTTTGTGTGCGCTTTAGCCGCACGTATATATCAATATAACATAAATGGAGGACCAAACTTTCTCCGATAAAAATAAAATAGGGAAAGATCAAGAACCACTTCCTCCTAGTGCTTTTGCTGCTGCTGGGAGTTGTTCATCATCCCAAAGAGGAAGTAGGAACATCACTACTTTTACTAAACAATTGACCCTCCAACAGTCCCTAGCGATGAGGATGAAGTACGACAGCAGTCATCCTGAAGCAAAACGTATAACTGAGGCCTTGACTGCTATGTTGGTGTTAGACGTGCGTCTGGTATCCGCCATTAGTGCAGTGGGATTTAGACAATTGATGGAGGTAGTGTGTCCCCGGTTCCAAATCCCGTCTAGATTCCACCTGCATCCTCAAAGCAGCAGCGACAAGCGTGCGTCTGTCTGTTAAAGGATGGTGTAACCCTCAAAGTGCGCTCCACAAACAATAAAAATATTCTTCTTCTTTTTTCTGTCTTTGTGAATTGTGTGGGCTGTAGCCGCACTTGCATCCTCAAAGCAGCAGCGACAAGCGTGCGTCTGTCTGTTAAAGGGTGGTGTAACCCTCAAAGTGCGCTCCACAAACAATAAAAATATTCTTCTTTTTTTTTCTGTCTTTGTGAAATGTGTGGGCTGTAGCCGCACCTGCATCCTTAAAGCAGCAGCGACAAGGGTGCGTCTGTCTGTTAAAGGGTGGTGACACCCTCAAAGTGTGCTACACAAACAATAAAAATATTGTTCTTTTTTTTTCTGTCTTTGTGAAATGTGTGGGCTGTAGCCGCACCTGCATCCTTAAAGCAGCAGCGACAAGCGTGCGTCTGTCTGTTAAAGGGTGGTGACACCCTCAATGTGTGCTACACAAACAATAAAAATATTGTTCTTTTTTTTCAGTCTTTGTGAATTGTGTGGGCTGTAGCCGCACTTGCATCCTCAAAGCAGCAGCGACAAGTGTGCGTCTGTCTGTTAAAGGGTGGTGTAACTCTCAAAGTGCGCTCCACAAACAATAAAAATATTCTTCTTCTTTTTTCTGTCTTTGTGAATTGTGTGGGCTGTAGCCGCACTTGCATCCTCAAAGCAGCAGCGACAAGCGTGCGTCTGTCTGTTAAAGGGTGGTGTAACCCTCAAAGTGCGCTCCACAAACAATAAAAATATTCTTCTTCTTTTTTCTGTCTTTGTGAATTGTGTGGGCTGTAGCCGCACTTGCATCCTCAAAGCAGCAGCGACAAGCGTGCGTCTGTCTGTTAAAGGGTGGTGTAACCCTCAAAGTGCGCTCCACAAACAATAAAAATATTCTTCTTTTTTTTTCTGTCTTTGTGAATTGTGTGGGCTGTAGCCGCACTTGCATCCTCAAAGCAGCAGCGACAAGCATGCGTCTGTCTGTTAAAGGGTGGTGTAACCCTCAAAGTGCTCCAAAAATAAAAAACTATTTTTTTAATGTGTTTGTGACTTGTGTGCGATGTAGCCGCACGTGCATCAACATAGTAGCAGCGCCAAGCGTGCACCTGTGTCATAAGTCAAGGGCTGGTTTGGACATCTGGTCCGGACTGAAGGACGTGCTAACAATTTCTGACAAGTCTACTGTCACTGCATATGATACTGTCCTCAAAGCAGCAGCGACAAGCGTGCGTCTGTCTGTTAAAGGGTGGTGTAACTCTCAAAGTGCTCCAAAAAATAAAAAACTCTTTTTTTAATGTGTTTGTGACTTGTGTGCGATGTAGCCGCACTTGCATCCTCAAAGCAGCAGCGACAAGCGTGTGTCTGTCTGTTAAAGGGTGGTGACACCCTCAAAGTGTGCTACACAAACAATAAAAATATTGTTCTTTTTTTTTCTGTCTTTGTGAATTGTGTGGGCTGTAGCTGCACTTGCATTCTCAAAGCAGCAGCGACAAGCGTGTGTCTGTCTGTTAAAGGGTGGTGACACCCTCAAAGTGTGCTACACAAACAATAAAAATATTCTTCTTCTTTTTTCTGTCTTTGTGAATTGTGTGGGCTGTAGCCGCACTTGCATCCTCAAAGCAGCAGCGACAAGCGTGCGTCTGTCTGTTAAAGGATTACATCGGTGACAGCATCCAAGTAGGCATGTCAGACAGTCCGTACCTGTACTGGCAGGAAAAAGAAGCAATTTGGAGGTCCCTGTACAAACTGGCTCTATTTTACCTGAGTTGCCCCCCCTCCAGTGTGTACTCCGAAAGAGTGTTTAGTGCAGCCGGGAACCTTGTCAGCGAAAGGCGTAGGAGGTTGCTTCCACAAAATGTGGAGAAGATGATGTTCATAAAATGAATTATCAACTCTTCCAGGGAGACCAGCCTCCAGAACGTACAGAGGGACCTGTGGTTGTGGATTCCAGCAGGGACGAATTAATACTCTGTGAGGATGAGGATGTACACAACACTGAAGAGGGTGAGGAATTGGTGGATGAGGAGGATGAGGACGACATCTTGCCTCCGTAGAGCCAGTTTGTGCAGGGACAGATTAATTGCCAGCTTGTTTTGTGGGGGCCCAAACGAACCAATCATTTCAGCCACAGTCGTGTGGCAGACCCTGGCGCTGAAATGTTTGGTTTGTTAAAGTGTGCATGTCCTGTTTATACAACATAAGGGTGGGTGGGAGGGCCCAAGGACAATTCCATCTTGCACCTCTTTTTTTTCTTTGCATTATGTATAGTTTGGGGCCTAGTTTTTCAAACTGCCATCCTGTCTGCCACTGCAGTGCCACTCCTAGATGGACCACGTGTTTGTGCCGCCCACTCGTATCTCTTAGCATAGTCATCCAGCTACCTCGGGCAACCTTTTGGACATAAAAACACTATTGTGAGGTGTGAGGTGTGAGGTGTTCAGAATAGACTGGAAATGAGTGGAAATTAAGGTTATTGAGGTTAATAATAGCAGAGGAGCAGAAAAACCCACAAATTCTGTGATTTTAGCTGTTTTTATGCTTTTTTTCAAAAAAATACAGATCCAAGACACAAAACCCAGAACCCAAAACACGGAAGGGTGGTTTTGGCAAAACCAATCCAGATCCAAAACACGAAGAAAGATCCAGATCCAAAACCAAAACACAAAACACGAAAAGTGGCCGGTGCACACCCCTAGTTATAACTATCACTGCTATTGCTCCATTTGACCCTCAACAACTGTAGGGGTCAAATTGTACTTCACATTTACTTGTGAAGACAGAGCTTCCCATCCCCCTCTTCTAATTAATTGGAGATGCTCAGCTGCAATTGATCATGGAAATATTTGCTTAGAGGAGATTTGGTCTCGCTCTCTGAGTATACCTTTCTCCTAGGACCAAGGTATATAGCACTGGAATCCTACCAACTTTTTTGCTTGTATAAGCTGATTCAGTGCCGATTTGTAAGTATATTTGTATGCATTGCACTTATATCCTACCAATGTGATTGCAATTTAGTGCCCATTTGCAAATATATTTATATGCATGTATATCCTACCAAACTTATGTGTTTAGGTAGTTGATTTTAATGCCCTTTTGCAAATATATTCTATGCATTTCATGTGACTTATGCTAACTCTGCTGTAAAAAAAAAAAAAAAAGTTTTTGTTTTCTTTTGTTTTTTTCCTAAACTCCAACTACCTGGTGTACAGGGATTAGAGAGTACTTCACATTTATTTTTATCAGTGAAAAGGGTCACATTGCATTGTGTTAACTCTACACTGGTTGTAGGTTACTTGCAAGTATTTCCCATGTCTCAGGACAATAGTAAACAGGAGACTGTTGTCCCTGTGCTGGTTTAATGTAAATCCTGTGCAGTTGGCCTCTCAGGATTTAATACAGGATGGACTGTGTGTTGATTGTTATACACCACAACAGTCCACCTCGCCAGCACCTGTTAAGGGGTCACCTTGAATGACCTCCTGGTCTCAGGTTATGATGGTAGTTAGTGGACCGCTTATCAGCCCCCACATTGCCTCCCACTTTGGATTACCCACAATAATTACAGCCTATGTTTCCTCTTCCCATACACCTTCCTGGATGGAGGGTTATGTCCACTCAGTCCAGAATCTGGCTTTGAGCATCTATCTACAGATGTTACAGGCGAATAAGGCATCAGCCGTATAAGCATATAGATGGATTGCACATCCTCTCAGTCCACCCTGCTTTCAGATTCTGATATATCATCTGAGGAGGCAGAGGATACACAGGTGTCTCCCTCTGGGAGAGGAGGAGCGTCATTCATCAGTGGATGTTTCTCTCTAGCAGGGGCAGTTAATTCAATCCTCATTATAGAAGATGAAGTACCATCTCCTAAAGCCTAATAAACCTGGTGTTCAGACACCAGAAGGTGATTTTATCTGGATTTCTCAATCTGAACAGCTCACTTAGCTTATGGGGGAAGCATGGAACCTTCCAGGTAAACTGTTCCAGATTCCAAAAAGACTAGTGTCTTTTTACCCTCTCGCACAGGGAGAGTGCATTTGGTGGGAAATCCCCCTACTAGGGATTTTTACGTGATACCTTCCTAAAGGGTTAATCCCCAGGAGGTTATTTGCACAACTCCCCCATCAGATCCTATCAAGGCTATTCATGCCCTGCTAAATTCAGGGTTGATAATCCTGCATTCCTTTAGCTAAAAAGGAAGGAGTTATTAATCAGATTTGTATTTTATTCAGAAGCTGAATGGGTTCATCGCTCTATTCTGAATCTGAAATCCCTACAGGTTCATCCATGTGCCCAAGTTCTGAATGGAGACCCTACGGTCAATTATGCTGGCAATGGAACCTGGGGATTTCATGGTTCCCTGGACATACAGGATGCATATCTGCATGTGCCTATTGCACTATTCCACCAAGGGTTTCTGAGTTTTGCTGTTCGTCAGCAACATTACCATTGCCTTTTGGTCTGTCCACAGCTCCTCAGGTGTTTACCAAGAAAATGGTGGGCATGACTGCTCATCTCAGAAGAAGTCAGGATACTGCCATACTTGGACGACCTCCTGATATTGGCAGTCTATGGAGGTTTACAACATCATCTCCAGCTGACCACTGCCTGTCTACAGGAGTAGGGCTGGATAATCAATTGGAAAAAGTCTTCCCTTTCTCCAACACAGCAGATGGTACATCTGGGGGTGCTACTGGATTCCCTGGCACAAAGGATCTTTCTACCAGTGGACAAGTTTTCGGCTCTACAATTGCAGGTGCACAAACTGCTCTGCAATCAGAGGGTATCCATTCACTCAGCAATGCGGGTACTGGGGTCCGTGGTATCCACCTTCAACATGGTGGAATATGCCCATTTCCATTCCAGGCCTCTACAAAAATTGATTCTGTCCAGGTGGAATGGACAGCCTCATCCTATAAGGTCTCAGAGGATCCTTCTCACTCCAGAAGTTCGTCACTCCCTCCTGTGGTAGCTGAGAAAGGATCATCTAAACAAAGGGTGCTCATTTTGGATTCCAAATTGGGTGCTTCTCACCACGGACGCCAGCCTTCGTGGATGTGTGGCGGTGAAAGGTCACACCTTCCAGGGAAGTTGGACAAATCAAGAAAGTCATCTTCCAATAAACATTCTGGAACTGCGAGCAGTATACAGAGCACTGATCATGGCAGAGGACCTGCTCCAGGGCAGGCCGGTCCAAATCCAGTCCGTCAATGCGACTACAGTGGCCTACCTCAATCATCAGGGAGGCACAAGAAGTTATGCAGCCACGAAAGAAGTGACAAAGGTTCTGATTTGGGCAGAATGTCATCTTCTGGCCATCTCGGCAATATTCATACCAGGAGTGCTAAATTGGGAAGCAGAACATACATGCCGGAGAGTAGTCTCTCCATCCGGGAGTGTTTCAGCTCCTGGTAAACAAATGGGGTCTACCGGAGATAGATCTCATGGCATCATGCCACAACCACAAGGTCCCCAAGTACGGGTCCAGGTCCAGAGAAACATCAGCAGCATTCATGGATGCACTGGCAGTAAGATGGGACTTCAAGCTGGCGTATCTATTTGCTCCAATTTCTCTACTCCCAAGAGTTCTCAGAAAATTCAAGCAGGAAGGTGGAACAGTAATACTAGTGGCTCCGGCTTAGCCCAGACGTCATTGATTCACCGACATACAGAATCTGTCCATAGACAGTCCTTATCCTCTTCCTCTATGGCAGGATCTGCTAATGCAGGGTTCTTGCCAACATCCGGGCTTACCTCGTCTGGCTCTTGAATCTTCCATCCTAAGAGTAATAGGTTTTTCTAGTTCTGTAATTCAAACGATGCTTAAGGCACGGGAGCCTGCCTCTGCCCGCATCTATTACAGAGTTTGGTATTCCTTTGGTCAATGGTGTTCCCATAGCAAATTTGATCCTAAGATATTCAGGATTTCCAGGGTACTGGCTTTTCAGGCGGGATTAGACAAAGGTCTACGCTGGGGCGTCTCAGGAGAGGAGGGGGCCCGTGTGCACTCCCCATACAGGGCCCCCTTCTCTCTGTCTGGTGGCCAGCAGCCGACTGACGTGGCTAGCCAGCCACCGGAACCTTAGTAGACTCCAGGCACTAGAGTGTGCGCGTAGTCTACTGCGCATGCGCAAAACACCAGAAACTGGCTACGGCGGCCATTTTCCTGGGTTTTGTGCATACACAGTAGACTACGGGCACACTCTAGTGCCCGGAGTCTACTGCGCATGCGCAGAACAATATGAGTGCACACACTGCACCCATATTATTTAAAACTTACCTGTCCGTAGTCCCACGGCGGGTGTCTGGGCTGCACAGAACACCGGGAAAATGGCTGCAACGGCCATTTTCCAGTTTTCTGTGCAGCCCAGACACCCGCCGTAGTCCCACGGCGGGTAAGTTTTAAATAATATGGGTGCAGTGTGTGCGGTGCGGGGCCCCCTTGGACCCGGGGGCCTGTGAGCCCCGCACACACTGCACCCATTATAGGTACGCCACTGGGTCTGCGCCTGGCTACTTTGAGATTGCAGGTTTCTGCACTGTCAGTCTGGTTTCAGAAGAAGATTGCCTCATTACCAGATGTTAGGATTTTTTTCCAAGGACTTTTGCAAATTCAGCCTAATTTTTGTTCCACCGGTAGCTCCGTGGGATTTGTCTTTGGTTCTTAAGGGACTACAAACTTCCCCATTTGAACCTTTGGACTCTGTGGATTTGAAGTGGGTAACAGCAGAGACACTTTTTCTTCTTGCTATTTCTTCTGCTCCAGAGTCTCTGATTTGGCAGCGCTCTCTTGTCGCTCCCCATTTTAGATTTTTCACCAGGATAAAGCTGTTCTTCGTACAAGGGAGGGTTACCTTCCTAAGGTAGTGTCCCGTTTTCATGTGAATGAAGAAATTGTTGTTCCAGCTTTTCAGGCTCCAGACCTTTCTGTAGGTGAATCCTCCCTGGATGTAGTTCGTGCTCTCTATCTGTGTGGAGCGTACAAACCCTGGGCCTGATTCAGACCCGGACGCTATTTGTGGACCGTCGTTCCAAAAAAGGGGCTGGCTATTTAAATTGAGCGCTCACTCTTTGCGGTTTGTTGACGCCTCTATGTCTGAGCGAGCGAATGAAAAATGCGCTCGCTATTTTGTAAAGACGCCCCTTTGCCGTTCGCATCACACGTCATCTCCGGTATTAGATTAATCGGGAACATCGAAAGGCATCTGAACTGCTCGCAGTGCTTGTGGTAGGTTTTTCTTACCGCAATCACTGCGAGCAGTTCAGGCTAAAAGACAACCAAGTGACGTGATCGATGACGCTCCTTTACTAATTATGCACTCCCATTAAACGCCCTTTTCACCATTTGGCACGCCTGCGTTCGGATCTCCACTCCCCCGTTTTCAAGCACCTTCCCCTGTTACCACCCACAAACGGTACATTCTGTCAATCAAATTAGCAGCCCCTCGCTGTTTTGCGAGCGCACAATTTCTGACCGCAATGACTGGTTTGCGCGTGCGCATTACGACCCATACGCATGCGCAGTTGTGCGAACATCGCTCAGAGCGAACGAGCGGCCGTTTACGAGCGGCTCTGAATCAGTCCCCCTGTTAGAAAATCAGATGCTCTTTTTGTATTGAAAGTCGAGAGAAACCAGCACTAAATGATGTTGTTGTTAATTGGACAGTTAAATCAAAGCTCAGAAACGGATGTAAAGATCACTTAGAACACATTTAATACATTACATATATAAAATCCTGTAAAAATATATAAAGCAATAATGGTCTGTAAAATCACAGTCAATATGGTGCTACCCATAGAATGTTGGTGTAAGAATTCCGCTGCTAGAGGGACTCATAAATCTATGGTATGCATTAGATAGACACTATCTGTGTGAACCAAAGAGTACTTCCATAGGGATTGGCACAGCAAATATTTACCAAGTGGGATGTTCATATGTCACAGTCAGGGCTGCCATCAGAAATTGTGGGGCCTGGTACTGACAAAATAGGCAGGGCCCCCCGGGGTATAGGGCAGACTTGGGTGGAGCTGTGGAGCTACTTCGGCGGTGGAGCATCAATTGGTGCATAAACCAGAGATGCTAGACATGGTGGGGGGGGGGGTAAAGGGCAGGGAAGGATGGACATTACTGGGGAACACAGGGCAGGGAAGGATGGACATTACTGGGGAACACAGGGCAGGGAAGGATGGACATTACTGGGGAACACAGGGCAGGGAAGGCTGGACAAGTGGGGGCACTGGGCTGGCAAGAGTGAACTGGAGCAGGGAAGACAGGCTAGCTGGCTGGACTAGGAGAGGGTAGGGGCACAGGGAAGGCTGGCTGGATTGAGGGAGGGGAGGGAAGGTAGGCTGGCTAAACTAGAGGGCTGGCTGGACTGGGGTGCAGTGGGCAGGGAAGGAAGGCTGGCTGGACTAGGGAGGACTTAGGGACGGCTGGCTAGACAGGGGGAGGGGCAGAGAAAGTAGGCAGGCTGGCTGGAATGGGGGTTGGGCAGGGAAGGCAGGCTGGCTGGACTGGGGATGGGGGAGCTGACAGGGAAGGCTGGCTGGCTGGAATGGGGGGTGCAAGGAAGTCTGGCTAGACTGGGGGGACAGTGCAGAGAAGGCAGGATGGCTGGCTGGAATAGGGGGCAGTGCAGGGAAGGCAGAATGGCTGGCTGGACTAGGGGGGCAATGCAGGTAAGGCTGGCTGGACTCGCGGGGGGCACAAGGCAGGAACAACCTACCTGTTCTTTTCATGGCACTTCCTGTCCTGAGAGAGATGGACGAAGAATGCACTGGGTGGCAGACAGGCAGAGAGACCATCAGTGTACCACTGCAGCATGTGAGCTATGGAGCTGGCCGTGAGCCAATCATAGCTCGGAGAACGGCAGCCAATCAGAGCAGCCGCTTCTTATTGCCTTCCGTTCCGCGAGCTGTAATTGGAGCTGGCCGCGAGCCAATCACAGCTCGCGGAACAGCAGCCAATCAGGAGAGGCTGCTCTGATTGCTTGCCTGAGCTATGATTGGCTCACGGCTAGCTCCAGTGTTTACGTGACACTCTGCCACAGCGCTGATGACTTTCCTTGCCGCTGCCACCCGGGCCCCCTCTCTCTCCGGACCCAGGACTGGAGGCCCGGCAGTCCCTCCCTGATGGTGGCCCTGGTCACAGTCCTGTTAGTGAGGATCACAGATGGATTGACTGGATATGTAGTCCACTTGTAGCTGTATCCTGAGTGGAGTCGGTGTATAGGTCCCAAACAGCAATATCATGTGTCCAAAAAGCCCATTAAACGTAATGTAGGTGAGAGTCACCCCAAATCTGTGCAGCGGTATCCGGGAAGGCTTAACGCGTTTTGCTGGTTAATAAGTGTCCAGCAGCTGTGTGAACCAAAGTAGTCTTTGGTCCACACAGCTAGTGTCTATCTAATGCAGTGTTGGCTAACCTTGACACTCCAGCTGTTATGTAACTACATAATCCAGCATGCACTGCTACAGTTTTGCTATTAGGGCATGCTAAAACTGTGGCAGGGCATGCTGGGATATATAGTTCCACAACAGCTGGAGTGTCAAGGTTAGCCAACACTGATCTAATGCAAACCATGGATTTATGAGTCCCCCTAGCAGCGAAATTCTTATACCAACATTCTATGGGTAGCACCATATTGACTGATTTTATAGACCATTATTGCTTTGTATATTTTTACAAGATTTTATATGATATGTATTAAATGTGTTCTAAGTGATTTTTACATCCGTTTCTGAGCTGTCCAATTAATAACAACATAATTTAGCGCTGGTTTCTAACCACTTTCATATTATATATTTTTGGGGGCTGACAAACCCCTAACCGGCTGCATAATTGACTGCGCATTGGATTTCTCTTGTTTAGCTACTTTTGTATTATATGGTTTTCACAAACGAGGATGCCCAGCTAATAAGCAGACTATGGCGAGGTGGCTACGGATGACTATTTCTATGGCTGATCTTCCTGTCCCTGACAGCACATTCTACCCTGTCTGTAGGACCATTGTGGGCATTTAATCATGGTGCCTATGCTGAACAATTGTGCAAGGCAGCCATGTGGTCTTCTGTCCACACTTTTCTTAGGTTTTGTCCCTTTGATACTTTTGCCTCTCAGGATGCTTCCTTTGGGCAACGATTTCTCCTTTCTGCTCAGGAGTGTCTCCTACCCTAGGGGAACTGCTTTAGGACATCCCCATGGTATCCCTGTTGATCCCTATGGACCCCGAAGAAGAAAATTAGAGTTATGGTACAATAACCTAGATAACTCCTTTTCTTCGAGGTCCATAGGGTCCTCAGGGCACCCACCCTGACGCACCTGGCTTCATTGGCTTATATTCTTTCGGTCACAGATTCCCTCCTCTTATGTAAGAGTGTTTCTGGTGTACGATTGTTCTTCCTTCTCCTCCCTTGAGGTTTGTTAACTAAACTGAAGTCCTATGGCTGGGAGCAGAAGCTTTAACTGTTTGGTGCCTGGTCTTCCAATCATAAAGAAAAGGAGTTATCTAGGTAAGTCTACCATAACCCTAATTATTTTGAGGAAAGCTACAGCAGATCATCCCAGTCAAAATCCTACACTTGAAGAGACACAGTGCATCCGGAAAGTATTCACAACGCTTCACTTTTTCCACATTTTGTTATGTTACAGCCTAATTCCAAAATGGAATAAATTAAATTCTACACACAATAACCCATAATGACAACGTGTAAATTTTTTTTTAGATTTTTGCAAATTTAATTTACAAAAAAAACCTAAGAAATCACATGTACATAAGTATTCACAACCTTTGCTCAATACTTTGCTGATGCACCTTTGGCAGCAATTACAGCCTCAAGTCTTTTTGAATATGATGCCACAAGCTTGGCACACCTATCTTTGGGCAGTTTCGCCAATTCCTCTTTGCAGCACCTCTCAAGCTCCATCAGGTTGGATGGGAAGTGTTGGTGCACACCCATTTTCAGATCTCTACAGAGATGTTCAATTGGATTCAAGTCTGGGCTCTGGCAGGGCCACTCAAGGACATTCACAGAGTTGTTCTGAAGCCACTCATTGATATCTTGGTTGTGTGCTTAGGGTCATTGTCCTGCTAAAAGATGAACCGTCGCTCCAGTCTGAGGTCAAGACCGCTCTGGAGCAGGTTTTTATCCAGGATGTCTCTGTACATTGCTGCATTCATCTTTCCCTCTAACCTGACTAGTCTCCCAGTTCCTGCCGCTGAAAAACATCCCCACAGCATAATGCTGCCACCACCATGCTTCACTGTAGGGATGGTATTGGCCTGGGGATGAGCGGTGCCTGATTTCCTCCAACCATAACGCCTGGCATTCACACCAAAGAGTTCAATTATTTGTCTGTCATGGTCTGAGAGTCCTTCAGGTGCATTTTGGCAAACTCCAGGCGGGCTGCCATATGCTTTTTGCTAAGGAGTGGCTTCCATCTGGCCACTCTACCATACAGGCCTGATTGGTGGATTGCTGCAGAGATGGTTGTCCTTCTGGAAGGTTCTCATCTCTCCACAGAGGAATGCTGTAGCTCTGACAGAGTAACCATTGGGTACTTGGTTTCCTCCCTTGCTAGGGCCCTTCTCCCCCGATCGCTCAATTTAGACGGCCGGCCAAGTCTAGTCCTGGTGGTTCCGAACTTCTTCCATTTACGGATGATGGAGGCCACTGTGCTCATTGGGACCTTCAAAGCAGCAGATATTTTTCTGTACCCTTCCCCAGATTTGTGCCTCGAGACAATCCTGTCTCGGAGGTTTACAGACAATTCATGGGACGTCATGCTTGGTTTGTGCTCTGACATGCACTGTCAAGTATGGGACCTTATATATTATAGACAGGTGTATGCCTTTCAAAATTATGTCCAATCAACTGAATTTACCACAGGTGGACTCCAATTAAGCTATAGGAACATCTCAAGGATGATCAGTGGAAACAGGATGCACCTGAGCTCAATTTTGAGCTTCATGGCAAAGGCTGTGAATACTTATGTTCATGTGATTTCCTAGTGTTTTTTTTTTTTATTACATTTGCAAAAATCTAAAAAAAACTTTTTACATGTTGTCATTAAGGGGTTTTGTGTGTAGAATTTTGAGGACAAAAATGAATTTATTCCATTTTGGAATAAAGCTGTAACATAACAAAATGTGGAAAAAGTGAAGTGTATACAACCATTGGTTGGAGTGGTTAATAGAGGAGAAACAATGATAAATACAAAAAAATAAGCAGATGTAGAAATATGAAAAATATAAAATTACGGCATTGTTCAATTTCCATTATACCTTGGGCTTTGAACTGAAGCCTGTGCCCTTGTTGTAAGTGCTGTCCAACTGCATCTGTACTGTGTGCTGGATGCAATTCTGTTCAATAATGGAATTTATTATGGTAATGTCCCCTGGTAAATTATGTTGGGGGTAATATGTTATGGTCCATTTAAAACAAACAAACAGACACACACACACGCACAATCACAAACACACTTTCTCCATGTATCTGGGCACTATTTGACCTAAATGCCTCAGTGCCACTTAGCTGTGTGCAGTCAGATCTATAACTTATTTTCTAGTGCTCTTTCTTGCTAATGAGTCTACATGTCAGGGCTTGGGGGAGCATCAAAGTTTAATTTGCCAATGACATTCAGTGTTGACCTTGTAGAACATTAGAATAAATGCTTTATTGCGCATTTTCCCTTTCATTGCTACAAGCAACCCTACTTATCCACAGTTTGTTAATATGGATTTTCCCCTAAGCACACCACTGAGACCTATCATAGCACATTCCCTTGTTGTGCTGCCACTACTCCCTCCACCTGTAACCCACAGGCAGATTTTATAAATAAAACTAAAGAACCCATTTACTAACTATATTTATTTTATAGATAAATATAGACACTATCTGTTTGTCATACATACTGTATATATACCGTACATACCAGATGCAACAATATTCAAGTGTTTCTGTTATAATGTATGAACAATTTCTGATCCAATATCGCATCAACAACAACAAACTTTATATTGCCTACATATTATAAAGGCACCCCTTGCTCCTACAGTATTCACTATAATTGGGAAGGGCATTCTTTATGTAGCATTCCTTAACATTCCATCAAGGGCACCGTATTAGTTTAGAGGGCTATAGGCATGAGTAGTGCTTGCTGCCCTTCCCTCACCATATGGGACAAGGGCCCTCATTCAGAGCCGTACGCTCTGAGCAGAGCGCACGCTCTGAATGAGGGCCGGGCTCCATTTTCATGGAGCGTCCTCCCGGACGCTCGTATAGCTGTGGGTCACCACCCACAGGCTATACGAGCGTGCTTTGTGATGGCCGAAATTGCGAGCCGGAGCCTGCGGTTGAGGTTTTCAACCGCAAGCTCCGGAGTGATTTTGGCTCTATCAGAGCCAAAATCACTCCCACTGACATCACTAGTGATGTCAGTGGGCCGGCTTCTGACGGGAGGCGTTCCCGTGGGAACGCCCCCGTCAGGGAGGCACGCCCCCGGCACGCCCACCAAAGGGGGCGTGCTGTCAATCAACATTGACAGCACGCCCCCTTTGATCGGACACAACGAGTGAAGGACTTTCCTTCACTCGTCGCGTCTGACGCATGCGCACGACGGAGCTCCCTCCGTCGTGCGCATGCTCAGTGCATAACATCGACCCACTTGCGAGCGGACAGCCGCTCGCGAGTGGGTCTGAATCAGGCCCAAGGTTAGAATTGTAATGGGAACATATGCTCCCTCACCATTCTGCCTCTTCACTTGTACCCCAATCTCCACCCCACACAAACCTACCTGCTGCAGTGTCCAATAGAGGAAGACTGTGGCTTTCACAGCAGCTCCAACCTATGCTGCTCCAACATACAGAGCATCAGTGACTTCCAGTAATGATGTTGGGGTGATTCAGAGTTGTACGCAAGATCTGCGTATGATCTGTATTGCACATGTGCAGATCTCCTTCTGCAAGATTGCTCTCTCGCAGTACCAAGACGCCGCAGCCTAATTGACAGGTTGTGGCTCTTTGGGGGCGGCGTCAGGTAGTGTACCAGAAAATGGAGTATATTGGACTCATTTTCTGGGCGTGCTGAAGCCAGTGGCTGCATCCTTGTGAATACAGCTTCTCTGGCTTCAGCTGTACCGCCTATCCTGAGTAACCTGAGGGTTGCTCAGAGAACCGATGGTCACTCATATGATCCGATGCTGCGTCTTAGGACACAGCAGCGAATCACAGAAGACAGCAAGTTGCATCTTTTTATACGACACCTCCTGTGACATTAGAGTAATATTGATGCAGTGACGATGCGATTAGCGTACAACCCTGAATCAGGCACCTTACCAGTGATCTGCACAGACTACCCACAGCATGGAGCCACTATCATAAGATTCTGCTGTGTAGTGCAATGCAGCACTCTGACTCCTCCTACATACACAATTTGGGAAAACAGCATATGGTGGAATATACCAGACTGCCCCAAAAATTGGCACTATACCATCAAAATAGAAGACCATTGGCTGTGCTGCTTATTTTTATTTGTTCCTGCAGTTATGACCACCTCCTGCCGCCAGTGACTTAGGGTCTAGAGCAGCGGTTCCCAAACTTTTGCAAATCACGGCGCCCTAGAGAATCCGCATTTTTTCCACAGCACCCCTGGGGCCAAAGTTTTCTTATTGCGAAATTTAGCAAAATTAAATGAAGTAAATTGTGCTTATATGTCACCCTTAGGTTCAGTTATATGGTGGCCAACAGGGCTGCGCTGGCAGTCATTAGCACTGGTTTTGCCCATCACACTGACTAAAAATAATTTTATTTGGTACTGGAGCATCAACCTGTGGCACCCTAGGTTCCATGCACCCAGTTTGGGAACCACTGGTCTAGAGATAAAGTACCAACTTTATCTTCATCCACTGTATCTTTCTCCAATTTGTCGAAGTTGAATAATTGAGTGAGACAAGTTCAGTTTAAAATTTAATCGCAGCGACGCCATCTTGCGAATGGCCGCAAGACTCCATTTTGGAAATGAGATCGCAAGACACCATTTTGTGTGGTCAGCATTAATTCAAGTTATAACCCAGGAGCTAAGAACAGATGGCAATGTTTTTGTTAACCTACCAAGGGCAACGGGAAAAAACAGCTTTCTAAGTAGAAGTAAATAAGAAGAGACAATGGGTATTTTTACATACAAATTGGGAATCCCTGGATGCAGATAAAGTATAGTTGTGGCAATTGTAATATAATATCTACACAATTGGATTTGCCTGAATCCTAGACAGGATGTCTCCAAATCCCATAGTTTGAGGTGATAATACATTTGCATTTCACACAAGAGTCTGTGAGAATAAAAGAGGTTTTGTTTTCCTTTGAACACAGCAGGTGGGGGCCTGCTGACAGAGGGCATGTAGAATTACAACCCTCAGCCATCCACACTGCTGGATGTTCACTTCGTGTATGAGAGTTTATGCACTTAAATCTCACCCATTAATAACTAGCGTCCTTATACCAAACCCCGAATACCCACACACTACATATTCGCACATAAGGTTCCATAAGCATCAAAATGTATGATTCAAGAAGGTTCAGTTAGTTTAAATGCTAAGAAATAAAGATATTTGTTAACTAAGGAATTATACAAGATAAACATGTCATTCTTGGAGTTGTTCTGATGCATACTCTTTCCACAGTTTTCCGGTGCTATCGGTGAGGAGATCGCATTATGCATTCTAGAGTTATGGACCGCAGAACCTACAAGCAACCAAAATGTATATTTTAGATTCAACTGTTAGGATGCTAAAGGAGGCGTTACCAGAAAGACTCCGGCTGTTAGAGGCAGGGAAAGTCTATTTGAAACAAACCTGTTAAATGTGTCGTTACATATGCTTCTCCTCTGGGAACCAATGAGATCAGCAGGAAGTTCTCCCTTTGTCCTGTTTCAGTCTGGGGGGGAATAAATACACGTGTCCAAACACTGGTTTGCCAGTTCATGCTGAATTTTGGGTGAACTGAGGATATCTAATCAGAAGTCTATCTCTGGGTCCGGAGGCGCACCGTATGTATAACCGTACTTGGTCTATATTATTTCCTTTTTACGCCTAAATTATGTATTTATAGATTGCGTGTAACTGACTGTACTTTTACCTGAATAATACTTGTGCGTTGGAAACACAGATTCCACTCCTGTCTTTATTTGCGGTTAAACTGCGTACGCAATTAGCGTTCTGTTTAGAGGTTTTAGGCAGGGTTTTGTCTTAGAGGTTCTAGGCAGGTGAATCTTAGAGGTTTATAGGAAGGAATGTATTAAAAGGTTTATTTACAAATTCAGCAGTGGGGGCTCATCGGTTTATCACACTATCTGATACACGATAACACTCCGTCAGTCCTCTCTCAGCAAAAGGGTGGAGGCGCCTTTTGAAAGATGCATTAGTCTTTCATTACCACAGTATGGCTGAGAGCGTACTGCCGGTTATTGTGTAGAGGAAGCGCTGATCAGAATCCAGGGACAAGAGAGAAAAAAAAAAAAGTTTTTTTTTTCTTTTCTCTGTTGATAGAACCTTACATTTAGAGGGGTGCCGCAGTATTGAGTATGCGGCTGAGATGCATTTTTGCGTACGCAGTTAAAAAGTCATTATATGCATGTGTGGTAGTCGCATAATTGTGTATGCGGCCGGTCGCACAATAAGCGTATACGCACTTCCGGTTCTGCTGCCACGTGTTTGAACAAAGCCATTAAGGTTTACATTTTTTTTCTATCTACCAATATCTGGGTTAAACGTTTATTTTCTGCGCAGAGAAAAAGTGTGTAACAGTGAGTATGTGTTGGACAGTTAAGGGTATCATATGATCCTTAAGGGCTAGGTGCAAGGGTTAGCCTAGCCGCTCGGTAAGCAGCTTACCGTTCAGTACACAGAGCAGGTGTATGGTTTGTTATTTTTGTTAGGGACCGGCTCTCAGTGTGACTGCAGTGTTCAATAAAATTTGAGCATTGTAGTTGAGCCGCACTAGGTGTGATTGTGAGCTGAGAGATAATAGGTGAGCGTGGCGCATCTAGAAATTTCGTCCGTAGGTGAGCGTGGCGCATCTAGAAATTTCGTCCGTAGGTGAGCGTGGCGCATCTAGAAATTTCGTCCGTAGGTGAGCATGGCGCATCTAGAAATTTCGTCCATAGGTAAGTGAAAGTATCTTGATTGTCTTTCACCAGTTTACATTTTTATTGAAAAGCGTAGGAGTTGTCTCAGAATGGGAGCCACGCAAACAGTAGAAATGTTAGGCAATGATGTGCTGCTAATGGAGGTGGATCAGCCCGTCATATTATGCATACTATATATGGTTTAATATGATGAGAAAGAGTGTTAGACCGTTTCCCAGAACTGGTAGTTTTGATAAAAATGTGTTAGATAATGTCCAGGATCACATCAGTATGGTGCGATCCCGAGAGAAAAAGATTAAGTATTTTGAATGTTTAAAAAATATGGCAGCATGAAGGGGATGCTTGGCTTAAAAATGTGCAAACGACGCAAACTAGCGTTGCGAACGCATTGCCAGAAAATACATCCACGATGCTGAGATGCAATGCGGGCGAGCCGCAAATTGGCGCGCACGTGCGGCAAAGTAGCGTCGTGGAGAGTTTTGCCAGCAGTTCACGCTCACCTCCCCCACCTTATGTGGATGGAGGTGCAAGTACGGTTACCAAAAATACCAATACAAATGTAACAAGCAACTTGTACCCTCTCTTAAGCAACCATAAAGAAAGTGTTTATGATATGGATGATGAGCCTATTGTAATATCTGCCATTTCCCATGCTGTGCAAATGATAGATGCTGCATCACCACAATCACGGGTGGTGCCGCCATCTCCATCGGTAACAGCAAGGGAAGTGTTAACACACACTGCACCCATAGAGGAAGTTGTTAATACCATACGTAGCAGCAGCAGATTAAACCCCCAGCCAGGTAACCAGGTCAGAGATGGCAACGATGCCGGTCTGCATCCCATTCGGATAATAACTGTTCCAAATGGAAATGCGGATGCAAACGGTGTAGTGCCCACTAGGGAAGTAGTAATGCATTGTCCATGGACAAGAGCAGAACTAAATTCCATCATAAATGATTTCCCCAATCCCAAAAAGGAACTAGCCAAATGTCAAAGATTTTTGAGAAATTTGGGTAGTTCTCATGAGCCCACTATTAAAGATTGGCGTGTAGTGTTAAGGGCCTGCCTGCCACACAATACCGACGTGACAAAATTTATCACGGACTGTGTATTGGATGGAGACGTTCCCTTAACAGACCAAGTAAACCAAGGTAACATTTCCCGCATTGTGACTCAATTGGGTGTATATTTTCCAGTAGTAGTTAACTGGAACAAAATCTTCACAATTAAGCAAAAGGAGAATGAAACTGCAGAAGACTATTGCGACCGGGCTCTGCAGGCTATCACCCAGTACACTGGGATAGAAGATATTAAAGATAGCACTCACCACAGGGGAATGATAGTCACGGTACTCATGGACGGTCTGAAAGACGATTTAAATATTCGGGTTCAGACCTCACAACCTGGCTGGAGGGGACTTACAATAGATAACCTCATAGAGTCTGCCATAGAACATGATAAAAACATCTCCAAAAAGAGAGAGACCCAGAGCGAAAAACTAATGGCTGTCAGTATACAAGCTCTGAAAGGAATGACAATAACATCACAGCCAACCGACACACCTGCACCCACACACACACCTGCACCTGAACAATTACACGTCCTCACCAATCCCACACCACAGCAAACACATCTTTACCCCACATATCATACACAACCACAGGTCCCATACTCATATCCCCCGCAATATTCTTACCCTCCCTATCCTTACCCATACCCACCACCTTTCCCTCTTGCTCAAACCCCACAACAATCTTTTCATCCACCCTGTTCAAAATTATGTTTTAACTGTCACCAAGTGGGACACATAAGTAAGTACTGCAAAGCGAAGAACACCACACAGGAACACGAGTTTCCCATGAGTTCATAGGTAACCCCAGTATCTTCTCCCAGGCCTTATATGACTGTTTATAATTTTTTCAACCTATCAATGGATCTGTTCTAATGTAAAATGTGGATGATTTATTGTTGTATTTTGGGTCATGTTTAAATGATATTAAACTGTTGTGCTTTATCTCCCACTCATAGGACACAAGGTTGCTAAGGATAAACGGCAGCCATGCCAGGCTGAGGTCGACTACTCGGAAAACTATCCAACCCAGCGGCACAGGCATTATTTAGAGCAGTAGCTATTAATAACAAGATTTAATTGCAAGAACCTGTATGCAGATACTATATCCCTAGAATTCTTAAAAGTGATAGGGGGACTTATTTTACAGGTGACGTTTTCAAGAACATGCGTAAGATGATGGGTAACAACACTAAGATTATCCCAGACTGTCTTTTCCTTTATTTGCCCCCCTTTGAGATACTGTCCAAACAGGCAGCCTCATGTGAAAAATTGATAATGAGGTTACTGTGCAGGGTCTCACGAAGATGAATGAGAATAACCAAAATTGGAAGTGTTATTAACTAACATGTCTAATGCAACCTGTCATGATGTCAAATCTGGAAGAATTTGTTATTATCCAATTTTTTTTTAGCTCAGGTTGTTTGATCGGTGGAAAGGTCCGTATCTTACGATACAACATCCTCAAAGGGTGGCCAGGGAAGATACGTGGGTCCATTGCGCTCACTATAGGGAGGTTAACCAACCGGTGGAGATACAAGGCAGAGACAAGGCCGATAACGTGGACCTGTCGATTGCGAGCTTGTGCCGGAAGGATTAAAAAGGTGACGGTGAGATATCTGAGCTAAAGAAATGTGTAGATCAGTGCTTCAAGCAATGGAGTGGTCTGCTGTGGTCATCCTAGTTCTTTTTTTTTTTCCAGAGTTTTATTTTTTTGTCATGATGATCTGTTTGGGGATGCTCGGTGTCTGTGATGGGGGACCGATAAAGGAGATGTGAGCTGATGGCGGAGCTGATGGAGTGGAGTCAGGAGGAGGAGTGCTATACCAAATCAGGGGAGTGCCGGTCCAATTTCAGTACAGTAAATTGTTGTGAAAATGTGAATAACAATAATAAGGAAGAACTGTAATTCAAGCCTGAGTTTGAGTGGTCGTGTATGGATATAACGTTTATGTTGTTTTAAGTCATCTTAGGTAATGCAGTCCCAACCCCTTCCAAGGCTCTCCTTATAGGATAGGTGCATCCCCACATCTTTCCCATGATCCCTTAAGGATCCGCGGTGTGCGTATAAGGGCAGTTTTATGTCCCTCCCGGAGACGCATTATCTGAATGGTTCAAATGACCATACTGTGTCATACCATAATAACATTGAACGGTATATTCTCATGCATGGCTAAACAGATTCAAATAGCAGATTGTGATAGCATGTTGTTTGCTATCAAAGGTTGGACTGTCGAAGTTGAATAATTGAGTGAGACAAGTTCAGTTTAAAATTTAATCGCAGCGACGCCATCTTGCGAATGGCCGCAAGACTCCATTTTGGAAATGAGATCGCAAGACACCATTTTGTGTGGTCAGCATTATTTCAAGTTATAACCCAGGAGCTAAGAACAGATGGCAATGTTTTTGTTAACCTACCAAGGGCAACGGGAAAAACCAGCTTTCTAAGTAGAAGTAAATAAGAAGAGACAATGGGTATTTTTACATACAAATTGGGAATCCCTGGATGCAGATAATAAAGTATAGTTGTGGCAATTGTAATATAATATCTACACAATTGGATTTGCCTGAATCCTAGACAGGATGTCTCCAAATCCCATAGTTTGAGGTGATAATACATTTGCACATTTGCATTTCACACAAGAGTCTGTGAGAATAAAAGAGGTTTTGTTTTCCTTTGAACACAGCAGGTGGGGGCCTGCTGACAGAGGGCATGTACAATTACAACCCTCAGCCTTCCACACTGCTGGATGTTCACTTCGTGTATGAGAGATTATGCACTTAAATCTCACCCATTAATAACTAGCGTCCTTATACCAAACCCCGAATACCCACACACTACATATTCGCACATAAGGTTCCATAAGCATCAAAATGTATGATTCAAGAAGGTTCAGTTAGTTTAAATGCTAAGAAATAAAGATATTTGTTAACTAAGGAATTATACAAGATAAACATGTCATTCTTGGAGTTGTTCTGATGCATACTCTTTCCACAGTTTTCCGGTGCTATCGGTGAGGAGATCGCATTATGCATTCTCGAGTTATGGACCGCAGAACCTACAAGCAACCAAAATGTATATTTTAGATTCAACTGTTAGGATGCTAAAGGAGGCGTTACCAGAAAGACTCCGGCTGTTAGAGGCAGGGAAAGTCTATTTGAAACAAACCTGTTAAATGTGTCGTTACATATGCTTCTCCTCTGGGAACCAATGAGATCAGCAGGAAGTTCTCCCTTTGTCCTGTTTCAGTCTGGGGGGGAATAAATACACGTGTCCAAACACTGGTTTGCCAGTTCATGCTGAATTTTGGGTGAACTGAGGATATCTAGTCAGAAGTCTATCTCTGGGTCCGGAGGCGCAGCGTATGTATAACCGTACTTGGTCTGTATTATTTCCTTTTTACGCCTAAATTATGTATGTATAGATTGCGTGTAACTGACTGTACTTTTACCTGAATAATACTTGTGCGTTGGAAACACAGATTCCACTCCTGTCTTTATTTGCGGTTAAACTGCGTACGCAATTAGCGTTCTGTTTAGAGGTTTTAGGCAGGGTTTTGTCTTAGAGGTTCTAGGCAGGTGAATCTTAGAGGTTTATAGGAAGGAATGTATTAAAAGGTTTATTTACAAATTCAGCAGTGGGGGCTCATCGGTTTATCACACTATCTGATACACGATAACACTCCGTCAGTCCTCTCTCAGCAAAAGGGTGGAGGCGCCTTTTGAAAGATGCATTAGTCTTTCATTACCACAGTATGGCTGAGAGCGTACTGCCGGTTATTGTGTAGAGGAAGCGCTGATCAGAATCCAGGGACAAGAGAGAAAAAAAAAAAAGTTTTTTTTTTCTTTTCTCTGTTGATAGAACCTTACATTTAGAGGGGTGCCGCAGTATTGAGTATGCGGCTGAGATGCATTTTTGCGTACGCAGTTAAAAAGTCATTATATGCATGTGTGGTAGTCGCATAATTGTGTATGCGGCCGGTCGCACAATAAGCGTATACGCACTTCCGGTTCTGCTGCCACGTGTTTGAACAAAGCCATTAAGGTTTAAATTTTTTTTCTATCTACCAATATCTGGGTTAAACGTTTATTTTCTGCGCAGAGAAAAAGTGTGTAACAGTGAGTATGTGTTGGACAGTTAAGGGTATCATATGATCCTTAAGGGCTAGGTGCAAGGGTTAGCCTAGCCGCTCGGTAAGCAGCTTACCGTTCAGTACACAGAGCAGGTGTATGGTTTGTTATTTTTGTTAGGGACCGGCTCTCAGTGTGACTGCAGTGTTCAATAAAATTTGAGCATTGTAGTTGAGCCGCACTAGGTGTGATTGTGAGCTGAGAGATAATAGGTGAGCGTTGGAAACACAGATTCCACTCCTGTCTTTATTTGCGGTTAAACTGCGTACGCAATTAGCGTTCTGTTTACAGGTTTTAGGCAGGGTTTTGTCTTAGAGGTTCTAGGCAGGTGAATCTTAGAGGTTTATAGGAAGGAATGTATTAAAAGGTTTATTTACATAGACCCCTTATGCTTTTATTGGGTCTATGTACTAAGCCATGGGGGAGAGAGAAAGTGGACGGAGGTAAAGTACCCACCAATCAGCTCCTAACTGTAATTTTTCAGCACAGCCTGTAAAGTGACAGAAGCTGATTGGCTGGTACTTTCGTAGGCAACATTTAATGTGATTGCTGGCCAGCCACCAGGAAGTACGCCAATTCCAGGTCAGGTTCCCTTTAGGACAGGGCTGTCCTGATAATCCCAAAACCACAGCCCTACTCATCCCCATCCCAGCACAACTTTGGGTGAATCATATGCAAGAGACTGTTTTTACAATATATTTTGGTAGTTGAATATAATATAATTCTCCTGTTGTTTTGTTGGGTAAGGGAGTGAAATTATGTAACACACAGAAATCTAGACAAGTTCAAATTATATATTTTTTTTCTAATGGCACCATTATTGCTTTATGTGAAATGTATTGAAGCAGGGACTGACTAGGGATATTCTTATGGGCCCCAAGATGGCTGATTGTCATGCTTGCAACATTATGAGAGGAGGAAGGTGCACTATTTAATCTGCATACACACGTAAAGATTTTCTGTCCAACCATCCAACTAGTTGATTGGTTGGAATGAAAATCTGCACCTTTAGACATACTTTTGCCTTCACTAGGTAGGAAGCATAACACAAGGGATGATCCATTTAAGTTGTATGGGCCTGATTCAGAGTTATACGCAAACTTGATGGTTTACTCACAGCTCCGATGTTTGGCAATCTGTAGTGCTCATATGCAGATCTGTGTCTGCAACCACGGTTGCAGTGCCCCCTAAGCCACAGCATGATTGACATGGCCAGTACTACAGAAAACGATGGTGTGTCGTCTCCATTTTCTGGCCGTGCTGAGGCCAGTTCTTCACTGGCCCCAGAAGCGTGAAATACACATCCATCCTGAGTAACCTGAGGCTTACTTATATGACCGTTGTTTACGCAGATGATCCAATGCTGCCTCTTCGGACACAGCAGCAGATCACAAAAGTCTGCAGATTGCGTCTTTCTACTACAAACACCTCCTGCTGTTTTTACAATATTTTGCTGCCGTGTGAATTGCGTACAACTCTGAATCAGGCCCTATGTGCGGGAGATGTTCTCCATGATGTGCCCATGATGTGCCATTGTAACTGTGCTCTTCCCTGTCCATAAAGTGCCCTGCTTTCACCATTTTAGTTAGCAGCCCCATAGGGATATGATATACAGCTGATGTGCGCACTGCATCGCCCTTACTATAATTGAATCAAACACACATAATGCTCATAGAAGCTCTTGGATGTGAGTGATTGGGTCTGCCATAGACAAAAATTGTGTCTGCTTATTCAACAACATGTTTCTTTGATTTAAAGGCTAATTGCCTATTTGTAGCATTAGGGTATATATGTTTCCATCAGTATGGTATTTTGTCTTTGATGTGCTCTGTTTATGTACTAGTATATGTAAAGCACTCCTTTCTGCAACTAATATTACTATGAACATTAAGGATTATTGTTATTGGAGCTTCTGGATTTTTTCAGGCACATTTTATACCAGTGTCTAGGCTAATTGGCTAGGTTAAGTGTAGGCTAATTGGCTTTAAGTAAATTGGCCTTCCTGTGTGGGTTTGTGTGCCTGTAGTATGGAATGGAAATTAGCATGTAAGCTCCTTTGGCGAAGAGACTAATTTGACTGACTGAACATATTTTGTACAGTGCTACAGAATATGTTGGTGCCATATAAGCAAAGATGAGTGATAATAATAATAATAATAATAACAATAATGCACTCATTGTTATTCACAGAAAGGACATATTAAAAATAGCCAAAGACCTGTCTTCATCCAAGGAGGGAACCAATGCCTCACCTACTACAAGCAGCGCTGGTGAAGTCAAGGAAGATTTCAATAAGATTAAGAAAAGCCTTCAGAGTCTGGTCAAAAGTTCGGTGAGAATGAAAAAGCGAAATAGGCAGCACTGACAAAATCACTGTAGTGTAGAGACCATTCACTGAAAAGTGCTAGGCTGCCTCTCACCCTCCTGTCCCTCACAGTCACCTTCTCATTGCTGCATGCATAGGTGACAGGTGCATGCGGAACTCACTCTCATACTATGCAGAGCAGCTGTGAATGGATCATACCTCCCAACTGCTGGCAGATTGGGACTGTCCCACAGAGATTGGGACACTTGGGAGCTATGCCTTCTATCTGTGTCATTCAGCTGCCCCATACTATCTCTATGCCACTAACTGTAATGATAACAAGTGAAAGTTTTCATTTATTTAGGCTGTTTTTTACCTTTGATTTCATGTAAAAACAAGACATTGCCTGTATTTTGTAGCATTCTCTATATCATACACCTTGAAGCTATTCAATTTATTTTAAACTATAACCTCCTGTATGCCACACTTTACAGGCAGGGAGCTGTAGTTCATCAGCAGATGTAGAACCAAATGGAATAATGTGATTGCAATATAGAGAACCTTACCTTATGATGAGTGGCAGTGGACAATATTTCTCTTCTTACACCTAGACAGAAGGAATGGTGTGCTCACAACACCCATTTATAAAGACAGGTCCCAGTATGTTAGCTCTATGGTTAGCAGTGTATCATGCTTTATTCCAGGCTAGCACACAGACATCGCCATGTCCCTCAAGCCTTGATCATTCTTCCTGCTTGTCCAGTGGAATTTTCCTGACATTCCTGCTTCTCCAGAGTGTGTGCACAGTGGCTTACATGTTATTCAGGTGAGTGCTTTCACTAATAAATGTCTTCTGTATCAGCTTTGGCGTTTGTTCCACTAGGCTTCATTCCAGAGCACAAATTGACTAGTACATTAATCATGATTTTGTGTAGCAATTAAATAATTTGAATTCTTTTTGAAGAGCATGACTACTGAGTTGGTTAAAGGTAAAGATAATGCACTTTGAGGGGTATTTATTTCTGTACTGGTCAGCGCACAGTCATTTCAACTTCACAAAAGGATCTAAAGTTTGCACCAACTCAAAGATGATCGAGATCGTGTCCTGTCCTATTCTTATACTGTAGATCATGGGTCTTCACCCCCGTTCCCTGTGGCCCGCCGATGGTTAGTGTAGTGCGGTCCGCACTACACAGAAACAAACACACCACCGCCGCCGGCAGTGTGTTTTGTCAGCAATTGAGGGCCAGACAGACTCTCACTGGCTGCTGTGCCCACTGCACGAGCCTACTGGAGCTCACTCATGAGCTCCGCCTTCTAGCTCCACAGTAGTAGTTCCCTCTATGCAGTAGTCCCCCCTATGGGGACTACTCATGAAGTCTCTCCCATAGTGCACAGCGGGCCGGGAGGACGCCAGATGGAGGAGTGGACAATGGCTGGCGCGGGGATTCAGGTAACTGGTGGTGTTGGTTTTTTTTTAGTATCTTTGTACAATATATATAGGGGGAACCACTACTGAGGGCACTGCATAGGGAGGACTACTACTGGGGGCACTGCATAGGGGGGACTACTACTTGGGGCACTGTATAAGGGGCACTGCATAGAGGGAACTACTACTGGGGGCACTGTGTAAGGGGCACTGTATATGGGGGACCACTACTGGGGACATTATAAAAGGGGCACTTCATAGGGGGGACTACTACGGGGGGGGACTATATAAGGGGCACTACTGGGGTCACTGCATGGGGAGACTACTACTGGGGGCATTGCATAATGGGGACTACTACTGAGGGCACTGCATGGGGAGACCACTACTAGGGACACTTTATCAGGGACACTGCATGGGAGACCACTACTGGGAGCACTGTATAAGGGGCCCTACTGGGGGCACTGCAGAGGGGGGCAGTTATGGGACATAATTGAATGAGGATGGGGGCAACTATCTGACATAACTAATGGAGTAGGAGCAGGGGCGTATCTACCCATTGGTTAGGATGGCACTCGCCAGGGGCGCCGACCAAGGGGGGGGGCACCGTCCGGCAGTGCCACCAGCAGCCAAGGGGTGGACTACCCCCTCTAATCCCCCAGCCTCACAAGTGTAGGGCAGACCGCAGTGAGAGTGGTCTGCCCTACACAGTTTACAAACACACAGCCACCAGTGGCGGCTCTGTGTTTGTAATAGCAGCCAGCCAATGAGAGTCAGAAAGACTCTCATTGGCTGCTGCGTCGTCCACGGAGGGAGCCGGCTAGAGCTCACTCATGAGCTCCGTTTTCCGGCTCCCCCCCACAGCGTGTGATGGGAGAGACGTCATGACGTCTCTCCCTTAGTGTAGGAGAAGAGGGGGCCGGGACTTGGAGCGGACAGCGGCAGTCGCGCCAGGAGCGGGGATCAGGTAAGTTGTATTTTTTTTCTTCTGCATGTGTGTATAAGCATGGCACAGCACAGGGGGGACACTGTATAGGGGGTGGCCACTACTGGGGGCACTTTATGGGGGGGTGCCCACTACTGCGGGCACTGTATAGGGGGGGCCGCTACTGGGGGCACTTTAGGGGGGTGGCCGCTACTGGAGGCACTGTATAGGGAGGACTACCACTGGAGGCACTGTATAGGGGGGACTACTACTGGGAGCAATGCAGCATAGGGGGGAATACTATTGAGGGCACTGCATAGGTGGGCGCCAGTCTATTACATTGCCAGGGGCGCTTGGATCGCTAGATACACCCCTGAGTAGGAGGGACAGTTATGGGGCATAATTATAATTGTGGGAGGAGGGGTGCCATTCTGGGACCTAATTAAAATTGTAGGAGGGGCAGTTATGTGACATAATTGTGTAAGGAGGGGGCAGGGTTTAAATACCGCAGTATAGCTTAGTGGCCCTCAGGCTTCATTTCATTTTTTAATGTGGCCCACACTGTCTGCACATTCCATTTGCACTATGGTAAAGGAAGGCACACTTTGGACAAAATGAAAAATACACACACAAAAAAGTGCAACATGTAATAAAGTCTTGATGTTCCCCTATTATCAGGCATAAATTAGGCTAAACCATGCTGTATTTTAGGAGGAAATAAGAGGTTTAATTTAATGAAAGGTTTTAAAGTAGAAGAAGATTGGCTTTTGATGTGACATAAAATTTTTTGCTTAGTGTGTTTCTTATAATTTGTCCACATGTCCACAAACCTTTAGTTGGCAAAGGCGTCTGGGAATATGACCTCTTGACGTTTCTCTTTACAATGTTTCACATTTTGAAATGTAATGTGCAATATGTTGTGAGAAAAGTGATTTGACTCCTGTATCTGTACTTATCTTGTTTATTGTTATAATAGAAAGATGTTAAAAAATAAATAAAAAATGTGCACCCCTGTTTTACATTTACCATTTTATACCAATAACAAGGCAGGGGAGGCGGAGCTGGGGAGCTAGTTAGACGTACCTCTGGTACCTGAAGTACCTCTGGTATCCTTCTGCGCATACGTGGAATGTTGCGCGCACCCCAGGAGACACTGGGAGGGACCCAATCCATATGCTTCTATTGGGCAATGCCATCTGAAGATGGCATTGTCCACCGGGTCAAAGCTCTGTAATGTATTGCATTCTGGAGCTTTGTACATAAAAAAAATACATCAGTTTTCGTAATGGCGCCCCTGTCATTTACCACCCAAACCCCGATCATACATCGAGGAGAAGCGGTAACAGCGCACATAACGTGCGCTGATACCGCTTCTGAGCTTCATATATCTCCCCTAATGCCCCCAATTCACATCATTACATAATCACAATGCCCCCAGTTCACATTATGCCACAGTCCTCTCCATTCACTTTATGCCATAGTACTCTGTTCACATTATGTCACAGTTCTGCCTGTTATCATTATACATTCCCACTGCTATTCCACCCCCTCCTTGCCCGCCCCTTTGATCTCAAATCTTGGAACCTGCAGGTTACAGCAAGATCTTTAAAGGAACATCTGTTACACCATGGCCATACCACATGTGCTGCCTGGGAAGTTATTGCTCTCTACCACTTGGCTACTCCCGTCTGCAATGATAATGGAACCTGTCACAGTGTCACTTGTTGGTGCTCTGTATGGAATCGGCCATGCGGCCGGAGGTTCAAATCCCGGCAGCGGCAGCCCGAAAGAGGAGAAAATCCCGATCGTCCCCAGGTAAGTATAAACTAACATAATTTTACCCCCAAATCCTAACCCTCCTTTAGGGTGTCTAACCCTAACCTCCCCCCCTGTGCCTAACCCTAATCCCCCCTCTAAGTGCCTAAACCTAACCTCCCCTTCCTCGCCGCCTAAACCTAAGTCCCCTGAGGGGGTGCCTAACCCTAACCTCCCCCCGGGGGCGCCTAACCCTCCCTCCTCCTAGCCTAACCCTAACCTCCGGGGGGGGTGCCTAACCCTAAGTCCCCCCCGGGAACCCTAAACCTAACCCTCCTTTACCCCTCTTCCCCCCCCCCCCCCCCGCGGGTGTCCGCGCCCGGCATCCCTTCGATCGGGATGCCGTGCGCTGGTCTCCCTGCATCGGTAAAATCACAGGTGTCTAGATTTAAGCCAAGGAAAAGACAGGGAGCGCTAGTATGTAATGCACTGGTGAACTTAATAATTATATGGATTAGCCTATCCTTCAGGTGAGCTGCTGCCTGTTTGCAGACTTACATTATTTGGTGCTCCCCTTATTGTGTTTTTCTTTTGTACTTCTAGATTTAAGCGCCTGTCATTTAACCCTCACTGGGATTAAGTAGTATAGAAGCCGGCGGTCGGCATTCTGTCCACCGGCTTCATAAACTTATACCCTCTGTATGGGGTCCCACAGCAAGGCAGAATGCAACTCCCCATAACACTTCTCTCCTGCTCACTCCCAGGGAGACTGCTGCCGCTTAGCAGTAGCGGTCTCTGTTCTCTCCATGCCAGATGTTCGGTTGCACTGCTATGTAGCGACCAACGGTAGTGGGCAGGAGAGAAATTTCAGGTGGGGGGGATTGGGGATCACACTGATCACCACCCTTTGTATCCACCACAGACCCCCCAGTGTGTAAAGACCCCTGAGCAACTGCTCTGTCCATTCTGTTGTTATTCCAGCACTGGACAGAGGCCTACTGCAAGTACAACTATGGCCAGTTTTGCTTGTGGTTAAGCAGGTACAAAGCTAAAGTTATGGTTTCCTTGACAGAGTTTAATAGCTGTGTTTTTTTATTTATTTTGAGATTGTAGTTACCTACATGTTTTATAGAGAAGCCCCTTATAAGCAAAGGTGCAAATTGAGATTCAATTGTGTGTTTTGTACATTCCCCTTTCTGTGTCAGTTAATTGTGTTTGTAATGTAATTTCTAGATTTTGCTGAAGCTTTTTTTTAAACTGCTGAAAATAAACGCTACAATGATTTCAGAAAGAACAGACGGTAAAACAGAATGATCTCAACATACAAATCTGTATTTTAATTATGTGATGTCAAAGCTTAGCCAAACAAATGTTCATGGTCTTAACATCTCCCTCAAACATATATGCTATGCTGTACCCATGGCCGGTAATAGGGTGTTCAGTTCCCCCCTGCAAACTTTAAATTTGTGCCCTCCTACAAATATGACCTCTTGACGTGTCTCTTTACAATTTTTCACATTTTGAAATGCAATGTGCAATATGTTGTGAAAAAAGAAATTTGACTCCTGTATCTGTACTCACCTTGTTTATTGCTCCAATAGAAAGATGTTCAAAAATAAATAAAAAATTTGCACCAACCCTGTTTTACTTTTACCATTAACAAGGCAAGGGAGGCTGGGCTGGAGAGCTAGTTAGACGAATTTGCTCCTCCCGCTCAGGGGTGGGCAATGCCACATGCCGGGCAAGTAAATCAGGTCCTGAAATGGTCGGCCGTAAAAATCAGGCTGCCAGCGGATTGGCGAACTGGCCAACGGGTGGTCCGGTCCAACCCCGAACAACCCCTTAGTTTCACCTATGCCTGCCCATGACACTGCTGCGTTGGCTGCCTCAGCTTGCCTGACATACAGTTAGACAGATGCAGCGAGTGCAGGTAAACGGGTGCTCAGAAAGCAAGCAGCGGGTATTATTATTATTATCCTTTATTTATATGGCGCCACAAGGGCTCCGCAGCACCTTACACAGTACATAAACAAGCACACAAGAAAACAGATATTAACAGTACAAACAATGCAGGACAGATACATGATTAATATGTACATTGCTGCATAACACTTAGATAAGCAGCATGGTGTCAGCAACCAAGGGTGGGGTACTGTTGTATATTAAAGTATAATTAAGTGAAGGAGAAGCACATGAGGGAAGAGGGCCCTGCTCGTGAGAGCTTACATTCTAAGGGGAGGGGGCAGACAAACAGGGGTGACACTGATGGGCTGGATACAAGGGTGACAGTAATATAACATTTATGGAAAGGTTAGTTTAAACTTAAGAGGAAAAGACAATGAGTTAGGGTGGGTGCTTCTCCAGCCCAGTGCCCCACTGCAATGCTTACCCCGCAGACTGCATCTCGCCAACCCTGGCTATACCCAGAAAGTTTTATTTTACTGCAGTCTCTTAAAGAGCGAAGAAATAATAAACCCTTTGAGAACTGGGTTCAGTTTTTTGACAGTGTATTTTCAGTGAATAAGACCGTGCCAGTTCTATGTCCAAACCTAAATAGTTAGATGGGTGAATACTTTACTCCATATAATAAATGAGCTGTAAATAAGAATGTCTATCCACTGTTTTATGGTTCATACTGTACTCTACTTAAACCCACAATATGGCAATAATGTCATGCAATAAAATCCTGGCGTTATAGATCTCCAAACATAGAAAATGTTAGAATGCTTGTCCCTGAGCTTTGGTCTCCGATAACAGACAATGTTGGTATTCAGATAGAAGAGCTTACGTCACAGAAACAGGCACAAATATATATCACTATAAAATGAAGATAAAGATAACACATAAAAGTAAAATAAATAGTAAAATGTCTAGCTTCATTTGTGATGGCAGCTACAATATTTGATTTTTACACTGTGGCAATAAGAGATTTATTAGCAGAGATAAATAGGCCTCACAGTATTACACAGAGTTCCCCTTGCTGCCCAATTATCATCTCCTCCCTGTCACCTTATAGACCAAGTGGCTCTTCTCACTCTGTAGACTGCAGCACTTCTACCCCTTGTATGTCACATGATGCCTGCAGAGCTGCACAAGCCTGTTTAGCCCTGCCCTCCATCTCTCTATTGGCTGGGTCAGCACTGACTGTATTATTGATCCAGATCATGAAGCCCCTGATAATTTATAGTGCAGTCTAGTCGGCAGAGTAATTAGTGGCTGGGTCAGCTGACCCAAATAGCCTCTGATAGGATGGTCCTAGAGGAAAACATTAGCAGAAATCAGGACAGTTGGAGGTACTCTATGGGAAGACATTCATCACATAATTTGTGCTTCTGCTTCTCCCTCCAGCACACACAAGATAGTGCATGTCCTAAAGCTTATATTAAAATAAATACAATACTTTTCTGTACAGAGGAGTGAGAGTTTCTGAGCAATGGGAAACCCCCTGATAAATCCACCCCTGGGTTCGCTTTTGTCAGGATAGTCCTAATTTTTCCATCCAAAATCCTCAACTGACCCTGCTTATTTCCCCAGAGTTTTGAGGTTTTATCCTATTTGGTTCTTAATGGGAACTATGGACTGGGGGCCTGATTCAGAGCCGGACACTCTGAACGAGCGCCCGCTCTGAATCAGGGCGTTTTTTTTTCTTGTGCGTCCTCCTGGACGCTCGCATAGCTGTGGGTTGCCACCCACAGCTTATGTGAGCGTCCATGATGATGGTCGCGATGGTCAAGACCATCGCGACCATCGGGCTTGCAACAAGACCCTGCGGTAGGGTCTCGCTGCCGCAAGCCCTGGAGTGATTTTGGCTCTATCAGAGCCAAAATCACTCCCACTGACATCACTAGTTATGTCAGTGGGGCCGGACCTAGACGGTAGGTGTTCCCATGGGAACGCCTCCGTCTGGGCAGCCACGCCCCAGCACGCCCACCAAAGGGGGCATGCTGTCACTCACCATCAACAGCACACCCGCTTTGGTACGAGACCCCAAGCGACGGCTTCCCCATCACTCGCCGGATCCCACGCATGCGCACGACGGAGCAGCCTCCGTCGTGCGCGTATGCGCATTTGGGTACCATCGACCCGCTTGCGAGCGTCATGCGCTCGCGGGCGGGTCTGAATGAGACCCTGGATTTTATGACCTGAAAAAACGTCAGGTCACACGGCGTCCCATTATTTTTTCATTCAAAATGGTAGACGTATAATCATGCAATGGCATTAACCTATGTATAAGAGCAGTTGCTTCTATCAACCCATCAGTATGACGGATCCCAGTTGTTCTCCTTGAAATGAGTGCACAGTACAGGCTCATAGTGAGCAGTTTTACTAAAGAAGTCATCTCTGAATCGCCGAAATTTACAAGAGGGCCTGGAACATTGGCCCCATAATCTCCCTTGCTAATCTGGCTAAGTAAAGAAGTACATAAAGTATACATTCTAACATCAGGATTTCAGCCAATGCTCCACTTTATCATGCTGCTTAAGCCATAATGATCACAGCTGGCTATTTGTAATACCATGTGCCCCTATATTTCTGGTAACAACGGTGCTATTCTATACTATTCTCTATACTATGCTGTGATATTGCACGGGAAGGAATATGTTAGCCAGAATATTCCTGGTAGAGCCCTGTCAGTAACATACACCTTTAAGGATCCCTAAAACAATCTGTACGAAGTGATAAGTGAGCGACTGCTTAGCATAGACACCTGCCAGAACTGTCATTAATATATTCTGGTTGCAGATGGTGTTTTATTTAGGGGTTCCATCTGGAGTAAAGAAAATTTCCTGCTTGCTCACTCCCTCCCCTCCCTCCCATCTATCCCTCCCTCCCTCCCATCTATCCCTCCCTCCCATCTATCCCTCCCTCCCATCTATCCCATTCTTGTTTGAGATTCCATATTAACCACTTCATAATGTAGACTACACAGTATAAAGTGTGCTTGGAATGCCTGCTAATTTCTAAGGGGAGATTTAAAAAAAGCTTCCATTCATTTTGTGTCTATTTTCTGTGTGTACATCATTCTTTTGGGAAACATTGCAACATTTATTATGTAATGCTCATGCATCAATCTAAAAGAGAGGTCACAATACAAAACTTGAGCTCCAAGCCTTTCTTAAACAATGCAATATTGTGTTTTTATAGCCTACCACCAGGGCCGACGCTTCCACTAGGCAAGCTTACCATTTGCCAGGTGCTCGCTGAGATTGTGTTACCAGCGGGCGCCCGGCTCCGTCTCTCCCCCTCCCCACACCACCGCAGCCCAGCCCGGCGGCAGCGGCAGCCAGAGAATGGAGCTCGCTCCTCGTCTTCCGGGTCCCGCAGTGCACTGTGGTAGTGACATCATGACATCACTCCCATAGTTCCGAGGAGCGAGCGCCGGGGATGGACAGCAGCAGGCACTGGAGCGGGGTTTAAGGTAAGTATTGGTTTTTTTTTTAATGTGTGTATGTGTGTGCGCGGGGGGGGGCTTACTACTGGGGGCACTACAGGGAGGGGGGGCATGCAGAAGTTTTGCCTAGGGTGCCTAGAAATCTAGCACTGGCCCTGCCTACCACCCTACAAAAGATTGTTATATCTGCAGATGATGGTCATGCATACACACTGAATGACCATCAACTGTCTTTTTCGCCGTGGGTCCGCTGGCTGGGGGGCGTGTCCCAGCGACCTCTGCTGCATGTGTATGGGTGGTCGGCAGACCGCCCGTACACACAGCACGATGGACAGATATATCTTCAGATAGATCTGTCCACTGGCTGTGCAGCACAGTCGACACAATATGTCTGTGAACGACGTCGTTCACAGACATATTGTGGGTACACAGTGGCCGACGGATACCCGATATATTGCCCAATCAATTGATTGCCCAATATATCTGCCAGTGTGTACCCAGCATTTCAGATAGATTCCAAATGTGCTCAGATATATAATCCAGTAGAGTCATACTGTATATTACCTATTACTGGTGTATTTATTTCAAGCGTTAAAGGAATCAATGTGTTTTATATTTAGCAGCAGTGGATAAGATGTTTCACTTACATTAAATCAGTGGTTACAAATGCAATTGTTGCTTAATTTGCCTGAAGATTGTATCTGTAAGTGAGAGTCTCACATGACTGGAGTGGGAACCACTCTTTTTAAATATTCTGAACGACGTCATCTGCTTGTAAGATGTGCCCAAAGTTATCTACATACACACTGATGATGTTGGCCAACTTGGTTGATTTATGTGGACTAAATTAAGCCAACATCAAGTAACTTATTAAACAGAATGTACATCCTGTTAGCTAGAGCATGTACAGTATGCTGCCATTGACTTGAATAGATTCAGAACAGACATATCTGCTGATCATGGCGGCCTGATTCCTGAACAGAAAGCTATGGGACCTAATCTATCACACATCAGGTTTTCTAATTTTGTATAAACAAATGTATTTTAGGGATGAGCGGTTCAGCTTTGGCTCAGATCTTCCCACCAAGTTTGGAAAAAGTTCATCTTTCGGCACAGATGTCTGTGAAAGATTACGTTTTGCCTTGTTCTGAGATCTGAACTTGGCGGGCAGATCTCAGCCAAAACCTCATCTATAATTTATTTAGGAGATTTTTTTTTTTTTTGTCTGATGTTTCATGACATGCAATGACGCAAGTTTATTATATATTTAAATCAATGATTACAGTCAAATACACAATATTATGAACTATTGACAATGATAGTATGGATAATAGCCAGACAAGACCACAGCAAAAAAACAAGACTAACTATGAATGGTTTATTATCACCCCTGCGGATTGAGTAATTTTCACTGGCACATATTATATTTAATCACTGAAGGTGATGATTAAGGTGGGGATAAATACTGTAGGAAATAGATTGGTGAGAAAATATCAGCTTAGCAGGAGCTAAGAATTCTAGGTGTCAGTAAGTACGTGTAATAGCTAGAGTGTAAAAATAAATGTCACATCCCAGTGATGGGGGTCTGAAATATGGACCTGGAATTAATAAGCAGGTGTGGATCGCTCTCCATGCATTATAGAGATATATAAAGGTTAAGTGACAGAAGCATTTTTTTTTTAGTAAGTAGCAGAGTTACTGTTAAAATGACAAGCTAGGATGAGAGGAATTGCTTGACACATATAATACATTCATGGAACTGCCTATGATAATATGTGACAGATGGTCTTGGAATAACAAGTCGATTAGACACAAGACTTTCTGAATGCAAGGAAAATTTAAATCACAAATGTGATTTGATATTTTAGACCAAAGATTAACAAACTGTTTCAGCCTTAACAAACTTTTCATCAAATTAGGGGCAGGTAAATGTTTTTCTTGCTTTTCCCATGCAGCTATTAAAGGTGCCGTCCCCTGCAGGTATGACGTGTATTCCTCTCTTACCTGTAAGAAGACGTGTTGCTGAAAAATGTTGTTTAGGGATTTGCTGAACTATAGGCATAACAGTCCATGCAACACAGGGGGCTTCATCTCCAAGGCAGAAATGTGCCATAAAGTACAGATTTAATATGGGTTTTGAATTCATATTAATATATCCAGGCAGCATTTTTGCCAAAAATACTGAGGGTAACATGACTGTACATATAATGTAGACTAATGTGCACTTGGTGAATATGACCTTATGATAATGTGTATAGTGCGCCTTGTCATAGGGACCCCAACATTTTAGTTACACCCCTTTTTTGATTCAGGCTGCTATTAATGATTGATGTCAGTGATTATCATGGAAATCAAGTTACATGATGTGTGATTCATTGAGCAGCGTGGCTATGGAACATTAATAGCATAAAGCCTCTGATCCCTGAGGAGCTAGGAGACTGCCTGGCCCAGAATAATAGATCAGGTTGCAGCCTGCTGTGAGTGACCAGCAACCAAATGCTTCCAGGAGGGAGAGAGCCATATTTATTATCTTTATTTTGCTGCAGCAGCTATAGCAATCTGTTCTGCAATGGAAACAGTGAGTTATAGGATGACCCGCTGAAAATAAGCTTCAGCTACATAGCCCATACTATACTTGCCTACTTTTGAATAATCATTTCAGTAGGGAGACTACTGTGTAAATCCGGGAGACTCCTAGACGTTCTGGGAGGGTAAAAATCGGGGGTGCCAAGCGCTCACAGTGGAATCTCTAACTTCTCTCTAAATTGGAAATAATGTGGCAGCAAGTTCCGGGAGGGTCGGCAGCTGTGACATGTTATAACACAGACATGTAGGATTGCTCCTTAACTAAAGTACACAAAATCATATATTAAAATTAGTAATATAAGGATGAGGAATAATAGAAAAACAAAAATGTCACCAGTTGTAGTATCTGCACCAGGGGACAACAGATCTCATTTCTCTTACATGTTCATTTAAACAGTGCTAGGGAGAAGGTAGGGGTCAAGGCTTCACTATATGTATGGATATGCATATGTCTGGCCTTCACCCACTAGGAACTGGTGTTTTTGTCTCAATGTATTTGTGCACCTCCCCTCCCATTACCCCCCCCCCCCACACACACACACACACACACATGCACACACTTTCTTTCCTCCCCCCTTCCCCTTTCTCTCCTCCCCTGCGCTGAGGCTTACGATCTTGTGCAGAGGGGGGGCTTGAGCCTGACTCTGAATGCTGTGGTTCTGCTCCTCCATGTCAGTAAAAGACTGGGGGTAGAATATCAATCCTAAAATGTTGGTAAAACTACAATACATATGGATGCCCATTTGCATTGATATATAATTGAGATATATGCTGCAGACCTACGGCACAGCAGTCCTTCTTAGATTTTATAGGGATACAATGTTACCACATGCAACAATCGTAGCATTCCGGACCTTGTGCCCAATAGGCAACGCCATCCACAGAGAATGACATCGCTATTGGAAAGCAAACTAATGGGAAAAGGGGTTAAGCTCCTAATTGATTAATTGATTTACTGTTTGTTATGTTTGTTTGCTGTAGTCTGTTGCATGTAATAAAAATTATAAACTTAGAACATAATAGTTTTTTTTAATCTCCTCATTAGAACCCAAAAACCTTCAGGTTCAAAGAAATTCTACTGAAGACAGAGAGGAAATGATTCACAATCTGGGCTTGTTTTCCATGCCCGAAGGGAAGAACTTGCTGGAATTGGAGCCTGAGACTAGATTAAATGGAGCAAACTATTATTTTCCAGGATTTATAGTGTACAATAGAGTAATAGAGAGAATAATGGAGTTACACCAAACATGTGATTAGATTTGGTGATCAAGAGTTCCACTATATAGAGTAACATGAAATAGATTTAGCCTAAGTTACCTGCTTTTATTGTGCAAGTGTAAATGAAATCATTTCAAGCAGCCTAAAATCTATAAAGACATTGTATAAAATGCCCTTGTTCCTTTTTCTCTATCATTAATGCCTTTGCATATTTGCTATGCATCCTGTTATTTATCAGCAATACATTTAATAAATGGCCTGAAGAGGCATTCTTGGATGACATTAAATATTTTATTTGAAAGTGTTTCTTTCACACCAAGCATTCTTTGATCCAGTTCCAATCATTCCAGGTGCAGTCATAACTCATAAATCAAAGTGTTAAAAATAAGGGGAGTGGGATGCAAATTCACTTGAAAGGATAACTGTTATGCTATTATTATGTGGAATAACAGTGTGCATATCACCCTAGAATCCTGCAGATAGCACAGTGGCTGCTCTGATCAGCTTAATGGTCTTAGAAGGTGTGCTGGTTTTATTTTTTTCACAGTTGATGTAAAATCATCCATTTCAGTGGATGTCGTTCAATACAAAGATCAATACTGTGTGCGAGGCTTATCCTGGCATGTGGGCCATATCCTAAATATTTCCCTCATATAATAGTTTTGACAGCTGATACCATATAATGATACATATAAGGCTATCTTAACTTTTTTAACTTGTAAATGATTTCAAATTATTATCATTAGTAGCAGCCGTGGTAGTAGTGGCTGACACTTTATTAGTATTTGTTTTTATTTTCACCAGACATCAAGAGCATTTAGCAACAGGGTTATGCCGCATTTACACTAGCGATTTAAATGAACGATTACGACATCATAATCGTTCAATTGCTCATCGATTGTACATTAATCGTGTACTATATTTTCGGAAATGACCAGCGATGCGCGCTCCCGCTGGTCGTTTACAACATCAATCATTGCCTGAACATGGCAGTCAATATGCCGATAACGACAGATTGGCCATGTTGGGGGATGAGGGAGGATGCCTGCACTGAATGACATATCGTTCAGTGTAGGCACTACAGGGGATGAGGAACGACTGTACGATTACAATGTTGCAATCGTACTGTCGTTCCACTATCTACTAGTGGATACGCACCTTTAGGTACAGACTAGTAGAAGAGATTCCATCAAATTTCAGTGATACTGACAGTGATGATGGTGAATGGCAGCCAGACTCGGAGGGAGAAGAGGCAGGGAGCTTTAGTAGCTGCAGTGAAAGTGGCAGTGAAACAAACAAACAAACAACAATGATGATGAAGTAGATGAGGTACCAAAAGGCAAACAAAAACACAGAAACACATTACATTGTGGAAAACCAAAGACAATGATTTTGAAGGAGTCTTGTGCACATTTCTAGGATAGCACAAAATGAATGGTGAGGGTACAGAACCCATACGCTCCTTGATGCACCTATTTCTATTATCTGATAGCATGATTGATGAAATTGTCTACAACACAAATTTGTATGCACTCTAGAAAGAGAAGGAATATCTGTTGCTGACAAGCCATGAATTGAATTGTTGTCTTGGGATAAATTTGTTAATGTCCAATCTCAAATATCCCATATCCAGAATGTACTGTATTCAAATGATAGGCTACATCTTGACCTGATTGCAAATGCAATGCCTGTAAACAGATTTGACGTTATTCTCTGGTACCTTCACTTAGGTGTATTTGTCAAGCAGGACAGCTATATAAATTTAGTCTCCCTAAAGAGATAAGCTGTTATCGATACCTAATTTAAACCTCTGTACGATCCTGCCTATACCTTCTAAAATCTTGCCTATACCTTCTAGAATTGTCGCAATTTAGCGTAATGAGTAATACAGTAAATAAATGCCTTCAGATTTTGAATGTGTTCCAAAGCACAAAAAGTTATTATTCAACATAAAAACAGATGGTTACACGCTGTGATCTAAAGACAATTAGCGCAAATAAATCATACAGACCCAAGAGTACATACGCACGCGCTCTGGGACCAGATACCGGCATCAGCAAGAAGACTCTCGACTGAGGTCAGAGAGCAAACATATATACCCTTGCAGGGATCGGGAATACAATAGATAAGATTGGCATGATTCCATTGGTGGTTCTTAAAGTTGTCTTGGTTACAGGATCATTTATTGGACAATTTCAAATGGATACAAACAGCCTCCAACCGCCCTTTGTATCCTTTTTCCCGCTGCATGAAAATCTAAGCTGATAACATTACACAGTACATTTTAATGTTTTAACTCTCTGTAGTCCATAGTTTGCAGACGCTGGTTCAGATCTTCTCACCGATGGTACCGGAAGTCTGTGGAGACACAGTGGGTCAGTACAACACCAGACATGATCTGCTTACCATGTACTAAACCTTAGTTGCAGAAAATGGTCATTTCTTTACACGCTGGCATTGTGAATGAATCATGTAATAATAACCCTTTTGCGCTATGGAAATATTGCTTTAAGTGTATGTATGCAAGGGAGAACAACCTTAAATAGCGTTGTGTGTCTGGGACTCTGTGGGGTACTTAGCGAGCAGCGCTATGCTGAAAAGGTATCTTTTAGTGTGTGGGGCTAAGTCAGTATTGGTTGTGTAGGGATTGTATAAAGTGTTCTAATGCGTTTTAGACGCACAGCACAGTTTAACTATATTACACTCTCTGCGCAATGAGATTTGTGTTAACCTCGCGGCTAGGTGTTTTACTTAAAGTGCATGGAGAACAGCGCTAACTCGCGCTGTGTAAGAGTTGCAGTGTGCTGGAATGTTATCCCTAGGTGTTTTGACTACTGACAGTATGATTTTGAGAAGGATTAATAAAAGTGTTCTCATGCTAATCATTAGCTATTTTGCGTTGTGCACTGTTTAACATTGCGTGTATGTGTTAATGTGAATGCAGGGAAAACACCACTAATTTGCTACTATTTTGCGCTGTTCATATTTAAGTCTGTGGTGATTTTAATGTGTTGGAAAGTCATTTTTATGTATGTTAAAGACTGTCGGTATGTGTTTGGGGAAGATTGTTAAAAAGCTGGCCGTGCTATTTATTAGCAATTTAGCATTATGTTTTGTGTACTATGTGGTTTTGACAAAATGGCGCTGTGTGATTTATTTTTAAGATGGAGTCTTGTCGCTATTCGCAAGATGGTGTCGCTCCGATTTAATTTTAAACTGATCCTGTCTCAGCCAATTATCCGACTTCGACACTGTACTTACAACTGACATTAAATAATCCCAGAGTAGCAAGTATATTCTTTTTAAATTGAATATCAAGATCAAATAATTGTAGATTCAATCCTTGTGTGTTCACAATCTTCATAGGCTATAATTTAGCCTCAACCCTCCCACATGTTAGTTTAATATTAAATAAACTTGCTTCCCCCAGACTTATGTGATAACACATGGACATGTTCATTATCATATCAATACTGCCTTGGGCAATACAATCATTATTATTTAATGTCAGCTGTAAATACAGCTTATCTCTTTAGGGAGACTAAATTTATATAGCTGTCCTGCTTGACAAATATGCCACAACTCAATAAATCACACAAACTTATCTGATTGAAAACACGCTATTGTTTTAATATAGGAAATAAAGTGCATAAACTAATGTGCTGGATTTAAAATAAATAGTGAAACCCATTGAAATCCAGGATTAGCTTCCTACACAGATCAGGAACTTTAGAAGGCAATATAAACCTGGTGCAACATTGTATATACCAACGTATAAATATAGGAAACAGTTGCAAATTTAAAAGGAAGTTAAAGCAATACAATGTAACTATTGAAAAGACATTAGGATCTACTGTAAAAACCTCAGTACATTGAGACTGATACAATTTTCTGGTTTCCACTTAAACAGTTTCCGGTATTAATCTATTTCACTTGTGTATTTTGTTTATTTTTGTGTTCGTTTAAAGATCTTATAATGAGTTTAATATGAGAAAATAAAAGTTAAGTGTTAAATTGATACGACCAGTGCACTGCCAGCCATACTCTGTGAGCCCACAACTCTCTAAACAGTGAGCCCTTCAGTAATAGAATTAGATATCAGCAGTGGTGTAACTAGGGCAGGGCGAGCAGGGTGCGTGCCCTGGGCGCCGAGGGACCAGCGGTGCGGGGGGGCGCCACCAGCCATGGTCTGGCCCGCCCCAGTTAGCAACCAGTGTAGCGCCGACCGCAGTGAGTGCGGTCAGCGCTACACATTTACACAGGACCGGCGCTAGGCTTCCAGCGCCGGTCCTGTGCTGCACACCTGAACCCGTTCCCTCCCCCTGAGCGCTTGCCCAATAGCGCCAGGAGGTGGGCTCAGGCTGTGCATAACACACGCATCGCTGCCAGCACTGGCGGCGATGCGTGTGTTAAACAGCAGCCAATGAGAGTCAGACAGACTCTCATTGACTGCTGCAGCACCCACTGCAAGAGCCAGACTTCCATCCGACTCCTGCAGTGGGTAATGGGACAGACGTCATGACATCATGACATCTCTCCCTCATTATGCTGAGCGCGCCAGCCCGGGAGGACTGGTGGGTGGTGGCGGGAGCGGTGTCGCAGTCCGGAGCAGCAGCGTGGATTCAGGTAAGTATGTTTTTATATATATATTTTTTTTAAAACCTGTCAGCACTACTGGGGGCACAACGGTGGAGGGGGGTGGCTACTACTGGGGTGACCTCTACTGGGGTAGGGGCACAATGAGGGGGGGGTGGCTACTACTGGGGGCACCATTATTGGGAGGACCTCTACTGGGGGGGGCTATTACTGGGGGCACCATTATTGGGAGGACCTCTACTGGGGGGGCTATTACAGAGGGCACTTAATTGGAGGGGGAACCTCTACTGGGGGGGGGCATTACTGGGGGCACCATTATTGGGAGGACCTCTACTGGGGGGGCTATTACAGAGGGCACTTAATCAGGAGGGGGAACCTCAACTGGGGACCACTACTTTGGGGGGACTACTACTGGGGGCATTATAAAAGGGGCCTACTACTAGGGGCACTGCACTGGGGGGACCACAACTGGGGGCAATAACAGGAAGGAACACTACAGGGATCACTGGATAGGGGGGGTCACTACTGGGAACCTACATCAGGGGGACCACTACTGGGGGCACTGCATGGGAGGGGGGGACTACTGCTGGGGGCACTATATAAGGGGCTTACTGCTAGGGGCACTGCGGGAACCACTACAGAGGACACTAGATAGGGGGGGGATCACTACTGGGTGCCTGCATAAGAGGGACCACTACTGTGAAAACTGCATGGGGGGGACTACTGCTGGGGGCACTATATAAAGGGCACTGCATGGGGGGGACTACTACTGGGGGCACTATATAAAGGGCACTGCATAAGGGGATACCACTACTGGGTGCACTGCAGTGTGGGGACTGCTACTGGGGGCACTGCATAAGGGGGAATACTGCATAGGGCACTGCATTTGGGGGGACTACTACTGGGGGCACTGAGTAAGGGGAACTAATTGGGGGCTGTATAAGGGGGACCACTACTGGGGATACTGTATAAAGGGCACTACTATGGGCCTGCATAAGAGGGACCACAACTGCATACTGGGGGTACTGTATAAGGGGTACTACTGGGGTTAAGGTGCATATGGATAGGAATGTTCAGCGTGAAAATAAAGGGGTGTGTCATGTTGACAGGCCCCATTTTTAAGTGACCACGCTCATTTTTTTTCCGCGCGCGCACATATCGGGCTCCAAATACCCTAGTATATCAGTTACAGAGTCACGCTTAGCCGTTGGACTGGGAAAGTGTTGCTGTGAGGCGGCTGCTGAGCATGGTCCCTCTCAGAGAGTTGCCACTGGGCGGCTTCTCAGTAAGAAGCTTCTCTGAATTCCTGCTGCTTGGGCCTGCAATTTGCTGATCCTGACCACTTTGCCCGATGTGTCCTCTACTAGATTGGTAGAGCATGCCTGAAAGTTACCCTGCTCCAGCAGGAACACCAACAGGGTGGCCACAGACGGCTCCTGATTAAGCATGCGCTGTAGTGCATATCTTCTGCTGGACCTTCGTAGAGAAAGGTCCACTGATGGCAGACTGGCGAGCCTAGAAGAATCCCCCGACTCCTGAACCAGCTCCACATTTGTCCTACCATGAAAGCTGGGAACAGAGAACAAAAAATCCAACAACTAACCTGAATATCTGGTTTTGCCTCTTTTTATCCCTACAGCCTCTGTACTTCTAGGTAAGACATTCCAGGGGAGGAGGGAAGAGTTAAAGGGGGTGATAACTAGCTGTGGGGGATGTTCTCTCCCCCTGTGTCCTTAAATCCACATATTCACAGTACAAGGAAGCAAGAGCACTGCTCCAATTAGAAACTTAGGTAATACCTGGTAACATTACAACATCATTACATATGCTATTACATTGGCCACACTGTACCCCATAGTCAGGAGCAGCTCAAGGGGCTGTCTACCAGAGCACGCACTAGGGGAGCTGTCTCCTGGAGGTCTCTCGAACCCCCAACCCTCGCTGCTCTGCCCCCACGTGTCCTGTGCTCAGCTGGGAAAGACCTCTGCCTGTAGCGCACTGGAAGCAATCAGAGAGGGGCTGCTGCTACTGATCGGGCATGTGTGTAGGGCCTGTCTCATGACACGTCCCTGCCGCAGACTGAGCTGTGGCAGCATTGTGGGTCCGAGCATGCTCTTGGTGTGTGGCTGTGCCGTATGCCCAGGAAGAAGAGCCAAAGAGGAGCAGGCAGCATGCATTAACCTGGTTTGAGCAGCAGGATGCCAAATTACCTGAAAGGTAGAGGAGCAGTCCGGCTGTCGATAAAGAAAGCAAATTGGAGGGGGCTGGGGAACAGGTTGGCTGTTGAGGTTACACAGGAGGCTGGAATGACAGGGGGTGGAAGGGACACAGCGGACTGGAGGCTGGAATGACAGGTGGTTGGAGGGGACACATGGGGTGGAGGCTAGAATAATGGTGTAGAGGAGACACAGGGGGCTGGAGACTGGGATGACCGTGGGCTGGTTTTGAACATGGGGCTGGATGGGACACAGGGAGCTGGATGTAATGAAAGGAAGCTGGAATGAAAGGGGGCTGGAGGCAACACAGGAAGCTGGAGGCTGGAATGACAAGGGGCTTGAGGGGACATGGGGCTGGAGGCTAGAATGACAGTGGGCTGGAGGGGACAAGGGGCTGGAATGATGAAACAATTCTATTGTTGCTCCGATAGGGTGTAAGCGCTATGGCTGCTCACATTTCTCCTCGCAGCCTCCTGAGGTGATGAGCAGAAATATGCAAAATGTTTGGATTTTGGACTCCCAAACATTAGTTTGGGTACCCTAAGCAGTACTTTAGATGGGTTTAGCCACTTTGCGTGGCTAAATCCGATGCTTTTGGGCACAACAAATGTGATAATGGCCACCCAAAAGAATAGTAATTCTCCGTTGGGCACCAATTAGCTATTGCTGCCCAAAAAACAATTGAATTGCTTCCAGGAGCATGAAGCTGGAGTGACATAACTGGAAGGAGGCTAGAGAGACACAGGGGGATGGAGGGGATGCAAAGAGCAGGAGGCTGGAATGACCTCGCCTCCAATAGGGCTGCTTCCATAAATTTCCCTGACTGGTTTTCCATCCTAAACCGCCCCTGCAAGGGGCATGAGGTTTGAGTGAATCAGGGGGCATGTGGCTGGAAAGACAAGGGGCTGGAGGAGACTCAGGAAGCAGGAGGATGGAGTGACACAGGGAGCAAGAGGCTGGAGTGACACAGCGGGAAGAAGGCTATAGAGACACAGGGGGCTGATGGGGACACAGGAAGCAGGAGGCTGCAAAGACAAGGGGCAGAAGGCTGGAGGTGATACAGGGTGCATGAGGCTTAAGTGACACAGGGAGCATGTGACTGGAAAGAGTATCAGGGGCAGAGGGCTTGAGAGACACAGGGGCCAGGAGGCTGGAGGGGACACAAGGAAATTTTTGTCCTGTGCTCTACTTGGTCTAGAACCAGCCCTTACTACAGTCTTTACTATAAGAGACAGCCAGGAAATTAATTGGTCATGCAGCTCTTTTCTCACTGCACTTATAAACTGAGAAGCAGAAAAACAAGCCGAACTACAGTGTTAGTAATGAACTGGGGTGCCCTCTGGTTGTCACAACCTTTGGGAGTGTTTAATTAATGAGGTTGGTTATCTTATATATTACAACACCATTAGCCCTTACAGTGCAGAATAGCCCATCCTTTAACATCAACCAAGAAACCTGCACCTTTCAGAGTAGAATGACCTCTGCAAATAAACCAAACTAAAATGATTCACTCCATATTGTAGTTTCATCCAGTTGGCAATTTTAATATTATTTGTTACAGTAATTTAACGGGGTGTTGTAAACTAACAGCATTAATATTCTCTTGGAATACTGTTTATGCCTTGTGATAATATGGAGAGACATGGCATTAGGAAAATGCTAATAAGACATAGTTTTTAAATGAAATTAAATCTTAGCCTTGGGTTGGATTACATATTTCATCATTGTGAAAGATTATTTTAAAAAAAGCTGGAGTATTTATTTGCCCTGAGGAGAAAAGGGTTATACTGTTAATACAATAGAAAGTGACAGTCATTAATGCTGATAACACTCAAGCACAACATACAGGAGAAATAATATTGTAGACAAAGGTCATGCTCTGAAAATGGGTATAATATGCAATTGCTGATAAAGTGTGTTCATTGACTTGGCACACATGCCCGAAGAAAGGCGATTAGTGTCTAAAGGGGCACATCCACTAAACCATCTACTCCCTGTCCAATCTCTAAACGATTTTCCCTTGTTTTTCTCCCTTGAAATTTTATCTTTCAGTCTGAACGATTTGCAAACTATCTTTAATAGATCAAGTGAAATTGACCTGCATGTTCGGTCGACTGACGAGACGATCAGACGACCAGCGGGAGCGCGCATCATTGATCGTTAATGACCAAAGACTGCACGATTTTTAAACGATTGAACAATAACAACATCGTTATCGTTCAATCGCCTGCTAAAATCGTGTAGTGGATGCCCCCCTTTACAGACAGATTTCCAGATAGATATTAGTATATATTTCATAGATATGAAATTGGTAGGGTATTTTTATTATTAATATTGTTTTTTTATAGAGCGCAACAATCTTAAGCAATGTTTTTGCAGAGAATATCTTAACTATAACATCAGTCCTGCCAACATTAAATCATAAATCGATCTACTTCTATTCCTAATGGTTGGCATGGTGTTCTTTTCTTTAAATATTTATCCTGTTTTTCTCACAAATTAGTCTTTCGTGGTTGAATTTCACCAAATATTTCCTTGTTATTTAAGCACCTTCTTGCATACATGGGGCAGAATCAATTATGGCCTATTGTTGTAGCTGGTTTTTGCTTGTACCTCCATAGACTGTCAGCAGAAATCAGCTATAAGACACATCCCGCGAAGCTGCTGTAAGCCGGTTGGGTGGCAGCTCATGGTTTATTGAGTCTGGCCTTTAGATATTGATCTTTGGATAAGGTCATAGGAAAGGTTTCCTTCTGACATCACTGAAAATGATCTGCAGAAGGGATAGCAGATACTGGAAGAGAAGTGGGTTATGCTTTGCTTATCTGATTAGTTTATAAGCAGTTCTGTCCAAATTTTTTCAGTTTTTTAAAACTTGCATTATTATTATTATCATTTATTTATATGGCGCCACAAATGTTCCGCAGCGTCTTACAAAGTACATAAACAAGTTGTAGACAAGTGACTTACAGAACAATACAATACAGGACCAGGACATGGATAATACATATTGCTACATTAGCGACCATAACACCCAGATAAGCAACAGAGCAAAGCAGCCAAGTGTTAGGTGCCCTAGTGGTGAGTAAGAAGTAGATGAAACTAAAGTATGGAGAAGCACAAGAAGGTAGAGGGCCCTGCTCGTGAGAGCTTCCATTCTCATTTTAACAAATCCCCTAAATTCTATTTTCCAATTATGTTTCTGGCAGTGGGAGCATTTACATTTTTCAAGCTTATCCCTGCACATTCATTTTGGGTGCACACATGCTGTTATATTGGGCCCATAGCTGTTTATAGTAAATACAACATTTTGAGAGAAATATATACTAAACATACTAAAAAAAAAGGTTTGGCAATTTGGAGCACCCTTAAATTCTAATATGTGATTAAAAGTTACATATATTAATTATAGTTTAAAATAAAACACTTAGGGCGGAATTCAATTGTTTTCAGCCGCCTTCGCGCCCGACGGAGCTATTCAATTGTTTCTCCTGTCGGGCGCGATCAGCTGCCAGCACTCCATTTCAGCTCACAGCCCCAGGGGGGTGCGAACTGAAATGGGCGAAAAGTGACCTGTTTGGGTGTCCAAATGGCACTTTTCGCGATCGCGCCCAGCACTTTGGTCGGGGGAAGCCGATTTACGCGGCTAAACCCGACCACTCTGGGCGTGATCAGTGCGAAAAGCAGTAGACTTTAGACTGGAGATCCGGACCACGAAAACAATTGAATACCGCCCTTATAGTCCCATCTATAACCTCAGCAAAATATTAAAAAATCTTGCAAATATGACATAAGTGCACATCATTATTTGGGTTTCTTCCTATAAACAATTTTGTCAGCTTTTTGGTAAAGTAATCTCTATTATATATGAAAATTTGGGATCAACAAACTATATTATTACGTTTCAGGAGTCACCAGAATATTATTCAAAAACCACAGCTACTTGTCAATAAAAATCATGACACTTTATTTGATGTAATTGCTCAAAAAAAATATCTCCATTTAATGTCTCTCATAAATCAACATAATCCAGAGGACCTGCTGCTCCCATCAATCTGGTGACATGTATGTTGACCATTGTTAATATTTGTAATAGTAAGCCTCCTTATTCTATAACTAATAAAATATCTAGTTTAATTATAAGTGTGGTGAGTTAAGCTCTAGTTGCTATTTCAATCATCATTTGCTTATGCTCCTATGTTACTGCCAGTTATTTCCATCTCGTATAAAATTTATCTTTGGTATGTTCCACACTACAGAATCTAGTGAAATTGTCATATATTCTATATGATTGTAAAACTTCCCACCACTGCGGATTGTGGGCCTGATTCAGAGCCGGACACTATTTGCGCTCGCTCGTTCAGAAAAAGGGGCCGGATATTTACATTGAGCGCTCGCTCTTTGCGGTCTGTTGACGCCTCTATGTGTGAGCGAGCGAACAAAACATGCGCTCGCTATTTTGTAAAGACGCCCCCTGGCCGCTCGCATCATACGTCATCTCCGCTATTTATTAGATTAATCGAGTACATCGAAAGGCGTCTGAACTGCTCGCAGTGCTTGTGGTAGGATTTTCCTACCGTAATCATGTGAACAGTTCAGGCTAAGAGACAACCAAGTGATGTGGCCGATGACGCTGCTTTGTTAATTATGCACACCCTTAAAACGACCGTTTTGACCGTTTGGCACGCCTGTGTTCGGATCTCCACTCCCCGTTTGCAAGCACCTTCCCCTGTTACCACCCACAAATGCCTCATCCTGTCACTCAAATTAGCAGGCACTCGCTATTTTGCGAGCGCTCGATTTCCGACCGCACTGACTGGTTGGCGCATGCGCATTACGACCCTTACGCATGCGCAGTTGTGCGAACATCGCTCAGAGCAAACGAGCGGCTGCTTACGAGCGGCTCTGAATCAGGCCCTGTGTCCTTATTCATACTCTCATCATTCACATCAGTGCTCCCATCTCATTTACTGTTGTTACATCACCTTGGGGGGAGATGTATCAAGCCTTGGAGAGTGATAAAGTGTGCCCGCTTACCCCCGTATTCAATTCAGAAGCTGCGGAATCGGAACCCGGCGGAAAGGTAAGTGGCGAAAAGTCTTGTCAATTTTTGGAAATTCATCCTGGCACCCCCCCTAAAGATGTCCTGACATGGGGGATCACTATGGGTACCCCCGATTTTGCCTGCTGAAAGTAATCAGGGTTATTTAATAGCCACGACAGGTGCATAAATGTGCCTGTGAAGAATAGCACTTAGCTCTTTTTTTTTGCTAAAAATAACTATGCCCATCAAATTCAGGGTGTAAGCATATTTTTAAGTCCCTAAAGTTATTTTTTGAAATTCTTAAAAAATACACCTGCCGCTACCAGCTGCATTCTTGAAAACATCTGCCGCATACTTGGGAGACCCCCCGAGATCGATTTGGCTAGTTTAGAAATTTGCCCCCCAATTTTTTTTATTTTTTTTTTACCCCAAAATTAAAGTACCTTTTTTGGGGTGTCCTGAGGACTTTTTACATTTTTTTTTGACACAGAATACTTTTAGGGGACTCTTCCAGGGGTGCAGGCTATTTTTTTTAAGCCTGCACTCCTAAACCCCAATTCTGCACTTTTTTTCGCCATGTATTACATGGATAAAAGTTATCCCAGTTTTTAACAAAGATTTTTCGCAGCGGTGAAAAGTCTTTGAAATTGAATAGACGGATAATTGAAACAGGTGAAAATGACGTAATTGGTGATAAATTATCACCCGTTTTTGCCTCAAATTGAATATGGCCAATAATAAGTTACCATTAATTTCAAGCTTATATATAGGGAGGGAGCCATTTGCCAGGGCCGGGGGAGGGGGGGGCGTTTGCCTTAATCTTACCTTGTGAAGGCAGGTCGGGCCCCTCCTCCTTGCTTCTGGTGCTCCGATTCTGTCCTCTTCTTATCGCGGCCACGCCTAGAATGCCATGCATGATGACATCACGCACTGTGAGTCGTCACACCCGGCAGTGGGCACCGGCATTCTGGGAGCGTGGGAGGGAACAACTACACATCATGGCACCGCCACAGTTTATTACGGTCTATAATGGTGGCACCATGAGGGGCATCAGCAGGGGAGCATTAAGAAGGATGGGGCCCGTGTGCAGTCTCCGTCCCGAGCCGCCTCCTCCCCTTCCGGCTGCTGGCAGCGCAATGAGCGCAGCAGACTTTGTGCTCAGTGCGCTGCCAGCTATGCCGGAGTCTGCTGTGCCATTTTCCCGGTGATCAACTCACTGCGCCTGCGCAAATCACTGGGAAAATGGCTGTGGTGGCCATTTTCCAGGCGATTTGTAGAGGGATGGTAATGCTGATGTGGGACTCTGGAGAGGCAAGTATTTAATATATGGGTGCAGGGTGTGCAGTGTGGGACCCCCTGGGTCCCCGGGCACCGCACACCCTGCACCCATTATAGATATGCCCCTGACCGTCAGATTAGACAGTGTTGGTGGGGTGATTGCGACCATGCCCTCAGGCCAATGCACCCAGGGCAATAGCCCTGCTTGCCCGCCCATAGCACCGCCACTGCTTCTAATCTGTTCTGTTATGAGAGGGCATGAGAAATTACCTATGTTGAAGCCGATTGTCTCCGTGTGGGTGTTGGTGTGGCAGAGGGTGTCCCTGTCAGATGTGATCTCCCCTGAAGCCGGGTCCCGTGTGCGCAGCTAGGGAACCCAGAAGTTGTGCGTAGTGAAGCACGTTTCACATGGGCTTGCTCACAGTACAGTCTGGCATGCCCTTCAAAAAAAAGGTATTCTGGGCTGTCATTGTCAATCATAATGAGGGTACTGTTACAACATTTAAAATGGATACATATTGATTCAAACCACTATTTCTTTGACCAGTATAATAGGATAGAAATAGATCATTTAATTGTCAATTAGGTGCACTAAACATATAATAGTAGTAGCTTAAACAAGCAGGATAATAATATTGGTGTCAGAACATGTTAGGTAGGAACATATTCAATCATGCTGCTGTCATTATTATTATATAAGCATAAAGTTTAAATCATTAGAGAGAGGGTGATGATATATGCTTTAATAAGCAGGATTGTTATATTAACTTTACAGGGTAATGATATATTACAAATTCCTAATTTCAGAAATAGTGGCAGTGTTTCCAAGTTTCTCTCTAAGGGGTCTATGTATCAAAGCTTTATGAGAGAGAAAATTGAGAGATATAAATCACCAACCAATCAGCTTCTAACCAGAGGCGTCACTAGGGTTGGTGTCATCCGGTGCTAGAACTCATGGTGACAACCCACACCCCCTCCACCAAAAAATTAAAATCTACATATCAGAAAAAAAACGCACACAAGCCTGGCTCAAATTTTCATTGGGTGCTGAACTCACATAAGGATACAATAGATATCTAAAGTGCATACAGTCAAATAAATACATATATAATTATAAATGAGCAATAGTTCTAAAAGATACATATTGCAACAATACATTGTCTAATGCATATCTAAAACACAATCGCAGGAATGTTATAACACGTGATAATTATCTCTATATTAGGAAGGATAATTAAATTATACTATAAACATCACCAAAGCAAGAGATGCATTATATCCCCTTATAGCCAATCACATAAATCACATGTAATACAACGTGCTATCAATAGTTCATATTATCATATGGTATAAAACCACAGTTTCCCCAGACAGCCTGCCCCCCTTCTGTATCCAGCCAACCCCCACTTCTGTGTCCCCAGACAGCCTGCTTCCCCTTGTGTCCCCAGCCAGCACCCACTTCTGTGTCCCCAGCCAGTCTGCCCCCCTTCTGTGTCCCCAGAAAGCATGCCCCCCTTCTGTCTCCCCAGAAAGTATGCCCCCTTCACAGCCTGCCCCCCCTTCTGTGTCCCCAGACAGCATGCCCCCCTTCTGTGTCCCCAGACAGCACCCACTTCTGTGTCCTCAGACAGCCTGTCCACTTCTGTGTCCTCAGACAGCATGCCCCCCTTGTGTCCCCAGACAGCACCCACTTCTGTGTCCTCAGACAGCCTGTCCACTTCTGTGTCCTCAGACAGCATGCCCCCCTTGTGTCCCCAGACAGCACCCACTTCTGTGTCCCCAGACAGCACCCACTTCTGTGTCCCCAGACAGCATGCCCCCCTTCTGTGTCCCCAGACAGCATGCCCCCCTTCTGTGTCCCCAGACAGCATGCCCCCCCTTCTTTGTCCCCAAGCAGTATGCTCCCCCACTCTTTGTCCCCTGATAGCAATACCCCACCTTCTTTGTCCCCAAACAGCATGCCCCCCTTCTTTGTCCCCAGACAGCATGCACCCCCCTCTGTGTCCCCTGACAGCCTGTCTCCCTTCTGGGTCCAGCCCAGCCCTCTCATACTTACCTTCTGGTTACGGTGCCTCTCATTCACCCTTCTAGCAGCAGCGGCGGCGAGTGGGTGAATGGATGACGGGCAGCGGGCTCCTCTATTCCAGCAGCGGCAGGTGGGGGAGTGTGAAGGCAGCTGGCTCCTCTATTCCAGCAGCGGCAGGCGGGGGAGTGTGAAGGCAGCGGGCTCCTCTATTTCAGCAGCGGTGGGGCAGTGACACCATGAAGTCACGCGCCACGCACTTTCTTTAAAAAAACAACAACTTTGAAGCGCGGTGACGGCGGCAGTGGCGGGTGGTGGCCGGAGAAGTGGGTGGATCCAGGAAAATAGTTCACTATGAGTATGTGGCCGCATAGGGAACGTGGCGGCAGGGGTGTGCGGGCATAAGCATTCTGCTTTTGGTGTCACCCCCTTGGAGGGTGACACCCAGTGCGGCCCGCACCCCACTTGTGATGCCACTGCTTCTAACTTACATTTTATAGGCTGTGTTTGAAAAATGACAGTTAGGAGCTGACTGGTTAATACTTTTTCTCTCACAATTTAATCTTTCATCAAGCTTTGATACATAGGCCCCTAACTCCGTTAAATTATAGATGATCTTGTGTCCATCAGTGAAATTGAGAAGACATAATTACTCTCAATAAAAATGAGAATATTATTGAAGAAAACACAGAAGAGAGTAGATGGCATTATAGTCATAGTAGACACTACTCAGAGCAGGGCAGCATATCTGACCTCAGTGGCGTCACAAGGGGGGTGCGGGCTGCAACCGGGTGTCACCCGGCGAGGGACGCTGGTATAGAGGAGCCTTGACGTTGGCCCGGCGCTTAATCATCTATTTACAAATGTATGCAACTAATACCTCTGAATTTCTATTATCATGTAGGATTCAAGTATTTTTGCCAATATTGCTGCGGTGTGCTGGAGGGAATGTCCCTTTTTTTTCTTTGGTTCAGTGTAAACCCCACCCTGTACATTACCTGGGCAATATCATTAAGATGATTTGAGCGACCACCATACTTTCTATTAGATGATTTACAATCATAATGGATAAGCAGTAGAATATCTTTGCAGTTTATCCATTATGTTTTTTTATGATATACAGTAGTTTCCCTAATCCTAACTGTGTATTTTATAACATGGTATCAGGGGCGTCTTAACAGAGGAGGCCCATGTGTATTCCCTGTGTGGGGCCCCCTCCGCTCCCCCCGGTGGCTGGCAGCCGACTCATGCGGCTGGCCAGCCACCGGAGCATTAGTAGACTCCAGGCACTAGAGTGTGCCCAACGTCTACTGCGCATGCGCATAACGCAGGAAACATGACCGCGGCGGCCATTTTCTGGCGTTCTGTAGACTCTGGGCACTAGAGTGTGCCCGGAGTCTACTGCGCATGCTTAGAACACCGGAAAAATGGCCGCGGCGGCCATTTTTCCGTGTTCTGAGCAGCGCCGACACCCGACGTGGGACCATGGACAGCTAAGTAAAAAAAATATGGGTGCAGAGTGTGCGGTTGGGTGCCCCCCTGGACCCGGGGGCCTGTGTGCCCCGTACACACTGCACCCATTATAGATACGCCACTGCATGGTATATTGACATTCACTAATAAATCAGTCAGTATGCTCCTTGCAGGGCCCATATAGATGCCTTATTTATTGATGTACACATTTGAGCTTCAAGTTTCTGTAGGAAAAAAACAAATGCAAATGCTGGTCTGCATCTGTTCACCATTATTCAAATATGATCCTAGTGTGTTGGGTTTAGATTAGATTACCCATCTCTCCACTAACCCACCTCTCTCATCACAAGTTTCAGATCTGATCAAATTTGCGATTGCAGTTTGGATTTTTTATGTTACACAAATGGTGGCCTTCTCTGCATGAGCCTCATAAAGTGCATTTGCAGGCATGATAGGGCCTACAGTATGTTCAGTCCAAATTTGAGAAGATGTGATGAGAATGTAACCACTGAGAAGCCAAACCGTTAAATAAGGTCAGGTGATTCATAAAATGTGTGTGAAACCTACTGTACGTACAGTCTTGTTGATTAGTAATATCTTGGCATGAGCTCCAACACCAAGTTATGTGCCTATACTATTATCTTACTTACCAACTTTGAAAGGCTGAACTCCTAAGAGAGTGAAGTCCAGGTGGGCAGGGTGGGGTTATGGTGCCACGAATCTCATCATTGTGGCCCTGCAAAAAATTTTTATGCTTCTTGGCATTATGTTGCTGGTTGCTGGGACATGGCGATTCCCCCCTGCTAACTTCACTTGAGAAGTGGCATGATGCGGGAGAGTTGCCCACTTTCCTGGCAGTGGCATAGCTAGGTTTTGAAGTGGGTGGTCGGAAAAGAGTAAAAATAGGTACCAACTATATTAGCAATATGTGCAGCCGAATAGCAAAACTCTTGCATGTACTCAAAAAACTGTGGCAATGCTGTGCAGTATGATGTGAGCAAAATCAGCTGGGTAGCCAATCTGAGAATGCAGGGCTCAAAATCCATTAGTTATGAACAGGGGGCCAGTAGGATGTTATCAGATGGCAGGATATCCCAGGCTCTCAAAGGGCCTGATTCAGAGCCGGGCTTTTTTTTCGGATCGGCCTCTTGGCTGCTCGCATAGCTGTGGGTGACCACCCACAGCTATTGTGAGCGGCCATGATGATGGTCACGGTGGTCAAAACCATCGTGACCATCGGGCTTGCGAAGAGACCGGAATCTCTCCACTGACATCACTCGTGATGTCAGTGGGGCCGCCCCCAAACGGCAGGCGTTCTCATGGGAACACCTCCGTTTGGGCAGCCACCCCCCCCGGCCCGCCCACCAAAGGGGGTGAGCTGTCACTCAACATCGACAGCTCGCCCCCTTTGGTGCGAGACCCGGAGCGACGGATTGCCCGATTGCTAGCCGGGTCTCGCGCATGCGCACGACGGAACCAGCTCTGTTGTGCGCATGTGCTGTGGGCCACCATCGACCTGGTTGCAAGCGCTCAGCGCTTGCGAACGGGTCTGAATCAGGCCCAAAGTTCCATATAGGCAGGAGCCGCTTCCATTGTCACAAGGACAGCTACATCCAGCTGAGACCCAGATAAGTGAAAAGCTGCTGTCCTCAAGGATGTTATTTTCTGAATAAAAAGTGCTCAAAGTCATATCATTAAAAGGTTGCCCAGTAGCCCAAGATGATATTAAGGGGAGCATTTGATCCCCCAATGGCTACGCTACTACAGGAAGTCCCTCATCACACATACACTCTATGTTTTGTCAAGTACATACTTTTGAAGCTAAATGGGAAAAGACAGGTGCACCTTACAGCTGTGCTCAGCATAACCACTTGAAATACCTCTATTATTTATAATTCACCATGAACCATAGGCACAGAAACATACACACATTGGGGCTGAATAACCTAGCTGTATATCTCCGAAGCATGGGAGGAAACCAGACTGAACATGGAGAATGTCATACTTGCTGACTTTGCTGCCCCCTCATCTGGGAGCAGACAGCCATGTCGGCAACAGGGGGGGCGTGGCGGCTGCAAAGGTGGGCTGTGAAGGGGGTGTGGTGGCACGGCCGCGTTATCGTGGACTTGCCCTCCTCTATACAGTGCAGAGAAAACAGACATTGCATAGTGGGGGCAGGGCTATGAAGATGCAATTCAGAGCGAATCACATCACCACTACCCCGCCCACCCCCAGACCTCCCACTTGTGCTCTGTAAGGAAGGAGTGCTGGAGACTTGCCCACTTTTCTAAGCAGCCAGGAGCTCCACATGATTTTGGAGCCTCCTGGCCATTCAGGGAGAGTAGACAAGTATGGATAATGTAGATGTATGCTATAATGTGGATGGAGGAAGTTGCATCATTGCCATCCACTTGTTATTCAGGAAGTGCCTCTGCGGCCATTGCTCACTATGTGTGCAGCTAGTAAAGACCCACTTCTGCAGCTCTAAAGCGTCCTGTGGTGATTTGCACACAGACCACTTTACAAAGAGAACATATTCACTCCACACAACTAGCACCCTAATCAAAATTCAAGCCAGGTCTACATTGTGGCAAGAGAGTAATGCCAACCACTGTGCCACAGTACTACCCTTTACCCATTACATAATAGTATTGGTTGATTTTTAGCTATAAAGACCTCATTTTATGAGTAAGCATGTCAAAGGTCAATTCTGACCTTGTAAATAGTATTTTGTTTTTCCACTATTAATTGGGGCAGAGTCCCATTTTTACCCCACAAGTGCCAGACCTACCTGTGACCTCCGATAAAAGAAATAAGTACCTTATGCTGTCTTCTATTTCTGACATTTTATAATTCTACATCTATAATACAAAGGTGCTGATTAATAAAAAGGACACTAATTATTGGAAAAAGGTAAAACACCATACCACTAGTACATAGCATGCTTCTTGTAAGATTATATGGCAAACATAATGAAATAATTCACAGAAAAAATATTTTTAATGTACGTATTCCCCATAAAATTTTCAAACAGTGATCAAGTCGGTTTGAATCATACTTGCCGACCTTTTGGCTGGCTCCTCCGGGAGGAGGCAGCCAGACGGGACTGCAGGGGACAAAGCTCGGTGGAGGTGGGTGGGCCTGGGGGCAGGGGTAGGCAGGGCTCGGCTGAGGAGGGCGGGTCTGGGGGCATGATGATGTAATTGAGATTGTGGAGTGAGAGGCGGAGCCATGATGGAGCAATTCAATGCCTGTGTCCTTCCCAATTCACTGGGGAACTGGGCGGCTGCAACTGGGTGGCCCCAGGCCCTGGGAGACTTTTCCACCTTTTTGGGTGGCCAGGAGCCTCTCGGCTATTCTGGGAGGGTAGGCATGTATGGTCTGTATGTATGGGGCAGTGATTCTGGTTGAAAGAAGCCTTTCCTGAATACAGTGGTATTAAGAAGTTTGTCCTGCAGTAAATACTACTTCAAAATATGGTTGTTCATTACCACCCACACTGTTAACAGCTGTAAATAAGTGCCCAGTTCCTGACCCTGGCCTTTCATTTACAGAAGTGGGCTGTCCTAACTCCTGTCCTATAAGTGTTCTTTCCCACTCTACTGTCTCATGGTCTCACTGTCTCTTCGGTGCATACACTGGTATTCTGCATTTGCAAGGTTCTGCTGGGTGTCTGGAACCGCCCCCTGTGATGATTCCGGTAGCGCAGCCAATAAGACAACAGCCAATGCAGTGCTCGCTACACAGACTGTCAGGTTTGATTGTGATGCCATGGTGCTTAATTTTCCAGTGACAGATCCATACTAGTTATAGGGGGCACAGACCATTCGTGACCCCCACCCAACCTGGATAGGCACATTGGCGGGCCTCTGGTGTCATCACAGCTGCTATGGCACAAAAAATGTCAATGAATGCACCACTGTGAGAACATAGGCACCAATTTTCAGCAGGTGCAGAGATTGTACCCCTTGCACCCTCCCTGGCTATGCCACTGTCTCCCAGGAACTGAGAGACTCTCCCCCCAAATTTCAGGCAAGTGGGAAAGTATTACTATTCACTAACACATTTGAGGTGTGCAAAACATTCATTCACGTACAGCCAAATAGTTGCATTCCTTGTGCATCCATATATTTTAGTTTGTGAATTACCCTTTTAGTAGCCTTTTATCAATTTAATAATGTTGCAGATTTAGCTGGTTTTCTGTCAATATAAATCCATTAAACCCTACTGGAATATTATAATATAACACTTCCCATGTGTTGCAAAACAGTGTTTTCACATGAGTCACAGGGAGATACGTATCAATAAAAAAAATATGCTTTAAAATTGAATTACAGCAAATTTTCACAATAAATAAGTATCGTCGTAATGTAAGAAAGTGTGTGACTGTACAGCCGTGGCCAAAAGTTTTGAGAATGACACAAGTATTGGTTTTCACAAAGTTTGCTGCTTCAGTGTTTTTAGACCTTTTTGTCAGATGTTACTATGGTATACTGAAGTAAAATTACAAGCATTTCATAAGTGTCAAAGGCTTTTATTGACAATCACATTAAGTTTATGCAAAGAGTCAATATTTGCAGTGTTGACCCTTCTTTTTCAAGACCTCTGCAATTCGCCCTGGCATGCTGTCAATCAAATTCTGGGCCACATACTAACTGATGGCCGCCCATTCTTGCCTAATCAATGCTTGGAGTTTGTCATAATTTGTGGGTTTTTGTTTGTCCACCTGTCTCTTGAGAATTGACCACAAGTTCTCAATGGGATTAAAGTCTGGGAAGCTTCCTGGCCATGGACCCAAAATTTCGATGTTTTGTTCATTGAGCCACTCAGTTATCACTTTTGCCTTATGGCAAGGTGCTCCATCATGCTGGAAAAGGCATTGTTCGTCACCAAACTGTTCTTGGATGGTTGGGAGAAGTTGCTCTTGGAGGATGTTTTGGTGCCATTCTTTATTCATGACTGTGTTCTTAGGCAAAATTGTGAGTGAGCCCAATCCCTTGGCTGAGAAGCAACCCCACATATGAATGGTCTGAGGATGCTTTACTGTTAGCATGATACAGGACTGATTATAGCACTCGCCTTTCCTTCTCCGGACAAGCGTTTTTCCAGATGCCCCAAACAATCTGAAAGGGGATTCATCAGAGAAAATAACTTTACCCCAGTCCTCAGCAGTCCAATCCCTGTACCTGTAGAATATCAGTCTGTCCCTGATGTTTTTCCTGGAGAGAAGAGGCTTCTTTGCTGCCCTTCTTGACACCAGGCCATCCTCCAAAAGTCTTTGCCTCACTGTGCTTGAAGATACACTCACACCTGCCTGCTGCCATTCCTGAGCAAGCTCTGCACTGGTGGTGCCCCGATTCCGCAGCTGAATCAACTTTATGCATATGTGTGTATGTATGTATGTGTGGGCTGCAGTTATCATTTATATTTTGAAATATTTGTGTTATTCAATGCTTATGATGTTGGCTTACATCATGTTTTTATTTTTAAACAATGCTTTTAGTTGAAAGTACCAATAAATCTAAAGGTTTAATTTTATTGACCATTTACATTTCTATTCCTGTGAATGGATTGGAGTCCCAGTGCATTGCTTTGCCCAGGGCTTACAATGCTGTTAAAATGGCCCTGGCTGGAGTCCCGCCCGGAGCACCCCTTGTACACTACAGACATGCAGTCTGCAGCGTATACAGCCCTCCGAGGCATCCTCAGTGCTGTTCTTATTGGAGCCGATGGTCCCGCCCCTTCCACGTGATGTCATGCTCTCAGGGGGTGTGGTGGGCACAGGGCTCTATTAATCCGTTACAATGCTGGTAATGGAGCTGTCCAGTTCAGTAGAGATTCTGGTTTGATATCCATTCCCTCATTACATCCTTAACTGGTGTTACAGTTCCTTTTTATTTCAAACTCTGAGGGAGTTTAACAAAGGCTCATAGAGCCGAAATGCGTAGGTGATGGCTGGTTCAACAGGAGGCCTGCACACTAGGCTGAGAGGATTGCAATTCACCATCTTTGCTGGCTGTTGAGGGAATTACCTAGGATAACTTCTACTTAATTGCTAAATGCAGCGCAATCTTTCTATTTATTACAAGCATCTCTGTGAGCACCTGAATGGCTAAAAAGCATCTTCTACACGCAAGAGTTCAAGTTTCCTTATCTATCCCACTTTGTACGTTACCCTTTTCCCATTGGGCGCTCTGTGATTTCTGTTACATTCTGATGTACCTTTCCTTATAGCAATAACACATCAAGTATGCTGTTTATGTAGTTTATTTCTTATTTGTAATACTTTCCTTATTAGACCTCATCTCCTCATTGCTGTTCTCAGGGCCGGTGCAAGGTTTCAGGGGGCCCTAGGCAAAGGTTCACAATGCTGCCCCTGTTTTCCCCCAAACCCTCTGCCCAGCTCACAGACAAATACACAGCGCCCTAATAATATTCACATGACCCGAATGAAAGGGATGATTCCCCCCGCAGTGCCCCCAGTAGTAAGGGCCCCTTAGTGCCCCCAGTTGTAATGCCCTTGTAGTGCCCCCAGTAGTAATGCTCCCTGCAGTGCCCTCAGTAGTAATGCCCCCAATAGTAATGCTCCCTGCAGTGCCCCCAGTAGTAATGCTCCATGCAGTGCCCCCAGTAGTAATGCTCCCTGCAGTGCCCCTAGTATTAAGGGCCCCTGTAGTGGTCCCAATAATGCCCCCAGTAGTAAGGCCCTTGGGGGCATCATATGGGGGCCTGTAGTAAGCCCCCCTGCGCATACACAAACAAAACAAAAACTTACCTTTAACCCCGCTCCAGTGCCTGCTGCTGTCCGTCCCCGGTGCCCGCTCCTCGGAACTATGCGGGACCCGGAGCTCTGGAGCCTGGGGGAGGGGGAAGATAAGGAGCCGGGTGCCCGCTGGTAACACAATCTCAGTGGGCGCCCAGCAAATGGAGGATGCAATCGGGCCCTATAGCAACCGCACCCCCTGCACTCTCCGTAGTTAGGCGGACTCAGAAGTGCCCGCTAGTGGCCGGTGCCCCTAGGTAGCTAGCTAAGTTTGTCTAGTGGTAGCGCCGGCCCTGGCTGTTCTTCTTCTCCTTCTCCCTATCTCCTACTTCCTGATCCCATGTCCTTCTGTGCTGCAGGATTCTTAAAGATACACTACCTTATCTAACTATTACTTGACAATGCACATAAACTATATATACAGATAATATACTACAGTTTCTATAACTATAGGTTGTGGTTCACCGGATTGGCTTCACAAATCTGATTGAGGGTGATCATATGTATCAAAGCTTGATGTGAGATAAAATTGTGAAATATATATCACCAACCAATCAGCTCCGTCGAAGCCGGATAATTGGCTGAGACAGGATCGGTGTAAAATTAGATCGGGCACGCCATTTTGTGAATGGCAATGAGACGTCATTTTGCGACTGGCCGCCCAGCGCCATTTTAGTGAAACTCGCCATTATAAGTACATACGGCGATGCTATTATTTAGCATCGTGCGATTCCCACGCAATAGGAAGAAGTTAAAGGTCCTCACCATACAAATACAGACAGTCATTAAAACATATAAAATGATTATCCCTGCAAAACACATACCATGGTGTACTCCACAAAACATAGTCGCACAGTGCTAACTAGCGTCTTTTCCCAATTTCCCAATACTTACACACTGCACACTTACATAAAAGGTTCCCTAGCATTCAAGTGTAATATTCAAGGTTTATTCAGTAATTATTAATGTTGTGAAATAAAGATTATTTGATAGCGAAGGTTTAGTACATGGTAAGCAGACAGTGTTTGGTGTTGTACTGATCCACTGTGTCTCAACAGATTTCCGGTATCATCGGTGAGAAGATCGGAACATACGTCTGCAAACTATGGACTATAGAGAGTTAAACCATTAAAATGTACTCTGTAATGTTATCAGCTTAGATTAGCATGCAGCGGGAAAAAGGACACAAAGGGTTGTTAGAGGCTGTTTGTATCCATTCGAATTGACTTATGAACTATCCTGTAACAGAAGCACCTTTAAGAAGAACCAATGGAATCATATCAAACTTGTCTATTGTATTGCCTATCCCTGTAAGAGTACTCTCTGACCCCAGTCTTGAGTCTTCTTGCTGTACTGTTGACGGAGGTTTCTAATGCTGATGCCGGTATCTGGGCCCAGAGTGCGTGCGTATATAACTGTACCTTGGGTCTGTATGATTTATTTGCGCTAATTGTCTTTAGATCACAGCATGTAACCATCTCTTTTTATATTGAATAATAACTTTTTGTGCTTTGGAACCACATTCAAAGTCTGAAAGCATTTATTTACTGTGCGACTCATTATGCTAAATAGCGACAATTTTAGAAGGTAAAGGCAGAATTTTAGAAGGTATAGACAGGATTGTATAGAGGTTTTAATACAGTATCCATAGTTGGGGCTCACAGTGTTAATCACGCTACTGATCATTTGGTAACTCTCGGTAGCGATCTCTCAGCAAAAGGGTGGAGGCGCCATAGCAGGAGAACGCATTGTGCCTTCGAAATCTGCTACCACTTTGTTGCTGAGAGTCCGCTACCTGTTATTGTGGCTTTAGGAGCGCTGATTGAGAATCCAGGGACGAGGGAGGAAAAAGTTTGTTTTCCTTCATCGATAGTTTTTTCGTGTTAAGAAGGGGAAGTCGCATTATTGTGTATGCGACCAGTCGCACTATAGCGTAAAAGTCGTCATACGTGTTGTGTAGTAGTCGCATTATTGTGTATATGACTAGTCGCACAATAGCGTATATGTACTTCCAGCATTGCTGCCACGTGTTTTGAACAAAGCCGTTGAGAGTGCATTGATAGACAGCATTGTTATAAGCATCTTGATCAGTGTTGCCAACGTGTATTTTTCTGCGCAGGAAAAGGGTGTGTAACAGTATTTGTTGGTAGGGACAACAGTTCCCTAGTTAAGGGTATCGTAGGACCCTTAAGGACTAGGCGCATGGGTCGACCTAGTAGCTCGATAGTAGATACCGTTCTAACACATAAGCAGGTGTAGTTGTTGTCTTTGTTGTAGGTTCGGCTCCCAGTGTGATTACAGTATTCAGTGATCAGCTAGGGTTATTTGAGCATTGTAATTGAACCACACAGTTTTGGCTAAATTGTGATTGTGCACTGGGTAGGAGGTGGATGAAATCACTGAAAAGGGTAGGTGTTATTGGAATGCCTACATCCTAGCAGTTGAAAGGTAGTCAAAAAGGGATTAGGTGCATGGAAGCAGCCTGGTTATTCTTCCATAGGTTTGTGGGCGCGTCCTGTTAAGACGTCCACAGGTAAGTGAAAGTATCTTGATTGTCTTTCACCAGTTTAAATCTCCATTGAAAAGCTTAGGGTTCTCCCAGAATGGGGGCCAAGCAAACGGTAGAGATGTTAGATGATGTGCTGCTGTTGGAAGCGCCGCTTGGATCGGCACGCCATATTATGCATACTAAGTACGTTGCTTATGCAATTAGGTACTGTGATGTATGGTTTAAAATGACGATGAAGAGTGTTAGACCATTTCCCAGAATTGGCAGTTTTGATAAGGAGGTATTGAACAATGTCCGAGATAGCATCTGTATGGTGCGCTCTCTAATGAAAAAGGTAAAATATAATGAGTGTTTAAAATTATTGCAGCGTGAGGGGGATGCGTGGCTTAAAGGTGTGCACACGACGCAAACTAGCATCACAAGCACGTTACCAGAGAGTACACAAGCAGCGCTAAACTGTGATGTGTTTGTGCCGCGATATGTGAGGCAAGGTAGCATTGCGGAAGGTATTGCCAGTGGTTCACGCACACCACCACCACCCTATGCAGATGAGGGTGCAGGTACAGTTGTTGAAAAAAACCCATAAAAATGTAACAAGTAACTTGTACCCTTTCGTAAGTAATCATAAAGAAAATGTTTATGATGCAGATGATGAGCCTATTGTTATGTCTGCCATTTCCCATGCTGTACACATGTTAGATGCTCCACCGCAACAAGCCCAAGTGGTGCCGCCATCTTCATCAGTGATAGTACAGGAAGTATTAACATCCACTACACCCGTAGAGGAATTTGTTAACCATATACGTAGCAGTAATAGACTAAATCCCCAGCCAGGTAACAAGGTCAAAAGTAGCAGTGCGGCCGGTCTGCATCCCATCCGGACAATAACCGTTCCAAATGGGAATGCGTGTGCAAACGGTGTAGTGCCCACAAGGGAGGTAACAATGCATTGTCCTTGGACAAGAGCGGAGCTAAGGACCTCATTCAGAGCCGGGCGCTATCAGTCGTTCGCTCGTACGCATTCGATTGTTTTAAACCACGCATGCGTCCGGTTCTCATTGCGCATGTGCGGCCGGATCATTGCGGTCATTTTTCATTCGCTCGTATACACAGTGAACAGGAAGTGACCTATGTCATTTGATTTGCAGAATGTTCCGTTTATGGGTGTTAATGGGGGTGGAGATGAGAAAACGCAGGCGTGGCAAGGAGATTTTTGGGCGTACATGTATTATCTTGTGCGAACGTCCAATGTGGATGCTATTTTGTACACGCCACTGTGTGATCCAATTTCCATTAAGACTGCTCGCTCAGCTTGTGGTCTGGTATAGTCTACCGCAATGACGATGGTCTCCTCGTACTTCCCCGGACTCATCGATGGTGTTGCGATTAATCAAGTGAGGCAACAAAAACAATTAACTTTTAATTGCTAAACAGCTTCTAAGGTGTTTCGCAAATTTTTAGTAGCTAAAAATCGAACGCAGGTGAACTACTCAGCTGCTAATTTCTGGGGCATACAATCAATTAGCTAACAAATGTTTGGGTTTTTTAAGTGCTTTTTACATATTTGTAAGTGTTTATTTTGTAGACAAACAATATTGTATGCATGTTTTTTGGACCAAGAAACCAATCGTCCTTTTTTTGGGGGATAATTGTTAATTAAAACTCATAAATTGATTTTAACCCTTATTTTTTAGGCAAAATATGAAATGTTTCTATTTCCGTTGTACTGTTTGTAAGTTTGTTAGAGGGTTTACCTTTTAACCAGTTTGTGAATAAATCAACAATAGATTTTTGCAATTTTGTTTCCAAAGTGTAATCATTTTTTTGTTATTTTTGTTTACATTTTTTTTTAAAGTAAACATTTTTTTTCATGGGACAAAATCTAAAAATCATTTTGCCCACACACCCACAAAATAAGTGGCATTTGAACAGAAATAAAACAAATAAAAACAATTCACAAGAAAGGAGAGGGAGGTTTTTGCTATGCAGGAATATGGGGCAAACACAGAGATGGATTGTGGGGAAATTAGCCAGTGCTGTCATCGCCTTTTAGGCCATTTGGCCGGGGGTTGGAGGGAGCCTGAACGGTTCCGGGAAGTCCTTCGGCTGGCCTGGCCAGAGGCAGATGTTGTGGCCTCTGGACTAGGCATAGGGCTAGGCACATTTGGAGGGATGGCTGTTGTGCCAGAGGTGGAGGGTCCTGATGTTCCGGCAGGAAGGGAGGCCGGCTCCAACATGTGCTGGCGAACGAGCTGCTCCAGGGCATTTGCTATTCGCACATTGGCCCCAGTATTTTCTTAGCAATGGTCACGTTGGCCGAGGCACTTTTCTCCAGGGCGTCCGCCACCCGTAGCAGATTGGCGTCCATCCTCAGCAGAATCTCGGTCTGCTGATCCGTTTTACCATTGATATCAGTGAGGAGGGCCACTGCCTGCGAGGGGGAATGCCATGGACTGTATGCCACAGGGTCCCCAGCCAGATCTACTGCTTCCTCCCCTGCAGAGCCAGAAGAAATTCTGAGGCCAAAGCTCACCTCTGGAGCAGACTCATCCGCCTGTTTCTCTGTGAGAAAAAAGAGAAAAGAGTAAAATTATAATCTAGATATTGTCAAAAACACATTTCTGAGTTGTTAACATTACAACATTTACCTGGGGCAACATGAGGAGCCGCAAAGTCTGGCATGTCGGTATCCATGTTCGACACGCCAAACACCTCCTCATCCTGCACACACCCCATGGCCAGCTCCTCCAAATCTGTGAGCTCAAGTGACACAGGGGTGGGACCCCCACCTGTCCCCCCTGCATGCCTAGCCCTATCAGCCAGTTTTTGTTTAAGCTGATATTTGAAGTCGCTCCATCTGTTGGTTTAAAATTTGGCATTATTCCTGCAGTATTTTGACCTGTAAACACTTTTTACTAAAATGTAGTTTTAACCACTGGCTTTTACCACTATGCACCCATATTCCTTGGTGCCTGTGCCAGGTTGTCATTGCACATTTGCACCAAAACCTCCATCTCCTTCCTTGTGAATTGTGGCTGCCTTTTTTTTGGCCCTAGTTTGCCTACTAGGGCCAGCAGCCTCTTCCATGGCATCCTCCACACCTTTTTTTTAAAATGTTAAAAAATATTTTCAGTAAAATGTTTTAAAATGTAATGTTAAACATACGCATTTTCCCATCAAAAATAAAACACTTACATGGTGCCTGTTGGCTAGTACTTTGCTGCTCTGTACTCATTGTTTTTTGTCAATGTAGCAGACTGATTTTGGCCTTCAGTGACGTTTTTATACATGCGTCAGCATTATTCGGCAGCATCATTCCTTGTGCGCTCCTACTGTCCGTCCTTAATTTGAGCTGGAAAATAAAGCCTATTTATGGCTTGGTGTGACTCGAGTCGAGGTGGCATGTTATGATTGTTGGAGGTTTTGCGTTGGAGTGGATTGTTGGCTTATTGAGTAGAAGGAGGACTGTTTTGGTGCAAGATTTTTTTTTTTTCTAACTTCTTTCATTTCCGTTCGCTTTTTTTTTATTGTTTGGCTATTTTTTTGTTGAATTTTTGAGTAAGTATTTAAAAAAAACACCGTAAAAAATAATAGTAAATAGTTTACAAATGTTTTTATTTTTTTGTTTTACAGTTATTTTGGCAGTGACCCAGTGATGTTCTTGAACTTTGGGATATTTGTCTGTTTTTGGTAAGTGTTTTTGGTTTCATGAATTTACAAATTCGATGTGTTGGTTTTAGCATATGTTTCGCTAAGTAATGTTTTTTTTCTGTGAACAATCATATCTTACCACTAAATGTAGAGTACTATTTAGCGAACTAATGTGTCCTTATTTAAATGTAAAAGTAGCGTACTATTTAGCGAACTAATGTGTCCTTATTTAACTGTAAAAGTAGCGTACTATTTAGCGAACTAATGTTTTAGTGGTTTTAAATGTAAAAGTAGCGTACTATTTAGCGAACTAATGTGTCCTTATTTAACTGTAAAAGTAGCGTACTATTTAGCGAACTAATGTTTTAGTGGTTTTAACTGTAAAAGTAGCGTATTATTTAGCGAACTAATGTGTCCTTATTTAACTGTAAAAGTAGAGTACTATTTAGCGAACTAATGTTTTAGTGGTTTTAACTGTAAAAGTAGCGTATTATTTAGCGAACTAAGGTGTCCTTATTTAACTGTAAAAGTAGCGTACTATTTAGTGAACTAATGTGTCCTTATTTAACTGTTAAAGTAGCGTACTATTTATCGAACTAATGTTTTAGTGGTTTTAACTGTAAAAGTAGCGTATTATTTAGCTAACTAATTTGTCCTTATTTAACTGTAAAAGTAGCATATTATTTAGCGAACTAATATGTCCTTATTTAAATGTAAAAGTAGCGTACTATTTAGCGAACTAATGTTTTAGTGGTTTTAACTGTAAAAGTAGCGTATTATTTAGCGAACTAATGTTTTAGTGGTTTTAACTGTAAAAGTAGCGTATTATTTAGTGAACTAATGTTTTAGTGGTTTTAACTGTAAAAGTAGCGTACTATTTAGCGAACTAATGTTTTAGTGGTTTTAACTGTAAAAGTAGCATATTATTTAGCGGACTAATGTTTTTTTTTATTTTAAATGTCAAATTAACGTGCTATTTTGTGTACTAATGTGTTTTCAATTTTCTGTGTAAAATCATGTCTTACCATTAAATGTAGCGTACTATTTTGAGAACTAATGTGTTTTCAATCATAGTTTTTTAAATTAATCTCTTAAAAATTTTCTAATATTGAAATGTAGGTTGTTTTGCACATGACACGTCCCAGGCCTATAAGCATCTTTGGTTTGCTTGGAAAAGATAAGTATATTTTTCTTAACACATTTGTCTAAACCAATAACTACCTTGCTTAACATTTCAGGTTGATGTTGGTCGTATTATATTGGCTATGGTTCCAGAACCCGACCAACCTCAACTTCGTCCCAGGCGTAGGCCTCGTAGGCGTGCAAGGCCCCAGATATATAGAACATGTGTCACCCTTTTTGGAATGCCAGATGATGAGGTGTTAAGGCACTACCGTCTTCCGCCACAACTCATCATAGGCACTCTCTCATTAATAGAGAGTGATCTTGAACGGCAAATTGACAGTCCTACAGCAATACCGCCACTTACGCAATTAATGTTGGTGTTACATTTTTGTGCCTCAGGATCCTTTCAAACCACTGTGGGAATAGTCGCTGGAATATCCCAATCCTCCTTTTCAAGGATCCTGAGGGCAGTGATGGAGGCCCTTTTTAAACACCTCCATCATTTTATTCAAATGCCATTGGATATGGGTTCGTTTAATGTGGCGAAGGCTAATTTTTACCAAATAGCTGGCTTCCCACACATCATAGGGGTTGTGGATGGTACTCACATACCACTTCAGCCTCCAGCAAGGCTGGAGGCTATATTTAGGAACCGAAAGCACTTTCACTCGATGAATGTAATGGTGGTATGTGATGCCTCCCTCCAGATCCTGTCCCTGAATGCCAAATTCCCCGGCAGTGCACATGATTCCTTCGTCATCCGGCAATCAGGGATTTGGCACAAATTAAACAACCTACAAGCTGGTGATGCGTGGCTTCTGGGTAAGTTGACACCTTCTGTTGAAACCAATGCAAAGCTTGTTACACAATGGTCCTGATGTTTTTTTATATATTTGCACAGGAGACAGTGGTTACCCTTGCACGCCCTGGCTGCTCACTCCTTATTTGGCTCCCACACCAGGGCCACAAAGTCAATATAATTCCACACTTACAGCCACCAGGCAGGTGGTGGAGCACTGTATCGGCCTTTTAAAAGGCCAATTCAGATGCCTCCACCGCTCTGGTGGCGACCTCATGTATTTGCCGGCTATGGTTTCGAAAATTGTGGTCCTGTGTGGGATATTTCACAACATTGCCATAAGGAGTGATGTCCCAATGCAGCCAGAGGATGCCTTGCCTGAGGACGGCCCCCCCGAGGTTGGTCGGAGGTCAGTATGTGGGGGGGGCCATATGCGATGAAGTTGTGGCCAGATTTTTTAGATAATTATTTCCTCATAATGTTTAAAAATGCCACAATGTAGACATGTAATATTTTAAAGTACACTTTTAACTGTTTTTTTTTTGTTTTGTTTTTAATCCCTAAAATGACCATAAAAATCCATGCCTACTACCTGATCAACACAAATGACTTTATGTGGACACATTGGATATAACTTCGGGAACAATGATTTCTTCTCCTCATTTGCGGATTCATGTTGGCATGCTACTTCTTCAAAGTTCCTGATTGTGTTTTTTGGGGGGCTTTGGTGTGTTTTTGACTTGTGTGTGTGCTTTGAATTTTTGAATTTATTGTGTGTATTCACTTGGTGTTTATTATTTGTGTGCATTAAAATGTAATTTTACGTTAAACAACCATTTCCATCGAAAATTACAACCAAGTGTAACCTGTTTCTAAAAATGCAAAGTTGCTTAGTGCCTAATACTGTAATTTCTTATTTGGAAAAGTTTAGTACCCTGCTTTGTTGCTAAAAACAAACACCAAAGGTATTGTGGTGAATCAGTATGTTTGCAATTGTAGGCCTAAGCAGGTAGCTTTAAATTTAACATTATCCACACCAAAAAATAATCACATTTTGAGGTTACTTCTCCAAACCTATTGGTATTGTTATGTGTTTAATGTGCAAGCTTACATACTTACTTGAGCTTTCAACAAACAAATTTACATTACTTTAAAAATCAGGGACAAATAGTAGACTTATGTAAGGTTCAACAATCTAAGATTTACACACAAGGAATGAGACTTAAATAAATCAAAATAAACTTTATTTTTAAACAAACTGTTTTTGGCCCCAAAAAAAAATTAGTGGAGCAGGCTCACCAAAATATGGTCCAAGGAGACCAGCATTGCTACGACATGGCCCCGTAGCTCCATTAAGCCCGCAGACAAGGCCTCATTCCGCCTCTGCTCCTCTGTGGGTAAAAAAAAATTTGTGGATTAGTAAAATGACACCTTCATTTATATTTGTAAAAAAATCTAACAATTCAGACTATCGTTAAAATAAACAAAATAAAAAGCCAAAACAGGCCCAAAACAAAAGGAATGCAAAACAAACAGATTCAAAACAAATAAGGGCCCAAAAACAAAACAAAAAAAAACTACAAAGGGGAAAAAATACAACATTTGTGGGTAGCGTTAACAAGAAAGACACAAGTGTGAGTGTTTGGACATGTGTCATATGTGTAAGGGTAAAACATTCTTGACATTGTTTCACAAAGATATATATCAAAAACATTGGAACTACTTTAATATTTTGAACTGCACAGGCAAAAGGACAACATCAACCCAAATGACAAAAACCATAAAAAAAACATAGTTTAAAATGTAAACATACCGGTCAAAATGGTGCCTGGCCCTGGGGCACCAAAATCCTCCTCTTCGGAGGTTGGCCAGTGGCTCTGGGAAGGAGGAGGTGTAATTTGGGAGGAAGTGGAGGGTGAGGAAAAGAGAGGGGGGGTTTGATGGGAGGGGGAAGTTGGAGGGATGGTAAGGTGAGGAGAGGGAGGGGACTGACAGGCGGCAAGGTCTGGGGTGGAGGGGGAATTTGGGGAAGAGTGGGCAGAGGATGTTTGGGTGGGAGTGGGGGATAGGGGTCGAGACACCCGTCTTCGACGTCTCATTCTCCACTCGGCCCCTAAATGATGGAGACCAACATATTTAATTACAATGCTTTTTTATTTATTTTTTATTTTAAAAACCTGCTAAAAAGAACAACACGCCTATACTGGGAACATGCACACGCAGGTAGGGCCCAAAAACACAAACAGGGCTATACTGGAAACATGCACATGCAGGTAGGGCCCAAAAACACAAACAGGGCTATACTGGAAACATGCACACGCAGGTAGGGCCCAAAAACACAAACAGGGCTATACTGGAAACATGTACACGCAGGTAGGGCCACAAAAAAAAAAATATATATATACAAACACATAAACACTTACTTTCCAGAATCTGGAGACGCAAATGTGCAAGCAGGCGTGGGGTTCGGCAGCGCAAATCCGACCACTTGCACTCAAGTTAGCCGATATTTCGGCGATAGCCGAGGGAGCGCAGGCGACGGCGCACCTCTGCGTACGCCATCCGCTTGCAGAGGTTTGTGATGGGGGGAGGCTGATAGGTGAATCTCTGGTCCATCACTTCTGTGAGGACCAGGAGCTCACACCTACAAAACGCTGAGGCTCTCATGATGGCAATGATTTTTTTTACACAAAACAGTTTTAATAAAGGCCCTAGAAAAATTTGATTGGCTAATGTACTTTGTAAATTAACAGGAACCATTCTATTGGTTATTGTATGAGTCATGTGACCTACAGCCTCACAAATATAATGTGAGTTATGATAGGCTTGATGCAGTGACATGCGTAAGCTAATTTAAATAAAAAAATTAAAGTACTAAAATATGCCTATAAAAAACAACGGAAAACAATCGTATCATTCCAAAAAACCTTTAATTTCGAAAAACAATACCATTGGTGAAACCGTACGTATTCTACGGTACAAATGACACACACTGACAAGAATAAAGTTTATTGACAATGAAAAAAAAACTGGATTGAAAACATGTGAAGAGCAATTAAGGTAATTAATATAGTGATTGCCATGAAACGATTAAAGTATGTTTGAAGAATGAAATAGCAAGCAATCGAAAACTGACTGGGCCACTTCCGGAATTGACTTGTGCGAGCGTTCCATGCAACCAAAGAGGAGATGGACATTCGCTATTTGAACGTTCGCTAGCTAGAGGAGGGGTTGGGAGACTATGGGGCGGAAAATTATCTACGAGTGAACTTACGAGCGAGCGCTCATTTCCGCTCGTACGGCGGACGAGCGAATGGCCACTTGCGTCCGGCTCTGAATCAGGCCCTAAATTCCATAATGAATGATTTCCCCGATCCTAAAAAGGAATTAGCCAAATGCCAAAGATTTTTTTTAAATTTGGGTAGTGCTCACGAGCCAACCAATAAAAATTGGAGAGTGGTGTTAAGGGCTTGTCTTCCATGCAATACCGACGTGACAAAGTTTATCACGGATTGTGTATTGGATGGAGATGTTCCCTTAACAGACGAAATTAACCAAGGTAACATTTCCCTCATTATAACTCAATTGGGTGTATATTTTCCAGTAGTAGTTAACTGGAGCAAAATTTTCACCATAAAACAAAAAGAGAGTGAATCTGCAGAGGATTATTGTAACCGAGCTCAGCAGGCTATCACCCAGTACACTGGGTTAGAGGATATTAAAGATAGCACTCATCACAGGGGAATGATCGTCACTGTACTTATGGATGGTCTAAAAGAGAACCTAAAGACCCGAGTTCAGACCTCACAACCTGGCTGGAGGGGAGTCACTGTAGACACCCTCATAGAATTCGCTATTGAACACGATAAGACCATCCTTAAAAAGAGAGAGACCCAGAGTGAGAAGCTAATGGCTGTTAGTATTCAAGCTCTAGAAGGAATGACTATAACATCACAGCCAACAGACACACATGCACCTGCACAGCTACATGTCCTCACCAATCCTGCACCACCTCAAACACAACCCTACCACACTTATCACACACAGCCACAAAACCCATACTATCCACAACCACCATATTTCCCTCAATATCCTTATCCACACCCACCATCTTTCCCATCGGCACAACCCACACAGCAATCCTTTCACCCACCCCACTCACGAAGGTCCTTTAACTGCAACCAAGTGGGACATGTAAGTAGGAACTGTAGGGTGAAGAAGGTAGGACTCCCTAACCAGGGAGTACCTGGATATCCCCATAAGGGATGTACACAGAGTACAGGAAACCCACAACAGTCATCAGCTCCAATTGTGGCAGTAAATGCTGTATTGGAGAGTGAGAGTCAATGCTAGGGGTCAGGTCTACAGATAGGTTAACGGGAGGTACTAGGGAAGAACCAGTAATGATGGTTGATGTAGCTGGTACTAAATATCCTTTTCTTGTAGACACAGGGGTGACCAGGTCAGTGATAAAATCTCCCGCTAACTTACAGGTAACCAGCGAGACGATACCAGCAATGGGTGTAACGGGTAAAGTGCAACATTATCCTTTAATAAAATCCACAGAGGTCACTATCGGGCCATTGCATACCAGGCATTCTTTCCTCCTGGCAGCAGCTGCTCCTACTAACCTACTGGAAAGGGATTTGTTATTTAAGATGGGATGTCTCATATATTGTACCCCTGATGGTATATTTCTAGATATCCCAGAGAGAGTTGCGCATGAGGTGAGGGATATGTTGGACACTCCCCAAAGGATAATGTATCACTCTACTGGTTTAAGTGAAAATCCATCTCAGGTAGATCAAATGTTATCCCAAATTCCAGATTCACTTTGGACCAAGGATGGACAGGACACTGGATTAATGGCAAACGTAAGTCCCGTAATGGTAAATCTAAAAAGTGGTAGGCAAGCTCCTAAAATTCCCCAGTACCCATTAAAACAGGAGGTAGAATTAGGGGTTTATCCCATAATTGAGCAATTGTTACAGCAGGGAATTTTAGTTCGTACAGCTAGTGTAGCCAACAGTCCCATCTTTCCTCTGAAGAAAAGTGGTGGGAGGGGTTATAGGCTGGTACAAGAGCTTAGAGGGGTTAATAAGAGTAGAGAGCCAAGTTCCCGTAGTGCCAAATCCAGCTGTCATTCTCATGCAGATCCCACCAAATGCAACCCATTTCACTGTCATTGACCTCTGTTCTGCTTTCTTCTCTGTACCTCTTCATCCCGACTGTCAATACCTATTCGCCTTCACATACAGGGGTGTACAACACACATGGACTCGATTGCCCCAGGGCTTCATAGACAGCCCCCGTATCTTCTCCCAGGCCTTACACGACTGTTTACAATCTTTTAAATTTGCCAATGGATCTGTTCTAATACAATATGTGGATGATTTATTGTTATGTTCTGATTCGTTTATGTCATGTTTAAATGATACTAAACTTTTGTTGCTTCATCTCTCGCAAAGAGGACACAAGGTTGCTAAGGACAAACTACAGCCATGCCAGTCCAGGGTTAAATATTTAGGACACTGCCTAACTCATGGGTTACGACATCTCACGAACAACAGAATCCAGACCATACAGAACATGACACTGCTGCAGAACCAACAGCAAATTCGTACCTTCTTGGGAATATGTGGATACTGCAGAATGTGGATCCCAGGTTTTCCATTTTAGCCTTGCCATTACAGGACTTAGTCTCTTCCTCAAAGCCCAATCGTGTCATACACACAGAGGAATCAGAGCAGGCTTTCCTTAATCTTAAGGATAGTCTGACAAGAGCACCTGCATTGGGAATACCTGATTATGAAAAACCTTTTGATTTGTATTGTTACGGAAGCTGATGGTTGTGCAGCAGGTGTCCTCACACAAAAACATGGTGATGCCAGTAGGCCCGTAGCATACTACAGTGCACAATTGGACACTGTGGCAAGATCACTCCCAACATGTTTAAGAAGTGAAGCAGCAACTGCTCTATTGGTCAGTAAGAGTGAGGATGTGGTACTAGGCCATGATATGATTGTCTATACTCCCCATGCTGTATCTGATTTGCTAAACTCTGCCCAAATCAGACATGTCTCCTCAGCTAGATTCACAAAATGGGAACTAGCCTTAATAGCACCTGCAAATATCACCATCAAAAGGTGCAGTACTTTAAATCCACCTACGTATTTACCATATGTACAACATGATTCACAAAGGGTGGAGAGAGGTGAGCCGCTGGCAACAGGTGAGTTGTGCAGGTATATTGATGCACATGATTGTATGGAATATCTGAATCAAACCGTTACTGCAAGACCTGACATACGGAATACACCTTTAGAAAATGTAGATGTGACATTTTACACAGATGGGAGTTGTCATAGACAAACTGACACTGGAGAGTTATGTACAGGTTATGCTGTGGTAAATGACGAGGACGTTACAGAAGCCGAACCTTTAGGCCCACCACACTCGGCCCAAGTGGCGGAACTGGTGGCACTAAAGAGAGCATGTGAATTAGCGGAAGGTAAATCTGCTAATATCTACACTGACTCTAGGTACGCCTTCGGGGTAGTACACGATTTCGGTGCCTTATGGTGTCTGAGAAAATGTATGACAGCAGCAGGCACACCAATTGCACACTCCAAACATATAAAAGGGCTACTAACAGCAATCCAATTGCCACAGGCAGTGGCAGTAAATAAGTGTAAAGCCCATACATGTGAGGATGATCTGGTGTCACTGGGCAACAACAGGGCAGACAAAGCTGCAAAATGGGCAGCAGGGTTAAAAATGAATGTACCAACTGAACAAATCATGACTTTTCAAACAAATGACATGCTGAAACTAATTGAGATGCAAAATTTGTGTTCTATCTAGGAAAAGTCAGTCTGGAGGTCCAAGGGATGTGGACAAGAGTCCTCTGGACTCTGGAGAGGCGGACAAGGTAAGCCAGTGGCTCCCAAGGCATGCAACCCAAGCCTGGCTAAGGCAGTGCACGGTCTGACTAATCTGGGAAAGCAAGGTATGTGTAAATTGGTGAGAGCATACTGGTGTGTACTGGGTTTTTCTTCTCAAGCGGAAAAGAGAGCGATGTCCTGTCTAATCTGCTTGAGGAAAAACACTGGGAAAATGATCCCTGCCAAACCATCCCACATTTCTCCGACTGACAGACCTTTCCAGGTAATACAAATTAATTTCATCCAATTACCACCCTGCAGGAATCTCAAGTATGTATTAGTGTGCACTGATGTGTTTTCCAATTGGGTTGAGGCCTACCCAGCTGCCACTAATACTGCTGCATTCACTGCCAAGAAAATTGTTCAGGAGTTTGTGTGCAGATACGGTATCCCTAAAATTATCGAGAGTGATAGGGGTATTCATTTCAAAGGTGATGTTTTTCAAAATATGTGTAAACTGATGGGTATTAATAGTCGACTTCATACCCCCTACCGACCGCAATCCAGTGCCAAGGTGGAGAGGATGAACGGTACTATTAAAAATAAATTAAGTAAGATCATGGCAGAGACTGGACTAGGATGGCCAGAAACATTACTGTTGGTTCTATATAGAATAAGAATCACTCCCAGACTCCCTCTAAATCTGTCCCCCTTTGAAATACTGTTTGGCAGACAACCTCATTTGATTATAAGTCCGCAGGAAGATTTGAAAGGTAACAACGAGGTAACTGTAAGGTATCTTATAACAATGAGTAAACAGTTGAAGCAGCAGCAGCAGAAATTGAAATTGTTGTCACCTGATATGCCAGAAACAAACTGTCATGATGTTGAACCTGGAGAATTTGTTATGATCAGAAATTTCTTGCGTTTAGGCTGTTTGACTGATCATTGGGAAGGTCCGTATCAGGTGTTGCTGACGAGTACCACATCTTTTCAAGAAAGAAGATAGAACACTGCACCAGTCATATCATCGATATGTGGAGTAAACCCCAAATGCTACTATTAATGAATCCATGTTATTTAGTACTGGGGGTGCTGCCGAATGACAACCAACAAGTAATTCATCAAATCAAAAAAAGAAAGAAAGTTGTCTTAAATGGCGCACTAGTATGAAAATAAAAATTAACGTTTAATGAATCTCATTAAAATATTGTAACATCAAATGCGAAATATTAAAACTTATTATACACACACATACACATTCAATAACTGTAGTACAAACAGATGAAATAACAGAAAGAAACAAAAAAGTGTGAAATAATTAAAATTCCACTAGACACTTGTTATATTCTAATGTATACTATATATATGTTCCGATGTACGGATTGGGTGGCAGCATAAATACGCTCACAATCTGGGAGGAATTTATATCCTATTATTGGATCACTAATCCAATCATATGGGAACATATGTCATTGGAAGTAGCCCTGTAAGGGATATCTAATTACGTTAGCCGTTATATAAGTTATAACGGATCCATGGTATATGATCCAATATTGGTTCCTCTACCAGTTTGTAAAGAATCAATAATTTAATAGTTTGTAAATGATGACATATGTTGTCATACGTTACTACGCATTTGAAATTCACAGATGTTAATCCATGTTAATATTGGCTTCATAAATTACCTATCATGAACACCGTATAATTCATTGTTCCAGCAATTCAAATTAATTTACAAGAATATATAATTAATTTGAATTGCTGGAACAATGAATGATACGGTGTTCATGATAGGTAATTTATGAAGCCAATATTAACATGGATTAACATCTGTGAATTTCAAATGCGTAGTAACGTATGACAACATATGTCATCATTTACAAACTATTAAATTATTGATTCTTTACAAACTGGTAGAGGAACCAATATTGGATCATATACCATGGATCCGTTATAACTTATATAACGGCTAACGTAATTAGATATCCCTTACAGGGCTACTTCCAATGACATATGTTCCCATATGATTGGATTAGTGATCCAATAATAGGATATAAATTCCTCCCAGATTGTGAGCGTATTTATGCTGCCACCCAATCCGTACATCGGAACATATATATAGTATACATTAGAATATAACAAGTGTCTAGTGGAATTTTAATTATTTCACACTTTTTTGTTTCTTTCTGTTATTTCATCTGTTTGTACTACAGTTATTGAATGTGTATGTGTGTGTATAATAAGTTTTAATATTTCGCTTTTGATGTTACAATATTTTAATGAGATTCATTAAACGTTAATTTTTATTTTCATACCAGTGCGCCATTTAAGACAACTTTCTTTCTTCTTTTTTTGATTTGATGGAGTACCACATCTTTGAAGGTGGCCGAGAGAGATACCTGGGTCCATTCCACTCACTGCAAGAAGGTCAACCAAACGGTGGAGATGAGGCTGATAACGTGGACCTGTCGATCGTGAGCTTGTTCCAGGAGGGTTAAAAGGTTGCAGTGAGATATCTGAGCTAAAGAAATGTGCAGGTCCTTGCTGCGGCAATGGACTGGTCTGCTGTGTTCATTTTTATATTCTCTTCCAGAGTTTCCATTATCCTGATTTGTTTGGGGATTTCTGGTTTCTGTGACGGGGACCGATAGAGGAGATGGGAGCTGATGGCAGTATTGATGGAGTTGAGTCGAAAGGAGGAGTGCTAAGCCAATCAGGGGAGTGTCTGACCAATCTTAGTACAGTAATTGTTAAGAGATCTGCTATTTCGGATACTCGGAGACAGTGTGAAGGTCTATTGTCTGAGGATTATTGTATGTGTGAGTTCTGTGGGTCCGTAGTCAGCGAGAGATGCATCCAACAGTGTCAACCTAACTATAACCAGTATTGGGGTGGGTATCCTTTAGGGGATTATCACACCATGGTGGCCTAAATTTTGAACCAAACCAACTGTTGGGTGTGCTCTCATGTGCCCCAAGGACAACATAATGTAGGATTAGTGCCATTCCAATTAAATATCTCTGAAATTTTTGAATTGCAAAAAGGGAAGACACTGGATGGAAAATGTCTTAATACCAAACAACCCCATTTTAAACTCCACCAGTACCAGGCAGATAAAACACTTATATGTTTAAACATCACCAACTCCAATGAACCAGGAAGTTGGGAAGTGACTGGGAATAACCAGACGATGACCTTCTCACAAAGGGCTGACCGTGAGCCTATGAATTATGAACTGTTACGCAAAATTAGGTCAGGTAGAAGACACATCCGGTATAAATATACACTGAATAACACAAAATAAATGATTGGTAGAATATCAGAAGGGTACTGTGCTAAGGTTATACAACCAGAAACATGTATTTGCCAGATGGGAGAACCTGATAAGATCATTTGTGAGGGAAATGTGTTTGATGATCATGATGCATACTATTCCTTATGTTCTCCCCGATGATGTATATTTTATATGTGGAAGGAAAGCGTATAAGTGGCTCTCTCCGAGTTCCGAAGGTTTATGTTACCTGGGAAGAGTAGTCCCAGAGGTTATGACCCTCACACATGGTGAAATGCTTGGTATTCATAAAAACACACCAATACCATATCTTCACACACAGTATGAACACAGAGACAAAGAAATATGATACCTGGTGACGTGCATAAAGCCACTCAGTTAATTAGTGAGACAACTGGCTTTCAAGTTTTGGTAGCACTGGATCCCACCAGGATCACTCAGGTTACACTAAATTTCAGATATATGCAAGACCTTGCTAAATTGATAAATAATATCACCGAGATTGAAGATGACACATTCGGGTATACAGGTAAGGAATTGCAAACATACAAGAAAGAACTGGTGCAGCATAGACTAGTGTTAAATTATTTAACAGCTGTCACCGGAGGGTATTGCGTAACTTTGGCCACCCAATTTGGAGTAAAGTGTTGCACTTACATTACAAATGATACCAGCGATCCCAAGGAGGTAATAGACCGGAAGATGGATGAAATTCTGCAGCTAAAATGGGAATTTTGAAAGAACCATAATGCTTCAGTGGCTGAAGTAGAGGAGAAGGTAGAGGAATGGGTTTCATGGTTGAACCCAGTGAAATGGTTCTCAAGTCTAGGAGAGTGGGTCCAGGAAATTATTGCGAGCATAGGTAAACTCCTGATCCTCATACTGGTTGTCATCATAGTAATTGGCTTATGTGTCAGGTATGTATGTGTCATTTCTACTGTGTTGAAATGTGGAAAATGTAAAGATAAGGTAAACCGGAAGAATGAAATTATGATGGTGGTCAGTAGTAACAATGCAAATACTGAGGTAAATGTAGAACTGCATTACAACCCTGAACTAGAAGGTACCGTCGTATAATGTATAAGATTTAGACATGCATAAAAATGTATTATTAAAATGTTATTTTAAAACATCTTAAATAATGTAAGTCCCTATTCCCCCTCAAGACTTCCTTTATAGGATTGGTGCATCCCCACATCTTTCCCATGATCTCCCAAGATCCGCGGTGTGTGTATAGGGGTAGTTTTATGTCACCTCCTAGAGACACATTATTGATGGATTAAGAACCACCTTGTGCCATCCCATAATATAACATTAAATAATATGTCATAATGTAAGCTTAAATTAATTTTAAAGTCAGAGTATGATAGCATGTTGTTTGCTATCAAAGGGTGGACTGTCGAAGCCGGATAATTGGCTGAGACAGGATCGGTGTAAAATTAGATCGGGGCGACGCCATTTTGCGAATGGCAATGAGACGCCATTTTGTGACTGGCCGCCCAGCGCCATTTTAGTGAAACTCGCCATTATAAGTACATACGGCGATGCTATTATTTAGCATTGTGCGATTCCCACGCAATAGGAAGAAGTTAAAGGTTCTCACCATACAAATACAGACAGTCATTAAAACATATAAAATGATTATCCCTGCAAAACACGTACCATGGTGTACTCCACAAAACACATAGTCGCTCAGCGCTAACTAGCATCTTTTCCCAATTTCCCAACACACACTGCACACTTACATAAAAGGTTCCCTAGCATTTAAGTGTAATATTCAAGGTTTATTCAGTAATTATTAATGTTGTGAAATAAAGATTATTTGATATCTAAGGTTTAGTACATGGTAAGCAGACAGTGTTTGGTGTTGTACTGATCCACTGTGTCTCAACAGATTTCCAGTATCATCGGTGAGAAGAGTGGAACATGCATCTGCAAACTATGGACTATAGAGAGTTAAACCATTAAAATGTACTCTGTAACGTTATCATCTTAGATTAGCATGCAGCGGGAAAAGGACACAAAGGGTTGTTAGAGGTTGTTTGTGTCCATTCGAATTGACCTATGAACTATCCTGTAACAGAAGCACCTTTAAGAAGAACCAATGGAATCATGCCAAACTTGTCTATTGTATTGCCTATCCCTGTAAGAGTATATATGTGCACTCTCTGAGCCCAGTCTTGAGTCTTCTTGCTGTGCTGTTGACGGAGGTTTCTAATGCTGATGCCGGTATCTGGGCCCAAAGTGCATGCATATATAACAACTGTACCTTGGGTCTGTATGATTTATTTGCGCTAATGGTCTTTAGATCACAGCGTGTAACCATCTGTTTTTATATTGAATAATAACATTTTGTGCTTTGGAACCACATTCAAAGTCTGAAAGCATTTATTTACTGTGCGACTCATTACGCTAAATAGCGACAATTTTAGAAGGTATAGGCAGGATTTTAGAAGGTATAGACAAGATTGCATAGAGGTTTTAATACAGTATCCATAGCTCCAAACTATCATTTCTTAAACACAGCCTGTAGGAGCATTACTACCGAGGACACAATTTTCTCTCACATCAAGCTTTGATACATATGCCCCCTAGTGTGTGCAATTCAATTTGACATTGTTACGCAATGTACTTTGTTTTTTCTTTTTATTTGTGAGCGCCATAGAAGATTTTGAACGGCATCTACAAAAAAGAAGGGGGAGTAAAAGGACGAAACAAATACTTTTTTTGTACAGTACTCTGCTATATTTTAGAACACTAGCATGCACGGTTATCTATATCTCCTTTTATATAAAGGTGTAATGTTTCTGTTATATCAGACATTTGCAATGTACATAACAGCTGAGAAAACTTTTCTCCATAACATTTTGCTAAATATATATCAGGGAGCACATACATAATATGTCACATACTGTAAGGCAGTTCACCAAACAGTTACATACGTATATTGTAGCCGTGTATTCATATCTCATGTTAACTGTGCTGGACTGTAATTCCTCTACCTGTAATTGTTTTATTCAGCTGTACATATATATAATGTGTCTCTATACTGCCCCATGTAATCCAATATTCATAATATATGTACAAGGCATTTAAGTTAATGCAGCAATTTCCACTCTAGAAATAGTCAGTCTGTTCAAAGATAATCACTCTATAGAAAATGTCAGTCAATTTGCTGGCTGACTCTTTGTTTTATGTTAGGGGATCGTTACAGCATATTACTGAAGCTTGATGAAGCGCCTGTCGCTATCATAGGCTCCCAGCTGTGGGAGTGCAGCTTGCCTGCCAGGCCTCGGGACAAACTGAAGTGTCTAGGACACAAATGCTGCTTTTTGGTGCATGAGAAGATCCTCTCACACTGCTGTTCCTGCTTTTTGCATATATATATAAAATAGTATCCTCCCAATAATATATGACCAATACACATGATCATAATATATGTCTGTTGTACTTCCCTTTTACAATATACAGAAATTAGGGGTCTATTTACTAAGCTTTGGATGGAGATTATATTCATCCAGTTTAAGTACCAACCAACCAGCTCCAAACTGTCATTTCTCAAACACATCCTGTTACATGGCAGTTAGGAGGTGATTGGCTAGTATCTCTGTTGACTTTATCTCCTCCAAGAAAGAAGAGAAGCAGTACAGTGAACTCTGTTATCATCAAAAATGGGATCATTTCCTGAGAGAAACATATTTAGGGATAACTGTGGAAAATAAAGAATAACTGTCACAGACCTGGTTTCAAGATGCTCCAATCTCTAACCGCTGTCCGAAACTTTGTCAAGTTCAGCACTCACATGTGTGAAGGGGGTCTGATACAGAGTAAATAAAAAAAAAGAACCAACTGATCTGTCTACAGAAATGATTGCACTCCCCAGTATCTCTCCCACTCACTATTAAGTTGTCTGACACCAGGGTCGGATTAAGGTCCTTGGGGGCCACTGGGCAACAAACATGTGAGGGCCCCTATAAATAAAAGCTATATATGTGTATATATATATATATATATATATATATATATATAAATAAATAAATATATATATGCTAAAAGTCCTCACCGACTGAAATGTCGAATCTACTACACTGTTGTGTCATTAGTCTTTTTTCAAAGGTCAAGTGAGTGCCGCCGTACCTTTTCCTATACACAAGGTTACCATACCTCGGAAGGCACATGGGCAAGTACCTGTTGTGAATTTGAGGAGTGCCAGCTTAATTTGACTATATATATATATATATATATATATATATATATCAGCATACAGCAGCATTCCATGCAAGAAATAATGAACCAGGCCCGTCCTTTCTTGCAAGGATTGCTGCCATATGCTGGTTTTGTATACATATGTATGCATATTAGGGGTGTGCACCGGCCACTTTTCGTGTTTTGGATCTGGATCTTTCTTTGTGTTTTGGATCTGGATTGGTTTTGCCAAAACCACCCTTCCGTGTTTTGGGTTCTGGGTTTTGTGTTTTGGATCTGTATTTTTTTGAAAAAAAGCATAAAAACAGCTAAAATCACAGAATTTGTGAGCTTTTCTGCTCCTATGCTATTATTAACCTCAATAACCTTAATTTCCACTCTTTTCCAGTCTATTCTGAACACCTCACACCTCACAATAGTGTTTTTATGTCCAAAAGGTTGCATCGAGGTAGCTGGATGACTATGCTAAGAGATACGAGTGGGCGGCACAAACAAGTGGTCCATCTAGGAGTGGCACTGCAGTGGCAGACAGGATGGCAGTTTGAAAAACTAGGCCCCAAACTATACATAATGCAAAGAAAAAAAAGAGGTGCAAGATGGAATTGTCCTTGGGCCCTCCCACCCACCCTTATGTTGTATAAACAGGACATGCACACTTTAACAAACCAAACATTTCAGCGCCAGGGTCTGCCACACGACTGTGGCTGAAATGATTGGTTCGTTTGGGCCCCCACAAAACAAGCTGGCAATTAATCTGTCCCTGCACAAACTGGCTCTACGGAGGCAAGATGTCGTCCTCATCCACCGATTCCTCACCCTCTTCAGTGTTGTGTACATCCTCATCCTCACAGAGTATTAATTCGTCCCCGCTGGAATCCACAACCACAGGTCCCTCTGTATGTTCTGGAGGCTGGTCTCCCTGGAAGAGTTGATAATTCATTTTATGAATATCATCTTCTCCACATTTTGTGGAAGCAACCTCCTACGCCTTTCGCTGACAAGGTTCCCGGCTGCACTAAACACTCTTTCGGAGTACACACTGGAGGGGGGGCAACTCAGGTAAAATAGAGCCAGTTTGTACAGGGACCTCCAAATTGCTTCTTTTTCCTGCCAGTACACTTACGGACTGTCTGACATGCCTACTTGGATGCTGTCACCGATGTAATCCTTTAACAGACAGATGCACGCTTGTCGCTGCTGCTTTGAGGATGCAAGTGCGGCTACAGCCCACACAATTCACAAAGACAGAAAAAAGAAGAAGAATATTTTTATTGTTTGTGTAGCACACTTTGAGGGTGTCACCACCCTTTAACAGACAGACACACGCTTGTCGCTGCTGCTTTGAGAATGCAAGTGCAGCTACAGCCCACACAATTCACAAAGACAGAAAAAAAAGAACAATATTTTTATTGTTTGTGTAGCACACTTTGAGGGTGTCACCACCCTTTAACAGACAGACGCACGCTTGTCGCTGCTGCTTTGAGGATGCAAGTGCGGCTACATCGCACACAAGTCACAAACACATTAAAAAAATAGTTTTTTATTTTTTGGAGCACTTTGAGAGTTACACAACCCTTTAACAGACAGACGCACGCTTGTCGCTGCTGCTTTGAGGATGCAAGTGCGGCTACAGCCCACACAATTCACAAAGACAGAAAAAAGAAAAAGAATATTTTTATTGTTTGTGTAGCACACTTTGAGGGTGTCACCACCCTTTAACAGACAGACACACGCTTGTCGCTGCTGCTTTGAGAATGCAAGTGCAGCTACAGCCCACACAATTCACAAAGACAGAAAAAAAAAGAACAATATTTTTATTGTTTGTGTAGCACACTTTGAGGGTGTCACCACCCTTTAACAGACAGACGCACGCTTGTCGCTGCTGCTTTGAGGATGCAAGTGCAGCTACAGCCCACACAATTCACAAAGACAGAAAAAAAAGAAGAATATTTTTATTGTTTGTGTAGCACACTTTGAGGGTGTCACCACCCTTTAACAGACAGACGCATGCTTGTCGCTGCTGCTTTGAGGATGCAGGTGGAATCTAGACGGGATTTGGAACCGGGGACACACTACCTCCATCAATTGTCTAAATCCCACTGCACTAATGGCGGATACCGGACGCACGTCTAACACCAACATAGCAATCAAGGCCTCAGTTATACGTTTTGCTTCAGGATGACTGCTGTCGTACTTCATCCTCATCGCTAGGGACTGTTGGAGGGTCAATTGTTTAGTAAAAGTAGTGATGTTCCTACTTCCTCTCTGGGATGATGAACAACTCCCAGCAGCAGTAACAGCACTAGGAGGAAGTGGTTCTTGATCTTTCCCTATTTTATTTTTATCGGAGAAAGTTTGGTCCTCCATTTATGTTATATTGATATATACGTGCGGCTAAAGCGCACACAAACACAGAAAATATTTTTTTATTTTTGCTGGATAGTAGTGCACTTTGTGGGTTACACCACCCTTTAAGAAATGAGCCAGCCGGCTCTTTACTTATGGGACACAGGCGCACGCTTGGCGCTGCTCCTTTGTTGATGCACGTGCAGCCACAGTGCACACAATTCACAAACACAGAAAGTAATTTATTTTTTTGGTTTGGACTGGAGTGTACTTTGGGGGTTACAGCACCCTTTAACGGTCAAGCCAGCCAACCCTTTACTTATGACACAGGCGCACGCTTCGCACTACTTTGTTGATGCACGTGCGGCTACTGCGCACACAATTCACAAACACAGAAAATATATATTTTTTTGGTTTGGACTGGAGTGTACTTTGGGGGTTACAGCACCCTTTAATGGTCAAGCCAGCCAGCCCTTTACTTATGACACAGGCGCACGCTTGGCACTACTTTGTTGTTGCACGTGCGGTTACTGCGCACACAATTCACAAACACAGAAATTATTTTTTTTTTGGTTTGGACTAGAGTGTACTTTGGGGGTTACAGCACCCTTTAACGGTCTAGCCAGCCGGCCCTTTACTTATGACACAGGCGCACGCTTGGCACTACTTTGTTGATGCACGTGCGGCTACTGCGCACACAATTCACAAACACAGAAAATTATTTTTTTTTTGGTTTGGACTGGAGTGTACTTTGGGGGTTACAGCACCCTTTAACGGTCAAGCCAGCCGGCCCTTTACTTATGACACAGGCGCACGCTTGGCACTACTTTGTTGATGCACGTGCGGCTACTGCGCACACAATTCACAAACACAGAAAATAATTTTTTTGGGGGTTTGGACTGGAGTGTACTTTGGGGGTTACAGCACCCTTTAACGGTCAAGCCAGCCGGCCCTTTACTTATGACACAGGCGCACGCTTGGCACTACTTTGTTGATGCACGTGCGGCTACTGCGCACACAATTCACAAACACAGAAAATTATTTTTTTTTTTATTTGGACTGGAGTGTACTTTGGGGGTTACAGCACCCTTTAACGGTCAAGCCAGCCGGCCCTTTACTTATGACACAGGCGCACGCTTGGCACTACTTTGTTGATGCACGTGCGGCTACTGCGCACACAATTCACAAACACAGAAAATACTTTTTTTTTTGGTTTGGACTGGAGTGTACTTTGGGGGTTACAGCACCCTTTAGCGGTCAAGCCAGCCGGCCCTTTACTTATGACACAGGCGCACGCTTGGCACTACTTTGTTGATGCACGTGCGGCTACTGCGCACACAATTCACAAACACACAAAAAATATTATTTTTTTAGCACTTGGGGGGAGCACCCCTGATGGACAGAGCACCCCCTGGACAACACTACAGCACCCCTTTAGGACTGGGACACTGCACAGGACTTTGGAGTGGACACAGCCCCTATGGAGAACTGACTGCACAACACAGTCCAGCCAGCCCCTATGGACTTTGAAGTAGTGGACACAGCCCCTATTAACAACAGCAGCACAGCACAACACAGCCAGCCCCTATGGACTTTGAAGTAGTGGACACAGCCCCTATTAACAACAGCAGCACAGCACAACACAGCCAGCCCCTATGGACTTTGAAGTAGTGGACAACAGCAGCACAGCGCAGCACAGCACAGCACAACACTACTCTGCACTACACTACACTACACTACACAGCCCAGCCAGCCCTAACTCCCACCCTCCCTCTTCACTGTCCACAGCCGAGTGAGAAAATGGCGCCGACGCAGGTACCTTATATAGGATCCAAAACCCGTGAGACTCGGAAGGCGGGATGATGATGTTTTGCCTCGATTTCAGATCCGAGTCAGGCGGGAAAAGTCGAGCCTGACTCGGATCGGCCTCGGATCGGGGAGGCTCGGGGGGGTTCGGATTTCAGAAATCCGAACCCGCTCACCCCTAATGCATATATATATATATACATATGTATGCATATATATATATATATATATATATATATATATATATATATAGTAATAGACCATATGACAGGCGCTGAACCCTCTAGGTAAGCACAAAAATCAAAAATATGAGTGTATAGACAGCTCGCCAGCAGAAATGTACATATATAGGCACTGGGGTCCATATAAGAACCGCTGCTTCCCTTCTGTAATGGAAATAATCCCGAATCCCTCAGGAAGAATGATCTACAAGAAAAAGCACAGAAAAGAGCACTCCATAGTGCATAAAACAGTTTATTTAAAACACACAGTACTGGTCATCAAGGAATGACAAACGGTAATGCTCATACCACAATGGATGACTCTGTGGACTGGTTACCACATGGTTAAGATTAAATCCTCATCCATGCAATACTCCAACCCAGGGGTGTATCTAGGGGTCCAAGCGCCCCTGGCAAACTAAGGGACTGGCATCCCCCTCCAATGACTGCTTCTACTATAAAAAAAAAAAAAAAAAAATAACACACACTGGGGGTAGTTTAATTCACACATATGAAGTAATAGGGAGAGTATAATTTGTATTTCTCTTTGTAATATATATATATATATATATATATATATATATATATATATATATATATTTTATAGAACATACTCCATTGCAAACCACTATATATAAATTTATTTATGCAAAAAAACACAGGAAAAGCTTAAAAACATTGAATCAAAAACAAACAAAATGCATTATGGGTAACATAATTTACATATATTCAAATTGGGCTATCTATACTGCACTACGCTTTTTAACAACTGATACCTACACTCCAACTTTAATTTACTGGGATGATATGATAGCTCTTTTATCTTTTCCCACATAAGAATGAAGACAGTCCATATGGTTCATGTCTTATTCCCAACACAGGATTAGCCACCACCTATAAAGATTGTCAAAACCGAATAATTGGGCAAGACAGAATCTGTTTGCCAATCAGGAAAACCTGCACGATGCCATCTTGTAAATGGCAGCAAGACTCCATTTTAGAAAAGAAAGCTTACACAAGCGCCATTTTGTCAAAAATACATAGTACACAATCCACAATGCAAAATTGATAAAAGTAGCAATTTTGCTACTCACAACGCAAAGTTGCTAAAAAGTAGCATGAACAGCTTTTTAACAATCTTCCCGTAACACCTACCGACGGTGTTTAGCAGACATAAAATAACTTTGCAACACATTAAAATCACCACAAACTTATATTTAAGCAGTAGCAAAATAGTGGTGTTTTCCCTGCACTTCATGTTAAACATAGGACAACGCAAAATAGCTATTTAGATGCACAGCCAGCTTTTTAGTGACCTTTCCCAAACCCATACTGGCATGCTCACACACATACACAGAAGCCTTTCCATCTTAGTGCTGGTCGCTAAGTGCCCCACAGACCCTCAAACACACAACACAATTTAGTGTCATTTCTCCCCGCATACACATTTAAAAGCCATGGTCCCACAGCGCGAAAGGAATGATTATTACTTGGTTTAATCGCAATGTCAGCATATAAAGAAATGAATGTTTTCTGTAACTATGGCTTAGTAAATGACAATTGGACCGTGTTTGGTGCCGTACTGATCTACTCTGTTCCCACAGTGTTCCGGTGGCATCGGTGAGAAGATCAGAACATGCGGCTATGAAATATGAATGTTAGAGAGAATAACTTCTTGAAATGTTGTATGCCATAGTTAGATTAGATTTATTATGCAGTGGGAAGGTGAACACAATCAGGCTGTTAGAGGCTAGGTTGAGTCTTTGCACTGACCTATGAATTGTACCGTAACGGAAGAAGCAAGAAGAGGAACCAATGAGAATCTGCCAACGTATTCTATTGTATTGCTTATCCCAGTACGGGTATATATGTGAGTGCTCTGAAACGAGATGCCAGTCTGCGGTGTTCCTGTTATGCTGTTCGACGGAGGTCTCATTATTGATGCCGGTATCTGGTCCCAGAGCGCACGCGTATGTATTGACCTAATGTTTGTACAATTTATTTTGCGCTCATTGTTAGATCATAGCGTGGTAACATCTGTACTTTTACCTGAATAATAATCATTAGTGCGTTGGACCGCTATTCAACTGTCTTAGAGTTTTATTAATGGTATAATTAAACACAGCACTAGTTAGCAACATCTTGTGGTCAGAGGTTCTAGGCAGGTGAATCTTAGAGGTTTATAGGCAGGAATGTACTAAAAGTTTATTTACAATTCAGCAAGATCATAGCCATTCCCACAAAATGAGGAAAATATAAATTTATTACACTTACACTGGGGGTAGTTCAATTTACATGCCTATAGAAATAGGGAGACAATATATATATTATATTACACATATATATATATATATATTTTTTTTTTTTTTAGTTATAACACTTACTACATGAAAAGCACTGTTTATTAATTTCTATATGTCAGCAACACAGGAAAAGAGGGCATCAATAACAAACAAAATGCATTGTGGGCAAGATAATTTGCATATATGCAAATTACCTTGCGAATAGAGCCTTGTGACTGATGTGGTGCTTGCACTCTTTTTCTGCACAGTTGACATATTGGAATTAGTGAGTGGTGATTGGTATGTGTAGGGTATTGTGGGGGAAGAAATATACTAGGGATAAAAAAAAAAAAAATTACTCTCCCTAATTTTAAATGTTTCTGATATAAAGGGACATATAAGAAGGCTAATACATAGTAACAATCAATGGAGAACACTGGTAAGAGCAGAGGAGACAGATGGAGACCACGGATCTTTGCTGCAGCTGACTGCGGGACATTGCTAAGAGCAGAGGAGACAGGAGATCATGTGCTAGTGATGTAGGGGCGGCACCCCTGGCAAGGGCTCCAACCGTCCTCAGTTAGGAGGTGATTGGCTAGTACTTTATCTCTGTTGACTGAGAGGGGTATTCAATATGAAACGTTAATTTCACTGTCGAAGTTAACGTTTCATATCGGAGTTTTTACCTGCGTTAAAGTATCGGGCGCGCTCCTGCTTATACCCGTATTCATTATAAAATTAACGAAAACGGGAAACTCCGAAGTTGGATTTGCGTAAAGTTACGAATTTTTCCTTAAAAAAAATTGAAAGACCCCCCTAAAGTAGTAAAAACATGGGGGGACACTATGGGTACCCCCGTTTTAGCCTTTAATTGAAAGTCGGGGATTTAAATAGCCGCAGCAGGTGTTTTTTTCCGACATTTAAGAAGTGATGCAGAAGAGAACTTAGGTTATTTTTTTCGTTTTTTTAAGTGGTCCCATCAAATTTGGGGTACATGAAAATGGGTACTAGCATATTTTGATGTCCCTAAAAAGTAATTTTTTAAAAATTCTGCATTTGTGCACCTGCCGCTATAATTCTATTCTGTAAAACATCTGCCGCATACTTGCAGAATAGCCCTGAACCTATTTCCCTATTATTAAACAATTTTTTCCCATTTTTTTTTTCACCCCAATTTTTAAGTTAGTTTTTTGGGGTGCCCCTATTTTTTTAAAAAACTTTTTTTGACACAGTTCTTTTTTAAATGTCATTCCCAGGTGTGCAGGCTATTTTTTTTTAAGCCTGCACCCCTAAACCCCAATTCTGCACTTTTTTTCGACACCTATTCAATGGTGAAAACTTACCTCCGTTTTTTATCAAAGACTTTTCAAAACTGCGATAAGTCTTTGAAATTGAATACGGTGTAAAACTAAAACCTGCGATAATGATGTCATACCTCCGATATTAACGCAAAAACGATGTTATCGCACCCATATTGAATACCCCTGTATATCTCCTCCAAGGCTTAGTAAATAGATCTTTAAGATACTGAGAATTATCACCCACCATACAAAATAAGAGAAGCAGTACAATGAACTCTGTTATCATCAAAAATGGGATCATATCCTGAGAGAAACATATTTAGGGATAACTGTGGAAAATAAATAATACCTGTCACTTTAAGGGCTAAATTCAAAACAGGTCATCGAATAATACGTCAACGTTTCGGTCCTAAAAGGACCTCCTCAGGACATTAATTTTCAGCAACGAGGTAATAGTAGACAAATGATACTATACAACATTATCACTTAGTAATCATAGTACGGCCTGTGTAAGTCCAGCAGGTGTTGCCACACACCCCACTCAAGCAACTAGTATACTTGAGTGGGTGTGTGGCAACACCCGCTGGATGTACACAGGACCGAAACGACGATGTATTATTGGATGACCTGTTTTGAATTTAGCCCTTAAAGTGATTATGACAATATGAAGCCCTAATAAAAAAAATTTTCAGAAAGTGACTCTGGAGAGTGCCCTTGGCTGAGGGGCACTATATATATATATATATTTTTTTTTTTTTTCCATAGACAAAAAACCTTTCGGTTTCACATGTCCCATTAAGGCTGCTTAGACATGATCTGAAAATTCACAAAACCTATTGATTTTCTGTCACTCAAACTTCAAAAAGCAATGAAATCATTAAGGCTGATATATCACACCCTGTGGTTAACGGCAGATTCAGCACTCTCACAGAATGAGATTGCTGTCACTCACAAAACGGTGGGGCTGCTAATTCACAGAATTGTGTGCTCATTGGAATTAGGGGTGAGCGGGTTCAGATTTCTGAAATCCGAACCCCCCCGAGCCCCCCCGATCCGAGTCCGATCCGAATCAGGCTCGACTTTTCCCGCCTGACTCGGATCTGAAATCGAGGCAAAACGTCATCATCCCGCCTTCCGAGTCTCGCGGGTTTTGGATCCTATATAAGGTACCCACGTCGGCGCCATTTTCTCACTCGGCTGTGGACAGTGAAGAGGGAGGGTGGGAGTTAGGGCTGTGTAGTGTAGTGTAGTGTAGTGTAGTGCTGCTGTTGTCCACTACTTCAAAGTCCATAGGGGCTGGCTGTGTTGTGCTGTGCTGCTGTTGTTAATAGGGGCTGTGTCCACTACTTCAAAGTCCATAGGGGCTGGCTGGACTGTGTTGTGCAGTCAGTTCTCCATAGGGGCTGTGTCCACTCCAAAGTCCTGTGCAGTGTCCCAGTCCTAAAGGAGTGCTGCAGTGTTGTCCAGGGGGTGCTCTGTCCATCAGGGGTGCTCCCCCCAAGTGCTAAAAAAATAATATATTTTCTGTGTTTGTGAATTGTGTGCGCAGTAGCCGCACGTGCATCAACAAAGTAGTGCCAAGCGTGCGCCTGTGTCATAAGTAAAGGGCCGGCTGGCTTGACCGTTAAAGGGTGCTGTAACCCCCGAAAGTACACTCCAGTCCAAACCAAAAAAAAATTATTTTCTGTGTTTGTGAATTGTGTGCGCGGTAGCCGCACGTGCATCAACAAAGTAGTGCCAAGCGTGCGCCTGTGTCATAAGTAAATGGCCGGCTGGCTTGACCGTTAAGGGTGCTGTAACCCCCGAAAGTACACTCCAGTCCAAACCAAAAAAAAAATTATTTTCTGTGTTTGTGAATTGTGTGCGCAGTAGCCGCACGTGCATCAACAAAGTAGTGCCAAGCGTGCGCCTGTGTCATAAGTAAAGGGCCGGCTGGCTTGACCGTTAAGGGTGCTGTAACCCCCGAAAGTACACTCCAGTCCAAACCAAAAAAAAAATGATTTTCTGTGTTTGTGAATTGTGTGCGCAGTAGCCGCACGTGCATCAACAAAGTAGTGCCAAGCGTGCGCCTGTGTCATAAGTAAAGGGCCGGCTGGCTTGACCGTTAAGGGTGCTGTAACCCCCGAAAGTACACTCCAGTCCAAACCAAAAAAAAAATTATTTTCTGTGTTTGTGAATTGTGTGCGCAGTAGCCGCACGTGCATCAACAAAGTAGTGCCAAGCGTGCGCCTGTGTCATAAGTAAAGGGCCGGCTGGCTTGACCGTTAAGGGTGCTGTAACCCCCGAAAGTACACTCCAGTCCAAACCAAAAAAAAAATTATTTTCTGTGTTTGTGAATTGTGTGCGCAGTAGCCGCACGTGCATCAACAAAGTAGTGCCAAGCGTGCGCCTGTGTCATAAGTAAAGGGCCGGCTGGCTTGACCGTTAAGGGTGCTGTAACCCCCGAAAGTACACTCCAGTCCAAACCAAAAAAAAAATTATTTTCTGTGTTTGTGAATTGTGTGCGCAGTAGCCGCACGTGCATCAACAAAGTAGTGCCAAGCGTGCGCCTGTGTCATAAGTAAAGGGCCGGCTGGCTTGACCGTTAAGGGTGCTGTAACCCCCGAAAGTACACTCCAGTCCAAACCAAAAAAAAAATTATTTTCTGTGTTTGTGAATTGTGTGCACTGTGGCTGCACGTGCATCAACAAAGGAGCAGCGCCAAGCGTGCGCCTGTGTCCCATAAGTAAAGAGCCGGCTGGCTCATTTCTTAAAGGGTGGTGTAACCCACAAAGTGCACTACTCTCCAGCAAAAATAAAATAATATTTTCTGTGTTTGTGTGCGCTTTAGCCGCACGTATATATATCAATATAACATAAATGGAGGACCAAACTTTCTCCGATAAAAATAAAATAGGGAAAGATCAAGAACCACTTCCTCCTAGTGCTGTTGCTGCTGCTGGGAGTTGTTCATCATCCCAGAGAGGAAGTAGGAACATCACTACTTTTACTAAACAATTGACCCTCCAACAGTCCCTAGCGATGAGGATGAAGTACGACAGCAGTCATCCTGAAGCAAAACGTATAACTGAGGCCTTGACTGCTATGTTGGTGTTAGACGTGCGTCCGGTATCCGACATTAGTGCAGTGGGATTTAGACAATTGATGGAGGTAGTGTGTCCTCGGTTCCAAATCCCGTCTAGATTCCACCTGCATCCTCAAAGCAGCAGCGACAAGCGTGCGTCTGTCTGTTAAAGGGTGGTGACACCCTCAAAGTGTGCTACACAAACAATTAAAATATTGTTCTTTTTTTTTCTGTCTTTGTGAATTGTGTGGGCTGTAGCCGCACCTGCATCCTTAAAGCAGCAGCGACAAGCGTGCGTCTGTCTGTTAAAGGGTGGTGACACCCTCAAAGTGTGCTACACAAACAATTAAAATATTGTTCTTTTTTTTTTGGTCTTTGTGAAATGTGTGGGCTGTAGCCGCACCTGCATCCTTAAAGCAGCAGCGACAAGCGTGCGTCTGTCTGTTAAAGGGTGGTGACACCCTCAAAGTGTGCTACACAAACAATTAAAATATTGTTCTTTTTTTTTCTGTCTTTGTGAATTGTGTGAGCTGTAGCCGCACCTGCATCCTTAAAGCAGCAGCGACAAGCGTGCGTCTGTCTGTTAAAGGGTGGTGACACCCTCAAAGTGTGCTACACAAACAATTAAAATATTGTTCTTTTTTTTTTGGTCTTTGTGAAATGTGTGGGCTGTAGCCGCACCTGCATCCTTAAAGCAGCAGCGACAAGCGTGCGTCTGTCTGTTAAAGGGTGGTGACACCCTCAAAGTGTTCTACACAAACAATTAAAATATTGTTCTTTTTTTTTCGGTCTTTGTGAAATGTGTGGGCTGTAGCCGCACCTGCATCCTTAAAGCAGCAGCGACAAGCGTGCGTCTGTCTGTTAAAGGGTGGTGACACCCTCAAAGTGTTCTACACAAACAATTAAAATATTGTTCTTTTTTTTTCGGTCTTTGTGAAATGTGTGGGCTGTAGCCGCACCTGCATCCTTAAAGCAGCAGCGACAAGCGTGCGTCTGTCTGTTAAAGGGTGGTGTAACTCTCAAAGTGCTCCAAAAAATAAAAAACTATTTTTTTAATGTGTTTGTGACTTGTGTGCGATGTAGCCGCACCTGCATCCTTAAAGCAGCAGCGACAAGCGTGCGTCTGTCTGTTAAAGGGTGGTGACACCCTCAAAGTGTGCTACACAAACAATTAAAATATTGTTCTTTTTTTTTCTGTCTATGTGAATTGTGTGGGCTGTAGCCGCACCTGCATCCTTAAAGCAGCAGCGACAAGCGTGCGTCTGTCTGTTAAAGGGTGGTGACACCTCAAAGTGTTCTACACAAACAATTAAAATATTGTTCTTTTTTTTTTGGTCTTTGTGAAATGTGTGGGCTGTAGCCGCACCTGCATCCTTAAAGCAGCAGCGACAAGCGTGCGTCTGTCTGTTAAAGGGTGGTGACACCCTCAAAGTGTGCTACACAAACGATTAAAATATTGTTCTTTTTTTTTCTGTCTATGTGAATTGTGTGGGCTGTAGCCGCACTTGAATCCTCAAAGCAGCAGCGACAAGCATGCGTCTGTCTGTTAAAGGATTACATCGGTGACAGCATCCAAGTAGGCATGTCAGACAGTCCGTACCTGTACTGGCAGGAAAAAGAAGCAATTTGGAGGTCCCTGTACAAACTGGCTCTATTTTACCTGAGTTGCCCCCCCTCCAGTGTGTACTCCGAAAGAGTGTTTAGTGCAGCCGGGAACCTTGTCAGCGAAAGGCGTAGGAGGTTGCTTCCACAAAATGTGGAGAAGATGATGTTCATAAAATGAATTATCAACTCTTCCAGGGAGACCAGCCTCCAGAACGTACAGAGGGACCTGTGGTTCCAGCAGGGACGAATTAATACTCTGTGAGGATGAGGATGTACACACTGAAGAGGGTGAGGAATCGGTGGATGAGGAGGATGAGGATGACATCTTGCCTCCGTAGAGCCAGTTTGTGCAGGGACAGATAAATTGCCAGCTTGTTTTGTGGGGGCCCAAACGAACCAATCATTTCAGCCACAGTTGTGTGGCAGACCCTGGCGCTGAAATGATTGGTTTGTTAAAGTGTGCATGTCCTGTTTATACAACATAAGGGTGGGTGGGAGGGCCCAAGGACAATTCCATCTTGCACCTCTTTTTTTTCTTTGCATTATGTACAGTTTGGGGCCTAGTTTTTCAATGCCATCCTGTCTGCCACTGCAGTTTCACGCCTAGATGGGTCACGTGTTTGTGCCGCCCACTTGTGTCGCTTAGCATAGTCATCCAGCTACCTCGGTGCAACCTTTTGGACATAAAAACACTATTGTGAGGTGTGAGGTATTCAGAATAGACTGGAAATGAGTGGAAATTAAGGTTATTGAGGTTAATAATAGCATAGGAGCAGAAAAACCTACAAATTCTGTGATTTTAGCTGTTTTTATGCTTTTTTCAAAAAAATACAGATCCAAAACACAAAACCCAGAACCCAAAACACGCAAGGGTGGTTTTGGCAAAACCAATCCAGATCCAAAACACGAAGAAAGATCCAGATCCAAAACCAAAACACAAAACACGAAAAGTGGCCGGTGCACACCCCTAATTGGAATACACACATGCAGTCTATGCAACTGAGGTCAAAGCAGAAAATAGAGCTGTGCAGATGGGATAAAAGTGGTGTGGATTGGGGGAGGAGACACAGCAGCATGGATAGGTGAGACACAAAGGCGTGTAGAGGAGTGAAGGTTAAGCAGTACAGAGGGGGGGTAGCCAAAGTAATGCAGATGGGTGGAAAACAGTGGTGCGGATGGGGGGAAACAGAGTGGCACAGTTTGGGGGGACAGCGACGTAGATGGGGGAAGAGAATGGCATGGATATAGGAAGACAGAGCAGTGCAGAAGGGCAAAGACAGATTGGTGCGGATAAGGGAATACAGACTAGCACAAATAGGAGAACACACAACAGTAGGGATTGGGGAAGACAGAATAGTGTGGATGGGTAGGAAGACAGAGTAGTGCAGGCGGGGGGAGGAGACAGAGTTCCACGGTTGTGCACTTTTTTCTGACATTCTCAATTAGGACAACTTTTCTGCTGTAGCCTATGGGGGAATTTTGGGAAGACAAAACTCAAATTAGGGGTGGAATCTAGATTTGGGGTTTGTTTTATTAGGTAGCTATTGTGCCAGGGTACGTGCTTTTGGGGTTCAGATGAATTAGAAAGTTACAGTTTTCAAACTATTACCTCAAGAATGCACCATTATAAAGATAGGACTTTTCAACTTCCAGCAGGTGTAGTCATAGTGGCTTCACTTGGGTGCAGCAAGATGGCCGTCGTTTGCGGGTGGTAGCGGGCAAAGCAGCGGTGGTGGGGACCTCAGCGGCGGCGGGTGGCGGGTCGCGGTTGTCGGCGTGGGAGGCGGGTGTCGGCGGGGGCGCGGGTGTTGGCGGCGGAGGGTCCGGCGGTGAGACCGTTGGCCACGGGCTTGGACCCAAGAGGATTCAGACTCCACCAGCCATTATGCCAAATATGGCAGCAGCGCCCATTTAAAAAATGGCACCTCTGCGTTATTTTTGAAATTGAAAGATGGCCGCTGCTAGCCAATCACGGCTCGCGGCGGCCATCTTTGAATTTTAAAATGGGCACCGCTGCCATACTTGGCAGAATGGCTGGCAGGGACTAGATCCTCTCGGATCCATGCCCGTCGCCGACACCGGATCAGCCGCCGGTTCCGCAGCTGCCGCCGCCAATGACGTCGCGAGCCATGATTGGCTTGCAGCGGCTATCTTTGATTTTCAAAGATGGCCGCTGCGAGCCAATCACAACTCGTGACATCATTGGAGGCGGCGGCACCTGCAGAGGACCATAGAAGCCTTAGGGAAGTGGCAGCCAGCCCCCAGGTGAAGACGCTGAGGCCCTGGCAGGTTGGCGCCCACCAGGGCGAAGACGCCGAAGCCCTGGCAGGTTGGTGCCCGCCAGGCGAAGACACCGAAGCCCTGGCGGGCACCTGCCGGGTGAAGACGCCGAAGCCCTGGCGGGTTGGCATTCGCATGCGAAGACACCGGAAGTCCTAGTGGACGGCGACCATACAAAAGAGCTGACACAGGCTGCCGCCCACTAGGTGAAGAGGCCAAAGCCCTGGTGGGTTGGTGCCCACCAGGCAAAAACGCCAAAGTCCTGGCAAGTTGCAGCCCGCCGGACAAAGACACCGGAAGTCCTAGTGGGTGGCGGCCATGCAAAAGAGCTGACACAGGCTGCCGCCCACTAGGTGAAGACACAGAAGCCCTGGTGGGTTGGCACCCGCCAGGCGAAGATGCCAGAAGTCCTAGTGGGCGGCAGCCACGAAGAAGAGCTATCACAGGCTGCCGCCCAATAGGTGATGACATCGAAGCCCTGGCCGCTGCGCAACAGGTGAAGGTCCCTGTAAATAAAAGATTTATAAGACTGTGTCTGTGTGGCTTATTTGAATATTTTTTTTGCAGGGGTACTATAGGTGCCAGCAGGCCCTTAATACCCCGCCTGCTGCTACTTGTGGTTCTCCAAGTACCAGCATGCGGGGGATGCCTGCTGGGACCTGTAGTACTATTGCAAAAGACAATATTTATATTTTCTTATGCACCACACTAGACATAATCAACCCGGCACCCACCGCCCAGTGGTGCCAAGGATAGCCCCAGGCTATCAGCCTGGGCCTGGGGTGCCCTGAGGAGGGGGGACCAATTTATTGGGGGGGTCCCCAACTTCCCAGGGATCCCCGGCCTGGGCTGACTAGCGGTCAGGGTGATGCTGCGGCTGGGGGGCCCGGTGAAAGGGCTCCCCTGGCTGTGGCATCACCCCCCCCGCTAGAAAGAGTCCGGTGCTGGTTTTGGGATATACAGGGGGATCCCTATGCATTTTTTCCCCCCTTTATTTCCAGAACCAGGACAGGTTCAGAGCCCTGTGCTGGTTGCACCAAATATGAGGGACCCCTACGTCATTTGTCCCCCATATTTTGGCAATCAGGACAGGTTCTTAAAGCCTGGTGCTTGTTGCGCTTAATACAGGGGACCCCTACATTGTTTGTCCCCTGTATTTAGCACAACCAGTACTGGGGCTCCAAAGCCCGGGGCTGGTTGTTTTCTGGGGGGGAGGCTACGCTTATTTTTTTTACACATTCAATTTTTAACATAAATATGTAGATCTCACTGCTGCATTCGTCCATCTGTGACTTACTGATTTTACTTTCCTCAGATGTATACTCACTACCAGTGAGCCCTCTATCGCCCACTGATGCCCCTTTTGCACTGCACCACTGCCACTGGTCTGCACCACTGCTGCTGCCGCTACCCACACGCCTACAGCCATCTCGCACTCTGCACCTCCCAAACCCATACCTCCCAACATTTAAATATGTTGAGGAGGTACAGGTCGCGCGCCCAAAAAGTGGGCATGGCTTGCTGTAAAAGGGGCGGATCCTTGCGGCTTCCCCTGATTTTGTCAGTTTGGGGGCGTGCCCAGCACTCCCGGGGACGCTGGGCAGCCTCCAGGCTCTCCCTACACAAAAGAACAGATGCGCACGGCATCATCTCTTCCTGCACACCCGCTGTTCTGCTATGCAGAGCAGCGGTTTGTGCTCCCCCCAACTTCCCCCCCACCACGGGACACTGTGGCCCGCAGGCAGGACAGTCCCAGAAAAACAGTTGGGAGGTATGCAAAACAACCTTCTGTGTGCGGTCCCCTCTTCCACCCTCTGTCGCCCACTGATGCCCCCTTTGCACTGCACCGTTGCCACTGCTCTCCACCACTGCTGCTGCCACTACCCCACATGCCTACAGCCGTCTCGCACTCTGCACCTCCCAAACCAACCTCCTGTGTGCTGTCCCCTCTTCCACCTGCATTAGAGTACCATTTTGTTGCCCTTCTCCCCTGCAAGTAGCCCGGTTTGCTCATCCAAACCCTGATAGTTAATACATTTTTAAAAAGCTATGAAATTCCATAGACAAAAAACCTTATGGTTTCACATGTCCCATTAAGGCTGCTTAGACATGATCTGAAAATTCACAAAACCTATTGATTTTCTGCCACTCAAACTTCAAAAAGAAATGAGATTACGATCATTACGGCTGACGCCTTAATGGACATGTTCCTTGCGCAATACAGATATGGTATGCCATCACACCCTGTGGTTAACTGCAGATTCAGCACTCTCACAGAATGAGATTGCTGTCACTCACAAAATGGTGGAGCTGCTAATTCACAGAATTGTGTGCTCTTTGGAATACACACATATAGTCTATGCAACTGAGGTCTGAGCAGTTATGTGGCTCCCACATCCCACTCAGTGCCCACAATCTTCCCATTTGATCACCAAAACAATCTTACTGGCTTCCAACATCCTTCTCACTGCATACATTTATCTAATTTAAGATACACCTTCAGCTGCCTTATTTTTAAAAATATACTCTGTCTAAGCATGTACACTTTTTTCCCCTATATGCCTCCATGCTGCTATATATTCCCCAATCCCTACTGCTGTGTGGTCTCCCAACTGTGATAGTCTGTGTTCCCTCATCCACACCAATGTTTTTCCCCAGCTGCACCGCTCTGCATCCGTACCTTCTCCACAGCCACGTTGCTGTCTTTCTCTCATCTGTGGCCCTCTTTCTTCCTCCATCTGCACTACTCTGGTCCCCCAACCATGCAACTCTGTCTCCCCCCACCACCCTGTCTTCCTCCCCATCCACACCAATCTGTCTTCCCCAATCCCTACTGCCATGTGGTCTCCGAAGTATGGTAGTCTGTGTTCTCTCATCCACACCAATCTGTCTTTCTCCATCTGCACCTCCCTGCATCCGAGCCACTCTGTTTCCTTCTGCACCACTGCCTTCCGCTAAGCCACTCCGCTGTCTTCCTTTCCTCTGTGGAACTCTTTCTTCCACCATCTGCACCACTCTGTCCCCCCCCAACCGTGCAACTCTGTCTCCTCCCCACACCCGCACTACTCAGTCTTCCTACCCATCCACACTAATCTGTCTTCCCCAATCCCTACTGTTGTGTGTTCTCCTATTTGTGCTAGTCTGTATTCCCTTATCCGCACCAATCTGTCTTTGCCCATCTGCACTGCTTTGTCTTCCCATGTCCATACCACTCTCTTCCCCCATCTACGTCGCTGTCCCCCCAAACCGTGCCACTCTGTTTCCCCCCATCCGCACCACTGTTTTCCACCCATCTGCATTACTTTGGCAACCCCCCTCCCTCTGTACTGCTTAACCTTCCCTCCTCTACACGCCTTTGTGTCTCATCTATCCACGTTGCTGTGTCTCCTCTCCCCATCCACATCACTTTTATCCCATCTGCACAGCTATTTTCTGCTTTGACCTCAGTTGCATAGACTGCATGTGTGTATTCCAATGAGCACACAATTCTGTGAATTAGCAGCTCCACCATTTTGTGAGTGACAGCAATCTCATTCTGTGAGAGTGCTGAATCTGCCATTAACCACAGCGTGTGATGGCATACCATATCTGTATTGTGCAAGGAACACGTCCATTAAGGAGTCTGCCTTAATGATCGTAATTTCATTGCTTTTTAAAGTTTGAGTGGCAGAAAATCAATAGGTTTTGTGAATTTTCAGATCAAGTCTAAGCAGCTTTAATGGGACATATGAAACCGTAAGGAATTTATATATATAAAGCCAAAGTTTGTTTCTTTGTTTGTTTTGTTGGCGAATATCTTCCACAGCTCTCAAGGTACAGCTGCCAAATCTTACATAGTTATTTAGTATAAAGAAAAGTAAGCTATTAGACCACATAGTGACACTGCGACAAAGCAACAAATCATATATAAAATTAATTGGTCTGTTTGTTTGTTTGTCTGTCTGTTCAGTTATGCATTTGGACACCCCTGCACCCACTGGGATGAAACCAAAGCGAGGTGGTCCAGTTGGATCCTGACCAGGTTTTAAGGGGGTTAGGGTCCTGGTCAGACCTCCCGTTGATGTACACTGAGCAGAACTTTGACCCGGGGTGCCTGTTCTCACTACTGGGGGCACTACTGGAGGCCTGCATAAGGGTGTTATCTCCTGTGGCACACGGGGGCACTGCATATGGGCACTACGACAGGGGGCTGCCCCAAATCTTTATTTTTACCTTACATTAATCCCATATGGACCCGCCTCCTCCCTGAAACACTTGAGGGGGGGCGGCGCCGTAGCACGCACGTTCTTCGGGCACCCTGGCTACACGCTACTCCTCTGCCAGGGCCGCCTGCATGCATTTGCCCCCCCAGGCTAAAAGTTGCCAGCCAGCCCCTGACTGTTTATTATGTTTATTATTATTATTGTTAGTTATTATGGTGAGTGCAGAGCCCCTGTGATTTCTATTTAAACAATGTGGTCACATACCATGTTGCACCCCAAATCTAGGAATGGCGAGTGCCGTGGATTAGTGCTTTTTGTTTATTATGATTAATTTTTATAATTAATCATTTTTGTGATCACATTTTCTCATGCACCCTTTTTAACTAGTTATCTAACTTGTGTCAGTCCTAGGTGATTTGCAACAGGTGTGCTTGGTAACTGTCTCACATTTAAAAGCAAAGTTGCTGTGAGCTTTAAACCTTGATAGCATACCCTGAGTTTAACACTAATGTGATGGCTATGTCCATGTTATAATTCTGAGCAACAGAGTAGGGATTTGCAGTAAAGTGTGGTCCCGTGAAGATGGGCTGCAAGCTTAAATGCATTGATCAATTCATGAACCAAAACCCCACTGTTTATTATGTTTATTACTATTATTGTTAGTTATTATGGTGAGTGCAGAGCCCCTGTGATATATATATATATATATATATATATATATATAGCCAAAGTTTGTTTCTTTGTTTGTTTGTTTGTTGGCGAATATCTTCCACAGCTCTCAAGGTACAGCTGCCAAATCTTACATAGTTATTTAGTATAAAGAAAAGTAAGCTATTAGACCACATAGTGACACTGCGACAAATCGTATATAAAATTCATTGGTCTGTTTGTTTGTTTGTTTGTCTGTCTGTTCGGTTATGCATTTAGACACCCCTGCACCCACTGGGATGAAACCAAAGCGAGGTGGTCCAGTTGGATCCTGACCAGGTTTTAAGGGGGTTAGGGTCCTGGTCAGACCTCCCGTTGATGTACACTGAGCAGAACTTTGACCCGGGGTGCCTGTTCTCAGCCTTCCACTGGATGGATTTGGATGAAAACTTCACAGAGTGGTAACATTGGATCCCAGAAGACATACTAGAGGATATGAGCCTTCCACTGTATGGATTTGGACGAAAACTTCACAGAGTGGTAACATTGGATCCCAGAAGACATGCTAGGGAGTATGAGCCTTACGCTGGATGGATTTGGACAACATCACATAATAAAACTTAATAACTTGAAGAATTAAACCTGGGAAATGCCAGGTACTTCAGCTATTAACATATAATTTTATTAGCACATAGCTTTCACATGCTTTTTTTACAGAATGGGATGCACCTCATGCCTCAGGAGCTGAATCTCCTGAGGCATGAGGTGCAACAAACTCATAGCAACAAAGTAACACAGCAATACCAAGGAAAAGAAAAAAATTTATATAGACAATCCCTGGGGCAATGACAGTTGTGTCACCGTGTGTTCACCCACTGCAGCGGGTACACACTACAGTGTAGATCAGCAATATCCTTCAGATGCAGAATTTACTGCTCGGAACTTACAGTATTGTCTCGCCACACATCAGTACACAATCCCCAGCCAGTTCTGTTGCCTTGATGCAGGTGTTATCTTTTATCCCTGGTTCAGTTCCCATGTTATGGGATCCAGGCTAAGAGGAGGGGATCTAGTCTTTTTAGATGCTCATGTCATTTGTAATTTACCTAGCACAGTCTATAACATGACAGGAAGCCGATCGGCTGCTTTGAACAACTTCTCTACTCTATCTCTCTCAAAGGCTTGATAAATCTCCCCTTCAGAGGGATGGGCTTTCAGTGATCGAGCCTGGTACCTCAAACCAACTCATCACCTGCAAAGTGCTCCTGTACCTCAAAGCGCAAATTAAGAAAATTTTGCTCCAATGCTGACTTCCTCCACTACAAATGTATCCTGTATTCTTACTCTACTTTCCTCTATGGGCAATGCAAGGGGTACAAATACATACTTTTTTTTTTTTTTTTGCATGCAGGGTAAATACTGGCTGCTTTTGCATGTAGCCCACAAATACTGCACAACTTTAATTTTACACTGCAATTTAGATTTTAGTTTTGGACACGTCCCTCCCAAATCTAAATCGCTCTGCACATTTAAATCTGCCCCTCCTGCAGTGCAGCATGGTCTCACTGAGATACACAGTTACTTGCTCTTTCTTACTCTATTTCCAAAGCTGAATCAGGCTCTATGTCGTCAAGCAAACCTATATGAAGCCCGTAATATCTACCAAGTTGAGCAGCTCCTATCATCTTTTTTCCACCATGAACTTGCTTTTCTGTTCACCCTCATCCTTCTACCTTCTTCCCTTACCTTATCGCTAATTTAAAGCCAATATCAACATCAAGAAACTTCCTCTCAATAAAGTGGTCACCACCTTCCCTTCACTCCTCTACCCTCCTTCATTTTGTTCTCTCTCATTCTTGAAGACAAGGTCTTCACACTCCCCTTTCTCTACAACCTGTTCCTTGATCCTGTGCCCTTCCAATTCGAACCCACTGTGTCAAGTAGGACTTTTATGAGTTAAAGAAATTCCAGTAACACAAGGAAATGAGACCACAACAAGCTAAGTAAATGATAAAACAGTTTATATGCTTAGCTTTGTAGAAGCATCATCAGTGGTTTAAATGATCAACAAGGATTCCCGACACCATAAACAGATTCTGATACTTCACAGTCTGTGGTATAGTTCCTGGTATTGCACATCTGAGGCTGCTGATGGAAGGTGTGATGCCCCATTTATACAGCAATATCATATTCGCATTACACCATAGAACTATATGCACATTCCTATTTACAGCTATATAATTTGTTTTGGTACAAATGAAATGATTGTCATTGGGCCCCACACCATACACAGAATCTGATACTTGACAGTCTTTCGTATAGTTCCTGACGCTATCCAATGATGGGCTCCTTGTTATACAGTAAAACACATATAAATGTTACACAATAGAACATACTGCACATGAAGCAAAAATTCTGGCTATTTATACAGCAAAATCATATACTGTAGACATTACATGGTTTCCTAAACCTGAATAGTGTATTCTGGCCCTGATTCAGACCCGGAGGCAGCTCGCAGGTCTGAAGGGCATTTTTTTTTTTGGGGGGGGGGGGGGGTCCGGCCTTCTGGCCGCTCGCTAAGCTGTGGGTGACCACCCACAGCTTTTGTGAGCGGCCAGGTGATGGTCGCGGCTAGATGATGGTCGCGACCATCGCGCTTGCGACGAGACCCTTGTAGTAGGTTCTCGTCTGCCGCAAGCCCCAGTGAGCTTCCGGCTCTAATAGAGCCGGAAGCTCACGAGCGATGTCAGTAGGGTGCCCACACATGGCAGGCATTCCTTCAGGAACGCCTCCGTTTGTCCAGCCACCCCCCCGCCCCGCCTACAAAACGGGGAAAGCTGTCGATCAACATCGACAGCCGCCCCGTTTGTAGCGAGCCCCAGAGCGAGTGAATCTCTCACTTGATGCAGGGCTCGCGCGTGCGCACTGCCTGGCCATCGACCCTCTTGCGAGCGGGTCTGAATCACTCCCTCTGTTTGTTATTTACTAACAGTGTATTGAAGAAACATTTTCTGATTTCTTTATTAGTTACAGTAGCAATGAAAATTGTGTCTTAGAAACATTCTTTTATCCTTATCCTACACAACCCCCAATGCTTCTCTGCATCTTTCTCACATCTTCATTCCATCCCTCTACACTGACACTTTTCCTTCCATCGTCACTCACCTTTCATAGCCTCAAAAAATAATCTATTGACCTTCCCTTTGCTTCCAAAATACTTGAGTAGCTTGTGCACAACCACCTAACTCAGGGCCTGATTCAGAGCCGCTCGTAAGCGGCCGCTCGTTCGCTATGAGCGATGTTCGCACAACTGCGCATGCATATGGGTCTTAATGCGCATGCGCAAACCAGTCATTGCGGTCGGAAATCGAGCGCTCGCAAAACAGCGAGGGGCTGCTAATGTGATTGACAGAATGTACCGTTTGTGGGTGGTAACAGGGGAAGGTGCTTGAAAACGGGGGAGTAGAGATCCGAACGCAGGCGTGCCTAACGGTAAAAAGGGCGTTTAATGGGAGTGCATAATTAGTAAAGGAGCGTCATCGACCACGTCACTTGGTTGTCTTTTAGCCTGAACTGCTCGCAGTGATAGTGGTAAGAAAAACCTACCACAAGCACTGCGAGCAGTTCAGATGCCTTTCGATGTATCCGATTAATCAAATGAATACCGGAGATGACGTGTGATGCGAACGGCAAAGGGGCGTCTTTACAAAATAGCAAGCGCATTTTTCGTTCGCTCGCTCAGACATAGAGGCATCAACAAACCGCAATGAGCTAGCGCTCAATTTAAGTAGCTGGCCCCTTTTTTGGAATGACCGTCCGCAAATAGCGTCCGGCTCTGAATCCGGCCCACACTCCCTCCTTGTCCCTCTACAATTGGTCTTCTGCTCTCTACACCTCGACTTTCTTACTAATATGTCCAATGTCTTACTAATGGCCTAGTCAAAAGGTCACCTTTCCATACTCATTTTCCTTGTCCTCTCTGCTGCTGTTGATAAAGTTGGCCACCTTCACCTCCTGCACACTATCACTTAGCAATACTTTTCACTCCTACCTTTCTAAATGCTTCTTTGGTGTCTCTGACACCATATTTCTGACTCATTCTCCCCTCCACTATCTCTCTTTGCCAGGGGAACCTCAATGCTCAATTCTAAGACCTCTGATTTTTTTCTCTTTATACTTTTTCACTATGGGAACTCATTTGCCTGTTTGGTCTCCACTCCATCTCTATGCAGACACCCAAATGTACCTCTTCTTCGATGTCATCTCCTTATTTTTAACTTTGCCACTCTGTGGACCTCATTCAGAGTCGGTCGTTGCGGCCGCACGGTCGTACGCCACCGATGTTTGCTAAACTGCACATGCGTAAAATTTGCAATGCGCGTGAGCAAACTAGCTATTACGATCAGAAATTGCTCTCTCCTTGAACAAAGCCAGGTCGTTAGTTTCAGTGACAGGATGAGGCGTTTGTGGGTGGTAACAGGGGAAGGTGCTTGTGAACGGGGGAGTGGAGATCCGAACGTAGGCGTGCCTGACTATGCAAACGGCGTTTTATGGGAGTGCATAATTAACTAAGTAGTGTTATGGTACATGTGACATGGGAGGTTTTTACACTGACTTGATCGTAGAGCTTAAGAGAGGGTATGGTCAACCTTAAGCTCTACGACCAGCTCCGATGGTTCCCGATGGTCTCGATTAATCCTTATATGCCGCATCCTCCCCTCGCTCGTCCAGCTAACGATCCCATCTTAACGACACATCTTACGAGCGCTTCATCCGACTCAAGGTACAGCAAACCACGGGCGGCGGACGTGCTTTTCCCATCTCAGGCTGGCAGGCTGCAGCTGTGTGTGATGATTGCTGGAGGCGGAACCCAGAGCCGTGAGGTGTCACTCACTACTCCGAGCTCCACAAAGGCCCATGGTGTAGCAGCCCTCCCGTGACTATTTACTTATAGTCCTGAATGATATTCTGCCCATGCACAGAAGCTCATTCTGATTGAGTGACGCCTCAGAGCCGGCCCAGCGCTAACCACTAGCCACTGTCCAGGTGCTCCACCCCCGCAAACTGCTGTCGGCTGTTCTGCTGCTGCCCGCTCACTGTTTGCTGCTGCCAGGCCCGATCAGAGCTGTCAGCTGAGCTCCAGTTGTGGATACTATGCAGCGGAGCTCAGCTGACCTGCTGCCAGCTGAGTCTCTGCCCAGCAGGCAGCAGGTGCCCCGGACCGGCCTGCACCAAACCTCTACCGGCCCTTGGCAGGCTTCGATGCCCCTAGGCATTTGCTTAGTTTGTCTATGCCTAGGGCCAGCTCTGCCGACGGTATTGGGGTTAGGGGTGGGATAGGGTTAGGCACTAGGGGGTGGGTAGGTTTAGGCTGTGGTGGGGTGGTTAGGTTTAGGCAGTGGGGAAGGAGGATTAGGGATAGGGTAAGGACATTTGCTCTCCCCTTTGTATCCTTGCTCTACCTGACCAGACTGTCAATATACAGCCTGAGATCCAGCCCCTCCCCCCCGAGTCACGACGCCCTCCTTTCTATTCTACCTCCTGTCTATTCTACATGCACATTCCTTTTCCTGCCCGAGACCCCACCCCCTAACCCCAGGTTCTTGCCCCATCCTCTCCAGTCTGTCACAGTCTCCTCTCCTTTCATGACCATAAAGCCCAGCAACAGTAAGGACTACACATCCTCTTCCATGACAGGTAAGTGCCAGTGTCATCTAAGGGGGTGGTATTCTGTATGCAATGGGGAGGGGTGTGTTGGGTTTTTTTTCTGGGAGGGGGTGGGGTGGTGTATTTAGTGTGTGTGTGTGTGTGTTGTGTATTCATTTTATGTGTGTGTGTGTGTGTGTGTGTGTGTCAGGGGTATGTTTATATATTCTGTGTTATGTTATATGTGGGTCACTGATGTTCCCGCTGACCATATCGTCCGTCGGACATGCATGCAGGTCCGATGGATGATGTCGCGTGGGAGCGCACATTGTCAGCGACATAACGTGTACACACTGGCTGATGTGGACAATATGTTGTCCCATCCGCCAGATCAGACAACATATCATCTAGTGTGTACTCGGCATAAGGGCCCCATTTATTAACAAAGCTAAACACCAGCAGCATTTTTTCGTTTAGTATGGCAATGATACAAATGAAAATGCCACTGGTGTTTATCAATACTTACCCCTCCAGTGAGGTACAGCGAAGTCCTCCTCGCCGGCCACGTTCTCCGCTCAGCTGCTGGCAGCCTAACACTGCCAGTGATGGGCTTCTGTGTAATTGGTATGCGCGACAGCCCATCTGTGCATGGCACTGATTCAGACGCATTCGCTAGCAAGCGTACGCTCATAGCTGGCGATGTTTTGCAATGTGCGCATGCATATGCATCGCAGTGCGCGAACTAATCCGAGCAATCAGGAAGCATACGCTCGCCCAGCATAGACAGCCCAGCTGAATGAGTGACAGGGGAAGCCATTTTGTGGGTGGTAACAGGGGCAGGCCACAAGAAACGGGGGAGTGGAGGTGCGAACGCAGGCGTGCCTGAGAATCTTAACGCCATTTCAGAGGCGTGCATAATTAACAGGCAGCGTCACAGGACACGTCACCTGGTTGAATTATACACTGAAGTGCGGGGTATAGTCAATCTCAAACGCTGCATTCGCTTCCGATGGTTGCATACACTTCCTGGAGATGACGTGCGCTGGTGGGCATCTGCATACACATGGTGATCCAACACCAAGAAATAGTGGGCATGCTTATGGCTTGCCGTGCGATCACCTGCCTTGCCGTCACTTAGCCGAATTTGCATACACTGGGAGCGAGCGTACCCCATCTAGCAAGCGGGTCTGAATCGAGCCCTTAACCTGGAGAGGAACTGGCAGTGCCTGGAAGGCTTCGCTGAAGCCTTAAAGGCAGTGCTGGATCCCCATTGCTGGCAATGGGGACCACATCGTCCTCGCCATCTACAGATGGCAAGAACGATGTTGTGACAAACAGCAGTAATCTTAGATTACCGCTATTTGTTGTATACAGAAAGTATGCCAAAACCCCTTTAGCGAGCGCTAAAGGGGTTATGCATCTTAGATAATGGGGCCCTAAGGAAGTCAGCTGAGGTCTCAGCTAGTAGAGGGTTGCTGTTGGATGACTGAGAGGTGCTGACTGTGCTAGAAAAGGGTGCATAGAGGCCAGCCTGGCCAGGGGTGCTGACTGTGCTGGATGACTGAGGGGTGCTGTACTGGGAAAAGGGAGCATAATTAATGAGGCCAGGGGTGCAGTGCTGAATGAGAGGTGCTGACTATGCTGGGATAGGGGTGCATAATTAATGAGGCCAGGGGTACTGTGCTGAATGAGGGGTGCTGACTGCTGGATAAGGGGTGCATAATGAGGCCAGGGGTGCATAATGAGGCCAGGGGTACTGTGCTGAATGAAGTCAGGGGTGCTGTACTGGATGAGGGGTGCTGTGCTGGGAAAGGGGTGCATAATGAGGCCAGGGGTACTATTCTGGATGTGGGGTGCTGGATGAGGTCAGGGGTGCTGTACTGGGGAAGTGGTATTGGATGAGGTCAGGGGTGCTGTGCTGAGAGGGGAAAGGGGTGCTGTTCTGTGAGGCGGGCAATAAAGGGGGCAGTATGTGGTGCTGTGAGGTGGGCAGCAACTGGATCAGTGTGTGTGTGCTGTATGTGTGTACATGGAGCTATATATGTATCTATTTGTCAAGAGAGATGGAGAGATGTAATAGATATGTTAAAATGGAGGCAAATTAATCACACTTATGTGTCCTCTGCCAGACTCCTAACGGAAGAAAGAGGAAGAAAGAAAAGGGAGCAGCACCTAAGAGGTAAGTGAAAACTAAGTATCATGCATGAAGAGGTGGGGGAGAGTGTCTGTAAAGTGTAGTGTGGTGGGATTATCTGCTAGGGGGCACCAGCCAAAATCTTGCCTAGGGCACCAATTTGGTTAAGGCTGGCTCTGGATAGTGCCATGAATAACTGTATGTATAATGGAATTATTAATAAGCAGAAGGTAGGACATGTTGCAACACACAACTGTCGACACTGACTTAGTGCTGCTGCTGTACAGAGTGTGTGGCTGCTAAGGACAGAACACTGAATGTTACGCTCCAGTGAGTAAGTTCACGCAGATGGGAATCTCCCGGCACACAATCTGAAAATAGCAGCTTGGTCCTGACAGACACTACGCCAAATTAGAGCAACCCTGCGGGAACTGCACTTACACAGAGTATACCCACATCTTCGTGTGTAACAAATGCAGTACACGCCACTTCATATGAATTTATTTAAATACTTTCTATACACATAATAATCATATAATGCCTGCACAGTAAATACAATGTAGACACAGAACAATATACTTTGGAAAATGGTAAGAGCTTATGGAGTTTTTGTTACTGTTATTCACCTATGTTGCTGACTATATTGCTACTTGGTATAATGTAGAACCATAAAATAGATAACAATATAATCATTATAAATGGAAATAAAACATTGCAGACAGGTGTTCCTGGTGTGAATAAAGCAACAGCTGTCTCCACAAACAGGCCCAGATTTACATTTCCTTGCTGTACTTACGTATCTGCCTTTATTGTGTCTCCTCTACAGTATCTCCAGGGGCAAACTGTAAAAAAATCTTTGTCCCGGGGTTATCAAAGGAGAACATTAACATTAATTGGCATGCTCATTTCCATTATGCTAATTTCCTTTACACCATTACAAGTCTGATATATATTATAGATGTATAGCTCCCATATGAACTTCATTATACAAGTCACATCCTCTTATGGAGGTAAATTATACATTTCTCATCCCTCTGTCTCAAATCCATACACACAGGGCCGGATTAACAATGGGGCGGGTGGAGCTCCAGCTCCAGGCCTCCCATTAAAAATAGGCCCACACAGGATTCACTGACTGCAGTCAGTGCCAGATTAATGTCCACATGGGCCTGGAGCTGAAAGTTATGATGGGCTTATTGTGTGCCACTGCAGGGGGTGTGACAAGTGCCGCAGTATTGTGACTGGTGATGTGGGGTCGTGATCAGTGCGGTGTAGGTGTGGTATACATAGGAGTGTGGCCTGTACTGTGGGTGTGTGTATTTCCAAGGAGGGCATAGCTGGCGCCTACCTTCAACCTTGTGCACGGCCGGCCCGAGCCTTATTTTTTTGGTAAGCAAAGATAGATGTCAGCGCCCCTTGTTAGACTTTGGGTCTCATTCAGACCCGCTCGCAAGCGGGTCAATGTAGAGGCCCTGCGCATGTGCAGTGGCCGCACCGCGCGTGTGCAAGCCCCGGAGCGAGAGAGAAATTCTCTCGCTCCTGGGCTTACTACAAAAGGGGCGGCTGTCGGTGGTGATCGACAGCTCACACCGTTTGTAGGCGGGGGGTGGCTTGCCAAACTGAGGCGTTCCCGACGGAACACCTGCCATTTGGGGGCGGCCCGACGGACATCACTCGTGATGTCAGTGGTGAGCTTCCGTCTCTAATAGAGCCAAAAGCTCACTGGGGCTTGCGGAAGACGAGACCCATCGCAAGCCCTGATGGTCGTGATGGTCTTTACCATCGCGACCATCAACCTGGCCGCTCACTAAAGCTGTTGGCGGTCACCCACAGCCTAGCGAGCGGACAGGAGGCCGGCCCGGAAAATAGATGCGGCCGCCCTCATTCAGAGCGAGCGCTCGCATTTTACGAGCGCCTCTGGAAGAGGTCCTTTGCGCATGCCAAAGTCACGAGCTGAAAAAAGAAAGGGGCGTGTTCTCGTGGGAAAAGTTGAAAACCAGTGATGGTGGAGTATAATCAGCTTGTCGGTGGAGTATAACCTTTTAAACCATATGGTAATCAGCCAACACTGAATTTTGGTACGAGTACATGGAATCTGTATGATATCCCGGCTGCTGCATGGACGGGAGTTCGAATTCCAGCAGCGGCAGCCCGACAAACCAGCAGAGCCCGGCAGCGGAAGCCCGACAGCGCTGGAAATCCTGATCGTCCTAAGGTAAGTATCTACTAACCTAACCCTCATTAGGGGTGCCTAACCCTAACCTCCCTCCCTGTGCCTAACCCTAATCCCCCCTTCCCCGCTGCCTATACCTAAGTCCCCCAGGGGGGTGCCTAACCCTAAGTCCCCCCCCGGGTGCCCTAAACCTAACCCTCACCCCCCCAGCGGCAGTCCACTCGCAGCGCCCGGCATCCCTTCTATTGGGATGCCGGGCGCCTGTCTCCCGGTGTTGGGGAAATGACAGGCGTTTAGATATAGATGCCCGGCATTTCACCCTCGCCGGGATATGACAGTCGGGAAGCCGGCTGCCGGTATTAAGGTAGCCGGCTTCCCGATTGTATACCGAGTACACCATACCTCAGACACATTGTTTTTAGATGTGTTTGTGAATTAAAACTTTTAAGCACTACGGAGCACCCCCTTTGTCTTTCTGTAATAGATATTTCACTCATGGGATTAGGGATTTTCAAGGAGAGCAGCGGTCTGGAATTTTTTGGGACACTGGTGCTATTATTAGGACACTGGATTATACATTGCCCTGCCACACAGTGTGGACGTATACACTGAGTGGTAATTACCCGCATGTATTATGTATTTATATAATGCACCCCCCATCCTCCTCCTTCCTCCCTCCCCCAAGGCTGCAACATTTGTGACAAGCATCCTGACAGGTGGGTAATCACTGCTCACCTTGACTTATAATAACCATGTGGGCATCCTAAGAGGAGTGTTTGCATGCAACTCCTCATCTCTCATCACTAGCACAGCACGGCACTGAAGCACAAGAAGGCAGCGAGCGGGTGTGCGGCACCGGGCATGACATAATCACGCCATGCTGCGCAACCAGAGAAGGGGGTGTTGCTGAGTTACATACAAGGCAGCCATAGTCCTTCTGGTCAGTAAATCTATTGTCGAGTCTGACCGGGCAGACATTAATTAGATGTAATCGCAGATCGTCAGATAGGCCCATCATAATCACGGATAGGCCCATCATAATCATTTCAGCTCCAGGCCCATGTGGACATTAATTTGGCACTGCATACACAGGGGCTGATTCAGAGATTTACGCTACTGCAATTGTGGCTGCGATTACGTATGGTTCGCAATAGCCAAAATATGCTGTTCCAAAGCTTATCTGAGCATAGGGACACCCACTGCTGCCTTCTCATATCTCTTTGAAGTCGCGCTCCGGCATAGACATCAGTAACATTGACGCAGATCGGGCAGCCATACAGCACATGTGGCAAGTCTGACCTGTCTCAAACACAGCTTCATTCCTGACATTCAGAGAGCTCTCATGCTGTGAAGGAGAATGCAATGGCTAATTTATGTACGCCCATGAAACGGTAATTAAATGGTCAGACACTCCTGCGTTTACCTAGCTAATCCCCCATTACCTCCTCCAGATGCTGATTACCTGTCACTCACTTTGCGATTGAATAATCTGCGCGAGCAGTCTCGCAAAACAATCACTGCGCATGCGCAGTACAGCTTCCAAGCATGTGCAATGGAAAACAATCTCCCGATCGGCGTAAATATCGGCTTTGTGTACATCTCTGAATCAGGCCCACAATGATTCCCCTTATACCATTCAAAGCACCTCCTTAAAGTTATACATTACACCATAATAAGTGCACCCAAAAAAGGGTCATGGCCTCACGGGGAAGGTCCAGGAAAGAGATAGTGGAGGCCAGGAGATGCTGGGGATAAAAGAAGAGGAAGCTACAAGTGAGAATGATAATAAATGTGAAAACTGACAGGCCCAAACAGCACCCCCTGCCCTGTGGTGCCCTGTGTCATGGCACAGGTTGCACTACCATAGTTACGGCACTGCACTACACACATGACAGTAAACCCATAATGTTCCTTTTTCAAAACCCATCCATTTTGCTATGTGCAATACCATGCTACAATATACCCTGCCACGCATTGCTCATTTGTTTTGCAGTTGGTCTGTACCACACACTAGTTCACTAACCAGTGGGCATGAAACATAGTACATGCTGGGGTCAGAATCTCTCATGTTGGCTACACACCGTAGCTCACAATATTCAAAGTAGCCCGTGCTGCGCTGTCTTTGACAAAATTACTTCTTCTAGCTGCTATCATATGTGCATCCAATGGTTGCGATGTGTTTTGTGTATCTCAATAAACACAATAACAGAGGATTTACAAAAGTCTGCGCACAGCAGCCAAAATAGGAGTCCCAATTCCATTTGGATATCACCGCATCCAAAAACAAAATACTCTACAAATACACAATGGAAAAGGGCGCTAGAAAGCAAATGTTATTAAATATACGTCCCTTAAAATTGTTGGTCTTCCTGTGTGTTCCTCTCCGATGACTGCACTGTCATTCTTTCTCTTTCCGAGATGCGCCATGTTTTAAGTTGAACTGCCATGTGTTTGTGCCGCCCACTTTTAAACCAGAAAAGAAAACAATGTTAATAGCCAAGGATTCCTCACAAGGGTTGACAAGAAGTCAAGAAAATTAATTGTCGCACTGCAGAGCTGGAAACTCCAAATCAGCCAATCTTACGCAAAAAAAAAATAATTTAGGAGGCTGACCCGTTGGCCATACTACCCATCCTTCTCCCTCATAAATTTGCTTCAGATTCCAAAAATTAAATAAAATTTACAAACCAATCAATCCTTTCTTTCCCTGCCTTCAACTACATATATACTCCATCTCCCTCAGGCATCTGATCTAGTTCTTGATTAATTAAATCATTCTTGGTTTCTAATATGGGGTTGTATAGTTTAGTAAACTGCCATCCTGTCTGTCACTGCAGTGCCACTCTGTTTCCTAGATGTGCCATGTTGGAAGTTGAACTGTCATGTGTTTGTGCCGCCCACTGCTGTCGCTTAGCTTAGTCAGCTAGCTAGCTCGGTGCAAGCTTTTGGCTTAAACTGCATGAAAACAATATTGTGAGCTGTGATGTGGTCAAAATTTACTGGAAATTAATGTTATTGAAGTTAGTAACACTGTAGGAACAAAAAAAGCCAAATTATGTGAGTTTAGCAGTTATAATTTTTTTTAAAAATGGCGGCCGCAATCTTCCCGGTGACTTGCACATGCATAGTAAAGATGTCCCCAGGAATAAGGTGCAGGCACAATTTTCCCAGAGACCTGCGCATGTGCTGTAGATTCTGGCACCTGCTCTGCCATAGAGGAGGTCCTCTCCTCTCTTAAAATGCCCCTGATCAAGGTAGTTACCATTGCTTGGTGACAGATTCTATGACACAATTTTCTTTTCAGCAGCTTGTCATAGTCACGTCAATGGAGTTTTGTTTATTCAGGACGGGACCCCTAGGAGCAGCCATAGGTGCTGGAGAGTTAAACATTAGGTTATGCTTCTCCTCATGCAGAGACTTATGCAGCAGGATACATGACAGACGATGGTTCCATGATACCCTGAGTTGGCAATAGTGTGTGAGAAATCTGGAACAGACTGTGAAGATACACTGGAGACAGGAGCCAGTAGCACAATTTGGATCAGGCTATGGAAATGTTGGAATTGGATGCTGTAACACAATGGAGATAGGCTGCAGGAGCTATTGGAACTGAATGCTATGCACAATGGATGCACATTGCAGTTGATGTTGGAACTGCGTGCTATGCACAATAGAAGCAGGCTGCAGGTGATGTTTGAACTGAGGGCCTGATTCAGAGCCGGACGCTATTTGCGCTCACTCGTTCAGAAAAAGGGTCCGGCTATTTAAATTGAGCGCTCGCTCTTTGCGGTCTGTTGACGCCTCTATGTCTGAGCGAGCGATCGAAACATGCACTCGCTACTTTGTAAAGACGCCCCTTTGCCGTTCGCATCACACGTCATCTCCGCTATTTACTAGATTAATCGAGTACATCGAATGGCGTCTGAACTGCTCGCAGTGCTTGTGGTTGGATTTTCCTACCGCAATCATGCGAACAGTTCAGGCTAAGAGACAACCAAGTGACGTGGCCGATGACGCTGCTTTGTTAATTATGCACACCCTTAAAACGCCCGTTTTGACCGTTTGGCAAGTCTGCGTTCGGATCACCACTCCCCGTTTTCAAGCACCTTCCCCTGTTACCACCCACAAACGCCTCATCCTGTCACTCAAATTAGCAGGCACTCGCTATTTTGCGAACACACGATTTCCGACCGCACTGACTGGTTGGCGCATGCGCATTACAACCCATACGCATGCACAGATGTGCGAACATCGCTCGGAGCGAACGAGCGGCCGCTTACGAGCGGCTCTGAATCAGACCCTGAGTGCTAAAGCAATACTGATTAGGTAGCTGAAACAGGTGTAGATTGCTGTTAGCATATACTCAAGCTGGTAATTGGAACTGATGTACAGTAGAATGCTTTTAGCAGTACTGGAAACTGATAACTGGAACAAGCGCAGGATGCTGTTAGCGATACTCAAGACCGATAACTGGAACATATGCAGGATGAAAATGGATCCAGAAGCCAGAGTACTGATCTCTAGGGAGAGAAGGTGTTCTGACAAAGAGTGATCAGCAGTTGCTGGTTTAAATTTGATGCTGTAAATGCAGATAGCTGGTTGGCAGAGCGGGTCATGTGATTACACCCATGATGGCGGTGCCCATGCTTTATAACAGCGGGAAACGCCCGGAGTGAAACGCCAACCGATCAAGCATCTGTGGGATGTACTGGAAAAACAAGTCTGAGCCATGGAGACTTAACCTTGCTGCTAACTATCTGCTGTTAACATCTTGGTGCCAGATACCACAGGACATCTTCAGAGGTCTTGTGGAGTTTACACCTCGATGGGTCAGAGCTGTTTTGGCGGCACAGGGGTTTCTACACTATATTAGACAGGTGGTTTTAGTGTTAAGTTCATTTGATGAAATACTCTCTTGAAATAAGGATGTAGGCACCTCTCCAAATTTAAAAGTGGCAGCCAATTTCCAGTTGTAATCCTGGTGTGTATGATCTGTGAGGTAGGAGCAATGCACCTACTTGATGCAGTATTTACATAATCAGTAATGGTAATATGCAAAAGTGCAATAAAAGTAAAGGTGTGCTTTTACCAGAGCTAAATTAAAACATGCTTATCTGTATGAATACCCTTTTATCGCTAGAGAGAAATAATCGCTGTCCAGACAATAATTGTGTTTCCAACGCACAAAAGTTCTTATTGTAATGAAAGAAAGTTACACGCTTTCATCTAGCACAATTAGCACAAAGGCAATAAAATACTAAATACGATACAGCCCAATACATACGCGTGCGCACTGGTCCCAGCAAACAGTCATCAGTCCAGAATCTGTGGTCATCCAAGAAAGAATGGCTGTCGACTAGGACCAGCATGCAAGCTATATACCCTCCCAGAACAAAGAAACTAGATAACGAATTTCCATTGGGTCTTGCTCGTGGACATTCTGGTATGATGCAGGTCATTGGACAGTTCATATAGGTTCATATAGCATCACATCGGATCTTGGAAGATCATGGGAAAGATGTGGGGATGCATCTAACCTATAAAGGAAGTCTTGAAGCTGATAGGGACTTACATTATTTAGGATGTTTTGAATAACATTTAATAATACATTTCATACATGGTTAAATCTGTACATCATCTAATGGTACACTCTAGTTCAGGATTGTAATGCAGTTCTTCATTTACCTCAGTATACATATTATTACTACTAACCACCATCATAATTTCATTCTCTCGGTTTACCTTAGCATTACATTTTCCACCAATTACTAAGATGACAACCAATATGAGGATCAGAAGTTTACCTACACTAGCAACCATTTCCTGGACCCACTCTCCTAGACCAGAGAACCATTTTACAGGGTTAAACCAAGAGAACTCTTCTACCTTTTCCTCTACTTCAGCCACTGAAGCATCATGGTTCTTCCGAAATTCCCATTTCAGCTGCAGAATTTCATCCATTTTCCGGTCTATCACCTCCTTGGGGTCACTAGTATTATTTGTGATGTACGTGCAACACTTTACACCAAATTGGGTGGCTAAGGTCACAGTACCCTCCAGTGACAGCTGTTAAATAATTTAATACTAATCTATGTTGCACAAGTTCTTTCTTGTAGGACTGTAACTCCTTACCTGTGTACCTAAACGTGTCATCATACATCTCGGTGATATCATCTATTAATTTAGCAAGGTCTTGGATGTATCTAAAATTTAAAGTACCCCAAGCGATCCTGGTGGGATCTAATGCTACCAAAATTTGGAAGTCAGTTGTTTCGCTAATCAACTGCGTGGCTGTATGCACATCACCAGGTATCATATTTCTTTGTCTCTGTGTTCATACTGTGTATGAAGGTATGGTGATGTTGTGTTTTTATGAATACCAAGCATTTCACCATGTGTAAGGGTCATAACCTCTGGGAGTACCCTTCCCAGGTAACATAAACCTTCTGAACTCGGAGAGAGCCACTTATACGCTTTCCTTCCACATATAAAATACACATCATCGGGGAGAACATAAGGAATAGAATGCATCATAATCATTAAACACATTTCCCTAGCAAATGATTCTCTCTCAGGTTCTCCCATCTGAATAAAACACATTTCTGGTTGTATAACCCTGGCACAGTACCCTTCTGGTACCCTACCAACCATTTCTTCGTTGTCACTACATGTATACTGATACCGGAAGTGTCTCCCACTTAATCTAATTGTGCGTAAAAGTAAAAAATGTATAGGTTCATTATCAGCTCTTAGTGAGAAGGTCATCGTCTGATTATTCCCAGCACCTCCCAAATTCCTGGTTTGTTGAAGTTGGTGATGTTCAAACACAAAAGTGATCAGCTACTTGGTACTGGTGGAGTTTAAAATGAGGTGATTTGGACATAAGAAATTTTCCATCCAGCATCTTCCCTTGTTGCAATTCTAAGACCTCAGAGACATTTAATGGAAATGGCACTAAACTTACGTTATGTTGTCCCTGAGGCACATGAGAGCACACCCAACAGTCAGTCTGGTTTAAAACTTTGCCCACCATGGTATGATAATCCTCTAAAGGATACCCACCCCAATTCTGGTTATACTTAGGTTGGCACCGTTGGGTGCATCTCTCATCAACTAGGGACCCACAAAACTCACAAATACAATATTCCTCAGACGATAAACCTTCCCACTGTCTCCGAGTTTCCAGGTTAACAGATCTCTTTGTTTGGTCAGATACCACCCTTGTAACTGATTTGCTCCTTCTTCCGACTCCACTCCATCGATATCATCAACGACCTCTCCCTCCATCATCTGCCCACCATTACAGAAACAGGACATCCCGAACCAAACAAGGATGATGAGAACTCTGGAAGAAAATAGGAACGCAACCACAGCCCGCCATTCCATTGCTGGAATAATGGGCTATAAATTTCCCTAGCTCGGGTATCTCACTGCAGTCTTTAACTCTCCCGGAACAAGCTCGCAATCGACAGGTCCACGTTTTCTGCCTCGACTTCGCCTTGTATCTCCACTGGATAGCTGACCTTTCTGCAGTGAGTGGAATGGACCCAGGTATCTCTCTGCCACTTTCAAGGATGTCATACTTGTCAGCAACACTTGACATGGACCTTCCCACCGATCTGCCAGACAACCTGAAAGTAAGAAATTTCTGATCATAAATTCTCCAGGTTCAACATCATGACAGTTTGTTTCTGGCATATCAGGTGACAACAATTTCAATTTCTGCTGCTGCTGCTTCAACTGTTTACTCATTGTTATAAGATACCTTACAGTAACCTCATTGTTACTCTTCAGATCTTCCTGTGGACTTATAATCAAATGGGGTTGTCTCCCAAACAGTATCTCAAAGGGGGACAGAGGGGGTCTAGGAGTTGTCCTGATGCTATGAAGGACTAGCGGTAAGGCTTCTGGCCATCCTAGTCCAGTTTCTGCCATGATCTTACTCAGTTTATTTTTAATAGTACCGTTCATCCTCTACACCTTGGTGCTGGCTTGCGGTCGGTAAGGGGTGTGAAGTCTACTATTAATACCCATCAACTTACACATGTTCTGGAAGGCATCTCCAGTGAAATGAGTACCCCTATCACTTTCTATGATTCTAGGGATACCGTACCGCATTCAAATTCCTGAACAATCTTTTTAGCAGTAAACACAGCAGTATTAGTGGCAGCTGGATATGCCTCTACCCAATTAGAAAACACTTCTGTACAAACTAATACATACTTAAGATTCCTGCAGGGTGGTAATTGGATGAAATCAATTTATATTACCTGAAAAGGCCCGTTTGTCGGAAGGATGTGAGATGACTTGGTTGGTATTGTTTTTCCAACATTCTTCCTCAAGCATATCAAGCAGGATATTGTCCTCTTTTTAGCTTGGGAAGAGAAACCTGCTGCACACCAATACGCCCTCAACCCAGGTGAGTCAGACCGTGCACTGCCTCAGCCAAGCTTGGGTAGTATGCCTTGGGTGTCACCGGCTTACCTTGTCCATCTCTCCAGAGTCCAGAGGACTCTTGCCCACAGCCCTTGGATCTCCAGACTGCCTTTTCCTGAATGGAACACAAATTTTGCATCTCAATTGTTTGAAACATCCTCATTTGATTAATTGGCATGTTCACACTTAAACCTGCTGCCCATTTTGCAGAGTTGTCTGCCCTGTTATTGCCCAGTGACACCGGATCGTCCTCACATGTATGGGCTTTACACTTAATGACGGCTACTGCCTTTGGTTTTTGAATTGCTATCAACAGTCCTTTTATGTGGTATGAGTGTGCTACTGGTGTGCCTGCTGCTGCCATAAAATTTCTCAGACGCCAAAGAGCTCCAAAATCATGCACAACCCCGAGGGCATACCTGGAGTCAGTGTAGATATTAGCTGACTTTCCATCTGCCAGTTCACACACTCTCCTTAATGCCACCAGTTCAGCCACTTGGGCCGAGTGAGGTGGACCAAGGGGTTCGGCTTCTATAATGTCCTCGTCATTTACAACAGCATAACCTGTACATAACTCTCCAGTGTCAGTTTGTCTATGACAACTCCCATCCGTGTAAAATGTTACATCTACATTTTCTAAAGGTGTATCACGTATGTCAGGTCTTGCAGTAAATGTCTGATTCAAATATTCCATACAATCATGTGCATCAATATATCTGCAGAACTCACCTTGCACCCTTTGTGCATCCTGAGGCACATATGGTAAATACGTTGCTGGGTTTAACGTACTGCACCGTTTAATGGTGATATTTGCAGGTGCTATTAGAGCTAGTTCCTAGCTGAGCTAGCTGAACCTAGCTGAGGAAACCTAGCTGAACCTAGCTGAGGAAACATGTCTGGTTTGGGCAGAATTCAGTAAAGCAGATACAGCATGGGATGTATAAACAATCATATCATGGCCTAATACTACATCCCCACTCTTACTGACCAATAGAGCAGTCGCTGCTACATTTCTTAAACACGTTGGGAGTGATCTTGCCACAGTGTCCAATTGTGCACTGTAGTATGCTACAGGTCTACTGGCATCACCATATTTTTGTGTGAAGACACCTGCTGCGCAACCATTAGCTTCCATACAGTATAAATCAAAAGGTTTTTCGTAATCTGGTATTCCCAATGCAGATGCTCTTGTCAGACTGTCCTTAAGGTTAAGGAAAGCCTGCTCTGTTTCCTCAGTGTGTGTGACACGGTCGGGTTTTGAGGAAGAAACTAAGTCCTGCAATGATAAAGCCAAAATAGAAAAACCTGGGATCCATGATCTGCAGTATCCACACATGCTCAAGAAGGTACAGATTTGCTGTTGGTTCTGCGGCAGTGTCATGGTCTGTATGGCCTGTATTCTGTCAGCAGTCAGATGTCGTAATCCCTGGGTTAGGCAGTGTTCCAAATATTTAACCCTGGTCTGGCATGGCTGTAATTTGTCCTTAGCAACCTTGTGTCCTGTTTGTGAGAGATGAAGCAACAGTAGTTTAGTATCATTTAAACATGACAAACGAATCAGAACACAAAAATAAATTGTCTACATATTGTATTAGAACAGATCCATTGGCAGGTTAAAAAGATTGTAAACAGTTGTGTAAGGCCTGGGAGAAGATACTGGGGCTGTCTATGAAGCCGTGGGGCAACTGTGTCAATGTGTATTGTACCCCCTTGTATGTGAAGGCAAATAAATACTGACAGTCAGGATGAAGAGGGACGGAGAAGAAGGCAGAACAGAAGGTCAATGACAGTAAAATGGGTTGCATTTGGTGGCATCTGCATGAGAATGACAGCTGGATTCGGCACTACAGGGAATTGGCTCTCAACTACCTCATTAATCCCTCTAAGGTCCTGTAATAGCCTATAACCCCTCCCACCACTCTTCTTCACCGGAAATTTGGGACTATTGGCTACACTAGCTGTACGGACTAAAATCCCCTGCTGGAGCAATCTCTTAATTATGGGATACACCCCTAACTCCACCTCTGGTTTTAAAGGGTACTGAGGAATTTTTGGAGCCTGTCTTCCCACCTTTAAGTTGATCATTCATTTGCCATTAATCCAGTGTCCTGTCCATCTTTGGTCCAAAGGGAACCCGGTATTTGAGATAACATCTCCTTTAACTGTGATGGACTTTACTCTAGAATGGTAGATGTGGAGTGTCCAATATATCCCTTACCTCGTGCACAACTCTCTCAGGGATATCTAAAAATATACAATCAGGGGTACAATAAATGACACATCCCATTTTACACAACAAATCCCTTCCCAGAAGATTATTAGTAGCTGCCGCTGCCAGGAGAAAGAAATGCCTGGTATGCAATGGCCCGATAGTAACCTCTGCAGATTTGGTTAAAGGATAATGCTGAACTTTACCTGTTACACCCATTGCTGGTACTGTCTTGCAGGTCACCTGTAAATTGGATGGAAATTTTAACACTGATCTGGTCGCCCCCGTGTCTACAAGAAAAGTATGTTTAATACCAGCTACATCAACCGTCATTACAGGTTCTTCCCTAGTACTCCCAGTTAACCTGACTGGCTGTAGACTACAGGTGTGACCTGATCCAGAGAGCAGATTGTCCTGCTCCAATAAAGCAGTTATTGCAACTATGTGAGCAGGTGATTGCTGAAAGTTTCCTGCATTCTGGGGATGGTTTGGAATTCCCTGGTTAAATGGTCCCTGTTTCTTCGCTTTACAGTCCTTGATTAAGTGTCCCCTATGGTTGCAGTTATAACACTTTCGTGGCGAGTATGGTTTGAAAGGTTGTTGTTGTGTGGATTGGGGAGTGTAGAAAGATGATGGCTGGGGCTGTGGATATGGGGGTTGTGGTATGTGGAATGTGTTCTGAGGCAAGGTATGTTGATATGTGTCTTGTTGCCGATTGTGATATGTGTGGTATGGCTGTGTAAATTGTGACTGCTCAGGATGATGTTTATGGAGAACTTGTAGCTGCGCAGGTGAGTAGGTGTCTGGTGGCTGTAGATGCATTGTTTCAAGAGCTGGAATTCGAACAGCCATTAGGTTCTCACTCTGTGTTTCATGCTTCCTGAGGGTGTTCTTGTCATGTTCGATAGCAGTTTCCCTGAGGGTGTCTACCGTAATTCCCCTCCACCCAGGATGTGAGGTCTGAACCCTGGTCTTTAGATTGTCTTTAAGACCATCCTTAAGTACCGTGATGACCATTTCCCTGTGGTGTGTGCTATCTTTTATGTCCTCTATCCTAGTGTACTGGGTAATAGTCTGCAGCGCTCTGGTGAAATAATATTCTGCAGACTCACTCTCCTTCTGTTTAATTGTAAAAATTTTACTCCAGTTAACTACCACTGGAAAATATATGGCCAATTGGGTGATTATGCGGGTTATGTTATCCTGATTTCTTTCGTCAGTTAAGGGACTATCTCCATCTAACACACAAGCCGTGACAAACATTTTCACATCAGTATTGTGTGGAAGACATGCCCGTAATACCACTCGCCAATCTTTGTTGGTTGGCTCGTGAGCATTACCTAAATCTTTTATAAATCTCTGGCACTTTGCTAACTCTTCTCTAGAGTTAGGGAAATCTGTCATTATGGAATGTAACCCCAGTCTCGTCCATGGACAATGCATTGCTACCTCCTTTGTAGGCACTACACCACGTGCGTCCGGATTCCCATTGGGAGCTGTTATTGTCTGGACTGGATGCATGCCTACCACACTGTTACCTTTGACCTTGGTACTTGGGGGGTTCAGTCTTTTACTGCTACGTATGATATTATTTACACCAGTTTCCACTACGATTTCTCCGGGTGGTAGCACTTCTGCTACTACCGTTGGTGAGGGCACTTCCTGTACCTGCTGTGAAGGAACATTTAACATTTGCACTGCATGAGAAATGGCTGACATTACAACAGGTTCATCATCTGTTTCATGAACATTTTCCTTATAATTACTCAGGAGCGAGTACAAGTTACTTGTTACATTTTTATCATTTTTGGTATGGGCTGTATCTCCACCTCCCACCGCAAAGGGCGGTGGAGGTGCGCCTGCGCTACTTCTGGCAATGCTGCCATGCCGTGCATACGCATTCCCTTGTGACGCGCACACAAAGCTATTGTACGTTGTGTGCACGCAATGCTATTTTTCGCCATGCGCACACCGCTATGCCAGATGTTTCCCTCATGCTTCCACAGTTTCAAGCAATCGTTATATTTTTCAGAGATTTCACCACACAGATGCTATCTCTAACATTGTTCAATATTTCCTCATCAAAACTGCCAATCTTCGGAAAAGGTTTTGCACACTTTCTCTTTATCTTAATCCATACACTACAGTGCGCAGTTGCATACGCTCCGTACTTAGTATGCATTATATGCCGTGCCGACCCTGTCAGCTCTTCCACAAGCAGCGCATCATCCAGCCTACCCAGCAACAGCCTGGCACCCATCTGGGAAAACAATAAGCACTTTTTGCTAGTATGTGGACCGGCGGACGAAATTTCATAAGCCGCGTCCGCCAACTTCACCTGCTGTGTACAACTAATCGTTACAGTTAACCTATGCAACAAGCAGCAGAATGCCGCCTATACAATATCCTGCCTTCAGGATAGGGAACACAAAGTACCTCCTAACCCACGGGAACACACAGTACCCTGTAAAAAAAGAAAATCCCTCTTTGAGTAACCCCAGGAAACACACAGTACTCCTAGGTCCAGGGAACACTCAGTAACCCCAGTAAATAGGGTACACACAGTACCCCTATTCTCACCATACATATACGTCTATCATGCACCTTTTCTGCACAGAAAAGAATTTTAACTTTTTCTCAGATATGGCAGTATGATTAAGAGACTTAAACAATGTAATCACGCTATCAATACAACAATGTAATCTTAACTCTTTTGTTTGAACACGTGGCAGCAATACCAGAAACACGTATACGCTATTGTGCGCCTAGTCGCATACACAATAATGCGACTGATGCACAAAACCACGGACATAAAAATGACGCTATTTTGCGACTAGTCGCATACACAATAATGCGACTAACACACAAAACACGGACAGACAATCCTTTCTCTCTTGTCCCCAGATTAGTAATCAGCGCCCCTTTAAGATCATACAATAAAGGACATCGATTCCACAACACTGAATGGTAGCTTATGGCGCCTTTCCACCCTTTGTTTTGGGCAATCGAGGTATGTTTGCTTATCGTGCGAATCAGGGTGGATTGATATCAACTACGAGCCCCCATTTATGAATACCCTTTTACTGTGTTAGAAATTTGGTTTACCAGCCAGACTACACTTTGAGTACTTACAAGTTTCCAGTTTTGTCCATTCACCACTCAATCCTTTTGAACGCTTATGCACTTATGACCCGGGTCACAGGGGTGTTATTTCAATTCTTTATTCCATGTTAAGGCCCCTATATTCGGCACGATATACATGCTGATCCGACGGATCGGCACGATATAGGTGCTATATCGTGCCGTGTATGGGCATGATATCGTACATGATATCGTGCTGCACGCTCCCGCGGGATCGTAAATCGCATCCCCAGGTCTTCCTGCATGGTCATCTGATCTGGGATGCGATGTACGATTCCATTCAGATGAAGGAGGGGGGAGCCGGCATATCGTGCGGTCTGCGGGCGCCGCATGTTTGCCAGTGGTGACAGCACGATCTGTCTGCTGGACGGATCAGCAGTCGCCGTACACGGTGCATCGCACCATGTATGGGCACCTTCAGCCACCACGGTCACTGATGAATTGGAACCAATTGAACTTGCCTAGCAGAAGGATCTAGGGATCTGTCTGGAGGATGGAATATGCAAATATGATCTGTTCTCAATGGTACTTGGTCCCTACAAAATAACTTTCAATATACCCATTGACATCTGACCTTTGTTGGCTACAATGTGGACACAAAGGTACCTTCTTACACATATGGTTGGAATGTTCGTACATCTCAGAATCCTAGGATATGGTCCTGACCTTGACAGGTAGAATGATCAATATTACACCACCTAAGGACCCACTACATGTCCTGCTTTGTAAACCACTGTGTGGGGTCTTTAAAATATGCAATACATTTTTTGTATACACATGTAACGCAGCTAAACTAATTATTGCCCTGAACTGGAAGCAGCCTGCCATGTCCTCTCTCCCTGCGTTAGCCAATAAAGTATATTACATTCCTTCCATCGATTACATATCAACTCTCCTTCATGACAGTAACAGTGTATTATGAGGTATGGGAGACCTGTTTTATCCAGTACAACAGACCCTTGCCTGGAACACTGAGATTTACTGTATCCAGGACAGACACTGCTATGCTACTGAAAGTTGAAGAGGTCCATGAAATGTCCTCTTTTACATATGTCACCTGAGACTCAGTGTTGCCTATAACTCACCCTTGCTCTGTAAATTGCATTTACGTCCTGCGAATTAGGTCCTTAATGCAGAAATAGGAGGCTCAAGTGACTAGCCTGCACTTAATGAGAAACACCCTTGATCTGCCATATTTCTCAAATCATTTGACACACGTCTTTAACCCTCTGAACACCACTATACTGGTAAACTAATCCATGTGATCCCTCAGAAATCTAGCACATGCACAAATGTATTCACATTAAATAATAGAAGGACATTTGCATTGTATTTTTCCACTGTTGTGTTTCATGAATTACCTTCTGGGACACTGCACCTATTTACTTATTTTCACTTATTATTATTAATATTAATTATTATTATCATTATGTATGTGGCACCACAAAGCGGCAGTAGTGTTGTAAGTCAATATTGCAATAAAACACACAAACAAAACAATATATTTAAACAGTCAGTGCAAGGGAAAGAATCAAACAGTGGGATTTCTATACAACTGAGTGACAGTTCTATTAGTAGCATAGAATATATATGTACTATGAGTATCATCAATTATTTCATTTATTTCCTTAACTCTTGGAACAAGCTGATCTTATTGCTGTTAACTTTGATTTAATGCTTCTATATGGATACTCCCAAGCACCTCAACAGCTTTACTGATGTATCTGTGACACATTTGTAGATAAAGCTCAGGGTGTTAATTGTATCATCATCATGTGAAGGTTCTTGCTATGTTTCACTCTAATAACCCAGCAGAGGTGGCGTTACCATAGGTGTGATGGCATTTCATTTAGGGCATCTCACCTCTACATCACACTGGAGGTATTAACCTCTTTGTTGGCAGAAGGGGAGGGGGGCGGCCAGGGACATCTAGCAGGTGGGGAGTTTGGCTTTGTGACTACATAAGTGTAAACAAGTTAGGCTATCTTTAGAATAAGAGGGGGTTTCGGAGGCAGAGAATAATAGGATTTGAAGGGTCGGAAGCTAGTGGGAATAGATGTGTGTCTGTTATTTCATAAACGTGGGATCGCCCAGCTGAGCTATATGAACAGATTGGAAAGGCTAAGTGACTTTACTAGAGCCAATGGCTGTGATGCTGTAAGCCAGACTGAACAGAAGGGGCTGATTGTGTTTTGAGTTCCTTTGCTAGCTGTGACTCGGGACTGGGGAGTCTGACTCCCTCCCTCTCCCCAAAGTCTGAGAAGACCAGGGACAGCGCAGGCTTGGGAGCTGTTCAGTGCGGTGGTGCTGAATCTAAGACCAAGCAGTGACACTCTTCATACGTCAGAGGCTGCAATCCGGAGACCTCTTGGAATATCCTCACTTGTAGGCTCATCTGCTGGATATAAGGATCTTGGCACAGCATGTCTGAGGGCATGCATTCAACTCATTAAACTGACCGTCAGTGTGAACCTGCACTACGTGTGTGCTGAGCAAACCAGGGTACATTTGCAGCTGTTTACTGAAGTGTAGGGTCTTGTAGGGATTGTGACGAAGTAAATTGGAGCTGTACGCCTTCAGTCCCATTATAACATCATTTAAGAGCAGACTTTTATCTTTCACAAATTTAACTCTGTACAGAAAAGTCACTGAAGCCTGAACCCCGTGTGCTGCACGATCATGGCTTTTATGGTGAAGACTATGGTGGGGGGACAATTGAAGAACCTCACAGGAGGTCTGGGGGGCAGAGAAGAGAAGGGGGAAGGAGAGAAAACAGCAGCTGAAGCCCAAGGAATGACAAGGGAGGAATATGAAGAGTATCAGAAGCAACTTCTAGAAGAGAAGTAAGTGTTTCTTGTTTGAGACGTCTGAGCAGTAATGAATGTAAAAGTGGACCAGAAAAAAATTGCACATATTCAGGAAAGGGTAAAAATGTATTCTTCCAGCATTACCAGGCACAAGTCCTATAGCTAAATGTATCAGAATGCGGAACTGGAGGGGTCACTAAACCAAATAACTACAGGGGGTTATTATAAACAGAAACTTAAATGCTTTCAGTCAGTCAAGTTGCAGGTTGTCTCATTCCGATCCCCTGCTAGTTCCCCAATATACTCATAATTCAATGTCAGATTTCCATGACATTTGCTACTTGTTTTCTATAGTTGAAATTACCATAATTTATGTTAATTTAATTTCCATGTCAGAACACCCTGCTGACAAAATGGAATACATAGAGTAAATGGTAACACTTAATGCTCTGAATTGTGTTCTGTATAAAGTATATATTTAATTGTTCATTAGATAAGTGGGGATGTGTCATTTTAATTTTAATCCATTTCAGACCTGCACATTCTGTGTGCAGAGTTAATGGCTAATACTGAACAAACTAATGACAGTGTACAACATAACACAAAGGGTACATAGTTGCATAGCCAGAGAAGATAGGGCCAACTACCAGCAGTTTTCTGGGTCCCTCCATAAGCAATTTGCTATAGAATATAACTCTAAATGGACACTTGATATTTTCTGGAAACGGGTGCCAGGTGTCAATCCTGCAAGATGCTCCTGAATGCCACCCCAGGGAGATGGGGGTGGGGGCAGTGTTTTGCTACTGAGTATTTGCCTTGTTATGACTCCTTATTTCCTGATTATCTGCCTCATACGGAACATCTTCCCTCTTACTTACACTACTGCTCATAGTGCTGTTGCATTAACCTCATCCAAGCAAAATCATGACCCAATCAGGTACTTGTTTATAAATAAATCTAGTATTAGTATTAATTTACCTAAGATGAGCATATAACAACAGCACCAGTACATGTGCGCTGTATGTAGGGACATGTATAGTTACATGAATGATAACAAGGGAAAGCATTTAGTCATGCAGTCTACAAAGTGGAACAAATATGTCTTTCTACCACAACATCCACTAACACGGGTTAAATGTCATGCACAAAAAAATTAATTTGCTTAATTAATGATTAAAGCCCACAACATTCCATTACTGACATTAATGATATTGTAGTAACAGCAGTATAATACAGTGACAGGTAAGTATGGGTAATTCTATTGTAATAAATACTAAATAGTGCACATATGTATTAAATGAAGGAACCAATGAACAAAGAGCTAGCTGTCATTAAAGGTTAACTCTTTGTGGATTTTTTCTTTAGGGGTTGTAGTATCATATGTATAAAGGTAATCCCTATGTTTAACCATTTCTATATAAACTCACTACCAAAGTGTTAATAGCACTTAATTGTCTTAACGCTCCTGTCATCTTCGGTAGATTGTCTATGGCTAGACACCACTACGTCATCCTGCCGACTTTATCGGATTTCAACAGAGTAGAATAGAATATGCTTGTGCTACCAATGATGTTCGTTTTGGGGTGCATATAGAGGGTCAGCATAGAGAAAGGACTCACTATATACACTCTACTACAGAGTGGGTAGGTCTGTTTGCTACAAATAAAGTCTATTTTACACATATTACAGAAAAAAAAAAATCCTTCTATGCTGCCCTGTGAAAAATGCTACTTTAATCCAGTGTTTTCCTGAGCAGGGTGGTAAATCCTGCCCTAAGAGGTAGAACAGTTTAGTAAAACACTGGGTGTAGTGACAGTCATTAGAGTACCCAATGAATTACATAAAGCCATACACAAACTCTTAAAGTCATAGGAGAAATAACATTAACAACACATCATTATGTTTCTTATGTTATGCTGTACTAATCATTATATTGTTTGGAGCCCAGTAATACACTAAGCTGTAATAAAAGAATAATATCATAATAAAATACAGAGAAATATATTGTCAGGCATTTAAAAGCTCCATTTTATTGCTCAACAGTATATTTCGCTGGCAAGTCTATGTATAGAATGCTGACCTACATATAACACACCTGCAGATATTAGCACACCACAGCTGAATGCTGTATGAAATAATGGTACAGATTAAATAATAATGTACCACACAGGATAGAAATAATGCACATTATTGTGTTTTAAAGTCTGTGAGTTTATTTACCACTGACTATTGACTTAGAAGGATTAAAATGATTAAACAAGCAAAGTTCAGTCATATACCTACTAATACAATAAAGACAGGCGATGATCAATAACAATATGTCCAAATCTCTAGTGTGCCAAGGTCTGACAGCCTCACCTGTGACTCATCAGCTCCGACCAATCATTGCAGCCCCCAGTCTATGTAACCTGGCCTCTGCCGCAGCTAACCTTTACACTTCCTCTGCTTATGATCCTTTATTGCTGCTTTGTGCAGTCCTGAACTTAGCGTGTGTTCACTCACAAGCTTGTTACTGGCTTATTTTGATTGGGCCCCCACTGTATTGTCTTGCAAAACTGACCTTGCAGTGCCATAGAGCACATTTTCAGTCGATGACAATATTTATAAGATAGGTTGTGTCGTGACCATAAACCAGTTTAGATTTTTCAACATTCTTGCTCCATAGATAGGTGTAGCACCTGCAGACTTTATAATGAGAGATTTGTAGTGCCTGGCCCTGGCTAGATTATTGTTTTGGTCTCCTACCAGCTTCAAAACTTTCTGCTCCTGTCCTAAAAAAGGAGCATGGTAGGCCAACATCAATAAACTGTGATTGTATCCTCACATTTGAACACTTTGCAGATAATATTTGACCACATATCTGGGGGAGTTAACCGGTGGTTCCCAAGGAGAGCTGCAGTCAGGAAGGATTTTTTCCTCCTGTGAGATTCTTTTGACATGTGCCTCACAGGGGAGATATATCAAACCTAAAGCCGCGTACACACTTGCCAATATTTGAAACGATTGAACAATATCGTTATCGTTCACACTATCGGCCAGCGTGTATGCGAAAAACGACTAGCGATGCGCACTCCTGCTGGTCGTTTACGATAACCCCAGTCGGCTGTACATGAAGCCCAATCTGGGGTTATCCTAAGAGATGCCATGCTGCTGAATGCAGCATGGCCCCGCTCCTCCCCCCGTCGTCGTCCGTCGGTGGTCGGCATCGGCAAGTGTGTTTTTCCTTTGCCAATGCCAGCAGCACCGCTGGGGTCACCGAGTATGATATCAACACATACACACATCATGTAGTGGGTGTGCAGCAGCTTCTAGCTACAGTATTTAGCACAGAGTATAAAATGACAGTTAGAAGACAGTTGGGCAGCTTCTCCATTGTATCTCTCTAAAGTTTGATGCACCTCCCCCTATATGTTATGTTCTTTTACTCTAAAGCTACACAACAAAATAAGTTATTTTTAGAACTTGATAAACTATGGCCACAGGAAGTTTTGTGATGTCATGAATATTTTTGTGATCATGCTGCCATTTGTATGGGAAGAGTACGGTGTTTGCAGGGTACAAAGTTTTGCATATCTTGTGAGAGGTGCGGGGTGGATTAGAGTGTGGATCTAATTAGCAAATTAACATCAGTACTTATTTTACATTTACTTACACACTTAGGGCCCGATTCAGACCCGTTCGCTAGGCTGCGTTCGCATGTAACCTGCCGATGTTTGCAATGTGCGCATGCGTAAAGACGCAGTACGCATGCGCGAACCAGTCCATGTGATCGTGAAGCATTTGCCCCTTGTATATAGACACCTCGCTAGATTGAGTGACAGGACGAGCCGTTTGTGGGTGGTTACAGGGGTTGGTTCATGGAAACGGGGGAGTGGTGGTGCGAACGCAGGTGTGTCTGAGCATCTTAATGGTGTTTCAGAGGCGTGCAAAATTAAGACGCAGAATCATAGTACACATCACATGGTTGAATTACACACTGAAGCACTCACAGTGCTTGCGGTAGGGTATGGTCACCCACAAGTGCTGCGTACGGGTCCGATGGTACTCAATGTTACCGATTGTGCATACACTTTCTGGAGATGACATGTATCACTTAGGGAAAGTGGGAGTCTTAAGACAGGCTGGTGGGTGGTTAAATACACACCGCGATCGCACGCCAAGACATAGTGGGCGTGCTAATGCCTTGGCGTGCGATCGCGGGATTGCATATTTTGGCAGCTGACGACTGCGTGCGAACGCATCTAGCGGGCAGGTCTGAATCAGACCCAGAATTTCCTAGGAAAGGCATATAATCTAAAATTGCTATTATGTAACAATCTTGGTGATATGACAAAAATTACTGACTCAAAATCAGACTAAACTGTCCATCATACACAGCACAATGTCCAGCATAACAGCCTCCATTTACCACCCTATTGCCAGCATGTAGCCTCCTCATTCCACTGTACAACATTATAGCCATAGGCCTGTTGTGCCTTCATAAACCTCTATGATTACTCTATACCGTCCCATTGTCAGATAACTCACCTTCAGGTCCCTATGATCCAGCTGCCTCACTCACATACACAGGGACATGCATTGGATAAACCAACATCTGTTCTGTTATTGGATGCACAAGGGGAACTTCTAGTGGATTGTGGATTGTATCCACTGTGTGTTGAAACATACTTACTGAGGGATTGTGTAATATGGTCCCACACCATATGTGACATGGAAAAAACATACAACCATTTGACTTGGCTGGTATGAGTATATAGCAAACAATTATAGATTCAACCGTGGGAGAAAGGTCCAACTCACAGTGCCCTGGGAGAAAGGTCAAACACACAGTGCCCTGGGAGAAAGGCCAAACACACAGTGCCCTGGGAGAAAGGCCCAACTCACAGTGCCCTGGGAGAAAGGCCCAACTCACAGTGCCCTGGGAGAAAGGCCCAACTCACAGTGCCCTGGGAGAAAGGCCCAACTCACAGTGCCCTGGGAGAAAGGCCCAACTCACAGTGCCCTGGGAGAAAGGCCCAACTCACAGTGCCCTGGGAGAAAGGCCCAACTCACAGTGCCCTGGGAGAAAAGCCCAACTCACAGTGCCCTGGGAGAAAAGCCCAACTCACAGTGCCCTGGGAGAAAGGCCCAACTCACAGTGCCCTGGGAGAAAGGCCCAACTCACAGTGCCCTGGGAGAAAGGCCCAACTCACAGTGCCCTGGGAGAAAGGCCCAACTCACAGTGCCCTGGGAGAAAGGCCCAACTCACAGTGCCCTGGGAGAAAGGCCCAACTCACAGTGCCCTGGGAGCAAGGCCCAACTCACAGTGCCCTGGGAGCAAGGCCCAACTCACAGTGCCCTGGGAGCAAGGCCCAACTCACAGTGCCCTGGGAGAAAGGCCCAACTCACAGTGCCCTGGGAGAAAGGCCCAACTCACAGTGCCCTGGGAGAAAGGCCCAACTCACAGTGCCCTGGGAGCAAGGCCCAACTCACAGTGCCCTGGGAGCAAGGCCCAACTCACAGTGCCCTGGGAGCAAGGCCCAACTCACAGTGCCCTGGGAGAAAGGCCCAACTCACAGTGCCCTGGGAGCAAGGCCCAACTCACAGTGCCCTGGGAGGGGTGTGATATGTATTACCGCCGGCCGCAAGGCCTGTGGTTCAATTTCCAACAGCGGCTGCCCGACAAAGGAGGAAATCCCTATCGTCCTAAAGGTAAGTATTTACTAACTTAACCTAACCCCCCTAACCCTAACCCTCCTTAGAGGTACCTAACCCTAACCTCCCCCCCTGTGTCTAACCCTAACCCCCCCTCTAAGTGCCTAAACCTATCCCCCCCTTCCCCGCAGCCTAAACCCAAGTCCACCTAACCCTAACCTCCCCCCAAGGGTGCCTATCCCTAACCCTCCCTCCCCCTAGCCTAACCCTAACCTCCTGGGGGGGTGCCTAAAGGGCCCAACTCACAATGCCCTGGGAGAAGGACCCAAATCACACTGCCTGGGAGAAGGGCCCACATCACACTGCCTGGGAGAAGGGCCCACATCACACTGCCTGGTTGCAGAGCCCAAATCACACTGCCTGGGAGAAGGGCCCACATCACACTGCCTGGTTGCAGAGCCCAAATCACACTGCCTGGGAGAAGGGCCCACATCACACTGCCTGGTTGCAGAGCCCAAATCACACTGCACCAGCAGAAAGGCCCAAATCACACTGCCCCAGCAGAAAGGCCCAAATCACACAGTCCCAGGAGAAGAGCTCATGTAAGGTATTTTGCAGTGGTAGAAGTGTCAGGGTAGAAAGCTCTCCTTACAGCTTAGCCTGCCCATTCTGTAATTTGCAGTCTAGGTTATAGTTTTTCTCTTTCCCTCAGAGGTATTTGCAGTCTGGGATATAGTGTTTCTCTTTCCCTCAGAGGTACAGCTTGCCAGCTTTCACTGTGCCATGAAACAATAAGAAGCTCTGTTATCACTGTCTAGCAAGATACAGTACTGTATAGCACCAGTGTATACTGTCTACTGTGCAAGGTTCTTGCAGGGACACAGTGGATCTGGACACCTTGATTGTTCATATACAAACAGAAAAAACATTGGACCTCAGTCCAGAGATGGATGCAATGTCTGTCACTATTGTGATCCTGTACGCAGTGGACTTGCAGAAATTTTTTAATGACTCAGTCGCCGCCTTGTGCAAAGAGACACCCACTGTCAGTGTCTCACATCCACTGCCTATGTACAAAATCAGAAACATCGTTCGCACGTCAAACCTCTGAGCAAGCCAATGCTGCTTCAGAATGAGCGCCTCACCTAAGACGCCGGGGCATCTCCAGCCACTAACCAATTGCTGTACGTGCGCAGTGCGGCTTTCACGCATGTTCAGTAGCACAACATCACTCCACTGCGTCCGACATAGACATTGCGTCCATCTCCGAATCAGGTCCGTTCACTAAATAGCTCTTTTTATAACAGTCATTACAAGGTATTGCCATGTATATAAAAACAAACAACACATAACAGAAACATTATATCACACAATATTGGTCATTTAAATGTTGATGCCACTAAAGGAGTAAATGTATGTAATGCAAATTGAAATGTCTCCACACTTCCACTCTATGGATTAATGTTACTTAATCCAGTACATTTTCGTTTTATTGTCACAAGCCATAACTGTCCCTAAACATAATCCTCCCATCTGCCAGGAACAGCCCCTCCACAGTGCATGCTCTGAACTGACTAGGGATTAGGTGAATAGCACAACAAGATCAGATATGTTCCTTCATATATCAGAACAAGTGGGGACATTGCCAGTTGAGCAAGTAATGCAAAGCACAGTCATATAGTAACAGTGATAATATATTGTAGCACAGTAGCACATAGGTAGTTCAGATGCCTGCAGATGGGACAAGCGTAGAGAAACATGGTAAGTTACAGCCATGGTAATATAGACTGATATAGGGGGAGATGTACTAAGTTCTGGAAAGTGATACATTGGAGATTGATAAACTACCAGCCACTCAGCTCATGTTACACGCTGAGTTTGAAAAATGACTGAGCTGATTGGTTGGTAGTTTATCACTCTCCAGTTTATCACTTTCCAGAGCTTAGTACATCTGCCCCATAAAGTTATAATAGATTTGTAAAAGGATGTAAAACAATATAATAAAGATGGAAGAAAACAGTACATGCTATGATATTGCAATATGAAAAAACAATAACAGATACACAATTGCGATATAAGACAGTAACAAAGATAGAGCAAAAAAAGTAAATTACTTTTAGCGCTGTGTCTCTTCTTTTTTCGCATTTCAATTCCTTCAAAAGGTATTCATGCACATCAAATATAATACAGAAGAAAATAAGTGTAGTAAATTGTTAGCCTTTAAAAAATGGAACATCTCTTCCAAATTCATAGAATGACTGTCCCAAACGATAAACTGTGGTACAAATATTAATATAGATCTCACATAATACTGTCAGATTATATAAATACTGTATATTTAATTTATATGCACTTCAAAAAGAATATAGTTGTCCAAATGTAATATTTACTAAGAGTTATTTATATATCGCACACATATTCTGCAGCACTTATAGGATATTTAATCATTTGGGATGTGGATAAAATGCAGATGAAAAGGATTTCAGCAGTCAGAGTGCCGGCACCGGAATCCTGACACCTGTCAGAATCCCGAAGGTAAGTAGCGGAGTTGAGGGGAGAGTTAGGGGTTAGGCACTAGGGGGGAGGGTTAGGCACTAGGGGGGGGTTAGGCACCAAGGGGGGAGGGTTAGGTTTAGGCACTAGGGGGGAGGTTAGGGTTAGGAGAGGGGAAGAGTTAGGATACTGACCGACAAAGTGTCGGTATTCTAACCCTGTCGGGATTCCGGCATCAGGATTCTGACCCCCGGGATCCCGAATGCTGGTCTCTCGTACCCATCCCAGTCATTCATATCAGTCTCTGCCCCAGTGGAGCTTACGAGTTATATTCCCTACCACATGTATACCTGGGTTGTTTTTTTGTCAGAAGCGAATTAACATACCAGTATGTTATTAGATTGTGGAAGGACACCGGAGTATCTGGAGGAAGCCATGTAAACATGGGGAGTGCATAATAACTCCACTTAGATAAGAATTGAACCTATGACCTCAGTGATGTGAGGCAGCAAGCTAACCATTGCAGCACTGTGCTGCCAAACACATATACTTCCAGTCTCTCATCTCTGCTCAAGCCTCTAACCCCAATTGCCTTTTTAATACATTTAAATCTCTTCTCACCCCTCCCACAGCAAACCCATCAGCTACTATCAGTGTCCAAGATTTTACTTCCTACTTCAAGGACTCTATTGATAAATACTACCATGAAGTGATATGCTCTACCTCAGCCAGCAACACGCTCAATACCTTCCCTGAACCCTCTGGCACCAGCTCTGCAGCCTGCTGCTTTAAATCTCACATCTAAATCACATAAATCTCTGTACTCTCCGCAACCCAAAAGCTATTACATTTAGCCCACAATCTTAATATGAAAAGACTAACAACAATATAATAATGCAATATTAAAAGACAAAAATATACTATCACCATATGTATATAGGGTAATGTAAAACACTACAGCAATATGAAAATAAAGTAACAAAAATACAGTATCACAATATGAAGAGACAGTGACAAAAGTACACTATCGTGATATGAAAAAGCAGAAACAAAATACACTATTGTAATATGAAGACAATATAAAAGATACACAACAGAACTATGAGAAGACAGTTACAAAGAAACTATCGCAATATGAAAATACAGTAACAGAAATAAACTCACAATATGAAAAGACAGTAACAAAAGTACACTATCACAATGTGAAAAGACAGCAACAAAGATACTGTATTTTCATATTGCAATAGTGTAACTTTGTTGCTGTCTTTACACATTGTGATAGTGTACTTTTGTTACTGTCTTTTCATATTGTGAGTTTATCTTTGTTACTGTATTTTCATATTGCAATAGTGTAACAGAAATAAACTCACAATATGAAAATACAGTAACAAAGATAAACTCACAATATGAAAAGACAGTAACAAAAGTACACTATCACAATGTGAAAAGACAGCAACAAAGATACACTATTGCAATATGAAAAGACAATAACACAAGATATGCTATGGCATGTCTACCCTACACAGGGCCAGTAATTGCAACAGATAAGTACCTGGGCTATTTATACAGCCCATGTAGTTGCTTCTTCTGCTGATAAACTGATGGCACGTGTCTTAATGGTTAGGACCCCTTTACTGCCATACGTCATTAATCACGTGTCTTAATAGTTTGGACCCCTTTACTGTCATACCTCAAACCAATCACATGACTTTAGTTCCATTCTTATGCCCAATGGCACAGGATTGTCATAGGCAAATAATAAGTAGCAAGGGATTTGGTCAAAATACTGACAGTTGGGATGCCAGATTTAAAATATCAGTGCCGGAATCCCGACACCTGTCAGCATCCCTGCGCTGGCATCCCAACTGTAAGTACTGGGGTTAGGGTTAGGCACTAGGGGGAGGGTTAAGCACTAAGGGTGGACGGTTAGGTTTAGGGTGTGGGAGGTTAGGTTTTGGCACTAGGGGGGAGGTTAGGTCTAGGCATTGGGAAGGGAGGGTTAGGGGTAGGGAGAAGGGAAGGGTTAGGATACTGACTGACAGGTGACGGTATCCTAAACTTGTCAGGATGCTAGCGTCTGGATTCTGACCACTGGGATCCTGAGCACCAGCATCCCATACTCAACCCCTGAGCAGCAAGTAATGGTTAAGGACATCAAATTCATTTACAGGGTTCCCACTTTGTCAGTCACCATGTATTTTGGGAGAAGAACCTTTTCCCTAAGATGCATGTATGGGCCTATCCTCTTTTACAGGACATATGACTACAGTACAGTAATCCAAATATGCAAGGCATGAGTGATGAAGCAGTTATCAAAGGGCGCACGGGTATGTAGCCTTTAAAGTTTTTAAAGTCTATGGGCAAAATTTACTAAGCAGTGGGTTCTAAACCCCGGCAGTTTTTTTAGGCGGTTTTGCTATCCGCAGATTTACTAATGCCAAAACCACTGCTAAACCGTTGTCAAAGTACACTTTATAACAGAGTAGAACAGAATTGAATATCAAAGCACCATCAATGTTTTTGACCATAGAAAGAATAGAATAGAATAGAAACCCCTGATTTATCAAACAGGGGTTTTCAAGACCACCATAAAACTGTCAGTAAACCCGCCGAAAAAAATTGACTATCCTTAGACAAGCATGTTTGCTGAAACAGCAGGTAAATGAATTGATTTTAACAGGCAGTTTTGACAGGAATATAATCCAATTGGACTATAGAATATTATGTTGTTATTCACTATACATAACTGGTCTTTAACAGATATACAAAAACAAATAAAAATATAAAACAAAAAAATAAAACACAATCACACTGCACTGACACAAAAAAAAAACCCACACACATAGGACTTAAAACAATGTCTATATGGAAAACAGCTCAAATAGACAAATACAGAACAAGAAACAAAGCAAGTTATAAAATTAGCAATCACTTTATATCTTTCTCCTTATACTTTCCCACAACTTTCTCCTTCTCCACCAACACTCCTCACAGACTCACAAAGTGAAAGTAGCCGGCTGTGTGTTTTTTTATGATGTCAGGTGAATACTTTTTCTGCAAAAGCACCATTAAATGAATAGGAATATAATAGCATCTTATCCACTATGGTCTGCTTCTATGATAAAAATAGTTTGCTGCTTTCTATAAGAAGTAGGGCAAAATTTACTAAGCGGCGGCTTCTAAACCCCGGCGGTTTGGTGGCGGTTTTGCTATTCGCAGATTAACTGAGGCCAAAACTGCTGCAAAACCGCCATCAAAACAAACTTTAGCATAGAATAGAATAGAACAGGGTTGTCATTCAGAAACTGCCGTCAAACCGCCACTAAACCACAGGGTTTAGAACCCGCCGTCAAACCGCCACCAATTTAAGCCCAAAGAGTAGCACAAATTAATGACTATCAATAGAATAGCTTCTATTTCTCAGTGGTCTGTTTCTGTGATGTCAGGAGAATGTTCTTTCTATAAAAGCACTATTAAATGAATAGAATAGATTCTAATCTGCAGTGGTTTCAATAGAATATTGAATAAAAACCACTGGCAAATAGAACACGACACGGCGGGTTCTCTTTTAGAAACTGCCGAGGATAGACGGGGGTTTCAGTTTAGACATCAAAACCGACCTTTAGTAAATGCTGTCAATTAGAAATAGAAACCGCCGTCAATTAATTGGTTTCTGGTGGTTTCTAAATTACACCAAAACCGCCGCTTAGTAAATTTAGCCCTATATCTATTAGCACTATGTTGCCTCCAACCTCATATGTCCTGAGGCACAACTGGGATCTCTTCCTATTCCAAGTGAAGGAAGAAAGGATACTGAATTTGTAATGTTTGGGTAATATAAACTGGTGTCTGCTACATATTGGTCACTAATATCCTTTTGAGCAAACTCTCTTTAAGGTAATGTTACTGGATTATGAAAAATAAATATCTGAGACTCACAGATCTATATTTTTGTCACATCTCTTTTAGGTTACATGCACTAGGTTGCACAGTGAAGTATGAATTTTCAACAAAAAATATAACAATATGTTAAAATACATAATGCACGCTGTTCATTGGCAAGTTTTGAAGTTAGAACATGGCATCCCCAATTATCAGTCATATATTTATTATTCCACCCCCCCTCCCCCCAAATTACTGGCCATATATTACACAGACATTTTGCCAGTTGCTTGTCATATGTTACAGATACCCTTGCAGTTGCTGGCTGTATATTGCACAGAGGCCCTGATTCAGTGCCGGACGCTCTGAAAGAGCGCTCGCTCTGAATCAGGGCGTTTTTTTTTGTGCGGCCTCCTGACCGCTCGCATAGCTGTGGGTGGCCACCCACAGCTATAGCGAGCGGCCAGGTTGATGGTCGCGATAGTCAAAACCATCGTGACCATCGGGCTTGCGATGAGACCCTTGTGGTAGGGTCTCGTGGCCGCAAGCCCCAGAGAGCTTTCGGCTCTAACAAGTGATGTCAGTGGGGCCGCCCCCAAACGACAGGCGTTCTCATGGGAACGCCTCCGTTTGGGCAGCCACCCCCCTGGCCCGCCCGCCAAAGGGGGCGAGCTGTCACTCAATATCGACAGCTCACCCCCTTTGTGCGAGACCCGGAGCGACGGAGTGCCCGCCGCTATCCGGGTCTCGCGCATGCGCACGACGGAGCCGGCTCCGTCATGTGCATGCACACTGGGCCACCATCGACCCGGTTGCGAGCGCTCAGCGCTTGCGCCCGGGTCTGAATCAGGCCCAGAGATTCCCCTAGTTGTTGCCAATGTATTACAACCACTCTTGCAATTGCTGGCCATACACTACAGAGATATCCTTTCCATTTCACAGAGGTACTCCCCAGTTGCTGGTCTCATATTGCAGAGAGATCCCCTTTGCTGAGGCCCTACTGCAAACCTTACATTGATCTACTTATCTTTGGGCCTGGTTCAGCAAGGAACACAGGAGGGAACACACGCACCCGTCCACTGCGAGAATATGCTAATCAATGCATACGCACGGAGACCGCAGCACAAGCGCAGACGCCCAGCCCCATACTATGCCACCCATCTCCATTTACTCACAGCCTGATCAGCACACAAGATAGCGTAAACATCGGTAACATTGAGAACCATCAGACCCATTAGCATAATAGTGGTTGACCTGACCTGCTGCAGGATTTTGGCCGCTTCCTGTGCACAGCTTACGGTATGGCTGTGTATGCCGCCGCACTGCCTTAATTATGCACGCCCCTATAACGGCGTTATAATGCCTGCGTTCGCCTGACCACCCCCCCGTCACCACCCACAAACAGCACTACCTGTCAATCAATATCGGAGGGGTCTGCGTACACACTGCATGTAGTCTGTGTACCCTAACCTGATCGCACTGGCTAGTTAGCTCACGCGCGCGCGCAGTGCGCTGCATATGCATGCGCAGTGTAAATACATCGGCCGAGTGCGTGCGTTCTCTCCTGTGCGTTCCATGCTGAATCAGGCCCTTTGTTCTTTCAAAAATCATCCCAGCTTCTCAGAGCTGACTTCAGTTTGTACAATATTGAATGCCCAGGAGCCTCCAGGCAGCAGGCAATTGACATAGAAGCTTAAGGTGAGTACACACCAGAAAGATATATCTGCAGATAGAGTGATCTGCAGATGATGGTTGTTCATACACACTGAAAAACCATCACTGCGGTCCCACTGGCCATGTCGCAATTCCCTTCCCGGGGGCCTCTGCATCAAGCCCGTACAAACAGCACGATGCCGACGCACATGATATGTCGTCCAGTGGGTACCCAGCATTAGGCCCTGAATCAGATGGATTTCGTGTAGCTTTTGCTTACAGCGCATGCACAGATGCAAATTTTTGTTTCTTCGTCCTATACTGTCACGGGCCGCTCTGCTGCAGCGCAGGGGGTTCAGGACTTACCTGTCCGGGTTCTCTGATGGGGTCCGTCTGGCGGGGTTGCAGGCAGCTGGCAGGTCCTTGGGAGGCAACGCTGGGTCTCTGTCATCTTGGAGCTGCTGTGGCTGGGAGTCTGCACAAACTTTGCTGAGTGCTGAGTGTCGCCATCTTGGATCTGGTCACATGTCAGGCAAGAGCCAATCCAGTCAGCATTTGTCACAAGGGGCTCTGACAGCCAATCCTGCACAAGCCTCATACACTTAAGGCAGTGTTGGCTAACCTTGACACTCCAGCTGTTATGGAACTACATAACCCAGCATGCACTGCTACAGTTTTGCTATTAGGACATGCTAAAACTGTGGCAGGGCATGCTGGGATATATAGTTCCACAACAGCTGGAGTGTCAAGTTAGCCAACACTGACTTAAGGGCTTCCTGGGAGTCCTTAGGTTGCCAGTGCTACGTCTTACACAGCTAGTCTGTGTGCTAGTTCTCTTTGCTCCCTTGTCTCGTTTGTATCCAGTGTGCAATATCCAGTTGCAGAAATCATTGCTACCTGCTCCGATTCATTATGCCTCTGCCAGTTGGTCAGCCATCTCAGTTCCGGCATCCTAACTGCTACTGCGCTCCGTTACAGAGTCTCCCCTCATCAGCGACCTTAGTCAGCACTGATACTTGGTTCCTGTACCCCAGCATCTCCAGGAGTCGTGCTCAGAATACCCGACGGGGGTCTGGTTTCACCCGTTCCCTGGATCTCCAGCATCATCCTGTGATTGCTGAAACATTCATGAACAAATACTCCTTACGTCCAGCTTCATTCCAATATCAGGAAACTGCTCAAAGTCCGGGTCCTCTTCCCACTGTGGACATATACTGAGTTGTATAGAACTCGGTCACATCTGTCTTTCAGTGAAATATTTAGCTTTGGAAATAGGGCCATACGGTAACCATACCTAATGCCAAACACCATCTCACTCACTTAGAGAAGGCAGCATTTTCTGGCTTGAATTTTGGGGGTCATTCAGACCCGCTCGCGAGCGCAGGACGCTCGCAAGCGGGTCGATGTTCCCCCACTGCGCATGCGCACGACGGAGGGAGCTCCGTCGTGCGCATGCGTGAGACCCGGCGAGCGACGGGCTCTCCATCGCTCCGGGTCTCGCACCAAAGGGGGCGTGCTGTCGATGTTGATTGACAGCACGCCCCCTTTGGTGGGCGTGCCGGGGGCGTACCTGCCAGACGTACCTGTCAAGACCATCGCGACCATCATCATGGACGCTCGCATATGCTGTGGGTGGTCACCCACAGCTATGCGAGCGGCCAGGACGCCGCTCCATTTTCATGGAGGAGGGCACTGATTCAGAGCGAGCGGCTCTGAATCAGGCCCTTTGAGCATAAACTGACTGACACTAAATTGTAGTGTTACATGTGTATTTTGAATGGCACATATCTTCTGATACATACAACTCAAAGTACAGTGTAAACACACACACACGTGTCTAAAATATGTAGGGGTAGTCAACATGCAGCCCTCCGGCTGCTGTGGAACTACACATTACAATGTGCCCTGTCCCAGCTATGCTATTAGGGCATGCTAAAACTGTAGCATGGCATGCTGGGACGTGTAGTTCCACAGCAACTGGAGGGCCGCATTTTTAATCCCCCCGGCTAATAGCCTGGTATGGTTACATCTAAACAAAATGGAAATACACGTTTGGGGTCCCCTTGTTAAGGCACAAAACAGCCCCAGCCTAGGCCAGTCTGGGCTTGTCACTTTATAACGTACTTAATCACAGAGTCATGGGGAAGTGTTCTCATAGCACAAGCCATAGCTTAACCCATGAACAACTGATTAAACATCTGACCACGGATTTTCTGTATAATCCAGCTGTGCATGTTATGTGAATGTATTTGTAGAGCACAGTGGAGAGGAGACAGTGCTTACCTGCTGCAGTAACAGGGGTCACAACCCAAACATCTCCATATGGACATCATCACTAGCCCTGTGGTCCTTACTGGACACCATAGCAACACTAAAGGTACAAAGCATACATTGGGTTGTCTGATCAGCCACATACACCTACAGATATATAAATTATATAAGTTGTTTGGTAACCTTACATACAATGAATAAATAGGGAGCTCCCCAATGTGTTTGTAGCCCATGATGAGGGATCTCTTGCAGACCACCCTCACATCCTCAATTAGTGTTCACTGAGCCAGGTTTCTATTGTGAACAAAATTAAAATGAGATCACTCAAGGACAGGATTAGTTCACATAGGAAAGGATCAAATCATAGCATGAAAGTTCTGTGCACAGCACTAAATAATTAAATTCATCATAGAGAAGGCTTAAGATAAGAGGTCTTGAACAATTTCATCATGATTCTCAGAGGGGACTTTATTTACTTCTTAGAACGGAAATACATTGGATCAATTTCTGGTGGCACATTTAAATTATAACAGACTCATGATATAAGTTATTAACTTTTTTGTACTTTTTCCATTTTTTTAAAGTACTGTTATATATAAAGGCCTTGTGAAGAACCTTAATGGTAGTTTCAATGTCCGGGTGCTGTAGTCACATAAATAAATATCATGTAGCCATTCAGTTTCCTAAGAAACAAAAAGAGACCAGGTAGCACTCCTCACCACAAGCAATGGAGGTGTCCTCCAAAGGTGAACTCTTAATGGGGCTCACTGATATATCACGGCACTCATTGCTGGCACAAGACTCATATGCAACTGTTAGCCAATGTTTCAATGTTTATTTAAATGAGGAAAATGGCATCTTATTGGCTAACCATTCTCACATGTTTTGGATAGCCAATAGAGTAAATCCAAACTTCCGCTAATTTGGTAAAAAGAACTGAGTCAAAAACCAAGCTTAATGTAAGACATATGCATAATGATTACAATGGTTGCCAAGGCCACACTCCGGTATTGACAACTCAGAAACCCACACAAGGAGAAAAAGTGGAGTCTGTGATTCTTTTTATTTTTCTGTACTATTCCAGTAGCCATCTCTATCTGTCAGGTGCCATTAGTATATTTAGTACTCGTCATAGCAATTTATAGATCACAATATTGGACAGTTCACCTTCTAGTGAACAGTGCATGGATAAATGTACAAATCCAAATTCAGATGTATTGAACATGAGTGTAATGGACCAAAACCACATCTAAAATACCTATACGCATGTACCCCCAATGGTTTGCACGCATGAAGGCATTCTTTGCAAAAATGTGTAATAGGGATTATTGATCAGTCTGCTTAACAGACTCACTGTACACATGGTAGTGCATACTGCACATATGGTTTATCCACCATTCATTATAGAAAGCCCTTCTGTGTAGTGACCATTCTCCAGGGGCCTATCTATAATGGGTGCAGTGTGTGCGGGGCACACGGGCCCCGCACGGCACACCCTGCACCCATATTATTTTCAGCTCACCTGTCCGTGGTCCCGTGTCGGATGTCAGCGCTGCTCAGAACACCGGAAAAATGGCAGCCGCGGTAATTTTTCCAGCGTTCTGCGCATGCGCAGTAAACACCGGACACACTCTAATGCCCGGAATATATTAATGCTCCAGTAGCTGGCCAGCTGCGTCAGTTGGCTACCGGTCACCCCACACGGGGTGTGAACACGGGCCCCCTCCTCTCTTAAGACGCCCCTGCCATTCTCCATAGGTATCAATCATCCAAATTCCATTTGAATTCTTGTGCGCTGTGTGAACACAATAGAACTTAGCTGTAGCCCAAATATTCATGTCTATAAGTCATTCTAGCACTGGTATACTTTAGTCAGGTTACAGCTACCCTCTCCTTGTAAATATGTTTTCGCAGTGTAAGAGAATGAGTCAGTTTTCACTTGCACATTTAAATGATTGCAGCCTTGATGCTGAAAAGGAAAGTCTGTTCCACTTTGACTTAACGTAGTAATAATAATAATAATAATAATAATAATAATAATAATAGGCAAAGCAGCTGAGATAAAAACTTACATAATAATAGTCACAAAGGATAAAAGATATTTTGAGTGGTACACGTATCTAAACATTACTGGAACACACATCACTGGCTGGAACATTCAGCTTCAGGTAAGATAAGTGCAGAGAAATGATAATCTGGACGATAGTATAAGAGTGCACAGAACAGAAAGAATAGGAATATTAAGAAGACTAAAAGGGGGTAATAAGACAACTTTGTTGATAAGGGAACAAAATAAAATGGTTGAATTCTGCTCCATTACATATTAGAGAACAATGAAAAAAAATCCCCAAATTGTGAGCCCATTGTCGGAGAGCATGATGCATAAACTAAAAATAAAAGATTAAAATCCCTTTTGCCATGTGCGTAATCCTTCTCTTAACATTATTGCTTTTAGTAGTACTGCCTCCTAAGGAGCTTTTCAAAACATGTCTTGCACACATGATGTATTATATTAGTAGAGTAAGGAAGAATGGGATTAAATTATAAACACTGACAGCTTGGTGAAAAATGATAAACTGCAAATATGATCATTCATACCTAGTAAAGACATATGGAACTGTTATCTCTTGTATTAGTACATAACATCATCGGGGGAAATTTGTCTTTCCCATTTAACTGATGTTCATTAAAAAAGGTGAGCCACCAGTGGGGTCACAGAACTTGGTTTATAGGATATCTGGATTGTGATAAGGGCCTAAATAGGCGATTTAGATTAACCCTATCTGCATAGAAGCTGTGCTCTAGGTGCACCATAGAAGCAAAACATGTCCATAGCAAAATTTCGTCAGGCCCCCATAGGTCTATCTATACAGTGCTCCTGTAGTTGTGCTCATTATGCAATACCCTCTGTAGTTGTGTCCCTTATGCAGTGCCCATTATATAATGCCCCCTGTAATTGTGCCCATTATGCAATACCCCAGTATTAGAGTCCCTTATGCAATGCCCCCTGTATTAATGCCCCTTATGCAGTGCCCCCAGTAATTCCCCTAATGCAGTGTCCCCAGTAATGCCTCTTATGCTGTGCCCTCAGTAATGCCCCTAGAAGTACCCCTTATGCTGTGGACTCCCCTCCCCTGTGCAGTACTTACCTCTCTTCACGCTGGCCAACACTCTAGTCCACGCCTTTAGCTCTCTTGCATAGATGCTGCCGCTGACTGGATCAATCTATATCCAACAGCAGGCGCTGGCTCCTCTTATCGCGGGTGATGTCATGACATCACCCGCGCACTGCATCACTGGGAACGCTGGCCTCTGAAGCGATCAGAGGTGTCTCTAGTTTCTGATCACTTCAGAGACCAGCGTTCCCAGTTGCACCAGCAAGTCTTGTCCAGCCGTACTACAGAGAGTGCAGGGGGATGCTAACTGGGCTGACGGGCCCCCTAAGCTGCTGGGCCCCATAGCAAGCGCACCCCCTGCACGCTCTAAAGTTACGCCACTGTCTGTAGCCCTCCTTCAGCTGACAACCTTCACTAGCTGATAAGATTGTAGTGTATTCCTAGCAGTGTCCTGTCATTGATGCATAGTGAAGCCTCTATATCAGGAATGGGGAAAATCAGGACTGGGGGCCATATAAGGCCAGCGGAATCATTTGGTCTGGCCCCCTGAGCTTTTTTCTGCTAGCCTCATCTGGTTAGCAGGGTGCCTAGAATGGCACCCAGCATCTATGGAGCAGTGCCGCCTGGAGCGTCCTTAGGACGCTTCAGACGGTCACACCGCTGCCCTTACAGCTTCCCAGAGCATCCTCAGGATGCTCTGGGCATTACTGTAATCAACGGCGATTGTGGCTACTTCCCCGTGTGACATCACATGGATGGGGCGTGGCCTGCACTGGGCCCGCAAATAATGTTATATATATCAAAATGGCCCTCAGCAGAAATAAGGTTCCCCACTCTTGCTCTATGATTGTGGACATCTTTACTAACTTGATGTTATTCAAGGCTAGATAGCTTTCTGTTACACCTCCCAGAGACTGGTAAAGCAGATACAGTGACTAAAAAATGTTTCCCTCTTTGGCATTTTTCATATTTTCTTTTCTTACATCTTAGAAACATAATGTATTTATTCAGAAACTCTTACCATTGCTCAACACAAAATAATCTCTAATGTCAAATTAAAAAAAAACTGATAAAGTTTTAAAAAATTAAAAGAAATAGAATTGATTACATAAGTATCCACACTTCAGCTTAGTGCTTTGTAGCATATTTAGCTGCAATTACAGCACTATGGGCCTGATTCAGCAAGGACCGCAATTGCAAAGCTGCACGCAAGCAGCATTGCAACTGCAATCCTTGCTATTATCCAAATACAGCATATGCACCCCCTGCTGCATTGGCGATCCAAGCACTGTGATGGTGATCAATGGTCGCAATGGTAGCCGGCGCCGGGCCTCCGGCCAGCTGACTAAGCCTCAGCTTACTCAGGCTGGCCGGCTTGCGAGCCCAGGACACTGCGTTGATCAACGCAGATCCTGAGTTGGCCGCTCCCGGACAAACCCCCCGTTTCCGGAAATGCCGGCTGCTCCTGCCCCCTAAATTCCTCTGCCTGTCAATCAGGCAGAGGCATTCAAGGGTATGCGTGCACTGCTGAGTCAGGCCCCTAGGGCCAAATTCATTACGGACCGCAACTGCGATTTCAATAGCAATTACACACGCAGTCTCACTGTGATAGTATTAGAGATGTGTGCTGACCCTTCTGTTTTGGATCTGGATTGGTTTTGCCAAAACCTCACCTCCGTGTTTTGGTTTTGGTTTTCTTAAAAAATCATAAAAACAGCTAAAATCACATAAAATGGGCAAGTTTTTGTTCCTACGGTATAATTAACCTCAATAACATTTATTTACAGTGATTTCCAATCAATTTTTACCACCTCACAATATTATTTGCTTCATCTAGTTAAGGCCAAAAGGTTGCATCCAGCTAGCTGGCTAAGCTAAGTGACACAGTGGGCAGCACTTACATGTGGCAGTTCAGCTTCTAATTTCCAACACGGATACAGTGTGTTGGATACACCAATAGTGCACTTACTGTGACAGCAGTGTTGGCAGAGTGGGGTTGCTGACTGTGTCCTCAGTACATGGAATGGCAGTGCTGTGGTGCTGGCAGTGTCTTCAGTGAAGGGTACCGGTGATGTCGGCAATGCAGGGGTGCCAGCGGTGTCTTTAGTGCAGGTTTGCTGGCTGTGTCGGCAGTGCGGGGGTTGCTGGCGGTGTCCTAGATACATGGAATGGCAGTGCTGCGGTGCTGGCAGTGTCCTCAGTGAAGGGTACCGGTGATGTCAGCAGTGCGGGGTGCCAGCTGTATCTTTAGTGCAGATTTGCTGGCTGTGTCGGCAGTGCAGGGGTTGCTGGTGGTGTCCTCAGTACATGGAATGGCAGTGCTGCGGTGCTGGCAGTGTCCTCAGTGAAGGGTACCGGTGGTGTCAGCAGAGTGGGGGTGCCAGTGGTGTCCTCAGTGCAGGTTTGCTGACTGTGTCGGCAGTGCAGGGGTGTTCTCAATGCAGGGTGCCAGCAGAGCAGGGGTGCCAGCGGTGTCCTCAGTGCCGGTTTGCTGACTGTGTCGGCAGTGCAGCGGTGTCCTCAGTGCATGTGTGCTGACAGTGTCACAGAAGTGCAGGGTCCTGGTGGTGTCCTCAGTGTGGGAGTGTCGGCAGTGTGGGGGTCACTGACGGTGTCCTCAGTACATGGGGCAGCAGTGCAGGGGTGCCGGCAGTGTTGGCAGCGGTGGTGTCAGCAGCGGGAGATGCTGCCAGTGGGGGTTCCGGCGGTGTCAGCAGTGGGGGGTGCCGGCGGTGTCAGGCGGCTGGGGATGGCAGGCACCATCTTCTTTTTCTTCTGTGTGCATATATAATGGGCTTAATGCTGATTGGCTGAGAGCAGTGACAGGCTGCTCTCTCAGCCAATCAGCGTTAAGCCCGCTCAATACAAAACCTCGCGACCCGACAGCGGGGTCGCAAGGTTTTGCCTCGGGTGAGGGATCCGGGGCACCCCGGATCCCCTAAATTCGGGTGGGTTCGGATCTCTGAGATCGTTATGCCATCGCAGTACTACATAAGGACTCCCACTTTACCCTACACACATCCATAATGATTAGCAAGTCTGCAAAACCATCGGTACAATCAAGTACAATCGCAGCCTCACACACACTTCCACAAGCTCTCACCTTGCTTAGAAATTGCTAACTTCAATGCATGCTATGAGTGTCCAGGCTGCGTAAGGTATCACAGTGGTTAATTTATGCACGCCCCGGCAACGGCGTTCAAACGCACTGGCACGCCTGCATTTCTCGGAACACTCCCCGTCACCTCCCACAAATGGCACCTCCTGTCAATCACTCTGTGATGGGTCTGCGTAGTCACTGCAGTCTCGACCGCAGTGGCTGGAAACGCGCACTGCGATGCATTACAAATGCGCAGTATGCATCAATTGGCCGATTGCTGCGTATTAACAGTTGCGGTCCAATAGTCCCTGACCCCTCTGCACATCTAGACTAGACACCTGAATTGCTGGGGCAATATAACAAATTTTAAAAAACAGTTTATTTCAATTCACAAATCCACACATATTACTACTGCTACTGCACAAATACTGCAACCTACTGTACACAGAACACTCTCAATATCTTCATTAGAAGACAGGATGACACCTGAAGGTCACGAATAGTTTGACCACGCTCTTGCAAAACTTTTTTGTTCTTCTGGGACATCATTGTTAATAACGGAATGTAAATTTTGGCAGGATATGTTTACATTTCTAATGCTATCATATGGTTTGCCCCCTCAAATATTGAGAAAAATTATTGTTGCTGTCACAGTGTGGATGTGAAATATAATTTGTCCTCTTTAAAGACATATATAAAAATAGCAGTTTCTATCAAACGTACAAGATGGATGGACAAATATATAGGGAGAAGTAACCATAATGTCTGTGATATGACAATGCTTCAGCCAGAATCATTGCAACAGGAGACAAAAGGCACACTGTGTTCTAGATCACTAGTAAAATATGTGAAGTCCTAAAGATTGGAAGTAGTAAATATTTCCTTTTGCTAATGTCATTTGAACGCAACATGTGATAATGGAAAACTTATACATATTACAGCAGTAGGATATGCACCCACTGGCTAAACCTATATTCTGATATCAACAAGTTGGACATTGTGTAAAATATATATAGATGATCATAATAAAGTATCATGCCCATAAAATATACTCATATTGTAGCTGCAGTTTTTACAAAGAAGAAAAGAATGCAAAGAATAAAATAGTGATGCTCAAACTTGGTAGTAAAATTAGATGACACAGAGTAGGGATTCAATTTGAACGTTTCCTAAAAATAAGAAATCAGTACAAGAACCAGTAATAGAAGTTCTTAGAGTAGCCAGAAGTGTACGGACTGTGACGTGTTCTGAGTTCCTCCTTGAAGACTCGAAAGCCAATTTCTCCAGCAGTCACTGCCTCTGAGTCAGACAGTGCACTTGTATCAGACACTTCTCATCTTATGACCTAGATAAAATTAGCTTTTTGAAGCTATAGGTGCATTTTTGCTCTTCATGCTGCTTCACATATTTTGGATCCAGGATGGAAAATAGGATTTTGGTTCTTACCGATAATCCCTTTCTCCGATTCCATAGGGGACACTGTAGGCTTCACACAGTGGAGTATGGAAGGTGCTAAGTGGGAGCTGGCACTTACATTTTTTTTTAGTGTGACTAGCTACAAGCCCAGTGTTAGGAAAACTGTGCCCGAGGGGAGCTGAGAAAAAGACAAATGGAAGAGGAGGAGGTGAAGCAAGTACACAGAACATTTTAGAAGGTTGAAATAACAGAAACACAACAAGAGAAGAGACGTCAAACAGTTCTCTAACAGTCAAAACATAAAATGACCAGAACCCTGGCAGGAAGGAACAGCGCAGGATGGGCGTCCAGTGTCCCCTATGGAATCGGAGAAAGGAATTTATCGGTAAGTGCCAAAATCCTGTTTTCTCCTTCATCCACTAGGGGACACTGGAGGTTTCAGACAGTGGGGACGTCCCAGATCTCCCCTCACGGGCGGGAGAGCACTGAGAACCCTACAAAACAGACCGGCCATACTGCGCTGCAGAGGCCACAATGGTAATCTATAAAAAACTAATAAATGTATGCCGGCCAGACCAAGTAGCCGCCCGGTAAAGTCACTCCATGGAAAACCCCGCGCTAAATGAGGCCATATATGCCTGTCTGATGTTCAAACAAATCCAGCGAGCAAGTGACTGCTTGGAAGCTGGCCAAGCCAGGATGAGCAGCATCCTACCAAACAAATAGAGTGTTTGTTCTTTTTCTGGCTGCAGTCCTCTCCACATAGATACAAAAGAGCCCTAACAACATCCAAGGGTCTTAATGAAGGTGGATCCTGTGTAAGAAAATGGTACCACACTAGGTTGTTGATGTGGAAAGCCGAAACCACCTGAGGAAGAAAACCCATTCCTGTATGGAGGTCTGCTGTATCCTCATGAAATACCAAGTATGGAGGATGACAGGATAGAGCTCCCAGATCCGACTCCCTCCTGGCTGAGGCCAGTGCGAGAAGAAGTGTTACCGTCTTAACACTATGGACTCCAAAGGTTCGAACAGAGAAGACTATAAGCAGGAAAGGACGAGATCCAAATACCCTGGGCATAACTGTATCATAACCTGCAGAAAAGTCTGCACCACAGGTATGAATACCATCTTCTTTTGGAAGAAAATAGTCAGAGTTGAAAACTGAACTATGAGAGAACCCTAACCCAGACCGGCTGAAAAATCTACTTGCAGAAAAAAGCAGAAGTCTGGCTGGGTTGAATTCAGTTGGAGGAGACTCTTTACGTTCACCCCCTGAAACATAAACCTTCCAAATATGGTGGTAATGTTTCAAAGTAAATTCTTACCGGGTTCTGAGCATAGTAGGGATTACCCTGGGTGCAATCCCTTTACGTTGTAAGAAGGCCCTTTCAACCGCCATGCCGCCAAACCTAGCCGCTTTAAGTCTGAATAAACTAAAGATGTAATAAGAGATTTTTTCTTAGATGTAGGAGCCACGGATCGTCGATTCGCAGAAGTTGAATGATGGAATACCAGACTCTGCGAGACCAATGCGGAGCTACCAATAAAGCCTTGGCCTTCTGCCTTTTGATGTGTAGAATCGAGGGAGAAGATGGAACGGAGGGAACTGATAGACAGATAGGAACTGCTATGGCACTGACAATGTGCCACTGACACTGCCTCCAGGTCTCTCGTCCGAGAGCAGTAGAGAGGCAGTTGATGATTTTATATGGATGCCATGAGGTCGACCTGTGAAAGACCCCACTATTGGTCAAGCTGGTGAAAAACCTATGGATGTAGTACCCATTCTCCTGGATGCACGTCCTGGCAATCGCAAACTTTTCTGCCCAGATTAGAATCCAGCTTACTTCTTTCATAGCCGGCCGACCTTTGGTTTGTTTATGTATGTCGTAGCGTTGTTCGACTGGACCCTGACTGCTCGGCCCCACCACAGGTAATCTGTTGTCTCTTTAATTCCAATGTGTTCATCGGCAGACTCGCTTCCAGTACTGTCCAGTGGCCTTGGCAATAGCATTCCTGAATGACAGCCCCCCAGCCTCTCAGACACGCGTCTGTGGTGAGAAGATTTCAATTGCACACTCCGAATGTCTTTCCCTCCATGTAGGTATACCGAGTACAACTACCAGAGAAAAAAGGATATCCGAGTTCTGGGACCTAACCTTACCTGAAACGTCCTTCCATAAGGAATTGCCGCGAATGCCGCAACCATCTTCCCCCAGGTCAGAGGGAAGCCAGTCATGCACGACACTTTGTAGTGGACTTAACCTCCGGTTGAGCAGAAGTTATTGTGGCTTTGTCATGTCCTCTGGAACCACGGGAAGTTGATGGTCCTTCTCAGAAGAGACCACGTGAATGTCCCCGAGCATGAAAGGACCAAAATGAAGGTCACGAGTAAGATCTTCTAGAGGGAGGAGCCGCAGACAGAAGAAAAATGTATTTACCCCCAGTAGCTTGAGAAAAACCATTTATCTAGCTCCCAATAAATACACTTCCCGTGAATGAAAGAGCCTACACAGCGTTCTCGCATTCTGTCATAGTTGAACCCACAGCGCCCGACACGCCGAAGACGCCAGATCTGAAAATATTGCCAACGTCTTTTGACGTCACTCTCTCATACCGTCAGCAATATAGATGAAGCTGCAGAAATTGACTGACAGAATATACAATCGCAGGAACGCACGTCCTGGGCCTGAAAGCATTCTCTTTCAAAGGCGTGGCCACAGAGACCGCTACTGTAGTCTTCCTATACAGTCTACTGTAGGGGGAGTAAACTAACAAAGTGGCATGCTGTCCCAGACTTGTCACAGGTGAACTCGCCTTATCAGGTAAGTCACTGGAGCTCCTCACCAGATTTTTTACTATCTGTAGGCAAAATATAAAAAGATAACAACCGCTGGGACATCTGTTCCCAAGCTGACATCAGAACAGAGGGCCTGATTCAGAGCCGCTCGTAAGCGGCCGCTCGTTCGCTCCGAGCGATGTTCGCACATCTGCGCATGCGTATGGGTCGTAATGCACATGCGCCGACCAGTCAGTGCGGTCAGAAATCGAGCGCTCGCAAAATAGTGAGTGCCTGCTAATTTGAGTGACAGGATGAGGCGTTTGTGGGTGGTAACAGGGGAAGGTGCTTGAAAACGGGCAGTGGTGATCCAAACGCAGGCGTGCCAAATGGTCAAAACGGGCGTTTTAAGGGTGTGCATAATTAACAAAGCAGCGTCATCGGCCACGTCACTTGGTTGTCTCTTAGCCTGAACTGTTCGCATGATTGCGGTAGGAAAATCCAACCACAAGCACTGCGAGCAGTTCAGACGCCTTTCGATGTACTTGAGTAATCTAGTAAATAGCGGAGATGACGTGTGATGCGAACGGCAAAGGGGCATCTTTACAAAATAGCGAGCGCATGTTTAGTTCGCTCGCTCACACATAGAGGCGTCAACAGACCGCAAAGAACGAGCGCTCAATTTAAATAGCCAGCCCCTTTTTCTGATAGCGTCCGGCTCTGAATCAGGCCCAGAATCTGCAAAAGCTTGTCTTTGTTTCTTTAGAAAGAAAGACTGTCGTGTAAATACAATACCTGGCAGATTGGATTTCCCTAGGCGAATTTTAGAGCATATTCGCCCTATGAATACCGGCATATTCTCCTCCGATTGGAGGACTGTCTCTTTGAGACCTGTGTAGAGGATCCAGTTATGTACGTGATAGTCACGCTCTTGAGATCCCATCCTTGGATTCAGCTAAGGACCATGCCCATGCCGTTTTTTTTTTTTTTTTTTTTTTAGAACCGCTGACCTGGAGACCCCTCTTTCTTTCCGAGAAGCCTCCAGCTCAGCAGAGATGGGACATAAAATTACATTTACTCCAGGTACAGCGCGTAAAGCATGGGAAGAATACACAAACCTCACACAATTATCTTTGGTGTATCTAACCAACCTGCTGTGGGGCAGTAATGTTAACCATTACACCATCCATGCTAACATGGAGATGCCGGGGACTGAACCCGGGGGTACTGGAACACATTGTAACCTGCGCCGTTCAAGACAGTGGATCTAACGTCCCTGACATTGTTATTCAGGATTGTCACACATTAGGGAGTTAGATGACTGCCCTTGTAAATTCAGACTTTTTGCAGGTAATTAACTTTTGGGATGCCTTAGTGCTCCTTTCAGTTATGATACATACAGACTCCACACAAACAACAGTAAAGTGTAGTGAAACAAGGTCAAAAGAAGAATCTGACATACAGAGAGGCAGGAGAGAGCCACACTTGTCCAAATAGTGCTCCTAGCAGTGCCAAAAAACGCTAGGCATAGAAGTAAGCAATCGCTAAGTAGTATTGCCTTAAATGCTCTCCTGACCAGCCTAAACCCCACTGTCTACTTACAGTACCAGGTTAGGCCATCAGTTTCATGTAGCAGCGTTGCAGAAAGTAAAGCCTCTCTCCGGACACCGGCTCAGGCTTTCCTATGTAGCAGACGTTCCCTCCGTGTTAATGGCCTCCAGCACCCTCGAGGAAAGCGCTGATGGCTGCTATGAGAAATGAGCAGGACTCCGGAGCTAGGCTCCGCCCCCCCGCTATGGCACCTAAACTGAGTTCTATGCACGCTTATGTCTGCTTCGCTAGCTGTTGCTAGTGATTTGTTTGGCTGCCCCGCTAATCGGAGCAGCCTGCTGCTGTAAATGCCACTTATGGTAACCTGGCTACCCCACGAGACAGGGAGCCAAGTAATACTCACATGGCTGCTTTGCTGCTGGTGTGGCTGACTAATGGAGGTCCACTAGGCGCGCTGCAAGCAGCGGCATGCAGGACCTCCTATATGGAGACCGTTGTCTCTGTAGTCGGGGACCCCAGGCGAACTGCGTGCAGTTGCGAGCGGGTCCATCGGTACAGACAGGCAGTAGCTGCACTGCTTATCATGTAGAATTTATTTTCTTTAGCACAGCAGCGCTCTATTTATTAAGACCCTGAGGAGAATGTGAATAACACACCAGCTCCCCTTGGGCACAAACTAAGACTGGGCTTGTAGGGGGGCATAGAGGGGGAGGAGCTAGTCACACAAAAAAAATGTAGAGTGCCAGCTCCCACTTAGCACCGTCTATAGCCCACTGAAGCCTCCAGTGTCCCCTAGTGGATGTATTACAAATGTTAATAGTGGCAACATTTCAACTGCAATTCACTTTATTACATAATGATCAAACACAAGTATTATTTTGGGAAAGTCCATAAAATATTGCAGACTGCATAACATATTCAAGTATTTGATAAAGGAATAACGTCTGGAACTCTGCCAAGCATATCTCTCCTGCAACCAATGGCAAGGCCTTTGCATGATGCAACGTACAAGGTCTCTTGCTTATAGCCTGCATCAGACACCCACATCTTCTGCAAGCATGTGAAAGAAACTGGACATGCAAAAGAGTTTACAATATTGTTGGGATTTAATTCTGATGGGTTTGCCCTCCAAACTACCGGAGGAGTAAAATGCAGTTCGGAGGGTTAAAATGCAAATTGCCAGGAATGTGCAGGGATTACAAATCCGTATATCGCATGCAGTAGAAGACAAACTGCCACTATTCTAGGTCAGTAGTTCTCAATCATTTTCCATCTGGGTTCTCCCTGGCAGCCTATTTACATAATTTATACCCTCAACATTAGCAATACATTTGTAATGAATAAAATTGCCAAACGTCACCAGGGCTAGCATTCTGCCCCTCCCCCCGGCTCAATGGGGATAACATCTATAAGGCTTGAAGCATAGCACAGCATAGTTAATTGAAAATTTCTCGGCGCTCTCCCCTTGATGCATATACCTGGCAATCAGGTGTGTATGATATTCATGACTACAACCCAAAGACACATTACCGGTAATTATTAAATTGCAATACTTGGCACTTATCACCCAAGTGGATACCAATAAATTGCTTTAATAAATACCTCTTAGGAGTGAAAGTGAGGCTTTTATCTTGTACTGTATTTATTGATGCAATATGTTTATATGTATAATTGAATACATTTTTATGAATTTATATATTATATATTAGCAGATTGATCTATTTGCCCCCTGTAATTTGTTACCATATAAAATATAAGAATATAATCATATTACAATTTATGAAAAATGTAAAAAACACATTAAAACTATAGTCTACATATGCCTTTTTAATTTTGTTGTAAAGGTCCTATTGTGATGCATGGGCATAAAAATCCCCAGGACTTGGCTTTCCTTATGTGTCTAATAGTCACCTGTACCTGCCATTACAAAAAAATGACCCTGGGGGCTACTAGTACCTTAGGTTGAGAGGCACTGTTCTAGGTGGTATGTTCAGACACCTGCACCTAAGGATGTCCAGGCCAATCCAAAAAGTGGTATTTACCTGTATTTTTAACAACTGTGTGCCACCTGAATAAAACTGATATCTGCGCTCTCCTAAATAAATAAAACTATTATATGTGCAATCTTTCGAATTAAAATATATCTGTGTCTTTATCTATAATATTAATATTTGTACTGGGCAAGAAAAAGATGTATTTAGTATGTAGCTACTATTATAAATGAAAGAAAGTTGAATATTGTGGGGCAGTAATTTATTCAGATGCTGTTCAATAATGAGACGTACCTCATGGACGTCATACAGAAAAATATACGTATACAATGAAGATAGCACTAATAAAAATTAATCAATGACTACTATGCAATAAGTAAGAATGGAACACAAAGTTTGATATACATATAATACATTTAATAAATCACCATATATGCATATAATAAAATATTGTTAATTGAGTAAGGCATAAAGAGACAGGATGGTTAATAACGTACAACAATCTAAAATACTGGGGAGCAGCACTGATAGTCATTTCAGTAAAAAAAAAAGTTATATATTCATTGTATTATATGTACTGTATATCAAACTTCATGTTCCATTCATACTTTTTACAGTCATTGATTTATTTTTATAATGGTAATATTTCCACCGGTTTTATAGAATATTTAAGGTTTCCCAATATTTTCGGTATAATGGGAAATACTTATCTTTCTTCCTTTTATTTTCTTGATCCAATGTATAGTAGTGCAGTGGGTTTAAAAAATGTATAAAAAACCCTGAACAAACAGACCGGAACGCTCATTAGAGTTTCCCGACGTAAATGAGTTCTGATAGACCAGCAGGAAATCAGGAGCAGTATCTCATGTGAATAATGAAATCTGATGATTTATCAGGTAGCTTTGTAGCTGGTACCTGACATGGTTCCCTGTTGATTCACTGTTGTACATGATGTTGATTTGCCATGTAAAAAAAATATATAGTTAAAGAAAAAATTATATTAAGGGGTACATTTACTAAGGTGAGAGTTTATAGAAGTGGAGATGTTGCCCATGGCAACCAATCAGATGATACTTAACATTTAACTAGCACCTACTAGAAGATAATAATTAGAATCTGATTGGTTGCTATGGGCAACATCTCCACTTCTAAAAACTCTCACTTTAGTAAATATACTTCTAAGACTGATGTTTGTAAAGACTAAAGTCATTTACACAACTACAAAATCCATTTTTATGTACATGTATAAAATATTATAAGTTATATACAGTCAGGTCCATAAATATTGGGACATTGACAGAATTTTCAGATTTTGGCCTCTATTCACCAACACAATGGTTTTGAAATGAAACAAACAAGATGTGCTTTAACTGCAGACTTTCAGATTTAATTTGAGGGAAATTACATCCAAATCGGGTGAACGGTGTAGGAATTTCAACAGTTTCAATATGTGCCTCCCACTTTTTAAGGGGCCAAAAGTAATGGGACTATCAACTCAAAAGCTATTTCATGGACAGGTGTGGGCTATTCCCTCGTTATTTCATTATCAATTAAGCAGGTAAAAGGTCTGGAGTTAATTCTAGGTGTGACATTTGCATTCGGAATCAGTTGCTCTCAACTCTCAATATGAGATCCAAAGAGCTGTCACTATCAGTGAAGCAAGCCATCATTAGGCTGAAATATGAAAACAAACCCATCAGAGAGATTGCAAAAACATTAGGTGTGGCCAAATCAACTGTTTGGAACATTCTTAAAAAGAAAGAACTCACCAGAGAGCTCAGCAACACCAAAAGACCCGGAAGACCACGGAAAACAACTGTGGTGGATGACAAAAGAATTATTTCCCTGGTGAAGAAAAACCCCTTCACAACAGTTGGCCAAATCAAGAACACTCTCCAGGAGGTAGATGTATATGTGCCAAAGTCAACAATCAAGAGAAGACTTCACAAGAGTGAATATAGAGGGTTCACCACAAGATGCAAACCATTGGTGAGCCTCAAAAACAGGAAGACCAGATTAGAGTTTGCCAAACAACATCTAAAAAAGCCATTACAGTTCTGGAACAACATCCTATTGACAGATGAGACAAAGATCAACTTGTACCAGAGTGATGGGAAGAGAAGAGAAGGATAGGAACTGCTCATGATCCAAAACATACCACCTCATCAGTGAAGCATGGTGGTGATAGTGTCATGGCATGGGCATGTATGGCTGCCAATGGAACTGGTTCCCTTGTATTTATTGATGATGTGACTGCTGACAAAAGCAGCAGAATTAATTCTGAAGTGTTTCGGGCAATATTATATGCTCATATTCAGTCAAATGCTTCAGAACTCATTGGACAGCGCTTCACAGTGCAGATGGACAATGACCCGAAGCATACTGCAAAAGCAACCAAAGAGTTTTTTAAGGCTTAAAAGTGGAATGTTATGCAATGGCCAAGTCAATCCCCTGACCTGAATCCGATTGAGCATGCATTTCACTTGATAAAGACAAAACTGAAGGGAAAATGCCCCAAGAACAAGCAGGAACTGGAGACATTTGCAGTAGAGGCCTGGCAGAGCATCACCAGGGATGAAACCCAGCGTCTGGTGATGTCTATGCATTCCAGACTTCAGGCTGTAATTGCCTGCAAAGGATTTGCAACAAAGTATTAAAAAGTGAAAGTTAGATTTAGGATTGTTTAGTTTGTCCCATTACTTTTGGCCCCTTAAAAAGTGGGAGGCACATTTAGAAACCGTTGTAATTCCTACACCGTTCACCTGATTTGGATGTAATTGCCCTCAAATTAAATCTGAAAGTCTGCAGTTAAATCACATCTTGTTTGTTTCATTTCAAAGCCATTGTGGTGTTGAATAGAGGACAAAATATGAAAATTCTGTCAATGTCCCAATATTTATGGACCTGACTGTATATATCTTCTAATGCAATTTCAGTTTGAATCTTGCTGCTAGAGATCTGCATCATATTTTGGTATTATTAAAGTGATTATCAAATGAGAGAAATGATCTACTGAAACATTGAATTAAGCAGGATATTAATAGTTGAGGAGTGATTTTAGTCTGGCTGTGTGTTTATTCATTTTGGGTAAATGTAGGATACTAACATGATCTGGTTCATGCAGGATGGAGCGTGATGCTGTATACACTCAACGCAAAGCCGAAAGAGCCACTCTACGGAGTCACTTCAGGGACAAGTACCGTCTACCCAAGGTAAAGTAACAAGTCATTTTGGAGACAGTATAAGGCAGGGCCGTAACTAGGGTGGTGCAACATGTGCCATGGCACAGGGCACCAGAGGGCAGGGGGCGCTGTTTGGTGGCACATCTCAATTTTCTGTTTATAAGTATTCTACTTGTAGCTTCCTCTTCTTTGATGCTTGGCATCTCCTGGCCGCCCCTATGTCCTCTGTAGCTGACTCCCCCTCCATATGGCCACCTCCCCAAGCACCTTCTGTCACATCATCCTTTACTTAGAACACACATTTTAAAATACTGTCATACCCAAGACTCGAACCTGCCACTGTTATTTGCTGCATATACAAGCAAAACTATTTCTATACCTTCAGCCTGTGATCTACACTGCAGGCTCCAGGCTTGCACAAGTTTGTTCTGATAGACAAATCCTGCTTCAAGGGCAGCTTTACCAGCACTCTGCTACATCTAAAGGTGGTGAGTTACAGTACTGTATACTTCATTATTACATTGTGTATCATCACTTCTGCCATTGGATTTACAATGTATTTGTCAACACCACCTGGATAAGAGTGGTACAAAGGGATTGGTACCTCTTCATCATCATAGGACAACTTAGATTTGTTATGCCCCTTCCCCATGAGGCCAAGCCCCTTTTTCGTGCCTATTTGAAAAATGGGGGTTGGGCGCCAGTGCTCTTTCTGGCCCAGGGCACCAAAAAGTCTAGTTACGGCTTTGGTATCAGCAGACTTGGTAGTGACATGCAGATAATAGTACTCTATATAGCAGGGAATATAGATATGTCTACATCTATCTTGTATATGCATTCCTTATAAATATATACTCCCTTACAAAATTTGTTTAATGTTTAAATTAATGTTAGTAGAACATTTATAAAATAAATTAAAGAAAAAAAACTAACATCTGTAGCCTCACCCATATAATCATAAGCCATTCCCATTATCATGTTGATAGAGTAATTGACATACGGTCAGCAGGAACTGAAGACATTTGCAGTAGAGGCCTGGCAGAGCATCACCAGGGATGAAACCCAGCGTCTGGTGATGTCTATGCGTTCCAGACTTCAGGCTGTAATTGCCTGCAAAGGATTTGCAACAAAGTATTAAAAAGTGAAAGTTAGATTTAGTTTAGTTTAGTTTGTCCCATTACTTTTGGCCCCTTAAAAAGTGGGAGGCACATATAGAAACCGTTGTAATTCCTACACGGTTCACCTGATTTGGATGTAATTACCCTCAAATTAAATCTGAAAGTCTGCAGTTAAAGCACATCTTGTTTATTTCATTTCAAAGCCATTGTGGTGGTGAATAGAGGCCAAAATATGACAATTCTGTCAATGTCCCAATATTTATGCACCTGACTGTAGCTGTATGTGTGATATTTGTGTGCATCTCTCTCTCTAGAGTGACGTTGATGATGCACAGATCCAGTTAGCAGGTGGTGACGTGGAACTTCCCAAGGAGTTGGCAAAAATGATTGAAGAGGATAATGAAGAGGAGGAGGGAAAATCATCAGTCATTGGACAACTAAGCAACATCCAGAATATTGACTTGGACTCAATTAAAGGAAAAGCCCAGTCTACTTTGGATGACCTGAAGCAGTCAGCTGAAAAGTGTTCACTCATGTGACTTTTCTGAAAGCCCCAGACGGTCTCAGTTTGCTGACAGGCAGTGAGGTCATTTGAACTTGCTATGCATCTCTGAGATCTAGAAAGCCCAACATTGGTTATTTACCATAAGATATGTCTTGGAGATAATATGACTCTGTAATGTGTACACCCAGGTTCAACTGAAGTTTTACCAGCCAGCCTCTAGATCACGTGGGAAAACTTAGTTCTTGAGCATGTGATCACCAGTGTTTGAATATTCAAAAGTCTCCAGAAAAGTTATTTTCTGATTATATGTAATAAGATCTTAACATTCCTGACATTTAAAACCTGACCAGATAGTCCACACATTTTCTGTGTAAGACTCAAAAGATGATCACATGGAGCATAAAATGTGTATTGTGTTAGTTATAAGTCTTCTCTTGTATGGAGTTCAAACTAAAAGTTTATCTATTTTGTGGAGAGATAACAATTTTATGTACAGCATTTCTGGTGCACCAAATGATCAGTACCCGAGCTAACCTTTGTGAGCACACTGCAGTATTCATTAACCTGATTCCTATTTTGCAATTTTAGTGGAGACAAAAAAAAAACATAAATCCTAAATTCTTTAAATATAAAGAAAAATCTAGGAGCAGATCTCAGAGCAGTGTTCATGAGATATGCACATCTTATATCCAGAGGAAGCAATAAGTAGAAGAGGTAATATGAGGGGCAGAGTTAGATGGTACTGTAGTGTGCATTGCTTGCTTGTGACATTGGACACGGCAGAAGTAGCTCTAAAGTGTGAAATGGAAAGAAATTGTCCTGTGCTGTATAGTGTGCAAGAGTACAGTGTAGTTTACACACTACTTCTACTACTAATATTACTAATATGTACTCAGTAACTAATATATAACAGGAAGGAGAGAAATGTATCAAACCTCAATTGGAGTTATTGTGTATGAAGGAAAAGAAGCAGGAAAAGAAGCATAACAGACATCTGGCAATATACAGCATATGTCATGGAAATAAATGTTAGGAACTTAAACCATTGGAAAGCACATTTGCTGAATCGTGCAACAGCAAGGACCTACCCTGTGCAGACCATCTACCCTTATACTGAACACTAAGGCAACATATTTACTATATTGCAAAACACTGTCATGTGGAAGGGGATAACAGAGAACATGGAAGCTCAGGCCCCTATAGAGCACATGACAAGAGAGAGGATGACCCAGAGCAGAGATATCGTACCTTCCTGTGTGTCTCTCAGCACTGCGTAGTGTGCTTGGTCTGTAGTTGGAAGTCTGGTTTGATTAGAACTGTGAGTCTTCGTAGTGGTTGTTTCTACTAGTAACCTCATTTCTAACAACTTGTTATTAAAAGAACACTTTGGAAACGTGTGTTCTTTCATTATTTTTGTTTTTGAATTCTGAGTTGTAGTTTGTGTGTTTTAGGATAATAACAATATACAATGCAGCACTATGGTCTTTACAGGGACTGTCCACTTTTGGACAACCTTTACTCTTTCTGATCTGCCCCAGTAATATAGCACCGAGGCTGTACCATAGGGCACAGGTCAGGAACTACCACACAGATGTACTCTTTAATAGAGATGGAAGTAGCACTTGTAGTCAGCACTACTGAGGGAATTAGCCCTCCTATCAGACAACCTCACAGAGCACAACAGCAGGAACCAGGGGAGGCCTTGGGCAAGTCAGAAAGAGATCAGGCAATGAAATAGCCTATAACCCCATCACATATATGTCTGTGCGCTGCATTATATAAAAAGGGGAAAATATGTAAAAGCTGATTGAAACATAAACACCAGATCTGAACTGTACAAGATCAGTGATAATGTTCCTCTGTGTATTTGTATTTCATGACATGTGCTCAAACCAGAGGTTATGTCTTATATTTGCAAGTTACACATGATTGTTTGCAGACAAGTATCATTTTTCTCTGTGTAATGTAAATCAATCTCACTGCCCCCAATGACACTACAGCTAGTCATTCCAACCCATGGCCTCCCCTGCTGCTCTGATATTGGCCTAAAAAGTCCACACATAACACATGAATGCATAGTTACTCTCCTAATATGCTGCTTTTTTTATACACTAGTTTAGCGTTGAGTGTACAAAGCAAACAAAGTGAACAATATTTGAGCTTTGTGTTTACAAAAGTATGTAATTAGCACTACTACATATCATATAGTAAGATTTTGTATTTATATATTTATGCAGAAAAGCTACACGTGTTCATGTTCTTCTTCTGTGTAAGGCCTCAAACAATGGGTATAAATCTAGCATCAGACACAGTCAGCTGCATTTACCACCCAAGGAACGCAGCAAGAAGGACAGGCCATTATAGAGGTCACTGATCTCTATGTTCAAAATTATCTCCATACTCAGAGGAGATAGATGCAACTAATACTTTATAAGCGGCACTTCAGTTACAGTTAAGGAGCATGGTGGTCATGGTTACTATAGAGGTCCTTATTGTCAATAGTGGCAAGATTCCAACTTTCAGTGGACACTGGAACTGTACCAGATGCAAAATGCTATTGCTTTACACCATGCATAAGCTTCAGAAGAACTCCCACTTAAGAGTAGGTAGGCTGTTAGAATATAACAAACATGATGCATCAGAGTAAAAAATAATTTAATTAATACACAGTATCACTAAGACAAAACAACATATAAGTGAAGTCCATCTAGCAGGTTTTCCCTAGCGGAGGTCACTGCAGAGAGCATGCTGAAAGAGACAGAGGAAGACATTTCAGAGTGGAAAGTACTCCCAATTGCACAAAAAGCACAACACTTTATATTCCAGTATTATTTTCCTACAGTTATTAATGCATTTGGTGATTTCACAGGAATCATTCATAGGGTTCCAGCTTAAGCTTAATGCTAGGGACCCCAGCTGGCAATTCCCTGCTTCCTCTAACCCTGGACCAGTATAATGGGATAGATCAGCAAATGAAGACAGACTGCAAAGTGAATTATTCTTAAAAAAAAAAAAAGTGTTATACAGTAATTTAGTGAACTTACAACTTCGCACAGACTCAGACAGCATTTCCTGCCCCAGAGATTCACATTTCCAGTCAGAAGTTTTCATCTGCAGCGAGAAAATAGGAGGAAATCACCTGACTTGGCGCACCTGCTCTCACACCTGCTACCTGACCGGTCACTAACATGTTTGCTCTTCTCATCTTCTTGTGCTGTTATTCTTACCTGCTCCTTTAGAAATTCTGCTCGTTTCATTAGTGTCTGAACCTGCAGGACATAAGCAGATCTAGATTAAATCGGGGAAGGAGAGATCTGCAGATCCAGAACGTTCCTTCATGGGTACTGTGTGTCCACTTAAAAAAAAAAATAAGTCTAGTACAGTAGTTCTCAAACTATGTGCTGTGGCACCCTGGGGTGCCTCAGGTCACTTGCAGGGGTGCCTCAGGTCACTTGCAGGGGTGCCTCAGGTCACTTGCAGGGGTGCCTCAGGTCACTTGCAGGGGTGCCTCAGGTCACTTGCAGGGGCGCCTCAGGTTGGTGGTCCAGCACCAAGTCACATAATTTATGATCAATGTAATGTAAATATGTGAACAAACAGAAGCACAAACCTGTCCACCCCCACATAACTGAACCTAAGGATGACAGGGCAGCACAATTTTCTTCACTATACTACTTCACTACATTGTTTTCTGAATTTCTCAATCATAACTTTTGGCTTAGTGGTGCTGTGAAAACAATGCTGATACACTAGGGTGCCTTGGTTCCAAAAAGTTTGGGAACCACTGGTCTAGTATCAAATGTAACTGCAACCACCAATCTAAATGTAATTTTTCTTAATGGTAATTAGAAATATACATATCACGTAATTCTCTAATCTAGTTAGAAAGCTTGCCTCCACACACATCTCAGTCCCTGTGTGATATTATATTACTTTATACTAGAGGACATAGAAACGTAATTGGAAACAATCCTCCCAATAGCAAATAAAAACACTGAATATCTGAAGTGCTTACACTGATTTAAATATTTTCATTGTGATCTTATTCACCTCATTGTATACAATTGCTATGTTAGGGGGAAGGTGCTTTGTTGAGCGACAATACATCTCTGTACAGAATCTGCCGGCTTTTGTGGATTACTGGATTCATACATTGTGCAGTGTCAGTTACCAAAGTTCACCTACGTGCAGCCCCAACTTCTTACCAGCACCAGATCTAAGGACCTAAAGATGTGTGAGGTTCCAGCTATCTGTAATAGGCTGGAAGGACCTCCTAGGGAACAGCAGCAATAGAAACTGAAGGTGCACCTTGGTTCCATTATATGTTTTTTATAAGTATATTGAAAAGAAGTGTCTTGCTAGTTTCCCTTTACATGTCATCCCAGCTCCACTCTATTAGCCAAGATCTGCACTTACTTCAGCATGCAATAACTCCCGTCTCCTTCCAGCTTGTTCTGCTGCAAAAGGCCCAAATAAAATACATCAAATGAAGTTGTGCAGTAGGCATAACAGGTTAAAAAAAATAAATAAAAATGACAACTTAAAAACTGTATATCATAAATGTAATTGTGGCAGAGACAAAATCACCTACAGCGTGTAAAGTTTATTTGGAAACTATTTTATATCTAGAGCTCTGCTTTATGCACCCTGAATGGATAGTAAACTATAATGTTTCTATTTTTATGACAGTAAAGAAATACAAAATATAAAATTTAACTCAAAAATGATTGTGTGTAATTTGAACTTAATGGAATAACTACTGATACCTGAAATAAGAAAACAGACAAAGAAAAGACAAAAAAATAAAAAAGAATTTGCCAGAAATAAGACTTCTGCCTGAAATTACCTGTTGAAAACTATTACCACCATTTCATAGACAGGCTGTGATGAGCTGATTTTTTTAGAAACATATATTAACCATGGAAAAACTGTGGGCCGCACGGTTTGCGTCAGGCAATTTCTAGTAGAAATCAGGTACTTATAATACCCAGCACAATGATTCAAACAGCTCAACATCATGAGTGGTGTTACCTTAATCACATAAGAGATTCTTCTTTGGAATTGTGTGTACAACACAATATAACATTCTGTGTTAGATAGAATTATGCCAACTCACACCTTTAGACTGGCAGACAGGGGACTTTGAGGATTTGCTTATCTCACCCATGAAACTCTCCACTAATAAAATGTATTTATCTGCATTCATGATGGCTGCTTGCATTGGTTGGCTGGAAATGGGCATGTACACTATTTGTCATGTGCAGCAAATACCTGCCTGCCACTGGCTGTAATAAAGGATAAATATGATTTACACAGCTTATGTGACAATTATCATCTTACATGCTCCTGTAGACCCAAACACAGGACCTCTATAATTCATGCATCCCTTATTAGTGAGGAATCGGTATTAATACCGACAGGCGGGATCCAGGCGGTCAAAATCCCGGCGCCTGGATCCCGACGAGGGTTAACATACAGACACTTGGTGGTCGGTATGCTAACCCTCCCCCTCCCTCTCCCTACCCTAACCCTCCCTCCCTGGTGCCTGAACTTAACCTCCCCCTTAGTGCCCAAACTTAACCTACCCCTCCCCACACCCCTAAACCTAACTCTCCCCTATTAGTGCCTAACCCTAACCCTCCCCCTAGTGCCTAGCCCTAACCCCTAAACCTAACCCTCCCCTCCAACCCGGTACTTACCTTCAGTATCCCAGCGATCGGGATGCCGGCGCCGGTAAGGTAAGCGTTGGCAACCAGAGCGCTGGGAAGCCGAACGCATACCATTAGTGATCAAACAGACAAGCACTGTGGCAGATGTTGCTTATATTGGAACTCCTGCTACTCATATGAGTGGCACTGCCACTTATGGGTCAGAGCCAAATCCTACTTGTTTGAACTTGTGTGAACAGCACAATATAGGAAATTCTGTATAAGCACTTGTCAGAATGAGCCCTGCATAAATGGAAATATTAACAAGTAGCCTCCAATGACAAATCAGGTTCCTCATTTCAGTGATACAATATGTAAAAAAAAAAAAAAGTATAGATGTACATAGCACATCAAAAAGAAAACTGTGAAAGACAAATGTTGGTCTACCCCATATTTCCTAGGACATTTCTGCAAATGTATTAGCATGTTTACGATTTTCATCAGGACAACATATCAAAGAGTTTCACTGACCAGATAACATTAGTATCAGTTCCCCAAGACTCTGCTGGTACAGATCCAATGCGTCAGCTGCCATGCCCTCTTCATCCTGAAGTAGTGAGGAAGAGTTACAGTGAAGAGTCAAATATAGATTTCATTAGAACTTTATGGGTGGATTCATACCTTCATAACAGCAGCTGCGGCCACATCCAAAGCAGCAAACAGGCGTGGTTTGTCCTGGGACATTTCTACCAAATTGAATGGATTAGTATTTGGGATATATAGGAAATTAAATAACTCACAAAGCAATAATAACTTTTATGAATAATACACAGACTTCTCTGCACTCTCAATGCCTTGCCCCTAAAGACCCTAATGCACTGTAATGCACCGCTATAAGGGAATCGGTCTTATACACTGTCTGCAATCATTGTGACATGTGTGAGAGAAAAACAAATGTGATGATCAGACAGACTAAATACAAAAAGTAGCTTACAGTGGTGAATAAGAAGAGATATGGTAAGAACTTACCCTTGTTATCTCTATTTCTACGAAGTCCATAGGGTTCCACAGGATACCTTGGGGTATAGGCGATGGCGGTAGTTATCGGGCACCACAGAGTTTATTTTTTCCAGCCTCTCAGGATGCACTGGGGTCCCTCTCCTATACCCCGCCCCCGAGCCAAGGCAAATCAGTTACGTAACAAGCCCAAGGCCGGAGGAGGAGAAAAAAAAGAAGAAAGTCTGGAACACACAAGAATCACATTCTCACCAGAAGGATACGGAAAAAACGGTGACCAGATCAAAGCCCATCTGCAGTACAGGTGCGACAGGGCGGGAGTCCTGTGGAACCCTATAGACTTCGTAGAAATGGAGATAACAAGGGTAAGTTCTTACCATCTCTCTTATTTTCTACATCAGGGCCCATAGGGTATCCACAGGATACCTTGGAGATGTCCCAAAGCAGTATCCTTCAAGGGTGGGGACGCTCCTGTGCAGAAAGGAGAATCCACCGCCCGAAGGAAGCATCCTGAGAGGCGAAGGTATCAAATGCATAATACCTCACAAAGGTATGGACAGAAGACCACGTGGCTGCCTTGCAAAGCTGAACAGCAGAGGCACCACGGCGAACTGCCCACGAAGGACCCACAGATCGAGTAGAATGAGCTTTAACAAAGGATGGTACAGGAAGGCCCTCATGAATGTAAGCTTCAGAAATTGCCATGCGAATCCATCCTGCCAAAGTTTGCTTAGTGGCAGGCCAACCCTTCTTACGGAAACCATAGAGGACAAACAAGGAGTCCGACTTCTGAAATGAATTGGTATGGTCAACATAAATTCTTAGAGCCCGTACCACATCCAAGGAGGTCTCACCAGCTGAGGGGTCTGGGGAATTAAAGGCCAGTACTATAATTTCCTCATTAATGTGGAAACTAGATACCACCTTAGGTAAAAAAACCAGGACGAGTGTGAAGCACCACCCTATCCCTATGAAAAATCAGAAAGGGATGGCGACATGAGAGGGCCCCCAAATCTGACACCCTTCTGGCCGAAGTAATGGCCAGAAGAAACACAGCTGTAAGCAATTTTAAATCCACTGAGCCCAGTGGTTCAAATGGTGGTCCTTGGAGAGCCCTCAGAACCACAGCCAAATCCCAAGGAGCCACTGGTGGAACAAAGGGAGGCTGAATGGGAAGTACACCTTACATAAAGGTGCGGACATCAGGAAGTGTAGCAATCCTACACTGAAACCATACACTAGAAGTGCCACGGAGTCTCTTTTCTTGACCCGTACACAGGTAGCTTGTTGTTGTGTCGGGAGGCCATGAGCTCTATCTCTGGAAGGCCCCACTTGTTCGCCAATAGCTGAAACACCTCCTGGTGAAGAGACCATTCTCCTGGATGCACGTCTTGACGGCTGAGAAAGTCTGCTTCCCAGTTGAGGACTCCTGGTATGAACACTGCCGAGATGGCAGGGAGATTGCCTTCTGCCCAAGCTTGAATGCGGGACACCTCTGTCAGGGCCGTCTGACTGAGGGATCCTCCTTGGCGGTTTATGTAAGCCACCGTGGTGGCGTTGTCCGACTGCACCTGCACGGGTTTTCTGTGGAGGACATGTCTTGCTTGTTGGAGAGATTTGAATACTGCCCAAAGTTCCAAGATGTTTATTGGAAGCGCAGATTCTGCTGGCGTCCCCCTTCCCTGGAAGAAGTGCGGACCCGTCACTGCTCCCCAGCCTGGCATCCGTTGTCATAAGAACCCAGTCCGCAATCCAAAAGGGGCACCCCTGTTCAGGTGAGCAGTCTGCAACTACCAGGCCAGAGACAGACGCACCTCCGGAGAAAGCACCATTGTCTGGGTCTTTATCCAATGGGGCAACCCATTCCATCAGGATAGGATCAACTTCTGCAGAGGTCTGGAGTGAAACTGTGCATACTCCACCATGTCGAACATCGACACCATGGATCCCAGTAACCTCATCGCCGAGTGAATAGACACCCGGCGACTCTGCAGGCAACTGCGTACCTTTGCCTGCAATGCAGAGATCTTTTTCTCCGTCACAAAGATCCTCTGATTTTGGGAGTCCAACAGGGCTCCGAGATGGAGAATCCTCTGTGACGGGACCAGGGAGGACTTCTTCCAGTTCATCAGCCAGCCGTGAGTCTGCAACACAGAGACTGTCAGTTGCAAATGGCACTTCTCTGGAGACCCTGCCAACAACAAGAGGTCGTATAGATAGGGCAACAAGCGGACCCCCTGCATCCGCAGGTGGGCTGCCATAACTGCAATGACCTTGGTAAACACTCGAGGCTCTGTGGCCAGACCAAAGGGCAGTGCCTGAAACTGGAAATATCGGTCGACCACTGCAAACCTGAGGAAACGCTGGTGTGCTAAGACAATGGGGATACGTAGGTAAGCATCCTGAATATCTAGCGACACCATAAAATCCCCAGGCTCCATCACCAAAATGATGGAGTCACCATCCTGAACTGAGGAACCCTCAAGGATTTGTTGAGGGATTTGAGGTTGAGGATGGGCCGGTAAGACCCACTGGGTTTCTGTACCAGAAAGAGATTGGAGTAATACCCCGATCCCCTCTGGGACAAAGGAACGGCACTATAACTCCAGCCTGGAGCATAGAGTGTAACACTTTCCGGAATTCCAGGGCCTTGTCTTGATTTGACTGAAGGCCCGTGGTGAAAAGCAGGCTAGGAGGCCTCCGCCGGAAGGAGAGGGCGTACCCCCGAGAGACCACTTCTCTTACCCAAGTGTCCGTGGTGGTCAGACACCAGCACTGGGCGAACTGAAGAAGCCGGCCTCCCACTTTGGGGTCCCCCAAGGAGAGGCCTGTCCCGTCAGGCTGAAGGCTTATCGTGCGACTTGGGAGTAGGACGTCTTGTACTCCAAGCCTGCTTCTTTGGCTTGGCAGCTTTCTTGGCCCCTGACTGTCTCGGAAAGGACTGTGCTTTGGACTTACCCTGGGCCCTATAGGGCCGAAAGGACGAAGAACCCAACCCTGATGGGACTGCAGCCGATGGCAGACATGCAGACAAAGCTGCCGCCAGAGTGGCCACAATTTTATCCACAGTGGCCACAATTTTATCCAGATCAGGGCCAAACAGGACCTGCCCAAGCATTCCAATCCCTTTTTGGAATCTGCGTCCCCTTTCCAAGAGCGCAACCATAGGGCGCAGTGAGCCACCACTGCTGCCGAGGAGATTTTAGAAGTGAGGAGACCTATATCCAAGGCTGCCTAATGTACGTGGCTGAGTCTCTGAGATTGCCCACTAACTCCACCTGCTCAGCTGAAGAGTCGGTGTCCAGAGACGCCTCCAAGCTATCAGCCCAGCGCTCCATGGCTCTGGCCACCCAGCACACGGCCATAGCCGGTCTGGACACCCCTCCAGCAAGGGAATAAATGGATTTCAGGCATATTTCCACCTTGCGATCCGTAGCATCCTTTAAGGAGGACATGGAGGGCATGGGTATTGTAGCACTCCTCACCAGGCGTGTGACATGAAAATCCACTTGAGGAGGGGTTCCCCACTTGGAAAAATAATTATCCACAAAAGGGTATGCAAAGGCCAAGCGTTTTTGAGGCTGGAACCGCTTACCTGGATTTTTTCACACCTCCTCTAAATGATCCACTAACTGAACAGATAGAGGAAACACAGTGGCATCTCCCTTAATATCCTTAAAGAAGGTGTATTTTTGGATTTGGCCACGGGGGGATCCTCAACATCAATAACCAAGGCCACACAGACTGCCCGTATAAGGCCAGGTATATAGACTTTAGACTTTGACTCCACCTCCTTAGTACGAAGGGGCTCTTGGTCCGAAAAGTCAAAAATCTCACCATCATCAGATGTCACGTCATCCTCATCAAACTGAACCGTCTGAGACACTAAAGGCCGCTTAGGAGGCCATAATGAGGACTCCCCCTGTGAAACGTCAATCAGGTGTTGTAAACGTATTGGACAATGAATTCACCCACGCAGGCTCCTGCAAGACCTGGGGGGATGAAAGCGGAAGACACTGGGGTGCCATCAACTGCCTGGGGAACCCCTGCATGGGTAATGAGACTACGACTGCTGCGATAACCCCATCTGCGGGAAAGGCAGGGGGCGTCGCCAGCTGGCCAACAAAGGTTGTAAGTGCCTTAGCAAAACAAGCCCAGGGCGGTTCCTGCACAGGCGCAGTAACTGAGATCGGGAGGTAACATGCCCTACATAATCCCTCAGTGTTCCCATCACCCTCCGCTAATTGTACATTACATGTGGTACACTTTAGCTGAAGAGTGTAAACAGAGCGTATGTGACTCCCCTCACAGAAAAATACTGTGACTGTGAGGCAATGAACACCCTGCAACACCGCACCGCAAGGGCTTTAGCAGAGAAAGAACAGGGATAGGAAAATGGCAGACAGTCAGAAGTGAAAGTACAGGTAGGCAGCGCTAGCATTAAGTCACATACAATTCAGAAATAAATCCCTGCACTACCAGCACTATGATCAACTACACAGATACAGAGCCTGGCAGGAAACAGTGCTGCATACTCTGACCTTAACGGAGAAGAGGTATGCGGGGGGACCCGGACCGCGACGTCACCTGTATCAAGCTTCCAGCAGCGTTTGCACACTTCACAGAAAATGGCCGCCGAGGAGCTGAGGGGAGGCGGGCCCGGGGGAGGATCGCTGGCACAACCCACCAGACTGCTAGGAAAAGGCACTGTGCAGCGGGGGAGGCACCGGCTGTGAGACAGGGGCTCTTCCCTGGCATGCAATTAACCCCTGGGACGCTGGAGCTTTACCGCTCTGCTGCAGCCCTTTGTCCCTGGTGGTCTAGTGGAAGCACGGGTTAATACCTGGCTCCACACGCAGCCTGTCCCCAGGGAGCCCCCTGCCTGAGGACCAAGGACTGTGTATCGGCGGGAACCCTCCGCGGGACCCCGCCGCTTACCTGACCCCTTGAATCCGGCCACAGTCCGGGTAATCCGGGGTCACCGCTAGCTGTGACCCCAGACACCCACCAGCATCCCCAGATCAGTACTGGCGTTCTGGTCCGACGGGGTGGAGGAGTGACAGCATATACGTCAGTACTGACTGTCTATGCTGTACAGCTCGTTGCAGCAATCGCTGTCTTTAACTTCAGGGGCTGAGAACAGCCCCCCTCTGAGAATGGTGACCCGACTCCGAGCCGAGCACCGACAAAACTGATTTGCCTTGGCTCGGGGGCGGGGTATAGGAGAAGGGCCCCACTGCATCCTTGGAGGCTGGAAAAAAACTCTGCGGTGCCAGATGACTACCGCCATCGCCTATACCCCAAGGTAACCTGTGGATACCCTATGGACCCTGATGTAGAAATATAAATGCAAGACACAAGGATATATCAAAATTTCTTAAGAGGACACGTGGAGAAGTTGCCCATAGTAACAAATCAGCTATTAGTTATCATTTATCAAGTACAGTTTATTAAATGATAGCTAGGAGTTGATCGGTTGCTATGGGCAACTTCTCCACCTGCCCTATTTATGTTTGATACATCTCCCCCATAGTGAAGTACCGCGCTGTAAAAGGGCTAAATAGCGTCCTGTGCCAGCCCGTCTTATTACCGTCTGACGTCATGACGATGATGTCCTTATGTCACGCAGAGGGGGCGTGGCTGGCAGCACTGGTAAGTGCAGTGCTGATTGGAACATCCTGAGGTCGCTCTAATCAGCAGCACAGGGTGCAGGATGCCTATCTGGAGCACCTTAAAGACGCTCTAGCGGCACTGCAGCAGTGAATGGCACCCTGCTAGCCAGGAGCAAGGGTCATGAGGCGGTGACGTGCCATCCACATTGCCCTGCGCTCTGTGCGGAGGCAACGGTTGCACACCCCTAGTTATAGCCCTGGTCAAGAAGACTATAGAAGCACAACATTACTACAGGTCATATGGACAAAGCAATGTCCTTCATGGGAGCAGTATCTAAATGCACAAAGAAAGTCTATCTAGTTAACTACATGCTCCTTCCTCCCTGTCTATCCCATCTGTGTCACACCTGTTTGTCTGCCCCACTCTTTAGAATGTAAGCTCTTACGAACAGGGTCCTCTATACTTTCTTCTACTTCTTACACCCCACAAGAGCATCCAATACCTCTACCCGCTTGTGCTTCTCCTTACTTTACTTTCATCTACTTTTTACTCCCTACTAGGGCACCTAACACTTGGTTGCTGATGCTCTGTTGCTTATCTGGGTGTTATGATAGCTAACGTAGCAAAGTATATTATCCTTGTCCTCATCCTGTATTGTATTGTTCTGTCACAGGTCAACCTATTTGTTTATGTACTTTGCAAGCCGCTGCGGAACACTTGTGGTGCAATATAAATAAATAAATAATAATAAGTTAAACTTTATTAGATCTTTCACAGCTGGAACTCACCCTTCAAGAGTTCCCGAGATGACATGTCTTCCAGCAGCAGAGTCTTGTTACTAGATGACACCAGGACCTTTAGCTCCTCAGCTCTGGATATGTACTGACAGACCTGTAGCAAGTGTTATTAGCAACATCACTAAATATATTTTATATATATCGTTTACTTTTATATACAGTTAGGTGCATAAATATTGGGACATTGACAGAATTTTCATATTTTGGCCTCTATTCACCACCACAATGGCTTTGAAATGAAACAAACAAGATGTGCTTTACCTGCAGACTTTCATATTTAATTTGAGGGTAATTACATCCAAATCAGGTGAACGGTGTAGGACTTACAACGGTTTCTATATGTGTATCCCACTTTTTAAGTTGAGGAAGCCTATGAGGCGAAACATGTTGGGAACTCTGGGCCTGATTCAGAGCCGCTCATAAGCGGCCGCTCGTTCGCTCCGAGCGATGTTCGCACAACTGCTCATGGGTCATAATGCGCATGCGCCAACCAGTCATTGCGGTCGGAAATCGAGCGCTCGCAAAACAGCGAGTGCCTGCTAATTTGAGTGACAGAATGAGGCGTTTGTGGGTGGTAACAGGGGAAGGTGCTTGAAAACGGGGAGTGGTGATCCGAACGCAGGCGTGCTAAACGGTCAAAACGGGTGTTTTAAGGGTGTGCATAATTAACAAAGCAGCGTTATTGACCACGTCACTTGGTTGTTTCTTAGCCTGAACTGTTCGCATGATTGCGGTAGAAAAATCCAACCACAAGCACTGCGAGCAGTTCAGACGCCTTTCGATGTACTCGATTAATCTAATAAATAGCGGAGATGACGTAGGATGCGAGCGGCCAGGGGGCGTCTTTACAAAATAGCGAGCACGTTTCGTTCGCTCAGACATAGAGGCGTCAACAGACCGCAAAGAGCGAGCGCTCAATTTAAATATCCGGCCCCTTTTTCTGAACGAGCGAGCGCAAATAGCGTCCGGCTCTGAATCAGGCCCTCTGTCCAACACCCTGCACCATTGATTAAGAGACTATCCTGTATATCCCTGGAAATCACGATTCTACAAGAAAACTCTCCCTTAGGACCAGCCACCTTGTTTTTAAGATAAGTTTTTGAATTTCTATTGTAATACTGTTCTAAAAATTATTTACCATGAAATAAAAAACATTAACTATTGGATACTAGTGACAGTAATTCACTTTTAAGGATATAAAAATTGGTGGCGTACTGGAGTCGAGGGAAGAGAGCAATTAGAAAGGTGGAACGTGAGGGATTCCTGTCCAAAGACGGATTTATTGTTACGCTTAATATACAAGTGTACTTACGGTACGGGTACTCACTTCTAAAAAATTGTTAATTGTATTATCTGACAATACCACACTATCAGGCGCTTGTCCCTGTGTGTGTGTGTGTGTGTGTGTGTGTGTGTGTGTGTGTGTGTGTGTGTGTGTGTGTGTGTGTGTGTGTGTGTGTGTGTGTGTGTGCGCACACATACATTTAGATTGATTGATATATGTATCAAACTGATATTGACTGTAAAAATCTTTTGTCTAACTGATATGTTCTCTGGTCAGCCAGCTAAATCTATCACAGATACCTTGCATCTTCAACACTAACCTTTGAACGTATGGCTTCTTTACGACAGACATCGGTCTCGTCTAAAAGAGAGAGCAACACGAACAGTATGTATAAACACCTAAGGTCTGTGCAATGTTTAATCAGCACAAGCAATTGGATGACACAGAATAATCAGGTACTATTAGCGAATGCAAAAAAAAGTCTCTCATGGGCGTGTTACGGGAGTATTGTGGTTGTGTCAGGGAAAGTGGCTGCGTTCTCAGGCACAGAGCCGCAGCTACAGAGGCCATAGTCAGAAGGAGAAACCGCACCTGCCATAGGACTGGTGCAAGTGTCGATAGTGTAAGCGATGGTGCGCCGATGGTGGCATGTCAAGAACCACCGGCGGTGTTACAGCCTACAGAGATGCTGTAAGTGGCCATTCCTGGGTTCTCTCATTCAGCTGCAAGCTACTACACCAGGGGAACGCAGAAACTAGCATTTGCCTATTATCGGAGCCACAACTCCAGCAACAGATGCAAGAGTGGATGCTCCACCGCTGACTCAGGCCCCATGTGTGTATAAAATTAATGTATTCTATCAGTAAGTAAGGATACAATATATACCCCACTAGTGTTTGCATTATATGCATTTTTTACTTAAACAGATAAGACCCTTAATATCAATCACAAGCATTAAGCTTACATTGACATGTTTAGGAACGTTACTACTCATTTCAGTGTGTGCTTGCCGAGTCTCTATGCATTTATCTCACAACACAATTATCGCTAAAAGGCTAGTACACAATGCAATTAAAACACATCAAACGTATTGAAATCAAATGCTTTTTTATATGCATTTTTACTAGTGTAATGCCAATGGGTATGCAAGCTAAATATTGTCTGGCATTCTTTTTATGTTGGCAGAAAAGTGTGCGCTAATATGCTTAATGCCCCACCTCCAACACAAATGCCATCGCATGGTTGTGCGTGAAACCGCATACAGGAAAATATCTGCATCTAGATCCGTACGGTTGTGTGTACAACTCTGCGCAAGCCCCAGTGTGTCTAACATGTATTATGTTATAAAAGGCTTCATACATTGTTAGCAGTAAGGCTGTGTGGCTATATAGAGGCTAAAATTGAGATCAGTAGAAGTGGCATTAAACAATGGGTTAATGCTACTGTAGTTTAGAGACTAATCTGAATGAAATGTGAATAGTGGAAACAATTGGTTATTATAGATATATTTTGTAACATCATGTTCAATACACTGTTTAATATTATATGTACTGATTATTAAAGATTAATTATTACTGAGAATACGTAATATCTTAAACAAAGCCACATCTTGAATGCAGTCTTTCTGGATATTAATATAAAGATTGTTACGGTATTCTAAGCAGATGTGTTATACTGGAAACTGCCTTGGTTAAGTGGTTAATTAATGAATGAGTAAATGGGCATTCCTATATTTGCTTCACTACTATATAACCATTCCATCCTTTAAGTCTCTCAAGGGCATATGCCAGTATTTGTTAAATTAAACTGCTCTAACCATATGAGCATGCTTCACTTTTTCCAACAAGCCTCTTACAAATACACATTTAATGATTAACACTATAAATACTGAATTCAATAAAATTAATAATCACAGGTGGAGTGTGGCTACAATGGCAAAGGAGTGAGACGTGGGTCCGGAGATTCCCCGTCTGAAGGTCCGTTTTACAGATCCTGACCCAGCTGACCCAGTGCATCTTGGTTGAATTGGGACTCTAAACATAAGGTGCACCTGCGGGCACGTTCCGGTCCCTGGTAGCCAGCACTGCTGGGAGCCGCTGCATAGTTCTGGAGTATGCTCTCCTGCTGACCTCTACGCCTGGGTCCATGCGCTATCCTCTCATTCGGACATGGAGACCAGGTATAGCAAAATTTTTACATTAGAAGGATTGGGGAGCGGTGTTACATTTTGGATGCACTAAAGGTTCTCTGATTAGAAATGGCGTAAAGATATCTGCGTTTCCTAACTTTGCAGTGGAGGTCTAAAAGGATAGGGCCAAATTCTTTCCTATTAAGCGTAGACTCAGAGACCTTAATTTATCATATGCTATACTGTTCCCATCCAAACTCTGGATTGTGGCAGATGGGGAATCTACATTTATCGCAACCCTGCGGGAGGTGGCTGCTTGGCTGGACCGTTACGCTCTTGGGGGGGCGTCAATTGGCTCCAACCTGAACTTCTCTTCGTATAATGCGGTTATACTTCTGTGCATATTGAAGATGCAGGTTTTATATTAATTTGTATGCTCTTGCAAAAGTATATACAATAGAAATGGCAGCGCTTAAATATATAAATGACATAAAAAGCATGGATTATTCTGCAAAATAGCTCAATATTTAATCAAAATGAATAAAGATATATAATAGTAAAACAAATACAGATAAAATCATTTAAGATCAATTCATCAAATAAGCTGCAAGGTACAAGAACCAATGTATAGAATAATGCTTGTTCTTATCCAATGACTGGACTAAACTTTAGCTGGAAAAACAATACTTAAGGACTCCTTTAGTGTGGGGGCAATACTTAGGAGTATGCCGGACTCGATAATGGATGGCTCCCAATGGGCCAGACTTTCAGGAGTGGGTTTCGCAACTGTTGAACATAAAGCGTTATTTATACCTTAGCCGTAAGACAGAGTCTAAATTTGTCCGTGGACAAGACGGATAGAGTCAATATATGCACCCCCACCAACTTTAGCTATAACATATACTTTGAAATTATCTTTTGGTTTAGGATATATTTTGTTAAGACTATATGGAGTGTGGCATTTGTTGTTGTTTCTGTGTTTATTTTTGTGATATTGTTATTCTATACATTATTTTTTTTTGTAGCACTATCTATATTGAAAGGTACGATAGACTCTGTTTTACTGTATTTAATGTTTTTGACAAGGCAATTACTGTTGAGGCTATTTTATTTAGGTAATGGAAAATGATAATATGTAATGACTGTCTGAAGTTGTGTCTTTCTTAATGTATGAATACTGTACGACATATGTTCATGTTCTTTTTTTTAATGCACTGCTATTAAAAAATGGGGAAGACTCAATAAAAAACAATTAAAAAACAATAATAAAAATCACAGACATTAGTTTTGTACTGAGTGTGACACTGCGATGATTATAGGGTACAAAAGGGGATGGGAACAATATTATATGAATGCCTGTGGGCTGTAAATGACCTTGTTTGGTTAGAAATAGTAAAACAGTCATTCACCAAAGTTCTTTTGAAAAATCAACAAAGACAAACAAAAAAAACCTTTATGTCTAGCTGTGTGTGTCCATGTGAATTCATTGGCAAAGGTCACACTTTGTGTATCATATTGAGTTCATGTGAAATGGACACCACACTGCACTGCTCCCTTCTCCCTCGTGACCACCCATAATGTCCTTTAGAATGTAAGCTCTTGCGAGCAGGGCCTGCTCTCCTTTTGTATTCTGTAAATAAATATGCAATTTGCAGGTGCAATTATGTTAATTTGTGTACCTGCATTAATTGGAGTCTCAGAACGATCCTGTATAGCAATCAGTGGTGTCTCAAGGAGAGTGCAGGCCGCACCCAAGTGTCACCTGCCGAGGGGTGGCACTAAGGTGCAGACTCCCCTCAGTGACAGGAACCAGGTGCTGCACTTTATAATAAGTGCAGCACTCGGCTTATGACAACTGAGAGGGAGAGACTGCACAAAGGGCAGTCAGCACCTCCGATATTGCCCTAGTAATATCGGGACCCCGGGGGGGAGGCCGTGAGGCCACGCACTTTCCTGAGTGGCCACGCCCCTTTTCGGCAGTGCGCAACTTTGCCGCACACACGGCATCCCGCCCCGCACCAGGTGACACCGCGGGGCAGGACGCAACTGATAGCAATTACTGGCATTTTTAAAAGGGGCATATGGTCAAATGACGGACAGATTTTGTGCTTTTTTTCCCAGTTTGTGATGCTTGCGCTGGAGTTTACCTGATACAAGTTACAACTATTTATTACTGCAAGTAATCAGCATTGTAATGATGTTTATATATTATATTAAAATTGGGATGTAGTTGAAATACAGACGGCCGGGAAGCACTCTGTCTAAATCCTGACGCCATCTAGATCCCGACAGACTGCTTCCGGAATTAAAGGTAAGCCAACCAGACTTAGCTCTTAGCCGGGGGGAGGTTAGGTTTAGACCCGAGGGGAATTAAGGTTAGGCTGCGGGGAGGGGGGGGGGGTTAGGATTAGGCACCCCCCAGGGAGGCGTTAGGGTGCGGAGAAGGGGGGTTAGGCACCCCTAGGGAGGGTTACACTGCGGGGAGGTGGGGTTAGGATTAGGCACCTCCGGGGAGGGGGGTGGTTATTGTTAGGCACCCCCCGAGGGGATAGATTTAGGGTGCGGAGAGGGGGGGGGTTAGATTTAGGGTGCGGAGAGGGGGGGAGTTAGGCACCACTGGGGGGAGGGTGAGGCAACCCCTAGGGAGGGTTAGGCTGTGGGGAGGGGGGGTTAAGCACCACTAAGGGAGGGGTAGGGTTAGTGTACTTACCTGCCCCCTGTGGGATCTCTCATCATCAGGATTCTGGCGTTGGTACTTCACCCGGCAGCTACTCAGCTGTCGGGATATCATACCCAACCCATTAAAATCAGCACTTAAGGCTACAATGCCGCTGTTTTCACAAATGGTTGATGTTTTTTCTACTGTGCATGCGTTGGAGTTGTGCTGTGCTTGTGCCATGACGGTCATGCGATGGCGGTTGCAGTGAATATTTATTGTACAGAGTGATTGACAGGCAGGCAAAAGGGGAGGGGAGGTATGACTCAAACGCAGGCATGTTGTGAATGTTTTGGGGACGTCTCAGTCTTAGACTGTGATCCTGCTGTGAAGGCTCCAACATCTCCGTTCCGATGGCCATTCTGAGCAATCAAAGGGTTAATCAGAACTTTGATAATCAACTGATATGTGTCTGATGCTGTGTCTTTGTCTTCATGCACATGGATTTGCAAAGCCGCTGGATATATTTGCACAGTCGCTGCGTACAAAGCTGCACTAGCGACAGAATTTGCGTCTACCTCTGAATCAGGTCCTTATTAAAATATTAAATGCAACACTGTGCTCAAAGCATTCATCTTAAGTGCGCAGTTCCAGGTGTGAAGTTCAACAGTGTGAAGAGTTTCTTTGTTGCTGGATTTCTAAAAAACAAACCTCCACCCTCTCAGCATATGTTTAACTAAGTATTTCCGGTGTTACCTCTCCCTTCTCCTTGGGTAAAAGTTGTACAGTAGTAATTAACAGAAATACAGCTTTTGAGTGGTGTGGTTAGTGCTGTTAATTATACACAGCTTCAAAAGTGAAGCTGTGAAGCAGATGGCCATCAACATTGAGAGGCAAATACAATACATATTTACATTCTAGTGAAATATACCTAAAGTAATACATATCACTATGTACTCCATAGTGCTTGCATTCTGGTACTAGGGGAAAAGTGGTCACTAGAGAGTAGTTCACACATTTCATTAGAGGCTACTGCAGAATCAGCCAGAGGTAGTGACATTCTTACATCTGCATCTCTTAAGCAATTAGTTGTCAATTGCTTGAGCCATGGTAGGACTTGTTTCCCGCTATTCTACATAGATAGCCATGGTAGGACTTGTTTCCCGCTATTCTCATTACACCAGAGACCCGGGATATTCCTGGGTCGACTCCATTGAGACATAAGCCTGTCTGCTCTGGCATTCTAATAGCCAGGGCATGACAGGCTGCTCTCATGTCCCGCTCATACATATCATACACACACATCACACTCATGCAATCACCACACCTCACAACAGGCAGTGTTTCTGTAGCGTGTGTGCACCGGCTGCTTCTCCACACTGCAGCACAGACCAGACACCTTTTCAATCCATCGGGTACTTGGCCTTCACCCCTTATTATAAGGGCTCCCCAGATCCAGTGCTGACGGTGTTTTTCCATAATTTTTTTCGCCCCCTCCAGGCAGCCCCAAACGGCCAATCAGAGGCTTCCAGGTGCAGCCTGGGAGTAAAATCCCGGGTGGCACCATTCAGACTTGAGCAGGGTTGTCTACCCGGAACTTAAGTCCCAAGAAATACCCTGGTCAATTGCAGGGGCGGCGACCAGGGAAAGTGTTCCCGGGTTGGTGTCTTTCAGATATACACGAGACCCGGGTATTTTGGCAGAGCCAGGACAAAAACCCGGGAATCTCGCTATGTGAGCAAGGGGTATCAAGCAGTTTGTGTTAACCTGGTTAATAGTTACTTTCATTTGGTATAAAGTGGCAGAAATAGCTAAAGGATGCCCAGATAAAGTCTCATAGGTATGGGAGTCATGGAGGGACAACTCACTAACTGGTGCACCAGGAGATGTATGTTGAGAAGGAGGAACTGGTATTTGTTCATCAATTATACTTTCTGGAATTATAACTTGGTCACAGCATCCAATATCCTTATACAGATTGAGTCTCTCGTATCCAAATATTCCGCAAAATTGAATATTCCGAAATACGGATTTTTTTTGGCATGACTGAGATAATGAAACCTTTGATTGTTGATGGTTCAATGTACACAAACTTTGTCTAAGGTACAAATTATTACAAATAATGTGTACAATTACCTACAAGCTGTCTTTTTAGGGTGTATATGAAACAAATGAATTTCATTACTGTACGCAAACTTTGTTTGAGCCACAAAATTATTGAAAATATTGTATAAAATTACCTGCAGGCTGTGTGTATATGGTGTATAACACAAATGCATTCTGTGTGTATATTAGGGATGTGCAGGCTCGGATAGGTTCGAGTTTGCATGTGGAGTTCGGATTTTTCCCTCCAAAAAAACGGAACTCAGAAAGAGGCAAAACGTCATCTTACATGGACGAACATCATCATTCCTGGACTTTTGTCCAGGAATGATGATGTTCGTCCATGTAAGATGAAGTTTTGCCTCTTTCTGAGTTCCGTTTTTTTGGAGGGAAAAATCCGAACTCCACATGCAAACTCGAACCTATCCGAGCCTGCACATCCCTAGTGTATATTTGGGTCCCATTCCCAAGATATTTCATTATTAATTGCAAATATTTCAAAATACGGAATATTCCGTTATCCAAAATACCCCTGGTCCCAAGCAGGAATATGAATATGGGAGACTCAACCTGTAGTCTGTTATGGCTGCTCCTCCCTTTGACGGCACAGTCATGCTGTATGTTGTTTTTATCTTTTGTGCACCTTATCCCCCTATCTCACTTTATTACTCCTTTTCCTAGTTAATGATTGTCTTAGTTTAATTTTTCTGTTAACGTGTGAAATGTTTACATAGTTATAAATAAAGCAATAAAGTTTCACTTAACTATAGGACAATAAATAAGGTGCATGCAGCAATAACGCAAGACAATATATGCCCTCAATGGTGTTTAATACAGATACTAGCAGCTTACATAAATCACTGGTGTCAACAATATGTTATTTAAGTAAAAAGATACTTTGAACAGATACTATGAGGATGTATATAAGCTAAACATGGCCTGAGCTTTTACTTTTTACATTATTTTGGCAAATGCTTTACATTTATTTGTATTTTATCACATGAGCTGTGTTTCAGTGCAGTGTATCTATATTCTTATTGCCAATATTTTCTCATTACATCACTTACAGAATTCTTACCATCTATTGTTATACATGAGTAGAATCAGGCATTGCTGAGTGCAAAGACAAAGCCAATCATCAAATATTACCAAAAAAAACTTACTGAGGCTATCATTCATATTTCATTAACATTACATTCTGAACGCAAATTCAGTTTAGATTAATAGATGCGTTATTGAAGTTTCATATGTATCAGTTTCCTAGTCCTTTTTGCTTTGTGCGTCCTTAATGGTATCTGTATACATATAATATAAGGGCACAGTCGTGCCCTTATATTAAGGTTGCATCTAAAAAAACACTGATTTTTCCATACAGAATTCTGAAGGGGGGGGGGGGGGCAGGGTGTTCAAGGGGCTACACCTCAAAAGCTATAGGAGGTACAATTTGGCATGGACGGGTAGAACTGTTGCTCGGTGCTGCATGCCAAATTTCAGGGCAAAAACATAAAAAAATGCAGGATTTGGGAGTAATCTAAAGCTCCACTTTTTTCTGACATTGTCAATTTGGAACACTTTTCTGCTGTAGTCTATGAGGGATTTTTGGGAAGGCAAAACTCAGGGTAGGGGGCGAATTTAGACTTGGGGTTTGTTTTATTAGCTAGCTATTGTGCCAGGGTACGTGCTTTTGGGGTTCAGGTAAATTAGAAAGTCACCGTTTTTAAACTATTCTCAAGAATGCGCCATTATAAAGATAGGACTTTTCAACTTGTTGCGCAGCCGCAGTAGGAGCTTCCAGCAGGTGCAGTCATAGTGGCTTCACTTGGGTACAGCAAGATGGCCGTCGTTTGCGGGCGGTAGCTGGCAAAGCAGCGGCGGGGACACAGATGCGGTGGTGGGGAACTCGGCCGTGGCGGTGAGGGCGTTGGCGGCGGGCCTGGACCCGAGAGGATTCAAACCCCGCCAGCCATTATGCCGAATACGGCAGCAGCGCCAATTTCAAAAATGGCGCCTCAGCGCTATTTTTGAAATTCAAAGATGACCGCCGCTAGCCAATCACAGCTGAAGAATGAAGACGACGGGAAGCACTGGATGTGCGGTCGCCGCGCTCCAGGTGAAGACACCGCAGAAGCCCTGGATGTGCGGCGGCCGCGCAAAAGAGTTTACTGGCCGCCGCGCTCCAGGTGAAGGTCCCGGTAAATAAAAGATTTATAAGACTGTGTCTGTGTGGCTTATTTGAATATTTCTTTTGCAGGGGTACTATAGGTGCCAGCAGGCCCTTAATACCCCGCCTGCTGGTACTTGTTCTCCAAGTACCAGCATGCGGGGGATGCCTGCTGGGACCTGTAGTACTATTGCAAAAGACAATATTTATATTTTCTTATGCACCACACTAGACATAATCAACCCGGCGCCCAGGGGTGCCAGGGATAGCCCTGGGCTATCAGCCTGGGCCTGGGGTGCCCTGTGGAGGGGTACCCCTTTATTGGGGGGGTCCCCAACTCCCCAGGGATCCCCGGCCTGGGCTGACTAGCGGTCAGGCGTGATGCTGCGGCTGGGGGGCCCGATGAAAGGGCTCCCCTGGCTGTGGCATCACCCCCCTGCTAGATGCAGTCCGATGCTGGTTTTGGGAAATACAGGGGGAGCCTTATAAATTTTTTTCCCCCTGTATTTCCAGAATCAGGACCGGCTCAGAGCCCTGTGCTGGTTGCACCAAATACGGGGGGGCCCCTACGTCATTGGTCCCCCGTATTTTGGCAACCAGGATAGGTTCTCAAAAGCCTGGTGTTGGTTGTGTTTAATACAGGGGACCCCTATGTCATTTGTCCCCTGTATTTAGCACAACCAGTACTGGGGCTCCAAAGCCCGGGGCTGGTTGTTTTCTGGGGGGGAAGGGTGGCTACGCTTTTTTTATTTACACATTCAATTTTTAACATAAATGCGTAGATCTCACTGCTGCATTCGTCCATCTGTAACTTATTGATTTTATTTTCCTCAGATGTATACTCACTACCAGCGAGCCCTCTGTCGCCCACTGATGCCCCTTTTGCACTGCACCGCTGCCACTGGTATGCACCACTGCTGCTTCCGCTACCCCACGCGCCTACAGCCATCTCGCACTCTGCACCTCTCAAACCCATACTCCCAATATTTCAAGATGTTGAGGAGGTACAGGGCGCGCCTGGCCAAAAAGTGGTTGTGGCTTGCTGTAAAAGGGGCGGATCCTTACATCTTCCCCCGTTTTCGGCACTTTGGGGGCGTGCCCAGCACTCTCCGAGACGCTGGGCAGCCCCCAGGCTCTCCCTATACAAGAGAACAGATGCGCACGGCATTTTCTCCTCCTGCACACCCGCTGCTCTTCTATGCAGAGCAGTGGTTTGTGCTCCCCCCAACATCTCCCCCACCGTGGGACACTGCGGCCCGCAGGCAGGACAGTCCCAGAAAAACGGGACTGTCCCAGTTGGGAGGTATGCAAACCAACCTCCTGTGTGCGGTCCCCTCTTAAACCTGCGTTAGTGTACCATTTTGTTGCCCTTCACCCCTGCAGGTTGCCCGGTTTGCTCATCCAAACCCTGATAGTTAATACATTTTAAAAAAAGCTATGAAATTCCATAGACAATAAACCTTACTGTTTCATATGTCCCATTAAAGCTGCTAAGACATGATCTGAAAATTCACAAAACCTATTGATTTTCTGCCAAACTTCAAAAAGCTATGAAATTACGATCATTAAAGCTGACGCTTTAATGGACGTGTTCCTTGCGCAATACAGATATGGTATGCCATCACACCCTGTGGTTAATGGCAGATTCAGCACTCTCACAGAATGAGATTGCCGTCACTCACAAAATGGTGGAGCTGCTAATTCACAGAATTGTGTGCTCATTGGAATACACACATGCAACCCCTCCTGAAGAAAGTGTCAAGTGACATAGAAACGCATTGAGCACCTGTAATCAAATCAAGCGATCAGTGTGAACTGCCCGGTCCGCATTCAGAGCTTCATCAGCTAAGCAGCCATGTACGTCTTACATCCTCTGCATATGGCTTACCACACAGGGAATTCCTTGCAGTGCATTCACGGAGTGGCTTTTCTACACAAGCATCAGCTCGCTTGGGGCTTGGTTAATATCGCTGCCGTAAAGCCTATCCTGGACTTAAAAACTCTGTCAAGTAAGTCGGCACTGGTCGGTATATATTTCAGCACAGCCGGAGAGACCTGCCTTTTACGAGCGTTGTTTACACAAGCAGGATGTCAAACGTTGATTGATGGCTGAGACTGCTACTTTGTCTTATATGGGAGCTTAGGTGTTACGAGACATTCACATTTTTTAATCCCTGTGGTGCAGTCAACTGGAACATTGAATCATCCAATTTTCAAACAGAGTATCCATTTTTTTTTTATTTATTACTCTTAAATTTTCATTATCAATAATGTCTTTTTATTTGTGATGTTTTCTTTATTTATAATAAATGTGTTTATTTATTCATGTGAGTTTTGAGACCTTACCTCAGGAAAGGTGCGCAGTTTATATATCTGTTTGCTTTGTTTTTCTGCAAGGTACTGCACAGCCTCTCCTATTAAACAGCTGCATCTGTACCTTTTATGCTTTGATTAGCACCAGACTTGGTCTAGTTATCCAGGGCTGTAAGTAAATTTGTCTTTTTCACATATGGAATTCAGTACTTGCACCAGACCTACATTTCAGCTCTTCGGGATTCCTATGTGACTGAATGGGGCAGATGTATTAAGCTCTGGAAAGTGATAAAGTGGAGAGTGATAAACGACCAACCAATCACCTCCTGTAATTTTTCAAAGACAGTCTGTAACATGACAGTTAGGAGCTGAGTGGCTGGTCATTTATCACTCTCCACTTTATCACTTTCCAGAGGTCAATACATCTGCCCCATTGTGTATTAACCCAAACTGTCTTAATAACATGATAAACTAAATAGAAGATAGTACAATATTGAAAACGGTTACTAACGACTCAATTATAGTAGGTTTTAGTATGAATCTTTAATCTTCAGTAAATTGCATGGGGATAAGTGACCCTGAACAGAGAGACAGGAGCGAGAACTGCCCTACAGTATTTTGGATATTCTCTATGTAAAATGAGAGTTATGGTAAGAACTTACCTTTGTTAACTCTCTTTCTTTGAAGTGTATAGGACCCACAGGGAGACCTTGGGGATGTAGGTGATGGAACCGAAGCCATCCCTTCTTGTGAATTCCATAGAGCACAAAGAAGGAGTCTGATTTCCGAATGGAACTGGTACTGTCCACATAAATTCTAAGGGCGCGGACCACATCCAAGGAGGCCTCACCTGCAGAGAGGTCTGGTGATTGAAAGGCCGGGACTATAATTTCCTCATTAATGTGGAAACTAGAAACAACTTTAGGAAGGAATTCCGGGCGAGTGCGAAGCAGTCTTGTCCCGGTGAAATATCAGGAAGGGGAGCAACAGGAGAGCGCCCCCAATTCTGACACTCTCCTGGCAGATGCTATCGCCAGAAGAAAGAGAGTCTTAGCTGTTAACCACTTAAGTTCTATAGAATCTAGTGGTTCAAATGGAGGACCTAGGAGGGCCCGAAGAACTACTGCCAAATCCCAAGGAGCCACTGGGGGGACAAAGGGAGGTTGAATCCGGAGGACACCCTGGAGGAAGGTGTGGTTATCCGGAAGTGAATCAATTGTACGTTGGACCCATAGTGACAGTGCAGAGATAAGCACTTTCAGTGAGGCCAGGCGGAGTCCGAGGTCCAATCCAGCTTGAAGGTAGGTCAGGACTCTGTAGATCCGAAACACCTGGGGGTCATAATTCCTGGGACGACAACACTGGAAATATGTATGTCACACTATGTGGTAGATCCTAACAGAAGCCAGCTTACGCACTCTAAGCATCATGTTGATGACAGAGCTGGAGAATCCTTTGCACCTTAGGAGTGATGTCTCAAGAGCCAAGCCATCAAAGACAGACGATCCAGGTCCGGGTAAAGGCAAGGACCCTGAGACAACAGGTCTGGACGTTGAGGCAGTAGGAACGGAGTGTCGATGGAGAGACTCCGAAGATCTGAGTATCAATGATGTCTGGGCCAAGCTGGAGCCACCAGCAGGACAGTGCCTCCGTCTTGTTTGAACTTCTGAAGAACTTGAGGAAGAAGGGAGACTGGAGGAAACAGGTATGCAAACTGGAAGGTCCACTTCAATGACAGAGCATCCACCAAGGTTGCCACGGCATCTCTTGTTCGGGACCCGTACACTGGTAATTTGTGATTGTGTCAGAAGGCAATAAGGTCCACCTCTGGGAGGCCCCATTTGTCCACTAGGAGTTGAAACACCTCTTAGTGAAGAGACCATTCCCCTGGATGCACGTCGTGACGGCTGTGGAAGTCCGCTTCCCAATTAAGAACTCCCGGAATGAACACTGCTGAAATGGCCGGGAGGTGACACTCTGCCCATGTCAGAATGCATGACACTTCTGTCATTGCTGCCCGACTTCGAGTGCCTCCTTGATGGTTGATGTAAGCCACCATGGTGGCGTTGTCGGACTGAACCTGCACGGGTTTTCCGTGAAGTATGTGCTTGGCTAACTGGAGGGCCCTGTACACAGCCCGAAGTTCCAATATGTTGATTGGAAGGGTTGTTTCGACTGCTGTCCAACGACCCTGAAAAGAGTGCGGACCGTTCACTGCTCCCCAGCCCCGGAGACTGGCTTCCGTTGTTAGGAGTACCCATTCCAGGATTCAAAAGGGCGACCCTTGGTTAGATGAGATGTCTGTAGCCACCAAGGCAGAGACAGACGCACCTCCGGAGAGAGCACTATTGTCTGAGCTTTGATCCGGTGGGGCAATCCGTTCCATCTGGAGAGGATCAGCCCCTGCAGAGGCCTGGAATGAAATTGAGCATATTCCACCATGTCGAAGGTGGACACCATGGATCCCAGAACCTGCATCACTGAGTGTATTGACACCCGGCGACTGTGGAAGCATCTGCGTACTCGTAGTTGTAATGTGGAAATCTTGTCTGAAGTCAGAAAGATTCTCTGCTGGTGAGAATCCAGTAGGGCCCCCAGATGAATCATCCCGAGAGGGATTCAGGGAGGACTTTATTCAATTGATTAACCACCCATGCGCTTGTAAAAAGGCAATTGTCAGTTGTAGGTGGTGGCGAAGCACTTCTGGAGAACCTGCCAACAGTCCAGGTATGGTAGTAGCCAGATCCCGATTCCGCCATGATAACCATAACTTTGGTAAACACCCTTGGAGCTGTGGACAGGCCAAAGCGTAGTGCTCTGAACTGGAAGTGTTGCTGTAGTATAGCAAACCGTAGATAACGCTGGTGAGAGGGCGTTATAGGGACATGTACGTATGCATCGTGAATATCCAGTGATACCATAACATCCCCAGGTTCCATAGCCAGTATAATGGAGCGTAGGGTTTCCATCCTGAACCTGGGCACCCTGAGGAACTTGTTCAGGGATTTCAGGTTGAGGATAGGCCAATGACACCCATTCGGCTTCTGCACCAGAAAGAGTAGAATAATAATCAGTTAATCACTGGGATAGTGGGACTGGCACAATTACCCCTGCTTGCAGCAAGGACTGTATGGCTTTCTGGATCTGTAAGGCCTTGTCCTTGTCTGAAGACGGCCTGTGCAGAAAAACTGGTGAGGTCTCCGAAGGAATGATAGGGCGCGAACCCATGAGAGACCACTTCTTTTACCCAGGGATTCCTGGGTGGTTTGACACCAACGCTGGGTGAACTGAAGAAGTCGGCCTTCCACTCTGGGATCCCCCAGAGGGAGGCCCGTCCCATCAGGCTGAGGGTTTATCCTCTGGTATAGAAACAGGGCATCTTGTGCTCCAGGCCTGTTTTCTGGGTTTGGTGGCCTTCTTGGCAGCCGACTCTCGGTTTAGAGGAAACAGATGCTGAAGGTAGAAATGCCAACTTCAATTTTGCCAATGTGTCAACAATCTTGACCAGATTCGGGCCAAACAAGATCTCCCCATTGTAAGGTAAGCCTTCCAGGCCCTTTTTAGAATCAGCATCCGCCCTCCAAGAGCGCAACCATAGGGAACGTCGAGCGGACACTGCCGCAGCCGAGACTCTGGAGGTTAGGAGACTGGTATCCGATGTAGCTTCTCCAATATATGCAGCCGAATGAATGTGACCAACTAACGACACCTGATCCCCATGAGTCACCGAGTGGAAGGAGTCTTCCAATGCATCAGCCCAGCTTTCTATAGCTTTAGCTACTTATGAAATAGCCATGGATGGGCGGGCAACAGCTCCTGAAAAAGTATATAGATTTCAGGCACGTCTCCACCTTCCTATCTGTAGGGTCCCTTAAGAAAGAAATAAAAGGCATAGGTAACGTAGCATTTTTGATTAACAGTGTAACTTGGGAATCCACTGCAGGGGGCGATTCCCATTTTTTACAGTGAGCATCAGGAAATGGGTAGCATGAGGCAAACGCTTTTAAGGTTGGAACCTCTTACCAGGCTGCAGCCATGTGTTCAACTAGTTGATCTGACAGAAGAAATTCTGCTGAAGCCACTTTGTCGTTTAAACAGAGGGTGTTTGGATTTAGGGGCTGGCTTGTCCTCTTCTATGACTAAGATGGATCTGACAGCTCGCAATAAGGCAGGAATATTAATTTTAGACCGAGCCTCCACCTCCTCCAGAGGGGAGTCGAGGTTAGAGGCATCAGTAACCTCTCCATCATCAGATGACAGCTCAGACTCAGAAAGCTGTGTGGACCGTGATGGCAAAACCGTACGTTTAGCAGGTTTCAGAGTTTTCTCACCCTGCAGCATGGTCTGAATGGCTGTAGAAGAAGCCACCAGGCTCTGCACAGAGGTAGAGAAAACGTCCACGCCTGGTGGAGGCACAGGAGGAGTTTGCATAGTTGGTATCAGTTGTGGTAATCCCTGTGAGGGAATAACAGACTGATGTGGTAACCCCATAGGGGAAAAAACAGTTGGAACCGCTTGGCATCCCGCAATGGAGGCCAGGACTTGAGAAAAGGCAGCCCAAGGGGGCTCCTGTACTGGTGATGGGGGGATAGATGTACCTGGTGGATTAAAACACCCAACACATAAACCATCCTGTAAATCCTCCATCAATACCTGTGGCACATAATCTGCATGATAGCAGAATGGGTGCAGTAGTCTGTTCGTCATCCTTGCCTCTGCCAGACATATCTGTAGGGCAATGTAACTCACAATATGGCTCTGGGTATAAAGCAACCACTAAGTATATAGGATACTTGTAGAGAAGCAATATAGTGGTCCTATCTGATGCTTGGGCAAGCTGCAGGAGCACACAGCCGGATATGGCACAATGCAAGGTATAACTGTATGTGACCAACCTCACAAATATTAAGCTCTATAGATGTGTGGTATAGGAAACACCCTGACTAGACCTGTATGTTAGGGCAGAATCAGAGAAAAGGTAGATATATGCTGACAGTAGAAAATAGACAGAGACAGACAGCGCTAGCATGAGTCACATACAATGCAGAAATACAACTGCAAATTGGCACTACTATTATCTACACAGACTCAGCATCTGGTAGGCTGTAGCGCTACATACGCTGACCCTGGGGCGAGGCACTGCATAGGGGGACCGGAGCAGACGCTGTCCTGAGAGAGCTGCGACTGCACCATGAAGAAAATGGCCACCGGAGACGTCAGAGGGGGCGTGACCGAGAAGGAGAACAACTCAGAGAAGCCAGACCTCAGAGAAAAGGTGCCCTGAGCTGAGGGGAGGAGCTGCATTAATAGGGAAGCTGTCTCCCCTGGCTGATTAACCCCCGGGACGCTGGTTCCCGCACCAATTGTCCCTGGTGGTCCAGTAGAGCGTGGTGGCTAGATCCTGCGTCCACACTTAGCACCTCCAGTCTATCCCCCGAAAGACCGGAGGTATGAATGCCCGAGCAGGCCACCGCGAGCGGCGACCCACCTTACCTGCCCCCTTAGAGTCCGGCTGCATTTTGGGTCCTCCAACGGGGCCTTGGCTAGCAGTGACCCCGGGATGCCCGCCGAGATCCCCAGATCTGTACTGGTGTCGCGGCACCCGAGGGGTGATGGAGCGGCAGCACAGACGTCCCACGAACAGTATGCTTCTGCACGCTCTATGTATCAAACAAAGAAATAAATCATAAAAATAAAGAAGCTTAAGGACTACCGACTCCGGCCGGGCACCAACGAAAAAGAGGAGACTCTGGCTTCGGGGCAGGATATAGTGAGAGTGGACCAGTGCATCCTGGGAGCTGAAAGCTTTTAACTGCGTGGTGCCCGGATTCAGTTCCATAACCTACACCCCCAAGGTCTCCCTGTGGAGCCTATGGACTCTGTAGAAATATGCATTTTTTAGTCTCCAGAAATGTTGCTTCTGCAGCACTGTTCTAGAAATACATATTTACAGTACTTCCCTAACCTCCAGACAGATCATTTCCCCCATCAAAAGGACACTATAAATGACTACCTTCCCCCCCCATCCCACCATACCCCACACACACACTTTTTTTTGGTTCCTTCTCCCATTCTCGTCCCTTTCCAATTTAAAAGTGACTTTTTATTTTCACAAGCACTTTCGATGCTTCTCCACTAGTCAGTGTATAGCCTGTCTGTTTTGTGATTGTTTTTCTTTGTACTCTATGTTCTGGAATTTGCTGCGACTCTTTTTGTGATTCTTGTTTGTTCAATAAACGTGAAGTTAAAAAAAAAATAAAAAAAAATACTACCTATGTGTCATATTAAATATATTATGATTGTTTTGACTAGGAGTATTCTTAGTGCTTTCAGTGTGCATCTGCAGTTTCTTTTTCCTGGATGGTACTACAAGTCTCAGCATGGTAGTATCCCTTATTATGTTTAAATGTATATAATGTGTTAGCATTAGGGATGTTAGGGACTTATCTGATGAGGTTCAAAGTGACGTGCTGGATGGGCATGCATTTTTGGCCAAACGTGCTAAGAATCTTATTCATACACCATGTTGATTGAAGAGTTTATCATAAATGTTTTGACTATCAGTATTCATAGAGCTCAGAGTGTGCATCTGCATTTTGTTTACCTGCATGACACTAAGTCTCAGCATGGTAGCACTTCTTATGTTTAAAATTAGGGTGTGCAGTCTAGCCACCTCCCCCTTCCTTCAAGTGCCCTATAAAAGTCATGTTTTATTGTGACAGTCACTAAATGCATCCCAGTTTTTATCATAAAACAATGTGGACAGGATATATAATGTTTCAGATTATGGAATAGAAAGTAGAACAATTCTAAAGTTAAGGGAGAAACTCCTATTTTCTAGAATATCGCCCCTAGAATCCAATTTAACGGTGCCGTTGGTCGCTAAACTATTTTTAATAAGAGTAGAAGCCATAATTCCTGCACAAAGTCTGACAGGAGACATTAAATCTTTTTTTTTTTTTTTTTTTTACAGATAACCATGTGGAAAAAGTGATGTTTTCAACAGCTGTCACTCAGATAGATGGTTTCATTTGCCAAACAGCAGCAGCAGAAACAATATGGCTACATTCTAATGAACTGCTATATGCTGCACCTGCTTTTCCACACAGTGACTTATGGAAGAGCTTTCTTACCCCATCTTGTCTTATTCATAAAGAACTCTACGGAAAATATTGGGGGAGTTTTATGTAAACTGTTCTAAAGGCAACGGTACAGAAATATGCTACTGTCCAATGCAACAGAACTTTATCTGTAAGTGCACCAGTATAGTTTATAAAATGAAGCCAGTGGGTAATAGCACTTTTTCCACACAGTCACTGGAGAACGCTTTCATAATGTCATGTCCACCACATTATTTAAAATTATTTTTTCCAGGCAATCTTCCTTTGAAAAGAAGGGATACGTATTATAGAAAACATGTCCATGCACTATATTATTAGCCACAAAGTACAGACACATAAACACTCACAGTGCAGGGCAGGGATGAAGTATTCCATGGCTCGGCAGTACAGAGTGAGGGCGGCTGAGGGCTCTCCTGCTCCATCTTTCTCAATTGCCTTTACCACCAGTGACGCCTGTTTATAGAAGGCAAAGATCAACTGAGGGATTTGGAGAGAGGGAAATAGTGGCCTGAGAAAAACATTGGAACAACAAACCGGACAAAACATAAGGTAGCCAATTTGTCAAAGTGGGTATTACTACAGTTATACCCGTACAGTAAGCAGAGTGCAAAACATTTGGGGAGTGATGCAGAGGGGCAGACCACAGAAATGCAACTTACGGCTTTCTCCAGGGACTCTGCACAAGGCATATGCTCCAAGTCTACAAATGAGTGGCTGAAGAAATCTAAGAAAGAGATACGTTGATCTGGGTCTCTCTCCAGGAGCCGCTGAAGCAGATCCCGGCATTCAGGTGAGACCCGCGGTCTTACTGGGAGCTACAGCCAAGAGACCATAGAAAGTCAAAGGAGAAAACTATGTGTGCAAAAAAAAAAAGTGCCAGTCAAGAAATCGATATTTTAAGCTGTGAACAATAAATATTTATGTGTTAAAACCAGCACGCTTACTATCATAGTATGCAAAGATAACTGTAGAACAGAAATAGGTAATTATATACGTAAAAGTTCTGTTTAAACAGTTTAAGGACCGGCTACGCTACACTAACCTGCACTCTATCACTTGTGACAACAGAACACTGACTCAGATACTTGTGACCTGCTGGCCCCGACTGTCAGCACCTGAGGCTAAGGGGCCCATTTATCATTAAAGATTTGCGGCTTATTCCACAAAAACTCAAGTTTTAGAGGGATAACCACAAATATTTAGTATCACCCCCATGTATGAAGGAGGGTTTGCAGAAAATATCTCAGATACCTGCTGTGATCCCTCCATTCCCCCAGCAGCTGCAGCCCCCATAGGTTTCTATGGAGGATGCGATGTTGCCAGATTTACCAACTTCCAGAATGCGAAGCAGACAAGATGTTACAAAGAGGGACTGCAGTAGATATCTTCAATATAGGTATCTATGGGGCTGCTATGCTGTCAGCTTTACCAAGCATTCTAGAGCTTGGTCCAGGTAGCTAAATCCATCTTCAGATAGTGTCAGGCAATTTAGCCTATAGACTACTGTAACACAATTTCTTTCGAAGAAGTATCTTCCAGATCCATCTCCACCGACATACACACAGGCCACCAACTGTGCATGAGCAGTACACGTGCAGGGTGCTAACCTGGAAACACAATGGTAGTAGGAGCTCTCACTTTGCTGCCAGCCCTTCGCTGAGAGAGAGCTTTTTCAGAAACTTTGTCCTGGCATGTCAACGAAATAAGTGCAAAGGGTAACGCTCATTACTACATTGCGAGTTGGGGCATAATTAAAATGCGGTTGGTAATAAATATGGTTTTAAGAGAATGTAATTGGTTTGGGATTTGCAAAATCTAAAATTTTCCCAGACGCTTTAAAATGGCAATTTTATTACACGCAAAACCCGTCAGCATCAGAGAAAATAGTCAAGTTTGAAAATTCAAAGTTAATTATATATCCTCTAAGATTATGTAGGGTTATACAGGGTTGGAATCACCCTTCAACAATCCCTGGACCTGCTTTCATTGTAGATGGTGCTTCTGCTATAATTTCTTAGCATACGTTGTTATAGCATAATGATGTGTCAGTAAAATATGCCAGTAGGATTTAAAAAAACTGACTAAAATATTTTAACAGATTGGCAACAGCAATTCCTCTACAGAGAAGGGTGCAGGAGACCTGTCACCATACAGACAACTTTTCTAATTTCTCTCTCCATAAGGGCAATCTTCTCATTTATTACCTCAATTGTCCGGACACTTCGTATTTTCTCCTCCAGTTCTGAGAATGATCTGGATGCAAATGGTGCTCTCCCAAACAGTGCCTCTAGGATGTCAGAAAGATTATTATTCTGGGTTATTGTTATAGTGCCACCATATTACCCAGTTCTGTAATCAGTCACATCAGTCCCGGCCACAGTTTAGCTGACAGACGTGTACACATACACCAGTCCTTTTTGCATCATAAGGTGCAAGAGGCCCAAATTAAAAAACTTTATCCTAAATGTTACATCTTATTCTACTTAAATTATACTAGGTACTTAGAATTAGTATTTTGATGCAGATAAACCGCAAAGTCTGTGGTGCGCTAAAAGGGGCTGTTTGGCGCTCTTTCAGGATAGATGTATGTGAACATGCAGTATTGGAGCTTATGGTCTAACTTTCCTTCCACATAGAATATGTACACAATATAAACATACGCACATCACAATACATTATGGGTACTAGACATTTGCGTAAATTCAGCTGGAAGGTGCTGTCTTCAGGAGCAATTCTTTGTATATATTTCCATGACAGAACTAGCAGAGGAATACGGTTATTATTTCTGGATTGCCTTCTTACCATACAGAATAACCCCTACAGACCAGAGGTCGACCCGAGCATCGTAGTGCCTACTACACACCATCTCAGGAGCCATGTAGAGTGGAGATCCTCTCAGTGACTGAGACTCATCCTGTGATGTCATGTGCTGAGCAAAACCAAAATCTAGTAGGAAGATAAAACCAAGGTGTCAGACTAGCAGTCTCCTCATCTATATTCGAGCCATGCATCTGCTTCATCACACATCTATGTCCAGTGGTCCTCAGATTACTAACCAGTAGTTACTAGTTGGCCTACTATAGTCTTTAGTTACAACTGAAAGAAAGTTCTTTATGTGGAGAATATAGAATATCAATATGTAAAAGAAGTTGACCTATTATGTACATAGCAGCTTATGATATGGACTGTAACGCTATCATTCCTCCCAGCTGGCATAGTCCCAGTATGAGGATATCAGGACTTTGTCCTGATGCTTGTAAATTTCGAGCTTATCAGAACGGCATTGAAGTGGTGTTTAGAGCAGTGATTCACAACCTCGGTCCTCAGGGCACACTAACAGTCCTGGTGTTAGTGATATCCATGACTGTGCACAGATGGTTAAATCAAAATAACTGAGGTACTAATTAAGTCACTTGTGCTCAAGTATGGCTATCCCTAAAATCTGTTAGTGTGCCTTGAGGACCGTGGTTGGGAACCCCTGGTTTAGAGGATAGAAGGGGGTGGCTTAGCACTTTTGAAGTGCTAGACATGCCCCCAAAGGGACATGTCTCCCACCCACAACAGATGTTGGGAGGTATAAACTATTGCACTTTCCTACTGGTTAAAAATAATCATTAATGACTTAAATTAGGCAGTAAATGAATCAACCAATACATTAGAGTTAAAATGTATATTTCACTAACTTATAATTTACTGGTTTATATGTGATCTTCTGTAACTTTTACTAAATACACCGCATTAGCCTTCAGACTTCTGTGTGTTTCTAGCAAAGCATTTACATCATTTATATCTCCCCTGCCCTTGGAAAACAGAGGGCTGCTTTCTAGGAGATACTGGAAGCAGAGCTGGGGGCGGGGTGTACTGTATATCTGTAGCTTTTATAAAAACTTACTGAAAAGCACAGAAAGAAAAGACTATGCTGTAAAAGAAATTGTAGAAATTCAACTACAACGCCTTTAAAATGATATTACCAAATATCCCCTCTATTAGTAGTCATAAGGAGAGGCCGACACTCACCAGCCAACTTGAGGTGGGGTCTATCCAGGCTACTGAGGAGAATATTCTGAGGCTTCAAGTCCAAGTGTGAAATATTTCTCTCATATAGGAACTTTAAAGCACTTGCTGCATAATACAAAAGGCGATAGCGAGATATAATAAGGATGTATGAATATGTGATGCTCACTGCTAGCTGCATATAGTGCATGCTGGGAAATAGGACATAATGAGTAGAATAGCTGTATTAGAAAAATATAATAAATTAAGTAAAATTGTAGTACAGAAGTGACAACAAAAGCAGAAACAAAAGGGAGAATATAGAGAGCAAGGAAATGAAACAGTTATTAGAAGCCAACAAAGACTGAAACAGGAATAAAAGGTAAATGGAAAAGCCGCACATGTGCAAATCACAAAGTTTCTGAATGCAAAGTGAGAAAGCCAAGCGGAGCACAGTGCAAGTCATCCTGTAAGTATGAGGGAGAGGATGATGGCTTTAAATTCAGGTGACTGCAAACAGGAGAACTACCCACCTAGTTGCTGCAGGAAGATTTGAGCTATTTTCTCTGGGAGAATCCTTCGAGATCTGATGAACCGAGAAAGGTCTCCACCTGCGCAATACTCTGTGATCAGGAATATGTAATCTCGGTCCCACTAAAATACAACAATAAACAAAATGAGAATGACAAGGAAATATGGCAATACTAGGGAATTATAAGTACTATCTAGTATATATAGTCAGGTGCATAAATATTGGGACAGTGACAGAATTTTCATATTTTGGCCTCTATTCACCACCACAATGGCTTTGAAATGAAACAAAGATGTGCTTTAACTGCAGACTTTCAGATTTAATTTGAGGGTAATTACATCCAAATCAGGTGAACGGTGTAGGAATTACAACGGTTTCTATATGTGCCTCCCACTTTTTAAGGGGCCAAAAGTAATGGGACAAACTAAACAATCCTAAATCTAACTTTCACTTTTTAATACTTTGTTGCAAATCCTTTGCAGGCAATTACAGCCTGAAGTCTGGAACGCATAGACATCACCAGACGCTGGGTTTCATTCCTGGTGATGCTCTGCCAAGCCTCTACTGCAAATGTCTTCAGTTCCTGCTTGTTCTTGGGGCATTTTCCCTTCACTTTTGTCTTCATCAAGTGAAATGCATGCTCAATCGGATTCAGGTCAGGGGATTGACTTGGCCATTGCATAACATTCCACTTTTTAGCCTTAAAAAACTCTTTGGTTGCTTTTGCAGTATGCTTCGGGTCATTGTCCATCTGCACTGTGAAGCGCCATCCAATGAGTTCTGAAGCATTTGACTGAATATGAGCATATAATATTGCCCGAAACACTTCAGAATTCATTCTGCTGCTTTTGTCAGCAGTCACATCATTAATAAATACAAGGGAACCAGTTCCATTGGCAGCCATACATGCCCACGCCATGACACTATCACCACCATGCTTCACTGATGAGGTGGTATGTTTTGGATCATGAGCAGTTCCTTTCCTTCTCCATACTCTTCTGTTCCCATCACTCTGGTACAAGTTGATCTTTGTCTCATCTGTCCATAGGATGTTGTTCCAGAACTGTAATGGCTTTTTTAGATGTTGTTTGGCAAACTCTAATCTGGTCTTCCTGTTTTTGTGGCTCACCAATGGTTTACATCTTGTGGTGAACCCTCTATATTTCACTCTTGTGAAGTCTTCTCTTGATTGTTGACTTTGACACATATACACCTACCTCCTGGAGAGTGTTCTTGATTTGGCCAACTGTTGTCGAGGGGTTTTTCTTCACCAGGGAAATAATTCTTCTGTCATCCACCACAGTTATTTTCCGTGGTCTTCCGGGTCTTTTGGTGTTGCTGAGCTCTGCAGTTAAAGCACATCTTGTTTATTTCATTTCAAAGCCATTGTGGTGGTGAATAGAGGACACAATATGAAAATTCTGTCAATGTCCCAATATTTATGCACCTGACTGTATGTATGTATACATATGCTCGAATAAAGGGGCTGGGTACGGGATGCTGGCGCTCAGGAACCCAGCGGCCGACAGGGTTAGGATACCGACACCTGTCGATAGGTAACCCTACCCCCCACCCCCCTAGTGCCTAACCTCTCTACTTACCGTCAAGATGCTGGCACCAGGATTCTGACTGGTGTTGCGATTCTGGCGCTGGCATTCTGCGCGCCGGCTTCCCTACAGCCGGGATAGTGATTACATACCGAATAAAGCATATATATTTTATGGCTGCACTAAAATGCAAGCAGAAAGCCACCACACAGGTCCGCAGTAACATAGCAGTTAATATTTGTTCATTTCAACTTGGGTTAAACAGTTCAAAACCCAGGCGTGTATACATTTCATACTCTGACCTGGAAGTCCTTCAGCTCGAGGATATGTGGGTGATGGACAGTTTTCAAGATCTCAATCTCTGTCAGAAGGTTCTCCACCGATGCTTTGTTCAGGCTTTTCTTGCCGACACATTTAATGGCCACAACCTCACGTGTGTTCCGCTAACATTTGGCAGAGGGAAAGCATTGGATGTACATATTAAAAACTGAGTAACAAAATACTTGATTTGATATGCCACAAATGTGGTCACGGTTTTAGCGATTGATATTGCGCTAATGATGCCTAGGTAATTACATAGTTCATTTACATGTTTTATTTAGAGGCAGTCAGAGTAAGAGCTGCAGGAAGGGACATTTGGCGCATGGGATACATGAAGCAATGGATACAATGTTATTAGACATAAGGAGGTCATGGAATCAGTTATTACAGTAACATGCTATAGGAAACAGACAGCAAACATTATGGTAGTTACTATAACAATTATTTAAAGCAGTTTAGTGGGTATTTTTGGAGAAATCTAAGGACTAGTTTAGGTAAAGAGGAAAGCATCTCTAAGAAGAAAGAAAAGTGCCCAAGCACAGACAGGATAATAAGCCAGCTTCAGGTTCTTCTTCCCAAAGTTTCAATAACGGGGGCCTGATTCAGAGGTGGACACTATTGCAGCCTTCATGCAAATGGTAGTTTCAGTCTTCCCCTTGTGAACAGGCATGCGCCGGACTGTGCAAGCCCTGAGACGCCAACTTTCAATGCTCATGGACAATGCAACTCCTCTGGTGGTTCTGAATACTCCACCATGGGCACCAGCCTATAGCAGGCAGTGTCTCCTCCTGAAATCCAACCACACATGGTCTCTGTCGCTGTGCATCTGAGAACGCAGCCTCTTATATGGACCACCCGCAATACTCCCATAACACGCCCATGAGACTGATTTTTTTGCATTCACCTCAGGCCACCTCCCAGTCACCGCCCATAGTTTAGCCGCCCTACTTCTAATGCCATTGGCTCTGTACACATTAGAGCGTATCAGCGTACACTCAGGGGAACTAACGTGCTGTAGGTTTTCAGGACTTTTCACGCATGCACAGTAGCCAATAGTCACTCAACTACAGAAACATAGGCATTGTATCCACCCATGAATCAGGCTCACAATGTCTCCCTCTTGTCCAGGCATCAAAGCTGAAGCTGGAGATTAAAATACTAGACAAAAAAATAATGATCAATCTAGTATTTTACACCCTTTGTAACAGCAGGCAACGACCAGGCTTTCAACATGTCATATATATTATATATAGGTGGTGCTGACAAATGCACTTATAGGAAGTTCAAAATCCAAACCAAAATCTAACAAAGCACCACACACACTGCAAACCTTTTCCTAGAGCACAAAGTATATTATGTTGTTCTATTCCTGCTGGGCTGAGCAGATTTACCTTCCTGTAGGCCTTATAGACGGTGGCATAGGTGCCGCTGCCCAGTTTGTCAGTCAATATAAAATCATCCAGCCGAGGTGGAGCCCAGCCTGCCATAATGTGCCATGTACATATCCTATGTAGCACACTGACTGGTAAGTGTTGCCCTCACTCTATAAGAAGACAGCTGCCTGACATGGTGAGTTACTATGGAGCTGTCACTAGTCTGGCTGACACTGACTGCAGCTGCTGCTACACTTCCTTATTGATACAGGAACAGGAAGCGCCCAGCCAGCAGCACACAGTGATAACCAGAAACATGGAGACTTGCGCCATCTAGTGGTGGATAGAAACATGCAGTACTGTACGTTCAGCTTTTATTTTACTCGTTTTGTACAAAGTATTGTATCTAGAAATTATTTCTTATATGTTTACAGGAATATTATTTTTTTCCCCCTTAAATGTCAAAACAGTTGCTCTGCAGCTAATGCTAAAAAAGAAATCCTAGAAAAGTTGGAAAGAGAAAGTACTTGATATATGTACACAGGAATATATTTATTTTTTCCCTAAAAATGTCAAAATAATGTTTAGCTAATGCTAAATGACAGCCATGTTTGGTAAAATATGATAATAAAACGAGGTAACATATGACCATAGCGCTCCCCCAATGGCCTGGAGCAGACACTACAGGGCCACCCATTTGCTGGGCTATGTAGCTGCCACCCATGTTACTATGGGCCATGCTGCCATCATCTGCCTCTAAGCATTGTGCATAGTGTTTGAAGTCCCAGAATGACATGTGCAAGAGTCAGCATTGTAAGATTCACTTCTAAGCAATGGCATTTCTAAGTTTCCCTCACACCCTATAGCGGTGTGCAGAAAAATTTGCGCAGTTGAACTATTGTGTTTTACCGTGATATGTGTGACCAAGCATTGCAGAATTGAATTTCACCCTTGGGGTGTCAGGCAACATTGCAAAGAATCTGGAGATATCAGCACTACGTCTACCCTACAAATTCAATTGCTAACTCAATACAAATTTTATACATTTATAGGTCATCGATTTTGACTCTCAACCCTCTCCTTTTTACTTTTGTGAGTATATCTACATGATATACTTGTGCAAACCTGACCTCTCAGCAGGGCTGGACTGGCCATCTGGCAGTTCTGGCAAATGCCATAAGGGCTAATGGCCAGATGTGCAGGTCTGGCCAGTGCTGCAGAGAGGGACCCGGGTAGCCTGGGTGGCAGCAGTGTGGATTTGATGCCGGCTGCCAGCTGGTTACAGCTGGCGCACCAACAAGCAGACACAGTCCTTGAGAGACAGTGTCACTACCATTCAAATCTGGTGCTGTTCGCATGCCAATTGGAGCTTGCAGATCGGAAGCCAATCAGCAGTGGCTGCCGGTCTGTGAGCTCCGGTTGGCTCACGACCAGCGCCTGATTCGAAATGCCGGTGAAGATGTCTCTCCATGGATGTGGCTGCCTGCTATATCCTGTCAATATCAATGATCAAGAAGGTATAAGTACATCAAACATAAGATTCTGTTACCTAATTCCGGGTATCAGCACACTCATCAATATATCGCAGGAATATTAGAAGTGATCAGATAACCAATGCAGTCAACCACATCAATTGAAATAGACAGAAAGTACTATTTTCTAACAATTTCTAATAAAGCAGATGGTATGTCAGCCAAATGGTTATTAACCTTCCTGCAGAGATAGTTTACAAAAAAAACTAATTCATAAACCATTATCCTAATCACAATTGATTGGACTTAGGCCCTGATTCAGACCCGCTCGCTGCGAGCAGCCAGGTGATGGTCGCGACCATCGGGCTTGCGACGAGACCCTTGTGGTAGGGTCTCGTCTGCCGCAAGCCTCAGTGAGCTTCCTGCGCTAATAGAGCAGGAATCTCACTACTGACATCACGAGTGATGTCAGTAGAGCCGCCCCCAAACGGCAGGCGTTCCTTCGGGAACGCCTCCGTTTGGCAAGCCACCCCCCCACAAAACGGGGCGAGCTGTCGATCAACATCGACAGCCACCCCGTTTGTAGCGAGCCCCGGAGCGAGTGAATTTCTCACTCCGGGGCACACGCAGTGCGCATGCCGCGCGTGCGAACTGCCCGGCCATCGACCCATTTGCGAGCGCTATGCGCTTGCGAGCGGGTCTGACTCAGTCCCTCAGTTCACACATGTTGCTAGAGAATAGTAAACACTGTATGGCTTTTTATCGTTAATATTAGGCAGAAGCACATTCACAAATCACTGTTATAAATTCATGTGATCAGATGATGTTCATAATTAAAGCTGTACGCAAAACAAAAAAGTTACAGTGTGCTCTTATCTGGTGAGACAGATGTCTCTGCACTCACAGATGTGCATTTATATCAGTGTCCCATAGAAAAGAATAAAGAGTTGCAGCTTTACAGAACAAAAACCTTTATTCTGCCTGTGTGCTTTATTGCAGTGAACAGGCATATATTGAGGTATGTGCTGTTAGAACTGACAATTAGTAAGGAAGAGAAGTCACCTCTGCTGTCCGCATAGCAGTTAACTGGCATGAACCCTGTGTACTAAATTGCATTGCAGGGTGCCACTGCCTGACCGAACGAGATGCTGACTAAAGAAAGTAACAAGGAGAAAATACCTGTGTGTGTCACAAATTGAAATTAAATCAATCTGAATCTCCGAGCAGCAAGACGGCGTTCCCTTCGGCGCCGGAGGCGCCGTCCTGACTGGACGCGCGTTTCACCCGTGGTTGAAATTGTTGCCAATTATTGAAATTAGTCTTCTCTCATTTATTTTAAGTATATGTATTATAAGTTATGTTTTAAAAACACATTCATTTTCTTTCCATTTTTCTCGTATAAGCCACATCTTACAATTATTCAAGTAGTGCCCCCACCAAGGGTTCGTTCTGTTTTTGTTGCATTCTTCTGCTTCAACAAATTTTTCTTGAGTATATCTATATGTAACTAGTCAGCTCCCCAGAGCTGACTTTAATCAAAACATTTTTATAAAACTGGACTCCGCAAAGGCCCATGAGAGGAGGAGTTGCTGTTGCTGATCATGCGCAGCAGCCCTCCTCCAGTGGCCATTTTTGTTGATGCTCACTGCCCCAACTGTGCTGAGTCTGCTCCCTGCCTGCTTGCTCCTGCTGCTTCTGGCTGTGAGCTGCTTGATTGGAGTTGTGAGCTCTGATTGTGGTAGGCTAACCATTAGAGCAGAGCCGCCATCCAGTTGCCACTCCCCCGCAAACCGCCACTGCCCAGTCTCTGCTGCCGCTGGGCCCAATTGGAGCTGTTAGCTGAGCTTCGATTGTGGATGCTGTGCATCGGTAGTAATAGCTGCCAGAGTCTCTGCCCAACCGGCAGCAGGTGTCCCGTGCCTGCCGCAAACCTTCGATGATCCTAGACGGGCTTCCAAATTCCCTAGTTTGCCTATGCCTAGGGCCGATTCTGCAGAGAATTATGTACACTTACTTACCTCCCAACATGACCCTCTCCAGGAGGGACACAATGCTCTGGTCCTGGACTTCCCTGGTGATTTATGATTGGTGGCGGCTCCAGGGGTGGGGCTGCAGTACAGTCCAAAATTCAAATAGGGGAGTCACACCAACTGCCAGTGAGTCTCAGCCAGTGATGTTTGGCAGTGTTTGAAATTACATTTGGTGTGGCTCCCCTATTTGACTTTTGAACTGCGCTGCAGCCCCACCTCTTACCAGGGAAGTCCAGGACCAGAGCATTGTGTCCCTCCTGGAGAGGGTCATGTTGGGAGGTAATGCACTTGTATGTTGTTGTAATATTAATTTTATTTATATAAGAGCATAGACCAGAGTTTCTCAAACGCGGTCCTCAAGGCACCACAACAGTTCAGCTTTTAGAGATATCCATGGTTGAGCATAGTGGTTAAATCAAATTGACTGAGGTACTTCTTAAGTCACCTGTCATCAAGCATGGATGACCTTAAAACCTGGACTGTTTGGGAATCTCTGGCATAGACTAAGAAGTGGGAGGAGTTAGGAATAGTAAGTGGAGGAGGGCCTCCTCCCCTTACTATTCCTAACTCCTCCCACTTCTTAGACTCAGGAGAATATTCCAGGAGCCAGATGTTGACATGAGGTGGGCCTGTGTGCTTTAAATGCCAGAGCCTATTTTTAGACCCAGTCCGGCCCTGTTTCCTACCTGTGGTACTAAATATCAGTGATGTGCGGTCAGGTGAGGCAGAGCCTTTCCTGTCATACTTAGGTATACTCCAGAGTTTTGACTATAAAAAGAATAAGAAAAAATTAAATAAAATATAAATATCTTCTTTTTATTATTATAATAATTTTTTTAGACAAAACTCTGGAGTAAAAAGTGTATGACAGGTGAGGCACTGCCTCCCCTATCTACCTTTTCTGCACATCCTTGATCAAAACACACCAAATTTCCAGCACTATATACTCCTGCACCTTTGTATAATGCCCAACATGAACCCTCAGGTTCATATATGTATCTGTTGATACTAGCCAGTGCCTCCCCAGCCATTTACTTCACCGCACGTCACTGATAAATATATATTTGTTATTTCTACTTTTGAAAGTGGCAGATGCAACAAGAATTGATCCTCTGGTGACCACTGGAGCAAGGACTGCTTCACTGGGCTATGAAGTTCATTGAAAACTGAACTGAGGGAGGAAGACAAAACATCTTAAGGCATTGTAAGAAGAACTTACATTAGGAAGATGGGGCCTCCTAAAAGAGGATATGTGGGAGTATCTCAGGTTAAATTACGAAAGTTAAGGGCCCTATGTATCAAGATGTTTGTTTCATAAAAGTATGTAGAAACTGCAGTTTCTGCATAACTTTATGTATTGTTCCTATGTACTAATGGCACAATGCAGGATATTTCACAGAAATTTCCAGCAAAGTGCTAATTAGCATTGCAGAACGCAGTCCCCATTATTATCATTGGGGACTACAATCTGAAGCTTTTCAGAGTTTGACCCCAATACTTTACACCATCTTCAGATGGTGTAAACTGCTTTAAGCCTCCAGTCGACTTCGCAAGCTGATGCTGTGCACATGCGATGTGTCAGCTTCCACAGGAGTAGTCTTTCACAAACATCAAAGACTTCTACAATTTGCCAGGGATATAACTCGCAGGGACAGTGGTTACCGAAACTGCTGTTCCTGCGAGTTCCCCTTTGTACATAGCGGGGATATTGTCTTTTTTAAACACTTTTTCTTTGAAAGATCGCCATATATAACAGAAACCATAACATTCACAAAGCGGGGATATTTTCATTAATATTAAAATATTCCCTGTGATATGGATACATAATAATCGTGCTCTAATGATCAGAAGATGAAAACGGGTTTTTCTCCAACAGGTCTGGTGGGACGACTTTTGAATCATGTGAGGAAGATGGAACCTTCACAGAAAGGCTAGGTGAGGTTCCCACCCTTTACCGTAACACCTCTTACCTATCACTGGCAGCAGCCTCTCTCCCACACACCCAGCACATTCAGCTGTGTGCTGGGATGCGGAGGGTCCAGGGAGGCTGCTGAGAGTCTCCTCTCTGTGCCTGCATGATGTATTGGGAGGAGCAATCGCACAGATTGCCCCCTAGCCTGGATCTGGGGGCGTGGCCACACCTCGACAATTTAGCCTCGCCTCCTCCAAAACCCAGGCCCACCTCACTCTCTAAGGCCCTGGTTTTTAATATCAATGTTCTGTATTTAATCATGCTTCTTCTTGTCATCTCTAGGTGACTAAGTGGAAGATGATTTTATTTAACTCATTTCACTTCTTACTGCACCTAAGTCATAACAGTAGATTGATCTCCTTTAGGAAATATTTCTGTTTACTCCTTCTGCATCCTGCACAAAATCGTGGTTATGTCTACCCTTTTCATACATAATTCCCGGCTTCAACCCGGCTCGGAATCCGGGACACCGAGCATGGGTTGAAGCCGAGATACCCCTTTCACAGAAGGGGGACGGCCTGGTTGTCACCCTTTACACCGGACCCAGGTCTTGCTGTGACCAGGGTCTTTTGGCATTCAGTGGACGCTTGGAGATGATTTCATTTCCCTGCCCAATCAGTTTGTTTAAGGTGCGACCCGGGTAGCACCTTTCAAACTAGAGCTGGGCAGTTTACCCGGGTTGCAAGTCCCAGGAAAAACCATGCTAGCTAGCAGTGTAGCAGACCCGGAACTGTCAACCCGGGTTGCACCTTTCAGACTTACGCCAGACCCGTGTTGATGTGCGTTCACAAGCAAAAAATGGGGTATTTGGCATAGGTCTGAAAGGGGTATTACCCCCTGTTTACTCAGCACAGGTAAAGGCTCTTATATTCCTGAGAAGTGCACATGTCCTTGCAAAAGGAAGTCTGTTATTATCTTGTACTGATGTCAAATATTGATTTGGAAGTGTTTATGATTAAGGAAAGATCTGAAAACAGGGTTTACCTCATTTCAGCAGTCTTGCTGAGTACAATTAGGATCTCTTAGAATAACACACATCTTGTTTTCAATATAGCCCATTTCCTCATACCTTGCACTCATGAGAATTAAATAGCAAGACTGGCGTAAGACCACACATGATACAGTGGAAGGTCTATCAGATTAACATCCTCACCACTCATCTCTTTATTTTCTATTAACTTATAACCTGGATCTGAACTCCTGCAGGACTTTAATCAGATACAGTATGTTAAGTGTTTCCATGTGAGGAACACAGGCAAAAGAACCAGACCAGTCATGCCACTTAACTGAACCAGGAGACCGGTTCTAAATATAAAGGTGCACTTGTGAAAATCTTCATTGAGCCATTGGTAATTGAGCCATACCCATCACTATACACAGCTGTCAATGTCAAAACAACTGGATCCATGTATCTCACTGCACCAAGGTTATTGCTCTTCACCCAGTCAGAACTCCTGCTTCAGGCAAGTAAAGCTTGCTCAACGCCCCATCGGTGTTACCAACTGAGGAGTTCCTTAACCTAAACAGACAATTTAAGTGCTTGTGGCTCATCTCCATCTCAGTCATTCAATGACTGATGTTGTAAGCACCAGTGATTCTACTTTCAAATTCCAGATTTCCTGGCCAAAATCTTAAATTTCCCAGTTACAATTTGTACTTAAATCACTGTGGTACACGCAGGGGCTTAGCCAAAACTTTGTGGGTCCCATAGCAACATTTTGAAGGGGCCCCCATCCCAATGCTTCCAGATAGACACCTATCTCCACAGCAGTTGTTCATTTTATGCCCAGTAGTAGTGTCCTAGTAAATTTTTGAACGATAGATGTGCCCTAGTTCACACTGCACCATACAGTGCACTCAGGGCCTGATTCATCAAGGAATGCACGGATGCAGACACACGCACCCGGCAGCTGCGAGAATATGCTAATGAATGCATATGCACAGCAATCGCAGCACAAAGATGCAGATGCCCAGCACTAATGCTGCCCCCTTTACCATCCGCTAACGTCCATACTGATGCGCAAGGCCGAGAAAACATTGGGAACATCAAGTAAGTAACATCGGAGCAGCACGCAGACTAAAGGTAGACCTGACCCTCCCACATTAGTTGAGAGACTTCCTGCACGCAGAGGGATGCCAGGCTGCATCCATCATTTCAGTGGCTAATTTATGCACTCCCCTGTAACGGGGTGCGAACGCACTGGTACACCTGCATTCGGCCGACCACTCCCCGTATCCACCCCCAAATGCCACTTCCTGTCAACTACTTTTCCCTGGGTCTGCATATTCACTGCACTCGTTTTTGCGGATGCAGTGAGCATTTAGGGCAAGCGCACTGCGACCCAGACGCATGCGCAGACTGTGAACATCAGCCGATTGCGTGAGTCTGCATCCGTGTGTTCCTTGCTGAATCAGGCCCTCAGTAAATATGCCACATTGTAGTGGTGCCAGTTTGCATTATGCCACGCAGTAGATCACCCAGTTCATATTATGCCACACTTTAGTGCCTCCAATTTATTATGCCACACTGTAGTACACCAAGTTCATATTATGTCACACTGTATAGCCTCCAGTTCCTAAAGTGCTACATTACCATGCCGCCAGTTCATTTTATGCCACATTACAATCCCCCAGTTCATATTATGCCATGTTACAGTGCCCCAATTCATATTGTGTCACACCATAGTGTCCCCAGTTCATCATGTGCAACATTTCAGTGCCACCAATTAATTTTATGCTACATTACAATCACCCTTCAGTTCATATTATGTAACATTGCAGTGCCCTTTAGGAGAGGGATCATATCAGTGTGAAGCTTTACTGAGAGGTAGAGACAAAGATTGCCATCTAGTGCTGATGATTCTTCCTTTTCAGACTGGGCAATAGCCCGGAACCAATTGCTTAATGTTAGGATCTGGGTTTGTTGTGGACCCGAGGTGGAAATAGGAGCAGACACCTGAACAGATTTAAATAGAAAAGTGGGTTTTTTAATGGGTGAACTTGCAGACAAGTACACGTATAAAATAAAGTCCAGAATATTAAGAGGATGGTGATGATTAGAAACTGTAGTGAAGTAAGAATAATGTCCGGGTAGTGGCAGAACTAATAAAAAGTCTTTGTAATCCAAAAGGTCACTGCAAGGCTGCAGACAGGATAACAGTTACTGATTGATACTGGTGAGATGAAATCCAGAGAGGTTATAGAGTAATTGGATTAGCAGCAGCTGATGAAATGAATGGAGAGTTGTACTGAGACAGCTCAGTGTAGAATCAGAGAGCTAGGTAAATGGAGGTAGTGTAGGTACAGGGTTAACTGCACACTCAGGTCCTTTGGCAGGGAAAAGGTAGGTAGAAGGTGTAGGATGGTTCTAGCAGGAGACTGGAAGCAGGCAGAGCGATGTAGGCTGCTGGGAAGCTGGGATTCAGGAAAAGCACAGGTGAGCACTCAAACAGACAGGTTTTCAGGAGGACAGGAACTCTCTCTCAGCATGTGCTGTGAAACACGTTGCACTGGCAACTATGGGAAGCTCCGAACTCCCTTAAGTACCCAGTGCAGAATCGTGATAGGTCAGAGAATGTGACATGCCAGGACTGGAGCAGCTAAATCACATGACCAGAGGCAAGATGGCGGCGCCCATACCAGAGTGGAATGGAAACACCACCAGGCCTACCCCAGCCAGAATAACAAAGTGCCTGCGGAACACTTCGCACAGCCAACGCCCGCCGCCAGACACCAGCCCCTCCATCGGAAGGACCACGCCACAGCACCCTGACAGGTAATACCCGTCGTCCCCTATGCCGAGAAACCCTGGTCGTGACACTTAACAAGAAATTCCTTGAACTTGACAACTGTATGACCAGGGTCTGTGGCCCCCTAAGCCTCTGGATCCCCTAGCAATGGCACCCATTGCACCCTCTATAGCTACAGCCATGGGTGCATGCATAAAATAATATATTTAACATGAAATCTAAGGCTAGATACACACCAGAACAACATACAATAGACGCGATGGTTGCTCCAGTTTTCCTTCATCCCAGAACACACAATATAGAGCATACACCAGGGCAGCAACTAGGGGGGAAACTGGAGGTGCACGTGCACACGTCGCCAGGGTCCACCAGCCCGGCGCCGCAGGGAGGTTCCAAGCTGAACGCCCAAATATCTATTTACGGCTCTGGGTTACACAGCCAACAATCCGAAACTAACTAACTAACAACTCATGAGAAGCCATTCTGTTCAAAGTAGAGAGGGAATGTTTCCTTTAAAAGAGAACTGGGTGCAACCATCTGCTTTGTTTCTATCTTTAGTGAGTAGTACTCTCTTGCAGAATAAATAATAGTAGTAAACTCTGCACTTTTGGTTTCCTAGGCATTCTAAGAAAAAATAACCTACATACAGAAATATATCTGCGTGACATTCAAAAAGACATGTAGACATACCGTACAGTACACATACATATTCACATAGATATTGATGTAGCATGATACAGAATATATGTATCTTCCTTTCGTACTTCAGGAGTACAACCTCTATGAGTAACCTGTCAGGGCTTCATAACATGTAATGTTTTCCTTTAAGAAATCCATCTTTTTCATTATAGTAATAATAATACATGCTAGTAACAATAGGTGTGTCACTTGCATAGCTCTGATTATAAGTACATGTGACTACTGACCAAAGTGCAGATGTGACATGTCAATGTACTTTTGTCACTTGCCAACAGGAAGTGACTTATGCGTTCTCTGGAATTGAGCATACACCATCACCATTCGTCACTGTCTATATATTAGTGTTTGCACCAGGTATGCATCATTGGAGTCAATGTTGGTTTAAGTCGGAGTCGGTAGAAATGTACAAGCTTCGATTCCATCTTCAATATAAAAACGTGTTCAAATATATAAATATCAGTGATCACTTCAACACATGTACAGGAGTCTATGGCTCATTAGTCTCCATTTCAGACGCTCCTCCAGATCAGTGTTATGCATCTCTAAGGAACTCTAAACAGCAGGATGAGAAAGAACAAGTTCAAGGAGGGATAAGTAGCGTTCAAAAGGACAATATGATAAATTCTAAACATACAGCAGTGGAAGCTATAAAATAGGTATATTATAATACAAAAAATATCTTACATAAAAGTATATCTGGTCTTAGATCAATATTATACATGCAAACTAATAAGAGCAAAAAATAAAATAAAACATATAACACTCTGCCATTTGTAATATCAGCGTGCACCCTGTTCTATTTAATAGTTGCAATATGAATAGTATGCCCAATAGTGATGTCCAACATAGGGAAATCAAAGCTCAGTCAGTGTGCCAGCTCTGAATTCTACTCATTATTGCAAGTACTGTAGTTTGAATTGAATTTGATACATAACATTTGTTGAATGAAAAGGTGCTCCTCAGCGTATACTGGGTGTTTTTTTTTATATTGCTGTGATCAGTACAGTTGAATGAATGCAACTTAATGGTAGAAAATAAACAGTTACTGACAGAGGGCCTGATTCAGAGCCGGACGCTCTGAACGAGCGCCCGCTCTGAATCTGGGCGTTTTTTTTTTTTTTATGCGGCCTCTTGGACGCTCGCATAGCTGTGGGTTACCACCCACAGCTTATGCGAGCGTCCATGATGATGGTCGAGATGGTCAAGACCATCACGACCATCGGGCTTGCGACGAGACCCTTGCGATAGGGTCTCGTTGCCGCAAGCCCTGGAGTGATTTTGGCTCTATCAGAGCCAAAATCACTCCCACTGACATCACTAGTGATGTCAGTGGGGCCGGACCCAAACGTAAGGCGTTCCCATGGGAACGCCTCTGTCTCGGCAGCCACGCCCCCGGCACGCCCACCAAAGGGGGCGCGCTTTCACTCATCATTGACAGCACGCCCCCTTTGGAGCGAGACCCATAACGACGGCTTGGCATGCGTACTAGGGCACCATCGACCCGCTTGCGAGCACTCAGCGCTCGCGAGCGGGTCTGAATCAGGCCCAGAGTTCAATAGGATGTCAATCAGGACAGGCAATTCAGGGTGTACTCATGATACATTGTCAGCTCCAATGTGTGAAAGGGATGCTAGTACTGTATATTAGCTTAAGGGACGCCCGTCTGGGTGTTCAACGTCCTCTTAACATGGAGTGGGAGCTGACAAATCGCAACAGCCTCCCTGATCAATGATCACCCTGTTATGGAATGAGAGCCTGCTGATGTATTAGAGCACAAGTTTTCAAATTCGGTCCTCAGGACTCCAAACAGTGCATGTTTTCCAGGTCTCCTCACAGAAAACGGAAAAAAATATAATGCAATTTTTTGCCAAAAAGCCTGTATTCATGAAATCATAAAAGAATAATCACCCTTAAAGTCCAGAGTTTTTATAGAAGTGCAAAATCCTCCTCTCTGTAGTTTATTAAATATATAGTTCAATAGATGCCAATCCTCACAATCCAGACGTATCTTGCAGACGGAAAATCATTTGACATATGAACTCATTCAGAAATATTCATATGTGTGGGATGCACATAAAAAGAAAACCAATAGTGCAGACACCATTAACAGAGTTAAAAATTTAATTATGTTTTAAATGCACTCACAAGCATAGCATAAAGAAAAGCATATAACAAATCAGCATGTGTATGAAGACATCATATATTCATCGGACCATATCTTATTCAGAATTGTTCACAGAGGGCCTGTTTCAGAGCCGGACTCTATTTGCGAACGGTCGTTCAGAAAAAGGGGCCGGCTATTTAAATTGAGCGTTCGCTCTTTGTGGTCTGTTGACGCCTCTATGTCTGAGCGAGCGAACGAAACATGCGCTCGCTATTTTGTAAAGACGCCCCCTGGCCGTTTGCATCATACGTCATCTCCGCTATTTATTAGATTAATTGAGTACATTGAAAGGCGTCTGAACTGCTCGCAGTGCTTGTGGTAGGTTTTACTTCCTGCAATCATGCGAACAGTTCAGGCTAAAAGACAACCAAGTGACGTGGTCGATGACGCTGCTTTGTTAATTATGCACACCCATTAAATGCCCGTTTTGCACGCCTGCGTTCGGATCTCCACTCCCCGTTTTCAAGCACCTTCCCCTGTTACCACCCACAAACGCCTCATTCTGTCACTCAAATTAGCAGGCCCTCGCTTTTTTGCGAGTGCACGATTTCCGACCGCAATGACTGGTTTACGCATGCGCATTACGAACCATACGCATGCGCAGATGTGCAAACATTGCTCAGAGCGAGCGAGCGGCCGCTTACAAGCAGCTCTGAATCAGGCCCCGAGTTTCGGATACTCCTCAAACCCTCAGTCAGTCCAGATGAATGAGTCCCCCACATCAGCAGGTAGTATAATATAATAAAGTCACACCGCTTAACGCATTTCAAACCCAATTGGGTTCTTCCTCAGAAGCGTTTGTGGCTAAGTCTATCTGATCAAATATAAATACCCCCCTTAATTACATGAATTAACAAATGTGTCCACCTTTGAAATTACATCTACGAGTGGCCATTTCCGTGGTTTGCGTTCCACTCTGCGTTCAGATTGTTATGTGCATGGTCGGGAATAGCGCTATGTGTCCCATTGCAAAGCCCAGTACTAGGAAGTATGCTTATTGCGCATGTCCGGAAGTCCCGTCTATTCCATTGCATGTCCGATACCAGGAAGTACACATACATTAAGTACTTCCTGGTATCGTACGTGCAATGGAACACGGAAGCGGAAACAGCCACTTGTGGATGTAATTTCAAGGTTGCTGCTATTTCCTATGTGGCTAAAGGACCTCTGTGACATATCCACCACGTGACCGCTGCAAGAGGCTGGACCGCTCCTGCGTTACCATCCACTAGGGCAGTGGCGTAACTATAAATTTTGCTCCCCCATGCCAAAAAAGTTTCAGGCGCCCACCCCCCCGCCCAAAGATCAAACACACCCAAAGACGACGTTTAAGGTGTGTGGTTACATGATACAGCAACATGCCTTACACATTATGACACACTAAGTAATGCCACTTATAATGTGCCACATCGGAATGCCCCTTACAACACATTATGCTACACAGGAATGCCCCTTACAATACATTATGCCACACAGCAATGCCCCTTACACATGCCACACAATAATGCCACATATAACACATAATGACATACAGTAAAGTCCTTATAACAAATTTATGCCATGCTGTAATGCCCCTATTTCACATTATGCCACACTGTAATGCCACATACAACACATTATGCCACACAGTAATGCCACATACAACACATTATGCCACACAGTAATGCCCCTAATATTGTGCACACAGTCATGCCAAATACACATTATGCCAAACAGTAATGCCCATTACATCCCACTCTGACAGATCTACTTCACCAACCCTCCTCTCTACTCCTGCCAGACTGTCACCTCAGCTCAAGACAGGTTGCACAGTTTTTATGTCCGTGTAGAACCAGATTATTGGGAACATAGTTTATAACCTGTAAACTGTGTGTATCAAGTTAGTGCCCCTTTTACAGTGCCCCCCTGTAGTTGTGCCCCAAAATGCAATGCCCCCTATACTAGTGCCCCTGATGCAATGCCCCCTGTAATAGTGCCTCTTATGCAATGTCCCCTGTAGTAGTGCCCATTATGCAGGGCCCCCTGTAGTTGTGCCCATTAAAGTAGTGCCCCTTGTAGTTGTGCCCATATGCAGTGCCCCCTGTAGTTGTGCCCATTTAAGTAGTGCCCCCTGTAGTTGCCCTCAGTAGTGAGCCCCCTGTAGTTGCACCCAGCAGTTGCCCCTTGTAGTTGCTTCTAGTAGTGAGCCCCCTGTGGTTGCCCCCAGTAGTGAGCCCCCAGCAGTTGCCCCCTGTAGTGAGCCCCCAGCAGTTGCCCCCTGTAGTGAGCCCCCTGTAGTTGCCCCCAGTAGTGAGCCCCCTGTAGTTGTCCCCCCCCGCGCACACACAAACACACACAAAAAAAAACCCACTTACCTTTATCCCCGCTCCAGTGCTGCTGCCGTTCATACCCCGGCGTCCGCTCCTCAGCACACTATGGGAGTGACGTCATGACGTCACTCCCATAGTGCCCTACGGGACCCGGAGGACGGAGGGAGCTCCATCCTCCGCCGGGGGTTTGAAAAGGAGCCGGGCGCCCGCTGGTAACACACTCAGTGGGCACCTGGCAGATGGAGGGTGCAGGGGGTGCGACTGCACCCTCCGTAGTTACGGGAGTTCCGACACTACTGCCCTCGTCGCCCCCAAGCTACCCAGCGCCTCCAAGCCGCTGCGGGGGCAGTAGTTACGCCACTGCACTAGGGCACAGAGGGGGAATAAATAATTGTGATGAGCGCAGCGAGCCACCATGCCCGAAGCGTGGCGAGCGGACACTTTTGGCTCCCCGTTAGCATCCCCGCCCCTCCCCCTTTCAGGCCTGGTCACGTGGGTGTGACGTCACAGGTCCATCAGCCTTGTATAGTCTAGACCTAACCGTAATTTCAAAAGTGGACACAGTTGTTGTTAATTCTTGTAATTAAGGGGGGTATTTATATTTAGTCGGATAGACTTAGCCACAAGTTTCTGAGGAAGAACCCAATTGGGTTTGAAACACGTTAAGCGTTGTGGCTTTATTAAATTGTGAAAACACTGTGTAGATAAATATAAAAAAATATAATAAAATTAATTAATATTTATAAAATATTATAATTATAAATGTGAAGTCATATATGTCTCATCATAGAATATAATACCACTGTAGATAATGATAATGGGACAGAAATTTGTGTAGTGTGAATGTGAGAAAAAAAAGTAGTGAAACAAAAAAAAAACACACTGTGATGAAATTATGAAAAACAAAATTCTGTGTATAAAGACATATAGATTATATCAATATGGATGAGTATTAAAAAAATAGTGTGAGGGAACTGTTAAATTATTTGAGGAAAGCTATGTAGTTATTTTCCTCATTGAGTCCTTTAGGTGTAAGTGTATCCATTAGAACAGGGGTTCCCAACCACGGTCCTCAAGGCACACTAACAGTCAGGTTTTAAGGATAGCCATACTTGAGCACAGGTGACTTAATTAGTACCTCAGTAAATTTGATTTAACAATCTGTGCTCAAGCATGGATATCACTAAAACCAGGACTGTTAGTGCGCCTTGAGGACCGAGGTTTTAGAATACCACTGCATTACAAAAATGTATCTGGGTTTTTGTTTTAAAAATTCACAATCCACATCTCCACCCCTTATATTAAGATTGATCTTTTTTATTCCAAAGGCTGTTAGCTCTCAAGGATTACTTTTGTGGTATTTAAAAAAATGTCAGGCTATTGGGGTTAGTGGTTTGAACATTTGTTGGTCTCTCTTGCCATTTTTTTATACTGTCCAGGTGTTCCAAGATACTTTTCTTAAGGGGTCTTTTGGTTTTCCCAATATAACTTTTGCAGCATGGACATCGTAAATTGTAAATAACAGCAAATGTGTTACAGTCAATGTATTCATTGATGGACCAGATTTTAGTACATTTATCGCAGTATGTATAGGTGGTAATAATAGTGGAGCATGCCTTGCAAGTTCCGCATTTCCTAGAGCATTTTCTAAGAGAAGGGGATTTTTTTATATTCTCAGGATGGCTATGCACTAGGATATGCCATAGGTTTTTCGATCTCCTCCAAGTGATCTGGGGATTTTGTCTCCCAAGATTTTTTGCAAGATGAGGGTCATTGTGTAATATATTGAGATGTTGGTTTAAAATACTTTGGATATTTTTCCACTCATTACAAAATGTTCCCAAAAATCTGATCCCTTGTTGTGCATCATCTTCATTTTTAATTTTAGGGACTAACAAAAGTTGATTTCTAGTATAATTCTTAGTTTCCCTATATGTCCGTTTTATAGTTCTGACTATATCCACGGGACTTTAGTCTCTTACTTAGTTCTTCTGATCTTATATGGAATGTTTGTTCCATTGAAAAATTCTGTTTCATGCAAAGAAATTCGACCTTTGGTAAACCTTTCAAAACTGGAGGGAAATGTGAGCTTCCACAGTGCAAAATGCTCTTAGAAGATGTGTTTTTTTCGAAAAAGATCTGATGAGATCTGTCCATCTTTTTCAATAGTCAGAGAGATATCTAAAAAATTGATCTTAACCTGAAGTTGAAGCTATTAAGGTTAAATTTATCCAGGTATTCTCTGAAAATATGTATTTCTCCCTCCCAAATAATTAGCAGATCGTCAATGTATCTTAACCACAAAATGACATGATTGGTATAGTAGTAATTTTTCGCACTAAAAACATACTCCCTCTCCTACCACCCCAGGTAGAGGTTTGCATATGTGGGGCACAAGTGGTCCCCATCGCCATACCTCATACCTGGAGGTAGAAGTTGTTGTTACACATGAAATATTTTTTAGTGAGTACAAACTTTAACAGTGTGATGTGGAACTCGTTAAAGTTATCATTTTGATTCATGCTCAGGAAGTATTGTGTAGCGTTGATACCATACTCATGATGGATGCTTGTGTACAAGCTTTCAACATCACACATAATCAGCCAAGTATCCTTGTTAAGAATTACATCTTGGATTTTGCTCAGGACGTCTGGTGTATCTCTTGTATATGAAGGTAATACAAGGACATACTTCCTCAAATGGGAGTCTAGGAATTTGTTGGCATTTTCTGTGAGGCTACCCATCCCGGAGACAATTTGTCTACCAGGTGGGTTGGCCTCATTCTTGTAATCTTTGGTAATAAGTGCAGGGTTGGCACTGTACTTTTTGGTGATAATACCATTCTCCTTAGCTCTCACAATAATAGTATTATAAATTTCTAAAAAAATCAATAGTTGGATTATAGAACAATCTTTGTAGCATGACATATCATTCAGTTGTTTATAGAGTTCCTCTACACATTTGTCTCGAGGCCAAAGTACAACATTGCCCCCCTTATTGGAGAGCTTTATTATGATGTCCTCCCACTGTTTCATTTCTGTAAATGCCTTCCTTTCCTCTCTATTAAGATTCGTATTCATTTAATTTCTTATTAATTTTTAACTGGTCCAGATCTCTGCTGAATAGCACTTCTATAAAAACTCTGGACTTTAAGGGTGATTATTCTTTTATGATTTAATGAATACAGGTTTTTGCGCAAAAAATGCATTATATTACTTTCTGTTTATTGTTGTTTAAGGAGTTGAATGTGAACCTCCTTGTTAATGCATATGCTGCACACTATAACCTGTTTCTGAGCATAATCACAAAACCTTTTTTCCTATATAGGTTTCCTCACAGAGTCACAAATGAAATAATTAGCTCAACCTGTGGATGGCAGTAATCAAGTGGGACAGTAAGAGATCAGAAGCTGCTTCAGGTATCTTGGGCCCTGGTCATGTAGGGCTTTGAAAGTCAGTAGCTAATCTTGAAAACAATTCGCCATCTGACAGGCAGCCAGTGAAGGAAGTAGAGATGGTCTTATGTGGCTGGAACGGGGCTGGTTGGTTAATAGCCTGGCAGCTGCATTTTGTACCATCTGCAAACAGTGCAATTCTTTTGCTGGGAGACCGATGTAGAAGGCGTTGCAGTAGTCTAGGCGTGATGATATAAATGCATGTATGACTTTAGGCAGATCTTCTGAGGGAATTAAGTGCTTGATTCTGGCTATGTTCCTCAGATGAAAGAATGAGGATTTGCTTGTGGCTGACACCTGATGTCAAGCCACTATCCAGGAAAACACCAAGATTCTAATGCAGTGCTAAATGTGTTTCTTCTTCTAGAACTGGGGATTTCCTCAGCAGTTCCAAAATGGCAACTCCACTATCAAATTAAGGGCCTGATTCACTACCGCACGCAACTGCGAATACGCCTGCAATCTGCCAATCGTTTCGAACTTTGCATGCATCACAGTGCGCAAACTTTACGCTGCGATGGGGACTGCGATCACGGCTGCTACGCAGACCCACTTGCAGTGTGACTGACAGGAAGTGCCGTTTGTGGGTGGTAATGGGGGGGCATTAGGGACACGCAGGCGTGCCAGTGCGTTCGCACACTGTTGCAGGGACATGCACAAATTAGCCACTGTGATGCCATATGCAGTCTGAGGTCTCATAGCGTGCGTGGAAGTTAGCAATTTCTGAGTAAGGTCTGGGCTTGTGCAAGTGAGCGTATGGGTCTGATGTTACCGATTATATTGCTAAAGTATACGCATGTAAGGGGAAGTGGGCACTCTTATGTTAGGCTGCGATCGCAATGCGAATGCAATCATTTGCATATCACCGCTGATATTAGCAACTGCGTTGCGTGTGTATTATCAGAATAGCGATCCTTGCCCTAAATTCAAACTACTTACAAGTATAAAGAATTGAGAGCTACCACACGCACAATTTACAGTTTCTGATTTCCCTAATTTGAATATTACTGTTGGGTGTACTATTCATATTGGAACAAGTGGGAATATTTTTAATGATATTACAGACAACAGTTTTATTTGATTTTTTTCCCCCCTATTGGATCACATGTATGATATTGGTCTAAGACACTGAAGTGCCAAAAGTCATGGGATAGATGCCTAGTACCGTGAAGGACCTCCTCTAGCCAGTACATCCTGGGCTGGATGTTTTTCTGGGTGCACTGCGCCCCGGACGTGACCCCTTAATGTTAGGGACTACTAGTGACAGAGAAGCCGTGACGTGGCCTAGCAGCTTCCCATGTATTTGCAAATGCATGCAACCAATATCTCTGAATTTCTATGACCATATACTCTTCTTCATATATTGTTGCAAGTATTATTCAGTGTGCTGAGGAACAATAGGGGGTTAAACCCCTCATTTTTTTCAACTTTTTTGTACTTATTAAGTTACCTGTGCTCAAACATGGATATCCTTAAAACCTGTACTGTAATGGTGAAGTTTGGTCTATGATCGCTGCTTATCCCTCCTTTATTTGCCCTTTCCAGTTTATCATTGGTGGTTCCAGCCTCCAGACCAATTAAATTCTGAGGTATACCAAACACCTACCTATTTTAGAACAGATTGTAGTTGAGCATTTTTTTGCAACTACTCATGCGTGAAAATTCCTAAAAACCTTGTACGGCATATGTGTTACAGAGCGTACGCACAAAGGTGCTGTGCTGATCAAGGCGAATGGTATCAGAAATGTTGTGGAAAAGTGATGGGTGTTCCAGGGCAGTGACAAGGATGTGGCTAGAGATGTACGAAAAAATTAGAGTGTTACGGCGGTGTAAGTGAAAGCATCTGCATTCACAGACATAGGAGGCCATACTCAGATGGAAAAACTGCACCAGCCATAGGGCTGTTGCACGTTTTGTTGGTGCGACCAAAGGTGCACCAGTCGGTATTACTGCGTGTACAGATGCTGAAAGTGGGTGTCACGGTCCTTGTTTGGAGAGGCATTTTCATAAATTCGTAGACAGGCGGCCGACAAAAGATGCAGCTAATTGAATCTAGCCCTTAGAAATAGAACTTGTTTGTGCAGGGTGGTTCTAATCATTTAGTGGGCCTATGTACAGAAGGAGTGCTTGTCCGTACCCCCCCCCCCCAACCCCACACATGCATACCCTACCAATATTTCTGAATAAAGAATAACCAGTGGGCAAAGTGATGTGGTCTGACTGAACAGAGGACGGTCACATCATATTGGATGCCTACCATGTACCAAGTGGGCAACGGCTGGGCCCCAGCCTTCCCCTGTAAACAGCCATTCAATGCCACACACTTGCCACTGGTAAATATGGCATTGAAGGGTCATCGTGTAGAGAGAAACATTACCGATTTGAGGGCTCTGTCCAACCTTTTCCATCAAAAATGCATTGTTCCAATCAGCCAGGTAGTTGAAGGTGAAAGTCCCATTCACCACTGCCCTGCAGAGCAGAGCTGAACTGGTGCGCAGCATTGAAAAGGAAGGGAATGGCACAGGAGAGATCAAGTGTGGTGGAAGTGCCTATCACGCCCCTATGACTTGTGGCCACACCCCCTTACTGCAGCAATGTGTTCCCTATTGCCCTGGGCCATCTGGACAGCTTATTGGGAGTTAGTGTACTGCACTAAACAAATGCTTTATTCCAAGAAGCAAGTTTTTTTTCACTGCAATTTCTTGTTCTGGCAACACATCTGAGGACTGTGTGCACATTTTCTGGCTACACTAACAGGCTTCATTCATGCTGGAAATGACCTTGCCAAATGTTCAGATTCTCCTATATCTAGCCACTAAATATGTGTGGGTTTATTATGAAAGACAAAACCAACCAACAAACAACCTCACCCACCTGGACGATTCCTTAGCGGTAAAGTCACGTGGGTTCATTCCACTCCTAACAGACATTTTTGACAAAAGTTAAGGGACACTACCAGTTCAGCGGTCTTTTCCGTGGGGCATAGAAAGACCTACAATACCTCTCTGATAAATCCTTAATAAATCTAATGTAAAGGTTTCTGTACCTCATTTGGACATAAGGGCTTAGCCCTTCAGCGGTTATACAGGCAAGACTGCTGTATTACATTGACTGACTTGGAAAATATGGTTTAATATGGCACATTTAGAAAACAAAACATTGCCTGCCTGCAGTGGACTCTGATTAACAGATGTTCTACAGACACAGTATTCCACCATTATATAGATTGTCCATCCTCACTGTATACAAGTGCCAATCTCTGTTTCTCCACTGAGATTGGCAGCAGAGCTTTGATAACGGCAAATGATAGAGTGGCACCGAGGTCATATGGAGCCCTCTTGGACAATGAATGCCCCGTTTTCTTATCTCTGCCAATCCCTGTCAAACGCAAACATTACCACTTACAGAGAGTGAGGGCGTACAACTCATTCCAGAATAAGTTATCCTGCAAATAGCAGGACTCTGATCGCAAGAAAAATAAATCACACATACACATTGTAGAAAAGAGGTTTATTTAGATTTTGTCTTACTGAGCTCTGCAAGGCAATGACAGTTAACACTATACAAAGCTGGTGCAGTCAGTTTCTATCCCAAAGAACAGTCATTGTAGTTCACTGGTTTCTACGTGAAAAAAAAAAAAAAAAAAAGAATAAAAAAGGAGAAAAAACAAAACAAAAAAAAAACAGGCCACTGCCCAGGCCTGGATATTGTCACCATTATTTTATTTGCACCATGAAGGCGGACAGATAAATTCCTGGCTATTGCGCCAGCACATTCTGACAGGAGTAGTAAAAGGTAGCTCTTGCTGCTGTATTTAAAAGGTGTAGATGCACAAGCAGTACTACTTTTTGTATTACCAAGTTGAGCTGTTTGAACACATCTGAAATTGTATATCCACCATCTTGTAGTTTCCACTGCAAAAGTAACACTGGTACTTAAAATGGCTGCTGCAGCATTCCCGCAAATACAAAGAAATACAATATCAGGGAAAATGTACAAGAGGAGTAAATAGGAATCTACATATTTTACATCTCAGGATTGAGTCAATATACTGTACAGCAAATGACAGCTAAAGCAGTTCATTACTGGATTATTCACAAAGCTGCAATTCAGTGAGTTTTTACACAGAAATCTGAAAAAGATCAGTCATTTACCACTTTTCCAAAAACCTATCCCACTGAATAAATAGTAAAAAATTCAGCCCCACGAAAAAGATCAAAGAAAAGCAACACGTAAATTAGTTCATCATGTTTGACTATTAATACATATATTTATATAGTCTCTTGGTGGAAAGGGTAAAATGTGGAGTGCTGGAATCTGCCACCAGAGGCAATTGCTTTCGAGATGCAATGAATTTCCTCTCTGGAAAAAGATGAGAATGAGGAAGAGTAGGAATCAGGAGGGTAAAAAGTGAGAAGGAATGGAATAAAGAGGCTCAGTTGTCCTGGAATGCCCCCCTAGCAGCAGCACCGGCAGCTCCAGCTGCAGCATTCTGGACACCACGGTTGGAAAGGATGCCCTGTGAGAACTCCTCCTGTGCCCTCTGGAAGCTTGCACCTGTTCTGCGGTACAGTGAGTGAACCTGTCAGGTGGGTAAGAGTGATACGTAAGTCATGGCAAACGCATCGTATATCGATATAAAAAATACTTATGCAGGTATTATTTATTCATTATGTTATTTATATAGTGCACACTTTACATATAGTTCCTGACCCAGTGAAGTTTACAATATATATTCCTACCACATGTACACACATACACACTAGGATTATTTTCTTTGTTAGAAGCCAAATGTGTTTTAGAGTCTGGGAAGAAACTGGAGCACCCGGAGGAAAAACACGCAAACACAGGAAAAACATAATTCTCCTCAGATGGGGCCCTGTTGGAATCTAACGCATGACCACAGAGCTGTGAGGCAGCAATGCTAATCACTGTGCCACCGTGCTGACCAAAACGAGAATATATTCCAGGAATAAGAGGAATGAAGGTTTCAGAGATGAGGTTTTCTTTTTACAGAATTGGAAGTTTCCTGCTGAAAATATACTAAACGGCATTTTCAAAAGTTAGCTTCCTCTTTCCTCGATCTCAACTTTCTGGAGAACACGCTTCAGAACAAAATATCCCCTTACCTGTAAAACTAAACAACTATGTAAGTACAGGGCCGGCGCTAGGCTTAACTGCACCCCGTGCCGTCCTGTGCTGCACTGTTGTCCCTTCCCTGCCCCGCTCCCTCCACCTGAGCGGATACCAATAACGCCTGTTGGGTTTTTCTGGAGCTGGGCGGTGGTGAGTGTTTCTGTTCAGGTAGAGCGCAGGGCTATACCCCCCTGCAGGCTCTGGTGCTCCAGGCGACGGCCCTGCTAGCCCGTGCCTTGAGCCGCCGCTGTGTAGGTAAGATAAAATAATAGTTCTGAATAGTCATTAGGTCTACAGACTCTGTGACTGCTGACCTCTCTCAAAATGTGACTTGCTGTACAGGTTGCTCACACCACACTTCCCTATTCAAAACATTAGGGCTGATAACTTTTATTATTGTTTTTTGTGTTTTAAAATAGTCTAGAAATACCTCTTCTCTAAAGGAACTGAAGTTAAAATATTGAATCTGTATACAGGTTGAGTCTCCCATATCCAAATATTCCGAAATACGGAATATTTTTAGTATGACTGAGAAAGTGAAACCTTTGCTTTCTGACGGTTCCATGTACACAAGCTTTTTTTAAAGCATAAAATCATTAAAATACAGTATACAATAACCTTCAGGCTGTGTGTATAGGGTGTATATGAAACATAAATGAATTTCATGTATGTACACAATTTTTTTTTGATGCTCAAAATTATTGAAAATATTGTATAAAATTACCTGCAGGCTGTGTGTATAAGGTGTATATAACACATAAATGCATTCTGTGTTTAAATTTGGGTCCCATACCCAAGATACTTCATTATAGTATGCAAATATTCCAAACTACGGAATAATCCGATATTCAAAATACCCCTGGTCCCAAGCATTTTGGATATGGGAGACTCAACCTGTAGTACAAATATGCACAGTTTTTGCTTTAATGCATAAAAGTTTCATTATTATGAACGCTACATGATATTTAGCTATATCTAACAGTGCAGTACAACATGTAAGGAATGGTTGCAGTCACTAGCTGGTGTGTGTCACAGAAGACTCACCCTCTTCAGCAGGAAAAGAGAGAACACGGCAGAGACTGTGAAGAATGAAGCTACGACTATCATGATCACAGCAACGGCAACATTGGTGGTGGTCATGGTTAACGCGATTATCCAGCCACTACAAGGAAAAAAGCAGACGGTGATGAGAGATCAGAACAAAGACTAGCAGGGTGCTGGCTGCAGGAGAGCAATAACATTCTCACCTGTCTCCCCAATGAGGGATGCCCACTGCTTGTATGATGTAAATGATGATCTGGCAGAAGAAGATCATGAAGAACACAAAGAAGTTAAAGGAACTGTCCGTCCTGGGGAAAAACAAATACAGAGCAGGTCAAATTGAGCCTTGTTTGGTTTAGCGTGAGTATTGCCTAAGTTACTATTGTTTTTTGTTTTTTTTGGTCTCTGTTGTACAAAAAGGATTTTAATGGAGATAATTGGGCCAAGAACTACACATTTAACAGGAAAATGAATATAAGGCCATGTGTAACTCCTCACCAATCAGGCCTCCTTCCATAACTGCTAGGGCTTGTCCATTCCTAGAGAATCGTTATGTTTAAACACCAGCACACAAGTGTCTCTAGAACCTTGGTGGAACAATTGGGACAACTCCTTTAAACTTTTGTGCAGCTCTCCGTGCTTACCTTACTTCTTCAAGAATATCCTATACCACTTTCCTCTTAGCGCTACCAACACATGCTTAGTGATAGTAAACCTTAGTGAAATGTAATACGGAAGAGTAATATACCAACTATATCTCTATATGCATACATAATAGAGTATAGTAACTCTAGACACAAAAGGAGCCTGCGCAAGATTCACAGACCAAAAGTCACCTGAAAGCTTTGTAGATCGGTCGGTACCAGCACACGAAGGCACAGGGTGTGAACAGAATAAACCACAGGATCGATAGGCCAAAATCGACACCACCACCTTCTGAATTTTGAGTGAAATACGCCAAGCAGGCCAGAACATTAAGTAGAAGAGTGAATGAGTGCACTGAGGAAAGAGGAGAAAGTAAAACATATCATACACATTTTTTTTTGTGAATCAGTTCACTAAAGCCAATTATATCCCTGGTTCTTATATTTGACTAAGTCCACCACTCCTCTATAGAAGATTGCCATGTTATGTGGGAGGTTATTCTCCAACAGAGCAGACACAGACTGAATGCAACTTGGAAAACTTGATCTGTGCAGATCAGTTGATTTGTACACCGGGACAGAGCCAGTGATACTCAGCTCAGAAAACTGCACTGTATGAGATGCCGTTAGGACACTGGGCTAAAAGATGAGGGAGGAGATGCAGATGTCTAATGTAATGGAGGGAGGATACATTTTAGGAGATATAGGGGACTGTCAGAGCAATACTGAGATAAGTATTTTACTTTCATGAGTCAAATCTGAGTATTTTAACTTTGGAGTTTAGTTGCCTTATAAACACACAACATGACTAAACCTGGGTGAGGTACAGTACACTTCATGTATTTTGAGGTACTAAACTTAATAATGCAAATGAAGCCTCCATTTATTTTACTTATTTATTAACAGTTTCTTATATAGCGCAGCATATTCCGTTGCGCTTTACAATTGTAAACATTAATAGAACAAAACTGGGTAATAACAGACAGATATATGGGTAGGAAGGCCCTGCTCGTAAGCTTACAATCTATAGGATTTTATCAATGATGCTCATTAGCGGGGGCATACTTTGTGTAGCATCACAGTGACACTAACAAATATGCTGCCAGTATCCAACATAAAACTTTCCTGTCCTGCAAGGTCCCACGGTGTCCCCCCTCATTAGTGGCACTCTCCACTTTGTTGCTGACTGCCTATCACTGCCAGGGACAGGCTGCTGCGTAACGCGCATGCGCGAAGGCCATCTGTGCACGCGTATTGCATTTTCACTTGGAGAGGACTTATCTAAGCCTAGAAGGCTGAAGCCAGAAAGGCTTTTGTTGTATCCAGCAATGGGGACGGTACCTCTAATAGTGGTACAGTGACAAACAGAAGCTAAGCTAAGCTTACTGCTGTTCATTAAATAATGAACAGGTAACAGAACCCCTTTAACAAGTACAAACGCGATTATGTCTCATTGTTAAATGGAGCTCTTAGAATGAGATGCATCAAACCTTCGACATTGATATAATGTACTTGGTAATTGTTAGCTAGAAGCTGATACATTTGTACTTAGATCTGACTTAAAGGAAAATTGAATAGGCTGTGACTTGCAAGCATCAGGGAGATCCCGACGTGTCTGTCCAATGTTTTAAAGTGGCAATAATTTAAAAGGCAAAACCAATTTAGTTTTGCCTTTTAAATGATTAACACTTTAAAACATTGGGTACTCGTCAGGTTCTCACCCATGCCTGCAAGTTGCAGGCTATTACATTTACCCCAGGTAGTGAGCAGTACACAGCTCTTTGTTTCATATAGCTATACAGCCATAAACATATCACTATTCTGTGCTTGCTATACATTCCTCAGCAAATGGTGGATACCTACACATCCACAGGTAGTACAACATTTTGCATGTGCGCTGGTAATCAGCTGGTATGTCTGCAGAGAAGTCCTGGTAGAAGCAGGGTTTGATAGGACACTTGGGGGGAAGTGGGGGCCAGTTATTCTGTCGTACTGCAGATAGAGAGAGACAAGGTGGCAGACACACATTACTGTAATTGTTTTGTAACAAACACAAGAAAAACATTCAGAACAAAGCAATAAACACTTAAAAAAAGGCATGAGTGTATATTATAGCCAATACTTAATATGGTGTTAATAACTTCATGGAAACAAATCATTTTCAAATGTATTGAGTCAATCTTTGGATATAAAGACCACAATGAAAACAGTAGCATAAACCACCACAAGTGATCTTAAAGCCAAAAATAATAACTGTGACAAAGTTGTTTAAGCAACACACCTCTACTATGTAAATTAATCCTTTAGACATTTTAACTCTGGGTTACTTTATCTTTTGGCATGAAACAAATTTATATATGGATTCCATTTTTGGTAATCTACAGATGCGCCCAGTTAAATTGTGGCTAATCACGCCACAAAAGTGCGCACACTTCATGCCATGCGATTTCCTGCTCCTGCATACACTACGGTACGCTATGACGTGCACTGCGATTGCGCCATGCATTCCTATGGAAGCGCGGTCGTGTACGCAGTGTGCGTATCCGCTTGCGCTATGTGTGGAGCAATTTGCCTATAGCTAATAGGATTCAGTACAGTGTGAGGTTATTCTAGAAAAAATTATATATTTTTTAATCATTTTAAAACGACTACTTCAAATTTGAGCATTTATTAATGGTATCATTTCTATTTACATACAAAATGTTTCAGATTTTTGGGTGTGAAAGTAATCACTTTGTAGATGTTTGATTTTCTCTTATTCACCAGAATATCACAATAATTATACTTTTAGAGCAACTTTTTTTGTTCAGTGTTTGTTTAGTTTGGTACTAAATAAATTTGATAAAATTTTACTTCTCAGTGTCATTTTCTTTGTGGTGCTTTCTTGTTTAGAACTTTGGATGTGAAGAATAAAATATGTATACACAAACTATAGGCCTTACAGTACAAAATAATGCAGAACATGGTTTATAAACATTGCTGCATTAGCGATCATAACACTCAAATTAGCAGAAGGGAATGTGCAAGCAAGTGCTAGGTGCCCTTGTGTAGATGATAGTATGAGTAAGGGAAGGAGAAGCACATAAGGGAAGAGGGCCCTGCTTGTGAGAGCTTACATTCTAAAGGGGAGGGGCAGACAGACAGGTATGACACAGATGGGGTAGACAGTGAGGAAAGAGCATGGAGCAGGGGGTTAGGATGAGAGCTGGAAGACTTTGATGAAGTAATGGGTATTGAGAGCCTGTTTGAAGATTTGTAGGAAGGTGGGGAGTCTGATAGGGAGAGGGAGAAAGTTCCAGTGGTAGTGAGCAGCACAAAGAGGAAGTAATCAGTTGGGAGGAGAAGGCATGCACTTGTTGAGCGAAGTGGGCGGACGGGAGTGTGAAGAGATATGATGTCTGAGATGTAAATGGGGGAGGAGTGGGTGAGGGCTTTGTAAATTAGTGTAAGAACGCTGAATCGGGTTCTGAAGGGGAGCCAGTGTAGGGCAAGTAGGAGAGAGGAGGCAGACAATGGGGGAGATGTATCAAACCTTGGAGAGAGATAAAGTAGAGAACCAATCAGCTTCTAACTGTCATATTACAGGCTGTTTTTGATGACAGTTAGAAGCTGATTGCTTGGTACTTTATTTCTCTCCAATGGCTGTTACAGACACTCTGTTTGCAAAGAGTTTCATAGCAACTGTGGAAAGAATGTCACTGGAAAACTATAGAGGCAGTTCAAGGAAGAGAACAGGGCAGATTTTTTTTCTCAAAAGGAAAATCAGAGGCAAAAAAAATTACATACACTATGAGTTCCATATTAGAAAGTAAGTGTACATGAACAGTACAATATTTTGTATACTTTGTTCCCATAAAAACATTGTTTACTCTTAAGTCTAGCATTCAGACCTTCAGGTCGCCGAGGTGTGGTGCCCGCACTGAACGTCATTCAGTGCAGGAGTCCGACCTCCTATCTCTGAACATACCGAACCTGACTAGCGTCGTGAGGTTGACGGGCATGTTCTGTAGATAGTCGGGGTCGGCAAGGACCCAGCGTGCACGCGCATCGCTGGTCCTTGCCGGCTATCCATTACAAGACTTTGTGAACAATGCGACCAAAACCTCTTGGTTTTGGTCGGATTGTTCACAAAGCCGTGTAATGGACAGGCCCCATTAATTTAAATAAGAGACTTTTAGGAGGTAACATTCCACTATGTGGCGCTGCGATGTTTAGATGTGCACAGCAGAGTACACATATTTTACTGAACATCTCTATGGGGTGTAAGGGAAAATTAAGGATTTTACTGGGTGCAAAGTGCCTTTGGGCTTTGATTCCAGAGACAATCTGCACCCATTGCTTAGAACTGAGGGCCTGATTCAGAGCCGCTCGTAAGCGGTCGCTCGTTCGCTCTGAGCGATGTTCGCACAACTGCGCATGCGTATGGGTCGTAATGCGCATGCACCAGTCAGTGCGGTCGGAAATCGAGCGCTCGCAAAATAGCGAGTGCCTGCTAATTTGAGTGACAGGATGAGGCGTTTGTGGGTGGTAACAGGGGAAGGTGCTTGAAAACGGGGAGTGGAGATCCGAACGCAGGCGTGCCAAATGGTCAAAACGGGCGTTTTAAGGGTGGGCATAATTAACAATCCAGCGTCATCGGCCACGTCACTTGGTTGTCTCTTAGCCTGAACTGTTCGCATGATTGCGGTAGGAAAATCCTACCACAAGCACTGCGAGCAGTTCAGACGCCTTTCGATGTACTCGATTAATCTAATAAATAGCGTATGATGCGAGCGGCCAGGGGGAGTCTTTACAAAATAGCGAGCGCATTTTTCGTTCGCTCGCTCAGACATAGAGGCGTTAACAGACCGCAAAGAGCGAGCGCTCAATTTAAATATCCGGCCCCTTTTTCTGAACGAGCGTCCGCAAATAGCGTCCGGCTCTGAATCAGGCCCTGAAGCTCCTCCTTAAAGTGTTGCTAGTGGTCAACTTTTATTTTTGGGTGCGATTTTTTAGAACTTTATGTTCTTTAAAAACAGTAAGAATGATTAGCAGTAGCCAAGATAGCAAATGTTATAGTTACCAACTTTTAACATTGCTAGATGAATTATCCAATACACCGCCTTGGTTTAAAATAGAATTGCATAGAGCTTCACTTTTCCATTTATGTCAGGGCATTTGTTACCTATTGTAAACTACCAGTCACAAGATACAATGCAAAGAGCCATACATACAACTTTATTATGGGAAAGTCTATAAATAACTAGAAATATATATATATATATATATATATATATACACACACACACATATATATATATACACACACATATATATATATATATATACACATTATATATATATATATATATATATATATATATACACACACACACACACTTTTCGAATCAGTACAAATGAATGCATACTCACAGTTGATATTTACATTCCTCATTTCCTTCTCTTTCCTCTCAATTTCAGCTGCTTTCCTGTCTAGCTCTTCCTGTTGCTGCAGGAGACCAGCTTGTGCGGCCATTGCTACTGCCTATAGAGAAAAGCAAAAGGAAAGTGTCTATGATACGTCCACATATGTATGGAGCAAGCCGGCCTATGATAAAGCAGCCACAAGCGCATACTTAGTGTGGTGGTATTTTAGGGCAGAGAGTCATAAAAAAGTAATTATGGAAATATTGCTCACTTCTGACTACTAGGAGCACAAAATGCATACATGCTACTACAGTACATAGACGTTTAGATGACTATTTTTCTCTAAGTACATTTGCAAAAGATCATTCAAAACTAAAACAGCCATTAGACCCAGAATACATTCCGTTACCATGATTGAATAAAAGACTGGTGCAGCGATGAAAAAAAAAAAGAAGCAGCTTAAATACTTACATACAGAAATGATTTAGAAGACAACATCATATACAAAATGTACCTGTGGTGATGGTTCCATGGATGGCTGGAGAACAGCAGGCTGGGAAGGCATCACAGGCTGCACTGGGACTGTTTTTTGATTTGTTGGTGTCTGCAAGCAAGCAAATAATTCTATTAACAAGACATGCGATGACCATATGTTCACAGATGGATCTAGAGTTGGGATTCGGCAGAGGGGGGATGTTTAGTTGACATTAGAGAAAATTAAAATCTGGTTCATGAAATTGATACATTTTTGCTAGTTTTACAACATTTTCAATAATCACGAAAAACATTACCCATACCCACCAAGTGTGAATTTTCTGAGAAAGGGTTAAACTCTTCAATGTTCCCATGGCCACCAGTAGTTATCTGTGTCACTGAGGGATCCTGGGAAAATGAGCACACATACTATAGAGTTTAGTATTTATAAACTTGAATACAACTGATATATGTTAGAACTGTGTGAAGCTATGCATTATGTACCTATATATCCCAATTTATGCAGTATGTCCAATATCCGGATCTTTTCAGGTTAGATATGTTAAAACGAAGAACACCATTGTTTTTTCTTATAAAATGCTGCATCTGTTTAATAGATCACATGACTACTTTCCCAATTAAAAAAATGTAATCCAAGATGGCCACTGGATTAAGATTTCCTTACTCATTTCTTTTTTATAAATGAGTTTCTACACTTATGGATCAACCATAAGAGACAGACCAGCACTCCATGTAAATGCAAAAAGGTAATAAGTTTTAATGTGCCTTAAAGAAGTATATAAATATCTTAAACAGCTCAATAAAAATATGATACTTAGCATCAGACAGGGTATCACAGCGTCATGTCAGTGCGCCTGAGCATATCAGAAGGCAGTGAATTATATTATATTATAATATATATATATATATATATATATATATATATATATACACATATACATATACACACACACACACACACATGTATATATGACATACACACACACACATACACACACACACACACACAATTCATATAGACACACACACAACTATAATATAGATTTTTATTATATATATTTTCAGGTGAACAAACCTTAATTAAGAGTAACTACTGCACTAGAAATAGACACTTGATTAACTATTTTTTTTTTTTGCATGAAACACGTGGAAGATTGTATACATCTCCGCTTTTAAATGTTTCCATTTACAGTCACCCGAAGGCATCTTATATAGTGGTGGCAACGATGGTGGTTACTAGGTTACTTGTACATAAAATAAAGCTAAATAGTCTTCGTTAACAAGTATACATTTTGATGACTATAGGGATGAATCAATGACTTCTATGCTGTAACATGTCCCAGTACCACAAGGCAACACACTCATGTTGCTGGTAGATGTGGAGTAACCTCTATAGTCTTGTGGTAGTAAGCCCTGTTCTTAGTGTGTGCTCTATCAAGTGGCCACTCCCTGCTCTTTATAACTGGTTCCACCAGTGAATGACTCAGACTTGACCCAGTGACATTAGAGAAAAGTGAGACACTGGAAATACCATCCTGAGAACAGTGCTAAACAGCACCCAAAGGCCAAACATAAAAAACATATGATAAATTTACAATGTCACCACAAATGCTCAAACTTTCCTTCAATAGTATATATCTAACTTGGTAGTCTCTACTCAAAACCGAAAACTTCTACGCCCATATCAATTTAGTTGCCCTACTTTGCAGGTTAGCCAATTGCAAGACATCATGTTTATTTATTACACAAAATGTAACTACACAATCACGGTGAGGTTCTGCTAGTACTTTAGAAAATATTCCCCTTTTAATACATAGGTCCGTATTCAATTCCAGGGGAAAACCGTTATCGGCGATAAGTTATCGCCGATTATGTCATTTTCGCCTATTGTAATTATCCTCGTATTCAATTACAAAGACTTTTCGCCAGTGCGAAAAGTCTTTGTAAAAAAAAAAAAAAAAAAGGGGGATACGTTTTCTCCAGCCTTTAGCTGGCGAAAAAAAGTGCAGAATTGGGGTTTAGGGGAGCAGGCTTAATAAAAAAAAAACTGGCACCCCTGGGAATGGCCCCTAAACTTGTATGTTACAAAAAATAAAAATAAAAAATCAGGACACCCCAAATTTTTCTTTACATTTTGGGGTTAAAAAAAAATTAAAATAAAAAATAATAGGGAAAAGACTTCTAAAATAGCTAAATTTAATCCAGAGGGGTTCCAAAGTATGCGGCAGGTGTTTTCTTCAATGCGGGTGATAGCGGCAGGTGCATTTTTGCAGAATTATAAAATATAATTTTAGGGACTTAAAAATATGTTTGCACCCATTTTCAAGTACCCCAGATTTGATGGGCATAGTTATTTTTCACAAAAAAAATTGCTAAATGCTCTTCTGCATAATCTTCTTCAAAGCCGCATTTATGCACCTGCCGCGGCTATTTAAAAACCTGACTTCCCTTCAACATGTAAAAACAGGGGTACCCATAGTGATCCCCCATGTCTGGACATCTTTAGGATCAGAGACTTTCCCCGCATCTAAGGAAACTGTAACAGAGGAAGACTTTCCCATGAGAGGCCTGGAGGTGGGTATATAGACGCCTAATATTAACAGAAGTCGACTGTCCCGGCATAAATCCTGTCTGGTCGGGATGTACCACATGCACTAAGACAAATAGCTAAAATCTTAGCTTCAGTGGGGAGTAATGAAATAGGACAGTAGGCCTTGGAGTGTAGGGTCCTTTCCAGGCTTAGGTATCAAGCCCCCATAGAATTCTATGGAGACTGCTGTGCTTTGGGGCCTCAGTAGATATCTCACATAGCTTGCTGCAGACTCTTTTTTAATACATATGGGGCTCCAGATGTATTGTGGTAAATCTCTGGAAACTGCAATTTTCAAAGGACTGACCAAAAATTTTTTTAGATTGATACATTTCTTCCTGTGACTTAAGTACTGAACTTAATATTAACGCTTTCTGCCACCGTATGTGCATGCTTTACCTATAGGGAGATATGTATCAAACCTTGGAGAGAGATAAAGTACCAACCAATCAGCTTCTAGCTGTAATTTTTCAAACGCAGCTTGTAAAATGACAGTTAAAAGCTGAATGGTTTATAGTTTACGTATCTCTATCCAACGTTTGATACATCTCCATCTTAGCCTCTTATTTTCTGGTTTACCTTACATCGTCCTCATCCATTCACCTTACCACTGTTGCATACTTAATTTGTGTTATTTTACAGTGTAATCCTTTTCCCTTCCCCTGTCCTCCACACATTACTGATCTATCTGTTGTCTAGCTAGTTTTTTTGGTGTGGTCAGATACCATATAAATGAGCATGAGGGAGCTCTGATGGCATATAAATGAGCATGAGGGAGCTCTGATGGCATATATATGAGCATGAGGGAGCTCTGATGCCATATAAAGGGGCATGGAGGGCTCTGATGGCATATAAAAGGGGCTTGGGAGGCTCTGATGGCATATAAAAGGCATGAGTGGGCACTCATAAAATAGGTGTAACCGTACGGCGGTTTTGGTCGCTCCCCAGGCCATGCCATATTACCACAGATCCTGTGTAGGAATTTAAAAATAAAAAGGTGGCGATCCTAGCTGGGAATCTTCTACACTATCTGATGAACAAAGTTATGAAATTAAATGTTTAAAAAAATTGAAGAAAAAAAAAAAAAAAGGAATAGATTTAAATAAAGCTTTTTTTCTGCAGCTTGCCTGTTATCGCCATCCAACTTATGTGCCTAATAAAGCAAATGTACCTACAACTTACATTTGGTTTCCTTTTTATCTAGTTATAACTGCATTTAGGGATAAGCATTTTAAACTATAGCATAAAATAAATAGTGAAACAGAATAAAGCCAATGGCGCTGCAAAAAAGGACCAAATATTTAACAGTGTGAACACTTACACTAATTATAATAACCAAAACTGGTGTGCCACGCTACTGTTATGGTTGCTAACCATTAGAAAAGAACAAAAAAGAAAGAAATAACAGCGCTGAGGGACACCAATAAATCAATAAACTAATAAATCCACTATGTCAGAAAATAATATAAATATATTTTAATAAATAAAAATATTAGAAAATAAAAATATTAGAAATATATAATTTACAAACAAAGAACATCATTGGCCAATGCAACATACATACGGGTCGCCCGACAAAGTACTGAAAATTACAATAAAAATCAGTAATATTGTTGCAAGCTATCACAAATTATTTAAACACCATGAGGCTGTGTTTCAATAAGCAATGCTCTGCTGTTATTTTGAAACAATCCAAAGGATAGTAATAAATGTTCTCCTCACATATATATGCGGGAATAAATCAAATACACAGAATTCCAAAGAAAAAGTCTCGTATCGTATAATTCCTGGATGGATTTATTACTGCAAATTATTCCACCTTTTATTCTTATTTATACAGCCACCCGTATTTTCTGAAATGGCAGTCACTTGCTATAATTAACAGGCAGTGTATATAATTCTTATACCAGTTTCCCGTATATTGAAATACCAGTTTCCGACTGTCCTGCCGGCTGGGATCTCTTAGTCCCAGCTTATACCTCCCCGTAATAAAGGTTCAGGTAATGACCTGATAGTACCTTGAATGGACTCCAGCACTCTGTGGTGGATCCCAGGTTCAGTTATACCTCCCCGTACTAAGGCTTATAGTCCCGGCTTATACCTCCCCGTAATAAGGGTTCAGGTAATGACCTGATGGTACCTTGAATGGACTCCAGCACTCTGTGGTGGATCCCAGGTTCAGTTAGTTCAATGACAGCAGGTACTCTTCACGTTGTGACTTGATAAATGTAACCAGCATGTGCCGCCCAACTAAGTGCCGAATAAGGCTCCAGTAAGTAGCGGCACTCTGCAGCAAATCCTGGCCTCCGGTTAGTTGCATACCAGCATGTGTTTCTCCACGCTGCGGCTCAGCTGTATGCCGCACAATCACCGTGGTGCCGGGAGTGACTGGGAATGTACATGTCAACGTGCTAGTATAATAACGGGTCTCCAGAGGGAAATAGTTGCTCTTCCTCTTAGCTCACTCGGAGTTGGAGATGGTGGCTGAATAATAAATGGGAGATATTGGATGATGGATCTCTCACAATGGTGTGTAGGAGCCGCTGATGTAGTACGCTGACGCGTTTCTTCCCATCGGGATGTCCTCCCGATGGGAAGAAACACGTCAGGGTACTTCCTCAGCCTGCAGCCCAGCTGCTTCAATGTCAAACAGTCTGAGAGGTTTATGGTCTCCTCACTTCCCTTAATGCAAGGTTCAGACACAGGCCTCCTGGCCCCCAATGGCTTGCTTAGCTTCACTGGGCTCTCTGGCTGCCACAGTCCCACATAGACTATTTCCAACAGCAGCCTGACTGGTCTGCCTTCTCATCAGCCCACACCTGAGCTCTCTCAACAAGGCAGCACACAGATACTGCCACACTGCACAGAAAAATATACTGTTCATAACACAAAATACAGATGGCTATATCACATGGGAGCGAGAAAAAGTTAAATAGATGCACAAGGCTTCGTATGATGGTCTGAAACCAGTTAAGGATAGAATCACTAATAAATACAGCACAAAACATGGCATCATAACTTAAATATAAAAATGTGGATTTCAATTACATTCACCAGCAGTGATCTTTTCATTGATTTCTGCCACTTTTCAGATTATACGATGATCTTGAAAACGGAGTCAGAGGAGGCAATAGTGAAGAAGGCGGTGACACAGGTACACTGGGATTTTTAACAAGTTCTGCATCATGCAGGTTTATAATGAGCTACTTATTATTATGTTTGTGCCAGTGTTCATTGTAATGCACATTGATCCGGACTAGCAATGACAATCGGAACTCCCAAGACTTACATATATCTGTTACAATGTGATGACCTAACGCCACCAACTGTTAAATTATTAAACCAAGTTTGTTATTTACTTATACATACTCAGGACTTTCAGCTATGTGTTGCAACGTTACCTGGCTTGGCTGAATATCTCCTCAGAGAGAGAAGGAAGTAAGTAAGTATTACATTGCACTAGACTTCCTTTGGTTTAGCAAGCATTCAAGAGCTGGGTCTGTAGGAAACACGTCAGATAGCAATCTAAAGGCCCCCATACATCAGATTGCAAATTGCACGATTGCTGCAATCAATCGATTGTGGAAATTCTGCAATCGATTGAAAAAGGGAAAGATTTTTATACACAATCGATTGTAAATTGCACGATTGCTGCAATCAATCTCTGATGTATGGGGGCCTTAACAAACTAATGCATTTTAAAGGGTAAGCTGTTATTTACCAAATATTGGTTTTTCAAAGCCGCTGATTCTTGGGGCTTTGAGAGCTGGATTTAAAATTGTATTATTACACAAGGGCCCATAGCGCCTTAAGCTGGGTACACACTGCCAGATATGGAACGGGCAATATATCTATAGTGCATTGCCGGGTGTGTACAGCACTGAACTACGTCGTTGTTTTAAATGCAAAACATTTTTAATTGCGTGTTTAGTCTATTGATGCACACATAGGCAAACATTTCCCAAGTGAAAGTAAGTAGATACAAAGGATTTATTCTTGAACAGTGTACTAAGAAGTGCAATCACTAAGCTCTGATTTGGACAGCAGGAAATTAAACTTATAAAGCACTCCCTTTGCAAACTCAGTGGCTCATGTAGCAGGGTGGGGCCCAACCAGGATCTCACTGTGTAGTAGGAATCAGGTAAGAAGTCACCTGCATGTATCCAGCCCACTACAAACAAGAAGACCTGCCAGCAGAGTGAGAGTATCTGTATTCATTTATTTCATAGAAATTCCAGGTGACCAATAACTGTGAAAAAAAAAAAAGAGAGAGAGACTTTTTTTCTTTATGCGCCACGAGACCCGTGCTAACAAATCTGGGCTATGACCGGACACTGCAGGGTTGCCTCTTAATAGTGGGGAAATAGCCCAGACTCTGTGACAATGTCATATTGTTTAGAAAACAACCATACTATCTGATGGTATCTGGCCTGGTTTATTTTCAAACTTACCAAAGTACTATCAATATTATGGTAAGTTCTTGTCCCTCGGGATACACAAAAGAAAGCTGCACCTCTTAGATCGATAGAGCTCATCATGGCAACTATGTGACAGCAAGTACTGGGACTGTAGTATTGATTGTCAGTATATGGGGAGAATTCAATTAAATGCGATGTCCTGTCGGAATGGAGTGGGGACACTTGTAACAGTGGTGGATTGTAACAATAACCTTGCATGTAATACACATAACAGGGGGAATGAAACAGTTTTGGGCGGCGATAACTAATGGGCGCCCGATGGAGCAATTCACTTATTTACAGGTGCCCAGTATTTATCGAACTTCTCGTGCCAAAAAGTACTGGGTTTAGCTGCGAAATGCGGCTAAACCCATCTAAAGTCCTGGTTAGGGCGTCAAGCAGGGCCGGCTCTAGGGGCATTTGACCAGTGCGGTCGCACAGGGGCGCCACCCATAGAGGGCGCACCCCTCCCAAACATCCCGATTTCAGCGGGACAGTACTGTCCCGCTGTTCCACCCATGGGCCTAAGTGGCCCGCGGGTGGTCAAATCGGGAGTTTGGGGACCTGGGGGAAGCCCAGCCAGTGACAGAGGGCTAGGCTTTACCCCCAGCCTGACATTATTTGGAGGCGAGCCATGCGGACACGCCTCCAAATAACGTCACACAGGGGGCGTGGTCTATGTAAATGAGGCCACACCCCCACATTCCATTTGTGTGCGTCACAGCAGCGCGATTACAGGGTGCTATGTACCGGGCTGGCACAGGGTGCTCAGACCCCTGGAGCCGGCCCTGGCGCCAATACTACCATTTGGGCGTACAAACCACAGACTTTTCAAACATTTCTGCTCACCACTTTAAGAGGTTGCGAGCAGAAAGGTCTGTGCTGGCTCTTGCGCCCGAACGGAGCAACAATTGAATTGTTCCGTTGGGCGCCCAAAAAAAACCAACTGAATCCCGCCCAGGTCTTTAAACAGCAGTGTTTTATACTGCGCTTTGTTACACATTAAAATAGGGGTATGTAGTTATGTTTTTGTAGATGTCAGTGCAGTTTAGCAAATGAATGCAACAGCCACAGTACCACTATATATTTCTATATATAAATTCTAGATATGGTCTAGAACTTAAGGTCATGGGTGGGGCTTCGGATGAATAATTAAATTGTTTGGGCCCACAGCTGCTACCAACGGGTGCCCGACGGAGCAATTAAATTGCTGCTCTGATCATATGTGAATGCCGCGGACGCACAGATTTGTTCTTGTACCCTCCTAAAGTGGCGAGCAGAAATAATCGAAAAGTCCTGGTTTTGGGTGCCCAAACTGCTGGGCTAACGCTGGACTTCAGACAGGTTTAGCAACTTTACGCGGCTAAACCCAGTCTATTTCGGCGTGAAAAGACATGGGCGCCCAAAAACAATTGAATATCACCCCTCATCTCCCGTCACTTTAGACGGAATATTGGGTATGATAAAACAATTGGCTCACCCTCCCCAAAAGCCAAACACACACACTAATTAAAGCAAATAAAACATATCTATCCAAGTGCCAGTAGCAAAAATCAATGAATGCTGGTCAGGCACTAAGCTCTACACACATTTGCTGCTGTACTTGAGATGAGGGAGGAGGGGGAGGATGCCATAAGTGGCAAACTTACAGAACAGATCAAAGCTGGCTCCTGGCAAATATCCTGGGCTGAAATGGTAGGAGGAATAAAAAAATCTACTGCTGCAGTGTGACAAGTAAATATTTGACAACTCATGTGGAACTGTAAAGTAATAAGTGGCTGTAATTCTGCAGAGGGATTGTTTCAACTACCCTTCTTCAAATACATGGCAAAAATGGTTAGCATTACTGTCTCACAGCCCTGAGGTTATAAGTTCAATTCCTTACAAAGGGACTGTGTGAAGTTTATATGTTCTCCCTCTGTTCGTGTGGCTCTGTGCTCTAGTTTCCTCCCAAACTCATAACACTGTTAGGTTAATAGGCTTCTGATAAAAAAAAATAATAATAATCATTGTGAGCATGTGTGTCCATGTGAAAGGGAATATAAGGGCAGATGCAAATGTATTTTGCAAAAAAATAAATAAAAATGTACATACATACATACATACATACACATATATATATATGATAAAATTATTGCATGATACAGATGTGTCCTTACACATCTTTGCTGCAGTTGCGTAAAAAGCCCCTCTCGGTGCACCAGGTCCCGTGAGACTCTGCTAGTGCAGAGTTTCTTTTTTTTGCTGAAAATGCATCTAAGTCACAATGTGATGCAAATAGGACGCACCAGCAGACTGTGCTGATTAATTTGATATGTGACACTTATATATCTGTGTGCCACGGAGTCTCTGAATCTGTATATGAAGTGCTACAATGTAGCGGCTGCAGCTTTTTTCCTTCCAAGTTCTGTTGTACTTCATATACAGACTCAGGTGCACAGATATATACAAGTGTCGCATCTCAATGAATCAGCAGTCTGCCTGTGCTTCCTAGTAACATTGCATTGCGACTTAGATGCATTTTCTGCAACAAGAGAAGCCAGACGCTAGCAGAGTAGCATAGGACCTGGTGGCTCACTCACACCAGACGAGTCACGCTGCGTGGTGTATTGAGGCTAGATGTATGAGGACACATCTGTAAAAAGTGAAAATGTAGTTTGAATAAAGATTTTTTTTTAAAATGGAAAATGATTGCGAGAAATATCTATTTAATAGTAGCAATGCGGTATTTTCGTATATGTATCATTAAAAATTTGCAATTATTTTTGGGATATTCTTTCACCTGTTTAATGCATGTCTCAGATGGTGAAGAAATTGCTGCAAAGCTACTTTCGCAACTTTACTTTGGATCCATTCATCCATTTTTTTATTTATTTAACGGAATACAAACTTAGGCAAAGTGGTACGGGGATCATCTCATTCTTCATGCGAAAAATTATACACAAGCCCAAGGATTGTAAGCTCTACTTGGACAGGGACTGAAGTGAATAATTAAATAGACTCTGTAAAGCGCTGTGTAATATGTGTGCTCTATATAAAGATCGGCTAATAAACATATATAATAACTTTTAACCAAAGTTTGCCATCTGGGTTATCACCTCCCAAATAATTCAAGTTATGGTAGACTGACCTAGATTACTCCTTTTCTTCGAGGTCCATAGGGTCCACAGGGATACCATGGAGATATTATGGTTGGAAGACCAGGCACCAAACAGTTAAAGCCTCTGCTCCCAGAATGCCCTGGGTCCTTCCCCATATATACCCCGCCCCTAGCCCTAGGACTTGAGTTTAGTTAACAAGTCTCAATGCAAGAGAAGGAAAGAGGAGAAGGAAGAACAATTGTACACCAGAAACATTGTTACATAAGATGAGGGAATCTGTGACCGAAAGAATATAACCCAATGAAGCCAGGTGCATCAGGGTCGGTGCCCTATGGACCTCGAAGAAAAGGAGTTATCTAGGTAAGTCTACCATAACTCTAATTTTATTCTTCAGGGTCCATAAGGATCCACAGGGATACAATGGGGATGTTCTAAAGCAGTTCCACTAAGGTGGGGGATGCTCCTGAGCAGAAAGGAGAAAATAGTCACCCAAAGGAAGCATCCTGAGAGGCAAAAGTATCAAAAGGCATAAAATCTAAGAAAGTGTGGACAGAAGACCACGTGGCTGCCTTGCACAATTGCTCAGCAGAGTCACCACAGCTAAATGCCCACGATGGCCCTACAGACCGAGTAGAATGTGCTGTCACCATGCTAGGGACATGGAGATCAGCCTGTGTGTACACCTGAGAGATAGTCATGTGTAGCCATCTCAGAGTCTATGTATTAGCTGGCCACCCTCGTTTGTGAAAACCATATAATACAAAAAGAGCATCTGATTGTCTAACAGAGTTTGTACGCTCCACATAGATACAGAGAGCATGAACTACATCCAAGGAGGCTTCACCTACAGAAAGGTCTGGAGCCCGAAAAGCTGGAACAACAATTTATTAATTAAATGAAAATGAGACACTACCTTAGGAAGGTAACCCTCCTTGTGAGAACAACAGCTTTATCCTGGTGAAAAAATCAAGAATGGGGAGCGACAAGAGAGCGCTGCCAAATCAGAGAGACTCTGCAAGCAGAAAAAATAGCAAGAAGAAAATGTGTCTTTGCCGTCAACCACTTCAAATCAACAGAGTCAAGAAGTTTGTAGCCTCTTAAGAACCAAAGACATATCCCATGGTTCTACTGGTTGAACAAAAGAAGGTTGCACTAGCAAAACTCCTTGGAGAAAAATTCTAAACATCTGGTAATGAAGCAATCTTCTTCTGGAAGCAGACTGACTCTCAAAGTGGCCAGGTGTAGACCTTTGTCTAATCCTTGCTGAAGAATAGACAGTACCCTGGAAATCCTGAATATGTTAGGATCATACTTCCTATGGGAATACCATTGACCAAAAGAATACCAACCTCTGTAATGGATGCAGACAGAAGTAGGCTTCGGTGCCCTAATCATCGTCTGAATTACAGAGCTGGTAAAACCTTTCGCTCTTCGGATGGAAGCTTTCAAGAGCCACGCCGTCAAAGCCAGACGAAGTAATTCCAGATGTTGACAGGGACCCTGCGTTAGCAGATCCTGTCACAGAGGAAGAGGATATGGACAGATTCTGTATGTCTGTGAACCAATGACATCTGGGCCAAGCCGGAGCCACCAGTATTACTGTTCCGCCTTCCTGATTGAATTTTATGAGAACTCTTGGGAGTAGAGAGATCGGAGGAAAGAGATACGCCAACTTGAAATCCCATCTTACTGCCAGTGTGTCCGAGAAGGCTACTGATGGGTCTCTGGACCTGGACCCGTACCTGGGGACCTTGTGGTTGTGCGTGACGTCATGACATCTATCTCTGGTAGACTCATTTGTTTACCAGGAGCCGAAACACTCCCGGATGGAGAGACCACTCTCTGGCGTGTATGTCCTGGCGACTTAAGAAGTCTGCTTCCCAATTGAGTACTCCCGGTATGAATATTGCCAAGATGGCCGGAGGATGACGTTCTGCCCAAATCAGAACCTTTGTCACTTCCCTCATGGCTGCATAACTTCTTGTGCCTCCCTGATGATTGAGGCAGGCCGCTGTAGTCACATTGTCGGACTGGATCTGGACTGGCCTGCTCTGGAGCAGGTCCTGTGCCATGACAAGAGCTCTGTATACTGCTTGCAGTTTCAGAATGTTTATTGGCAGATGACTTTCTTGATTTGTCCATCTTCCCTGAAAGGTGTGATGACCTGTCACTGCCCCCCATCCGCGAAGGCTGGCATCCGTGGTGAGAAACACCCAATCTGGAATCAAGAACAAGCGCCCTTTGTTTAGATGATCCTTTCTCAGACACCACAGGAGGGAGTGACAAAAATCTGGAGTGAGAAGGATCCTCTGAGATTTTATCAGATGAGGCTGTCCAATCCACCTGGAGAGAATCAATCTTTGTAGAGACCTGGAATGGAACTGAGCATACCCAACCATGTTGAAGGTGGATACCATTGATACCAGGACCTGCATTGCTAATAGAATGGATACCCTTCGCTTGCGTATTCGCAATAATAGATCCACAATCTTGTCCTCTGGCAGAAACACCCTTTGTGTCAGAGAATCCAGAAACGCTCCCAGATGTACCATCTGCTGTGTTGACGAAAGTGATGATTTCTTCAAATTGATTATCCAGCTGTGCCTTTGTAGGCAGGGTATGGTCATTTGAAGATGGTTTTGGAACATAACCGGAGTCTGCGCCAATATCAGAAGGTCGTCCAGATATGGCACAATTCTGACTCCCTGACGCCTGAGATAGGCCGTCATGACTGCCATTACTTTGGTAAATACCCGGGGAGCTGTAGATAGGCCACTGGGTAGAGCCTGAAATTGGTAATGTTGCTGAAGGACAGCATACCGTAAGAATTGTTGGTGGGACGGTATAATAGGAACATGCAGATATGCATCCTGAATGTCCAGGGAAACCATGTGATCCCCCAGCTCCATTGCCAAAATAATTGACCGGAGATGGCTCTTTAGAATATACAACACACAAACCACCCTTCACATTCTGAGAGGACACATAAGCCGTACATGATTTACATGGAACCAGCACAGGTTGCTCCCCCTCCTTTTTCCCTTTATTTTTTGACATGTTCAAAGTAAAGGCAATAATTGCAATGTTATATGACAGCCATCACAAATATCTTAATGAATGTGAAGTACTCAGAAAGAAACCTCCACCCCAAGAGGATGGAGAGAAAACAGTAATAGTTACAATTGACAGATTTAGAAATAAAAGACAGTGTCAATCAGCAGCTAGCAAACAGTCACATTATACAATGCATACAGTATGTAATATAATTACAATCGGCTCTAAATCAACTACAGCAACACAAATGAATGGTAGGACATAGAGCACCATATACCTTAACCATGGAAGAGGTATACAGGGAGACTGATCCAGACCCTCCTTAGACCAACCGCTACAGGGTGCACTCAGCGTGGACAGTGAGCGCCTCATATACGTGGAGGGTGGGCGGAGCAACCAAGACGTGCGAAACCCTTCGTAGGGGCTGCATCTGGGGAGGAGCTGCCTGGGGAGCGCCTACCTCCTCTAAGCTATGTTAACCAGGCGGGTACACTGGCCTCGTTGCAGCAGATAGCGTCTGCTGGCGATCCCCGGTGTCAGACGATAAGGCCCCGGCTGGTGTAGTGAGGATGCGGACAATTCCGGCCCTTACAGCAGCAGCTTCTGGTGCGTCTCTGACACCAAAAGCAAGGACTGCCACGAGCGATTCCTGTTGAGCGAGTTATCGCCTTACATGACTTCTCCAAACATCCGGTGCAGTCCAGATCGCAGCACTGCTGCTAGCTAAGCTCAGCCGCGACCCGCCGAAACCACCAGCACAATTACTGATTTTGCGGTCCGGAGGAGGTAGATGGAGCCGTAGTAAGTGCTTCTTAATTCAGACACTTGGTACTGCCAACTCAGAAAAACATGAAAATAAAATAAAACAGAATAAAAGCTTAGGACTGCTGTAAGCAGTCCTCCTGTTACAAAGGTGCGTCTTGATCCTGCCACACCAAACCAACAACTGAAGTCCTATGGCTAGGGGTGGGGTATATATGGGGAAGGACCCAGGGCATTCTGGGAGGGGAAGCTTTAGTTGTTTGGTGCCTGGTCTTCCAACCATAATATCCCCATGGTATCCCTGTGGATCCTTATGGACCCCGAAGAAGTAAGTATAATTAAATTTAATTGTATTAAAAAAATAAATAAATATGCCATTGGTCAACCTTATGACAGCCGTTATACATGTACAGCTACAGCGGAATGGGTATGAATAGCCGCCGGTTGATATCCCGACGCCTGGAGCCCGAAGGGAGAAGATCCCGACAGGAGAGCTAAGTATCCTATATCCCTACCCCTCTCCCCCCTCTAACCCTCCCTTAGTGGTGCCTAACCCTAACCTCCCATCTAGTGCGTTACCCTAACCCCACCTTACCGCACCCTAAACCTAACCCCCCCCTCCTCGGAGCTAGCGCTATGGGCGGCCTGGACTTGCCTCGTTCGGGCTGGCGTCCTTTGGCGTTGGGATTAAGATAGGCGTCGGTATTGCAAAGCCTATCTTAAGTCTCTTGTCGGGATACGGATGACGGTATTAAAACCAACTACATCCCTCTACAGCATTGTATGTCTAGTGTTGCATGTTTTGTGACTTTTCATTGTAATATGTTTGCATGTTTAAGCTATTTACTAGAGTTTCTCCCTTTACCATGAATGAAATTGATGCCATGTGAACAGCATATGCGTTTATATATGGGGTCCATATCCTGTGGCTTTTAGACACTGCTTTCGTCATGGCTATGTTTCTTCTGGAGCATATAAGAAAAATCATAAAACATGCTACTAATGCTCATCTGGATGAGCCCAAGCCTTTCTGAGATAATCAAGAGGTTTTATTATAGGGCATAAACTTTTTATCTTGATCTGAACCACATAAATGTAATGTGATAGATTTCCGATGCACCAAATTACATGTTGGACAGCAAAGTGTGCTGTATTGTAAGAATTTTTTTTTTTTTTTTTTTTTAAAGTACAAATATTAAACTTATTAAAATGAGCAATCCAATCATCATGCTTATTTCATACTACATTAACCATATACATCACAGAAAATGTGCACAGATATGTAACTGTTTGCAGAAGCATTCAAAATGATCCCAGTTGATTTTCTCTTTAATGTCTGTTAAATATAATTGAAAATGCCATACAAAATAAAAATAGACCAAAATGAACACATATCATTTAGTTGCAGATATCTAAATTAGATTAAACGCATTCTTTTAAAATTCCCCCTCATTTTACCCAAATGCCTGGGTTGGTTGTACTGCCTGTCACATGAGTATTGGGTGCAGCCATAACATACATTCCTGAATATTTACTAAACAAGTATAATGTCATTAAGCTCATGCAGTATAATGAAATGGATTTTGGCACAAGCACATGATAATGACAGTGCTCAGTCACATTTAAATGTGCGGTTTCATTACAAATACCTTTTCTATAATAATTTTTCATTAACGGATCTGTTTTTCTTTTTTAAATGACCAGAAATCCTTACAACACCACATATGCAAGCTCAAGGTATGACAGCTGTAACAATAAAAAAAAGAGCAAAAGAAAAATCTAAAGGTGCCCATACAGGGTGCGATATAGCAGCTGATCCGACGGATTGGTACGATATAGCTGCTATATCATACAGTGTGTGGGTATAATATCAGCCAGTGCGCGCTCCCGTGGGGTCGTACATCGCACCTCCAGATCTTACTGCATGTTCACTTGATCTGGGGATGCGATGTACGATCCCATGCAGCACTATGCGGGTGGGGGAAGGGGGTGCCGGCATATTGGGAGGTCGGCCACCGATCGCTCAGTGTGTGGGGACCGCCCGATATGTTGACAGTCGGATCACAGGTTGCGTCGCAAGGTGCTTATCCATATCGCACCGTGTATGGGCACCTTTACTCTTACCAGAAACTAACCAAAGTGCCACTATACCTAAAAAGGAAAAATAAATAAAAAGGAGATACTACCCTTCAATCAAACGTTGCATAAGAGGGTTTTCCCCACATGTAAAAGATAAAACTTATGGACAAATATAGTGTAACTCAGTTTAAAAAGTCCCAATTTATTAAAATAACAGATAAAAACTATGGACCATATAATGGGTCCAGAGGTGATAACCGCAAAGACAATAATGCAAACAGAGGATTATGGCTCAGTAAGAGCAAACAATAAAATCACAGTAAATGCATATGCAGTGGTATAATGGAAAGTCTGTTTGCATTATTGTCTATGTGGTTATCACCTCAGGACCAATTATATGGTTCATAGTTTTTATCTCTTAATTTAATAAGTTGGTACTTTTTAAACTGAGTTACACTATATTTGTCCGTAAGTTTTATCTTTTACATGTGGGAAAACCCTCTTATGCAACGTTTGATTGAAGTGAAGTATCTCCTTTTTATTTATTTATTATTTTTCTATTTCCATACCCACCGGTTTATTTAATTTAACTTTCATCACGCGCCACAAGGCAGATACTAACATCTCCTATGATTTCTATTATTTAAGGGTTTCCTCTAGTATCTGCACCCTGTCTGCATCTTGGGTTGCACTAGGGCAATCAGCACTCTATACTAAAAAGGAAAAAGTTTGTCTATTATGAGAATATATATTTTACACTCACAAATATATATTTTAACATTGCCTCATTACACCGCACAATAAAGGAGATAGATGGATCTCAACCCAAATTCCAGACTTCGGGCCTGGGACCTGATTCAGAGCCGCTCGCTAAGATGCATACTCTCGCTGCTGCCGATGGTATGCAGTGTGTATGTATTGTGCGCATGCAGTGTGTATGTATTGTGCGCATACGCATTACCTTAGCCAAAGTTCACAATGCATTGGCTCACTGCACATAGACAGCCCAGCAGAGTGAGTGACAGGGGAAGCCGTTTGTAGATGGTAACGGGCTGGCCATTAAAAACGGGGGAGTGGAGGTGCAAACGCAGGCGTGCCTGAGCATCTCAACGGCGTTTTAGAGGTGTGCATAATTAAAAGACAGCATCATAGTACATATAACACGACACCTGGCTTGTTTTTATACTGAGGTGCTCGCAGTGCTTGCGGCAGGGTATGGTCAACCTCAAGTGCTGCGATAGCATCCGATGTTACCAGATGTACCGATGGTTGCATACACTTCCTGGACATGACGTGCACAAGTGGGCGTCTTAAAATAGGCTGGTGGGTGTCTGCATACACTATGTGATCGCTCTCTAAGAAATACTGGGCGCGCTAATGCATTACTGTGCTATAGCACTTCCTACACAATTTACATACACATCGTGTGAGCAATCGCATTTAGCGAGCAGCTCTGAATCAGCTATCTGATTCAGTAAAGGATCGCTATTGCAATCGCAGCAGCGATTACGCACAGTCTCACTGCGAAAAAATGCTAATGATTGCAATCGCAATGCCGTCGCAGCCGTCCACTTTACCTTACATACATCTGTAATACTTAGCAAGACTGTGAAACCATCGGTAACATTACCATCGGAGCCTCACGCACACTTGCACAAGGTCTGGCCTTACTCAGAAATTGCTAACTTCATCGAACGCAGTGAAAGCCCAAGCTGTGTATGGCATTGCAGTGGCTAATTTATGCACACCCCTGTAACGGCGTTCAACCGTACTGGCATGCCTGCATTTCGCCAACCAAACCCCATCACCACCCCCAAATGGTCACTTCCAGTCACTCTGCGATGGGTCTGCGTAGTCACTGTGATCACAGCCCCAATTGCAGTGGATTCTTCGTGCACTGCAATACATACGCATGTGCAGAACGCATCAATAGGCCGATTGCGTGTGTAATCGCAGATTTGATCGGTAATGAATCAGGCCCTTCGTTTTAAGAAACCAATAATGCATGAGAGGTTAAACATAGGTAATGTTATATACATAACAATAAAAACACATTTAAGACCTTTTATTATGTTAGTAACCTTTCAGGGGTTAAAACAGAGGTTCCCAATCACAGTCCTCAAGGCGGGATGCAATCGGGAAGCCGGCTGACATTATACCGACAGCCAGCTTCCCGACTGTCAAATCCCGGCGAGGGTGAAATGCCCAGGGTCTAGATGTAGACGCCGCTGATTTCACCGACGTCGGGAGACCGGCGCCCGGCATCCCGATCGAAGGGATGCTGGGCGCCGCGAGTGGACACAGGGTTAGGTTTAGGGCTCCCGGGGTGGGACTTAGGGTTAGGCACCCCCCCGGGAGGTTAGGGTTAGGCTAGGGGGAGGGAGGGTTAGGCACCACCAGGGGGAGGTCAGGGTTAGGCACCCCCCCAGGGGACTTATGTTTAGGCAGCGGGGAAGGGGGGGTTAGGTTACGGCACGATCGGGATTTCCAGCGCTGTTGGGCTTTCGGGATCTGTTCCAGTGTCGGGCTGCCGGGAATCGAACCGATCATACCGATTCCCTCAAGGATCCCCAACAGTTCATGTTTTAGAGATATCCATGGTTGAGCACAGGAGACTTAATTAGTACCTCAGTTTGATTTAACCACCTGTGCTTAACCATGGATATCACTAAAACCTGAACTGTTGGGGAGCCTTGAGGACTGAGTTTGGGAACTTCTGGGTTAAAACATTATTCCCTTTTCTCAGACTGTTAGTGGGTGATTTGAGTCTCTGGGATATGCCTCCAAAGAGGTCACAAAGGAACGATTGTAATGGATCTTATTTTTCCTTGCACCCCATAGAAGCGCGCAGTTAAATGAACGAAGACTGCTTACATTAAGAAGTGGAAATGTGCGCAGCCAGACATTAGAGAATTGAATTCAGGTGTTATTTGTTTTTCTCCTCCATTTACATTGCCAACTGCACACATAGTACATGATGTGCCAGAACATAAGCAGTCATAGAAAGAGAAGACATACACCATAGAAAGAGACCACATACACCGACACCTGGTTAAAGTTCAAAACATTGGGTACACTGGCTTATCAAGAGGCAGCGGTGATGCCAGTTCTGTCATGCCCGACCCCTTCCTTCTCGCAGCACCTGGCTGACTGTGCCTTTGGCAACATCAGCACCTGTTGGTGTTTCGGTAATTCCAGTAATGCAAACAGCCAGCTCCCGACTCCATCGAAGTCCTCGTACTCCTCGTAGCACCAGCTGGCTGACTAAAGGCTCCATTTCTGAACGGAACACAACCCCATTAACACTCACTACAGGGGTTATGTCCTCCTTTCAATATTTAACAAACAGCGATAATCTAAGACTACTTCTGTTTGTTACTGTATCGCTTTTGCCATCTTTAGACGACGAGAGCAATACAGATCGCATTGCCGTCAACGGGGACTCGGCAGACTTTCTCCTTCAGTGAATCCTACAAGGCACTAATGGGTCCCCACTGGGTGAAAGTGTACTGCGCACAGAAAACTGTCGTTGGTAGAGATAGGTTGGCAGGAAAAGAGCAGATGACGCCGCTGAGGAGGGGGATTGTCATTGGAACTCGCTGGAGAATTGAGTAATGCTGAAGCCCAGTGCCATATTTATTAGTATTACTGCAATTCTCAACAAAATATGCTGCTTGTAATACGGAACATTCTTAATGAACTCCAGTCAGCGCAAAACAGCAGCCAAACACCCTCTGGCCCCCAGTATGGCATGGATGGCTCGGCTCTGTGAACGACTGTTACTAAGCGCAGTGCATTAGTAAGCTGACGCGCCTCATAAGCTACTGCTGCTGTTGTCAGCGGGTGAGTGAATAAAGGCACACAGATACTTGGGGAATGGTCATTTCTCAGACGGTCAGTCTTTCTTGGTTCACTGACAGTCGGTCAGTCAGTCACAGGGATAAAGGTATGAGTTTACTTATGCTAACTTAGTAAACCCCATGCTCTGAACTTTAATCCCCATACCTTATAGCTTCTATAAAGCTACATAAACCACCATAATGAGAATGTAAGAGCTGACAGGTGACAGCACAGTCTGTGTGACATAAAGCATGTTGTAAGTGGGGTATATACTGTGTAGCCTGCTTCCATATAGGGAATGGGATATACGTTATTACTAGGAAGCAGTAATAACAATGGGATGGTGCAGAGCAGCCACATAAAGAGGACACAGGATGGTGGCACCCCCATGGCTTCTGCACACCTTGTATACTAACTATGTGGCCTATGGACAACAGGTCACGTGTGCCAGGCCCCGCCCCTGTCAACCTGCTCCGACCCAGCCCCGTTCTCTGCTGTCCTATTGGCTGTACGGAGTTGTCACTCTTGACTAGCAGCCAGGTAGCGCCGTTTATGTCCGGCATGTAATAGTTACCCCATGTGTGCACGCCCGGGGCCGCTTACCCCAATCTTACCTGGAAAGGGTTCACGTCAACAGGATCCGCGAAGGGATTGGTGTCATAAGCGGCCATAGCTGCGGCTGCGATTGCGGGGCTGAGAGCGTGAAGCTGGGTCCTCCAGCCGTGACTCCTCCTCGCACAGAAACCTTCCTGGATGTGACGGGGCAGTTTCTGGTAGGCGTGGCCGTAGAGTGCTGGGTGTGTATACCGGCCAATAGCCGCGCAGTACAGCGATGTAGCCGGGTAATGGGCGTGGCTAGCAGCCCAATCAATGTGTGCGCCGTGAGAGGAGGGGCGGAGCTAACTGACAGCAGGGGGTGTGGCTAGATATGCTGGCTGCAGGTGAAGCACACAGTGCAGGTGAGGCAGTGGTGCGTCACATACTGTGATGTCACTACGGTGACAGTGTCCTCGCGGGCCTCCTGTCAGTGACTGGCGCAGGCGCCGTCCTACTGCTACACGGACATAGGAGAGTTCCCGGCGCAGTGTGATATAACTGCGCTCAATGAAAACTTGTGTGTAACATAGATGCTGATTAACCTCATGTGCCAGCGTGTGTGTGCCTGTGTTATACTACAGCGCGGACACAGACATAAGCACAGTGTAATAACTGATGTGTACTGCCGTAGCGGTCACGTGGTTGTGACATCAGAGGTCCTTTCATCCTTTGGTTCTAACAACAACCCTACTGTAACAGTTGTGCTGTCTGTAGTGCAGCAGCTGACCGCCCGTTGACGTCACTGGCTGTGTGTGGACTACATCTCCCGGCGTGCTCTGCGCGGTGCACAGTGCCCTGCTGCCAGTGTGTGTATGTGTGGTCGGGGCGGGGGAGGAGAGTGAGTGTGGCGAAGAGAGTGATGGCTGAGCCCCGAGGTGAGTGCAGCAGGATACGGGTCACAAATACACGGCCGGGGAAATTCCTCCAATCACACACTGACTGTGACACTGACAGCTATATGGTCAGGATGAGGCTGTCAATGGCGTCCACAGTGCTGGTCGCTCTGGAGAGTATAATGTAGTCCAGCATCAGTACTCAACTTAATTGTGCATTTACCAAATTAAATCACCCCTCCTCTGGCTCCTCTACACCTATTTTTAATGTATCCACGCATATTGGTATTTAGCTTTTACACTCAATGTACAACATGGTAGTTTTCTTTTTATGAATGCTTTTATTTTATTCTGATGTATTGGTTTAGCAAACCGCTGAGTGGGGTTTATAGAGAAGGATAATCAAAGCTCCCAGATAGATATACTGCAACATTGCCAGCTAGCCTGCAGCTGAAGAGCCGTCCCGCAGCTGCTTCTCTTCACAACTGCATTCTGGAGAGTCAAAGCTTATTTATCACAATCTGCATTTTTAATTTGGTTGTGATGAGAAGCTATCAACTAAAGTCACAAAGCTAAAATTAATATTTTCACTTGAATTTAGCAATCTTTTATTGTGGGGTATGGGCTCTGATAAGGCTGTTAGGCTACACATGCATCAGTATGGCTGGCAGGGAATGCTCAAAACCAGACCCCTCTTCAGTGTGGGCCACATTCAATGAAGCCCGAGGGCCACTAAGCTATACTGCGGTATTTAGACCGTGCCCCCTCACACAATTATGTCCCATAACTGCCCCCTCCTACAATTTTAATTAGGTCCCAGAATGGCACCCCTCCTCCCACAATTATAATTATGCCCCATAACTGTCCCTCCTACTCCATTAATTATGTCAGATAGTTGCCCCCATCCTCAAACAATTATGTCCCATAACTGTCCCCCTCTGCAGTGCCCCTTATACAGTGGTCCCCATTATGCAGTTCCCGCGAGTAGTAGTCCTCCCATGCAGTGCCCCTTATATAGTGCCCCCAGTAGTAGTCCCCCCTATGCAGTGGCCCCAGTAGTGGTCCCCATTATGCAGTGCTGTTTATATAGTGCCCCCAGTAGTAGTCCCCCCTATGCATTGCCCCTTATATAATGCCTCCAGTAGTAGTCCTCCCTATGCAGTGCCCCCTGTAGTGGTCCCCCCTATGCAGTGCCCCTTAAATATATTGAACAAAGGCACACACGCAAAAAAAAACAGCCTGCCACTGTCCGCTCCTCTGTCTGGCGTCCTCCCGGCCCGCTCTGAACTATGGGAGAGACGTCTTGCCCATCACCCACTGCGGGACCCGGAAGCAGCAGCCAGTGAGAGTCTGTCTGACTCTCATTGGCTGCCAAAACAAACACACTGCTGGCAGCGGTGTGTTTGTTTCTGTGTAGTGCGGACTGCACTACACTAACCATCGGCGGGCCACGGGGAACGGCTCCGCGGGCCATTGGTTGAAGACCCATGCTTTAAAGGATCCATCTCTGGTATAAATAAATGCGATAAAGTAGACCATAGGCTACTATAGGCTAATGCCATCTGAAGATGGCATTAGCTACCGGGGCAAAGATTCTGGAGCTTGGTAAATCTGACAATTTCGCAACCCCATACTGTAAAAGATTCTTGGGGAAATGGAGATATGTGCTATGGTATTTCCTTCATGCAGTCTGAATATGTTCACATATGCATGCAATGTTACATTTATAAATATGCCCCTTAGTCAGTAGGTACACTGTCTGTTTCATACAGGTATAGCAAAGTGGGAGCTGTCCCTGTTTATTATTATTTGAGATTATCTCAGAGGTTGAGAGATACCAATAATTCTTGGTGTCTTTATGTCATCCGTGTAAGAATGTGCTAAGCATGCTACATATTGACATTCTTTCTTCAAACTGATGCATGCTGACATGATAAATGTCGATCTAACATACCACATACTCCAACAAGCCGAGAGCTGAGAAATCTTGACATCTGCATCAGTGCCATCGATATATCATGCTTTGGGCAAGTGCCCTTTATTGAGCCACAAACACTAGTGTTTTTGATTCATTGATGTAGTAGAATGTCCAACACTGATTTGGGATATTTTGCCTTGCATGGAGTATAACATATGACATTGGATCTTGGATCTGTTGGGGTCTGGCGATATTTATCTACATGCGGGGTCTCATTTACAGTTAGTATTTTCAGTTAGAAGGTTCAGTTCTGCATCTTGGCCAAACCACATAGCTCCCAACTGTCCCAATTTGTGGGATTTATCTTAATCACACTGGAAGGATGGGAAGGCATGTCCCATTCATTGCTGCTTTGCATAGGTTGGGGTCGGCATGAAGGCATGACTCCCAACTATTCCAATTTCAGCAGAGCAGTCACAATTTGATTGTCCCAATTTGTTGAGGGGGGGGGGGGGTTGGGGTTTTGGAGATATCACCCTGCTGTAGGTATTGAAGACAGGTGACTCCAGTGCATGTGGCACCAGAGAGAGGAGGAGGCCCGCACTGAGTCTGCACACGGGTCCCCTCCTCTCTTAAAACGCTCCTGCTTCTGAACCAAGCTTATGCAACTACAGGTGATACAGTGTTGTGTGCAAGCTGCACACGTCTCTGCTTGTGACTAAAGGAGCCTAACTGGGTAGCAAGGGGGCATTCTCATGTTGGCTAAGTTCAGTGAGGATATGTCCTCACTGAACCTGGAACCACTGAATTGGACCCGGTCATTGGCTGAGAGGCGGAAGGCTCACCTCTTTCAGTGAATGAGTGCTCAGCGGCGGGGTTTCCACTGGAGCTGGAGCTGCCAGGGAGAGTTCAAGGGAGATTGCAAACGACGTTTGCAAATCGCACCGTGTATGGGGCCCTTTAGAAAGGCATAATTCTTCCTTTGTTTATGATAGTAACATGAGAGACCCCTGAAAAATCATCACAGATAATATTTTGGGAATCACAACCAAACTTAGATATGCTATCATATAGTATTTTACCCAAACTGTGTATCATAGTAATTACATCTGCAGGAATGCAAGATTCTGAGGTGGCGTTTGACAACTTGTCATTGAAGTTCAAGAGTTGTATCCAGATGCCAGCCACAAAAGTTTCTCAGATCTGAGTTTTAATGACTTATGAGTTTTCATACCCCTTGAAAAACATTCTAGGTATTTAGAATTAACCATAATTTTGTCCTTCTCTATCTTTATGTTCAACCTTGGAAGTCAGAATGCGGTATGCATATATCTATCTGCTTTTGTGCTTAAATGCCACCTTTCTTCAGTACAGATCCTCACCATCTGAGCATTTCATAAATTAATTTGCAGGTATGGGGGGAAGTTATAAAAAAAACCTGAAGTTACTATACATTCATCATTATACATGGTTCAATATCTTGTGATGAATAACATAATTCTCACAAATCACAACTGTACCTCTATTGGCTGCAAGCAGAAACAAGGTTTTCCTACTTGGGTAGCACGCGTAGTATTAATATTCCATCAGTACCTTGTAGCTAATCTCCCCCAATATTTTATGATCAAGCTCTGAGCAGTTCCTTGCTGCGCATCCATATTTTTCATATCAGTATATAATTATACTGTCCGATAGATAAAAAAATAACATATTTTCCTTCAGAAAACTTTTCTATAGCATAAACCACTCTATTTAAATGGGACAAGTTCTATTTTTATTACTATGATTTAGTTTCTGATTATTTTATTTTAGTACTCTAATACCTGGTAATGAAGCATACTATTGGTCATATTTACACAGGAACTTCTGTAGTTGGTTTGATTGTGTTATGTTTTACCCTTTGGCTCCAGTGGAATTTTGCCCCTAGTGCTCAAATTATGATTTCTTTTAAACTATGTGAGTTGGAGTGGCAGTTATAGATAAAAGTATAATGTAAGTAGGATTGATAGGTTGGCATTTTATTGAAAGAAAAGGTCTTGAAAAAGCATGTGCATGTTCTTGTTTTCAGAAAGAAAATATATATATATTTTTTAAAGTAATGTAACATTCTGTTTTCTTACTGCCCACTGCTGTTGCAAAGGTCTGCTCTTGTTTGTGTATGTCACCAGTACCAGGCATGAACACATAGTGAAAGAGATATTATAGAGGCAGACTTATAAATGAATATATTAAGATTCCTTCCGGGACGTGAAGGACAAATTTGACATTCTCAGTTCTGGGCTCTATAAATATCTTTGGCTATGTTGGACAGATGATCAGTACTCCTGTTTAAAAGTCATCCTTGGACACAAAAATTAGCCTAAAGGTTTATTTGAACATATTATTACTTGTTTGGATGTAACTTAGGTCAAATTAGATGTTTGATAGTCCAGAACTGACTTTCAGAAAGCAGAAAGTGGACCTAGATAATATAGTCCCACCTGCAATATTTATGCTAAATATTTGTTAATACATAAACCTTATGTCTACACCGATTATTTTACCCTTCTAAATACCACATAATTGGGCACACTATACCCAAATAGTGTTAAGGGGCCTATCCATTACACGACTTCGTAAACAATCCGACCAAAACTAGGAGGTTTTGGTCGCATTGTTCACAAAGTCGTGTAATGGATAGCCGGCAAGGACCAGCAATGCGCGTGCACGCTGGATCCTTGCCGACCCCGACTATCTACTGAACATGTCTGTCAACCTGACGATGCTCGTTAGGTTCGGCATGTTCAGAGATAGTAGGTAGGACTCCAGCACTGAATTACATTCAGTGAACGCCGTTCAGTGCGGGCACCGCACCTCGGTGACCTGAAGGTCTGAACGCTAGCGTTCAGTCTTTCATGTTGCCTAGTGGATAGGCCCCTTTACAAATGTAGAATAATAGACTGAACAATCTTTCATGGGAAAAAGAACCCTACTTCCTACACTCTTAAGAAAAACAGATCCTTATCAGATAGCTTCTTGTACCTTTCTTCCCACTTTCTACCTTTTCTTGCTGTATGTGGACCTCTATGGAAACAGCAGCAGCATTTTACAGTTCTGCCATCATTTAAGTGTTTCCTCTCTGTCTCCATGACACCAGGCACTGTGATTCAGTACCTGATGAAAAATGATGTCATCTGATGCCTCAAACTTGTCTGTATAGAGGTGGCAGAAAAAAAGTTCCTCACCCCTGCTGTAAATGAATAAATCCTAACATTACATATGGTCAGGGGGACACTTTTAAGAAATGAAATAAAAAAAGAAAACACCTTTCTGTACGTTCATAGTCACATGCAATGTAAAGGACATTGCTATAAAACACCACAAAGCACTGATACAGAAGCTAGTATAAGCACTAGATGCTGTTGTACTTGTGTCACATAGACACTTTAGAGGCAGTTGTGCAGTTTATCCATTCAGGCCTGTACATTGCAACCAGTAGAGGGACATTTTTTTTAAAAAAAGGGACCGTTATCAAGGTCATAGATGGAATTTTGTGGTCCCCATAGCAAAATTTTGAAGGGGCCCCTCTTCCAATGTTTTGGAGAAATGCCTGTCTCCACAGTGCCCCATAATATTGCCCTAGTTCATGTTATGGCCCATAGAAGTGCCCTAGTTCATATTATACCATACAGTGCCACCAGTTCATATTATGCCACATTGTATCCACCCCCCAGTTCACATTATGCCACATTATAGTGCTGCCAGTAGACATTATGCCACGTAGTTCCTCCAGTTCACATTATTCCACACAGGGGGCTGGGTCCAACCAGCTCCTACCTGAGGGGGATACTTCCTAATGCAGGACATTCCATTTTGAGTGGAGATGCTCTTAATTTACACATTTTGGCCCTTTCTGGGACAATCCTAATTTCTGCCCATCAGCTTCACAGGGCTATAAACAAAGAGAAACCCACTCTCCGACAGTCCTGGGCTTACTGATTAGCTCATCTGTGTCTGTGAGCGTGACACAGGATTGTGGGAGATAGATCATGTCAGTGTGGAGCTTTACTGAGAGGGAGAGACTGTCACTGATGAGTACCACTTTTCAAGCCAGTGCAATGGGCCGGACCCAATTTCTAAGAAGGCAATTTCAGGAACTTGGTAGACAACTATATGGGCTGTGTTTGAGGCCCCTAATTCTCGCCAAAGCATTGGCACCCCTTGCACCCACTATAGCTACGCCCATTAGAGTTACCCTCACTCTAACATAATGATACTCTGTAGGAAGTAGATGTCACTTGTTGACATGGTATTTCACTTCCATCCCTAATTCTTCTTTCTTCCTTTATTTGCAGTATTTCTCCTGTCTTGTACAGTGCAAGACTATGCGTGGGGCAAACATGGCAGTGACAGTGAGGTGGCTTATTTGTGGGCTAGTGGTGATCCTACACGGAAGATAGAGCCAGACAAGCCATATGCGGAGGTAACTCAAGAATTCCAACAAGTGGAACAAACAAGTGTATTAGACTCTAAAATACAGCAGAAATGGGCATCGACCCCTGAGCACATTTCTATCTTTGGAAACACAGTGTGCGTAACACAGACTTTATGACTGAAAGTTGAAACATTGCAGATGAGGATGAAGGAATAAAGACTAACTTGGTGGCATATTATAATGTCAGTTGTTGCTGTGCTTCAAATACAGCTTTGGCAGTGGCGTATCTATAATGGGTGCAGTGTGTGCGGGGCACACGGGCCCCCGGGTCCAGGGGGGCCCCGCACCGCACACACTGCACCCATATTATTTTAAACCTACCTGTCCGAGGTCCCGCGTCGGGTGTCACTGCTGCTCAGAACACCAGAAAAATGGCCGCCGCAGCCATTTTCCGGTGTTCTGCGCATGCGCAGTAGACTCTGGGCACACTCTAGTGCCCGGAGTCTACTAATGCTCCGGTGGCTGGCCAGCCAGCAGGGAGAGAGGAGGGGGCTCCGCACGAGGAGTGCACACGGGTCCCCTCCTCTCTTAAAACGCCCCTGAGCTTTGGTAAAGAAGTTTAGTTCCTAAGATTATATTATTATTATCCTTTATTTATATGGCGCCACAAGTGTTCCGCAGCACCTTACATAGTACATAGAACTAATAAGTGAACAGGAAACGAGTAAATTACAGTACATTACAGTGCAGGACACGGACACGACTTATATACATTGCTGCAATAGCGATTAAAACACTCACAATAAGCAGCCGGGAGTTATCAGTCAAGAGTTAGGTGCCCTTATGGGGAGTAAGGAGTAGAAGAAAGTGTAAGGAGAAGCACATGAGGGAAGAGGCTCCTGCTCGTGAGAGCTTACATTCTAAAGATATTGATGTATGTAACAAAAGTGTTCTTTTTCAATGTGTATTTATGAAAACTGGTGTGGTGGGGAAATAAAAGAAGTTACTTGATTCCCTTATAAAGGGCATTTGTTTAATTTTCTAATAAAATAACACAGAGAACCTGATTGCTACAGATTACATTCACTTTTTCTGTCCCCCCTTTTTATTTACTATTTCATAATGTTCGTAAAAGCAACTGCTTTGCTGTTTGCCTTTCTTCAACATTTACTATCTTATATTCATATTCTTCAAAATTTTCTTTCATTAGCTGTGGATGGGAACTCACCCCAAAGGTGACGCTGTAATCATAGACAATCGTGTTACCGAGAAGACCCTAGGACAGTGGATTGCAGCTCATCCAGATTGTCTTGGGTCAAAAGTCAGAGAAGCTTTCCAGGATCAACTTCCTTTTTTGTTTAAAGTGCTATCAGTTAGACTTGCACTATCCATCCAGGCTCATCCAGACAAGGTGAGATGCCGCAGTACAAGGGAAGTAGGAATAGGAAAGGAAATATGAGGGAATGGGGAACACAGGGGTATGATATTAGATAACTGAGAGGGAACTGAACAATTCTACCTCCATCTTATATTTTTTTTCAACCTCTACTGTACGGGTTGGGTACGGGATCCCGGTGGTCAGAATCCCGAGGCCGGCATCCCTACAGCGTAAGCTTATCCCTAAACCTAGCCCTCCACCCCTAGTGCCTAACCCTACCCGCTAGTGCCTAACCCTGCCCCTAGTGCTTATCCCTCCCCCTAACTCCACTACTTACTGTCGGGATGCTGACCAGCATTCTGAGTGCCGGCATTGTGACAGCCAGAGTAGTGGCTACATCCCCTACTGTACTTATTGTATTTATAAGACTTATCATCTTTTTCTCTTCACACACAGGCACTGGCTAAGAAGCTCCATGTCCAATTTCCACAGCATTACCCTGATGACAACCACAAACCAGAGATGGCCATAGCTCTTACCCCTTTCCGGGGTCTTTGTGGATTCAGACCTATATCTGAGATTGTAGGCTTCTTGCAGGGTATGAACACACATACACTATCCCCATTCTACAGTGCATACATGTGGGGGGGGATCATCTTACTAGTTGTACAACCTTTTATTACTTTTCAGATGTCCCAGAGTTTTATGCACTTATTGGTAAGGAGGCTGCCCAGCAGTTGGAGTCTAGTGCAGCAGATCCCTGTAAAGAGTTGGAGGAGCAGAGGGCACTGCGGAGATGCTTCACTTGCATGATGCAGAGCAGCAAGAAGGAGTGTGCAGAACAGCTTCATTTGTTGGTTCAGCATGTAACTCAGCAAGGTACACAGCTGTCCTAAGGAACACAATTACCTGAACACACTGCAGTACATGGGTATTGTGTAAAGATATGCCTCATATTTTACTATTTGTTTTCCAGTTCAGAGTGGAGGAGATGTGTCTTACTGTATTGGAGATCTGCTCCTTACACTGCATTCACAGTTCCCTGGAGATATTGGCTGTTTTGCTATTTATTTCCTCAATGTTGTGACACTTCAACCTGGAGAAGCCATGTACCTGGGAGCCAATGAGCCCCACGCTTATCTGGAGGGTGGTGAGTAACTCTATTAAGATCTACACATGAAATGTAATGCTTCTCTAGTACATGCTTCTCTAGCTACTAGTACAATTCACCACATTAACATGAGTGTGTGTGTGTTTGTATGAGGGACACTTCTGATTACAAGTGATTTTTGTGGCAGGTCAGCAGTTTATTTCAGAACCTAACGTATGTGCATCTATACATAGAATAAAATACAGTCCCTGGTCAGCGTCTGTCTGTTTGATTGGGCTAATCTCCAGAACCACTGGATGGATTGTGGTGCAGTTTTCACTAATCTACAGACCATTTGTCGATGAGCGTTTAGGTATATGAAACATTAACGTATGGCAAAAGGGAGCTGAGCAGTGACGATTTTAATGAAGCAAGTCAATAAAAAATGGACGTCCGAACGCTTTCTTTGCTTACGCCGCCTAAACTGTTAAAGATATATCACAACGATGGACTTTATTTTATACCATGTAGAGATTGATACGTATTATACAGTTTCTCCAGAAAAATTTATGTAAGCGCTGTTTACTGATTTGAAAAAAATAAAAAGGGAAAAACTTTGTTTGTAATATTTCCTATTTCATTTATTTGAAAAACAATTCTTTAATTTTAAACAAGCCCAATTCCCGGTAAGAGTCTGCTTTGGCATGACAATAAATAAAGCACAGCGACAGACACGTAACGTGGCTAGTATTGACCTAAATGGAGACTATTTTTCTCATGGGCAACTTTACGTGGCCCTTTTTTGTGTTAAGTCAAAACTAAACCTTTTCGTGTTGACGTCAGGAGGAAAAACTATTAATGTCGTCTACAAGGCAAACTTATAATACCTTGGTTAAAAAAGACTATTGCTGTAGATTCAATATTGCTCCTGTGCAAAGCCAGGGTGGGTCGCTAGATTCAATATAATGCTTTACTTGTCATACTGCCTCTGTGTGTGTCTGTAATTGTAATGTTATGCCACTTTGACAAGCGTCATTCACTTTGTATTGTGTCAGTTGGTAATTCTATATGCTGAATCTCAGTAATATAAAGAAATAGAGCTAATTTGGTACAGCTAAGTGATGATGACAAAAATAAGATGCAATTCAGTTGAAAATACTTAACGTTTAAGTTTCAGCATCCAATATGTTTTATTTAGCTTCAATCTGTCTGTGGGAGACCCATTTCTCAGATTCGTCCACACACATACCGACTTGCTCCCAATCAGCCGATGTACACGATTTCCCCTGAACCCTCCCTGAACTCTCCCCAGGCAGTCGTGGTCACGATTTGGAGTTAAAAATGTCCAATCTGACTTAAGATCCATCGTGCAGCCAGTGCATTGTATCCCAGATTGGCTAATCTGCCCTACAGCATGGCAGATCTGAAGATGCGAGGTACGACGAGCGGGGACGCGCATCGTCATCGTGATCAAGAGTAGAAACTCACGATTTGGCCATTTTTTACATGATCTGTTGTCACGGTTCGTCGAAATCGGCCAAATTGGATGAAAAGTCGGTATGCGTGTGGGCACCTTCAGTCTTCAATGCAGAAGTGAGCACATGATACTTCTTGCAAGTTACTCTGTCTTAGCTGAATCTCAATGAACAAAGAGATATCACCCTCTCTATCCTGTTTCCTCACTATGTACAACCTCCCAAGGTAACTGGTTAGAACAGGTATAATGTCCCATAATGTTTAGTGTGACCACTATGTGTTCATCTAGTGCCAGACTGAGAGAGACACAGGAAATAAAGGGCATCTCGGGATATTTAATGTCTTGTTTGACCATAAAGGAGTTCGAGTTGGCCACCTATCAATCAACAATGATAATAATAAAATTAATTTTGTGTTTGATTATCACTGTAATTGAGGGGTAAATTTCAAGGGATGCCCTAAGTACATTACAGTAACTATGGTAACATCCCAGAACTGTATTGTTTTTACATTTTAGCTTGTCTTCCCTTAGGTGATATGTACCAAATTACAAGAATCCATTATGTAACCTAACCCCATTTGTCAAAAGAAAAAAAAAAGTGAAACTCATATGGGTACATTAATAGGATGAAACACCATGGGCCAAATGTAATAGGGTGGGAGTTTAGAAAATGAGAGTTTTCTCACACTTTTTAAACTGGGCCAATATAATAGAGTCTGAGAACAAAGCAACAGAGCAAACTTTCATATTTTTCAGACTCAAAAAACTGTCACGATTTAAAATCTCATCCAGGTGTTTTCCCATTTTGAAGATAAAACTCGACCAATGTGAGAGGTTACTGCTAAACTCTCACATTTTCTAAACGCTCACCCTATTACATTTGGCCCCATGTGTCATTATGCGGTTAATTGAATATTGAATCTTTTTTTTTGTGTAATTTACTGAGCTCTTTCTTTCTACAGACTGCGTGGAATGTATGGCTTGTTCTGATAACACTGTACGTGCTGGCCTCACACCTAAGTATATAGATGTGGACACACTGTGCGAGATGCTGACTTACATACCAGCTCCAGCCACTGCTAAACTTTTTACTCCTACACCAATCAGTAGTGACCCCTATGCTCTCCTCTACAACCCTCCTGTGCCTGACTTCACAGTCATCAAAATTGAGGTGAGATCATTGAGATTTGTATACTTACTAGCTGATGTACCAAGTTTCACCCGGGTAGTCCTTAGATATTTAATGTTTCCATTTCCATCTCACCACTACAGTAATGGTGCATACACACGGTCAGATAATCAGGATGATATAAATGATAACGATTCTGTTTATTGTTCGATCATTTATATCAGGGGTCAGGGAACTTTTTTACCTTTTACCCCAAAATATATTTAGATACGCCGACGTTACCCCCTTGATTTGAAAGGAAGGAAATTATATAGTAGTGCCCCCATAGTTATGCCCCTGTAGTAGTGCCCCCTATATAGTGCCCCTGTAGTAGTGTCCCCATATAATGCCCCTGTAGTAGTGCCCCCATATAATGCCCCTGTAGTGCCGCTTGTACAAAAAAACCCCACCTTAATCCCGCTCATGACGTCTCTCCCATAGTGCGCATGGAGAGAAGCGGAAGCTGGAGTTCAGAAGAGAACTCCAGCCTCCGGCTAACGCAACGCTGCAGGGAGGGCGCCCGCTGGTAATAACATCTCAGCGGGTGTCCGGCTTAGAGCCTCCCTGCGGCACAGCCAGGCATGCATATGAATCATTCAATATTATAGAATGATTCATATGCATGCCCGGCTGTCCGTCCATTACCCCCAGAAATAAAATTTTTACCCCATGTGGGGTAATATACCCCTGTTTCCTGGCGACTGGTTTATATCGTCCTGTTTATTAGCCCCTTTCAACAACCAAACGATGGTCGATGCGCGGGCACGTATGGTCGATATCGACCATCACCCATGCATGCAGGCCAACCTGGTCGATATCGTAGTTGGGGGGTTGGTGCATGTGCTGGATGTTCGATAACGATCATCCACCACATGTAAGACGATCAGACAACGATATCTGATTGTTGTCTGATCGGACCGTGTGTATGCACCATGACACATCTCTATTGCAATGTATTACTGCTATATTAAGACATTACCCTCCCTTACCAGTTGGTGTTTGGATATGAACTGTGCTGTAACCACGATGAGACAGTCAGTCAGCACATTGCACATGGGGAGGAAACATTTTAGCTCTTTTCACCCCCTTAAGAGTCAAATTTCGAAAAATCCCTTCTTACTGGGCACCTATGTCATGGAAGGAATATACTCCTCAATTTTCATGTTTCTAGGTCTAGGCGTTTGTTTTTTTCTGGAGGGATAGCTTTAACAACTCAGAACTACAATGTTCCATAAGAAACTAACTGTAAAGTGAATGTATATCAGCAGTGTCCGTCTTGCGCTATTCTTTAAAATGATATACAGGATATCTCAGAACAGAATAATATCAATTTTATTAAACACAGAAGAAAAAATATAATTTTTCTAAAAACAATCACATGCAAATGCAGTGAAATGATAATAATAATAGAGGTCACAAAATTATACTCCAACAGGTGGTATAGACTGGAGTCATGTAATTCACCACAAAGGTGCTGGTGAGCAAATGAGGATAACCCTCAGGGTGGTACACATACATATATAATTGATAAGCAGCATAAAAAAATATAAATAACAATAAAACTCCCCCCCCCTAAAAGGGACATGTAAATTAGCTCTCAACAGGACAGATATAGTCAGTTAGTTCTAAATGAGCAGAAGACCTGTAGCAATCGAAGGAAAAAATTATCTTACCAGTAGGTGTAGGTGAGTGTCTTTCGGGTAATTTAGCAGGGTGTCTCCGGATACGACCCTACTAGACACTCACAGGCTTAGGTTACCAAAAGTCTGGTGGCTGTTGATGACTTCCAACACGTTTTGAGCCCTATAGGCCTCTTTCCCCCCACCTCCCCTCAACAACTTAGACCTGGTGAGAACATTAAGCGATATATGGGCCCTATGACCCATCCAGACCAGCGAGGAGACAAGACTGTCTAGTTTTCAAAATACTGAACATGGAAGAAATACAGGGGACTCAGGGCCTGATTCTGACCCGCTCGCGAGCGGGACGGACACTGCAGGGCGGTAGTGTGGTCGACACATAAGTGCCGTCCGCACTACCTACTAGGAGCAAGTACACAGCCGCCAGCGCCGGCAGCTGTGTGTTTGTTTTAGCAGCCGATGAGAATCAGACAGACTCTCATCGGCTGCTGCGCCCACTGCCGGAGCCGGGCTCCATTTTCCGGCTCCCGCAGTGGGTGATGGGAGAGACGTCATGACGTCTCTCCCATCATGCAGAGCACGCCCGCCCGGAGGACAGAGGAGCGGATGCCGGAGCGGGGATTAAGGTAAGTGAATTTTTTTATTTTTTTTTACATGATTGGCTGGGACTGCAGGGGGGGCGATCACTGCTGGGGGGAGGCTACCACTGGGGGAACCGCACGACTACTACTGGGGGCACTGCTAAGGGGGGAGATCACTGCTGGGGGCACTGCTGGGGGGGGAGATCACTACTGAGGGCACTGCTGAGGGGGGAGATCACTACTGGGGGCACTGCTGGGGGGGATCACTACTGGGGGCACTTCTGGGGGGGAGATGACTACTGGGGACACTGCTGAGGGGGGAGATCACTACTGGGGGCACTTCTGGGGGGTGGGGGGGAGATCACTACTGGGGGCACTGCTGAGGGGGGAGATCACTACTGGGGGCACTGCTGAGGGGGAAGATCACTGCACTGCTGAGGGGGGAGATCACTGCTGGGGGGGCACTGCTGGGAGGGAGGTCACTGCTGGGTGAGGAGGGGAGATCACTACTGGGGACACTGCTGAGGGGGGAGATCACTACTGGGGGCACTTCTGGGGGGGGTGATCACTACTGGGGGCACTGCTGAGGGGGAAGATCACTACTGGGGCACTGCTGGTGGGGAGATCACTATTGGGGGCACTACTGGGGACACTGCTGGGGGGGAGATCACTGCTGGGGGCACTGCTGGTGGGGAGATCACTACTGGGGACACTGCTGGGGGGGAGATCACTGCTGGGGGCACTGCTGGGGGGGAGATCACTGCTGGGTGGGGAGGGGAGATCACTACTGGGGACACTGCTGAGGGGGGAGATCACTACTGGGGGCACTTCTGGGGGGGGAGATCACTACTGGGGGCACTGCTGAGGGGGAAGATCACTACTGGGGCACTACTGGGGACACTGCTGGGGGGGAGATCACTGCTGGGGGCACTGCTGGTGGGGAGATCACTACTGGGGGCACTACTGGGGACACTGCTGGGGGGAGATCACTGCTGGGGGGGAGATCACTACTGGGGGTAGGCTACTACTGGGGGCACTGCTGGGGGGGAGATCACTACTGGGGGCACTGCTGGGGTGAGGCTACTACTGGGGGCAATGCTGGGGGGGAGATCACTACTGGGGGCACTGCTGGGGGAAGGCTACTACTGGGGGCACGAATACTATGGGGACATTGCTGGGGGGAGGCTACTACTGAAGGCACGACTACTGCTGGGGGGAGGTTACTACTGGGGGCACTGCTGGGGGGAGGTTACTACTGGGGGCACTGCTGGGGGGAGGCTATTATTGGGGGCTCTATTACTACTGGGGGCATTGCTGGGGGGAGGCTACTACTGGGGGCACTGCACAGGGGAGGACTAGTACTGAGGGCACTGCACAGGGGTGTGCACCTTGCCAGGGGTTGTAGTAGCCGCGACTGCGTACAACTTAGAATCAGGCTCTATACGGAGGGAGTATCTCATTCCCTCAGTAGGACCCCGCTCTCTCAATAGAGCCCGCCCCCATCAGGGCTGCTTTCTAAAATCTCCCGGGCTGGTTGTCGATCCCAATCCGCCCCTAGCCGCATGGCCCATTTTGCCCATAGTGATAAATTGATGAAGCTGTAGAAATACAGGTCACTAAAAACAAGCAGACAGGCTGAAAATGGGGATGCTGATAGAGGCACGGTTACTGAGTAATATAGTAATGGCGACCACTGCCAGCAGGCCCACCTTGCAGCCAGGCAACAGAGGCAGGAACCTGTACAGTGGAGCAGCTCCGCCTTCCCCCAGCTGCACCGAAGATTAAGGGATGCTGATCACTGCTTCCAGCAAGCAGCACTGCAGCCAGGAAGGAGCTCCGGCGAAACACATGTGTGGAGGTGCTGGCAGGCTGCAAGCAGTTAGAAGCGCCGCCGGACCTCGCTCCACTCCAGCATCAAACATCAGCCATCACACCATGACCACCACGAGTACCAAGATGTAGTTAAAGGAGTATTGGTCAGAGAGCCCAGGGAACTAGTGTCCTAATATGTTTCCCCTGTGGCCACCCCCACCTAGACTTGGATATTTTTGGTGCTAAGCTTTTTAGATGAAGAGCATTTTTCAATCTGATTTTAAACATTATTACGTCCGTACTGAGGTCATGGCACCTCCTAGTCTAGCTCCAATCTTGTCTATTTTGCGTTCCATCATACTATTGTGAGGGTTGATTGACCAGATCTCAATTTTAAGCTTGATCACATATACTAATTTGCTTTCTTCCCAGTTAGATTTAATTGGGTGTGCCATTACTATTTGAGAGGTTTTACTGCCATAATTAATTTTTAGTCAAACTGTTTATTTTTCTTACAGTGACACCATAAGCAATAAAAACAGGTATCAGGGTACATATAAACATAATGCAGAGAAAAGAAAAAAAAAAGTGTAAAGCTTGAAGAGTAGCGAATTAGATCCATATGACTGTCACTAGGTCAGGAATGTAGTAAAGTGTAAAAAGAAAAAACAGCAAAAGAAAGGGGGAACCCAACAAAAGCAAGAGGGAGGAAAAATAAGGGGGGGTGGGGTGAGTGCAGAGAGGTAGAGGGAGGAGTAGTGGGAAGGGAATTGAGGAGTTATGGCAGGAGTGTTGGTAAAAGAGAGAGGGGCAGTCAAGATGACCCCGGTCCAAACAAGTAAGAGGTGTAGTGAGATGATTGCTTTAATTCTTACCAGGTGGCACAAAAAATCAGTATGTCTACCAGCAAAAATGTTAGATCATCTATATCCATGTAAAAATAAATTAAGATGTCTGAGAAGATATTTATTAAAGGTCCCTTTCCCATGCCTGAGTAACTGTGGGGAGTGTGTGAAATCGATTTTTGATGATCAATGTATATAGTGTAGAAATAGTGTGGGAAGGGACTTAAGGAGAAATGCAGAGAGCTTCAACAGAAGTAAAGGATTTATGTAAGTCCTTCTGACTAATCGAACAGGTGAGGATGTGGCGTATTTGCAAATACTTCCAAAAGTCAGAGCGCTGTAAATCCCATGACGACTTTGAGGGGTATTCAATATGGGAGCAAAAAGTCCGTGCTGGACTTTTCTCTCCACATCGGAGATTTTTCAGGGATAAAGTATTGGGCGCGCGCCCGCTTTATCCCCGTATTCAATATAAAATCTACGAAAACGGGACCTGGCGAAGTGGGATTTGCGATAAACTACGAAATTTTCCTGGAAAAAATTGTAGGGCCCCCCTAAAGTTGTAAAAACATGGGGGATCACTATGGGTACCCCCGTTTTAGCCTGCAAATGAAAGTCGGGGATTTAAATAGCCGCAGCAGGTGTTTTTTCCCGACATTGAAGAAGTGTTGCAGAAGAGCACTTAGGTTATTTTTTTCATTTTTTTAAGTGGTCGCATCAAATTTGGGGTACATGAAAATGGGTACTAGCATATTTTTATGTCCCTAAAGTAAGTTTTAAAAAATTCTGCAACTATGCACCTGCCGCATACTTGCAGAATAGCCCTGAACCTATTTCCCTATTTTTAAACACTTTTTTTACCAATTATTTTTTTTTCACCCCAATTTTTAAATTCATTTTTTGGGGTGTCCCTATTTTTTTTATTTTTTTTGACACAGTTATTTTTAAAATGTAATTCCCAGGGGTGCAGGCTATTTTTTTTTAAGACTGCACCCCTAAACCCCAATTCTGCACTTTTTTTCGCCACCTATTCAGTGGTGAAAAGTTATCCCCGTTTTTTTTCAAAGACTTTTCGAACCTGCGAAAAGTCTTTGAAATTGAATACAGTGTAAAACTAAAACCAGCAAAAATGATGTCATAGGTGCGATATTAACGCAAAAACTGAGTTTTCGCTCCATATTGAATTCCCCTATATGTCCCCTGATGAGCATATCTGCTGGCCGATCCGAAACACACCCACTTCAGCCCAAATTTTGAAAGTTGGGATATGAAAATCTGGAATAAAATCTCTAGGTTAAACAAAAAGGATGTTAAAGGTGAAATTGGTGAAGGAATATGTGGAAGTGACATTTTTTTTTTTTCAACAACATAGAGTAGGAGTGATAATAGGATGATCTATATATGTTAGCTTTGGGAGCCATGGGAAAATCTCTGAGAAGGAAAACAACATTCCTCCAAATAAACCCATTGTTTGGTATCTTTAACATGGATCTACTCCATAATAGCATGTTAATACCTGCAAACAAGTGTTTGCGACGAATTAAATCCCTGTTTAACCGACCCCATACGATTTCACCTATGAGATGTTGGATTTCTTGGAGCCACGTTTGAGGAATGTGAATTGGTCATGTTTGTAGTAAATCTAAAATTTTAGGTAAAGACTTTGGACCTCATTCAGAGTCAGTCGTTACGGTCGTACGCAGCCGATGTTCGCTGAACTGCGCATGCGTAAAGTTCGCAATGCGCGTGCCCAAACTAGCTGTTACGATCAGAAATTTCTACTTCTGGGTCCATAGGGTATCCACAGGATACCTTGGGGGTATAGGTGATGACGTCAGGCACGGACACCACAGAGTTAAATTTTCAGCCTCCAAGGATGCACCAGGGTCCCTCTCCTATACCCCACCCCCAATCCAAGGCAATTCAGTTTGTGGGTGTCCGGAGGTCGTATCACATTCACAGAGGGGGCTGTAATAGCCACAGAAGATTTCTTCAGAGTGCAGCTGTGGCTGCACAAGATGAGCCTTACAGCATGGACAGTCAATACTGACGTCCATGCTGTCGCTCCTACACCCCGCCGGTACCGATCCGGGGATGCTGGTAGGTAGCTGGGGTCACAGCTAGCTACCCTGGGGACCGGCTGCGCGTGGGGCCAGGTACTGATCCTGCGCCTTCCACTAGACCACCAGGGACAGCGGACCGCAGCATGTGCGGTACAGCGTGGCGTCCCAGGGGTTAATAGCAGGCCAGGGGAGAACGCCTTCCCTGTCTCACAGCCGGCGTCTCCCCCGCTGCACAGTGCCATTCCACAGCGGTCTGAGCGGGCTGTGTCAGCGTTCCTCCCCCGGGCCTGCCTCCTCTCTGCTCCTCGGTGGCCATTTTCTCTCTGCACAAACGCTGCTGGAAGCTGATACAGGTGCCATTGCGGTCCGGGTCCCCCGCATACCTCTCCTTCAATTAAGGTCAGTGTATGCAGCACTGTTTCCTACCAGGCTCTGGTCTGTGTAGTTGATCGCAGTGCTTGTAATGCAGGATGTTATCTTTGCATTGTATGTGACTTAAATGCTAGCGCTGTTTGCCTGTACTTTCATTTCTGACTGTCAGCCATTTTCCTATCCCTGTTCTTCTTCTGCTACAGCCCTTGTGGTGCGGTGTTGCAGGGTGTTTATTACCTCACAGTAAACGTAGTTTTTCTGTGTGGGAAGTCACATACGCTCCGTTCACACTCCTCATGTCGGAACGTGAACGAGGATATCCTCTTCCAGCTATAATGTACTGATATAATGTGCAGTTAGCGGAGGGATATGTAGACGCTGAGGGTTTATGGAGGGCATGTTGTATTATATATCACGCCCCATTTCTGTCACTGTGCCTGCACAAAAAGGGACCGCCCTCGGCTGGCTAAGATGCTTACAGCCCTTGTGGGCAACGCTCCCTGTGTTTCCCCATAGGGGTTATCGCAGCGAGTGGTGGTCTCATCACATGCAGTGGTCCCTGGGCAGTTGATGGTACCCCAGTGTATCCTGTTTTTCGCCCCCCCAGGTCTCGCAGGAGCCTGTGTATGTGAATTTATTGTCCAAATGGTATAGCACCTGATGGACGTTTTACAGGGGGAGTCACCATTTCGGCCTTCTAAACGGCCTTTCAGGTCTCAGACGGCTAAGGATCATGACCTCTGATGACTGTGACATTATTGACTTTTTCAGACACGAGCCCCTTAGTGCAGAGGAGGCGTAGTCTGGGTCTAAAGTTTATATACCTGGCCTTATACGGGCAGTCCGTGCGCTTTTGGTTATTACATATCCCCCATGGCTAAATCCAAATATGCCTTCTTTAAGGATAAGGGTGTTGCCACTGTAATTCCTCTATCTGGTCAGGTGGATCATGTAGAGGAGGCGTGGAAAATCCGGGTGAGCGGTTCCAGCCTCAAAAACGGTTGACCTTTTGCATACCCCTTTGCGGATAATTACTTTTCCGAATGGGAGTTACCTTTACGGGTAGATTCTCATGTTACACGCCTAGTGAGGAGTGCTACACTGCCCATGCCCTCCAGGTCCTCCTTGAAGGAGGTTACAGATTGCAAGGTGCAAATATATCTAAAATCCAATTATTCCCTTGCTGGAGCGGCGTCCAGGCCGGCTATGGCCGTGTGCTGGGGGGCCAAAGCCATGGAGCGCTGGGTAGGTAACTGGATCTCTGCACACTGACTCTCCAGCAGAGCAGGTGAATAGTGGCAAATTCTCAGAGACTTAGCCTCGTTCATAATGAGACAGTATTACATATAGCCTACTCCTTTCCAGAATCTCCTCGGCAGCAGTAGCGGCTCGCCGCTCCCTGTGGTTGCGCTATTGGAAAGCGGACGCAGATTCCATTTGGAATACTTTGCCTTTTACGGGACAGGTCCTGTTTGGCCCTCTTCTGGACACAATTGTGGCCCCGCAGGCAGCAGCTACGTCTGCGTGTCTGCCATCGGCTACAGTCCCATCGGGGTCTGGGGCTTCGTCTTTTCGGCCCTGTGAGGCCAGGGTAAGTCTAAAATACAGCTTTCCAAGACAGTCAGTAGCCAGGAAATCTGCTCAGCCATTAGAACAGGCTTGGAGTACAAGATGTCCTACTCCTACGATCAGAAATTTCTACTTCCGGGTCCATAGGGTATCCACAGGATACCTTGGGGGTATAGGTGATGACGTCAGGCACGGACACCACAGAGTTAAATTTTCAGCCTCCCAGGATGCACCAGGGTCCCTCTCCCTAAACAAGGGGCACCCCCTTTGGGATTGCGGACAGGGTCCTTCTGACGAAGGACGCCAGTATCCGTGGCTGGGAAGCAGTGACGGGTCCACACTTGTTCCAGGGCAGGTGGACACCAGCAGATTATGCGCTTCCCATAAACATCTGAGAACTCTGAGCAGTATTCAAGGTTCTTCAGCATGAAGGACAGGTCCTCCACGGAAATACCGTGCAGGTACAGTCTGACAACGCCATCATGATGGCTTATGTAAACCACCTAAGAGGTTCCCGAAGTCAGGCGACACTAACAGTGGTGTCCCGAATTCTGGCTTGGGTGGAAGGCTATATCCCTGCCATCATCGGCAGTGTTCATTCAGGAATCCTCACATGGAAAGCAGGCTTTCTTAGCCGTCAAGACGTGCATTCAGGGAAATGTCCGCTTCATCCGGAGGTGTTCAATCTTCTGGTGAACAAGTGGAGCCTTTCAGAGATGAAACTCTTCTGGTAGACGTATGTAGGTCCAGTGGACCTTCCAAGTTGTGTACCTCATCCCTCCATTATCCCTTCTTCCTCCAGTAATAGCAGGAAGAATGTCTCCTGCTGATAGCTCCAGCGTGGGCCAAACGGCACTATTACTCAGATCTTCGGAGCCTCTCACTTAACACTCCGAAGCTGTTGCCTCTACGCCCGGACCTGTTGTCTCAGGATCCTGGCTGATACCCAGACCTGGGTTGTCTGTCCTTGACGGTGTGGCGGTGGAGACTGCCCTCTTAAGGTCTAGGGGTTTTCCAGCTCTATACTTAACAGGGGCTCTGTCCATGCTAAGAGCTCGGAAGCTTTTATCTGCAAGAATTTACCATCAGGTATGGCATACTTTCTTTCAGTTGTGTCGCCCTAGAGGCTATGCTCCTCTGGTATTCCGGATATCCAGAGTGTTGGCTTTCCTACAGGTGGGCTTAGATAACGGTCTTCGCCTTGCTTACCTGAGGGTGCAGGTTTCTGCCCTGTTAGTATGGTTTCATCGTAGGATTGCTACTCTTCCTGAAGTCCGCACCTTTGTGCAAGGTGTACGTTATATTCAGCATCCCTTTGTTCCACAGGTGGCTCCTTGGGATTTGGCTGTGGTCCTTAGGGCTCTCCGAGGACCGCCATTTGATCCACTGGGCTCAGTGGATTTAAAATGACTTACAGCTAGGACTGTATTACTTCTGGCCATTGATTTGGCCAGTAGGATCGCAGAATGGCGGGCTCTGTCATGTAGACCTCCCTTTTTCTCTTCTTTCCTAGGAACAGGGCAGTGCTTCGCACTTGCCCTGGTTTTTTACCTACAGTGGTGTCTAGTTTCCTCATCAATGAGGAAATTATAGTACCGGCCTTTACTTCCCCAGTCCTGTCTGCTGGTGTGGCCTCCTTGGATGTGGTACGGGCTCTACGAATTTAAGTTGACCGTACCAATCCATTTAGGAAATCAGACTCTCGGTTTTATCCTTTCTGGTTTCCATAAAAAGGGTTGGCCTGCCACTATGCTAACTTTGGCACGATGGATTCACAGGTCTTCCTGTTCCATCCTCTATTAAAGCTCTTCCACTAGGTCTGTGGGTCCTTCGTGGGCAGCTCGATGTGGCGCCTCAGCGGTGATTGGCAGCCACGTGGTCATCTGTCCATATTTTTGTAAGGTATTATGCTTTTGATACCTTCGCCTCTCAGGATGCTTCCTTCAGGTGGATTCTCCTTACAGCACAGGAGCATCCCCACCCTTAAAGGATACTGCTTTAGGATACCCAATGGACCCTGAAGTAGAAAATATGAGATATGGTAAGAACTTACCCTTGTTATCTCTATTTCTACGAAGTCCATAGGGTTCCACAGGACTCCCGCCCTGTCGCACCTGTACTGCAGATGGGCTTTGATCTGGTCACCGGTTTCTCCGTCTCCTTCTGGTGAGAATGTGATTCTTGTGTGTTCCAGACTTTCTTCTCTCTCTTTGTTCTCCTCCTCCGGCCTATGGCTTGTTACGAAACTGAATTACCTTGGCTTGGGGGTGGGGTATAGGAGAGGGACCCTGGTGCATCCTGGGAGGCTGAAAATTTAACTCTGTGGTGTCTGTGCCTGACGTCATCACCTATACCCCCAAGGTATCCTGTGGACCCCTATGGACTTCGTAGAAATAGAGATAACAAGGGTAAGTTCTTACCATATCTCATATTTTCTCTATCCTTGAACACAGCCAGGTCGTTAGTTTGAGTGACAGAATGAACCGTTTGTGGGTGGTAACAGGGGAAGGTGCATGAAACGCAGGCGTGCCTAATTATGCGAACGGCGTTTAATGGGAGTGCATAATTAACAAAGTAGTGTCTTGACACACGTGACATGGGAGGTTTTTACACTGACTTGATCGTAGTGCTTAAGAGAGGGTATGGTCAACCTTAAGCTCTACGACCAGCTCCGATGGTTCCCGATGCTCGTGATTAATCCTTATATCCCAGGAGATGATGTGTGTTGTGATCGAGAAGGGGGCGTGATTTAGTCTTACGACCGCTTCTTACCCTCGGTCGTTCAGCAAACGATCTCATCTTAGGACCGCAACTTGTGATCGCTTCATTTGCATATCCGGCCCCTTTCCCCTACGACTGTGCGGCTGCAACGACCGACTCTGAATGAGGTCCTTTGTCTTTACTACATTTAACCTTCTTATCCAAGATAGACATTTAGGTTGCCATTTGCTGTAGTCTGAACATATGGCCTTCAGTTGTGGGATAAAGTTAGTGGGGAAGAGTTAGGAAAGATCTCTAGTGATCACAAATACAGTACTTTGTAATGAAACACCAGAGTATTTGTATAAGACTCCTAGAGCCACACTACAGAGGTCTTCTGCCTTCTATCCCGTTGTTTCCTTAGAGCAGGGATGGGGAACCTCCTGCCCGGGGGCCTTATAAGGCCCTCGGTATCATTTGGTCTGGCCCTCAGAGCTTTTTTTTCTGCTACTGCACACTGCAGCCAGAATCTATGCAGCAGTGCTACCTGGAGCATCCTTAGGATGCTTCAGACGGTCACACTGCTTCCCTTACAGCTCCCCGAAGGATCCTCTGGATGCTCCGGGCATTGCTGTAATTACCGGCGATTGTGGCCCCGCCCCCCGTGTGACATCACACGGAGGAAGCGTGGCCTACACCAGCCCCATGAATAATGTTATATATATCAAAATGGCCCTCGGCAGAAAAAAGGTTCCCCACCCCTGCCTTAGAGTAAAGTACACACACGGTACTTAGGTTGGCACCAGGTCTTAAAGCTCAGGACAGTAGGAACTTATACAATACTCTGGTGATCGCAGGATAATTGGCTGGCATACTATTAACATGGCAAAAATACAAACAAATAGGTCATAGATGCTGAAAGCACCTGCTGAGTAACTACAGAGCAGTGCTGGTAATATATAGATTTATTGAGTAGATTGTAAAACAGCAAAGGTGGATAATCAATGAATAGCAGAGGTAACTTGCATTGAGATACAACAGCAGAGTTGATAAACCCTTAGGAACAGGTTATAAAAGCTTGTAGATGGTAATTCAATAAAGAAATGCAGAGGCTAAAATATACAATGGCTTACAGGTGTAGAGACAGGGTCCAGGTTATAATCAGACTGGGGGTCTCCAGGTACACAGACCAGGCAAGGTACACGCAGGAAAGACACCAGGACACAGGAATCAGGATCCAGACCAGAGGCTCACACATAAGCTATAACCGGATATTGGTGTGCAGGGCTGGCTGCTTTTTGAGAAAAACCTGCACCAATAGCAGGCAGCAAGTGAGACCAGCCCCCTGATTAATAATTCCATGCAGCTGCCGAGCTGCACGCAGAACAGTCCCCTGCAGCTGCCCGTTGTTGCCAAGCAGCCAGCAGGACCATCCATCATTGCAGCTGGGGAGATGCGGCGTCCTGGATGCCTAGTGACGGCCGGGGACCCGGGTCAGTAATGAGCCACGACATCATATTTGAGATGTGTGCAAATGCGTGCTTCAAATTATCAACAACGGGAGCAGGTGCGGTCAAATTCATAGCGATAGACTTCATATAATTATTTTTAAAATTCAATAATCTTCCATATTCCTTGAATTTGGCAATCAAGTTGGGAAGCGATGTGACCGGGTCAGTTATCAAAGATAACAAGTCATCTGCAAAAATGCTAATTTGTGTTCCTGGCTTGCCAATTTTTTTTAAAAAAATCTGGTTTATTCTGATGGCACTTGCCAAAACCTCCATACAAATAACAGGGGTGACAATGGGCATTTCTGTCTTGTGCCATCCATTATGTCAAAGGCCTTGGAGAGGTCTGGTATTGGTGCCAACCTATCATGAAACCCCAGTCTACATGGTCAAAGACATTCACTGCATCTGTAGACAGAATAATTAAGTGTGATTTTGATAGAGAGGTAAAGTGGATTATGTTTTTACTATTAAAGTTATGGTATCAAGCCTTGCCATCAAGGATAAAGTCCACCTGATCTCCATGAATCAATTTATGCTGGACATATAGACTGCCAGATAAAATGCCTGTCAGACCAACAGACATTTTATCTGACAGCTTGTCACACTGCAGATTTCGCGGGCATACACTGGGCCTGATTCAGACCTGGTCGCAAGCGCTGAGCGCTCGCAACCGGGTCGATGGTGGCCCACAGCGCATGCGTATGACGGAGCCGGCTCCGTCGTTCGCATGCACGAGACCCGGCTAGCGATGGGCAATCCGTCGCTCCGGGTCCCGCACCAAAGGGGGTGAGCTGTTGATGTTGAGTGACAGTCGGGGGGGTGGCTGCCCAAACGGAGGCGTTCCCGAGGGAACGCTTGCCGTTTGGGGGCGGCCCCACTGACATCACGAGTGATGTCAGTGGAGAGCTTCCGGCTCTGTTAGAGCCGAAAGCTCCCTGGGGCTTGCGATGAACGAGACCCTACCACAAGGGTCTCGTCGCAAGCCCGATGATTGCGATGGTCTTGACCATCGCGACCATCATCATGGCCGCTCGCTATAGCTGTGGGCGGCCACCCACAGCTATGCGAGCAGCCAGGAGGCCGCTCCCAAATAAAACAGCGCCTGCCCTGATTCAGAGCGAGCGCTCGCTTTTTGCGAGCGCCTCTGAATCAGGCTCACTGTGAGATATCTCAGTGTATTGGCCCTGATATTTGCGCTCCCCCTGTGAAGGAACAAGGGAAATGGTAGTCGGTCGTCCGCGGCTGGGCATACACTGCCCGATGTGGGCGACATTTAACATACAAAATATCGCATCAGTCGGAAATGCTAGACAATCTGGCATGCCCGACCGATATTTTACCCTCGATTGCCCGTACACAGTACAATTTTCGGCATAATCCGCTGATATCTGGCGTATCGCCCCGATAATTCTATAGTGTATGCCTGGCATTAAAAAGCAAAGGTTTGAAACAAATGCTATAAGTTTAGCATAAAGCTTCATGTCAATATTTTGAAGCAATATGGGCCTATAACTAGGGCAAAGAAGAGGGTCTTTTCCTTTTAGGAGAACCAAATACACAATAAGGAGAAATAATATCCCCCCCCACAAGGAAGCTCTGTTCAATTAAGACACATACGATATATATTCTTTATTTTAATATTCTTTAATAAAAAGCTGTATTATCTTTACACTAAACAATTAAAACACTTGAAAATTGTAATATTCAAATTTTGGTAATATTGCGAAAGTCATGCAAATACATATATTAAATAGTACCATAAAACATTCCTATTGCTTGTGCAGTTAGGTTATAAATTCCAGCCAAGTGTATTAGTTCATGTCCATATTAGTAGGCTTAGTTGTATATTGTTAGTAAAGCAAGGCCCAGTCTGTATTGAGGTTTGGTTAGTATGTTAATTTAGACAGGTAAGACTTCACATACCATGATAGTAATCCTCAGGCTCCTTTTAGTAGTAGTCACGGTCTGTGTATTTTACTGCTTTTCATTGCCACGAGCTGCTGGTAATTCCAAAAACGTAGCTCCGGAAGGAAGGAGGTCCCATAGGCAGTTTCAGTTTACTGTCCCTGATACAGGTACCTTGCAGCGACTTCTCCAACAAGTAATAACACCTCCTCCAGAGTATTGGGGAATAGATAAAGCGTTTCTCTGCCTTTCTTTCTCCTGTTAGGAGAACCGTTATATGGGCTTCCAAGGACTGTTTGTTTGGAGGAATACGTTTTACCAGAAGTGGAGTTAAAATCCCAAACTGGTAAAGGAGCTAGCTTGTCCTTAAAAGCCTTATAATAGGCAATAGAAAAGCCATCAGAAACTGGATTCTCACTAGTGTGAAAAGTAGTAACAGCCTGTGTTGTGTCAACTTGAAAACATAAACTTATAACAATACTCTAAAAGTGCCTCATAATCAAGACAAAATGTATTAAATATAACAATATATCAGTCAATAAAATACAGGGAAAACACACAACAGGCTATTTAGCCATAGCATTGGTCCTACTTATTATATATTCATTAAGCCTGCATTTAAGACCCAGAGAACAAGATATAATCTAAGTCAGCGGGTAGGGATGTAACCAGCATACCGACAGTCAGGATGCCAATGGTCACAATACCGGCAGCGGCATCTCGACTGTCAGAATACCAAAAGATTGCAGAGGTAAGTATTAGGGTTAAGGGAAAGCTTAAGGTTAGGGTTAGGCACAGTGGGGATCCTTTTCCTGCAGTAATCTGCAGGTATCAGCCATCAGATAGATGGAGTGTGCATCACATTTGGCTAGATTCTTTATTGGGGCAGCGTGGGAACCTAGAAGTATTGTGAACCAGGTAAAGAATCTAATTTATATCACCACCCAACACTACAATGCCCTCCAACAAAGATTCAGCCTTCTCTAGGACAGTAAAGCTAAATGCAGGTTGGCCCCGATTAGGTGCATATACAAAGGTGTCCTCATACATCTAGCCTCAATACGCCACAGCACGACTTGCCTGGCGTCGTCTTTTGTGTTGTGATGCGACTAGGATGCACCAGCAGACTCTGCTGATTAATTTGATGTGCAACACTTGTATATCTGTGTGCAGCTAAGTCTATATATGAAGCACAATGGTACTTGGAATGAATCAGCATAGTCTGCTGGTGTGTCCTAGTCGCATCGCGACTTACAGATGCATTTTCGGCAAAAAAAGATGCCCAGTGCTGGCAGAGTCTCAAAGGACCTGGCACGCTAAGAGGGGCTTTTTGGTGCGATTGCAGCAAAGATGTGTAAAGACACATCTGTACACCCTTAACATTAAAACCACTAATAGATTAAGTGAATAAACAGGATTGTTGTACTTACCGATAAATCCCTTTCTCCGATTCCACAGGGGACACTGGAGGACTTCAAGACAGTGGGGTATAGACGGTGCTGAGTGGAGCTGGCACTTTAAATTTAAATGAAATGTGACTAGCTCCTCCCCTCTATACCCCCCTATAGGCCAATATTAGAACCGTGCCCGAGGGGAACAGAGAAAAAAGATTGACAGAAGAGGAGGAGGCGAAAGTACATATAACAGCTGAAAGTTGAAAACAAAGTAAAAGAGAATGAAACAAGAGACGACAAACATGTATCTAACATTCATAACATCACCCTAGACAACAAACATGTCGCCAACAGGCATAAAAAACAGGCATAAAAGGTATGGCAGGAAGAACAGCTCCGGGTGGGCGTCCAGTGTCCCCTGTGGTATTGGAGAAAGGGATTTATCGGTAAGTACCAAAATCCTGTTTTCTCCTTCATCCACTAGGGGACACTGGAGGACTTCAAGACAGTGGGGACGTCCCAGAGCTCCCATCACGGGTGGGAAAGCGCTGAGAACCCTGCAAAACAGACCAACCATATTGCGCTGCAGAAGTTGCAAAGGTGTCAAATCTGTAAAACCAAACAAAAGTATGCCGGCCCGACCAAGTACCTGCCCGGCATAGAGATTCCATAGAAACGCCTCGAGCAGCCGCCCACGAGGCACCCACTGAGCGAGTGGAATGTGCAGTAATGGAAGATGGAGGTTCTCTAGACGAGGCCATATATGCCTGTCGTATGGTCAGACAAATCCATCGAGCCAGTGTCTGTTTGGAAGCTGGCCAACCCGGACGAGCGGCATCATACAAAGCAAGGAGAGTATCCGTCTTACGAACGGCTGCCGTCCTGTCTACATATATGCGAAGAGCTCTAACCACATCCAAGGATCTAGAAGGAGGAGAATCCTGTGGAAGAACCAGAACCACAATAGGTTGATTGATGTGGAAGGCCGAAAACCACCTTAGGCAGAAAATCCATTCTCGTGCGTAGCTCAGCTCTATCCTCATGAAATACTAAATATGGTGGATGACATGATAAAGCTCCCAGCTCCGACACCCTCCTGGCGGAAGCTAGAGCCAGTAGAAGTATCAACTTCCATGAAAGATACTTCAATTCCACCGACTCCAAAGCTACGAACACCGAAGACTGCAAGAAAAACAGGACGAAGTCCAAGTCCCATGGAGCTGTAGGAGGAACTAAGGGTGGTTGCAATCTAACCACACCCTGCAGAAAAGTCTGCACATCCGGTAATAAGGCCAATTTCTTTTGGAAGAAAACCAAGAGCGCTGAAATTTGTACCTTCAGAGATCCCCACCGAAGGCCCGCTGAGAGACCTGCTTGCAGAAAAAACAGAAACCTAGGAAGACTGAACTCCGTAGAAGGCAAAACTCTACGTTCGCACCAGGCTACATATGCCTTCCAACTACGATGGTAATGCTTGGAAGTAACTTCCTTCCTGGCTCTAAGCATCGTAGGAATCACCTTAGAAGGTATCCCTTTACGTCTTAAGATGGCCCTTTCAACAATCACGCAATCAAACGAAGCTGCTTTAAGTTTGGATAGACTAAAGGACCCTGTAGGAGTAGATCCTCTCTGAGTGGTAAGGGCCACGGATTGTCCACCAACAGGAGTTGAATGTTGGAGTACAAAGCTCTGCGAGGCCATTCCGGAGCTATCAGCAGGACCTTGGCCTGTTCCCTCTTGATGCGTTGTAGGATTCGAGGGAGAAGGGGAAATGGAGGAAACAGATAAATTAATTGGAACCGCCATGGTGTTAACAGTGCATCCACAGCCACCGCTTGTAGATCCCTTGTTCGAGAGCAGTAAAGGGGCAGTTGATGGTTCTGTCTGGATGCCATGAGGTCGACCTGCGGAAGACCCCACCGCTGCTGAAACATCCAATTTTCGACGCCCGGTATGAAGATTGTAGAAATCGACCTTGCGTAGCTCTCCGCCCAAATAAGAATCTGGCTGACTTCCACCATGGCCGCACGACTTTTGGTGCCTCCTTTGTTTATGTATGCCACTTCTGTGGCGTTGTCGGACTGGACCCTGACTGCTCGGCTCCTCAGAAGGTGAGCTGCTGTCTGTAATGCGTAGAAAACTGCTCTTAATTCCAATATGTTGATTGGAAGACTCGATTCCTGTGCTGTCCAGCGTCCCTGGAAGTGATGTTCTAGAATTACTGCCCCCCAGCCTCTTAGACTCGCATACGTGGTAAGAAGCATCCAATCCCACTCTCCGAATCTTTTTCCCTCCGTAAGGTGAACTGAGTTTAACCACCACAGTAGGGAAATCCGAGTGTTGGGTTGTAACCTGACTCTTTTGTGAAGAAACAGGTGGGATCCCAACCATTGTGATAGAAGATCTAGCTGAAAAGGTCTGGAGTGAAAACGACCGTACGGAACAGCCTCGAAGGCTGCCACAATCTTCCCCAGAAGTCGGATACATGAACCGAAACCTGCCGACGTCGAAGGACCAACCTCACCATCTCCTGAATGGAAGTTACCTTGTCCCGGGGAAGGAACACCCGTTGAGACACTGTGTCCATGATCATTCCTAGAAACTGCAATCTCTGTGTCGGTTGCAGATGCGACTTGGGAAAATTCAGGATCCATCCATGACGAATGAGGAGGTTGTGCGTCACGGTGATGTCCCGTAATAGTTGATCCTTGGAATTCGCCTTGTTTCCGAAGGAGACTCATCATCACAGCCATAACCTTTGTGAATACCCGTGGGGTCGAAGATAAGCCGAAGGGCAAGGCCTGAAACTGGATGTGAATTCAAACTGCGAATCTCAGGAAAGCCTGGTGAGGTGACCAAATGGGAATGTGCAGGTAGGCGTCCCTGATATCTAGAGATATCATGAACTCGCCATCCTCCAAACCTGCAATTACCAACTGAAGAGACTCAATCTTGAACCTGAAAATCCATAAATATGGATTAAGATCCTTTAAGTTTAGAATGGGTCTGACCGAGCCGTCCGGCTTCGGAATGACAAAAAGACTGGAGTAAAATCCTTTTCCCTTCTGATGACTGGGGACTTGGATTACCACTTTCATGGACAGAAGCTTGTCTATTGCTTTCTGCAAGACCACACCTCTGTCGTTGGAAACTGGCAAACCTGTGGTAAAAAAACAATTCGGGGGTTGAAGTTGGAATTCCAGCTTGTAGTCCCATATTATAAGATCTCGGACCCAAGCGTCCGCACAGGTTTCCGTCCAGACCTCGCTGAAGTCCCGAAGACGCACTCCCACTCTGGGGTCCCCCAGGTGAGAGGGCAGCCTGTCATGCACTGGGTTTAGAAGTGGACTTAACCTCCTGTAGACTCGAGCCTGTGGTGGCTGCGGTTCTACCCCGACCTCTGGCACCACGGGACGTTGATGATCCTCCTCTGAAACGACCACATGAGCGCCCCGGGGCCCGAAATTAAGGTCCCGAGTAAGATCATCTAGGTGGAGGAGCTGTAGTCGGTAGAAAAGTGGATTTACCTCCAGTAGCCTGAGATATCCACTTATCTAGTTCAGCCCCAAAAAGAAAATTTCCAGTGAAAGGGAGTGCTTCCACAGCCTTTTTGGATTCTGCGTCAGCCTGCCAAGTTTTGAGCCACAGCGCCCACCGTGCCGAAATTGCCAGAGCTGAAGTTCTGGAGGCAATAGAACAAACATCCTTAGACGCTTCTCCAAGGTAAGCCGCCGATTCACCTATATGTTCTACTAATGGAATGAGTTCCTCCTTTGGCAGCTGATCTTTTATTCCGTCCGCCAATTGCTTAGCCCAAATTTCGATAGCCTTGTTAGTCCATCAGCTAACTATTGCTGGACGAAGAGTCACACCTGCAGCGGTGTAAATGGACTTAAGCGTGCTTTCCAGACTCCGCTCGGACATGTCCTTTAAAGACGTGACTAAAGGAACAGGGAGCGTAGTCTTTTTTTGACAGTCACGATACAGATGAATCTACTGTAGGAGGAATTTTATTAGCCTTTCTATTATCTGCTGGAAAAGGGTAAAAAGATAATAAATGCCAGGATATCTGAAACTTTTTATCTGGATGTTCCCAGGCTGTCGTTAGAAGGTAATCCAGCTCTTTCGATATAGAAAGCCGTAGCTTGTTTTTGTTTCTTAAGAAATAAAGACTGTTTTACAGGACCCGAGTCTTCTTCCTGTATTTGCAATACCTGTTTCTATTGCAGAAATCAAGGCTTCTATTCCCTCTGATACCAGTTCGAGATCAGACTCCAGAGGCTCTTTAGGCGAATCTGGGGCGTACTCACCCTCTTCTAATTCCGGCATATCCTCCTCCTCTTCCTCTGGGTCATCCCAATGGAGGACTGAGGGTAACAATCTCTTTTTAGAGACCTGAGGAGTGGACGCCATTGTCATGGCTTTGGAAATCCCCTCCATAGAAACAGCTAGGCATCTCGCCCAAGCTGGTTCCTCTATAGCAGCTGACCTGTAAGCCTCTCTTTCTCTGCGAGAAGCCTCCAGTTCAGCTGAGAGAGAGAGAACATAACAGTTGTAACCTGCGTCCAAGACGGTGGTTCTGACATCTCTGCAGATTGTTGATCTGTATAACAACCGTCACACAATCTGGAGGTAGATGACTGTCCCTGTGTAAATTTTTTTCCACACTTTTTGCAGGTAAATAATTTTTGTGATGCCTTAGACCTACCAGTCATGCTACATACAAACCCCACACAAACCACGAGGTGAAGTAACAGGGTAAGGAAAACAGAATATACTGGGGTACAGAGAGTTTGGAGACAGTCACACTTGCCCACAACAGCGCTACTAGCAGTGCCAGAACGCCAGGCAAATATTAACTATTATTATGCTCTCTCTCTATATCTGCCTAAACCCCTGCTGTATTACATACAGGGCTGTAGGCTGTCCAGCGCTGCCTCTCCCTGTAATGGCCGCCAGCAGTGAAACGCTGGGGCTGATGGGAGGCAGGAGAAGGAAGTCGGAGCTAAGCTCCGCCCCCTGCATTCTAGCGCTGTTCTGTAAACTGGCGCGTGTATTCAGTATATTTGTTATATATAAATACTGCCTTGCAGTATAATGCTGAGCCGCCTAATGCTGGGAAAACACCGGCTACCCTGCTAGCGAGGGAGCTGGAGCACACACACAGAGGAAGCCGCCTAATGTAGCCCTGAGCTGGATGCCCTGCTAATTAGGGAGCCAGCCGTACTGACAGAGAGACGCGCTGGCTGTACTGCCGTCGGCGTGTCTCTGTGGGGGGTCTGAGAAGCCGCCTCTGTCAGCGCTAAGCTGGCTGCCCTGCTAATCAGGGAGCACACTGCCACGGGCGCGGTCTGGGACCGCCTATTGGCAATAAGCTGGCTGCCCTGCTAATCAGGGAGCCAGCTTTACTCACAGGGAGACGCTGAGGCTTGGAGGCCTCCTGCTGCTGTTGCCGGTGCGGCTCTGACTGGGGGGGTCCGCGATGCAAGCAGCGGCATGTGGCCGCCTCCCCTTAAGAGGTCTCAGGTGTTGGGGACCCCAGGCTAAGTGCATGCACTTGCGAGTGGGTCCCCTCCGGCAGCGTCCCGCGTAGCAGACAGGCAGATGCAGCTACTGCCTGTCTGTCCTCAGTTATTGTAGGTTATTAAACTATCCTAGTCCTTAAGAGCAGGAGAGCTCTTTCTGTGACCTCTCCTCCCAGGCACAAACTAATACTGGCCTATAGGGGGGTATAGAGGGGAGAAGCTAGTCACACTTCATTTAAATTTAAAGTGCCAGCTCCACTCAGCGCCGTCTATACCCCACTGTCTTGAAGTCCTCCAGTGTCCCCTAGTGGATGAAGGAGAAACATTATCTCGTTACAATGGCAGGGGTGGGATATATTAGGCAGCAAGTGCACAGTCAGTTCTTGAAGTTGATGTGTTGGAGGCAGGAAAAATGGGCAAGCGTAAGGATCTGAGCGACTTTGACAAGGGCCAAATCGTGATGGCTAGGTGACTGGGTCAGAGCATCTCCAAAAATGGCAGGTCTTGTGAGGTGTTCTCAGTATGCAGAGGTTAGTAAATACTAAAAGTGGTCCAAGGAAGTACAGCCGGTGAACCGACTACAGGGTCATGGACGCCCAAAGTTAATTGATGTGCATGGGAAGCGAAGGCTAGCCCGCCTGGTCCGATCCCACAGAAGAGCTACTGTATCACAAATTGCTGGCTATTATAGAAAGGTGTGAGAACACGGACTGCATCGCATCTTGGTATGGGTTATTAGAGAAAACACTCCCCCATTGAGCAATTAGACAGGATGTGCGTATATTACAATAAAACAGCCATATCCAGTCTGCAGCCGAGCTGGTGACAGGGTCTAGCGTTAGATACCTTGCAAATTTGAAGCCTCTGTAAGCCCAATGCCAAAGTAGGTCCACAGCCCAGCATGTCTTGGCAGGGCCGCCATCAGGGGGGGACTGCCGGGCCTGTTGTCCCGGGCCCGGAGAGAGAGGGGGCCCGGTGGAAGACGCTGCAGCTGGCAGCATCAAATAAGTTTTCAGCCGTGAGCGGAACGGCAGCCAAACGGGTGCTCCTGATTGGCTTCTTGCAGAACAACAACCAATCAGGAGCGGCCGCTCCTGATTGGTTGTCCCGCGAGCAGCCAATCAGCAGTGGCCGCTTCTGATTGGCTGCTCGCGGACCGATAGCCAATCAGCAGTGGCCATTCCTGATTGGCTGTCGGGCCGCGAGCTGTGATTGGCTCGTGGCCAGTGCCTTGTTTGAGATGACACCGACGCTTTTTTGCTGGCTGCAGGTAAGTGCATAGCCAGCCTTTTCCTAATGCAGCCAGCCTTTCACTGCGCGTCCGCCCCCCCCCCCCCAAGTCCAGACAGCCTCCCCTGCCATGTGCCTCTCCCCTACTCCAAACAGCCCTGCCTCCCCCTTCTCCAGCCTTTCCTAACATGCCCCCCCCCCAAATAAGGGGGGGGGGCCTTCCTTGCCCTATGCTCTTCCCCAGGGGGGCCCTGAATGTTTTATTAGTACCGGGCCCCACAATTTTTGGTGGCAGCCCTGTGTCTTGGTGTGGCAAAGTCCAACAAGGAAGGAGGGAGCACAGGTGAGCTTTTTCTATAGCAGTGGAGAGCCTCAGCAATCTGCAGTCTGTCTAGCTGCAAGTGGTGTACTGAAGGACTGAGGGAGAGTAAGTGGCTGCAAGCAAGAAAGATGGCTGTATAAGCTGGCTGGAGTGATAGGAGATATCGGGGACAGATGTCCAGATATGTTGCGCAATCTGCAGCAGGCAAATTGCATCTCTGACTGTAGTGTGGGTGAAATCTCATCACTGTCCAGCTATTCTTTAGTACAGCAGCTGAGAGCACAGGACCAGCAACAGTGCTGGGAATTCAGTGCCATCTCACCTCCCCAACAGCAATGCGGGGCAGCCTCTGCCAGTGTGCTAAGCAGGGTTGCCAACTCTGAAATGAAAAACAAGCAACCAATAAGTGAAAAACAAACTAACCATTCCTAAAAAGCCCCACCAAAAAAACAATTTGGGGTGGGGGGAGTATCTCATTGTCCCTCGCTCTCTCATTCCCGCCTTATTTCCCTCACCTCTCTTAGGCCAGGTACACACTAGGATGACATCTGCACAATATGTTGTTTCCAGGCAAATTGCAATGACACATCGCACGGATAGCAGTGTGTACGCCCGATTGCGCACTTCTGTGGGTCGTATATGATATTTTCTGAGCATATCGTGTACGATGTGGTGCAGTTCAATCGTTCATAGGATTGCAGTGTGTACAAGCAATCTCACTTGGTACGGGATGAAGGGAATTCATGCCGATTACTTGTCATCGTAGTGTGTACCCTCCCTTATTATCTGCCTATATTACTTTTCTCCTCCCTCTACACCAGCCGCCATATTACCTCCACCCTTTTCATACCTCATTCCCTTACCCGACACTACTTCTCTCCTCCATTCCCCTCACCCTTCTTCTTTACCTCCCTCATTCCTTTCACCTGTCTAATTCCATTATCCCCTTTAACCTCAGTAATTTTAACTCATTCCTCCCCCCCATGTGTACTGTACCTGCATCATTTCCTTCATCTATTTACTTCTCCCTCTTGCCTGTCCCTTCCAACTTTACCTCATCTTTGCCTACTGCTCTATATTCCCCAGACCCAACCTTCCCCCGTCCCTCCGTCACTACCTGTATAAAACACACACACACACACTTACCAGGGACACCCCGTCAATGCACACGCAAAAATAAAAAGCAAGCAACCATAAAATAAAAAAAACTTGAAAAGAAAACCAAGCCCACTTCCATTTGTCTATAAGTGGAATTGGCAACTATGATGCCAAAGCAACGGGACCACAAAGGCGAGGGCATGCCAACCAATTGGGCTAAGGAGGGCCTGTGAGTAGGAAGCAGCAGCTGTGGAGGTATGTGTAGGGAATGGGTACGATATACTGGCAGCTGGATAGCCGCCAGTTGTAATCCTGACAGGGAAGGTAAGTAGTCTAATCCTACCTCTCTCCCCCCTAACCCCCCGTTTGGTGCCTAACCCTAACCGTCAGGTGGTGCCTGACCCTAAGCCCAACCTCCTCCCAGGGTTACCTAATGCTAACACCCCATCCCTGTAGCTAGCTGCAGCATGTCCGGAAGGGTCGATAGGAGCTGCAGTCGCAGACCCCTGGACCCTGCAGGGAGGGTCTGGTCGCAAGGGGCACCAATTGGGGCAGTAGGTCGACAGGCCCCAATGGAATGAATTACATAAACCACGAGAGAAAAAATAATCCCCATATGAGTGCACTGATTCTTGCCATTAATCAACTTAAAATATAACCTTTATTAGAATAATTAATAACCACTTAGTGGTAAGAGTAAAAACACAACAAAATATACAACAAAAAACTAATTATAAAATAGTATGTAAAATACTAATAGGTGCTCAGTCATGTGTGCTCTAATTATAGGTACTCAATGGTATGCCAAATATGTTGACTATAATCAGTATGTATTGGTGCCTAATAATGAGTATGAAAATTAATAATAATAATGAATAAATAGGTCACCAAATGTTTATATATCCCTCTGTATCACATATATATTAGCTACCTGTATGGAGTGCATAATACATGAGCTGACAAGCTCTCTTAATGTATTTATTATAGTCTAATATACAGATCTCCACCGGACATACAATATAATAGGTATAATATATATCAAGATCTTCCCACAGTATCAATATATTATATCAATCCATAATATGGACATACAAAAAATACTGCACGGCTACCTATTATTAAATATCCGGGACTCATGTAACGAGTCTGTTATGATGAAGGGCTACCGCGTGTACTAGCAGCACGAGCGGCTTTACAGCTGAATCCCGCACTCCCTCTGCCGCGTATACTGGCAGGGTGTGCGGCTAGTCAGCTAAAGCCCTTGTTCCCTCTGCCACGTGTACTGGCAGGGAAAGTAGCTTGTCAGCTGGAGCTCGCACTGACTCTGCACCGTAGTGCGGCTTACAACTCCACTGCTGATCAACTAGTATCGTGCACAACGTGGGACATATAATAACAATATTTAACTAATTTAGATCTCCATCAACATATTATTGGCAACATTTTTTTAGACACATTAGTACTGGCACTTCAAACGCCTGACGCGTGTTTCGCAGTGCTTTTTCAAAAGGCAGACCAGGTGGTTATTAATTATTCTAATAAAGGTTATAGTTTAAGTTGATTAATGGCAAGAATCAGTGCACTCATATGGGGATTCTTTTTTCTCTCGTGGTTTATGTAATATGGTCATATCCCAGAGTTGCACCCCTGATGATAATAAATAATTGAGAGGTATACAGACCATTAACAGGGTAATTCTGCATATATATTAGCCTTGGTGCGACCCGTTATTCCATTTTCCCCTTCCTTGTGTTTCAACCCAATGGAATGAAGTTCCAGATCTGAAAGGGTTAGGTCACAGCCCCTAGGAGACGAAATAATGAAGGGCATCACAGAGCTCTGTCAGAGTCCACCATGTTGGGCTGCAAAGCCACAACCTCCATAATTCATTTTTTTAATCCATACCCAGTGGTTGAAGTGGAAAGTTACCTACACTGACATTAAAGGCATATTAAATGATACAAAACCATTTCTCCTGTGTTCCTCCACTGATCCCTTGTGGCTTATGTGTCCCTGCATCTCCCCTGTCACTCAACCTGTAATTACTAATACCGTATAAAATAATTAAAAATATTCCTCCTAAACTTTCTGCCAGTAAGCATTTATCTAATTAGTAGTATGATACCACTCACAGTCACTCTTATAGGCATATTTACAAAGAATTGTGTCTACCAGAGTTTTAAACACTGTGCATCGCTGGGACATGAATGAGTTGTTCCCAATCAATCACAAATTTTCTAAGGCTGGGTATACACTAGACGACCTGCCAATGCGACGTCCAATGGTACAACTGAACAATATATCGTGCGGACGGTACACACTGCACGATCTGGTGAATGACCGTCCAATATATCATCAACAGGTGTGACCGCCAGCAATATCAGCACCGGGATAACGTACCCAACCTGTGAGGACTATTGTTGCCAACGTGCCCTGGTGGCTTCTCTGCTAAACTGTAACTTACTTACACATAGGATGTTATGTATCTCTTCTCTCCTTCCACACAAGCTAATGCAAATAGAGATCACAGTTTGTCTGAGTTTGAGATGCATTGGCTGGTATGTAGTTAGGATGCCGTCCGCTGGCTTCCCGACTGTCAAATCCCGACAAGGGACTAATAGGCATAGAAAATCCTGACGCCTAGCATACCAAACGAAGGCAAGCCGGGCATCGGGTACGGACAGCCGCGGGGGAGGGTAGGGAGGTAGAAATACTTATCCTGTCAAGATCTTCTAGTGCCGGTCTTCCCGCGTCGGGATTTGAACTGCCGGACCTAAGTCATACTGATTCCCATTGGCTAGTTTACAGTAGAGAGCTGTGCTAATAGGAAGATGGAAACCATGTGACTACAGAGTAGAAGTGTAGCTTCCACCATGGTTCTGACTAAAAGGTGACTTGCTTTTTTGTCACCTGTACAAGAGGCAATCACATAAACAGGATGTTCCATTTTAACAGTTGTTAGGTGATATTGTGGGTAGAGTATTGTGTGTAACAATGATTTATGTGGGATCTGATAAACCACCTTATCCCCGTTTTTCGACAATGTTTTTGTCTCCCTATCCTATTATTTCGGACAAAATGATAAGATATTTAAGCCGAAAATACATAGGATCCGTGATACGTTCACGGACCTGTGTTTTCGCCTTTGCGTCGGTGAAAAAACTGCACTGTTTATTAATTTTTCTTGGGACACATCAGATGTGTAAAACCACGATTAGTGCCGGCGTCGGGCGGCACTTCGGGGCTAATCGGCTAGCCTCAGGGGATTGATTAGCTCCTGAACAATGTTTGGGGCTAATTGGATACCGCCGTTAGCTACTTAATGGGAATGGACATTATTGTATGCCCCACCAAGGTTGATTATTATGTTTTGTTTTTTTTCTCCGCTGACATTTAGTTGCATTTAAATGAATGCTTAATTAAACTGAAGTGTATGCTTCTTTCTCTGCAGGTATCCTCTACTGTATCACAGTACCATGTGCCACTCTTAGATTCTGCAAGTATTCTGCTGCTGGTCAGAGGCCAGGCCTCAAGCCAAGCATTGAATGGAGGTTTACGTCTTCAGCCAGGCTCTGTTGTCTTCATCTCTGCTAATGAAAGTTTATCACTGAGTGTGGACCCATCCCATAATCTCCTCTTATTCAGGGCTTGCTGTCTGTTGTAATATAGGAAATTATGTAATAACACTGTTACATCATCCCTTTCACTCCAGTATTACGGTATTAGAGAGAATATATGAAATTAGTTATTTTAAAACAAATATACTTTATACAGATGAATACAATACTGTCTGCAATGATTGTTGCATGTTATTACTTAGGAAAAATAACCAAGTATTGCAATTGGTAAAGGATACTTTAAATGACCTTGCTTAAGGGAGCATATACAGTATGCCTATATGTATTGCTGAGTATTTAGTATAATCTAGGGGTGCGCCAAAAGGGTGCAGATGTCCTCCGCCATATACAAGCTCCTAAAAGTGCTGATCTTTTACTGCAAAGTGGACACTTTGCACCTTATCGACCACCATTACATTTATAAAGCTTAATTAGGAGGTTATTCTATGAAGAGGTGGTGATGCCAATCATAGGTTAAACTGGTAACTGGACACACCTTATGGGTCCTTATCTCAAAAGGCACACTTATGGAGGGTACACACGGTCAGATATTCTGGACGATATGAACGATAACGATGGAAATAATCGCTACATCGTTCATCTCGTTGGCAGGCGTCGACCAACAATGCTCGTGCCCGCATGTCAGATAAAGATATCTGAAGTCGTTTGTGTTTACAGTCCAACTTGGACAACTTCATCATTTAAATACTGTCAGAAATCGTTCATCGTTAATAAGATCGTTCTTCGTTGATCTAGCAAGTCTGACCGTGTGTATGCACCATAATGCTTTGCAAAAGCTAGTGTGTAGGAGAAAAAAGGCATATTGCACTTTGTGCAGCAATTAATTGTTAAGAAAGTCGTATGAAACAAAAACATTTTTCAAACAGTTACATAAGCAAAATAAAAAAAAACCAAAACAATATTAATGCTGCATCCACTTAACGATGCGGGGGACGACGGCACGATTACGATGCCGTCGTCTCCCGCGGGGTGAACTGCATACACTGAACGTTCAGAGTATGCAGATCATCCCCGAACATGGCAACCTGCCAGTGGTAGTCAGGTTGACCGTCATGTTCGGGCGATTGATGTCAAAAATGACCATCGGTCGCGTGCATCGCTGGTCGTTTTTAACCTTTTGCTGCCCGACTTGCAGGCGATTACCAAGTGATGGAGCAATAACGACCGTCGTTATCGCTCCATCGCTAGGTTTAATCGCCTAGTGGATGGGCAGCTTAAGACAGTTTTCCTCTTCCAGTAATCAACTGTGCAGTGGATCTATTCTAGAAAACTGGAGACTACTAAAAAATTATGTCATCATGGTGGTGCTCCTGTGTAGACAATTTATCACACGGACCATGCCACATTCAGCACCCAGCTACATGCTACTGGTCAAGTACACGCAGCGCTTGTTAGGGGACTTGTGCACCCATTTGGGCCGCAGCATATAGTTTGCGGACGGGACGCTTGATTGCCTGTAGATTTATATAAAATGTATTTTGTACTAAACTGGGCCACATATGCTCAGTACACTATTGTGATATCAGTCTTGTCATCAGAAATGTAAACGGGCACAATCATTGGTTACATGATTGTACAAGACATTTGGTAAATATTTAGCAATGTCTATTGGTCTCAATCGTCCCATGTATGACCTGCTTAGCTCCACATTGTGGTTTACAGACTTAACTTTGAATGGGTAAGAAAACCTATTGCAATGGGTAAATAAAAAAATGAAATCTTTCTATGCACACATGAATTATAGACTATTATTGGTGATGCCAGCTCTGTTCTGTAACTGAACACGACGGGTGCTGAAAATAAAAATAATCGATATCATGTAGGAAAGGCTGACTGAAATCTCCATACAGACATACAGACATACATAATGACCACTGCATGGACATTTTTTTTCTCTAGTTGCATAAATTCAGTATATCTTAAAAATACCTTCTTGTATGGAACAGTATTTCTACTTCAGGGTCCATAGGGTATCCACAGGATACCTTGGGGTATAGGTGTGACGTCAGTCGCAGGGCACCAAAGAGTTAAGCTTTCAGCCTCCCAGGATGCACTAGGTCCCCCTCCTATACCCCGCCCCCGAGCCAAGGCACCTCAGTTTAGTTTGGTGCCCGGCCGGAGTCGGGTGCACCTGTTGGAGTGGGGGCTAGAAGAGCCCCTGAAGCTTATTCTTCATGCAGCTGTGGCTGTACAACTGGATGAACAGCATGGACAGTCAGTCCTGACATCCATGCTGTCTTCCCTACACCCCGCCGGTACCAGAACGCCGGTACTGATCCGGGGATGCTGGTGGGCGTCTGGGGTCACAGCTAGCGGTGACCCCAGATGCTCCGGACCATGGCCGGATTCAAGGGGGACAGAGGTAAGCAGCGGGGTCCCGCGGTGGGTCCCCGCTGATCACATGGTCCTAAGTCCCCAGGCAGGGGGCTCCCTGGGGACTGGCTGCAGCGTGGAGCCAGGCGACCAACCTGCGCTTCCACTACCCCCTGGGACAGCGGACCGCAGCAGAGCGGTAGCGCTGCGGCGTCCCAGGGGTTAAATGCATGCCAGGGGAGCGCGCCTTCCCTGTCTCACAGCCGGCGCCTCCCCCGCTGCACACAGCCCTCTCTGCATGCTGCCGACTGGTCCTGTGGCAGCGCTCCTCCTCCAGGCCAGCCTCCTCTCTGCTCCTCGGCGGCCATCTTCTCCAGAACGCATGGTGAACGCTGCTGGAAGCGCTGGAAGGAAGCATCGTGGTCTGGGTCCCCCCGCATACCTCTCCTCCGCTGTGGTCAGGTCTGTGTATGCAGCGCTGTGTCCTACCAGGCCCTGTGTCTGTGTAGTTGAGTGATCAGCGCTGTTAGTGCAGGAATTGTTATTTTTCTGCATTGTATGTGACTGTGCTAGCGCTGCTGCCTGTAATCTTTTCTTCTCTAAACTGTCAGCTTTATTACTGTCCCTGTTCTTTCTGCTAAAGCCCTTGCGGTGCGGTGCTGCAGGGTGGTCTCTCGCCTATTTAATACTTAATTGGTGAGAGAGGTCACATACGTGGTACCATCATGTCTGAAAGTGATTTTCCCCTCCGGCTACAGTGTACCACGTGCAAAGTACCGTTAGCGGAGGGGGAGGGTAGCGCGGAGGGCCTTTGCCGGCAGTGTTTGTCCATGGTGCGGCCTATTACGGTTACAGCACCGGTACAGGAGCCGCCCTGGGCTTGTTTCGCTCAGGCGTTAACAGCTTTAGTGGGCCAGTTAGCTCCGCAGCCCGCGTTTACTCCGATGGGTTTGTCCCAGCAGTCTGTGGTGTCGTCACCCATGCAGGGGTTCCCACGACAATTGGTGGTACCCCACAGTCTCCCTATTTCCCCGCTCCCGGGTTCTCAGGAGCCAGCGTGGGTTAACTCCCTGACGAGTTCTGTACAGCACTTGTCGGATGTGTTGCAAGGGGAGTCTGTGATGCGGTCTCATAAAAGGCCGGTGGCGTCTCTGTCCGCTCCTTATGAGGATGACGAAGGGACGTCTGATGATGGGGAGATTCTAGATCCTTACGATCAGGAACCTCTCCATACTAAGGACGCTGATGCTAAGTCCAAAGTATATATTCCTGGACTTATTCGGGCGGTCCGCACAGCCTTGGTGATTGAGGACGAAGTTCCCCCAGCGGCTAAAACTAAGTATGCCTTTTTCAAAGATGTGAAGGGCGATGCCACAGTCTTTCCTCTTTCGGGTCAGTTGGTGGACCATTTAGAGGAGGCGTGGAAACAACCTGGCAAAAGATACCAGCCGCAGAGACGCCTGGCGGTGGCTTATCCGTTCGCGGATAATTATTTTGCGAAGTGGGAATCCCCTCCACAGGTGGATTCTCACGTGACCCGTCTTGTCCGTAGTGCCACATTGCCGATGCCATCCATGTCCTCCCTTAAGGATGCTACGGACCGCAAGGTAGAAATCTGCCTGAAGTCCGCTTATTCCCTTGCAGGGGGGGCAGCACGGCCGGCTATGGCCATTTGCTGGGTTGCCAGAGCGATGGAGCGCTGGGCGGATTCATTAGAGGCTTCTTTTGAATCCGACTGTCCGGCCGATCAGGCGGAGTTGATTGGCAATCTCCGTGATTCGGCCACCTACATCAACGAGGCGGCTCTAGACATTAGTACTCTGGTGTCTAGAATTTCTTCAGCAGCGGTAGCTGCTCGTCGCACCTTGTGGCTGCGATCCTGGAAGGCGGACGCAGATTCCAAGAAAGGTCTGGAAGCGTTGCCGTTTACCGGAGAAGTTCTCTTCGGTCCGGATCTGGATAAGATTGTGGCCACGCTGGCGGCAGCCAAATCTGCCTGTCTCCCGTCGGCCGCTGCTCCTTCTGGTTCGGGACCATCGTCCTTTCGGTCATCTAGGGCTCAGGGCAGGCCCAAACCACAGTCGTTTCCTCGACAGGCTGGCCCTAAGAAATCGGTCAAGCCCCGGAAGCAGGCATGGAGTACCAGACGTCCGGCCCCCAAGCCAGATGACAAGCCTGCGGCCTGACGGTCCGGGCCTCCCTTTGGGGGATCCCAGGGTGGGAGGCCGCCTGCTACAGTTCGCCCAGTGTTGGTCGACCACTACGACAGACACTTGGGTTCTGGAGGTGGTTTCCCACGGATACGCCCTCTCCTTCCGGCACAGACCCCCGGCTCGCTTCTTCACCACGGGTCTCCCATCAGACCGGAACAAGGCTACGGAGCTGCGGAAGGTATTGCACACTATGCTCCAGGCTGGAGTTATAGTGGCGGTTCCATTCTCCCAGAGGGGCCAGGGTTTCTATTCAAATCTATTTTTGGTACAGAAACCCAATGGGTCATATCGTCCGATTCTCAACCTCAAAGCACTCAACAAGTCTTTGCGGGTCCCGAAGTTTCGGATGGAGACCCTACGGTCCATCATTCTGGCGCTGGAACCTGGGGACTACTTGGTGTCATTGGACATACAGGACGCTTACCTGCATGTCCCTATTCTTTGGCGCCATCAACAGTTCCTCAGGTTTGCAATCAGCAGCGACCACTTCCAGTTTCGGGCGTTACCTTTTGGCCTGGCAACAGCACCACGTGTTTTCACCAAGGTGATGGCGGTCATGGCGGCTTCTCTCCGGCTGCAGGGAGTCCGCATGTTGCCGTATTTGGACGACCTGTTATTGGTGGCAGGATCTCCAGAGCTCCTGTTACGCCACTTGGACCTGACCATTGCACTGCTGCAACGGCACGGCTGGCTAATCAACTGGCAGAAGTCCACTCTAATCCCGTCTCGGAGGATTCTGCATCTTGGAGCCTTATTGGACTCGGGACAGCAAAGGATCTTCGTGACGGAGGACAAGATCTCTGCTTTACAGTCAAGGGTGCGCAGTTGTCTGCACAGCCGCCGGGTGTCCTTACACTCGGCGATGAGGTTACTGGGCTCCATGGTGTCGGTGTTCGACATGGTGGAATACGCCCAGTTTCACTCCAGACCTCTGCAGCACCTGATCCTGTCCAAGTGGAACGGGCTGACTCAGTCTCTGAAGTCCCAGACGATTGTGCTCACCCAGGAGGTTCGCCTGTCCCTTACGTGGTGGTTACAGACGACCCACCTCAACAAGGGACGTCCGTTCTGGGTTCCAAATTGGGTCCTGTTGACAACGGACGCCAGTCTTCGGGGCTGGGGAGCAGTTTCGGGTCCACACTTGTTCCAGGGCAGGTGGACGCCGACAGAAGCGGAGCTTCCAATAAATATCTTGGAACTCCGTGCGGTCTTCAATGCTCTCCAGCAGGCACAGCGGTTTCTCCAGGGTCGCCCGGTGCAGGTCCAGTCGGACAACGCTACCACCGTGGCCTACATAAACAGGCAAGGAGGAACTCGCAGTCGGGCGGCTCTCGTAGAGGTCTCTCGGATCCTGGTTTGGGCGGAGCGCAATCTTCCGGCCATATCAGCGGTCTTCATCCCGGGAGTGCTCGATTGGGAGGCGGACTTTCTAAGTCGCCAGGACGTTCATCCGGGGGAATGGTCCCTGCACCCGGACGTTTTTCAACTACTGGTGGACAGGTGGGGTCTTCCAGAAATCGACCTCATGGCGTCCCGGCACAACAACAAGTTGCCGGTGTACGGGTCTCGCACAAGAGACGAAGGGGCGTCTCTGGTGGATGCTCTGTCCGTCCGGTGGACGTTCCGGTTCGCATACCTGTTCCCTCCGGTCTCCCTTCTTCCACGGGTAATCCGGAAATTCAAACAGGAAGGAGGGACGCTCCTGTTGATAGCTCCCGCGTGGCCCAGACGGCACTGGTTCTCAGACCTTCAGGGTCTGTCCGTGGACATTCCTCTGCGGTTGCCGCTACGACCGGACCTTCTGTCTCAGGGTCCTTGCCTTCACCCGGACCTGACTCGGCTGTCTTTGACGGCGTGGCTGTTGAGACGGCCATGCTGAGGTCCCGGGGGTTTTCCAGCTCTGTGGTGCGTACCATGTTACGAGCTCGGAAACCGTCTTCCGCGAGGATATACCATCGCGTGTGGCATACGTTCTTCCAGTGGTGTCGACCGAGAGGTTATGCACCGTGGGAGTTTCGTCTGTCTCGGATTCTCGCCTTCCTGCAAGCGGGACTAGATCATGGGCTTCGCCTTGCTTCTTTGAAGGTACAGGTTTCGGCCCTATCTGTCTGGTTTCACCGTAGGATTGCTACAATCCCGGATGTGCGCACCTTTATGCAGGGTGTTCTCCGCATTCAGCCGCCCTTTGTTCCACCTGTGGCGCCTTGGGATTTGGCTGTGGTCCTGAGGGCTCTCCAAGGACCGCCGTTTGAACCACTGGGCTCAGTGGATCTTAAATGGCTAACAGCTAAGACTGTTTTCCTTCTGGCCATTGCTTCGGCCAGACGTGTTTCTGAGTTAGGGACTCTTTCTTGTAGACCCCCTTTCTTGGTTTTTTATGGGAACAGGGCAGTGCTCCGCACTCGGCCCGAGTTTCTTCCCAAAGTTGTTTCCCAGTTTCATATTAACGAGGAAATAGTTGTTCCGGCCTTTAACTCGCCGGGTCTTTCCGTGGGTGAGGCCTCTTTGGATGTTGTGCGGGCCTTAAGGACTTATGTTGACCGCACTTCTTCGTTTAGGAAGTCGGACGCTTTGTTTGTCCTCTTTGGCTTCCGTAAAAAGGGTTGGCCTGCTTCAAAGCAAACTTTGGCAGCCTGGACCCGTATGGCTATTTCTGAAGCTTATCTTCATGAAGGCCTACCGGTCCCTCCTTCTCTGAAGGCTCATTCCACTAGGTCTGTGGGTCCTTCGTGGGCAGCTCGACGTGGTGCCTCGGCAGTTCGGATCTGCAAGGCTGCTACGTGGTCTTCTGTCCATACCTTCGTGAGGTATTACAGGTTTGACACCTTCGCCTCTCAGGATGCTTCCTTCGGGCGGCGGATTCTCCTTTCTGCACAGGAGCGTCCCCACCCTTAAAGGATACTGCTTTGGGACATCCCCAAGGTATCCTGTGGATACCCTATGGACCCTGAAGTAGAAAATATGAGATATGGTAAGAACTTACCCTTGTTATCTCTATTTCTACGAAGTCCATAGGGTTCCACAGGACTCCCGCCCTGTCGCACCTGTGCTGCAGATGGGCTTTGCTCTGGTCACCGGTTTTCCGTCTCCCTCTGGTGAGAATGTGATTCTTGTATGTGTCCAGATCTTTGTTCTCTCTCTTCCTTCTCCTCCTCCGGCCTATGGCTTGGTAACTAACTGAGGTGCCTTGGCTCGGGGGCGGGGTATAGGAGGGGGACCTAGTGCATCCTGGGAGGCTGAAAGCTTAACTCTTTGGTGCCCTGCGACTGACGTCACACCTATACCCCAAGGTATCCTGTGGAACCCTATGGACTTCGTAGAAATAGAGATAACAAGGGTAAGTTCTTACCATATCTCATATTATCAGCATGTCACATTCACTACAATTAACTATACATCCCTTCTTGCCAACTTAGTCCTGCATATTCCTGTCTGAGAAAGCCCTCTCTTATGGATAATCATTTGTAGCACATGCCACTACATGTTACTAGCAACATGCAGAAAAAATCAGTTCTCTGTGCAGGTCTCACTGAACATAAATATAAATTAAGAGGGGTCATTTATAAACCGGAACATATAAGGGCTTATGTATAAACATTACTCTGTATAACGTGCCCTGAACCACCCCAATCATATCCTTGTTTCATTGCGTATCTTGCACCAGACAGATTAATAATTAATTAGTTGACATGTTGCAACAATACATTTGAACTTAAATGCAATGTTAAGATGTGTACACACCGGAGCAATATTGGCCTGATATGACCAAATCGGGCATATATTGCAGTGTGTATGCCGAATTCGCGTGCTCCCACAGTCGCATGCGATATCGTGTGGTTGGTCGTGCTGCGCGTCCAATCACACGATATCGTATGCGGCACCATACATATTAATAAAGGACAGAACGAGTGATCGTTTAGTCGTTCATTAAATCGGGTAGTGTGCACTGGCAATCATGATGCCCAGGGTGAAGGCAAATCACCCTGAACATCGGACTGATTGCCGGTCGCACCAGTATGTACCCGGCTTTAGTAAAAGGTCCTTGTGTCTGACAATGCTAGATAGAGATCTACAAGGCCAATTAAATATTCTATATATTGCAGTATTCCATTCCAAATATGAATCAAATTAGTAGTATTCGGATTTTAGCAATCCCCTTCTTTTAGCAATTACAGGTAGAAATAGGTTGTCATGTCTTAATTACATCATTTAGAATTTTTTTTTTTCATTTTAATTATTTACCTTCTAGTAACATCATACTTTAGTTGTACAGTGTTTCTGTATTATATTTACGTTCCATTGATGTAGTTTGCCATTCCAAATAATTCATGATAATACAGAAGTGTAAACCCGGGTTTGAAAACACCACTTCTAAATACCGTTTATTATCACTTTACAATATACAATTTTTTTTTCTACATTAGATCTCCAGTACAATATATATAATAGCAGATACACACATTTTACTTGACCCACCCTGATGTGTAAGCCACATATCCATCTACCTACTTCTAGCCTAGCTCATAGATTCAATGCACCAAGAACCCCAGCAGGTCATGTTTTGAGGATTACCTTTGCTGTGGAGTAATTTACAGTAACTCAGAGATTCTTAGCTTTTCAACGGTTAACAATGCAGGTTTTCCTGCTCTCCTCAGTGGAACCCAAGAAATAACTTTAGAAACACATATAGCTGTGTTATAATGAACAAATCACTAATTACTACACCTCTCCGCCCGATATATGTGTAAACACAAATGTCAGGGAGCAAGAGTTTAGAAAAAGATAACTGGACACTCATGTCCTCACTCAACATCAAATGTAAAGGGGTGTGAGCAGTGCTCCAGCTCAGGATCTCTCAGCTTATGTCCTCTACCACCGCCAATCAGGTTTAATTATGCCAAGTTTGATGCAAAAGGGTTAAAACATCAAACATGATCTGTTGGGGACACCCTGCTTTGCTGATTTACAGCAATACTTTATGGTAACAGCAATTCATTTACTACGTTGGAACAATGCTCTGGTTTAGATTCTTAATAACATAGTAGTAATTATAATCCAGCTGCAGGTCAGACAAATTAGTAGTGCAATTATATCAGTGAAAGATTAATAAAATAAAGCAATTCTGAAAAGTTTAGATACTTTATAAATGGTAACAAATATCTTTGCCAGACAACTAAAGGCAAAACAGTCCAACTGTGACATATAAAAAGGAAAGAAAAGACCAAAAGCAACATAACAAATAAGTAACAGGTGATCAGTTGTAATAAAAATGTATTCAATCGTGTTAGATATAGATAATACTTTTATATTATTTATATATTTCTCATTTTCTTCAAAAGAAAAAGAATGTGACTTATTGCATAAAAAACTGGTAGTGCACATCATTCACACTGGGGTTTTTTAGGCTTTAGAGAAGGACAAACTAGATTTACAAAGCGTCAGCTTGCTCCTCAGCTGGTTTCAATCTGAAACATAAAACGACACGGATATCAAATACAATCATTTAATATCACTGCCATTTACAATTTGGGGGTCAAAGCCTTGGCTTAGTAATCTATCTAGCCCAAGGGGCTGTATGACAGAACAGTTGTTTAGCTCATAAAATTATTTAGAAGTCTCTCTCTATGCAATTACATATTTATGGTAAAATGTGTCCCATTTAGCAGCAAGTTTTTTACTTGATCAGTACACAGAAGCTTACTGTACGGTGAGGCACAGTTCCCTGTAGTCATTAAGTTACTGAGAAGAGAAAAATAAAACGTACTATCCCACATAAATGTTCCCCACTTGTATTAGTCCTCTGGGAGATACACAGTACAACCAAGGGAAGCAGCAATCTTCCACAAACCTGGTTTATAGGCAATCTTCACTTTCATGGGATTTTCATGCAGGTGTTACAGTAGCTACTTCTACACTCACACAGTCTTACTGATTGTTCCTAGCTGCCAATAGTAGCTCTAGTAATAGAGAGCTCTTTTACACAGCCTTGGTATTTAGTTTTCATTTTATATATTTCTGTAAACAGCGAAAAATGTTGTGAGCACAATTTTCCCTTCATTCAAACCACTGGAAAGAGTCCTAATTAAACAGAAATTGTGTTTATCCCGATTTGCCTAGCTGACCAGAAGTACTGGATTAGTTTTACAACTGTGCAAGGACAGGTTTTTGTCAAGAAATCTTGGTAAACATCAAAGTGACCACTTTCCCATTGGGACTGGAGACTTATATTTCCTATTAATATAAAAAGTCCTTTTATAGGCTGTACAATATTTATATGCCAGCCATCAAACCTTGTAAACTTACCCAATATAACATGATGTTAAAATGTCCTAATTGTGTAACAAAGAAGGGACGACAAACAGGTCTGGCTAAACATTCTAGTCAGTTCTATTGAGCATGAAGCCTGATAAAGTTTCCTACTAGCTTTGTGTCCTATTAGCTTCAATACAATGCTTGGTGTGCTATGTATCAGGATCCCCATGCCATCTATACTATAGTTCTTTCAGTAACACTTTGCTGTAATGACAGGATTCCAGTTTGCTAGGTAAAACTGCCACCATGTAACAGCCTAAAGGTAACAGATGGACATTACAACAAGTCATTCCTTGCTGCAGGAAGGCAAAGTCTGTTAATCAGGACCACAGGGCAGTCAGTCAAGTAGATTCAGCTTAGAAAATAAAATATATAAAACCAATGGAGAAAAAGGAGCGAGAAGACCCATATGTGACTGAAATCCATTAAATGTCCTTGTTGCAAGGAAGTATCTAGATACCCTCTATAGCTGCTTACAACTCTGCATTCAGATGCCATCTCATGTTTTACACAAAGCCATTGGTGTCATCTGAAGTGATAGGTGAAGTCTTTAGACAGTAGATTCTCATGAGACAATGGGAACCGTAGTTTCTTAGCATTCTCTGGTACATAAGCTTCAAGGTGGAGACGTGTCCACGTACAATGTTCTCCTCTACATGTAGCCTGAGCAGGATCTTTGGAGAGCTTTATATTTTAAACAAGTGAGCCGCATGGCCACATCCCTCATATCTGGTACGTCTCATCTCTCCACCTAAGCCATTTTTTGTGTACTGTCCAGTTAGTGACCTCATAAGCTTATAGAATATGGGGTTGGTAACCAGGAGACAACAGTGGGATTTGTGAACACTTTTCCAGGCTTGATCACTGGATGCAGCAGGACCAAGACTCTCCTAAGCAGCATGGACAGGATACAGAGCGTACAGGCTTGGGGGGAATCAAATCCAAATCCTCATCGTCTGGAATCTCATCCAAGTGATACCCATCCTGGAGAAGTTGCCTATTAAGGTCTTGAGAAACCTGCTTTGGAAACAAAAAAAACAAAACATTAAATTGTTATCAGGATCTAGATTTTTTTTTTGTTGTACTTTTTTGTTCCTTGAATGACCACTTTATTTAAAAATGGCAGTTGTTTGATATGCAGATATTAACAACATTCAGAAATCTATATGCATAAGTGTCTGGAGTTTATTAGAAGGTATAACATATTTGAAACATTGTTTTTTATGACTGATACTTTTTTTTTTCCCCTGCACACTAGAAGTCCTGTATGTAAGTGGCCACACACATTATCGCAGATAATTTGGACACAAACAAATTGTCCTGTCAAATTTTTATCAGAAGAGTCTAATCAGCTGATGACCCAATAAAGGTTTGAGCGAATTTATCAGATGACACAAGTGAAGAGTGCGCCATGTTATTCAGCCACTCATATTGACCACAAAACACCTCACATTTGCAGTCGTTCAACAATTATGTATTTGCATGAAATCAGAAAAAGAAGCACTTATCCTGTATTTTATTCTCATTTTTTTAATTTACCTTTTGTATTTATTTATAGTAAAACATATGAGAAATATTATTGTTAGCGGACTTTAAATGCCACCAATCAGAAACTGGGTAGTCAGCTTGCAGCGTTTACTGTTCACTTCAGTTGCCATCAATTGTAGCCTCTGGACTGTAATTGTGCACATGGGAAGATTGCAATCCCATGCATGTGCATAACTTAAAAAGTTTGTCGGCTTCTAAGGACTGCATTAGCTGCAGACCCTAGAAGCCGGCAAGGGCTGCCGTGATAACGAGAGTGGTTTCCCAAGGGAAGTGCTCTATGCTATCGTAGTCCAGACTGGCAGTCCAAGGGGAAAAAAAAAAAACATCTCCCTCCATCATGTGACTAGCAGGAAGCGCTTCCATAGAGAAATCACTGTCACTGCTCGGCCCTATGCAGTCCATGCAGGTGGCCTTTAGATAAGATTCTGCTACTCTTACACATAATCCCTATATTACCAACCACAGCTCTCCTGTCAATCTTGCCCATGTGTAATAATACAACAACTTTAGGGAACAGTTTAGTGACAGTGAAAGTGTGACATAATAGTACATGGAATGGAACGAAAAAATGTCACACAACAGGCTAAGATACAGCATACACAATCCCACAAATATACTGCCTGCATTGTGGGACAGCATGTTTAGCATATACATCCCCCTGTGCTAGGCAGTTACAATAAGACATTTTAAATGACAGACATTTATATATCACTGGAAGACATTGCAGTCAGGCTATGCGAGCCTAGCAAAACACTGATAAAATGAGTTAGTAGTAGCATTGTATGTAACCCTGTTATCTATCGAATATCTTTGCTAGAAAGGGGAGATGTTATGTCTGTGTTAAGCTGGGTACACACTGACAGATGGGATGTGGTTATGAGACCTGCGGGAGCATGGCCACCGGTCTCAATCCCGACACAGGAATCCCAGTGCCGAAACGCCGGACCGATCGTCCTCAGCTGCGGGTATGTTTATACTCAGCCAGCGATGAGGGGGTTCTATAAAAAAGGCACATGTTGCTGTATCAGAGTGTACATCACTATATTCCTCTTTATCCTTCCCAACCATATGTGGATGTGCCATACTTGTGCCAAACATCCCTCATCAGCGTGCCAGGTCCAGTAAGACTCAGCTTATGCCGAGCGTCTTTTTTGCTGGAATGTGCCGCTAAGTCGCAATCTGATGCAACAAAACTGCTTCACGAGACTGCAGCACTTGTATATGTGTGTGTATGACTGACTGAATCTGTATACGAAGTTCTACGATGCAGCAGACACAGCTTTCTTTCACGCTAAATTCCATAGTGTCACAAGATTCAGATTCTGTCACACACAGATATAAAAGTATTGCATATCAAATAAATCAGTGCAGTCTCGTGAAACTGTTTTGTCGCACCTGGTTGAGACTGAAAAAGACGCTACCCTGCTCAGAGCGGCTTACTCGACACCAGACATCTCGTGCTGCATGGCGTATTGAAGCTAGGTGTACGAGGACACGTGTTGCTGCACCAGTAGGAGTGGATGGTAATGGCAGGTTGCTGGCGGTAAAGGTGTTCCACAAGACAAATGATAAAACTACAAATAAACTCATCCTGACATACCTCACCAAAAGTTCAGATGATCTTAAATGCACTCTCTCCATAGGATCTATAAATCTACTTTTAAAAGTTAATTATTACATTCACATGAAGTGTGTGTACCAAAGCCTGGTAAGTATACTGAATACCGCATCTGTTACATCTGGGACATAAGCCACAGTTTTACATGGAAGAGCTTGTTGAGCCTCAGGTTTATCTCAGATTGAAGGGTCATGTTCTCATGCTTACAGCAGTCACTGAAAATAGCCCTAGCTTTTCAACACTTTCGAACAGAAATTACCAAATAAAATAATCAATCTAATTAACAATACAGCTTGCAACGTCTATTTCACATAAGGATTAGCATAAAAACGAGAAAGTATTTTTTAGAAAGGTTTTTCTAGCAATATAAAGATAGCATAATAAAGCTTATATAACTTCATTAAAGTTTACTGTAAAGCATTTTCTTTTACATGAAAAATATGGTATTCTGTGGCGACCCCTTGTAGTTTGTGCAATAACTCAGAACTATACTGCACTTCTAACCAAATATATTAGTAATCCATATACCAGAACAATTACCATCTTCCTGCAATGAATGATTGCGGCATGTAGAGCAGCCTAGACTCTCCCATTACTTACTAATCTTCTGCATGACTTAACACTTAATTTACAGATTATACTAATTGAATACCATCTTTATTTTACCTGAATGTAATACTAATTCCATTAAGATTTAGTTAGCAGACACTAATCTTAGCTTCTATTGACTGTGTTTTGTGCAATTTCATGAGCCTGCTGTAGGCTGCGCGGAAGGGCATATGACAGTATGAAAATGTAACTTGAATAGATATAAACAAAAATGTATTATGGCTCTGTGCAGAATCGATCAGTACATGGCTTGGGATGTAGTGAAGAGATCGGCGGCCGCCGGTCTCTGTGCAAATGCCAAAATCACGACAAGAGAGTTAAGATAGGCGTCGAAATACAGACGCCTATCTTAATCCCGACACCGCAATCCAGGAGGACGCGTGCCCGAACGATGTAAGTTCGGAGCGCCCTTCCTGTTAGCCGCGGCAGGGGGGGGGGGGGGGGTAGGTTTTATGGAAGCTAGCGGGGATAGCTTTAGTTTTTTGGAGGGGGAGGTGGGGGTTAGGCACCCCTAGGCGGGAGGGTTAGGGTCTGGCACCACTGGTGGCGGGGGGTGAGTTAGGTTTAGGCACTGAGGGGGAGGGTTAGGTATGAAGGGGGGGGGGGGGGGGGACTTAGGTTCAGGAACTGACGGGGAGGGTTAGGCTACAAGAAGGGAGGGTAAGTATACTTACCGGACCCGTCGGGATACCAACCATTGGGATGCCGCTGTCGGTATTGTGACAGGAGGCATCCAGATAGCCGGTATTACATACAGATTCCCATGGCTTGATAGACCTAAAAGCACAGGCCTCATTTCCAGCTCATCAAGCATTAGAAGGAAACGCGACAGCATGCCCTGACAATGCATTTAGAATTCATATTTGATCAGCGGTCCAAACTGTTCTCCCAAGCAGGGGTTGGAAATTTAATGTACAGTTCAGAAGCCATACAGCAATATTTGGGAGGTAGGTGGATTTTATAAGAAAACAGAGAAGATGTCCAACCATTGACAAGAACAGAAGTTACATGAAACACGATGCTAGCAGAATTATTTTCTGATGTCCTGAAATCAGTTTACATAAGTGCAACAATACACAGAAATATCTGGATATTATATATTGAGGAATTCTTATACCATGGAGTTGAGATGGACCATATGTAATGGTTTTGGTAGATAAGGGGGGTATTCATCAAAGCTGGAAAAGAGATAAAATTGTGCGATATAAAGTACTAACCATCATCAGCTTCCAATTTACATTTTGCAGACTGTGTTTATAAAATGATAGTTAGGAGCTGACTGGTTGGAAATTTTTTACAATTTTATCACTCTCCCAGCTTTGATAAATACCCATCTAAAGCTGGGTACACACTGACAGATATATTGGCCGATCTATTGATCGGCCAATATATCTGGTGCCCGTCAGCCATTGTGTACCAGCGATATGTCTGTGAACTAAGTCGTTAAAAGACATATCGTGTCGGCTGTGCTGCACCCGTGGCTGCCTGGAAGATGATGGTCGTTCAGGCCAGCGGCACCCGTGGCTGCCTGGAAGATGATGGTCGTTCAGTGTATATGAATGTCCATCATCTACAGATCATCTACTCGATCTGCAGATATATCTGCTAGGGGTGTACCTGGTGGGTGCTAAGCATTCATCTCCCCAGCTCTAGAAAATCTAGATTCCATTTAAGAACTCAAGCAAAGTCCTATCATAAACAGAAGATTGTAGGGAGTAAATTTCACACAGCTTGTAAAATAATTCATAAATAGTTTATTTTTGAGAACATGGCTCTGAGATTAATAGATATATTATAGATAGTGTATATGTGTATATTGATGAGCTCACAGTACTTGATAAACCTGTTTTGCAGAAATGCATCTCCAATAGTTTCTGAATCAGTGTCCAGCTGAACAGAACAAATGCTTTTTTTCGGACTTCTATAAACGGATTATAGTAGGTATTCTAACCCCAATCCTAACCCTAACCCTGACCACCCGCAACCTAAGGCTAACCCACCCCTCCCGCAGCCCAACTGTCCCCTACCGAAGCCTATCCCTAACCCTCCCTCTAGCGTCTAAACCTAACACTCACGGTCAGAATCTATCAGGATTGTGACCATCGGGATGCTGCTGTCGGTATTGTGACCGTCGGGATCCTGACTAGTCGTGGCAAGGTGCAACTCCGGGATGTAATGTCCGGAGTTTAGCTGTGGTAAATGCATCTCCCGACTTAAGTGCCTGGCGCGATACACTGCGACTAGCTCTGAGGAACTAGTTAGAGCAGATTTCTGCAGGAGGGTGCAAGCAGTAATCCGCTAGTTACCTTACAGGCAATTGAATAGATCCGGGCACTCAAACCGGGAGCTACATCTCAGCGAAGATAATTGAATTCCCCCTATGTGAGTTTGAAATCCCATAATTACAAAGATTAAATTGATAAAGAATTGTAGATGTTTATAAAAAGTAGTAAATTAGAGAAGAAAGGTTACAGGAACATCTACTCCAATCTCAGATGTACATGTCAATTTTACGCCTTTTATATAAATAGGCATATAGTATATTTTTAAAATTTATGTCTGCACATACAATCAAATTTGTGCGGAGAGTTACAATACAAAAGAAGCTTTTCTTATTCAAAGCCAAGTGAATTAGAAAATACTAATCCATGTCTAACATCATGTCCTGATAAAGACGAATTGAATTTACAAAGGACAAAAACAAGCTATCAGAACAGCCAGCAAAGCAGATTATATAATAAAGTAAATAGTGGATGTGGCATACTGATATGTGTTGTACTTAGATTATTATAACCCATTTTCACCTATATTAATTATATGTAACATACTCAATTTCCGCTCTACTTCGATGGTATAATTCGCCATTCCAATTAAAAAGAAAAAAAAAAAAAAAAAAATTGTACTACAATGGTAGTTTGCTTTATAGAAAGCAGCTTTGGTTAAGTGATTATTCAGATCTTATTGAGAACCTAGGGCCTTATTCAGCTACGGACGGAAGAGCAAAGCTGCTCGCAAGCAGCTTCGCAATTCAGTCTGTGCAGATATGGTAACGCATCAGGAGGGATCACGCCTCCTGCTGCATTACTTATCCAAGCTGCGTTGTCCAACGCAGCATCGGATAATCTGCGGAGCAAACTGTCAATCACGTTGAACGGGTCATGCGCCTGCACAGATTCCCGATCGGGAATCTGCGTTCAGTGCACTCTATGAATAAGGCCCCTAGTCAGGTAATGTTACCCCGCATTGTGACAATTTGTGTGTTCAGAGTTAAAGCTTACCTCTGCTGAAGAATACCCGGAGGAACATCTAGATTCCAGCTCAGCATCACTAACAGGAAGCGATGAGGAAAAAACAGGAAGCAACAGCCAAAGAAAATAGGGCGTAGGTAGAGGAAAAAAAACATACATGTGTTCAGTTTGTAATGACAGGATTGACCATATAAAAAAAAAGCACCAAACTATATGATTGGTATATACTTAGATCAAAGTACATAATTATTCTCAAACAAATTGTGTCAGAGAACATTTCAGTATTGCTGCAATACCTGAGAAATCACAATATATCATGGAGCGTGGTCATCAAATGTTATAAGCAAACAAATATAAATAAAAATCCACAAACATTTATGTACACATAAGAACAAGAAACAAAAACAAAAGTTGTCTGGCTTTTAAAAATCACTCCTAACATGTCCTGTTACCAGTTACTTCACATCTCCTAAATCTTATCCTTAATCACAGGATAGTATTGTAGCAGCAAAGAACACTAGACTGGAAATCTCAACGGAGATGATATGAATGCCCTATTATACTAAAGCTGGCCATACACTGCACGGTAATTGTGCAAACCAGCCGGCCAAACGACTGGTTTGAACAATCATTCAGTGTATGGGCCTGAACCATGATCATTCACAGCCTTAAAACGGCCTAGATCATTTGGTTTGGCTTTCATACCGGTCTGATCCACCAGATTGTCATTCAGCCAACTACAGTCTGTGATTGGAGATCGCCTCCATAAATTGCGTAGTAATATCCCTCTAATCTAACTTAGACAGAGTCCCTGGCACCAACACTACCTAGATCTGGAGACTCTGCAGTAGGACAAAGGATTCTGGGCCTGACTCAGAGCCGGACGCTCTGAAAGAGCGCTCGCTCTGAATCAGGGCGTATTTTTTATTTATTTTTTTGGAGCGGCCTCCTTGCCGCTCGCATAGCTGTGTGTGACCACCCACAGGTATTGCGAGCGGCCAGGATGATGGTCGTGATGGTCAAGACCATCGCGACCATAAGGCTTGCAACGAGACCCTTGTGGTAGGGTCTTGTGGCTGCAAGCCCCAGAGAGCTTCCGGCTCTAATAGAGCCGGAAGCTCTCCCACTGACCTCACTGGTGAGGTCAGTGGGGCCGCCCACAAACAGCAGGCGTTCGCTTGGGAACGCCTCCGTTTGTGAAGCAACCCCCCCGCCACGCCTACAAAATGGGTCGAGTTGTCGAACAGCATCGACAGCCGCCCCTTTTGTAGTGAGCCACAGAGCGAGTGCTTTTGCGCTCGCGCGTGCGCACTGGGCCACCATCAACCCGCTTGCAAGTGCTATGCACTTGCGAGCGGGTGTGAATCAGGCCCTCTGTGTATAGGTCAAGTCTTCACCATCACATCATCTGGCAATGGCCAGCAAGTAGGAAACTACTGCACAAATAGCTTTTTGCATCGGGTTATTTCAAAACCAACAATGCCAGCAGACAATGTAGCAATGTTTGCAGGGACTTTCATTTGATTCCTCTTTCAGTTAGATAAGAGTTTACAGTCTTAAGATCCAGATAACAATTAACAAACAGTCTAAACAGTATCTAAACAAAAAGTAAAGCTGGGTACACTCTGATAGATATATAGGTCATCTGCTGGCGTGTACGGTTGACCCGCCGATCACCTGTACACATGCTGCGGGACTCAGCGGTGATTGACAGCTCAACTGGGCGGGCGATTTAAATGCCCGCCCATTTCAACTGTCAAGCCTGGCACATCAGGCAGATGAATTGGTAAGTGTGTATACAGTCCTGTCGACCTAGTGTGTACCCAGCTTTATACCCCATGGATGTAGTATCTATGTGATGGCTGTGGTATTTAAGCTGAAAGTGGTTTGCTTGTACTTGATTATTACAATTCTTAAAAATGTACAGAGCCGTCCCTGAAATATTTATCAGTCTGTTAAGTTAAACTTTGATATTAACCGGCTTGCTGTCTGCATTTTGAGGTCTACAAATGAGCACAGTCATAAATAAGATAATCTCTCACCTGTCTGAATCCAGGGAAACCAACGTTTCATCAGATGCCTGACTGAGGGCCGCATATCCTTTGTTAAACTTCACTGACCTGCACGGTGAAATAAGGCAAGCAGATTGGACTCAGAAAATCATTATAAAACCGCTTTATGATAATGCATTGTTATTTATCCATACCTTTTAGATGCAGATTTGCCTTTCCCTGTTGCTCCCAGCATGCCTTTCTTTCTAAGTGCTGCCCGTGCCAAGTCCCGCTGCCTTTCTGAAAAGAAAAGACGTTTGCTATTACTTCATGCCTACAAGAGTCCAGCCAATAATGATCTCTCATACCTTAAAGTCTACTCTGTTTTGTCTTAATCCTAGACTCTTACATTTACATATGAGCTACAAACCCAAAGGCTGTAATGTGAAATGCCAGAAAAGCCTGTTTCTATAACCTGTCCCATAAAATCACAGCCAGAGGAAAAACAAAACACAAAATAACAGGTTTTCAAATTGAATGGGTGTTGTAGTTAGGGTCCCGAAAAGGGATTTTTTTTTTATATATTTTTTAAAGCACATACCTTAATATCTAATTGGCCACTAAAAAACCAAAAAGAGTTTTCTTAAGCTATGAGTAATGCTACATTTATTAGCAGAGCTGAAGTTCCACCCACATTTTTAGAGCATTGTCCTAATGGGATCTGACACAGGTCAATAAGCTGAATCATCACTGGCCTTGTCCATGTGCAATAATCAACCAAGTTCTGCAAAGCAAATCCACCCACCCAGTCTGTCTGTCTGTCTGCCTGCTTAGTCAGAGAAGCTCCACCCTATCTATCATGGCAACCTGCTGCAGTGAAGTTACCATAACTATTTAGGTATAAACACCCCAGTTACTGCAATATACTGCATTATTTAGTTCACTGCTATACAGTCTGATAGAGGAATGTCAAATAGTGGCATTATGCACGCTTTCACTAACTCTGGCCTTACTTGTGTCTATAAAGTCCTTTCAGGAATTGTTTGAGCCATGCACAAGGCGCAGTCAACAAAGGCGTGGCTTTCTGACCACCCACCGCCTAGACCCCAGGATTGTGAGTACATAGTTACTGACATTTAACTGCTGTTACACATGTATTTGCATGTCACTTAGAAATATACAATCCATTAAAAAAAAAGACAGCCTATGTTCAGAATTGAAAAAGAAAAACGAACGCAAAAGCTAGGGCATTTTTTTTTTAAGTGTTCCTCACCAATAGGAGGAAGAAAAATAATAGCTAAGGAGTCTATTTTCTAAGCAGTGTTAGGAGACAGAGTGAAAAGTGATAAGAAATTGATAAGGTGCCAGCCAATCAGCTCCCAACTGTCATTTTCCAAACACAGCCTGTGAGATGACAGTTGGGAGCTGATTGGCTGGCACCTTATCACTTTTCACTCTCTCCTAACACTGCTTAGTAAATAGACCCCTAAATGTTTAACCTGCAAACAGCACCAGCTACCTAGTGTAGTACCCTCCACCTCACGCACTGCGATCTTGTGGCTGCACTAACAGACGGCCAAAAGAGAATTATGCCCAGTTTGCAGCAAGTACAATGTACTGATATTTCACTTGGTGCTGTGCAGTCACATGGTTTGTATTTAGTCTTAGGCCATCACCTGTAACTGAAGTGCAGACAGGAGATGGATACTTGGTGTATTTGGTATATGTTCTTAATGAGGAAGTTCTTCTAATTAATGATGTATAGATTTTCCTATAGACTGTTCCAACAGTATCTGAATGTACACCTTCCAAATACCAGATCCAAAATCTTCAAAACAAAATTACATGTAGAGCAAAATACAATACATGTATTTTGCAGTGGTACAGAATGGGATGTAGTTATGTCTCAATACCGACATCCGAATCCCAGCAAAGGACTTAAGATAGGCGTCGAAATACCGATGCCTATCTTAATCCCAACACCGGAACGTCGAGGGTCGCCAGGCCACACTAAGTAAATCTGGGCGTCCTTAGCGTTAGCCGTGTTTTAGGATTAGGGAGGTTAGCAGGGTTAGGTTTTGGGGGACGAGGTTATCGCTAGGGTTAGGCACCCCCCGGGAGGGTTAGTATGCTGTAAGGCACCCCCGGGGGGAGGTTAGGGTTAGGCACCACTAAGGGAAGGTTAAGGTGGGGGAGGGGGAGGGATAGGGTACTCACCTGCCCTGTCGGGATCTTTTCCCTTCGGGCTGCCGGCGTCGGGGTATACTTCATATACCCATTCAGTACAGAACTATGTGGAGAATAACCTTTATGTAAAGCACACAGCAGCTTCCCATGTAGGCGATGAAATATACAGAGCTTTCCTCTGCTGGGTCATAAACCTTGATAAGACACCCATGTGCTTCTGCATTAATATCCATCCATAGGGATCACTGATCTTAGTGAGATTCTCCTCGGTTCAGCAGTCAATAACAAAAGAGGAGACAGTAAATAAACACCTGTGTGCAGGGCCGCAAACTCTGGTCAAGTGGGCAACATGTGGCCCCTAGCTGAACAGCGCTAGATAAGGATTCTGTGCATCAACTCTTGCAGTGTAACAGTAATGGTGATTTGGACTTAAAACAAGTGGAAATGAAATTATCATACAACGATGCTTCCAGAGAACTTTTTAAATAACTGGTCATTAATGTGAACCTAGTGTATAATTAAACTCCAAGCGAGAATATTTTGTGCAAATATACAAACTCATAGGGGCAGATTCAATTAGTTGCAAAAGACTCCTATAGGACCACTCGCTGAATTGAATCAGGCCCGCAATGTGCTGCATCCGGCCATAGAGAATCTAACACTTTGCCAAAGTCCTGGTTAAGATGTGAAATACATTTCTGCAGCAATTAATGGTTCACAACAGTGGATAATAATCTATGGGACAGGAAAAAAAAAAAAAATAGCACAGATTCTTATTTAGTAACTACCAACCAAAAGAGCAAATATTAAAAATTGTTCTGCAACAGGTCAGCCTAATCCCCATTTGACAGCACCATTTTGTACATTTCAGGGCCGGATTTCCTACTCTGTAAGTGATCCTGGGCCCACCCTGACCACACCAGGATGAAACTGATGTTGTTCCTACTCTAGTACTATATTAGAAATTCTGTAACATGAGTTATCAGAGTGCAACAAACCAAATGCAGAACTTGAAGATAGTACTGATGGAACGCTGCTAAACTACCTGTTCTGCCATGTAATGCAGTCCATACAAAATTTCACTCCTTTATTACCAACAAATAAACCAGTTACTCTTGTTATAATATTTTACAGAAATGCATGATTTTGATGTGATACCTTAACATTAAAAAAAACAAATCTAGAAAACATTACAGTAATTAAAGCAATACAGTGTTTCTTTGATATAATGAAAAAACAAAGAATTGTTGGTACAGATATTATTTGGGTCCTGGCTGGAGAATCCCTGGTTTACAGGTAGATGGGACTATTAGTAGAGAAGGGTCTTTAACATGGAACAGACGGTATGTCTATTCCTGCAATCTATAGCACCAAAACTTATTATTTTACCTCTTCCTTTTATCCAATAACTAGCTGACCTGGCTGACACACAATGAGGCATTACTGCATTATTACTTAAACATGACAAAATTAAAACACATACTCATCCCACCCTCCTCCCTGTGAATACTTACGTAACTTGGCCTGGATTGTTGGCCCCTTGTCCATCAGATAAGGTCCTTTCTTCTCTGCACTGGACCCATTCGACTCCATTGTCCATCTCTGTTGTATGGGAACAGAGTATTACTGCAATTACTCATACATGTCCTTACTTCAGTTAAGGTGCGTACACACGGTACGATATCGTTTAACAATATATCGTTCATTTTTATGCAGTGAACGACCAACGATGTGCGTTTCCCGCATGAATGATAACAATATCCATGATCGTCCGTACATGCAGGCCAACTTGCATGATATTGTCAACTTTGCCTGTTCAGAGATGTTACAGGATGACTTCAATGAAAGATATCTTTCAAGTCGGTGGTACAGATCGTACCATGTGTATGCAGCTTAACAGGGACACAACAATACAAGCTGATCCAAACAGACAGAGTTATACAAAGAGCCTGTGTGCCAACCTACAAGGACAACTGATACAAAATGGTCTGTATGCGCAAAACCACTGTTATTGGACTCTCCACCTGTAACACCAACAAGACATCACCACCCAATGAGGGATAGCACAATGCCTCCAATGTAAGATACTCTCCAAATATTTCACACACGACAAAAAAAAAACCCACTGAGGGCTGATAAACAGCACATCTGCACTGGTACATCACAGAAACACCTGTTCACTAATAAAAAAGACATCAAAATAAAGTAAAGTAGCGATCATATATTGGAGGCATTCCTAGATAAAGATAATGACGTTTTGAAATTTTACAAGTATGACTGGCAGACAGCTTGTATGAATGTATCCCAGTCATACCACTAAATATGTATGAATGTCTTCCAGTAATACCTGTAAATAAAAAATTCCAAGAATTATTGAATGGGATTTTTTTCTGTTGATACTAGTGTAAAGGTCACCCCAAACTGCTTGCTTTGATATAATAACATTCAAAGACAGATGAAAGCAGTATAAGATTTTTCACTATAAACTTGTTATCTACTTAACAGTAAGCTATTGTCTTCTGTCACTATCAGTCAGGCACAAAGATTCCAAACTGATTCTTTCAATAGGCAAATACATATTAGGGAAACTCCTTCTCTGGACCGAGCTATCTAATTATTATTATTTGTCCGATTTATATGAAACTACTTGTACACTGGGTTTTCTGACCTTTAAAGATGGCAGGACAGGTAACAACAACAAACAAAAAAGCCATATTATAAAGTTCTAAATGACATTTTTTTGTCTGCATGGTCAAGGAAACCAAGTAGATTATTATAGTAGTTGGGTAAGTGTAAATAAGGGAACATAAATGGGTAAAGAAAAAAAACAAAACTATTTAAACAATTGACAAATGAACAAAAGCAATCATCTAGAAAGGGTCGGCAACCTGTGGCACTCCAGCTGTTGTGGAACTACACATCCCAGCATGCCCAGACACGGTTTTGCTTTTAAAGAATGCTAAAACAGTGGCAGGGCATGCTGGGATGTGTAGTTCCACAGCAGCTGGAGTGCCATAGTTTGCCTATCCCTGATCTAGAAAACCATAGGAGGTAGCATCTCAGTCACATAAAAACACATAGTTATTGGCAAAATAAAAAATAAACAAATAAAAGGGACTATATTAAATGTATATTAACTAGGCACAAATACATACGATTCTAGACATCCTATAGTGCTCGCGTAGAATTATTCTGACACTCAACTAATAACAAACTAGCACAATAAACTTTTGCCACTCTTGTGTTCAACACGACACCCCGGAGCGATGTACACGGTGACCCTACAGCCTTACATGGGGCGCTTATTACCTGAGCGCTGTCACCAGCGGAGGTGCGGTCCCCGGTCCCAGGGTCACTCCGACTCGCAGGCTCCATCTGTTTCAGGCCGGTCACTAACACCTCCCATATAAAACAGTTTGCAAGCTGTGGCCAAGGAGAAGAGGCTGTGCTGATCATGTGACCCGTAGCTCAGCCCATGGAAGGTGACAGTGGTAGCCATCTTGGAAGTGGCTAGGGAGGGAGCAGTTGAATCTTGTACGTTGGTCTCATTATAGGCATAAGGAATGCAGTGTTTCTCCCACTCCCAGCCTGTCATTATTTCCTGCTCTCTACCTGTTTTTTTCCTGGTCAATTTTTTTTTTTACCTAAAATGATGTGATAATTACAGGAGAGCTGACAAAAATACTGACCACAAACTGAGAAGGGAATGCTATCCAACCAGGGAAAAAATCCAAAAGTGGAATATGTCGCTGATGATGTGCACTCCGTCTGCCACATCGCCCGTCGGACCAGCATGCGGGTCTGACGGGCGATATCGTCAGCGGGGGCCAAGGCAGCATGGCCCCTGCCGTCGCTCCCGGCAACGGCAAGTGTGTATGCACTTGGTGATGCCAGCACCACCACCGGGTCCCGCTGCTCACGATATCGCGTTGGGTACACATCGGTTTAGTGTGTACCCAGATTTAGATTTAGGGCCATATTATATTAGCCTGCGAAAACGGGTAATTTATCGCCGATGACGTCATTTTCGCCTGTTTCACTTAACCCCATATTCAATTACAAAAACTTTTCGCAGGTGCGAAAAGTCTTTGTTAAAAAACGGGGATAAGTTTTCGCCATGTAATACATGGTGAAAAAAAGTGCAGAATTGGGGTTTAGGGGTGCAGGCTTAAAACAAGTAGCCTGCAGCCCTGGGAGTGTTCCCTAAAAGTAATCTGTGTCAAAAAAATTGAAAAAAAGTCCTCAGGACACCCCAAAAAATGTACTTTAATTTAGGGGGCAAAAAAAAAAATATTGGGGAACAATGTTTAAAACTAGCGAAATTTATTCAGGGGGGGTTCCCAAGCATGCGGCAGGTGTTTTCTAGAATGCGGGTGGTAGCGGCAGGTGCATTTTTGAAGAATTGTAAAAAATTATTTTAGGGACTTAAAAATATGCTTGCACCCATTTTCATGTACCCCTAATTTGATGGGCATAGTTATTTAAAAAAAAAAAAGATAAATGCTATTTATGCTTCTTCACCGGCACATTTATGCACCTGCCGCAGCAATTTAAAAACCCGACTTACCTTCCGCAGGCCAAATCGGGGGCACCCATAGTGATCCCCCATGTCAGACCATTTTTAGTGGGATGCCAGGATGATTTCCCGAAAATTTGCAGGACTTTTCCATACTTACCTTTCCGCCGGGTCCCGTTTTCGCCGGATCCAAATTGAATGCGGGGATAAGCGGGCACGCGCTTGATACTTTATACCTGGAAAAACCTCTGATAATGGCGAAAAGTCCGAGCTCGGACTTTCGTCTCAAATTGGATACGGGCCTAAGGCGGAAACGGACCCGGTGAAAACTTTTCGCAACACGCGATGACGGCGAAAACCCGCCGGATCAGACAACAGATCATCTGGTGTGTACCCGGCTTTAACATGTCGAATTCTCTGCAAACAGGCTGCTGCACACCATGAAAATAAAACAAAAGTGAAAAGCTACTGCTGCAAACAATTACTAATAGACCCATTTTGCATGGAGCTATTATTTATAATTTATAATATAGTAGGTCTAATTCAGAGCCCCCATAAAAATGTATTAGGGGCTTTTTACCCTTCATGTAAATGCATACTTAACACAGAGTGGAATGGAACAACACTTCATGACTCCTGGGAACACCAATGGACATAAAGTGGAAAGTTTACTTTACGCTAATATTAAGGCGACAGTCATCTTTGTGTCGCACAGTAGATAATATAATATATATATGAGCAGGGCCGTGGAAGTGGATAGATCCCCTTCAGTTTTTGTACCCTGATGTCATCAGCTACTGTCCAACGTCATTCCCTACCATCCACGTGGGCATAGAGGGGGACTATAATCTTGTGGCGAGCAGACAAGTTTCTTCTTTGGGTGGACTTTATGGGCATGGAATCGCACTTCTGCCCTCACTCCAAGTCACTTCCAGGTACAGAAACTGAAGGGGAACTATACCTTACCCTAGGGGAGGGCGAGCCATGCAATCACACGTGGGCGTCCCGCCCCCAACCTTTGCTGGCAAAAGTTGAAAGGGTGAGTAGGCGCACTGGGTGCCCCTAGTGACATCTCTGAACTTCACTACCTGCGTACCCTCTTGTTTTATGTCTAGTTGGTGATTGTCTGGGTCCTGGAATATTGTGACCCTGACACCTCTTTCCAACCAAACTGCCCTTACGTTAATAAATGGGAACATTAACAGGTTAATTTATCAAGCAGTGAAAAACTTAGATAAGTGGACCAGTGGAGAAGTTGCCTATGGCAACCAGTATTTTGATAAATACACCTCAGTATTTAAATACTATCCTTCACCCCAAATTCAGCCCCACATCAGTTAATTGCCCCAAAGCACTCAGAAATACATAGAAAGTCTCATCCAAGTCACCTTAAATTAACAGGCACAAACCATTACTTCTCACTATTAAGTTCAATTATCCCCACCATCAAATAAATTACCACCACCAACAAAATAAAATGTCCTAACAAATAAAATATTAACACCCCCACTCACCATTAAATTAGTGTAACTCCCTGTCCATCCGTCCCCCCTCTGCCTGCACAGTAATCCTTATGAGCCCTACCTCCCACACTCACCCTTCCTTGACACTCTGCGTTGGAAAGGCACTGGCAGACTCTTCAATCTGGATCTTTTGATCTCAGGAGTCCTGTCAGCTCCATGGTGATGTCCGGCCAATTGGAGGAGATAGGGGCAGGAACACTTAGATTGAGTGCAGAAATTAAGGGAAGGATTGATCTCAGAGCTTCATTCCTTCTACTGTGCCATCTGGCAACATAAATGTCTGGCCCCGGGGGAGGTCCAAACAGGTGCCAGCCAAAGAGGTCCCGCTGTGTGCCATCCGAAACAGCCTCACGTGCCACAGGGTTACACACATGCCAAAGGTTTCCGACCCCTGGTCTATAGTATAGGCCAGCAAGTGTCTGTATTCTCACATAGATATCTATAGATATAAAAACTATACATAAATGTGCATGATCTGTTTTGTATGCATGCAGTCAGTGCAAACACAGAGGCCCTGATTCAGAGCCGGACGCTCTGACAGAGCGCTCGTTCTGAATCAGGGCCAGCCTTCTGGTTTTTTAGAGCGGCCTCCTGGCCGCTCGCATAGCTGTGGGTGGCCACCCACAGCTATAGCAGGCGGCCAGGAAGATGGTCGCGATGGTCAAGACCATCGGGCTTGCGACAAGACCCTTGTGGTAGGGTCTCGTGGCCGCAAGCCCCAGAGAGCTTTCGGCTCAAACAGAGCTGAAAGCTCTCCCACTGAAATCGCTTGTGATGTCAGTGGGGCCGCCCCAAAACGGTAGGCGTTCCCATGGGAATGCATCCGTTTGGGCAGCCACTCCCCCGGCCCGCCCACCAAAGGGGGCATGCTGTCACTCAACATCGACAGCACGCCCCCTTTGGTACGAGACCCGGAGCGACGGTTTGCCCGTCGCTATCCGGGTCTCGCGCATGCGCACGACGGAGCCGGCTCCGTCATGCGCACTGGGCCACCATCAACCCGCTTGCGAGCGGGTCTGAATCAGGCCCAGAGTTCCTTATAGACTAGTGCTGATATACCCAACATTTATTAAATTAGCACTCCTGTTGCAAGAACTTGACATTTACACTGCCTATAATGTGCTGCCAAAGTGTAGGGATGGCCAACGATGGTACCGAAGGTGGATGGTTTTGACATTGATGGCAATGTCTGATGTTTCTCAGTCATAGATAGCAAAAGTCCAATGGTAACGCTGCAAAGTTTCTTCCCCTGTCTCATGGATTTTAGCCACACCTTTCTATGATTGGCCCACCGCATTCACAGTAGTAATGCCCTTTGATGATTTAAACCATTGATGGTTTTCCTGCCATCAATGTAATGCATTGATGGCACCATCGATGGTCATTCCTACCAAAGGGTTACATTGTTCTCAATTCAGCCTCAACATGATTCAGAGGTGGACGCTAACTTAATGGAATGCCCATGTTGGCAGAGTTGAGCAATTATTTGCTACTGCACGATAAATATGGAAAACCCCTATGGTGCATGCGTTCTACTGAGTGTACGCTGTTGAGTACAGCATCACTGGAATTAGGAACAGATAGGCAAAACCATTGACTTTTCTGGAAGTGTTCTAAGAGGTGGCCTGAAGTATGTTAAAAAAAAAAGTCTTCTTAGGGGCATGTTATGGAGGTGTCACAGGCGTGCCAGTAAACGCGGCTGAGTTCTCAGACGTAGAGCCACAGAGGCCATTTTTAGCCGGGGTTCAGAAGCAGACACTGGTAAGCTGGTACAGGGGCCGATGGTGCACTGATTGGGCAATGGTCAGTACCATTGTAAGAGTTGCACCGTCCATGGGCATTGAATGTGGGACTCTCAGGGCTTGCACTGTCCAGGGCACACTAGGGGAAGGCATACCTGCCGACATTCTGGCTGCTCCTTCCGGGAGGGAACAGCCAGATCGGCAGGACGGGGTGCGCGTGGCCGAGACAAGGGGGAGTGGCCGGTCGGGTGACGTCACTTGTGGGCGTGGTGGGGGCGGAGTCACGCGATCACGTCAGTTTGGCCCCGCCCCCGCTACACAATGCCGATAAAATAGGCATTGTGCAGCAGGGGGCGGGGCCAAAATGACGCGAATCGCGTCACCGCCCCCCCCCCACTGCGGGGGTTACAGGGGTTATAGCGGGGGGGGATAGGAGAGGTGAGCGGCAGCTGGGAGAATTGCCTGCCTTCCTGGGAGGTCGGGAGCGGCACCCGATTTTCGGGAGGCTCCCGACCAAATCGGGAGGGTAGGCAAGTATGGGGGAAGGCTGACACTAGCATTTGCATATTACTGATGCTGCGACTCTGCAAAAAGTCGCAGTTGCGCTGCAAAAGCATACATCTCTGAATCTGGTCCTCAGTGTGTTTTCTATGATGTATCATGGTAGGGTCATGCCCATGCATGTGTTTGTTTGTTTGTTTGTATCCTATCTGATTTTGGGGATACAACGTAGGTGGTTTTTGTTTGGTCATCATAACATTAATAAATATATTTAATTGCAATGTCTATGTAACCGCTTACTATGATATAAAATATTTTTAATATGGCATTTTATAAACTTCGTTGTCATTAAACAAATAAAGCATATACATACCAGATTCCTATGGTTAGAGTAAGCAATGCATGACATTTCTCCATTAAATCATGACCGCGGCCTAACGGGATGACATTCTATTTTCAGTGAAAAGTGTGTGTAGTGAATCTGGTAGTGTGTGTGTGGGGGAGGGGGGTATGCATCCTATACTGTAATGAAGTCACTGTAATGTCGCATAATATGAGCTGGAGTGCCCTTTACATCACATAATATGAACTGTGGCACTGTAATGTGACACATGAGCTGGAGGAACTATGGTGTGGCATAAAATGACCCAAGGCACTTTAATGTGGGATAATCTGAATGGGGGGCAATGTAATGTGGCATAATATGAACTGGAGGGCACTGTAACATGGCACTATATGAACTGTAGGCACTATAGTGTGGCATAATAAGTACTGCAGACACTACAATATGGCATAATATAAACTGGAGGACGCTACAATGTGTCATAATATGAACTGGGGGCAGTACAATATGGCATAATATGAATTGTGGGCACTTCAATGTGACATAATTTGTACTGGGGACACTGTGTGGCATAATGTGACCTGGAGCAATACGATGTGTCATATTATGAACTGGAAGTACTACATATGAATTGATGGCACTGTGGGTATAATGTGAACCAGGTACGTCACTGGCATCAGTGTCACCCAGTGCGGCCAATAGAGGGGTGTGTCCTTGTGGGCAAGGGAGTGTGGCCTCACAGCACACTCCAATTTCATCATTCTGGGGGCTGTCCCCCAGAGACTCTCTCCACACTGCCGACTCCTTCTCACTGATCGGGAGTTGGGTGCTGCACAATAACATCACAGTGCAGCTCCAGGCTCCCGGTCACTGAGGAAGAGCAGGCATTTTGGTGTCACTCCCTTGGAGGGTGGCACTCGGTGTGGACCACATCACCCTAGTGACACCACTGATGTGAACTAGTGCACTACTATGGGACATAAAATGAACTATAATACTACTATGGGGCATAAAATGAGGCATACAATTAATTATGGCACTACTAAGGGTCATAAAATTAACTACGGAACCACTATGGGGCATAAAATGTGCAATCAATGTCATGTGAGGTGTCTCCCTAGAAGCATTAAGGCTGGGGCTACTTCAAAATGTTGTTATGGGCCCCAAAAAGTTCTGCTACACCCCTGATGGCAACTTTTCGATGCTATATTAAATCACATCATCATCAGGGGTGATGTGATTTAATACAGCATCGAAACTTTGAAACAACACCGCTAAAATTGATATTGTATTATTGGGCTCCATACCAGGCAATCTGACGGAGGGCACCGATTTATGGGAGTGCCGCCTGCTCTGCACATATACATACATGCACATTTTAAACAAATTATTTATGCCCATCTACCAGGGCAAGATGACCTCTCAGATGTGCGGACCAACTACCCTTGGAATTTTGAATATTTTGGTTACTGCCTTATTTTTGACCCAGCACATCACCCATCTATCCTTGTGGGGTCTATTCATCATGATAAAAAAAAGAGTTATATTTTAGTTTTGAACTCACCACGAGTTCATTGTTAAATTTAATGCTATTCATCGTTCCTCTGTTAAAAAAGTATCACTTAAGAAAATATGCTATTTCTGCAAAAGACATCTTTTCAGAAATGTGATACTTTTCCCCTGTCAGTGTCCCCTCTCTGCCTGCATCCTCTCCACACACAGAGCACCCCCACCCCCGCTGCTGGCTGCTCTGTATTGCGTCCCCGGTGCCCCTGCTCACCTCATCGCTGTCATTAACCCCCGTGGCCGCTGGTGTCAGCATCTAAATGGCAGCTTGTGCATGGTATCGGATTCTGGGCCTGATTTAGACCCGGTCGCAAGCGCTGAGCGCTCGCAACCGGGTCGATGGTGGTCCAGAGTGCATGCGCACGATGGAGCCGGCTCCGTAGTGCGCATGCGCGAGACCCGGAAAGCGACGGGCAATCCGTCGCTCCGGGTCTCGCACCAAAGGGGGAGTGCTGTCGATGTTGAGTGACAGCACGCCCCCTTTGGTGAGCGGGTCGGGGGGGTGACTGCCCAGACGGAGGCTTTCCCATGTGAACGCCTACCGTTTTGGGGCGGCCCCACTGACATCACAAGTGATTTCAGTGGGAGAGCTTTCGACTCTGTTTGAACCGAAGGCTCTCTGGGGCTTGCGGCCACGAGACCCTACCACAAGGTCTCGTCGCAAGCCCGATGGCCGACCATCGCGACCATCATCCTGGCCGCTCGCATTAGCTGTGGGTGGCAACCCACAGCAATGCGAGCGGCCAGGAGGCCACTCCATAAAAAATATTAAAAAAAAAAAAGACGCCCTGATTCAGAGCGAGCGCTCTGTCAGAGCGTCCGGCTCTGAATCAGGGCCTCTGGACCTCATTCAGAGCCGGACGCTATTTGCGGACGCTCGTTCAGAAAAAGGGGACGGCTATTTAAATTGAGCGCTCACTCTTTGCGGTCTGTTGACGCCTCTATGTCTGAGCGAGCGAACGAAACATGCGCTCGCTATTTTGTAAAGACGCCCCCTGGCCGCTCGCATCATACGTCATCTCCGCTATTTATTAGATTAATCGAGTACATCGAAAGGCGTATGAACTGCTCGCTATTCTTGTGGTAGCATTTTCCTACCGCAATCATGCGAGCAGTTCAGGCTAAAAGACAACCAACTGACGTGGTCGATGACACTGCTTTGTTAATTATGCACACCCTTAAAACGACCGTTTTGACTGTTTGGCACGCCTGCGTTCGAATCTCCACTCCCCGTTTTCAAGCACCTTCCCCTGTTACCACCCACAAACGCCTCATCCTGTCACTCAAATTAGCAGGCATTCGCTATTTTGCGAGCACACGATTTTCGACCGCACTGACTGGTTGGCGCATGCGCACTACAACCCATACGCATGCGCAGATGTGCGAACATCGCTCGGAACGAACGAGCGGCCGCTTACGAGCGGCTCTGAATCAGGCCCTCTGTACGCAATCTCAGGGTGGTGTACAGTATCACTCACAAGTACCGAAAAAAATGCTTTTTTGGAACTTGATGAAATACACAATTTCCACATCCCCATACTAAAGTATGGGGATTGTGGAAATTATCGAGGCACAATTGTAACCAGGAGATATCTGTGATATCTCCTGCTTTACATGATTGATGAATGGGACTGACACTTAATTTATACAAAAGCAGGTGAAAAATAAAATTTTCACATAATTTTGTATAATTTAAGTATTTTTAATCAGAACAACATGGTTCCTGCCAATATTACTTGAATTTCAGAGTAACAAAGTATGTTAAGTATTGCATAAAATTACATAGTGTTAGTTAAGTTTAGCTTCCCATCTAAAAGAGATCACCTTGCTGCGAGTGGTACATGGGCATTCAGAATATGCAAACGCATACTAGTGCCAAACACCAGGTGTTTAAAAATGTATTTTCTGTATTATGTTATGTCCCGCAGCCCCGGTTCGCCTCCGACGGCTGCGGCTAGGCGCTGCACCAGGGGGCTGTACACATAGAGGTGCTGCAGCATGGACAGTTGTCCCAGGCTGCAGGGCTATGAGTATACATACATGCATAAACACAGATACAGCGCATTCAATAAAACAGTAGAAATGACTAGTAATAGGATTAAAAAGTATACCAATATTTAATAAATAAATGTATGAAGATAAGAATAATAGTCATCAAAACACATGTGAATAATATCACATCAATTACAACACAGGGCCTGATTCAGACCCAGTCGCTCTGACAGAGCGCTCGCTCTGAATCAGGGCCAGGTTTTTGGTTTTTTTTAGAACGGCCTCCTGGCCGCTCGCATAGCTGTGGGTGACCACCCACAGCTTCAGCGACTGGCCATGATGATGGTCGTGATGGTCAAGACCATCACGACCATCGGGCTTGCGACGAGACCCTGTGGTATGGTCTCGTGGCCGCAAGCCCCAGAGAGATTTCGGCTCTAACAGAGCCGGAATCTCTCCACTGACATCACTCGTGATGTCAGTGGGGCTGCCCCCAAACGACAGGCGTTCTCATGGAAACGCTTCCGTTTGGGCAGCCACCCCCCCCGGCCTGCCCACCAAAGGGGGCGAGCTGTCACTCAACATCGACAGCTCGCCCCCTTTGTTGAGAGACCCGGAGCGACGGAGTGCCCATTGCTATCCGGGTCTCGCGCATGCGCACGATGGAGCCGGCTCCATCGTGCACATGCGATGTGGGCCACCAGCGACCTGGTTGCGAGCGCTCAGCCCTTGTGACCGGGTCTGAATCAGGCCCACAGTCCAATAAAACACAGGACTATGAGTAGCTGGAGGACTGGGAGAGCAGTCCCCCAGTAACCCAGCACTGAGAGGGAACAGCAAGGAGCACCGCAACCTGGAATAAGACCAGCGGTTGTGGCTTTTTCGACAAGTTAACCATGTGCAGGCTGCAGGAGGGGGAGCATGGCGATGCTGTGTTGCAGCATGCTGTTGACCGGGGGAGTAGTTCCCAGTACCACCAGGTGTTCCCACTAGGCTGTTTTAGAGGGGTGCCGCGCCCTGCCTGATTTTAAAGGGGAAAATGCGCCCTGCCTTTTTAGCGGCTCCCCACTAAAACAGCCTGCCCTGTGCCTTCCCCACCTGCAGGCCACAGTGTCCGGGGGATGGGAAAAGTTGCATCTTTTCACTGTGAGGGTAGATCTTGGGGGAAGCCCAGTACCTTCAAGTGTCTGGCATGCCCCCAAGTGTGACAAAATGGACCCAGTCGGCCAAGCCCTTTTTTCGGGAGCGCACAGAAGCAGAGACTCCCTGCTGCACCCTCAGTGCCCTACACTGCCCGTGGTCTAGCGGGAACACTAAAGGTGCGTACACACGGGACGATTTTCTCCATGAACGAAATCATCCCGTGGGTCCCCGGTAGGGGTGTGCTCCGTGTTGTTAACAACACTGAACACAAATACTGAACAAAATCAATAACGATTTCGATCAGTGCCGGGCTCCCTCCCTCATCCCCGAACATGTATAACCTGACAATAGTCAGGTTGGACAGGAGGTTCGGGCGATGAACGGCAACTACCAACTACAAACGGGAGCGCGCATTAGTAGTTGTCGTTCATCGTTTTGGCCCAGAAACTGAAAGATTTTTTGAAGGACTGAACAATAACGATATTGTTAATGACCAATCATTCAAAAAATCATCCCGTGTGTACGCACCTTAAGGAGTGAAATAGTTAAAGTCTCAGCGACTGGTGAAAAAATACTGTACAAATGTTTAAATAAAATGTATTAAAATTATTGTTGCACTACAGCACAGCCTTGTAGTATAAAGCCCAGAGTATATTTAGCAGCATGGTAACATGTTTTAAATGTATTTATATTTAATGTAAAATGTGTATTTAAAAGTTACAATGCCCTTATCTATTCCTTGGTGGTCTATAGGGATTTAAAGCCCTCTGAGGGCTGCTGGTTTGCCCAGTCCCCCTTCCAAGGAACCAAATTTCTTCCCCTGCAGCCTCATTACTAAAAGTGAGATCAGGAGGTGCAGGGAGAACTGGCCAGAACTGGCCAGCATAGCCAGCTAATTGTTTCACTGGAACTTCAAAGAGCTCACACTCGGTGACTGCTGCCTAATTATCTTGTCTACCTGCCTCTGCAGTCCAAATTCGTCTAGAGAAGGTGATAAGGTTCCCCAGCAGAATCCTGGAAACAAGTCTTGGAGGGAACCAGCAGGGGTGGTTTGGGCCGTGGGACAGTGTGGCATCTGCCCCCCACCCAGTACATACCTTGCAGCACTGCACACACATACCCGACAGCTGGGCTGTAAGTTAGAGAGTGATCCCAGTCAGTGGCGTCCCTCCACTTTAGCGATAAGGGGGGGTGGCCCCTTGCGTAGGGGCATGGCCATGCGACCCAAACCCCCGTTTTAGTCTCCGATGGCCATCGGTGTGGTTACCATCGATGGCAAGATAGCAAGTAGCCATCGATGGTTACCAACTATGCAATGGATGATCATCGATGGTTTCACCAACTGATGGTCATCCCTGTTTTTTGACTGACTGCAGTGACACCCGGGTGTGGCCCGCACCCTCCTTATGATGCCACTGCTCCTGGTCCCGTTGATTGTGTGCATAACACAGCATCTGGGCAGCATTCTCTGCTTACGGGATGCAATAGGGAAGCCGGCTGACGTAAGCCCGACAGCCAGCTTCACGACTGCTTTATCCCGGCGAGGGTTAAATGACAGGCGTCTAAATATAGACGCCTGTCATTTTTCTGATGCTGGGAGACCGGCGCTCGGCATCCCGATCAAAGGGATGCCGGGCGCCGCGAGCGGGCAGCTGCGGGGGGGAGGGTTAAGTTTAGGGCACCCGGGGGGGGGACTTAGGGTTAGGTACCCCCCCGGGAGGGTTAGGCTAGGGGAAGGGGCGGTTAGAGTCAGGCACCCCCCCCGGGGGACTTAGGTTTAGGCTAGGGGAAGGGGGGGGGGGTTAGGTTTAGGCACTTAGAGGGGGGCTTAGGGTTAGGCACAGGGGGAGGTTAAGGTTAGGCACCCCTAAGGAGGGTTAGGGGGGTTAGGTTAGTAAGTACTTACCTAGGGACGATCGGGATTTCCAGTGCTGTCGGGCTGCTGCTGCCGGGATCTCTCCAGCTGTCTGCCTCACGCTGCTGGGAATCGAACTGCCATGCGGCCGGCGGTATTTCATACCGCTTCCCTGCTTACTGCCTGGCAGTGACGTGCGGAGAGGTCAATGGCTGGGGAGGCACACATGGAGATGGGTCTGAGTTCTGGGAGCCTGTCACACCCCCTACTCACTGTAACTCTCTCCTCACTACACTAAGCTTCAGTATCCATTGATTCTCTTATCTGCTGCTCACGGGGCTCCAATCTATAAACACTGCAGTGCACTTCCTGGTCACATGACATATCCAAGGTGTCCATCAGTGGTCAAGGCTCGCCCCCCATACTCAGAGGCATGTCTCTATTAGCTCTCTTTCTGTGCAGCTTACTACCCGTGGTGGGGCCCCGACCCCAGCTCTGAAAGCAGTGTCTGACTATACAGAAGCGAAGCTGAGCTGTCTCATCTCTCATCTCCCTGCAGTCCAAGGGAGCTCCACAAAGCTGGTGAGTGTTGACTATAAATTTTTTTTTACAATAAACAAAGATGTTTATAAGTTAGAAATATCTTCTTTGTATTATTCTAATCATTTTTATATTAAACTTTAGTGAAGTATAAACATCCAAAAATGATTTTAGTACATCTTAAATCTACTTCAAAATGCATGCAAAGTTCTTTAAAATGTTTTTGTACCCAGTAATCAATCATCACCAGTGGCGGATTTTACCTAGGGGCTGCAGCACCTCCTAGCAATGACTGCCAAATAGTATGGCAGTGGCTTCCCATTGGAAACACTCCCTGCTAATCACAGCTGGACAGGCAGTCCCAGGGGGAGGTGTTTTCTCCCCCTGTAACTGCAATTAGCAGGGTGAGAGCTTCCAATTATAAGTCACCCCCCAGCTATAACGACCTATTTAGCTTTTAGGGTCTGCAGCCGATGCGGTCCCTAGAAGCCTGCTTGACGATATGTGTGCATGTGCGGGATGCTGATCCCACGTATGCGAACATTTCAAACCAGTAGAGCCAATGGTGGTAGTGGAACTTAAGTCATGGTGCCCTGAGACAAGGCCTGATCGCTCTCCCCCTGGAAAAATCCCCTGCTGTTGCTTCTCAGTAAATGGGAGTGCAGTGCAAAAACAGAGGTGTGCAAAGAGCACACAGACAGTACAGTCTGTGTGGCCTGCCTCTCTATCATTAAAGGCAGTGTGTGGAACCTGATAACTGACTCCCTCGAGATTACCCCCCATCCAAATACTTGGTGTCCGGCGGCAAATTCAGACCCCCTGAGACATAGAGGTAGGAGCCACCACTGATCATCACCTTTCAGTTCAGTAACTCTGTAGTGTGGCTGCCTCCACAATATTGTGCGCAGGCTCAGTGTGCCTGTTGACACAATGGCCGTGCACACTAAGCACATTATGGGAAAAAGCTGGAGCTGGGTTTTGTGTAATCCAGCTGAGGAGCCTGCCTAACCGAAAAGACAGTCAGGGACAAGGACATCCTCAGCATGTATCCCTGTACAGCCTTACCATGGTAAGAAGGAGACCTCACAGCGCTACCAAGGATGAATATGTATTGCAGAGGTGGGACGAGGCTGGGCTTCCACCAGGTTTCTTAATATATGGTTTATTAAGTAGTTAATTACTATACAATTTGCACTAAACATCTACAGATTATTTTTATACCCATTTTTTTAATTGTTGCCTCTCATGTCATCTACCTCCAGCTCAACAGTTTTTCTCAGTTTGCCTAACTAAAAGAACTTAGGGGCCCATTTATTAAGGATCACATTTTGCAATGCGATCAGGGCATGCAGTACCGCCCATGATCGCATTGCAAAATGCGATCATACCGGCCGAATGTATGACCCGGCACATGCAGGGAGACGGGCTCCGAAAAGAGCCCGTCCCTGCGATGTGGCCGGAGCACATTCCGGGCTGCTGCGCATGCGCAGTCCCGTGGACTGCACATGAGCGGCGCCCATTGCCGGCGGAGGGATCTTCCAGATCCCTCCGCCGGCTGAAATGCGGTGAGTGCCCATAGGACAGAGTGGCTAACGCTATCTTCAGATGGCGTTAGCTGCTGGGGTCAATATCGGGAATGCTTCGCATTCCCGATATTGATACATTTGGCAGCATCGCATCCCCCATAGAAACCTATGGGGGAGGCGGCTGCCGGCGGAAATGGAGGGATCGCAGCAGGTATCTCCGATACCTGCTGCGGTCCCTCCTTCATACATTCGGGGGATACTGAGTATTTGAGGTAAACCCCCGAACACAGGTGTTTTCGGGGAATTTACCTCAAATGCACTTTGATAAATGGGCCCCATAGTAGGTTGTGTTCCAGCGTTATTGTTCCAGATCCTGATAGCGACTCTATGATCTGATCCAGCTTGTTTTTATTACTCGTTAGGTATTTCTGCTGTGGATTCCAGTATTAGACTTCTAGCTTGTGTAGCAATTCTTCTGGGTACTTCCTCTGACCTATGGCTCTGACCCACGGCTAGTCTGACTACTCTCCTCCGTTTGTTTGTGTCCGGTGACGACCCAGGAAGAATCTAAGCTGTCTTTGATATTTGGTATAGAGTGGGGTTGACAGAATGCTTTAAGGGGATCTAGAAACAACCTTTACGTCAAGTTGGACACTGATGCTTCTGATTGGCCGAAGTAAACTGAAGAGGCTACGGCGACAGGGAGGAGGTAGGAAGAGAGCAGTCTTCACTGCTCTTCTCCTCCAACAAGCTTCATTACGCCATCCTCAGATGGCAAAACTTTTTTGAAATGCGAAATGGACAGCAGAGCTTTCTGTTCTTCTATGAATTGCTCTCCCCATACTAGTGTATGGAGAAGCAATTTAACACTAATCAGGGGTACTGCTAGAGAAATCCTAGACTGCTCCACAGTAAACCCCTTTTCTAAATAAGATGAAGAGATGAAAAGCCCTGTTAGCACAGGTGGGTTGTGAAACAGGAATTTTCACTTCTTCAATAGAGCCAATAGTACTTTAATGCAGTATCCTATAGATAAGACAATCTGTCTGTATCTGAACAGTGTTATTAATGAATAAGTCACATTTACCATGTAATACACATTTAGATACAAATACAACTTTAAAGCATTAAGTTCAATTATTAAATAGAAATTCTCTTGGCTTCCCCTTTTTTAAACACAATTTTCTTCTCTGCCTAATATAGGGCCTGATTAAGCAGTGGATGCAATGCCGATGTTTACACAGATCGAGCAATTATTTACCATTGTGCATACGTGTAAATCGCACTGCGCATGCATTGCAATCACGTACGCACAGAAGAACATTCGCAAAGTGAGTGTCATGTGGTCAGAGTTTGGGGGAGGTAACGGGAGTGGCTAAGTAAACGCAGGCATGTCTGACCGTTTCAACGCCATTTCATGGACGTGCATAAATTAGCCATAGTTATTGCATTCTCAGCATGAGAGCTCTCTGCATGTGGGGAGAGCTGCAGTGTTTGCGACTGGTCAGACCTGCCGTAGATGCTGCATGACTGCTTGATGTACATCAATGGTACAGATGTTTACACAGGAGTGCGACATTGGATTGATATGAGAAGGCAGCAGTGGGCGTCTTTATGATGGCTGTACTTTGGCAGACATTAGCATATTTTAGCAACTGCAGTCCATCAGCGATTGCAGTTATGATTCCATTTGCTCAGGGGTGAGGGCAACGCAGTACATGTTATATAAGCCCCACCCCTCACAACTTATGCCTATATTAAACAATTTGGTGGAAATAGAAACTATGCCACCACAGGTACATACAGTTTTTTTTCCCTTCACATAGGGAAGCAGGGCAGGAGATCACAGGGTCTGCCATCGCTGTTTACAGTTGATTTGCTGGCAGCTGTCTTGTGTAAGTCCTGGCCATTCACAATAGGTCCCAGAGGGGTAACGCCACTTATACAGAAAGGTTGTGTCCAGGAAGGTTCCGGTTCCTTTTGGTGCCTCCCCAGCTGTTGATATTACCCCTAAGTAACAGCTGGTGTGGTGGGCTCGGTTGTTGAGTGCGTGGGATGTTGCCACATGGGGACCCTTCCATTGTCCAACAAAGTCATGGCCCTGTTGTCTCCCCATATGCCAGACTTGGCCAGTCAACCATAGCACCCAACCTTTTAACTGCAGCAAATGTTTTGGTGGCTTTGGCGGAAGCATTGGCTTCTCTGCTGGTTGCTCAAACATCAGCATCTGCCGGCCCCACTGGTCCGGCCTCATTGCGACAATTGCAGTCTTAGCCCTATCAGCATGGCACCAAAGAAGACTTTCAGCAAGCTTTGGTCAATTCAACATCTGTCTTTCACTGCAGGTCGTTTAGTTGACAATGCTATTCTTATAGAAATGTGCTGTGTTACTTATCAATCTTTTGATACAACTTTTGGACTTAATTCATTCTTATGGTCTTGCAGCCCTTCTGTCTAAGATAGACGGGTAATGCGTATATGTCTGTAACCGAGCTGGGACTGGTAATGCATATCTCTGGAACCTTTCTGGGACAGGTAATGCATATCTCTGGAACCAAGCTGGGACCGGTAATGCATATCTCTGGGACTGGGCTGGGAGCAGTAATGTATATCTCTGGAACTGGGTTGGGACCGGTAATGTGTATCTCTGTAACCGGATTGGGACCAGTAAAGTGTATCTCTGAGACCAGAAAAATGTAATACTATAACTGAATTGGGAGCAATGTCCCAAAGGATCCATGGTACTGATAACTTAGCTGAAACTGGACTTGCTAACCAGATTGGAACTGGAGCCTGGACTGGAAGCCTAGGTGGAACCGGTGGACTTGTTGACCGGTGACACTGGAGACCAGGCTGGAACCGATGCACTTGTTAGCCGGACTGGAACCATTGATGCTGGAGATCAGACTGTAATCGGTGGACATTTTAACTGGACTGGAACCTGTGATGCTGGAGACCGCCTGGAACTTTTTTTTAATAAACTTTATACTCAATCTTAGAGCATATTTTCATTTAACATCTGATACATTCACCTTCAAATAAATATTTTTTTCACATTTAAAAATTTTCATTTCTTTACACATATAGTTTTGTTCTTCCCCATCATACCATACAATCTTCATATAAGGTTTCACAATGCATTTTGAGTAATGAACACATTGAATAAGATTAATAAAACAAATGGAAAATGGATCAGAAAAACGAATCAGAAGCAAATCAAATACACATCGGAAACAAACCAGATCAAAATCATATCAGGAGCATGGCCGGCGATGTTTATATCTGCAGATTTATAAAATTATCTATACATTTCTATTGATTGGATCATCATTTATCAATAATCTAATTTAATACTATTGGGTTGAACGGAAGCAGTTATGTATTTCATTTTTTATGTCTATGGACAATGAATCTATAAAACCTTCCCAAATTTGGAAACATTTTCTGTAGATTATTTTCTATGTAAAGATGCTTCTATCCAATCCATTCAAAAAACATAATATAATTTAGCACAGAATAAAGATAATGTTAGTGATTCTCCCTGTATCCACATTTGTAAAATACATTTACGTGCCATCGCTGAGATAATCAGCAACATTTTTTTTTTACTATTAATCATTAATTAACCCTTTGGGGGAATCCCCAACACCACCCATTCAGGCGAAAGTGGTAAATAGTTAAGAAGATATATCATAGAAAATTGTGTAGAGAAATAGCAATACTACTCCCTTAGCGCAAATAACGCAGCCCTAGATGGAACACACATGGGTACCTTACAAACCCCTAAACAGATAAATGAGTGACAGTAGTGTGTGTGTCCTCCAGGTGGCGCTAAAACCTCACACAATAAAAAAAGAAAAAGAACATATTACTTTTCTCTTGTATATATTTCATATATGCCCAAAAAATAGGCCAACATATATGAACACATAAATAAAAGAGAGATAATACCAACACGGTGTCTTACAAGCAAAGAATTCTCGGTCAGCAGGACCCCTGGCCCGCCAAGATGGCAATAATAGTCCTGCAGTCCTTTACGTGTTTTGAGCCCATATGCTCTTCATCAGAAGGATGCAGACTATCAGAACAATGTGGGTTTAAATAACCTGTAACAGGAAGTCAATTCTGTAGAAACAGTTGTAATTCCTACACCGTTCACCTGATTTGTATGTAATTATCCTCAAATTAAATCTGAAAGTCTGCAGATAAAGCACATCTTGTTTGTTTCATTTCAAAGCCATTGTGGTGGTGAATAGAGGCCAACATATGAAAATTCTGTCAATGTCCCAATATTTATGCACCTGACTGTATATATATATATATTAAAAAAAATTATAATAAAATAAGATTGGGATAGAAGACAGTCTGAATAAAACAATCATACAAATTAACAGTAACAAGTGAAAGATAAATAGGTGATATAAAATGTATAATATATATATATATATATAAAAAATATAAAAAAAAATATGTAGAATAGAATAAAATTCAATACAATACCTACATCAACTTCCGGTCTGGACTATAACCGGAAGTTGATGTAGGATTACTTAGGGGATGGCGTTTTTCTTCCCCAGTCACAGAAAACAAATGTTCTTCATATAAGTTCCATAGATATATAGAGTGCATTCGGAAAGTATTCACAACGCTTCACTTTTTCCACATTTTGTTATGTTACAGCCTTATTCCAAAATGGAATAAATTCATTTTTGTCCTCAAATTTCTACACACAATAGCCAAATGGACATAATGGGAAATAATTTTTTAGCACGAGGATATGAAGAAAATCAAATCATTCAAATTAAATAGGATGTCCAGAAAATGGAAAGAGATCAATTCTTGAAGCCCAAAGAAGTCAAAGATTTAAAGAAAGGGAATGAATGGTCTTTTATTACAAAATATGGGAGCCATTTTAAAGAGTTGGAACGAATTTTAAAACGATATTAGCATGTTTTAAAAAAGGATCCTGTTTTAAAAAGTTTTACCAGAGAAACCTTCTTTTATTTACCATAGGGCGGATAATCTAAAGAGTAAACTTGTGCGCAGTGCTTTAGATTTTCAGACCAATAACCCCATTCACACTAAGGGCTTCCACCGCTACAGTACATGCAGTATGTGTATCAATGTTCCCAAATCCTGTTCTAAAATCATGCAGTTTTCAAGAGGAGGCAATTTTTTTTAAAATAACAGATATTTATTACTTGCCATACCACAAATGTGGTTTATCTTATCGAATGTTCATGTGGACTTTTATACATTAGACGTACGTCAAGAGCATTGAAAACTCAGATGAATGAACATCTAAGAAATATCAAAAAAATATGAGATATGGTAAGAACTTACCTTTGTTATCTCTATTTCTCCAAAGTCCATAGGGTTCCACAGGATACCTTGGGGTATAGGTGATGACGTCAGGCATTGGTAACCATAGAGTTACGTTTTCAGCCTCCCAGGATGCACTAGGTTCCCCCTCCTATACCCCGCCCCCGAGCCAAGGCATCTCAGTTACGTACCAAGCCATAGGCCGGAGGAGGAGAAGGAAGAGAGAAAAAAGATCTGGACACACACAAGAAACATTCTCACCAGAGGGAGACGGAAAAAAACGGTGACCAGAGTAAAGCCCATCTGCAGCACAGGTGCGACAGGGCGGGAGTCCTGTGGAACTCTATGGACTTCGTAGAAATAGAGATAACAAAGGTAAGTTCTTACCATATCTCATTTTCTACATCAGGGTCCATAGGGTATCCACAGGATACCTTTGGGATGTCCCAAAGCAGTATCCTTTAAGGGTTGGGACGCTCCTGTGCTGAAAGGAGAATCCGCCGCCCGAAGGAAGCATCCTGAGAGGCAAAGGTGTCAAATGCGTAATACCTCACAAAGGTATGGGCAGAGGACCACGTGGCAGCCTTGCAGATCTGGACTGCAGAGGCACCACGTCGAGCTGCCCACAAAGGACCCACAGACCTAGTGGAATGAGCCCTCACAGAGGATGGAACCGGAAGGCCTTCATGAAGATAAGCTTCTGAAATCGCCATACGAATCCAACCTGCCAAAGTTTGCTTTGAAGCAGGCCAACCCTTTTTACGGAAGCCATAGAGGACAAACAAGGCATCCGACTTCCTAAACGAAGAAGTGCGGTCAACATAAATCCTTAAGGCCCGCACAACATCCAAAGTGGCCTCACCCACTGAAAGATCAGGTGAGTTAAAAGCCGGCACAACGATTTCCTCGTTGATATGGAAACTTGAAACAACTTTGGGAAGGAATCCAGGACGAGTGCACAGCACCGTCCTGTTCCTATGAAAAATCAGGAAAGGGGGTCTACAGGAGAGAGCCCCTAAGTCAGAAACACGTCTGGCCGAAGCAATAGCCAGAAGGAATATTGTTTTAGCTGTTAGCCATTTAAGGTCCACTGAGCCCAGTGGTTCAAACGGCGGTCCTTGGAGAGCCCTCACAACCACAGCTAAATCCCAAGGCGCCACCGGTGGAACAAAATGTGGCTGAATTCGAAGAACACCTTGCATAAAGGTGCGCACATCGGGGATCGCAGCAATCCTACGATGGAACCAGACTGACAGGGCAGACACCTGCACCTTCAGAGAAGCAAGGCGAAGCCCATGGTCTAGCTCCGCCTGTAGGAAAGCTAACACTCTAGACAGACAGAACTCCCGAGGGGCATAACCTCTCGGTCGACACCACTGGAAGAACGTATGCCACACACGATGGTATATCCTTGCAGAAGATGGTTTCCGAGCTCGTAGCATAGTTTGTACCACAGAGCTGGAAAACCCCCTGGACCTTAATATGGCCGTCTCAACAGCCACGCCGTCAAAGACAGCCGAGCCAGGTCCGGGTGAAGACAAGGACCCTGTGATAGCAGGTCCGGTCGTAGCGGCAAACGCAGAGGAATGTCCACGCACAGACTCTGAAGGTCTGAGAACCAGTGCCGCCTGGGCCACGCGAAAGCTATCAACAGGAGCGTACCTCCTTCCTGTTTGAATTTCCGGATTACCCGTGGAAGAAGGGAAAACGGAGGAAAGAGATAAGCAAACCGGAACGTCCACTGGACGGACAGAGCATCCACCAGAGACGCCTTTTCGTCTCTTGTTCGAGATCCGTACAACGGCAACTTGTTGTTGTGCCGTGACGCCATGAGGTCTATCTCTGGAAGACCCCACCTGTCCACCAGAAGTTGAAAGACGTCCTGGGCAGAGACCATCCCCCGGATGAATGTCCTGGCGACTGAGAAATTCCGCCTCGCAGTTGAGGACTCCCGGGATGAATACTGCTAATATGGCCGGTAGATTGCGCTCTGCCCACACCAGGATGCGGGACACCTCTACGAGTGCCGCCCGACTTCGGGTTCCTCCTTGCTGATTTATGTAGGCCACGGTGGTGTTGTCCAACTGGACCTGCACGGGGTGACCTTGGAGAACCCGATGTGTCTGCTGGAGAGCATTGAAAACCGCGCGGAGTTCCAAGAAGTTTATTGGAAGCTCCTTTTCCACCTGAGTCCATCTGCCCTGGAACAAGTGTGGACCCGTGACAGCTCCCCAGCCCCGAAGGCTTGCGTCCGTTGTTAACAGGACCCAGTTCACCACCCAAAATGGACGACCCTTGTTGAGGTGGGTCATCTGCAACCACCAGGTTAGAGACAGGCGAACCTCCGGAGTGAGCACCATCGTCTGGGACTTTAGACTCCACCATGTCGAATACTGACACCATGGAGCCCAGTAACCTCATCGCCGAGTGCAGAGACGCTCGGCGACTCTGCAGACAAATGTGCACCCTCAACTGTAAGGCAGAGATCTTTTCCCCCGTCACAAAGATCCTCTGCTGTCTGGAGTCCAATAAGGTTCTGAGATGCAGAATCCTCTGAGACGGGATCAGGGTGGACTTTTGCCAGATTATTAACCAGCCGTGACGTTGCAGTACTGCAATAGTCAGGTCCAAGTGGCGTAGAAGGAGCTCTGGAGATCCTGCCACCAACAGCAGCTCGACTAGGTACAGCAATATGCGGACTCCCTGCAGCCGCAGGTAAGCTGCCATAACCGCCATGACCTTGGTGAACACTCGTGGTGCTGTCGCCAGGCCAAAAGGTAACGCCCGGAACTGGAAGTGATCGTTGCGGATTGCAAACCTGAGGAACTGTTGATAGCATAAAAGAATAGGGACATGCAGGTAAGCGTCCTGTATGTCCAATGACACCATGTAATCCCCAAGTTCCAGCGCCAGAATGATGGACCGTAGGGTCTCCATCCGAAACCGCGGCACCCGCAAGGACTTGTTGAGGGCCTTGAGGTTGAGAATCGGACGGTACGACCCATTGGGTTTCTGCACCAAAAATAGATTGGAATAGAAACCCTGGCACTATAACTCCAGCCTGGAGCATAGTGTGCAAAACCTTTTGCAGTTCCAAGGCTTTGTTCCGGTCCAATGGAAGGCCCGTGGTGAAGAACCGGGATGGGGGCCTGTGCCGAAAAGAGAGGGCATACCCGTGAGAAACCACCTCGTGAACCCAATTGTCTGTCGTGGTTATCGACCAACACTGGGCGAACAGCAGCAGGCGGCCTCCCACTTTGGGATCCCCCAAAGGGAGGCCCGGACCGTCAGGCCGCAGGTTTGTCATCTGACTTAGGGGCCGGACGTCTGGTACTCCAGACCTGTTTCCTGGGCTTGGCCGATTTTTTGGGCCCAGCCTGTCAGGGAAAAAGACTGTGCTTTAGGCCTACCCTGGGCCCTGTAAGGCTGAAAGGACGACGTACCCGAACTGGAAGGGACCGCAGCAGACGGGAGACATGCAGATTTGGCTGCCGCCAGCGTGGCCACAATTTTGTCCAGATCCGGACCAAATAGGGCTTCTCCATTAAAAGGCAAAGCTTCTAAGCCCTTTTTGGAATCAGCGTCCACCTTCCAAGATCGCAACCATAAGATGCGACAAGCAGCAACAGCTGCCGAAGAAATACAAGATGTGAGGATACTGATATCCAAGGCCGCTTCATTGATGTAAGTGGCCGAATCCCGGAGTTTGCCTACCAACTCGGCCTGTTCAGCCGAACAGTCGGAATCCAAAGACGCCTCCAAACTATCAGCCCAGCTCTCCATAGCTCTGGCTACCCAACATACGGCCATAGCCAGTCTGGATGCCCCTCCCGCGAGGGAATAAATGGACTTTAGGCAGATCTCCACCTTGCGGTCCGTAGCATCCTTCAAGGAGGACATGGGCAATGTGGCACTTCGGACTAGGCGTGTCACATGAGAATCCACTTGTGGAGGGGATTCCCACTTAGAAAAATAATTGTCCACAAACGGATAAGCCACAGCTAAGCGCCTCTGAGGCCGATACCGTTTACCAGGGTGTTTCCACACCTTCTCTAAATGGTCTACTAACTGACCTGAAAGAGTAAACACTGTGGCTTCACCCTTAATATCCTTAAAAAAGGCATATTTGGACTTGGATACCAGAGGATCGTCATCCTCAATAACTAAAGCTGTGCGGACTGCCCTAATAAGGCCAGGAATATAAACCTTGGACTTAGCGTCCGACTCTTTAGTACGGAGAGGTTCTTGGTCAGATAGATCCAGAATCTCACCATCATCGGACATCACGTCATCATCCTCATAAGGAGCAGACAGAGACGCCACAGGCCGCAACACAGACTCCCCTTGTAACACGTCCGACAAATGCTGTACCGAATTTGTAGTGAATTAACCCACGCAGGCTCCTGTGAAACCTGGGGAGGGGAAATAGGGAGACTGTGGGGTACCATCAGTTGTCTCGGGAACCCCTGCATGGGTGACGACACCACTGACTGCTGGGACAATCCCATCTGGGAAACCGCAGGTGGCGGAGCTAACTGGCCCACTATGGTTGTAAGCGCTTTTGGCGAAACAAGCCCAGGGAGGTTCCTGTACCGAAGCCGTGACAGTAATTGGCCGCGCCAATAAATAACACTGCCGACATAGCCCCTCCGCTATTGGTACATTGCACTTAGTACACAAGCTGGAGAGGAAATTCACTCTCAGACATGATGGTAAGTATGTGACCCCTCTCACTGATACTCGTTAGTATAGTGGGATAACCACCCTGCAATCACCGCACCGCAAGGGCTTTAGCAGAGGAAGAGCAGGGACAGTAAAATGGCTGACAGTAGAAAGTGAAAGTACAGGCAGCAGACGCTAGCAGAAGTCACATACAATGCAGAAGAAATGAATCCCTGCACTATCAGCGCTGTTCCTCAACTACGCAGACACAGAGCCTGGTAGACACAGCCTGCATACACAGACCTGTTTCAACGGTGGAGAGGTATGCCGGGGGACCCAGATCGCGATGCCGCCGTCAGCAGCTCCAGCAGCGTTCACCATACAGAGATGGCCACTGAGGAGCAGAGAGGAGGTGCGCTGCCACAGGGCCAATCGGCAGCGCAGAGAGGGCTGTGTGCAGCGGGGGAGGCGCCGGCTGTGTACAGGGAAGGCGCGCTCCCCTGGCATGCAATTAACCCCTGAGATGCTGTAGCGCTTGCCGCTCAGCTGTGGTCCTCTGTACCAGGGAGTAGTGGAAGCGCAGGTTAGTTACCTGGCTCCATGCTGCAGCCAGTTCCCAGGGAGCCCCCTGCCTGGGGACTGTGGACCATGTGCTCAGGAGGGACCCACCGCGGGACCCCCGCTGCTTACCTGCTGCCCCTTGAATCCGGCCATGGTCAAAAACATCTGGGGTCACCGCTAGCCATGACCCCAGATGCTTACCATCCCCGGGTCAGTACCGGCGTTCTGGTACCGGCAGGGTGTAGGGGAGACAGCATGGACGTCAGTAGTGACTGTCCATGCTGTACTTTCAGATGTGCAGCCACAGCTGCCTTGAAGAAAACTTCAGGGGCTATCCTTAGCCCCCCTCTAAACTGGTGCTCCGACTCAGACTCCGAGCCGGGCACCAACGAAACTGAGATGCCTTGGCTCGGGGGCGGGGTATAGGAGGGGGACCCTAGTGCATCCTGGGAGGCTGAAAACGTAACTCTATGGTGCCCGATGCCTGACATCATCACCTATACCCCAAGGTATCCTGTGGATACCCTATGGACCCGGATGTAGAAAAAGGGATGGAGACCCACTCCCTTTCAGAACATTTTAAAAAATTACATAATTGTTCTCCAAGAAGTATAACTTTTTATGGGGATAAAACATGTGAAGTCGACCTGGAAAGATAGGGATGTAGAGACCAAACTGGCAAAATATGAAATTAAATGGATTTACAAACTTAAGACACTCATACCAGTAGGGTTGAATAAGGACTTTGAACTTAAAATGTTAATTTGATATCTCCAATTTTTTATTCTATTCTACATATTTTGTAATATTTATATATATATATATATTACACATTTTATATCACCTTTTTATCATTCACTTGTCACTGTTAATTTGTATGATTGTTTTATTCAGACTGTCTTCTACCCCAATCATATATATATGTCTATGGACTTATATGAAGAACATTTGTTTCCTGTGACTGGGGAAGAAAAACGCCATCCCCTCGGTAATCCTACATCAATTTCCGGTTATAGTCCAGACTGGATGTTGACATCGCATTGCGACCACTTTCGGTTTTCGCCACTTGTATTGAATATGGCTGGACGAGTTGGGATCAAGGTGTTTTCTACCCAGGATAACATAGGAGGACAATTTAAGAAGGAAACACACCATAGAGGGACTCACTAGTAGAGACCGCAATTAGGATCGCGAACCGGAAGTATCGGACCGCGGGACTTCCAGTCACGTCAACTTCCGGCTGGGAGATACAGAATTGACTTCCTGTTACAGGGTATTTAAACCCACATTGTTCTGATAGTCTGCATCCTTCTGATGAAGAGCATATGGGCTCGAAACGCGTAAAGGACTGCAGGACTATTATTGCCATCTTGACGGGCCAGAGGTCCTGCTGACCGAGAACTCTTTGCTTGTAAGACACCGTGTTGGTATTATCTCTCTTTTATTTATATTTATGTGTGCATAGATGTTGGCCTATTTTTTGGGCATATATGAAATCTGTTTTATTTATGACAATATTATGCTATGTTATGTGTTGTTTAATTTTATCTTTCATGTTGAAAAACTTCACTTGAAAACTATCTACAAGAGAAAAGTAATATGTTCTTTTTCTTTTTTTATTGTGTGAGATTTTAGCGCCATCATAGAAAATAATCTATCCTGACACCAAAAATACTTAATAGCAGAGCAATACCACATGCAGTGCATGAAATTCGCCTCTTCGATCCCACATTTTAAACATAATCCTGAATCTATTAATCCCATCATATATATGAAGGAAAATATATCCATTGTGAAATATATTATAAAACATCTCTGTATACATTTTTGAAGACAGAACATGTGTAGAATAAACCAGTGCGCTTACTATTGCTTCAATAGAAATATCAGGAAAAATCTGTATCCAATTGGATATTCCTCTTGGAGATTTCATCAAATCCAAAGAATTGTGCAAAAGTTTATAGTGAAGTGAAATGGCTTTTTTCCCCAACATCAGACGCATTAATAATGCATCTAAAGAATAACAAATCAGTAAGTATAAAGGTGCGATTAAAATGGACGATATGAACGATAACGATATCAAATAGTTATCGTTTATAGCATGCATTTTTCACGCCTAACAACTTGCGATATGCGGGCACGTATGGACGATATCTTCCATCGCCCGTGCATGCAGGCTAACCTGGTCGATATCGACCAGGTTACTATAGGGCCAGCACTCCCGCTACCCAATTTTTTAAAAATGGTTGCAGGATTTTCAGAGCTGAAAACCATGCTGTGCGCATTTTACTTACATGTCCGGGGGTCTCCACTGCTCCCGGTGACCTACCCTCCACCTGGTCACTCGGGAGGGGGCTGCTGGGAGTTTTAGTTCTCCCAGTGCCCGTTTAGGGAGGGAACACGCACGCACACACCCCGGGTCCCGACTATGATGCAGAAGACACTGCTTCCGAAGGGAGTAATTAAGGGATTCATTAAGCTAATTGAAAATTTCCATTTTCTTAATAGGTCCACAGGCGGGGTGCCGCCGCTGTCCCAGAGCAAGTCCGCTGATTTTTTCTTAAAATTAACACATTTTAAGAAAAATCAGACTTGCTCTGGAGATGCGAAAAAAAAAAACCCTGGCACTCAAAATAGTAAAAACTCAGCACCTAAATGAATAATAAAAATCCCACACCTGCAGAAAAACCCTGCAGGTATGAGATTTTTTTTGCTATTCTCGCACCTAAATGAATATGCCTCTTAACGTACTATAACCTATAGCCTTGCAGAGAATACACCTATATAGTGATGGCTACGACTGTTCAATCACATATATATGCTAGATACATTAGGGCTTGTTTTGTAAAAACCCTTATATACCCAATATCATCCTTTATACCTTTAATATAAAAAATTCCCCACCAGTATACGATATAATATAGTCGCCTGTCCCGAGGTTCTATGCTTAGATCTTCTGTGTTCAATTAATTCATTATACAGCGCTGTAAGTAATCCAATATATAGTGTCCTGTTAAGGACATACAATAGTCTAGTAGTCAGAAAAGAATGGAAGGCAGATGATATCCCCCAAAGCAGAAGAGGTAAGACTAATTTGTAAGCAGGACGCTGCTAGCAAAATAATTTTAGTTTTTAGAAAATGTACATTTTACTTTCACAGCTACAAATAGTGTCGGCCGCAATGGAGAAGCGCTGCTGGTACCGTGTTTCCCCGATAATAAGACACTGTCTTATTTTTTTTGGTCAAACAAACTCCATAGGGCTTATTTTAATTAACATTGACAGCAATTTCAATAAATCAATACAATTCTTACTTGCCTTTATTTTTTTTCTTCTTTTTCTCTCCTCTCCTCCGCGGCGCTGCTGTAAATGACGCTGCCGCGCGCTCACTGTGAGAGAGCGAGACGCTGCAGCTGTGATTGGATGCCACTGTTAAATCTTTAACAGCGGCTTCCATTTCATGCGGGGTGTGGAGCGGTGGGCATTTTAGTGTAGCGCAGGCAGGGACCGGACAAAATGGGGATTTTGTTAGGTCTTATTTTCGGGGTAGGGCTTATTTTGGACCATTTTCCAAAAGTAAGGGTAGGGCTTATTTTCGGGGTAGGTCTTCTTATCGTGGAAACACGGTATTATGCTTGGACCTTGCAGACGCACAGTGCAGACTACTAGACTTAACAGGACATCACCTATTGGATATGTACAGTATAATTTTATTGACCATAACATTCAGTTGCTGTAATAAAAAGATTTATGACTGATGGAACAATTAGTGTGTGTGAACCATTCCTAAAACCATAAAATCATATTTGCTGCCTGTCAAATACATTTTTATTACAGCCAGTCAATTAATATTACCCTTAATAAAATAACATGAATAAAATATTGTTCTCATGATTAATGATTTTTGCCTCAAACAAATAATTGGCTACACAAGTGTATTGCTCCTCCTCCTTACTAGCCAGATAGCTCATACACCATGCAATCACAACCAACGATTGGTACATTTTGTGTTTATTTTAATTTTTTTTTAAATACAAACAGTATTTGGTGATTTTGAAGAAAGCTATTTTTCAGCATCTTTGCCTTTATTGATTCCAAAAGACTCATTTAGTAAGACTCCCTCAGTATTGCGCTAATTTTCTTCACATTTGACAGAGGGATCTACTTAGTTTAGTGGAAAAGAGGTGCAAATTTCGATTTATGTACCTCTGGGGATTGTGACTGTGGTTAGATGAGAATTGGTTAAATTAGAAGGAAATGTATTTATCCATTCTGTGTTACCTACTAAATTTAGACTGACATGAAGCATTTAAATGCACACACTGCCCTCCCTGTACAGTATATGTCATGTTTAGGTTATAGGGAATTCACCTACCGCTGCTTTAGGGGCCTATCAGATTCAGACTACTGTCCGAAATGTGAACACTCTAAAGCGTCTTTTTTGCATTGTGTGTGGGATTGTCCCTTTATTAAATCCTTTTGGTGCTGTACTCAAAACTATACTTACACTCATCTGGTCAAGGTAGGTTTAAGAGAGGAGAGGGCCCATGTGCAGCCTCCACGTGGGCTCCTCCTCTCTTGCAGCGCAGAGTGGTTTGGTGTCAAAAAAGACTGTGCATGCGTAGGTCTCCAGGAAAATGGCATCAAGTTCTATTGTCTTGTTTATTCTATCGTATGCAATGTACTTCATTATATTAGGAGTTATACTGTTGACTATAGCATATGTTGCCATATTTTTTCACTTAGACAATCCTGGTTATAAATTCTATGAACTTTTGTTAATACTTCAATGCATTTATAATTTGAAAAAAAAAAAAAAAAAAAAAAGGGGTGATGGGAGTTTAGACTTTACCAGTTTGTGAGGATAGGTTGTGTAATTGTAACGCCATCAGTTAAGTTTGCACAAAATATTTTCTTTTACCACGAGAAGTTGAGCAGTGGTTAGCTGGTTTTAATTTCTATTACTTAAGGACCTTACAGATCATACCCAAAATGTCCTTAGGGCTCTATTAGTGGTATCTCCGATTCCTAAATGCTGACCAAAACAAAGTTTTAGTCTATAGAATAAGTAATTTTCCCTTATTTAGCCAATAATGAGGAAATGATAAACAATTGGAATTCCATAGGTTTTTCTCTTATATGGCCCATGGAACATGACCAGTGTGCCATCCCCAGCTATTTGCTGCTTGAGGAGGAAGATGTCACCAGACTGACGATCTAGTGTGTATAACTGATGAAAGCGGCTGCAGTACCAGAGTAACATTCTCTTTGCTTATCAGCCATTCTAATAATACCCACTAAGGGGAGCAGTAAATAGAGGCTGAGACAACAATGTGTGGTTGCAGTTTGCTATTGTTGTACCACTGGCGTCTGATTTGTACTGTACAAGGTGGAATAAGAGCATTAGGAAATCCTCCCGATTCTCAAATGTTTGATCTTTGTGGTGGAAGGAAACGGACACTGGCTGTGAAGGTGAAGCAGTTCTTTGTGGACATGGATTATAGCGCTACTATACCTTTTCTATTTCTGCTTTAAGCTTATTTTATGAACATGCTTCATTAGTGCAGGCCTGGGGTCTTTTCATTTCAATTGGTTTTGCCTTCCCCCAAAAATCAAAACAAGAAACCAGTGTGTGACTAAATAATAGTTATGCTGGCCATACACGCTACAATTATCGGGGCGATCCGCCTGATATCGGCGGATCGCCCCGATAATTGTAGCGTGTGTGCGGGCGTCCGAGGGTTAAATATCGCTCGGTCGGGCATGCAGGATTGTCCAGCATGCCCGTCCGATGCGATATTTACCCGGTAACTGTCGGCCGCATCGGGCAGTGTATGCCCAGCGCAGCTGACAGACAGACATTTCCTGTGTTCCTTCCTACGGAAGGAACAGGGAAATGTCTCCTCCCCCGGGGGCGGAGCGCGGATGTCGGGCTATACACTGTGAGATTTCTCTCACAGTGTATGCCGGCGACATCTGCGGCTGGCAGCCAGCCAGATAAAATGTCTGTCGGTCTGACAGACATTTTATCTGACTGTGTATGCCCAGCATTATTAATGTGAGACTTTCATTTATTTACACATTCAGGGAGAAGACTTTTCTGTACATCAACTTTACCTACTTTATAAGAGTATAGATGTTTAATATAATTATTATAACTCCCATAAAGAAAGTCCAATCAGAGTAAACAATATCCCTTTATTAGGTCCGACATAATATTACACACATTTGGACTCAATAAAAGAACAGATTGTTGCATTGTTTTTCAAATAAAGGTAATATGTTAAGAACTTTGTATTCCTAGATGGCTGTGTACAATCAAGTAGCATTGTTGATAAAACATTTGGATGGATAACCTGTTGGAAAGAGAGAAAATGGTTTAAAAAGGGAAAAAAAGAAACTTGCTGACAAACGGAATAAGCAAAACTAGGATATCAGGGTATTATATATTAGTATTGTTAAATCCAAGAGGTGCAAGTAACAGCTTTAAGAAGCTAAGTTTGAGTCACAGGATTGTATTTAATCCTCGTATGTCTCTAACATAACCTTTAATCCTTATGTCTCTAACATAACCAAGCTTGCTCCGCCGCTGTTTGGAATGCAAGTGAAAATTGGCACTTCTGGTGATCGCCGAGTGCCGTTTGCTGACTGCACTTCATGCCCATCACCCACAACTGAATAACCTCCAAACGTCTGAAACTTTATAGGCCACATTTCTATTCGTGCATGGGCAACAAATTGGTAGAATACTCACTGTAATTGCTTTAATCCTTTAGCATACTGCATAATGTGTGATTGGTTAAATCAAATGTTTGTAGCTTATGATTGATCCTCCTACTCACAACCCATCTATCAACATGTAACCTCTTAGCTAAATGTACTGTTTTTATACAAACATTGCCATAATCTTAACTTTAAAGGACATGTGCATAGTATGAAATCCTCCATTATGAAACAATCTTTCAAAATTAAGATTTCAAGTACTTTAGGTAACCCACTTTCATAGAATTGTTACTTGTGCATGACTATAGTATGTGCAGTTGTCTAATATACCACTGGAGTGTACATGATCTACAGGCTGAGAAAGCATACTATAGAGAGATGCAGCATACGTTCACCTGTAATGTTCATGCTTTATCCAAGCCCAGTTCTTCTGGGGTGGAGATACCCAGCTCATCTAAGGTCGGTCTGAGCTCCTGAATGACATAGGGATAAATTTCCTTATATGGTCCAGCCTTGTCCTGAAAAATAAAGCTCACAAGATCAGAAATCCATGTCTTGTGGCCACAACTCAAGTTTGAACTCTAGTTATAGCCAATATTAAACCAACAGTATCTCAGATATGTAAAGAGCACAGCTATGGGTTACATCACACTTCATGTTACATTAGTACAATAGCAGTATCTAGTTTTGGACCCTTGAGTAGAGTAGCCACTCTCGCTGTATATTGAATATTGATAATGGGCATGTCAGTAATTCCAAAATTAAAATGTCACTTGGGACTCGACCTAAGCACTGCAGGGGTTCAAATAGGGACGGGGAAGCTTTTTCTATAGGTCCACCCTTTATGGTTATTATTCAGACCTGGGAGGTGGGCGAGGCTTGTCATCATACTGGCCATTCCAGGCAAAACAATGTAAAAAACTTCATTTCAGGATTATGATATATATCCATTTCTTATGTACTGATGTATATTTACACCTGCTGATTGTTCATTTAATATTCAGGAACTGCAGTTCTTTTTTGTGTGTATTTCATTATGAAACATTTGGTAAACGTATTGCTCCATTCTGCTTTTTATGCTTAGTGATCCCAAGAGTAGACATACTTATATTTTCAAAACAAATGTATACATTAGCCAGGAAACGGTGGGGGGTGGGGTGGGGGGGGTGGGGGGGGGCATTTGAAGTGCTGTATTTGTCCATCCTGGCACCCAGAGACTAATTTTCAAACAATGTGACGCAAAGGGGGTGATTCAATTGTTTTTAGCACAGCTCTGGTGTAATGGCCGCCAGATGGGGCGATTCAATTGTTGCTCCATTCGGGCAGCAATAGCCGTGGGAGCACACAATTCTGCTCGTACCCTCCTGAGGCAGCAAGCAGAGCCGTGCGATAGGTCTGTGGTTTTGGCGGGCTAACCAGGACTTTAGATTGTCCATTTGGGCATGACATACGCGATAAGTCATGGGCGCCCAAAATCAATTGTATATCACACCCCTTGGAGGTGGTGGTGAGGGAAACAAAAACATTTTTTTTTTTATTGAAATGACAAGTACATTAAAAGCAAAGTAGTACGCAAACTAATGTTATTCTCAGGAAACTCAAAGTCTTATGAAAAAAACAGTCAGTTTTGGGGGTAATGCATAAATATTAATATTGATCTTTGAATGTGGGGAAACCCTAAAAGTGCATAAAATAGGCTCAGCAGCAAAAGGATTATTCACTCATTCAGCATGGACATATAAATGTTAGCTTAGTGCAGGCTCCTAGAGGGAGCTGTAGTCTAATTTCATATGAAAGAGGAAGTACTTTCCTTTGACAATATGAATATTGGTAAGATTCTTACCATTTCATGATATATATTTCAATTACTTGTGGATTCTGTCATTGCCGTTCATTTTAACAGGACTATAGATAGTTCAGAGCAAGTTTACCATACTCATGAACTAGTGTCATAAAAAAAAATATGAATTGCAAAAGTAGCAAATTTCCCAGCTATACCCAAATTATTTAACACAGACACATTTAAAAGAAGCTGCGGAGGTTAGTAGGCTCACCTTTACTGCTTCCAAAATGCGGACTGTACTGGCAAAGTCATTTAACCGTCTGCAAGCACGCAAAGCAGCGTCAAGGATTTTTGGCTCCGGAACTAAATCATAACCAATGAGTGTGTTCACACCTGGTATACAGGAAACAAATACACTATTTCTTAAAATGACAAGTATACCAAATTAATGACTGCATAAAGGAAACAGGTTATCATCAATTTAAACCAGTCTATTATAGCAGAAAATGAAACTTTTGCGCAAACTGCAGGTTTAAAATAAGAGATATGGTAAGACCTTACCTTTTTATCTCTATTTCTACGAAGTCCATAGGGATCCACAGGAGACCTAGGGGTATAGGTTGATGTCAGTCGTCGGAGAACCTCATAGTTAAATTTGTGCTCCCAGGATGCACCGGGCCCCTCTCCTATACCCCACGCCCCCAGGCCAAGGCACCTCAGTTTCGTAACAAGCCAATGGCCGGAGGAGAAGAGAGAAGGAAGAAATTCTAGAACACACAAGTATCACATTCTCACAAACAGAAGAGATGGAAAAAACGGTGACCAGAACACAGCCCATCTGCAGCACAGGTGCGACAGGGTGGGAGTCCTGTGGATCCCTATGGACTTCGTAGAAATAGAGATAACAAAGGTAAGGTCTTACCATCTCTTATTTTCTACTGCAGGGTCCACAGGGCTCCACAGGAGACCTTGGGGGATGTCCCAAAGCAGTATCCTTTAGGGGTGGGGACGCTCCTGTGCAGAAAGGAGAATCCGCTGCCCGAAGGAAGCATCCTGAGAGACAAAGGTATCGAATGTATAATACCTTAAAAATGTATGGACAGTAGACCAAGTGGCTGCCTTACACAGCTGAACAGCAGAGGCGCCACGACGAGCTGTCCACGAGGGACCCACAGACAGTAGAATGAGCTTTGACAGAGGACGGTACAGGAAGGCCCTCATGAATGTAAGCCTCTGATATTGCCAGACGAATCCAGCCTGCCAAAGTCCGCTTAGTGACAGGCCATCCTTTCTTTCGGAAATCATAAAGGACAAACAACGAGTCCGACTTCCTAAATTAGTTGGTTACAGTCCACATAGTTCTTTAGAGCACGTACCACATCCAAGGAGGCCTCACCTGCTGAGAGGTCTGGGGCATTAAAGGCTGGCACTACAATTTCCTCATTAATGTGGAACCTGGATACCACCTTAGGCAGGAAACCAGGGCGAGTACGAAGAACCACCCTGTCCCTATGAAAAATCAGAAAGGGAGGGCGACATGAAAGAGCCCCCAAATCGGATACCCTTCTGGCCGAAGCAATGGCCAGAAGAAACAGTTTTAATTGTAAGCCATTTTAAATCCACTGAGCCCAGTAGTTCAAATGGCGGTCCTTGTAGAACCCTAAAAACCACAGTCAAATCCCAAGGAGCCGCCGGTGGGATAAAAGGAGGTTGGATGCGAAGCACACGTTGCATAAAAGTGTGTACATCCGAAAGAGTAGCAATCCTACGATGAAACAGTACTGCCAGAGCAGAAACCTGCACCTTCAGAGAAGCAAGGCGAAGACCGTGATCTAAGCTCGCCTGTAGGAATGCCAAAATCCTGGATAATCCAAATGTTTGAGGATTATATCCTCTGGGGCGACACCATTCAAAGAAGGTGTGCCACACACTAATAAATTCTCGCAGAAGCAGGCTTGCGAGCTCTAAGCATGGTGTTTACCACCGAGCTGGGAAAACCCCTGGAACTCAAGAGGGCAGTCTCAAGAGGGCAATCTCAAGAGCCACGCCATCAAAGACAGACGACTCAGGTCCGGGTATAGGCAAGGACCTTTGGACAACAGGTCCGGATGTTGAGGCAACAGCATCAGAGTGTCTATGGATAGACTTTGAAGATCTGCGTACCAGTGATGGCTGGGCCACGTTGGCGCCACCAGCAGCAGCATACTACCTCCTTGCTTGAATTTCCGGATCACCCGAGGTAGAAGGGAGAATGGAGGGAACAGGTATGCGAACTGGAAGGTCCATTTGACCGACAGAGCGTCTACCAGCAGAGCCCCCACGTCTCTTGTCCTTGAACCGTACCTTGGCAGCTTGTGGTTGTGCAGAGATGCCATCAGATCTACTTCGGGAAGCACCATTTGTTCACCAGAAGCTGAAATACTTCCTGATGAAGTGACCATTCCCCCGGGTGTACGTCGTGACGGCTTAGGAAGTCCGCTTCCCAGTTCAGGACTCCTGGGATAAACACCACCGATATGGCTGGGATATTTACCTCCGCCCAAGTCAGTATGCGGGACACTTCCATTAGTGCTGCCTCACTTAGAGTGCCTCCTTGGCGGTTTATTTCGGCCACTGTGGTGGCGTTGTCTTACTGGACTTGCACGGGCTTTCCGTGAAGTATGAGGCTTGCTGAAGAGTCCTTAGAACCGCCCTGATTTCCAATATGTTTATTGGAAGCACGGACTCCTCTATTGTCCACCTTCTCTGGAAGAGGTGTGAACCTGACACTACACCCCAACCCCGGGGACAGGCATCAGTTGTCAGAAGGACCCACTCCGGGATCTAAAAGGGGCGGCCCTTGGTAAGGGGACTTGTGGGGAGCCACCAAGTCAGAGACAGACGTACCTCCGGAGACAGTACCAATGTCTGGGTTCGTATTCAGCGTGGAGATCCGTCCCATCTGGAAAGGACCAGTGTCTGTAGAGGCCGGGAATGAAACTGGCCATACTCCACCATGTCAAATGTTGACAGCATGGAGCCCAGTAACTGCATTGCCGAGTGAATCGACAACCGGCGACTGTGCAGGCAGCTGCGAACCCGCTGCTGCAGTGTGGTTATCTTGTCCCAGGTTAAGAAAATCCTGTTGCTGAGAATCCAACAATGCCCCAAGATGTAGCATCCTCTGTGAGGGCGTCAGCGATTACTTCTTCCAGTTGATTAACCAACCGTGGCTTTGTAGCACTGCTATTGTCAGCTGTAGATGCTGAAGAAGTACTTCCGGAGACCTGGCTAGCAATAGTAGGTCGTCCAGGTAGGGCAACAGACGGACCCCCTGCAGTCGCAGTTGGGCCGCCATCACTGCCATAAATTTGGTGAACACCCTGGGTCACGTGGACAGTCCAAACGGCAGGGCCTGAAACTGGAAGTGTTGTTGTAACACTGCGAACCTGAGGTACCTCTGGTGAGCCGAAGCTATCGGGACATGCAGGTATGAATCCTGAATGCCCAGAGACACCGTAAAATCCCCAGGTTCCATAGCCAGTATAATTGACCGCAGGGTTTCCATTTTGAACCGAGGCACTCAGAGGAACTTGTTCAGTGACTTGAGGTTTAGGATAGGCCTGTATGCGCCATTCTCTTTTGGAACCAAAAAGAGTGGAATAGTATCCTATTCCCCTCTGGGGAGCAGGTACTGGAACTATAACTCCCTGCAGGAGCATAGATCGTATAACTTTCTGCAGTTCCAATGCCTTTTCCTGATCCATCTGATGTCCCATAGGGAAGAATTGATGAAGTGGTCTGTATCGGAAGGAAAGGACGTACCCTTGAGAGACCACTTCCCTTACCCAAGTGTCGGTTGTGGTATGACACCAACACTGGGCGAACTGAAGAAGTCGGCCTCCCACCTTGGGAGTACCCCAAGGAGAGGCCCGCCCCGTGAGGCTGAGGGTTTAGCGTCAGGCTTGGCAGCTGGACACCTGGTATTCCAAGCCTGCTTCTTGGGCTTTGTGACCTTCTTAGATCCTGACAGTCTGGGGAAGGACTGAACCTTGGCCTTACCTTGAGGACGGAAAGACCGAAAGGACAGAGTTCCAGATCCCGACAGGATTGGGGCCGAGGGTAAACAGGCAGACTTGTCAGCAGCCAAAGTGTCCACGATTTTGTCCAAATCTGGCCCAAATAAGACCTGGCCATTAAAGGGTAAACTTTCCAACCCTTTCTTTGACTCAGCATCTGCCCTCCAAGATCGCAACCAAAGAGTGTCTAGCTGACACCGCAGCCGATGAAATGCGAGACATTAGGAGACTAACATCCAAAGCAGTCTCATTCACATATGTAGCAGTCTCTGAGGTAACCTACCAGTTCAATTTGTTCACTTGTAGCCTCCATAGACAAGGACGCATCCAAGGCATTAGCGCAACGTTCCATGGCTCTGGCCACCCAGCATATAGCCACAGCTGGCCTAGCGACCCCCCCCAGAGAGGGAATAAATAGACTTTAGGCACACCTCCAACTTTCTGTCCGTAACATCCTTTAATGATGACATGGACAGCATAGGAAGTGTCGCACTTTTGACAAGGTACGTAATACGAGAATCCACTTGAGGAGGAGTTTCCCATTTAGAGAAATACTTCTCCTCGAACGGATAAGTGGCCTCCAACCGTTTTTGCGGTTGAAATCTCCTGCTTGGAGTTTTCCAGGCTTCTTCCAAATGTTCAACTAGCTGATCCGACAGAGGAAAAGCCGTCGCTGAACTTTTAACTTCCTTAAAGAAAGCATGCCTGGATTTGGCTGCTGGGGTGTCCTCATCCCCAATATCCATGGCTACACGGACCGCACGTATGAGACCATGTACATAAATTTTGGACTTGGGCTCTGCCTCCTTTTGAGGGAGCTCTGTATCAGATAAGTCCTGAATTTCCCCATCATCAGTCAACCTGTCATCTTGATAGTACGTGGACTGGGAAGACAGCACCTCCTTCCTAGCGGGACGCTGGAAAGACTCACCCTAACACCTCCGTCAGGTTTTGCACCGTATTGGAGAGAGTATTAACCCAAATAGGTTCAGGTGGCGCCTGGTAGGGAGTAGGTTGTAAAGGCATATGAGCCACAACCAACTGTCTGGGAATTTCCTGTGACGTAGATGGCATAGCAACCTGCGGAGTGTACCCCAATTGTGGGGCCACTGGAGGTGCAGCAAACCGACCCATCAGGGTAGTTAGCGCTTGTGCAAAACAAGCTCAGGGCGGCTCTTGGGAAGAGCTGGGCCCAGCAGGTAATCCTGCAGTTCTGGTACACAGGGCACACAATCCTCCCACCCTCCTTTAGTTCAGCAAAACACCTGTTGCAGGACTGTGTGAGGGGGATATCAGCCTGTCCAGAATCACTTCCAGACATAATGGATTTGTGTGTCAAACTTCTCAGCTGAATCACAACTGAACTGTGAAGTAAACTAACCCCTCAGCAGCATTGCCACCGCAAGGGCTAGTGAAAGAGAAAGTACAGGGATAGTTAAAATGGCTGACAGAGAAAGGTTTACAGCAGACAGCGCTAGCTACAGACACATACAGTGCCAGGAAAAACCTGCACTATACTGCACTATAATCAACTAACTAGACCTTGTGTCTAGTAGGAATAGTGCTACATACACTGACCTGCTTGGAGGAGAGGTATGTAGGGGGGACCCAGGCTCCACATTTCCCGGTGAGACCAGTGTCTGTAGCACATAAAATGGCCGCCGGAGTACTCATAGGGGGCGTGCCTAAGGGAGGAAAGCTGCCTGCAACAACCAGACTGTGGAAAGGCGCGCAGTGCAGCGGGGGAGGGTCCGGCTGTGCCTTACAGGGAAGGCCTGCTCCCCTGGCTTGCTATTAACCCCTGGGATGCCACAACGTCCGCATGTTGTTGCCCCCTATCCCTGGTGGTGTAGTGACAGCACAGGCGCCATACCTGTTGTCACGTGCAGCCTCTTCCCAGGGTCCCCCCAGCCCTGGGAAGTAATAGGACTGTTATCAGCGGACGCCCGCTGCTTACCTTAACGTCCCCCGTGTTGTCCGGCCACAGTCCTGGGCGTCTTGGGGCTTTTGCTAGCCAAAACTTCCAGACACCCGCCGTGATCCCTAGCGCAGTGCCAGCGTCTCGGCACCAGCGGGGTGTCAGAGTGGTAGCATGGGCATCTGTTGGACAGCCCATGCTGACCGCTCTGTAGTTTTTTTATTTTCTGGGGCTGTCAACGCAGCCCCTCTTGAAGTGACCCGACTCAGTGCCGAGCACCTACAAAACTGAGGTGCCTTGGCCTGGGGCGGGGTATAGGAGAGGGGCCCGGGTGCATCCTGGGAGCACAAATTTAACTATGAGGTGCCCGACGACTGAAGCCATCAACCTATGCCCCTAGGTCTCCTGTGGAGCACTATGGACCCTGCAATAGAAACATACATTTTGTAAGCAGTCAATTCAAATAAAGCACATTAAAAATGGAGTGTATTACAACTTTAATTAAAATTGCAAAAAAAAAATAAAAAAAAAGAAGAAAAAGGAAAAACTGGTGACCTCATTGTTCATAAATGAACCCAGTGTATTTACCCCTAAAGTACCTTTTGCTCTTTTGTAGATTGAGCTAGTATATTTTTTGTTTAAACTGCAAAGGATGGTGCAAAATGGCAGATTGAGTTCAGCATAGATAAATTTAAGGTTGAACACCTTGACTAATGGTTCCCAAACAGGGTGCTGTGGGGCACTTGCAGGGGTGCCACGGGCCAGTGGTTCAGTACCAAGTAAAATTATTTATAGCCAATGTAATAGGCAAAACTAGTGCTGGTGGTTGCAAATCACAAAACATGTAGACAAACAGAAGCACAATCCACTTAATTTAATAATTTTGCTGAATTTCTCAAGAAGTAACTTTGGTCTTGAAAAAAAAAAAAAATGCTGACACTATAGGGCGCCGTGATTCAAGAAAGTTTGGGAACCACTGACCTAGACAATAGTGATGCTATTTTCACTTTATTAGAGACTCAGTTGGTGAAATCAGAGAGGAAGAGAAGAGGGCCCTGCCCAAGACCGCATACAGACTAATGAGGATATACAAGTAAATGTCGGTCAGCAGACAGATATGCCGTCCGAGCGGACAATTTGAAAGCTACACACACTAATTGGCCGCTCAATATGTCTAGACTGACATCACAACTGAGTGGGCGTTTAAATTGCACGCCCAGTTGTGATGTCAGTGTTGGCGGTCCCTGTGGCCAGTGTACATGCAGTTGGCCGTACACACAGCCAGACGTACAGATATATCTGCAAGATATATTGGCATCGCCCGATATGTCTGAACAACGTTGTTCACAGACACAGCGGTGTACACACCCGCCAATACGAACGATATATCAACAAGCGTGTACCCATCTTAAGATTCAGAGATATAACTGGACGATGAAACTGGGAAGAAATGAGGACGGAGGGCAGAGTTGAGTTAAGAATGCGACAAGAGCTATGATGAACAGGTGTATTTTCAAGGAAGGTTTGAAATAGTTCAGGCTCGTAGACAGTCTGATAGAGCAGCAGTGAGTTCAAGAGGAAGGGAGCAGCACAGGAGAAATCTTGGGAATAGGAGGTGGTAGAGGCAAAGTGACAGAGGCAGAGCAAAGAGTAAAAAGGAAGCATGGATTTAGAGGAGATCACAGATGTATTAAAAAGGAGCAATTTAGTGAATTGAGAATTGTAGTGAGGAGCTTAAAATGGATTCTGTATGTGAACAGAAGCCAGTGAAAGAGTAGAGGTTGAAGTTAGTCAAAGCTGGAGATGAAAAGGGCACAAAACAGATTTGGAACCATCACGGAGATAGCATTATGGAGATGTTGTGGAAGTGGAAACAGCAGGATTAGTAGATAGCATGACTTTGTGGGAGGGTGACATCAGGCAGCGGACTTGGAGAAGGAAAAGTATTGGCACCATTAAGAGGTGAGAAGCAAAGTGGGTCCTGGAGGTGTAAAACTCAGTCTTATGGTGCATACACACGGTCAAATTTTTTTTCAGATTTGTACATCAATAACAATTTTAAAAATAAAGGCCCCCATACATCAGCAATCAATTGTGGCAATTCTGCAATCGATTGTGTATAAAGAAATCTGCAATGTATGGGCTTCACAAATCACAGATGGCAACCAAAAAATGATTGGAATTGTTAAATCAGATTGTCCAACATGTTGTATTTCACAGATGGATTGGGGCTGTAGATTGCTAGTGTATGGAAATGATCAACAGATTTGCAGACCGTTACTTGTAAAAATAATGGGCCTTTCAAGATTGGCAGATCTGTGTTTGCTGCAATCGATCTGTAAATCACTGAAAAAGATCTGTAAAGGGCCCCCATACATCAGCGACGGTTTGCCGTGACCCTTCAACACGGCATCGCAGGATCGCAGAAATCCAACATGTTGGATTTTCCCGATTTGACGATCGCGATCAAAAAATGGTCGTGATTGTCTAATCGGGGACATTTAACATGAAAAAATTCAGCGATCCTGCGATGGATCAATGAACATCGATGGTGGGCGGTCGGCGTTACCACCCGGCAGATCGGCATTAAAATCGCGACAACTTGTCGCAAATGTATGGTCACCTTAATGTATGGGCGCAGATTGCTTGATTGGGAAATCCTAACATCGGGCAATAAATCTTCAAATTGTTCAATTGTGGTTTTCAGATTGCTGAAGTATGGGGGCCTTTGGACAATCTGATTTAACAATGCCAATCACTTTTTGGTTGCAATCTGCGATCAGTGAAGCCCATACATTGCAGATTTTTATACACAAATCGATTGCAAATTGCCACAATCGATTGCTGATGTATGGGGGCCTATACATTAAGGCCCCCATACATTAGCAATCTGAAAACCACAATTGAACAATTTGAAGATTTATTGCCCAATTTTAGGATTTCCCAATCTAGCAATCTGCGACCATACTTTTTCAGTGATTTGCAGATCGATTGCCGCAAACACAGATCTGCCAATCTTGAAAGGCCCATCATTTTACAGGTAATGGTCTGTAAATCATGTCCATATACTAGCAATCTACAGCCCCAATCGATCTGTGAAATCCAACATGTTGGCTAATCTGATTTAACAATTACAATCACTTTTTGGTTGCAATCTGCAATTTGCAAAGCCCATATATTGCAGATTTTTATACACAATCAATTGCAAAATTGCCACAATCGATTGCCGATGTATGGGGGCCTTTACAGATCTTTTTCAGTGATTTACAGATCGATTGCAGCAAACACAGATCTGCCAATCTTGAAAGGCCCATTATTTTACTAGTAAGGGTCTGCAAATCTGCTGATCATGTCCATACACTAGCAATCTACAACCCCAATTGATCTGTGAAATCCAACATGTTGAGGTCCCCATACAACGGCAATCGATTGTGGCAATTCTGCAATTTGCAATCGATTGTGTATAAAAATCGGCAATGCAGATTGCAACCAAAAAGTGATTGGAATTGATAAATTAGACTGTCCAACATGCTGGATTTCACAGATGGATTGGGGCTGTAAATTGCTAGTGTATGGAGATGATCAGCAGATTTGCAGACCGTTACTAGTAAAAAGATGGGCAGATCTGTTTGTGCTGCAATCGATCTGCAAATCACTGAAAAAGATCTGTAATGTATGGGCGCAGATTACTAGATTGGGAAATCCTAAATTCAGGCAATAAATCTTCAAATTGTTCAATTGTGGTTTTCAGATTGCTGATGTATGGGGGCCTTTATTCAATAGTTCATATCTGAAAGAAAATCTGACGTGTGTGCCTGCAACGATGAGCGTTCCCGTTTGTCAGATAATGATATCTGACATCTGATACGTTTGCAGTCAGATTTGGACGATTCCATTTATTTTAATACGGTCTGAAATCGTTCAGTCGTTCATCTGACCGTGTGTATGCACCAATAGACATGAGGAGTTCTGGTCAGACAATATCGACTTGGGAGACCAGTTTTGAGCATCTGGCTACAGGAACATAGTAATTATGTGGGTTCAAAGCATGGATTAGAAGAGTTACAGTTTAAGAAAACCTAGACAAGATAGACTTGTTAACAGCAGTAGAAGGCACATTCAAAAGGTGATGTAATTAGTATGTATAAATATATCCTCGGTCAATACAAAGATCTTTTTGGTTAACTTGTGCAAGCAGCAGCTACTTCTTTAAACCTGGAAGAGGTTTTTCATTCAGCACAGAAAGCAGTTCTTCACTCTAGGGTTATTCAGGCAATGAAATACTTTATCTAGTGAGGGGATGATAGGACATTCATTAAAATGAATTGAAAGCATCTCTTAAGCTGGGTACACACTGGCCGATATATTGGCCGATCAATTGATCGGACAATATTTCATTCCCCCGTCAGCCAGTGTGTACAGACGATATGTCTGTGAAAAACGTCGTTCACAAACATATCGCACTGGCTGTGCTGCAGAGCCAACGAATAGATATGTCTGCAGACATATCTGTCTATTGGCAAGTGTGTACGGGCGATCAGTCGATCGCCCGTACACAGGGGTGCAGAGAGAGGGGGAAAGCCGTGAGCGGGTACTACTTACCCGACTCCGGCACAGCTCCCCATCCACAGCAGCCCAGCACATGCTGCTGTGTGCTGGGCTGCACTGAGAGACGGTCCGAGGCTGCTAAAGCAGCAGCCCGAGCAGTCTCCTATGCCAAGGGTGAGCGATCGCGCCCATTGGCTGTGTGCCGGGCTGAGGGGCACACAGCACCCCCCTCCCCTGCGCCGCAAACAGGTTTTTTGTTTTGGGTTTGAACGGGGCGTGGCCACGCAGTCTGCGATTAGGCCACGCCCCCCCGCAGCACAGATGATGGTCGTTCAGTGTGTATGAACGACCACCATCTGCAGATATATCTTTCAGGTGTGTACCCACCTTAATAAGAATTAATTCAATTATTACTAGAACATATTTCTGGGATGGCTGCTCAGGCATATTAATCTAATTGCCATTAATGTAATGAGGAAGGGTAAATTGGCTGATGTTTTGCATTCCACATACAAGTTTACAGTGACGTGTACACAGACAGGACAGGCAAAGCAGATTCCTGCATTTGGCAAGATACGCCTTTAAAACAAAACAGGCAAAGATATAGAAGGACACTGGAAACTACCTGCCACAAATGTCTCGGGGCTTAAGAAACCTCATTCACCCCAGAGCAAAATGCTGGGTAATGGCAATTATTTCTTCGGGCTTTCAGTGGTTACAACAGAAAAAACTGAAGCGTGTTTCAAAGTATGTCACAAATACAGCATGGCAATCTGGCTAAAGGAACACAGCCGTGAATGCCAGAGAAAATAATTCCTTATAATAGAAATATAAATTTTTGTAAGAAACAAGGATATGGTCTTAAGCAACACGATTCACTATTGTTAGCACTACAAAGAGATTAAAAATGTGTTTTCAAAGACGTTCTCAATCTACTTCTATGTAAATGTACGTAAATGAGAGAACTCCCAAGCCTGGAGAAGAACCGTATTATTCACCATGCTCCCTATTTTAAATGATCTCAGGTCAGCTTATGTCCAACCTTTCCAGGAAAGGAAGAGAAGATTACATTTTTTAAGAGATATAACAGAAGCATGTACACGGCTCAATAATGGGGGTATTAGAATGCATTCATGCACTGACCAGCAGAGTTATTAAGATGCTGGGAAAAAATCTGTCTTCAATAACAGGTTTTATCTTGACTCAAATATTTTTATTTCATATTTATAGATACCTAGTACACCTATGCTAACTGTAGTTGTATTTTGAATGAGAGCTTAAGCCAAGTTTATCTTCTAGACATATTTGTTTGTTCACTGTCTGTAATAAAGTCTCTGTGCAGATGTTACCGTATTATGGTAAGGTAAGCACAAATCTCAGCTTGGATGAATTTCTCAGAATGCAGAACTCCCATTTTACCATTTACCTTTTCTCAGCTCCCAGGCATCAATGTCTGGCTTGTTGAAATAAGTTACCCAGCGAGCATCAAACTCCTCATCTGATTCATGTTTGGCTTGAGAATAGCAGCGAGCCGCTACAGCAGCTGTGAGAGAGATAGGCATTGTTGAGATTAAGAAAACCACATACATTTTTCACATTTAAATGGCTAGCAAAGTCACTTCTATATATGAAAGACTATTATTAAGCTTGAGGATATACACTCAACTGCCAAAAGTCATGGGATAGCAGTATGTAAAGGTAATGGTAGGTGGATTTACCGTACTGTGACATCTTGGAAATGCCCAGACCTGCATCAGTTGTATTCTGGCATCTTATGAGTCAGGTTTGAACACCAGCAAGGCTGCGCATGTCAAAGCGACATGCATTATCAGAGTTCGAACAGGGCATGACAGTGTGTGACAGACAGATGGGACATTCCATTCCTTGATCCATGTTGTCACGTGTGTACCAGGAATACCTCATGGAAGGCTTTATCCACCCACCGTGGACAGCGCAATGAACGAACACGGGTGCTTAATGATCGTGACCAGCGGTATCTGGCCAGAATTTCCCATGGTAACAGACAAGCGACACATGCTCAAATCACATACAATATTCAATGTAGGAGATACCAGACGCATATCCAGCAGGTCAGTGCAATGTTCTTTAGCTACCATGGGATATCTAAAGAACAGAAGGCCAACCAGAGTGCCCCTGCTAACACTACAACACTGGACAGCGCATTACCTGAGCTCAAAACGTCGCCAAGACCCTGGAGGACTAGCAACATGTGAAGTGGTCGGATGAGTCACGGTTCCAGTTGTTTCAGGTTGATGGTAGGGTTCGGGTGTGGCGCAGACCCCACGAGGCCATGGACTCCAGTTGTCAACAAGGCACTGTGCAGGCTGGTGGTGGTTCCATAATGGTGTGGGGTGTGTTCATATGGTCCACCTGAACACATCATTGACTGGTAATCATTAGGTAGAGTTGCTTGATGACCATTTGCAGCCCTTCATGTAGCCCCACAAATATGGAATACTCCAGCAGGAGAATGCACACTGCTCTGTGTGATAGGTACCAAAGTGGTCCAAAATTGGTTTGAGGAGCATTCTGACAAATGGTGGGGCCACCATGTTCACCCAACATGAACCCAATCGAACATTTATGGGACGCTGTGGAGAGACCCATTCACACCAAAGATCCTGTACCTACAAGTATCAGGGAGCTGTGGGAAGCTATCCAGACGGCATGGGTCAACAGTTCTCCAGAGGTCTTCCTTCCACTTTGGAATCGATGCCACGTCAAGTTGCTCCACTTCACCGGGCTAGAGGGTTCTTACACGATACTAGGCATCCATCCCATGACTTTTGGCAGTCCTGTGTACTTACTCATTGGCTCACATTTATTCTTTGATAAATGTTAGCAATTTTATTCATTACATTAAATTACAAACCATGACGCTGGGGATGTCATAACTGCCCAACTGTTAAAATTTCAGCTTTTTGACCTGTACCAAAAGGAGATGTTGCATTTTTTTTTTTCATTTATGTATTGGCCACCTAGCTCCTGTGTGTAAGTGTTTATGCATGCATGTAGGCAATATGTACAAGTCTCGGATTTTGAACACTTTATTTCACAATAAAGGTAATACAGAACAATCCTTACAATACATTTATAAATTTGAAACAAAAACGCCATGAAAAGGGACATCATTTTTCAATTTTAAAAAAAATGTAAGCATACAATAAATGTAAAAGGAGACAGAAAAGTTTCAATCACATTGGCGTCAATCCAATGGGGCGAATTGCCATTAGCACAGCATAGAAATGCCGGCAACGACACTGCAATTTGCCCCCCCCCCTCGCGATCCGATCTCACTCCAGACTCCCACATTTTGCTCGCTGCCCTATGGGGCTGTGAACAGAAATGTGCAAGTCCCGAAGGTACCCTAACAGTGGCATATAAGCGGCACTTACTCGCAGGTGACAGATATTCGCAGCTAACTGGATTGACCCCCTACAGATAAACTTAACAGTAATTAGGATGGATCTCCCAGTCTTAGATGGAAAACTCACAAGCTAAGTGGAACATAAATATATAAAGGACATCCAACCAACACTTCCCACAATTATTAAACAAACAGCTCCTAGAGAAATAAGCTTTATAAGACCGCTAGCCTCCTTATTCAGCAGTGTTCAAAGACTATTTATACTAATAAATGTAAGGTCAATAATCCTATACTGGGTCCATGTCGATACACAGCTCAGGTCTCCTCCTACCACTCATAAGCGAGAACCCAAACATTAGCCTACAAGGTGGAAGAAAAGCAGAGTATCAAGAACACATACCCTGTAATACGCCTACAGGAAAGACACAGTTAGATCAAAAAGTTCTGCACAGTAAATATACCTCAAGATAGCTCAACTTGCTAACCTTTCATGGGCAATGATGTCCAAGGTAAATTCGGTTTAAAAATCCCCCCCCCCCCCCAAAAAAAAAATTTAAATTGTCATGTTCCAATCCATAGTATTTGCCCATTTTTCTGGCACAGTTTGGCTACATTCATTACTGCAGAATTCAACTGCAATGCTAATTGCTACGGAATGAACATGTTGCAACATTTCATTTGAGGGGTTCTTCAAGAATGACATTTATTTGAATTCTCTTTGCCAGGATGCAGCTCCCCCCGGGTTAAGTACCCGCAGCTATTAAGCTCAATGCATCGTGTCTGGAACTTAAGACGAGAGATGCACCTTGCCGCCATTAATGCCAGTAGCTTAGTCGTGGTAAACTGTTACTGATGGCTTAAGTACATTGCATGATGCTGTTACCGCATGCGGCTAGCCCAGGAGCACAAGTTAGCAACATAAAGCTTTACAGTGAGAATAGTGGACTATTTCTTATATTATGCAGTGTTAAGCCCGAGTCCATCCTTGTCTTGTCGCATCATAAAATCATGCTCCCTTTGAGTCTTCTACATGAATTCTAGCAAACTCAAGGTGAGATTTCATGTAGGTTTTCTTCATCAGCGGGTTTTATTTTTTCCAAAGGGGAAAACAAAGTACAGAGCTCTGAAGTGGGAATATTACTGTCCCATGGACAGTTTCAGTCACTGAAGGCTAACTATCATAGTAGCTATAGGCATCTCATTGATTATCCTAACAAGTGTCCTTCTCATATGGATGTTCAGTTTTGGAGGATGGCTTGTTCTAGACAAGACCAGCACTTCCTGTCAGATACAGATCACACACATTAAGCTGGGTACACACTGGAGCAATGTCGCCCGATTTGCGCACTCCTGTGGTCGCATGTATATTAATGAAGGACGGAACGAGTGATTGTTCTGTCCTTCATTACACCTCTGTAATGTGTACCGGCAATCATGGGATGTCCAGGGTGTCCCTGACATGATTGCTGGTCGCTCAAGTGTGTACCCAGCATTGCAAATTTTTTCAGTCTCATTTTAAATGCTGACAATATGTGTGAAATATTATGTAAAAAGGGCTAACATTTTTTAAACTAGTAAACCTCCTGCATTAAATGAGGGGAATCCATTATTATTTGACATAAAAAGGGTGCCCTCATGGGTGTTCGGGCCAGGATAGAGGTAACAGCAATCTGCCTTCCTCTCATCTATGGAAGAATGTCATTTTTGAACAGCGCAGAGTGGTGATCACAAGACAAAAGTTCTTTAAACGATACATAATTTTAAAGATGGAACGCTTGTTTTCGATTGCACATAGTAATATCATCTGATGATCACCAGTCAATAACTACTAAGTGAGCGTATTGTCATCAACCATTTGGCTTCTTCCTAGCATTTCATTCAAAGGATTAGAAAAGACCTTCTCTGATGTTTTTTTGGGACTGGATTTCATTTTACTTTCTATAATATGGCATTTTACTGTCTTGCTCCTGAGAGTTTTGTGTGGACATATATTTGGGGGACGGACTACTGGTGGCACTACAAAAGGGGGAACCACTACTGGACTGGGGGCACTACAAGAGGGAGGGACTACTACTGGGGGCACTACAAGAGGGGAACCACTACTGGACTGGGGGCACTACAAGAGGGAGGGACTACTACTGGGGGCACTACAAGAGGGAGACCACTACTGGGGGCACTACAAGAGGGAGACACTACTACTGGGGGCACTACAAGAGGGAGACACTACTACTGGGGGCACTACAAGAGGGAGACACTACTACTGGGGGCACTACAAGAGGGAGACCACTACTGGGGGCACTACAAGAGGGAGACCACTACTGGGGGCACTACAAGAGGGAGACCACTACAAGGGGGGACCACTACTGGGGGCACTTCAAGGGGGGGGGACTACAAGGGGGGGGACTACTATTACTAGGGGCACTACAAGGAGGGGACTACTACTAGGGGCACTACATAGGGGGGAGGGGACTACTACTAGGGGCACTACATAGGGGGGAGGGGACTACTACTAGGGGCACTACATAGGGGGGAGGGGACTACTACTAGGGGCACTACATAGGGGGGAGGGGACTACTACTAGGGGCACTACATAGGGGGGAGGGGACTACTACTAGGGGCACTACATAGGGGGGAGGGGACTACTACTAAGGGCACTACATAGGGGGGAGGGGACTACCACTGAGGGCACTGCATCAAGGGACCACTGCTGGGGGCTCTATAAAAAGGGAAATACTGGGGGTACTGCATAGGGGGGAGACTACAACTGGGGCCACTATTTAAGGGGCACTGCATAAGGGTTACCACTATTGGGGGCACTGCATGGGGTGTGGACTGCTACTGGGGGCACTATATAAGGAGCACTGCATAGGGGGTACCACTAATGGGGGCACTATATAAGGGGCTTACTACTCGGGGCATAAGGGGCACTGCACAGGGGGGACCACTACTGGGGGCACTGTATAAGGGGCACTGCATAGGGGGATCACTACTGGGGGCACTACTGGAGGCCTGCATAAGGGGATCCTCTCCTGGGGCACAGCATATGGGCACCACGATGGGGCTGTCCCTAATCTTTATTTTTACTTTACATTAATCCCATATGAACCCGCCTCCTCCCTGGAACACTTGAGGGGGGGGCGCCGTAGCACGCATGTTCTTCGGGCACCCTGGCTACACGCTACCCCTCTGCCAGGGCCGCCTGCATGCATTTGCCCCCCAGGCTAAAAGTTGCCAGCCAGCCCCTGCCCAGATCCCTCCCCTAGGATTTTGCCTGTGACGCTCCCCAGCACTGGAACTCAGACTTTCCACCTGTCTGCAAAGCTTCAAATGGGCTCTCAATCACCATTTATTTTTCCAAGTAATATAGCTTTCATACTAATTCACACCTTCTGACCTTGTATATTGCCTCACCCATATCTATCTGCTCATACTCAAACAATTGACAAAGTCTCAGACGAAACATGGGTAGAGGCAGTCCGGCATGTCCGTTAGTGCAGGGCATACCCCCAAGAGTCTTCTCGTGGGGGTATGCGCTCCCTTTTGGGCAGGCATGCTCCATTGGGGTACGCTACAGTGCCTTCTCTAAAGTCTGGCTGCCTGCCCCGGACCTAGAGTGAACACTAATCTACTTAAGTATAGGTCCTAAAACAGACACCACCTCCAATTTTTTCCCACCTCCAGGTGCAGAAGGAGGTACGCTCACAAACTTTTTACTGCCTGGGGCAGAGTGCACAGCAGCCACCCTCTTTAGACACTATTAGAGGGGCTATATTTCTATTGTATTTATACCTTGACACCCTTAGTATTGCTCTATGCATGTATATCATGTCTAAATCATACCGCATATGCACCTGTAATTGATTAACGGATTTTGATATACTACTACAATGTTATGTTGAATAATTGTATTTCTACATCATTGTACTGCTGTTTAATTTACCATTAGCAATTTACCTATCATAGTGTGACTGCTGTACATCATTAATTGGATTGATTCACTCCTATACCTAAAAAAAAATGTTCATTCTATTTTTGCCTTTATAAACATCATTTGATTTTCTTCTTTTACCTCTTAGGGCAGGGGTGGGGAACCTTTTTTCTGCAGAGGGCCATTTTGATATATATAACCTTATTCGCGGGCTCGGTGCAGGCCATGCTTCCTCCATGTGATGCCACACGGGGCGGAGCCACAATCACTGGTGATTACAGCAATGCCTGGAGCATCAAGAGGATGCTCCGGGGAGCAGTAAGGGCAGCGGTGTGACCATCTGAAGTGCCCTAAGTATGCTCCAGGCGGCACTGCTGCATAGATTCTGGCTGCTGTGTGACATTCTAGGCACCATGCTAGCCAGATGAGGCTAGCAGAAAAAAGCTCAGAGGGCCAGACCAACTGATTCTGAGGGCCTTATACGGCCCCGGGGCCTGAGGTTCCCCATCCCTGTCTTAGGGGTCAATCCTATTGGTGCGAATTGCAAGTTTGTTTCTTGAAACTCGCAGACTCCACAGCGAAGTGCGCTCCTGAGAATTCTCCATCCAATTAAAAATGACATTTGAAAGAAATGCATGAAAATGTGGGGAAACCATCCTGGACCCCCCAAAATGGATAATTTTGTTAGTAGGTCAGTATAAAAGGCTGTTTGTGGGCATTAGGAAGGTACTGTAGGTTTTTAAATGGTGTCAAATGGCTGATTTGTGGGGGGGGGGGGTTTAAATGCAAGAAAATTATAAAAAACAAACTTTTTTCGTTTAATCCCAAACGAATTTAACGAAAAATGCAAAAAAAAAAAGTAGGAGGAAAAGGGTGATTTTGGGGTACTTTGAGGGCACCTTAAAAAAAAAATGATAAAAATTATTTTTCAACTAAAAAATTATTGTAATTAAATTTGGGATGCCTGAACTAACAGAAAAGTTGATTTTGGGGTAATCTGAGGAAATATATATTTTTTTTACCCCCAAAAAATACATTTAATTATTGGAGTAATTAAGCTAATTGGAAACTTTCAAATGCCTAATTAGTCATTAGTGGGGGTGTCCAAGGGGTTCAGCACCAAGTCCCGACGTTTTAACCTTAAAATAAAGATTTTCTTTTCCATCTCTCACCCTCAGGGAGGTGCGAATGGAAAGTTGCGAATTCAGTCTGATTCAGTGCGAGTTGCTAACTGAATTGCAAAATGAATTCGCTATGCAAATTCGAAGTGAAAATAGCAACTCGCAATTCGCACCCAATTGGATTGACCCCTTCGTTTTTTTATTGAAGATAAGAGAACCTCAATTTGTTATTGTGTATAGTCATTCATATATTTGCTTCTCGTATATTTAAATAAAAGTTACATTTTAATTATTTAAGTAGAGTGCACAAAACCCAGAGTACCTTTTGATTAATTTTTTTTCCCAGAAATATCGCATAACTTTCCTGGGCTCCACGCCACACTCTTAATTCCCTATCCCTACATAACAAAGTTCCAGCCTTAGGATCTCTTAGGCTACCTTTTCCTTGTTTACCTCCTAGTCTAACATTGTAAGAGCTCACGAGCAGTGCTCTCTTCTCTCTGTAATCTTTCTTTCCTTACTTATACCATTATCACCTCACTCGCTTACAGAGGAGCTGTCCTTTTTGCTGTGTGTAATCAGTGGGTTAAATAGTTAATTTCTACATAGGCATATAAGTTACAAACACATATACCCCTTGCTAGGCCTCTTGAGGTTTGAAATTAGATTGTCTTAATACAGTTGCTGTTTTTCCATAGAATGGTCAAATGACCTTTTGGGTTCAAAGAAGATATAAATTGAGGCCTAGCTCTACCTGTCATTTCTATTGCAACTAGAAGTATAATGAGCCATTCATAGCTTCTATGTTCTTATCAGTTAGCTACATTCCATTGTAAGATGTGTAGAGATGCTAAGCATTATGGGTAATTAGCAGTGATGTCCAGACTCTATACAAATGAGCCTTGAAATAGAGTTCATCTCCAGACATTAGGATACGTCATTAATGTATGTCTTTGTCTGGTAATATCTTACTGCTTACGGAGCATGTGCAAGAGAGATAAGTTTGGTCAATGCTATGCTGGACCAATGAGTGCTTGATACCTAGCACTGTATGTAATTAATATGGGCTTAATATCTGGAAAGCCAACACCCCATACTAGGGTATAAAATCAGGAGGTAGACAAAGGACCCTTTAGCGCATGCACAGATCTCAAAGTTTGCAGAAGAGGTGCGTGCAATGTATATTGATTATCTGGGCGTTGGAAACGATGGGCTCCCCAGAGAGAAGATAAGATGAAGTACATCTTATGCTGAAGATGATGATTTACCGGTGTCATCTGAATACATAGACAAAAGTTGAGTATACTGTATACTTTGTATGTTGTTTGTTAGTTTGTTACTTGTAAATAAAGTGAGTTCATTTGTACTCACTCATATTGGTCACATGTTTGTACCATTTCATTTCGATCAGAACGAAACCCACCGTTACGCACTGTGCCCATCAACTAGAGTACCAGTTGAGCCAGTTCAGATTTTGTGATCATGGTGAATATATACACATAAATATTTATTAATCTAATGGTGCATACAGACGGTCAGATTTACCTTCAGATCTGTACAACAACTATTTTAAAAATCGTTCATATCATAACATGTTTGTCAGATAACGATATCTGACATCTGATGTGTTTGCAGTCAGATTTGGACGATTCCATTCATTTTAATGCAGGCAAATCGTTCATCTGACATATCTGACTGTGTATGCACCTTAACAGGTTTATTTTTTTATCCTGTTGAATCTGCTTTATTTGCATTGTCATTTTTATGCACTTTAAATCCTGTTATGTTTGGTGTATCTGTATATGAACTCTGTAACATGCTGTGGACCCCTTGTGGTGACCTATAAATAAAGGATGATAATAATTACCTAAGGATCTGTGGGCAAAGCATATTCTAATAATCATATTACTTGTATAAAAACTGGATTTTAATATTTTAAAATAAAAATGCTAAAGGCAAATCTAATGACTGAAGTTTAAAATGCAACAAAAACAGTATTTTTTTTCATTCACTAATCAAGGATTCAAACCCATCATTGAATGCCTGGTTTATCTATGGATTGCAGATCCAATATTGTTTCTGCACATTTAAAAAGGTATTACAAATAATTTATAATAGGCAATGGAAAAGATTCCAGTTTGAGCAAAACATAGCAAATCTATAAAATAGAGAGAGACTGAGCCACTGCATATACTGTGTGTTGTTTCCCGGAAGAGGAAGAAAGCTAATCATTGAGTCTCTGGTTCTCCTTCACAATACACCTACTACAAGTGACCTTGCTTCTGCAATTCAAATACAGCGACATCAGCTGCTTTCATAAACTCACGTCCCACTGCTTACATGTGTAAGTGTAATACTTAGGAAACATTTTTGTGCTTATCTGGCAATTTGACAAACTACTACAGTGAAATTTCAGCAAGAATGAATGACAAGTCCTGCCCTATAACAAGACTCGTTTGGATTCCATAACATTACAAAATCAAGCCATTGTCATCAAAATATAACCATTTCACTTCACTAGTCTGCCAAACAGACAACTGAATTAGAGAATTTGTCCTAGAAATAGACAAACAGTGCATTTTAGAGGGAAAAAACACAATCTGCAGTAGTCCAGTCAACAAAGTCGGGTAATGGATAGCCGGCAAGGACCAGCGATGCCCGTGCACGCTGGATCCTTGCCGTCCCCGACTGTCTACTGAACATGCCCGTCAACCTGACGACGCTCGTCAGATTCGGCATGTTCAGGGATAGGAGGTCGGGCTCGTTCACTGAATGACGTTCAGTGAACACCATTCAGTGCGGTGCCCGCACCTTGGCGACATGAGGGTCTGAACGCTGGACATTCAGACTTTCATGTCGCATAGTGTATATATAGTGTTTAAATGGTGCTCCAACCAATTAGCTCCTGTCATGCATTTGAAAAATGACAGACTGAGCTGATTGGTTGGAGAACCATTTAAGATTAGTAACGAGTAATAACAAGAATATCACTTGTTGATAAATGAGGCCCGAAGTTTGCTGAGCGACGGTCAGGTGGATCACACAAGTTTCACAAATGGAATGATCCAAACTGGTTTATCATCTATTTTCAGACGGTGAATGATCATTCAGTACAATACATTGAACGATAGACGTGCAAACCTGTCAGTTAGCTGATGTATTTGCATCATTATTGTGCTGCGTATGTGGCCAGCTTAAGGTAGGAGCAGCATCAGCCCTCTATAATAAAGCAGCTATTGGGGGCTGGCATGCCAGTGCAGCTACTGGTGCTGTGGTACAGCTGGAATGGTGAGATAGGATACAGTGAAAACATGATACATCAGGAATACAATTACTCATCCGCTTACACTAATTGACACTGGTGTATGGTGCATCTGCCCTGGTCAGATGCCTGCCCCTCCGCTCCCTGTGCCCTGGGGTCACATACTCTTCTCTCAGTACTCATTAGGCCCCCTATGCAGCCAGTGCCGGGTCATTACAAGGACATCACACCGGGTCTCCATGCAGTGACACGCAGAGAACAGCAGGTAACCAGCACAGAGTCACCGGGTACTTCCCCGATTGCCCCCATGCACCAGCTTCCGGGTGTTCACCCAAAACCCTATGAGCAGAACCCGAGCTTCCATTGACCCCCGTCATCCCAGCACCCTCCCCTAGCCCCATGCTCCCACTCTCCGCCTCAAGGACATGCCGGCCGGTGCACAGGCAGAGACAGGACTGGGTGGCTCACCTGGGGAGTAGGCTGATTGAGGCTGCGGGCGGCAGCGGGGCAGGCTCCGGAGGCCAGAGGACACACAGCGCCGGAGAGCGGCTCCCAACATGGCGGCGGCCGAGCGGTGTGTGAGGAGACGGAGGATGAGACGGAGAGCCCTGGCCGGAAGAAAGGCACACGCACCGTACACGCTCTCGTTACCAGGCGCCGGCGCAGAGAGCACGGACACACAAGGGTAAAAGGGGGCGGAGATCCTACACCATAGAGCTGAACGTGTACAAACAATAACTGAGAACGTGATGCAGAAAGATCGCCACCTGCTGGTGAGCTGGTAAAGCACAGGCCGGGTTTTCCAATTCTCACTACTTGACACTATTCTAGTGGTGTTTCTATATAAATAATAGGTGTAATAGGTGTTTTTGCGCTGTGGTCTCTCCATTGTGCTAGTAAAGCATTATTACATTTTACCTCATGTAGGGCGGGATGTATCAAACAAAGACCTCAGAAAACTGCAGTTTTTGGAGTATTAAAAATGTCTGCAGCGGATATCAGAGATACAGTCAGGTGCATAAATATTGGGACATTGACAGAGTTTTCATATTTTGGCCTCTATTCACCACCACAATGGCTTTGAAATGAAACAAACAAGATGTGCTTTAACTGCAGACTTTCAGATTTAATTTGAGGGTAATTACATCCAAATCAGGTGAACGGTGTAGGAATTACAACGGTTTCTATATATGCCTCCCACTTTTTAAGGGGCCAAAAGTAATGGGACTATCAACTCAAAAGCTATTTCATGGACAGGTGTGGGCCATTCCCTCATTATTTATTTATCAATTAAGCAGGTAAAAGGTCTGGAGTTGATTCTAGGTGTGACATTTGCATTTGGAATCAGTTGCTGTCTACTCTCATAATGAGATCCAAGGAGCTGTCACTATCAGTGAAGCAAGCCATCATTAGGCTGAAAAATCAAAACAAACCCATCAGAGAGATAGCAAAAACATTAGGTGTGGCCAAATCAACTGTTTGGAACATTCTTAAAAAGAAAGAACGCACCGGAGAGCTCAGCAACACCAAAAGACCCGGAAGACCACGGAAAACAACTGTGGTGGATGACAGAAGAATTATTTCCCTGGTGATGAAAAACCCCTTCACAACAGTTGGCCAAATCAAGAACACTCCAGGAGGTAGGTGTATATGTGTCAAAGTCAACAATCAAGAGAAGACTTCACAAGAGTGAATATAGAGGGTTCACTACAAGATGTAAACCATTGGTGAGCCTCAAAAACAGGAAGACCAGATTAGAGTTTGCCAGACAACATCTAAAAAAGCCATTACAGTTCTGGAGCAACAGCCTATGGACAGATGAGACAAAGATCAACTTGTACCAGAGTGATGGGAAGAGAAGAGTATGGAGAAAGAAAGGAACTGCTCATGATCCAAAACATACCACCTCATCAGTGAAGCATGGTGGTGGTAGTGTCATGGCGTGGGCATGTATGGCTGCCAATGGAACTGGTTCCCTTGTATTTATTGATGTGACTGCTGACAAAAGCAGCAGAATTAATTCTGAAGTGTTTCGGGCAATATTATATGCTCATTTTCAGTCAAATGCTTCAGAACTCATTGGACGGCGCTTCACAGTGCAGATGGACAATGACCTGAAGCATACTGCAAAAGCAGCCAAAGAGTTTTTTAAGGCTAAAAAGTGGAATGTTATGCAATGGCCAAGTCAATCCCCTGACCTGAATCCGATTGAGCATGCATTTCACTTGATGAAGACAAAACTGAAGGGAAAATGCCCCAAGAGCAAGCAGAAACTGAAGACATTTGCAGTAGAGGCCTGGCAGAGCATCACCAGGGATGAAACCCAGCGTCTGGTGATGTCTATGCGTTCCAGACTTCAGGCTGTAATTACCTGCAAAGGATTTGCAACAAAGTATTAAAAAGTGAAAGTTAGATTTAGGATTGTTTAGTTTGTTCCATTACTTTTGGTCCCTTAAAAAGTGGGAGGCACATATAGAAACCGTTGTAATTCCTACACCGTTCACCTGATTTGGATGTAATTACCCTCAAATTAAATCTGAAAGTCTGCAGTTAAAGCACATCTTGTTTGTTTAATTTCAAAGCCATCGTTGTGGTGAATAGAGGCCAAAATATGAAAATTCTGTCAATGTCCCAATATTTATGCACCTGACTGTATGTGTTGCGGACCTGCGGCACAGCAGTTCCCCATAGATTTTTATGTCACTTCAATATTACCACATGCATTAAGGTTCAGAAAACGTAACATTCTAGAGATGATGGGGCCTATTCATCAACACTAAAATAACGTCTTTAAAGGACATTTTCCTTAATGACCGTTATTTTAGTATTCATGAAGAGACATAACACAGGAGATATAACTGATATCTCCTTGCTAAGTCCCCCTGCGTTAATTTCCACACTCCCCATACATTAGTATGGGGATATGGAAATTATGTATTTTTCGGAATTTGATACTATACGCCACTGTCAGGTGGCGTATAGCAGGTTACACTTACCTGCTGTCATCTGGTCGCTTCTCAGGCTCCGTCTGCTGTGCTGACACTCCGTAACACAGTAAAGTTTAGAAAAAAAAAAATATATATTTTTTTCTTTCTAAACTTTACTGTGTTCTGTCAGGAGAACACAGTGTCAGCACAGCAGACGGAGCCTGAGGCGGCTGCAGCAGCCAGGTAAGTGACAGGGGGGGTTGGGGGGACAGAATTACAGCAGCTGTAGGCAGTGCTGTGCATGCGCTGCTTTTACAGACGTAACGGTGTATACACAGCACTGACTACAGCTGTGGTAACTTAGAGTAGAGAGGGAAAAGTATCTTTCTACTTCAGGGTCCATAGGGGGTCCACAGGGTTGACCTTGGGGTATAGGTTGGGAACCAAATCCGGGCACCACGCAGTTAAAGCTTTTAGCTCCCAGGATGCACTTGGGTCCACTCTCCCTATAACCCCGCCCCCCAGCCAGAGGCACCTCAGTTTAAGTTGGTGCCCGGCCGGAGTCGGGTCACCGTTACTGCAGGGGGGCTGCTTAGCAGCCCCTAAGCTTAAAAGAGTTTTATTTTATTATTTTTTTTTTAATACTCTTCAGAGCGGCAGCATCAGACTGTCCAATGGACGTCTGAGCTGCCGCTCCTACACCCCGCCGGCGCTGCGACGCCAGTACAGATCTGGGGATCGCAGCGGGACCCCAGAGTCTGTACTAGCCGGGCTCTGGAGGAATCCCTGGGCTGCTGCCGGATCGACGGGGACAGGTAAGTCGCGTGGTCACCGCTTGCGGTGACCCGCGTGTACATGCAGCCTTATGCCTCCGGTCTCTGGGGACAGACCGGAGGCGCTAGCGGTGGCGGCGGGCTCCCCCTCCATGGAGGCATACCCCGCGTGTCCACAGCCCACCAGGGATTATAGCGGCAGCGGGAGCCGGCATCCCGGGGGGTCAATTGCTAGCCAGGGGAGGAAGCCTTCCCTGTCTAGCGGCTCCTCCCCTCAGCTCAGCGCGCCTTTCAATAATACAGTCTGGCGTCGCTGAGCTGCTTCCTCCGCGGGCCACGCTTCTTCTGAGGTCTCCAGTGGCCATTTTCTCTCTGTGGTGCTGCAGAACTCTTAGGATGTCAGTGAGCCCAGTCCCCCTGCGTACCTGGCCATTTTGGGTGAGTGTACACAGCGCTATAGCCTTCCCAGACACTGAATCTGGGCAGTTGAATGTAGCGACATTGTGCAGTATATTATATGTCATGCTTATGTATGTATATATATTTTTCTGCATTGTATGTGACTTATGCTAGTGCTGACTGTCTGCTTTTTCTCTCACCTGTCAGTGTATATCTATCCCTTTTCTTTATCTGCCCTAATACAGGTGTACCTGGGGTGGTTCTGAGACCTCACATATATATATTTGTTAATATCTGTGAGGTTTGTCACATACTGTTGCGTGCTGCACGTTGCCATATTTTAGATGGAACTGTGAGTTGCGTACGCTGATAATGGGTTCCTGCAGCTAATCTTAGCGTCAGTCAGGACCGGTATGGCGCTGCTTAATATTTCCGTCAAGATAGTCAGATATATCTGACCAGGAGATTGCACACGATACTGCACCCATTATTGCTATCCTGCAAGTCATAGCCTGCAGGAATTAGTGCGGAGGATTTTAACTCAGAAAGGTTTTCGTATGCGGCACCATCTGGTGCCGGGCCCCTTGCACGACCCCCTTAAAGGGCGTTGTTTCTCAGGATCCTCTCCTTTGACGATCGCCGGGCGGGCCCCATTGTCGTCACTCGCTTGGAGTTACTTCACCATACTGCCCTTTTGAACTCGGGGTATCTCGCAATTTCTTGCAATTTACCCCTGTGTCACAGACTATCGCTCCCTGCCGGGGTTTTTCACAGTACATGAATTACCTCCGATACCACATCGGTCTGTCATTCCCCTTGCAGGGATTACCACAACGGCCACCCTGGTGGATGTCGTTTTATACGAAATACTAATTGGCGTGATATACGCCCTGTGGTTACTGACCAGTGGCTCTGCCGTGAACTGGATGGTATATTCGGCTCTTTCCCTCTCACATGGGGGGGAGCCGATCTCAAGTATTATTATCCCTGCTTTGGGGCTGGTAGCCAGGCTCATTCTGGATATAGAGAATGTCGATCCTGCACCAGTATCATACATCTCCCGTTTTCTGCCCAGCGGGTGGATCTCATAGCGGGAGTCTGGCTGTCCCCAGATACGAGGAGTCATAAAGGCCTCCTGTTTCCCATTCCCTGAGGGTCCTCACAAGTAATGGAAATCCCCTTCTGGGATGGATTTGTATGTTAATCATCGGGTTACAGGCATTAATACGCCTCCCATCCCGGCCTGGACGAATTTTACGGATCCGTAGGTGGTAACTTTGCCTGAAATCAATGTACTCGTTTTCAGGGCCTGTTGCCCGTCCTACCATGGCCATCGCATGGTGATGCTTTTGTGACGTTTTTCCCCTCCAACACGTCTGAGGTTCAAAGGGTTCAGGTTTGCTGTGCCACAGCAACACTTGTAAGTTTCGGGCTCTGCCTTTTGGGGCTGTCCTCAACTCCACCGGGGTTTACCAGCTTTATGGATTTTCTGACAGTTCACCTGTTCAGTGTATCCGAATGCTCCTTTCTCTGGACGGTCTCCTACTTTTAGCAGGATCACCAAGGTACTTTACCGCCAGGTCAGGATAACCGGGGCTTCTTCTCGTCACAGAAAAGTCCTCCCTGCATCCCTCACAGGGTTTTCTTCATCTGGGAGCACTGCTGGATTCTCAGAATCTGAGAATTTTTCTGGCGTAAGACAAGATCTCCACTCTTCAACTTCGAGTGTGCGGATATCTACGCAGTCGACATATGTCACTACTCTTTGTGATGCGCGGTCTACCAGAGTGTCTACCTTTTGGTAGGGTGGAATGTGCTCAGTTCCATTCCAGGCCTTGCCATAATTGACTCCCCTCCAGATGGATCGAGTTTTTTCCATCGGATCGCTGTTCGAACGATGATACTTTCTACGGAGGCGAGTTGGTCTCTGTCCGGGTGGCTATGGCCATCTCGTCCAGGGTGTTCTTTGCTAAAGACAGTGTCTGGTCCGCATTCATTTCGGGGCAGTTGGACGTCTGTCGCTTCTGCCCTGCCACTTACCTTGTTGATACTTTAAGCTGTCTTGGACTTTCACTCTGGCCTAACCCATTTGTCACGGTAAACCTGAATAGGTTCAGTCCGACAGTGTCACAACAGTGGCTTCCATCTAGGCAACACTGGTAGTTGGGTGGCAATGTTAGGAATGTCACCCATTCTGACATAGTCCAAGGGTCTTCTCCTGGCCAACTCTGCGGTGTTTATTCCCGGAGCTCTCCATTGGGAAGCGGGCTTCCTCAGCCGTCACGGCGTGCATCCCGGGGACTAGTCTCTTCTCCAAGAGAGGTTTCAACTCCTGGTGAGCAGAGGGGGCCTCCCTGAGGGGATTGATCCCCATGGACTTCTGACTCGATCACACATTACCGGTGTTACAGTCCAGCTCTAGGAGTACTGAAGCTACCTTCAGTGACTCTTTGTCAGTGAAGTGGTCCTTCCACTTTGTGTACCTGTGTCCTCCGGTCTCCCTTCTTCCTCGAGGTCTTCGGAAGTTTAATTCGAGACGGAGGGGCTTTCCTTCTGGGGGCTCCAGGTCGTCCCAGACATCACTGGTACTAAGATTTTCGGAGTCTCCTCCTCGATGCTCCGTTCCTACTGCTTCACTATCTGGACCTGTTGTCTCAGGGTCCTTGTTTTTCCCTGGATCTGGATCGCTTGTCTTTAACTGCGCCCCTACTGTGGTCCTCGGGCTTCCCTGGCTCTGTCTTCATTGAGATGTTTAGAGCAGATAGGCCAGACTTTGCTGGGATCTGCCACGGACTGTGGCATACATAATTCTTATGGTATCGTACCTGTCGATACGATCCTCCGGTGTCCAGGATTTCCAGATATTCTGGCATTCCTTCCAGCTGGCTTGGGTTTCACCCTTGGCCTGGCCTTCCTGACAGTGCGGATCTCTACACTGTCGGTATGGTTAAGATATGGAATTGCTCCGCTCTGGTATCCAGTTCATCCTTTGGAGTGTTTTCTGGATTATGTCTCCACTTGTCCTCCCTAGGGACTCCTGGGGAGTTAGTAGTGGTTCTTTGTTCCCTCCGGGGACAGTCAATGGAACTGCTGGTTGTGATAGCCATTACATGGTCTATTGTTTAAGCTCTCTCTCTCTCTCTCTCTCTCAGGGTGTTTAAATCAACCAGGAGAGTGTCTGAATGGGGAGCGTTCTCATGTGGCTCCCTCTTCTGGAGGGCATCATGTCAGGGTGTGAGTTGCTCTCGCCCTGTGTTTCTTCTTAAAGTGGTTTTTAGGTTCCATATTATTCTGGAACTTATGGTATGGCCATTCAGTTCCCAGTCCTCTCGGCTGTTGTGGCCTCATGGACTGTGGTCCGGCCTCTTTGGCTTTATGTGATCCGTTCAAGTTCCTTATGGTAAGCGGACTCCTTATTGGTGGTCTGCGGTTTCTGGTTTTAACAGGAAACGATGGCCGGCCTATAATGAAATGTTGACTGGATGGCCTCGTATGTCTTCCTCAGGGGCCTACCCATGGGTGGGCATTTCTGTCGTTGAGGCTTGTTTTTTTCTCGGGCCGTGTAACCCTCGTGGGCGGCTCGTCGTGGCGCCTCGGCTGTTTTGCCTTACTAGGTGTCCACGTGGTCTTCTGTCCATACCTTTTTAAGGTTCTAGGCATTGGTTTCCTTTGCCTCTCAGGATGCTTCCTTTTTGGCGACGGATTCTCCTCTCAGCACAGGAGCGTCCCCACCCTTGGTTGAACTGCTTTGGGACATCCCCAAGGTCAACCCTGTGGACCCCCTATGGACCCTGAAGTAGAAAACAAGAGATATGGTAAGAACTTACCTTTGTTATCTCTGTTTCTACGAAGTCCATAGGGTCCACAGGGCGCCTGCCCTGACGCACCTGGCTTCATATGGGCTGTGTTACTGGTCACCGGCTTCCCGTCTCCTTTTCTGTGAGTATGGTTCTAGAGTGTTCCAGTTTTCTCTCTCTTTTTCTCTCCTCCTCCGGCCTTTGGCTACTTACAATCTGAGGTGCCTCTGGCTGGGGGGCGGGGTTATAGGGAGAGTGGACCCAAGTGCATCCTGGGAGCTAAAAGCTTTAACTGCGTGGTGCCCGGATTTGGTTCCCAACCTATACCCCAAGGTCAACCCTGTGGACCCTATGGACTTCGTAGAAACAGAGATAACAAAGGTAAGTTCTTACCATATCTCTTGTTATTTCCCAAAAAGCTGTCATCGCAAAAATTACAGCTTTTCGGAATAACAGGAGATATGGTAAGAACTTACCTTTGTTATCTCCGTTTCTACGAAGTCCTTAGGGTCCACAGGGATACCTTGGGGTATAGGGCTTGGCTCCAGCCATGGGCACCACAGAGTTAAAGATGTCCCTCCCAGGATGCACCGGGCCCCCTCCTATACCCCGCCCCCAGGCCAAGGCACCTCAGTTTTAGTATCAAGCCATAGGCCGGGAGAGAGGAAAAAGGAAGAAGAAAGTCTGGAACACACAAGATTCACATTCTCATAGAAAGGGGAGACAGAAACTTGTGACCAGAACAACACCCTACGGAAGCACAGGGCGTCAGGGCGGGCGCCCTGTGGACCCTAAGGACTTCGTAGAAACGGAGATAACAAAGGTAAGTTCTTACCATATCTCCTGTTTTCTACCTCAGGGTCCTTAGGGATCCACAGGGATACCTTGGGGATGTCCCAAAGCAGTATCCTTCAAGGGAGGGGACGCTCCTGTGCTGAGAGGAGAATCCGCCGCCCGAAGGAGGCATCCTGAGAAGCAAATGTGTCAAAGGCGTACTGCTTGACGAAAGTATGGACAGAGGACCACGTGGCCGCCTTACAAAGCTGAACAGCTGAGGCGCCACGTTGAGCTGCCCACGAAGGTCCCACAGATCTTGTAGAATGAACTTTCACAGTGGGTGGCACTGGAATTCCCTCATGAGTGTATGCCTCAGAGATCGCCATGCAGATCCAGCATGCCAAAGTCTGTTTATTGGCAGGCCAACCCCTCTTATGAAATCCATATAGGACAAACAAAGAGTCCAATTTTCTCAAAGAACTGGTACGGTCCACGTAAATCTGCAGAGCCCGTACCACATCCAAAGAAGCCTCACCAGCTGAGAGATCAGATGAATTAAAGGCTGGGACCACAATTTCCTCGTCAATGTGGAAACTAGACACCACTTTAGGAAGGAATATAGGGACGGGTACGAAGTACCGCCCTATCCGAATGAAAAATTTGAAATGGGGGACGAAACGAAAAAGCCCCCAAATCAGACACCCTTCTGGCTGAAGCAATAGCCAAAAGGAACACTGTTTTTGCCGTAAGCCATTTCAGATCCACAAAACCCAAAGGTTCAAATGGAGGATCCTGTAGCACCTTCAGGACCACAGCCAGATCCAATGGAGCTACCGGATGGACATAGGGAGGCTGGATGCGAAGGACACCCAGCATAAAGGTACGGATATCAGGCCGCATAGCGATCCTTCGTTGAAACAAAACCGACAGGGCAGAAACATGCACCTTCAGTGAAGCAAGGCGTAGACCTAAATCCAAGCCTGCCTGAAGGAAAGCCAACACTCTCAATATTCTAAACTCGCGAGGATCGTATGCTTTATGGCGACACCACTCAAAATAGGTATGCCACACCCTGTGGTAAATTCTAGCTGAAGCCGGCTTACGAGTATGTAACATGGTATTGACCACAGCTCTAGAGAAACCCTTGGACTCAAGAGGGAAGTCTCAAGAGCCACGCCATCAAAGATAGCCGACTCAGGTCCGGGTAGAGACAAGGACATTGAGACAATAGGTCCGGCCTCTGAGGTAACAGCCAAGGAGTGTCGATGGATAGACACTGGAGATCCGAGTACCAAATCCTTCTGGGCCACGCAGGGGCCACCAGCAGGATCTTGCCTCCTTCCTGCCTGAACTTTCAAATTACTCGAGGCAGCAGGGAGAACGGAGGAAACAGGTACGCGAATTGGAAGTTCCATCGTGCCGACAGAGCGTCCACCAGGAGAGCTCCTGCGTCTCTTGTTCGGGATCCGTACGCCCACAGCTTGCGGTTGTGTCTGGAGGCCATGAGGTCTATTTCGGGAAGACCCCACTTGTCGACCAGGAGTTGGAACACCTCCTGGTGAAGAGACCATTCCCCCATCGTGGCGGCTGAGGAAGTCCGCCTCCCAGTTGAGCACACCCGGAATGAAGACGGCCGAAATGGCCGGAAGATTGCCTTCTGCCCAAGTCAGAATGCGGGACACCTCCCTTAGAGCCGCTTGGCTTCGAGTTCCTCCCTGACGATTTAGGTAAGCCACCGTGGTGGCGTTGTCTGACTGAACCTGCACAGGTTTCCCCAGCAGGAACAGTCTTGCATGCTGCAGCGCCATGAACACTGCTCGAATTTCCAATATATTGATTGGCAGGTCCGATTCCTTTGACGTCCACCGGCCCTGGAAGACGTGTGGGCCTGTCACAGCGCCCCAGCCCCGAAGGCAGGCATCCGTTGTTAGAAGGACCCAATCCGAAATCCAAAACGGACGTCCCCTGCTGAGATGAGACTTTTGTAACCACCACGTCAAAGACAGGCGCACTTCCGGAGTGAGCCTGATCATCTGCGTCTTTATTCGACGGGGATTTCTGTCCCATCTGGACAGGATCAACATTTGTAGAGGCCTGGAATGGAACTGGGCATACTCCACCATGTCCAACGTTGACACCATGGAACCCAGTAACTTCATCACTGAGAGAAGAGACACTCGGCGACTGCTTAGAACATTACGTATTTTGGACTGCAACAGGGCTATCTTTTCCTCCGTCAAGAAGATCCTCTGTTGCTGAGAGTCCAACAATGCCCCGAGATGGACCATTCTCTGAGAAGGAATTAGAGAGGACTTCTTCCAGTTCACTATCCAGCCGTGAGCCTGCAATAGTGCTATTGTCAGTTGTAGATGGCTGCAAAGGACTTGTGGTGACCCTGCCAACAACAGAAGGTCGTCCAAGTGAGGTAACAGGCAAACTCCCTGCAACCGCAGGTGTGCCGCCATGACCGCCATTACTTTTGTGAACACCCGAGGAGCCATGGAAAGGCCAAACGGTAGAGCCTGAAACTGGTAATGGAGGTCCGACACTGTAAATCTGAGGTAATGCTGATGAACCCTGGCAATGGGGATATGCAGGTAAGCATCCTGAATATCCAGGCACACCATAAAATCCCCAGGCTGCATAGCTAAAACAATAGAATGCAGAGTCTCCATTCGGAACCGAGGGACCCTTAAAAACTTGTTCAGGGACTTGAGGTTGAGTATAGGTCGGTATGATCCATTTGGTTTTTGAACCAGAAAAAGGTTGGAGTAATATCCGGTCCCTCTCAGGGATAACGGAACAGGTTCTATTACTCCCATCTGAAGCATAGAACGCACTGACTCTTGGATCGCTAGAGCCTTCGTTGGATCTGAAGGATGTGCTGTTACAAAGAACTGATGAGGAGACCTTCTGCGGAAGGAGAGAGCATATCCCTGAGATACCACCTCCCTTACCCAAGTGTCTGTGGTGGTTTTGAACCAACACTGAGCGTATTGCAGAAGTCTGCCGCCCAACCCGTCAGGCTGAGGGTTTGTCGTCCGGCTTGGCAGCTGGACGTCTGGTACTCCAAGCTTGCTTCTTGGTCTTAGCGGCCTTTTTGGGACCTGAAGGTCTCGGAAAAGACTGAACCCTAGGTTTTCCCGGAGGGCGATAGGGCCGAAAGGACGGATTTTTAGACCCAGACGGAGTCGGGGTTGAAGGTAGACATGCAGATTTGGCAGCCGCCGTGTTCACTATTTTATCCAATGCTGGCCCAAACAGGACCTGCCCATTGTAGGGTAAGCATTCCAAGCCTTTCTTGGATTCAGCGTCCGCCCTCCAAGAACGTAACCACAAGGAGCGTCGAGCCACAGAAATCCTAGAAGTAAGCAGGCTCAAATTCAAAGCTGCTTCGTTAATGTACGTAGCGGAATCCCGAAGGTTACCCACTAACCCAACCTGTTCGCTGGTACCCTCAGAAGCAAATGATGCTTCCAAAGCGTCCGCCCATCTTTCCATAGCTGAGCCACCCAGCAGACAGCCATAGCTGGTCTAGATGCTCCTCCAGCAAGGGAATACTTGACTTTAGGCACACCTCCACTTTACGGTCTGTAGTATCCATCAGAGAAGACATAGATGGCATAGGCAAAGTTGTGCTCTTTACTAAGCGCGTCACATGAGAATCCACCTGAGGAGGAGACTCCCATTTAGTGAAGTAATCTTCCGCAAAGGGATATGTACGAGCCAGACGCTTGTGAGGTTGAAATCTTTTTTTTGAGATTTCCAGGCCTCCTCCATGTGATCAACTAGCTGTCCAGATAGAGGGAATACTGCTGCAGCTCCTTTAACCTCTTTAAAATAAGCATGAGTAGGTGCTGCAGGTAAGTTGTCGTCAGTAATTACCATGGCTGCACGGACTGCCCGTATGAGGCCTGGAATGTAAATACTAGACTTAGCCTCTGCCCCTACTTGAGGAGTGTCAGTGTCCGACAAATCTAGAATTTCGCCCTCATCAGACGAGCCGTCATCCTCATCATCCTGAGCGGATGGATATGACAATAACGGTCTTTTAGCAGGTCTAGATTGATCCTGCTGAGAGCCCCGCACCCCAGAATCAGACAAACCTGGGTCAGCCTGATTAAGGACATGCTGCGGGGGGCACTGCATTACTATCGGCCCCGGAACTCCCAGAACAGGAGGCGGGACTACCGCCTGCTGTGCAAACCCCAATTGTGGAAATGCAGGAGGGGCTGCAAGCCTATTTACAAGATCAGTCAGGGCTTGTGCAAAACAAGCCCAAGGTGGTTCCTGAGAGGTGCTTGGTACAGCAGAGGTACCAGGGATGGCCAAACATGCAGCACATAACCCATCCTGAAGTACCGCCCCCTCCCCCACACCTGTTTTACATCTGGAGCAGGAAAATAGGAGAGGTGCTCCTCTAACAGAGTCCTCACTGGACATAGTGGTATGTGACACTCCTCTCACAGAAATAAACTTTAAAGTGTGAGGTAAATTCCTACCCTGACAGTACTGGCACTGAGAGGGCTGGTCAGGAGGAAGAAATAGGGATAGTAAAATGGCTGACAGGAGAAAAGATCACACACACAGCGCTAGCACAATGTCACATACAATGCAGAAGCCCTGCACTAAGTGCACTATCACATACACAGACACAGTCTGGCAGTGATAGCGCTACATATGCTGACCTTATACTGGGAGGAGAGGTATGTAAGGGGCACCCAGGCTCTGCACCCTGCGCCACAGCGTCTTTGCTCATAAAATAGCTGCTGAAAAATGAAGGGAGGCGGGCCTGGGGAGGATCACTGCCTCAGCCTGCCAAAACCTCATGTAAGGCGCCGGAGAGCAGCGATGGGGAGGAGCCTCCTGTGCGCTACAGGGAAAGCATCCTCCCCTGGCAGGCCATTAACCCCCCGGGATGCTGGAGCGTGTTCCGCAACGCTCCAGCCCTGTATCCCTGGTGGTCTAGTGGAGAGCGCAGGCACACGCCTGGCTCCACTATACTGCCGTCCCCAGGGAGCCCCCAGCCCTGGGGACGCCGGACTGTGAGTCAGCGGGCGCCTACCGCAGACGCCCGCTGCTTACCTTATGTCGCCCCCCAGTAGATCCGGCCATAGTCCCAGGCCCCCGGGGGTTCCGCTAGCTGGAACCCCCAAGAGCCCGCCGAGCTCCCTGGATCGCTACCGGTGGTCGGCACCGGCGGGGGTGTCGGAGCGGTAGCATGGACGTCCGCTGGTCAGTCCTATGCTACCACTCTTGAAGATCTTCAGGGGCTGTTATACCCCCACTCTGCGATGACCCAGCTCCCGGCCGGGCACCTACTGAAACTGAGGTGCCTTGGCCTGGGGGGGGGGTATAGGAGCGGGCCCGGTGCATCCTGGGAGGTACATCTTTAACTCTGTGGTGCCCATGGCTGGAGCCAAGCCCTATACCCCAAGGTATCCCTGTGGATCCCTAAGGACCCTGAGGTAGAAAGATAGTTATGGGGAGGAGAAATTATGAATTCCTCCGGTAATTAAATAGAACTCCATGCGAGTTCTAAATCTAATTATCTCCAGAGAATTTTTAGTTATGATGAATAGGACCCGAAGTCTTTTTATAGCCAGGACAGCTATGTGGAACATATTTACTAATTATCTAATTTATTTAGACATGATAATTATAATTTCTGATCACTGCTATTTGCGGCAATAGAAAATTATCATTAATCACCCGCAAAGACAGGTGCTCAGAAAGTAGGCCTTCTCTGTGATGTTGTATAAGGGGATGGCCTGGGCACAGGTACCTACCCCGCTATGTCTGCGTGGTATTTTTATTATTATATGAACCGGTGATAAGTTCGGTTTTTTATGCAAATTTCACTCAAACGAATATAATGATTCTTTTAACCGGTGGTGCTCCCCTAGAGTCAGTAAATCAAGTAACAAGAAAAAAGTAAGAAAAGAAGACTCATTGTGTGGGGGCATTCTTAACTAAATATAAAACTTAACTTTTATTGGATCTATCTTGGGATCCGACACAGTTACTTACAACACGTAACATAAATATATATTAGGATCCATATATTATTTTATATCTAAATAGATTCTTAGATCCTATTACTCCTACAGTTCTGAAAAGCACCTGCATGCATATGAAGAGATAGTCTGCTTTCAATCACATACCCGTCGGTAGAGGTGATCAATGAGAGTCACCTACTTCAATACAGGTGATATACAGGATTTCCTGCATCTGCTGTCAGCTCCCAGAGATTGGAGCTGATGAGAGTACAGAAAGAGAAGTATACAGAAAGGAAATGTAGGCCCTCATTCAGAGGCGGTCGGAGGCTGCAAGCGGTCGCTCAGAAACTGGGCGGCCGCTTGCATCCTGACCGGCCGCCTCTGTTTCGGTCGTTAGGCTGTGGGTTTACACCCACAGCTCTAATGACCGCTAGGGTGATGGTCGCGATGGTCATAGACCATCGCGGCTTACGACGAGACCCTAGGGTAGGGTCTCACTTGTCGTAAGCCCCGGAGAGCTTCTGGCTCTGTCAGAGCCGGAAGCTCTCCACTGACATCACTAGTGATGTCAGTGGGGCCTCCCCCAAACGGCAGGCGTTCCCATTTGAATGCCTCCGTTTGGGCTGCCACCCCCCCGGCCCGCCTTCCAAACGGGGCGAGCTGTCAATTAACATCGACAGCTCACCCCCTTTGGAAAGAGACCCGCCACGACCGGCGCTGTCGGTCGTAGCGGGTCTCACGCATGCGCACGAAGGAGCCGGCTCCCTCGTGCGCATGCGCACTGGACAAACATTGAGGCGGCCGTGCGGTCGTAGACCGTACGGCCGCCTCTGAATGAAGCCCTTGGTCATAAACTGTGAATTTTTGTTTAAAAAATCTACTTATGCTCTTGGATTACTGTTATACTAAAAGGATATCTGTTTTATGGAGTCTGTCCTTTGAAGGCAGAATACAACAGCAATGATACCATATATAAGAGCTTTTTGATGTCTATATCTCAGGTTGTTTAAGTAATTTCTGTAAAGAGATTATTTTAAAAACATTAATGTGTATTTGTAGGAGTAATAGGATCTAAGAATCTATTTAGATATAAAATAATATATGGATCCTAATATATATTTATGTTAATATATATATATATTAACTGTGTCGGATCCCAAGATAGATCCAATAAAAGTTAAGTTTTATATTTAGTTAAGAATGCCCCCACACAATGGGTCTTCTTTTCTTACTTTTTTCTTGTTACTTCTCTGTGATGTGTAAGAAGGGAAATTATCGCAAAAGCAATAATTTCAGTTCTCCTTCAGGACATACTTGCCTACTCTCCCAGGATGGTCGGAGCCTCCCGAAAATCGGGTGGCGATCCTGGCCCCCCGGAAGAGTGGGCAAGTCTCCCGGTCGGCGCCAAACACCCGCACCCCCTTGCCGTTCTCTCCCCTCCATCTTTCGCTCTGCCCTGTGATTGGCTGTCCGAGGGAGCCGATGACGCGATACTCGCTGAATCGCGTCATTGTGGCCACTCCCCAGGCTGCAAAATGCCTATAATCAGTATTTTGTAGCGGGGGCATGGCCGTGATGATGCGATCGTACAGTACCGCCCCAAATTCACATCACGCCCCCCTGCTCTGACAATCTGGCTTCCTCCTCCTGGAAGAGGCAGCCAGATTGTCGGCATCCCTGCTGGGGCCGTTCTGCATTATGTAGACCATAGGCTACAATGTCTAGCGCCATTTTCAGATGGCGTCAGCTGGCAGGGCCAAACTCTGGAATGCTTTGGATATATGGAGATATCAGCTGCAGTCCCTTCATACATTTGAGGGAACCTTAATTCAATACTTGTCTCTATGCTAAGACTCCAGCACTAATCAACATCTAATTCTCCTGTGTTTATGTCAGCACCTGTCTCTGTGTTGAAACACCAGTTTAACTATTTCAGCACTAATCAGCATCTAATTCTCCTGTGTATATGTCAGCTCCTGGCTCTGTGCTGAAACTCCAGTTTAACCTCAAGTTTTGCTTCAGTTAATCCTCTTGTGTTCATTCAGCTCTGGCTCATTTACCAGTTTCTTGTGTCATCTCCTGTATCATTCCCAAGCAGTGGTGTAACTAGGGTATTTGGAGCCCAGGGCAAATTTGAAAAGGGAGCCCCCCCTCCCCCACGATGTGTGCGCGGAGAAGGCGTGCATGGCAAAAAAATGGGCGTGGTCACTTAAAAATGGGGCGTGTCAACGTGACACACCCCTTTATTTTCAAACTGAACATTCCTATCCATATGCACCTTAACCCCAGTAGTACCCCTTATACAGTACCCCCAGTATGCAGTTGTGGTCCCTCTCATGCAGGCCCATAGTAGTGCCCCTTATACAGTATCCCCAGTAGTGGTCCCTCTTATACAGCCCCCAATTAGTTCCCCTTACTCAGTACCCCCAGTAGTGCCCCCCCAAATGCAGTGCCCCATGTAGTGTTCCCCCTTATGCAGTGCCCCCAGTAGCAGTCCCCACAATGCAGTGCGCCCAGTAGCGGTATCCCCTTATGCAGTGCCCTTTATATGGTGCCCCCAGTAGTAGTCCCCCCCTATGCAGTGCCCTTTTATATAGTGCCCCCAGCAGTAGTCCCCCCCATGCAGTTTTCCCAGTAGTGGTCCCCTTATGCAGGCACCCTGTAGTGATCCCCCCTATCTAGTGCCCCCTGTAGTGGTCCCCGCAGTGCCCCTAGCAGTAAGCCCCTTATATAGTGCCCCCAGCAGTAGTGTCCCCCCCTCCCATGCAGTGCCCCCAGTAGTGGTCCCCCTGATGCAGGCTCCCAGTAGTGACCCCCCCTATCCAGTGGTCCCTGTAGTGGCCCTTCCTATTATTGCCCCCAGTAGTGGTCCCCCGAGTGCAGTGCCTCTAATAATAGGACCCTTTTAGAATGCCCCCAGTGGTAGTCCCCAGTAGAGTAGCCCCCCCCAGTAGAGGTCCTCCCAATGGCGCCCCCAGTAGTAGCCACACCTCCCCCAGTAGAGGTCCCCCAGTAGTAGCCATCCTCTCCCCCGTTGTGCAGATAGGTTAAAAAATAAATAAATATATATAAAAATATACTTACCTGATTCCACGCTGCTCCTGTCCGCGATGCCGCTCCCGCCCGCCAGTCCGCCCGCGCTGGCGCGCTCAGCATTGTGGGACTGACATCATGACATCAGTCCCATTACCCACTGCAGGAGCCGGACGGAAGTCCGGCTCTTGCAGTGGGTGCTGCAGCAGTCAATGACTCTCATTGGCTGCTGTTTAACACACGCATCGCCGCCAGCGATGCATGTGTTATGCACAGCCTGAGCCCGCCTCCTAGCGCTATTGGGCAAGCGCTCAGGGGGAGGGAACGGGCTCAGGCGTGCAGCACAGGACCGGCGCTGGAAGCCTAGCACCGGTCCTGTGCAAATGTGTAGCGCTGACCGCACTCATTGCGGTCGGCGCTACACTGGCTAACTAGGGCGGGCCGGTACCATGGCAGGCAGCGCCCCCCCGCGCCGCCGGTCCAACGACGCCCAGGGCACGAACCCCGCTCGCCCTGCCCTAGTTACGCCACTGTTCCCAAGCACTAGTTTCTGTAGCTTTCCCTGTGTCTGGATTCACAAAGCACCTTCCCTTATCCCCACAATTGTATCTGCAGTGTATAAAGTTAATTCACCAGCGTCTGAGTTCCCTGCGAAATTACTTGTGTTCTGTGACTATCTACAGTGTAACTAGTTCATTCACCAGCGTCTGAGTCCCCTGCACGGAATCGGTATGAAATACCGACGGCAGCGGCAGCCCGACAGATGAACAGATCCCGGCAGCGGCAGCCCGACAGCGCTGGAAATCCCGATCGTCCTCAGGTAAATAATAACTAACCTAACCCTCCTTCGGGGTGCCTAACCCTAACCTCCCCCCCAAGTGCCTAGCCCTAATCCCCCCTGTAAGTGCCTAACCCTAACCCCCCCTTCCCCGCTTCCTAAACCTATGTCCCCCGGGGGGGTGCCTAACCCTAAGTCCCCCCCAGGTGCGCTAAACCTAACCCTCCCCCCCGCAGCTGCCCGCTCGCGGCGCCCGGCATCCCTTCGATCGGGATGCCGGGCGCCTGTCTCCCGGCGTCGGGAAAATGACAGGCGTCTAGATATAGACGCCTGTCATTTAACCCACGCCGGGATAAAGCAGTCGGGAAGCCGGCTGTCAGGATCACATCAGCCTGTTTCCCGATTGCATCCCCCCTGCACAGTTCCTTGTATACCGTGACTGAATCTACAGAAGGCTATGCACTGAACTGCGTCTGAGTTACCTGCACAGTTACTTGTATTCTGTGACTGGATCTACAGAGTGTCTTCACATTACCCTGTGTCTGGGTCCACTGTATACCCAGTGTCTCTCTGTGTCTGGATTCCTGAGCTTCCTTTACACTACCCTGCGTCCAGATCTTCCGAGTTTCATAAAGCATACCAGTGCACCATTCCATTCATTATTTCAGTGCCATTCCCTAGTCTCCTCATCACTCCGAGGTACCTAACCAGAGGGCAGTGTTTGTGCAGCCACCCCCCCCCTCCCTGCCTACAAAATGGGGCGAGCTGTCACTCACCATCGACAGCCGCCCCGTCTTGTAGCGAGCCCCGTAGCGACTGAGCTGAAGTCGCTGGACGGGGCTCGCGCATGTGAGCATGCGAGAGACTCCGTGCCTCTGGTTAGGTCTAGCCAACACCTGGGTTTGACCTTTATTGCGGATACTAGCACTGTCTCTTCCCTCACTGTCTCTTAGTCATCCTAACCCCCCGGCTCCCTGTCCCCCACAGAGGAATTCCTAGCATTGGATCGTGACAGTTTTAACAGCCCTAAACATGCAAGCCGCCGGGTTCCAGGGTGAAATGGGTTTTCAAGATCTACTCCTTCGTGTGACTGCGCAAAAGGCAGCTTCACACAATTATTAATTTTCAATTAATAATGTGACATATGTATATGTAGCATGGGTCTTGGCACTTAAATGCCTATAGGTTTGACAAAGAACATACGCTAAAAAGCAGATAATTTGAAACACTTACAACAAGGTATATATCTCTGTTGTGCAAGAGAACACAGGAAAGATAGATTACCACACCTCAACCATTAGCTTATCCCTGGAAATGAACAACACAATGCAGGTCTCTCTGTAATGCAAGCCTGAGCCTGGGAGAGGAAGAGGCAGATGGGTGGGACGGAAGAGGAGCACAGCAATACGCATCATTACCTGACCGCCCCCTTGATGGTTTACCGGTATTACTGGCTTTGTGTGGGCAAAACTGGGTGGAGCAATGCAAATCACGTCATCAAGGCCCCACACCCTATGATGGTTTGCCATTATTAATGTCTTTTTTTTTACCCAGCCACTTTACGGTCAGCTGGTGGGATGCAGGCGATTTACCCACTTTACCGGGAGCCAGGAGACAGGTCCAAGGGGCAAGTGCTGTGGGGATAATAATGTGATTTGCGTCACCATAATCTCATCACCTGATGTGCAGAAAGCCCTGATGATTCAAATGATGTCATCAAGTACCCTCTCCTTTAACTTCACATAAAAGAAAAGTGAGAAACAGGAATTTAGCCTATTCTACAGGATTCCTACTCGAAACCTGTTCTCCCAGACTGAAGTTGGGTTGGTTGGAAGGTATGGTAAATCTAGCCAAAAATTTCAACTAATGACATAGACAAAATCATGATAGCAAATTAGATAAATCTGTGAAGACAAGAAACCACCAAATTTGGGGTGACTGGCTATTTAAGAATACCAGCTAATACAGGGCCTGATTCAGAGCTGAACGCTCTGACCAGAGCGCTCGCTCTGAATCAGGGCCCTCCTACCTTTTTTTGGAGCGTCCTCATGGACGCTTGCATAGCTGTGGGTTACCACCCACAGCTATAGCGATCGTCCATGATGATGGTCGCGATGGTCTTGACCATCGCGACCATCGGGCTTGTGACGGAGACCCTGCGGTAGGGTCTCGCTGCCGCAAGCCCTGGAGTGATTTTGGCTCTATCAGAGCCAAAATCACTCCCACTGACATCACTAGTGATGTCAGAGGGGCCAGCTTGAGATGGTAGGCGTTCCCATGGGAACGCCTCCGTCTGGCAGGCACGCCCACCAAAGGGGGCATGCTGTCAATCAACATCGACAGCACGCCCCCTTTGGTACGAGACCCGGAGCGATGTTGAACCCATTGTGCGCATGCGCAGTGGGGAACATCGACCCGCTTGCGAGCATCCTGCCGCTCGCGAGCGGGTCTGAATGACCCCCACAATTCATTCGATGTCCATGGCCTGGCCTGTGCCAGTGTGTTTTTTGTTACCCATATAATATGATTGCTACCAACTGACCTGCATTTTCTACTGCCCTCTGGTACAAAATTGATTAGACCTGGCCTGCTGGATACTGTCAGCTCTTTGTTCAAAACTCTGGGTTCTGTTTCTCGATAGCCTGCTCTGATACTTGGCTTGTTAGACCATGGCTCATTACTGTTACTGGCTGGATGCAAGCAGTTTGGCACTCCTGCAGCTCTGTTTTTCATTAGGGTCTCAGCAATTTATATAGCTCTTGACTATCAAGCACAAAATGCACCCCAGTACAAGATGCACCAGGCCCAGCAACTGCAGCATATATGCCTGCAGGATAGAACAGTAGTATGTGTGCTTGAATCATGTCACAATGGTAGTGGTAAGTGCTGAAATATGTGTGTACAGATGGCAGTGGTATGGCAGAGTGTATGTAAACACCAGAGAATGCCCTCAGACAACAAACAGTCCAGTAATTAACCAATGAGCAGGTTTATTTAATGTCAATTTGAATGCATGCAAGGTATGGTATGGTATGGTATAAAAGATCGACAGTGTCTAGATATACAATCAATAGATCGACACTAGATGGTCAGCAGGCAATAGTTTGACAGGGTCGACATGGCCCAATGGTAAACAGTTAAAAGGATGACATGGACTAAGGTTGACAGGGTCAAATGGTCGACACAGAGAATGTCAACAATTATTTAAATTTTTTGTCATTTTTTTTTTTCTTTAAAATTTTTTTATTGACAAGTATATATCATAAGGCTGTTATTACACAACCAAAACACAGTAACATGACAATCACACTACAACAAGATAGAAAAGATACAAAAATATCAGGTCAATACAAAAATAAAATATACAGATATCAATACAATATACCGCAGAGCACACAAATTGACAGTATAATCATTACAAAAGAAATGAGAAGGAAGGGAACCTGACAAACGTCACAAAACGAAACTCCAGAAAGGCCCCGATTCATACCCGGCGCTAAGCCACGAACGCACGCTATTGGCGATTGTCGCCCGTCTGCGTATGCATGCGCATTGCAGTGCGTGTACCAGTCATTGCCAATCGGGAATCGTGCGCTCTTAGCACAAAGACTGAGTGCTACTTTGAGTGACAGGTAGTGCCGTTTGTGGGTGGTAACTGGGGAAGGTGCTTGTGAACAGGGGAGTGGTGCTGCGAACGCAGGCGTGTGTCAGCGTCAAACAGAGTTTTATGGGTGTGCATAATTAGCATGGAAGCGTCATTGTACACGTCACTTGGTTGTATTTCAACCTGCAGTGATTGCAGTGCTTGTGGTGGAGTAGGGTCTACATCAAGCGCTGCGTGCAGCTCCGATGGTTCTCGATGGTTCTGATTAATCATACACTTCCTGGAGATAACGTGTGTTAAGAAAGAAAAGTGGGCGTCTTTATACCGGCGTGCGCTCACTCTGCCGTCGCTCTGTAAAACATAGAGGGCATCCTTACCAGACAGTGCGATCGCGGAATTTGCATACCCGGCCCCTTTTGGCAGCGAGAGAGCGCAGCTTAGCGTCCGGATCTGAATTCGAGAACTTCCATGTTGCACCATGAATTAAGATGAAAGCTATTTCACAGGGCCTCCCTTACTGTAATTGATAAAGTGTGTACATACGGAAGCCATATTTTAAAAAAAATGTTCTGTTAGTTTCTCTTTTTGTAGTGTGGTGTTAGTCCAGTCCATTGAGAACAGGACTGAAAGTCTGGGATACAGTAGAGAAATAGGGACAGGATCGGGGGTTATCTACTGGGAAAGTATAGTATTTTTGGTAGCTGCAGCTACTTTAATAAGCAATATGCGGTTACCCTTGGACAATTTGTTTGAGTGTGTTTTAGGATAAATGCCCCAGAAAGGGAATCAGTATGATTTACCGCCGGCCGCATGGTTCAAATCCCGACAGCTGCAGCCCTGCAAGCGTGAAAAGCCTGATCGTAAATTAAGGTAAGTATCGCTAACCTTTCTAACCCTAACCCTCCCTTAGGGGTGCCTAACCCTAACCTCCCCCCCAAGTGCCTAACCCCCCTCTAAGTGCTTACACCTAATCCTCCCTTCCCCGCAGCCTAACCCTAACCCCTCCCTGGGGGTACCTAACCCTCCCTTCCCCTAGCCTAACCGTAACCCTCCCAGGGGGGTGCCTAACCCTAAGTCCCCCCCAGGAGCCCCTAACCTAACCCTCCCCCCTTGCGGCTGTCCACGCACGGTGTTCGGCTTACCTTCGATCCGGGTGCCGGGCGCCGGGCGTAGGTAAAATGACAGGCGTCGGAATTTCTACGCCTGTCATTAGACCCTTGCCGGGATTAGACAGTCGGGATGCCGACTGTCGGCATTTAGACCATCGACATCCCGACTGCATACCCCCAGAAAGCCCAGGTTTTATCAATAATAAACTGAATCTTTAACTCAGTGTTAATGTAAGTTGGAAGTGATCCCCAGAGTATCTGTACTTTTGAGCAAGCAGTGTACAATATCAGCCTCTGGTGACCCACATTTATAGCAATTAGAATTAGGGGCATTGCCAATAAGGAACTTCAGTTTGGGTGTAAAATAAGATCTGTGTAGAATTTTCTGATGCATTTCAGCATAAGATATAGAGACCAAGGGGTAAATTTACTAAGAATCGAGTCTGATTGAGATGACAATCTCAGGTGAGTTTAGGCATGTTTTTCATCTCGCAAATGTACTAAAGGCAAACTCTGGTGAGCTTGGGAGAGAGTTCTTCTCACTTGTAAAACTCGGGTGAGATCGCAAATTCGAATCTTATCACCATTGGGCAAACTCGGAAGTATTTTTCACCTAAAATATACAGCTCGCATATTTACCAAGAATCGAGATGACAATCTCGGGTAAGATGACAGCATACTCGCTTAGAAATTGAAGCTTTAAAAACTCACCTCCGGAGCTGCGAGTTTGCCAGAAACATACACAGATCAGTGTGATTTGTGTATGTTTCTGCCTGTATATATTAAAAATAGGGTTAATTAAAAAAAATAAATGATGTAGGTCCCCCCCCCCCAAAAGCATAACCAGCCCCGGACTGGTCAGCCAGTCCTGGTTCCGAAAATTATGGGGAACAAAACGAGTGGGGCTCCACCGTAATTTAGGAATCAGTACCTGGCTGCAGGGCCATTCCTGGTTTTAAATATAGGGGAAAAATATTGCATAGGGGTCCCCCTGTATTTAAAACCAGCACCGGACCCAAACAGACCGGGGTGTAATGCCACAGCCAGGAGACCTTATCACCGGGGCTCCATGGCCAAAGCATTAAGACCCCAAGCCAGGGATCTCAGGGGAGGTGGGGAGGTGGGGACCCCCCGCCAAGAAGGGGTCCCCCCTCTCCCAAAACCCAAGGCTTGGTCTGAAGCCCGGGGCTCTTCCCCGCACCCCTGGGCTGTGGGAACGGGGGTAATAAAGTGTTAAATAGTAGTAAACTATTGTATTTTACAGTGGAACTACAGGTGCCAGCATGCCTGCCCTTTGGCACTTGTGGAACTACAAGTGCCAGCAGGCGACCAGCACCTGTACCTCCACTGTAAAATAAATAGTTAAATAAAGTAGGGGTGTGCACCGGCCACTTTTCGTGTTTTGTGTTTTGGTTTTGGATCTGGATCTTTCTTCGTGTTTTGGATCTGGATTGGTTTTGCCAAAACCACCCTTCCGTGTTTTGGGTTCTGGGTTTTGTGTTTTGGATCTTTATTTTTTTTTAAAAAGCATAAAAACAGCTAAAATCACAGAATTTGTTGGTTTCTCTGCTCCTATGCTATTATTAACCTCAATAACCTTAATTTCCACTCATTTCCAGTCTATTCTGAACACCTCACACCTCACAATAGTGTTTTCATGTCCAAAAGGTTGCACCGAGGTAGCTGGATGACTATGCTAAGCGACACGAGTGGGCGGCACAAACACGTGACCCATCTAGGAGTGACACTGCAGTGGCAGACAGGATGGCAGTTAGAAAAACTAGGCCCCAAACTGTACATAATGCAAAGAAAAAAAAGAAGTGCAAGATGGAATTGTCCTTGGGCCCTCCCACCCACCCTTATGTTGTATAAACAGGACATGCACACTTTAACAAATCAATCATTTCAGCGCCAGGGTCTGCCACACAACTGTGGCTGAAATTATTGGTTCGTTTGGGCCCCCACAAAACAAGCTGGCAATTAATGTGTCCCTGCACAAACTGGCTCTACGGAGGCAAGATGTCATCCTCATCCTCCTCATCCACCGATTCCTCACCCTCTTCAGTGTGTACATCCTCATCCTCACAAAGTATTAACTCGTCCCCACTTGAATCCACCACCACAGGTCCCTCTGTACCTTCTGGAGGCTGGTCTCCCTGGAAGAGCTGATAATTCATTTTGATGAACATCATCTTCTCCACATTCTGTGGAAGCAACCTCCTACGCCTTTCGCTGACAAGGTTCCCGGCTGCACTAAACACTCTTTCGGAGTACACACTGGAGGGGGGCAACTCAGGTAAAATAGAGCCAGCTTGTACAGGGGCCTCCAAATTGCCTCTTTTTCCTGCCAGTACAGGTATGGACTGTCTGACATGCCTACTTGGATGCTGTCACCGATGTAATCCTCCACCATTCTGTCAATGGTGACAGTATCATATGCAGTGACAGTAGACATGTCAGAAATTGTTGCCAGGTCCTTCAGTCCGGACCAGATGTCCAAACTTGGTCCTGCCTGCCCTGCATCACCGCCAGCGGGTTGCTTAGGATACCTAAGTTTTTTCCTGGCAGCCCCAGTTGCGGGAGAAAATGAAGAAGGAGCCGTTGACGTGTCACGTTCCGCTTCAGCTGACAGTGTGTTCACCAGCAGGTCTTTGCACCTCTGCAGGCTTGTGTCGGCCGGAAAGAGAGACACCACATAGGCTTTAAACCTAGGATCAAGCACGGTGGCCAAAATGTAGTGGTCTGATTTCAACAGATTGACCACCCTGGAATCCTGGCAAAGCGAATGAAGGGCTTCATCCACAAGTCCCACATGCCGAGCGGAATCGCTCCGTCTTAGCTCCTCCTTCACTTTCTCCAGCTGCTTCTGCAAAAGCCTGATGAGGGGAATGACCTGACTCAAGCTGGCTGTGTCTGAACTGACTTCACGTGTGGCAAGTTCGAAGGGCTGGAGAACCTTGCACAACACGGAAATCATTCTCCACTGCGCTTGAGTCAGGTGCATACCCCCTCCTTTGCCTATGTCATAGGTGGATGTATAGGCTTGTATGGCCTTTTGCTGCTCCTCCATCCTCTGAAGCATATAGAGGGTTGAGTTCCACCGCGTCACAACCTCTTGCTTCAGGTGATGGCGGGGCAGGTTCAAGAGTGTTTGCTGGCGCTCCAGTCTTCGGCACGCAGTCGCTGAATGGCGAAAGTGGCCAGAAATTTTTCGGGCCACCCAAAGCGTCTCCTGCACGCCCCTGTCGCTTTTCAGAAAATTCTGCACCACCAAGTTTATTGTGTGAGCAAAACATGGGACGTGCTGGAATTTGCCCAGATGTAATGCCCGCACAATATTGGTGGCGTTGTCAGATATCACAAATCCCCAGGAGAGTCTAAGTGGGGTAAGCCACTGGGCGATGATTTCCCTCAGTTTCTCTAAGAGGTTGTCGGCGGTGTGCCTCTTACTGAAACCGGTGATACACAGCGTAGCCTGCCTTGTAACGAGCTGGCGTTTCTGAGATGCTGCTACTGGTGACGCTGCTGCTGTTGCTGCGTAAGGTGATACATCTACCCAGTGGGCTGTCACAGTCATATAGTCCTTAGTCTGCCCTGTTCCACTTGTCCACATGTCCGTGGTTAAGTGGACATTGTGTACAACGGCATTTTTCAGGACACTGAGGACACTCTTTCTGACGTTTCTGTACAGTCTCGGTATCGCCTGCCTAGTGAAGTGGAATCTAGACGGGATTTGGAACCGGGGACACACTACCTCCATCAATTGTCTAAATCCCACTGCACTAATGGCGGATACCGGACGCACGTCTAACACCAACATAGCAGTCAAGGCCTCAGTTATACGTTTTGCTTCAGGATGGCTGCTGTCGTACTTCATCCTCCTCGCTAAGGACTGTTGGAGGGTCAATTGTTTAGTAAAAGTAGTGGTGTTCCTACTTCCTCTCTGGGATGATGAATGACTCCCAGCAGCAGCAACAGCAGCAGCGGCAGCAGTAGGCGTAGCAATGCAGGATCCTCCAGAGGAATCCCGGATAGGAGAGTCAGTCATGCCAGTGACATGGCCTGCAGGACTACTTCCGATCCTGACTAAGGAGGAAATTGACGAGGAGGGAGTTGACGGTGTGGTTTGCAGGCGCTTGGATACAACAGGACAACGGGATTTAGGTGTCCCTGGACTGCTTACGGTCTTAGCCAAAGTTTCTGAACTTGACAGTAACTTTTTATGAACGCGCTGCAGGTGCCGTATAAGGGAGGATGTTCCTAGGTGGTTGACGTCCCTACCCCTACTTATTTCACCTTTACATATGGTACATATGGCAAGACAGTTGTTGTCCGGATTTGGATAGAAATATTCCCAGACCAAAGAGGTGGAATGTTTGGTCTTCTGCCCAGGCATGACCGTGATGGGCTTTTTCATCCCACGGACAACAACTGTCTCCCCCGGAGCCTGATTTAAACAAACCACATCACCATCAGAATCCTCCTCGCCAACTTCCTCCTCAGCGCCAGCTACACCAGTATCCTCATCCTGTTGTACTTCAACAGTGACATCTTCAATTTGCATATCAGCAAGTGGACTGTGGGTGCTCCTTTCAGCACTTGCAGGGGGCGTGCAAATGGTGGAAAGAGCCACCTCTTCCCGTCCAGTGCTGGGAAGGTCAGGCATCGCAACCACCACCACACTTGGACTCTCCTTGGGGATTTGTGATATCTTCTTAGAAAGCACAGTTCTTCACTGTGCTTTTGCCAGCTTAACTCTTTTGATTTTTTTAGTGGGAGGAGGGCTTCCATCGTCATGTGAAGCTGAACCACTAGTCATGAACATACTAGGGATCGACCTTAGCCGTTCCTTGCCACTCCGTGTCGTAAATGGCATATTGGCAAGTTTACGTTTCTCTTCAGCTGATTTAAATGTCTTTTTCAAGGTCATTTTCCTGAACTTTGCCATTTGGGATTGTATGTGCCCTCTACTATGACATTGGGCATCGGCCTTGGCAGACGACGTTGATGGCATGTTATCGTCTATGTCATGACTAGTGGCAGCAGCTTCAGCACTAGGAGGAAGTGGTTCTTGATCTTTCTCTATTTTATTTTTATCGGAGAAAGTTTGGTCCTCCATTTATGTTATATCGATTTGATATATACGTACGGCTAAACACAGAAAATAATTTTTTTTTTGGTTTGGACTGGAGTGTACTTTGGGGGTTACAGCACCCTTTAACGGTCAAGCCAGCCGGCCCTTTACTTATGACACAGGCGCACGCTTGGCACTACTTTGTTGATGCACGTGCGGCTACTGCGCACACAATTCACAAACACAGAAAATAATTTTTTTTTTGGTTTGGACTGGAGTGTACTTTCGGGGGTTACAGCACCCTTAACGGTCAAGCCAGCCGGCCCTTTACTTATGACACAGGCGCACGCTTGGCACTACTTTGTTGATGCACGTGCGGCTACTGCGCACACAATTCACAAACACAGAAAATAATTTTTTTTGGTTTGGACTGGAGTGTACTTTCGGGGGTTACAGCACCCTTTAACGGTCAAGCCAGCCGGCCCTTTACTTATGACACAGGCGCACGCTTGGCACTACTTTGTTGATGCACGTGCGGCTACTGCGCACACAATTCACAAACACAGAAAATAATTTTTTTTTTGGTTTGGACTGGAGTGTACTTTGGGGGTTACAGCACCCTTTAACGGTCAAGCCAGCCGGCCCTTTACTTATGACACAGGCGCACGCTTGGCACTACTTTGTTGATGCACGTGCGGCTACTGCGCACACAATTCACAAACACAGAAAATATTTTTTTTTTTGGTTTGGACTGGAGTGTACTTTGGGGGTTACAGCACCCTTTAACGGTCAAGCCAGCCGGCCCTTTACTTATGACACAGGCGCACGCTTGGCACTACTTTGTTGATGCACGTGCGGCTACTGCGCACACAATTCACAAACACAGAAAATAATTTTTTTTTGGTTTGGACTGGAGTGTACTTTTGGGGGTTACAGCACCCTTTAACGGTCAAGCCAGCCGGCCCTTTACTTATGACACAGGCGCACGCTTGGCACTACTTTGTTGATGCACGTGCGGCTACTGCGCACACAATTCACAAACACAGAAAATAATTTTTTTTTGGGTTTGGACTGGAGTGTACTTTGGGGGTTACAGCACCCTTTAACAGTCAAGCCAGCCGGCCCTTTACTTATGACACAGGCGCACGCTTGGCACTACTTTGTTGATGCACGTGCGGCTACTGCGCACACAATTCACAAACACAGAAAATAATTTTTTTTTGGTTTGGACTGGAGTGTACTTTCGGGGGTTACAGCACCCTTTAACGGTCAAGCCAGCCGGCCCTTTACTTATGACACAGGCGCACGCTTGGCACTACTTTGTTGATGCACGTGCGGCTACTGCGCACACAATTCACAAACACAGAAAATAATTTTTTTTTTGGTTTGGACTGGAGTGTACTTTGGGGGTTACAGCACCCTTTAACGGTCAAGCCAGCCGGCCCTTTACTTATGACACAGGCGCACGCTTGGCACTACTTTGTTGATGCACGTGCGGCTACTGCGCACACAATTCACAAACACAGAAAATAATTTTTTTTTTGGTTTGGACTGGAGTGTACTTTCGGGGGTTACAGCACCCTTAACGGTCAAGCCAGCCGGCCCTTTACTTATGACACAGGCGCACGCTTGGCACTACTTTGTTGATGCACGTGCGGCTACTGCGCACACAATTCACAAACACAGAAAATAATTTTTTTTTTGGTTTGGACTGGAGTGTACTTTCGGGGGTTACAGCACCCTTAACGGTCAAGCCAGCCGGCCCTTTACTTATGACACAGGCGCACGCTTGTCACTACTTTGTTGATGCACGTGCGGCTACTGCGCACACAATTCACAAACACAGAAAATAATTTTTTTTTTGGTTTGGACTGGAGTGTACTTTCGGGGGTTACAGCACCCTTAACGGTCAAGCCAGCCGGCCCTTTACTTATGACACAGGCGCACGCTTGGCACTACTTTGTTGATGCACGTGCGGCTACTGCGCACACAATTCACAAACACAGAAAATAATTTTTTTTTTGGTTTGGACTGGAGTGTACTTTCGGGGGTTACAGCACCCTTAACGGTCAAGCCAGCCGGCCCTTTACTTATGACACAGGCGCACGCTTGGCACTACTTTGTTGATGCACGTGCGGCTACTGCGCACACAATTCACAAACACAGAAAATAATTTTTTTTTGGTTTGGACTGGAGTGTACTTTCGGGGGTTACAGCACCCTTTAACGGTCAAGCCAGCCGGCCCTTTACTTATGACACAGGCGCACGCTTGGCACTACTTTGTTGATGCACGTGCGGCTACTGCGCACACAATTCACAAACACAGAAAATATATTATTTTTTTAGCACTTGGGGGGAGCACCCCTGATGGACAGAGCACCCCCTGGACAACACTACAGCACCCCTTTAGGTCTGGGACACTGCACAGGACTTTGGAGTGGACACAGCCCCTATGGAGAACTGACTGCACAACACAGTCCAGCCAGCCCCTATGGACTTTGAAGTAGTGGACACAGCCCCTATTAACAACAGCAGCACAGCACAACACAGCCAGCCCCTATGGACTTTGAAGTAGTGGACAACAGCAGCACTACACTACACTACACTACACTACACTACACTACACAGCCCTAACTCCCACCCTCCCTCTTCACTGTCCACAGCCGAGTGAGAAAATGGCGCCGACGCGGGTACCTTATATAGGATCCAAAACCCGCGAGACTCGGAAGGCGGGATGATGACGTTTTGCCTCGATTTCAGATCCGAGTCAGGCGGGAAAAGTCGAGCCTGACTCGGATCGGACTCGGATCGGGGGGGCTCGGGGGGGTTCGGATTTCAGAAATCCGAACCCGCTCACCCCTAAAATAAAGACACAACACACACACCCTATACAGTAAAATATTATAACATACACCTATCCCATTCACACATACTTACCTGCTGCCAGATGTTCACGTCCCCTTGTCCTATGTAGAAATCCATTTGGATGTACCTGCAAAAAAGATCCTATACTCACCTCCATCCTCGCGCTGGTCTCCGTATCATCCAGGGGGGTCTTTGCAAAAACAACAAACTGGCACCTGATCCATATACTTACCATCAGGGGCTGGCTGGCAACTTTCAGCCTAGGGGGCAAACAAGAGCAAGTGGCCCAGTTTTTCTACCAGTGAATGCAATTTTAAAAATGGGCGTGACAGTAATGTAGGGGGTGTGGTTTGCGTAATGTGGGTATGGTTTAAATAGCAAATGAAATCTGAATTTTTTTTATGACAAAGAGCTATAGTATAAACAAATATATCATATACCAGCCCCATATGACTAATGCTGGGTGCACACTGACAGATATATTGCCTGTTCTATTGAACAGGCAATATATTTGTAGAGCATGATTGGTGAGTGTGTAAAAATGATATGTCTATTAACTATGTCATTCACAGGCATATCGCATCTGTCCTGCAGCACAGTTGATGCCGATATATCTTACAGAGTTATTTACATGTGTACGGGTGACCTGCCGACCGCCCTTACCCTTGCTGCAGGGGTCTGCCAGTGACTGATATCTCAACTGGGTGGGCAAATTTAAATGCCCAACCAGTTGTGATGTCAGTGCAGACACATTGGCCTGAACGGTTGGTAAGGTTCTATGCACTTACCAATCGTTAGATAGGTCGACCTGTCGGCCAGGTGTGTGCCCAGCTTTAGCTGAGACATGAACATCAGGGCCAATTTAAGGCTGTTTATTATGGTGGCGAGATTTTTTCTTTAAAAAAAAAAAGCTTATACGGGGCTTGGGTCACAGTGGAAATAAGGCCTCTTCATGGTAAAGTGCTATCCAGCTGTGGCCACTACCGTCTGCCTGTGTCAACCCACCGGTCTGCCCTAGCCTCTGCTTAAGCCTCTCACTAACAATTATAAAATGAGCAGCAGCTTGTGTTTGTAGCATCTAATAATGCCTGTCCGGCGGATACTGACCCAAAGCATTCAGTTTGCTCGATATCCTTCAGATAAAATCATGTGCTGGCCAGACTCTGGTGTTTCGCAGTCACAGGGGTAAGCTGTACGTCTGGGTGTAACTCTCCAGCTTGTGTGGATTGGGCTGCTGGAGGCATGTAGTGGGAGCCCTGGGTTCCACCTTCTATTGAGTGTGCCTCCCAGGGGCTGCGTTGAGTAGCTGCGCCCGGCCCTTTGTTCCACCTCCCCTTTTTGCGTTATGTGTGTCTGCTGTGGAAAAGGCGGGGTGCAAATCATCTATTACAAAATGGGCAGGGTGCATTTCACAATTAACAAATGGACAGTGGGTACACACACATATACATATATATGCAGTGGTCAAAGTGGGAATTTTGAAGTGGGGGTATGGACAATTTAGAAGTGGTGGCAGCGGTGTAAGTAGTAAAAACGCTCCAGTCACAATATAAGTGTGCTTGGTCATGCGTCACAAGGGGCGTGTCAGCATGATACACCACCCGTTTCTTGTCACTCTGGGAGCATTCCTGTACGTTCCATTACAGATACACCTTACCTATATGGTGGTTTCTTCCCTGGGTAGATAGTGTCTTCAGTCGGTATTCACTATTCATGTAGGAGATCATATGGTCTGAAAGATGGCTGTTTGTGTAGGAATATAAAAGTTATAACCAATGTCATCATCATACCACAAAGGTTCAACCAGACTCGTGCCCAGTGTCACTGCCTGCACCCTGTATCTCCACCAGCCTCCTGCCCCTTGTCTTTCCAGCTTCCTGCCACCTGCCCTATCACTCCAACCACACACATTGTCCCCACAGGAAATAAAAAACACATGGTCTTTGTATAAAAAAAATAAAAGACATACACATAGGCCCCCACAGGAAATAAAATAAAAACACATACAGTAGGCTTTGTACAAAAAAAAAAAAATACACATTGGCAACGGTAAAAAAGAACAAAAAAAACACATAGGCCCCCACAGGAAATAAAAAAAACAAAAAAAACACATAGGCCCCCACAGGAAATAATAAAAAAAAAAAATACACATTGGCCCCCATAGGAAATAAAAGAAAAATACACATTGGCCCCCACAGAAAATAAAAGAAAAATTCACATTGGCAACGTGTTATGGAAAAGTGTCTCACCAGATAAGGCAAGAAAACTTGGTTTGTAGAGTAGCCTGCCAGGGGGGCAGGATTACTTGGCTAGATGAGTTGCCTGCCAGGAGGGCAGCATTTCTTGGCTAGATGAGTTGCCTGCCAGGAGGGCAGGATTTCTTGGCTAGATGAGTTGCCTGTCAGGAGGGCAGCATTTCTTGGCTAGACGAGTTGCCTGCCAGGAGGGCAGGATAACTTGGCTAGATGAGTTGCCTACCAGGAGGGCAGGATTTCTTAGCTAGATGAGTTGCCTGCCAGGAGGGCAGGATTTCTTGGCTAGATGAGTTGCCTGCCAGGAGGGCAGGATAACACAGGCTGAAAATAGTTCAGGTGTAAATGTACAGTTTGATTACACACAGTAGGGCTGAGAAAACTGTAGCTGCTGATTATACAGAGGAACTCATAGGGGGAATTCATTTCTTCTGTGTGGCGTCAAAGCTAATGGGCGGATGATGGAGCAATTCAATTGCTGCTCCGTCAGGCACCCATAAGCTGTGGGAGACACAAGCCTGTGGATTAGGTGCCCAAACGGCATGGGTGGTGGGGTACACAGGGGTGGTGGGGTGTACAGTTATAATAACTGATGGTATTACTCACAAGTTGCATCAATCTGACTGAGACGATTATAGTGATTGGGTGGAGTGGGATCTTGAGGCATGATGAGCAGGGAGCAGTGTGGCAGCAGAGAGGAGGACGGGGGGGCGGGTCAGTAACTAAGAGACCTTGGGCCTGATTCAGAGCCGGACGCTCTGACCAGAGTGCTCGCTCTGAATCAGGGCCCTCCTACCTAAAAATGGAGCGGCCTCTTGGATGCTCGCATAGCTGTGGGTTACCACCCACAGCTTATGCGAGCGTCCATGATGATGGTCGCGATTGTCAAGACCATCGCGACCATCGGGCTTGCGACGAGACCCTGCGGTAGGGTCTCGCTGCCGCAAGCCTGATAGAGCCAAAATCACTCCCACTGACATCACTAGTGATGTCAGTGGGGCCGGACCCAGATGGTAGGCGTTCCCATGGGAACGCTTCCGTCTGGGCAGCCACGCCCCCGGCACGCCCACCAAAGGGGGCGTGCTGTCAGTCACCATCGACAGCACGCCCCCTTTGGTGTGAGACCCATAGTGACAGCTTGGCTGTCGCTATGCGAGTCTCGCGCATGCCCACGACGGAGCTCCCTCCGTCATGCGCATTAGGGCACCATGAATTAGGCCCCTTGGCAGCAGGAAGAAGCTCCAGCACCTGCTTTGCTTGGTGCAGGCGGCACTGTAGGGCTCCGCATGTCAGCCTTGCTGCGGGTGGGCGACATCACAAGAAGGCTTCGGACTCGGAGCATAAGTATTGCTGGGGGTAGGCGGCACAGCAAGACTCCACAAATCCGCTTTGCCGGGGGTGGGGGGGTTACAGATGACACAGCAGGGATCCACAAGCCAGCATTGCTGCCAGTGGGAAGTTATTCCAGCGGGGCAGCACCTCTGCCCTTAACCTCAGCCCTGCAGTCTGTGTAATAAGTGTGTGGAAGCTGAGATTATAAAAATATATATACATGTACACAGACAGACACAGACCAAGAGACACACGCATAAATACATACAGACACACACATACAACACAGACACACATACATGCAACACAGACAGATGGACACATACAGATAGACACACATACAGACAGACACACACATGCAACACAGACAGACACACACATGCAACACAGACAGACACACACACACACAGTCATACATGCAACACAGACAGATGGACACATACAGACCATACTTGCCTACTTTTGAAAAAGCATTTCAGGGAGATTGTGAAAGCACCACCTATGAGTGCGCATTAAAGTGGGCGTGTACTACTACATCTGTCATAAAATGTACTTACATACACATGTAAATGAGCCCAAAAGCTGTTAGTAAGATCTATTTGTTGATGAAAACACACTAATACATTTCAGAAAATGTATGTGCCTTATAACCAATGCAGGGAAATTATACTAATGATCCCATTTGAATGTATATATCTGTTTTTTTTTTTTTTTTTTTTACTATAACAGCTTCATAATGGGGATAAGGTGAAATGAGGGAGATTGCTGGACTCTTCAGGGAGACAGGGAGATTGTCACTATTTCAGGGAGTCTCCCTGACAATGAGGGAGAGTTGGCAAGTATGATACAGACACACACATGCAACACAGACAGACACACACATGCAACACAGACAGACACACACACACATGCAACACAGACAGATGGACACATACATGTAACACAGACAGATGGACACATACAGACACAGACCAAGAGACACGCATAAATACATACAGACACACACATACAACACAGACACACACATACATGCAACACAGACAGATGGACACATACAGATAGACACACATACAGACAGACACACACATGCAACACAGACACACACATGCAACACAGACAGACACACACATACATGCAACAGACAGATGGACACATACAGACACACACATGCAACACAGACAGACACACACACACGCAACACAGACAGACACACACACATGCAACACAGACAGATGGACACATGCAACACAGACAGACACACACATGCAACACAGACAGACACACACACACATGCAACACAGACAGACACACATGCAACACAGACAGATGGACACATTCAGACAGACACACACATGCAACACAGATAGACACACACACACACACACACACACACACACACACACACACACACACACACACATGCAACACAGACAGATAGACACACACATACAGATACAGCACACACATATTTGAAATAACAAAACACCCCCCTGCAAAACTTATGCCACTGTGACATATAAATATGCCCCACTCCACCCTCCACTTACCTGGTATGGGTGGAGAAGACAGGAAGCAGGATCTCCCTCACAGTAAGGCACTCCTCATCTCTGCCCTCTCTCCTCCATGGGTGCGGTGCCATAATTTTTCAGCTCCTCTTCTCACTCCCCCGATAAGCCATTCTCCAGCCTCTTGGGTTTCTAGGTAGAGAAACCTTGCTCCTCATTGGTTGATAGCGGCCATCTTTTTGTACCCGGATATTAGGCCATTTTCTATAAGCTCCTGCTGCTACTTATATCGGATCTTTCTCAAGCTGGGCAGCGGCCGAGGAGCATGAGCATCCTCTGCCTGCCGGCCCTGAAATACATAATTGTAGCGGCCGGGGGGGCAGTTGGCATCCTGCCCCCCGGCCCAGCCCGCCACTGCTTACCATTAGCTGTGTATGTATGTGATCACATACAGGACCTCATTCAGAGTCGGTCGTTGCAGCCGCACGGTCGTAGGGGAAAGGGGCCGGATATGCAAATGAAGCGATCACAAGTTGCGGTCCTAAGATGAGATCGTTAGCTGAACGACCGAGGGTAAGAAGCGGTCGTAAGACTAAATCACGCCCCCTTCTCGATCACAACATACGTCATCTCCTGGGATATAAGGATTAATCGCGGCCATCGGAAACATCGGAGCTGGTCGTAGAGCTTAAGGTTGACCATACCCTCTCTTAAGCACTACGATCAAGTCAGTGTACAAACCTCCCATGTCACCTGTGCCATGACGCTACTTTGTTAATTATGCACTCCCATTAAACGCCGTTCGCATAATTAGGCACGCCTGCGTTCGGATCTCCACTCCCCCGTTTTCAAGCACCTTCCCCTGTTACCACCCACAAACGGTTCATTCTGTCACTCAAACTAACGACCTGGCTGTGTTCAAGGAGAGAGAAATTTGTGATCGTAACAGCTAGTTTGCTCACGTGCATTGTGAACTTTACACATGCGCAGTTCAGCGAACATCGGCTGCGTACGACCGTGCGGCCGCAACGACCGACTCTGAATGAGGTCCACACTGCTAACCGGCTCCAGACTGATTAATGAGAACTGTCAGGAGACGCCAGCCAATCAGCAGCCGCTAACTGTAAAGCGAATGTTGATCCTGACTCGCCCACGTGGGAACTGTCAGGAGCCGGAGGCTACTGTCAGGTACAACACACAAGCAGCCTTCATATATCTCACTGATAAGTGCAGGCTGCTTGCTCAGGAGAGTTTTGCAGTGAGAAAACACTGCAATCTCGGGTGAGTAATCTCATCTAAACTTGCTACTCGGGGGAGATATCTCGATCTGCTTCACCATCGGAAAACTCATTTTCACCTAAATTCACTTAATAGTAAATTTGAGAGATGGAAAACCACCCGAGTTTCAGCGATACAAATCCCGATTAAAAAAAAGAAACACTCGATCAGACTCGATTCTTAGTAAATTTACCCCCAATTGTTTCTTTAATCTTGTGTTAGCCTCCAAGATGACTTTCATTGTGAGGTCAGGAAAATCTGTCTTCCATCTCAACAGTCCCACATTATCAGACTCCAAGTTAAGCACTGGGCCAGAGTGAGCATATATAAGGGAGGTGGTAAAGAGATTCCCCGATCTACGGCGCACCATTCCATCCAACCAACAATCTCTATCCCTGTCAGTCAGGGATGACAAAACAGTCTGTACATAGCTACCAGCTTGTAAAATGTGAAATAGGGAGATAATCAGGGTTTAAAGTTGGCCGAAATGGGGGGGAACTATGTTCCGTCACTTCTATTTGGAGACGGACCCAGTTCCGCCTCCTCTGACCCACCTTAGCCCAGCTCCGCAGGGAGGCTCCATTTGCAAGGTGCCCGCTGAGATTTTGTTACCAGAGGGTGCCCGGCTCCCTCCCCGCATCCCCAGCGGCAGCCGGAGGCTGTAGCTCACTCCTGAGCTCCGGCTCCTGCAGTGCACTATGGGAGAGACGCCGGCTCCCGCAGTGCACTATGGGAGAGACGTCATACCCATAGTTAGAGGAGCAACCATGCAGACCAGACGGCAGCAAACCCGGGAGCGGGGCTTAAGGTAAGTATTAGGTTTTTCATTTCTTATTAAGCGGCTTCACTATAGGGAGCACTACCACTGGGGGCATTACTCAGGGGGCACTACTACTGAGGGCATTACTCCGGGGACTTTACTATTGGGGGCATTACTCAGGGGGCACTACTACTGGGGGCATTACTCAGGGGGCACTATTACTGGGGGCATTACTATTAGGGGCATTATTCAGGGGGCACTACTACTGGGGGCATTATTCAGGGGGCACTATTACTGGGGGCATTACTATTAGTAGCATTACTCAGGTGGCACTACTACAGGGGGCATTACTACTAGGGGCTCTACTATTGGGGGCACTATTACAGGAGGATTACTAATGGGGACATTGCATAGAGGGCACTGCATAAGGGGCACCTCTACTGTGGGCTCTGCATAAGGGGCACTACCACTACTGAGGGCACTGCATAAGGGGCACTGCCACTGTGGGCGCTGCATAAGGGGCACTACCACTGTGGGCACTGCATAAGGGGCACTACCACTACTGGGGCACTGCATAAGGGGCACCACTACTGATGGCACTGCATAAGGGGCACTACCACTACTGTGGACTCTGCATAAGGGGCACTACCACTGTGGGCACTGCATAAGTGGCACTACCAGTACTGGGGGCACTGCATAAGGGGCACCACTACAGTGGGCATTGCATTAGGGGTACCAACTACAGTGGGCATAATGTGTAAGGGGCACTACTGCTGTGGGCATTGTATAAGAGGCACTACTGCTGTGGGCATTGTGTATAAGGGGCACAAATGTGGGCATTTGTGTAAAACGGGCACTGCTGTGTTTCATACATGAATAAGGGACACTACTATGTGGTGTAATGTGAATCAAGATTGTGCTACTGTGTGGCATAATTTGAATTGTAAATACTATTGTGTGACCACGCCCCTTTCTGTTGAACCACGCCCTTTTTTCCAGCACTGTCCCTTTATTGAAAAAGCACCAAGGGGGGGCGGTGAGTTCCACCACTTCTCTAGGACCACTTTAAGCACAGGAGATAACTAGTGATGGGTATTTCTCTTGTAGCTGAGAATGTGTAAGGTGAGTCAAAGTCTCCGTCTGTAGCAAATGATAAATATAACGGAGGCCACCATTATACCATATATGAAATATTGGAGAATATTTATGCGGAATGAAGCTAGGATTACCCCACAAAGGTAGGAAAATAGAGGAATACCATGAAGTCTTCAGATTTGAGCGAACAGATCGCCATGCCATACAAGTAGTTGATAACAGCACATTACTTTTAACAGTTTCTGGGATAGCTTGTGGAGGCGTATGCAAGAGGGATACTAAATCCCAGTTTGGTAAAAAAGATTGCTCTACATTTTTTTTTGTATAAATATTACACCCTTCAATCCAATCCTGTAATTGGCTGCCAACGCATAAGAGCAAAGACATGGCACATTAAGATCTCCCAAATCCCATGATTGCTACAATTTAAATAAAGAAACTCTCGGGCATTTACCTGCCCAAATAAATTTAGTTAAGGCTCTGTTAAGTTGCATAAGGGCACATTTGGGCGGAATTATAGGAATCATTTGCATACATAAACTTTGGAAATCAGATCATTTTATATAAATAGCAACGACCAGTAAAAGTTAGAGGGAGGTGGGCCCATTTAGTAAAATCAGAATAAGTTTTAGTAAAAAGAGGAAGATAATTTGAGGTGTATAAGTTGGAAGGACGATTACGAATTTTTATTCCCAAATAAGTAAAACAATCATCAGTAGCCCAATGAAATGGAAATGAGACACCCCATCCCAATTTTGCAGATAGAAAGAAAGCTAGGGCATCTGTTTTAGAAAAATTCATTTTGAACCCAGAGATCGATTAAAAAATTTCTAACAGAGATATCAGATGTGGAATTGCTACACGTGGATTCCTGAAATAAAGCAGTATGTCGTCAGCAAATGACGAAAATTTTACTGCTCAGTGATCTAATTTAATACCTTCCATCTATTTTCTTTAAGAAAATGTCTAAAAAGAGGTTCAAGTGCCAAATTAAATAAAAGTGGGGAAAGCGGGCATCCTTGTCTTGTGCCACGGGATAAATTAAAGTAACGTGTATTATGGGCATTAATGGTCAGAAATGCTAATGGTGTTTGGTATAAGGTGCGAAATACATGTATAAATTCAGGGCCAAATTCTTAAAACTGGAGGATTGTAGTCAAATGAGACCAAGAGACTCTGTCAAACGCTTTATCAGTGTCACAGCTAATAACTATGTTCTCCTTCGCTAGTGAATTATGCGATTTGAGCATAGCCGCCAATAGTGTGGGAACATTGTGTACCTAATGTTGATTTCTGAGGAAGCCTGTCTGTGCTGGGTATAATAATTTGGGTAATATCAACAGGAGATGAGAGGCCATGATTTTTGTAAAGATCTTGAAGTCCTGCTTTAATAGGGAAATTATTCTGTATGAGGAGACAAGAGTAGGATCATTGTTTGGTTTAGGAAGTACTATCACCCAGGCAGTGTTAAAATCCTGAGGAACAGGGTTGCCAGTAAGAATAGGGTTAAATAGTTTAGAGAGATAGGGTTGTACTTGAGAAAGGATTTTATGATAAGTGGCAGAGAGACCATCAGGACCCTGCGTTTTCCCATTGGGAAAAGATTTAATGACTGTACTAATTTCTATCTCAGTAATTGGAGAAATAAGTATTTCTCTATCCTCCGTAGTGAGTAGTGTGAGATCTGGTTGTTTAAAAAATTCTAGACCCTGTACAGGATTGTCAGGGGGCGCAGTATATAAGAATTAAAAAAATTCTAAGAATAACTCATTCGTTCTGGATTGGTCATAATCGTACCCTGAACAGTCTGAATAGAAGAAATATGTTTGGCCATAGCTGAGGATTTCACCAAACCAGCGAATAATTTCTCTGGGCGATTACCCCATCTGAAGAATTTGTAATTCTGATATGATAAGCGTAGTTGTACCTGTTCAGTACACAGCGTGTCATAAACAGATTTTGCATCTTTATACAATAATCTATTAGCATCCGATGGGTCAGCTAAAAAACTCGAATATGCAGTTGTAACCTCACATGTGACATGAGATAATCTCTGTTGAAATTGAAGCCATGTAGGACAACAAATGGCCTCTTAAAACCGGTTTGGATGCCTGCCAAAACAAATGAATGTCATCACCATGAGTATGTTGTCTTGTACATGATTGTGAAAGGATTGGAATAGATGATTTTTAAAATCGTCCGAGGAGGCCAGATAATCTGGAAATCTCCAGTTATAATAACAATAACATGGTGAAACTTATTGAATTGTGAGACTAATGGGGGCGTGGTCAGAGAGGAGAATTTCGGCTATAGTTGAATCCTCAACCCTGTGTAGCAAAGAACCATATATCAGCCAGTAATCTAAAGTCTTATGTGGGTGTCAGAAAAAGGAGTACTCCCTAAAAACTGGGTGTAAAAATCGCCATGGGTCTAATAATTGTAATGAGTCGATCATTAAAATGAACGTGGGTGGAGCATTACGGGTAAGACTCATTTCTCTAGGGCCACCTGAGACATCTAAGGAGGAATCAAGAACTGTATTTAGATCACCCCAATGATTAAAGAGCCCTCCATCCAACCCTGTAAATGAACAAATATATCTGAGAAAAAATTGGCATTTGGGCCCGTAGGGGCATAAATACAGGCTAAAGTGAATGTTTCATGTTCAATATCAACTTTCAGAAATATTACTCTCCCTTCAGAGTCTAACCACTCATCCCTAATCTCATAGTTCAAGAATTTACCAAACCGGATCAGCACGCCAAGGGATTTGTGACAAAAGACGCATATTTATAATCGCAGATCCAGGTGTCTTTTAATGTGTTAGGATTGTTTGCTCTCCAATGTGTCTCTTGCCGAAACAACACATCAGGATGGAACTTCTTTAAATGTTTTAAAATCTTTTTCTGCTTAATTGGGATGTTCAACCCTTCCTCGTTCCAAGAGACCAGTTTGAGAGTACGTTTGGCAGTAGTGTTGGAGACAGCATCAATAGGCGTCCTCAACATCAACCAACTGTCTCAGCATCCAGGCGTAAGGTCACTTAAAAATACAAAAATAGTGGTTGCCAAACACTTTGCAACAAAACCCTGTGTGTGTAGCAATAGTAAAAAAACAAATAAATTGTAACCTGTTAGAATTTTTACAGTTTTTCTGAACCCAAAATGACAAATTCAAAAACCATCTTAATATGAAGGAAATAAGTACTAGTTTAGAAAAAAAATAAAAGGGTAAAAAAAGAGGTGAGCAAATGCGCCCACTCCACTTAAGTCACCCGGGAGAAACATAAAACAATAAAGTTCAACAGCATCAATATCAATAAAGGTAAATTATCGAGCAGTATGAGTATTGTATACATAAACACAATAATGAATGATATACATATAAACGATACTCAGCAATCTTCCAGTCATTGTCGTCCACTTGAGAACAAGGAGAGTCAAAATAATACGGCTTGCCCGCATTAATTTTGCAGGCTATAAAAGAGAAAAGCAGATGCCTTTAGAAAAGAGTTCCTTGCACACTGGAGAAAATTCCTGTCTTCGTGATGAAACTTGAAAAGAAAAGTCCTGAAAGAGGAATAACTTGGTGCCTTTGTAGCAAACATTATCTCTTTTACGATACACTTCCACGAGTTTCACCATGTCAAGGTAATTTAATAATTTAAAGATGACTGGTCTGGGCTGTTGTTGTGAGGATTGGCGTTCCGGTCCAACACGATGTGCCCTTTCTACCATGCATGTTGATGGTGCCAAGGTTTCAGGGAGTCACTTAGAAACCAAAGCAAGAAGATCTTTAGGTTGTTCAGTTTCCGGGAGGCCAAAAGTCGCAGATTGTTCCTCCTGTTTCGGTTTTCCAAGTCTTCAATCTTGTCATTGAAAGCAGTGAGACTGGAATCTTGGGATTTAATGCAGAAATGCAGTCTTTGGCTTCAGTTAGACGCTTATGGGGAGATTTAATAAAACTTGAAGAGATATAAAATTGGAGATAAAAAGCACCAACCAATCAGCTCCTAACTGTCATTTTCCAAACACAGCCTGTAAAGTGAGAAAAAAAATACACAAAAAATACCAAGTGCCAAGACAGAGTGTGAATCAGTAATTATGATATTAAAATCAAATATGTAAGAAGCTGCCCTCCACCTGGGAGTATGGCACCACTCCCAATTGGCACAGAGAAAAGTGCCCGAAAGCTGCAATAGGTATAGGTGGAATGGCGCTAAGTACACATTAAAACATGAGAAATATGTAAATATATACCTTTTAATTAGGATACAAAATGGTATAGTGTCAATGCTGGTTGTCTTGTCGGGCTCGGAGTCCGAGCCCGATTTGAGTCAGCACAGGATCCACCTACCAGCTGCGGCTCAGCATTGCGTGCTTCACACACGCCGCAACATCTCCGGAGAGAGCTACCATACTGCTGGGAGTCTTACTGCCTTACCGCCGGCTGTTCCATCCTGCCGCACCCTTGGATTTCTAGAGCTCACAGCTCCACTGCACCTATACATGCATCAGCATTTCCACTCACCTCTCGGCACCTCCAGCCGTATACCAGCCTTCTATACCCTCAGGCCGCCACCGCATCTTTCTCTGGAGAGACCAAACACCATGGCCGCGAGGTGAGCCTATCTAATATGAGCAATTAATTTTCAGGAGTGGTTTAAATGCCATCCAGACTATATGACAGTTTGACTTCCAGGGTACTCCTATTTATTTTCTTAAACCCACGGCTGTCAACCTGCATTGACACTATACCAGTTTTGGAGCCATATATCCTCCTTTAGAACGGACAACTATTTGCTCAGATACATTCACTCTCTTGCTACAATTGTTGCAGTTGATACAGCACAATATTAAAATTTTTTACAAATTCATTGCTGCAGATATCGTTATTTTTGCATATGTCAATCATTGCTATTTCTTCTCTTGTTCATCAGCACTGTTTATCGATTTTTGTATCCTAATTGAAAGGTTTTAATATTATATTTACATATTCCTCATGTTTTAATGTGTACTTAGCCCCATTCCACCTATACCTATTACAGCCTGTACAGTGACAGTTAGGAGCTGATTGGTTTTATGTCTCAACCTTTTGTGTCAACCATTTGTGTGTTGACCTTTTGACCATGTAGACCATTTGACACTGTCGACCTAAATACATGTTGATGCTTCAACTGTTGACCATTTGACCCTATCGACCTTTTGACCTTGTCAACAGGCAATAGTCTATTGACTGTCAACAACCTAGTGTCGGCTTATTGATTGTCTATCTAGACACTGTAGATCTTCCATCTGGATGTCATGCATGCACATACTTGTTGCATGGAGCGGAGTTGAGCATACAGATCACCAGCCAGTGACTGCATGTGGCTAGCGGTGCAGGATGCAAGCAGTATCACTGTCTCTAAGAGGAGCTAAGTGGAAGATGTCCATTTCCCACTATGGAGCTCTAACACAGTGACAACATGGCAACATGCATACGCAGAACTACAGACAGCGGCCATCTTGGTAAGGGATTGAAGTCTCCCTGGAGGAACCAATATGGAGCATGGCTGCTGATTGCTTAAGAGTGGGCTGACTCTTAGCCAATCATGGCTAAGATACATGAACCCTCGTGGCTTCTGGCAGACTCCGGGGAAGTGGTGTATATAGAGCAATAGCAATATATACCATACTTCTGTCTCCGTTGGGATTGTGTAATCATTTGGCTTTTTAAGAAGACCAGATCCTACATGGACAAGAGGACCGACCAGCCCCAGGGAGTAGGTATGTAGTGTGAGTGCAAGTGAGCGAGTGAGTGATTGAATGTATAATAAAGTGTTAAAACGTGGTGACTGTGTACTGTCTTTTTTGTATCTTTTCTTCACAGTGTGAGTACAGGTGTCAGCGGCCTGCTGGCACTCGTGGTTCTACAAGTGACGTAGGCCAGGCTTGCTGGGACCTGTGGTCCCACTGTGAAGAACAATATTAGTATTAATTTAAACCCATTACTCCTGCACCCACCGCCTCCATGGGTGCAGAGAAGAGCCCTGGGATCCACCTTAGCCCTGAGGTATCCTTAAAAACATTAGCATATGTGGGTGGTATTCAAGCAAATTTAGCCAATTAGATGGGTCTACAGATCGCCATCATCATCAGTCAGTTTGCACCAGGGGTCATGCATCTGCAAGTGATCTGCCTCCAAACAGGTGCATATGCAATATTGTACTTTGGCTTTCTTTACAGACCCTCTTCTTTTATAGAAGAGAAGGGACTATACAATGATATATAACACATCCTGTACCGCAGCAGTGAGACACCAGTTCACACACAGCAACCGGACAGCAGTGACTCTTTTTTCACAACCCCCAGGACCTGCATTTTGCAGTATCCAACCCTGATCTTCTGATATTGCCGACACCCCACTCCTGAGTAGCAATAAATATACTCATGGGTGAAGCTAGACATAATCAAAATAAGGGGAAAAGGGGAAGGGGGGAAAAATCAACGCACTGACAAGGAAATGATGAAATATATATATACAGATAGATAACCACTGTACCCTACCAATATCAAAGTCACATATCGGGTAGTGGAGGTGCTCACTAGAGTAAATACTAGATTGAATAAAAAGGAGAAAAAGAAACTCTATTTTGTGAGCACTCTTAATAAATAAAGTAATAGAAATAATTAAAACATAACTTTTATTACGTTCAAAATAAAATATCTATGGCAAAGGACAAAAAACAAGACAAATAACATAAAACATGAATACACCCTCAATATAATCGATTAGAGAGGTCTCTAGGAACAATATAGTGATGAGTCATATCGCATAATAGGACCCCTATAAATCGTTGAATAAGGGGATTGATTATTAGAAGTCAATGCTTCATAAGTGAAACGTAATCACATAGTTCAACACAAATATTGTATCATTAAACACATAATTCGATACAATCAATGTATCATTAAACAACGGCGAACATCTTAGGCATCAAAATTGTCACATAACAACTGAATAGCTCTGTTTGAATTCTCACCAGTCTGTCTGTTGGGCTACCTGGTTAGAATGAAATAACAGGACGGTCAGGGTAAAGATTGATCCACCTGTAATACTACTGCCCCTCACTTAGCAGAAGGCCATCAATGAGGGGTGAGGGATCATCTAGTGGCTGTTTGACCCTTAGAAACAACAGTGTAACCGTAACGTTACTCACTATTTCGCTTCTGCTGTTAAGGGTCTTACAAAATGCATTGGACCCTTAATGAGAGAGTTACTCTAAATGAGATTGTCATCAGTTAATAGAGTAGATAGGAAGGAAGTGAGTAACTATTCATAGATATTTGTTACAAATATTAGACAGAAATATAAACTGGAGGTTTAGTCCTATGATATAATGTGTAAATGACTTAACTATAGTATTACGGATCATATGTTAACAGATAAATCTTTTAACAATAAAAACCCTTCATAAGAGAATGAACCCGGACTGTTTGATTCCTAGAAGAAGGTAGCCAATGCTTAAGAAATTTTTGTTTTTATAATTAAGTTAACAAACATATGGTGCTAACTTGATTATAAAAACAAAATAAAGCATTGCACATCCTGCCCCTATCACCTGCATACTGGGACTTTTTATTGTCTATTTGCAGGTATACTTAACCGCCGGGACAGCTCTTATGATTTAGGAGCCCAGTTATCAAATAATATTTGCGCAATATTGTCACAATCCGATGCTAGGAATTCCTCTGTGGAGGACAGGGAGCTGGGGGTTAGGATGACTAAGAGACAGCTACTATAGGAGACAGTGAGGGAAGTGACAGTGCTAGTATCCTCAATAAAGGTCAAACCCAGGTGTTGGCTAAAGCTAACCAGAGACGCGGAGTCTAACCCACTCAGTGGTCTTCACCAGTGACCCCTCCTATTGGGATTTGGGTTTTCGCTGCACCTAGTGAGCAGGTCACTGCCCTCTGGTTAGGTACCTGGGAGTGATGCGGAGACTAGGGAATGGCACTGAAATAATGAATGGAATGGTGCACTGGTATGCTTTATGAAACTCGGAAGATCTGGACGCAGGGTAGTGTAAAGGTAGCTCAGGAATCCAGACACAGAAAGACACTGGGTGTACAGTGGACCCAGACAAGGGTAGTGTGAAGACACTCTGTAGATCCATTCACAGATTACAAATAACTGTGCAAGTAACTCAGACGCAGGTCAGTGCATAGGCCCTCTGTAGATTCAGTCACGGAATTCAAGTATTTGTGCAGGGAACTCAGATGCTGTTGAATGAACTAGTTACACTGTAGATAGTCACGAATACAAGTAATTGTTGAGGGAACTCAGACGCTGGTGAATGAACTTGTTACACTGTAGATAGTCTCTGAATTGTGCAGGGAACTCAGACGCCGATGAATGAACTTGATACACTGCAGGGTGGACTCCGGACTTTCAGGGTGGACTCCGGATACCTAGACTCCGGACACCTAGGAAGTGCACCAGAAAAACGTCAAAAACTTTAAACTTCAGAGACCAGAGAAACTTGAAAAAATTTCTGAACTGGAAGTTAAAGATACCAGAAAAAATTTCAAGACTTATTATGAGGAGCTGTAGATCTACCGATCTTTAGTTGAAATCTAGTAGAATAGAATGGATTTTTCTTCCGAACAGTCATAGCTCTCATAGGTAAGTCCTGGGGGAATACATGACTCGGATGGGTAGGATCAAACAAAAGGATGATCCTCAGGAAATGGAGCATTGCCTTGTGTAGGATCAAATTCTGACCCCAAGTCCGCATCCAATGGAAGAATGGAAGAATTGATATGACTAGAAAACCCAGAGGACTTTGGAGATGAACAGAGGGAAGCATAACGAACTCTGATAGTGTCAGATTGTTGGTTCTTAATATTCCTTCAAGACTTCTTCTTCCGGATGGATTGATCCTGTACCGTATAGTCTTGGGAAGGGAATAAATCGGTGTATCTGAGTTTAATGTCTAAGGGTGGTGAAGTCAAACTGAACTTTTGTCAGAAAAGGTACTTGCAGACGGACACATACGAACAAATTCTTTAACCAGAGCTGTACTGAAGGCCATCACATCTTGTAGAATTGGATCCTTGGACTTAATGAGTGGGTTAACCCACTCCAAAGCTTTTCCTCTGAAGTTCAAGATAAGAAACTTGACAAGGTTGGTTTAAGTAATACCACAAGATGGATCGGCTCTCATTAGGTTGTCATAATGCTTAAGTAATCCGGTGAATTGGGACACTTCTACATTGAAGATTATGGGCGTCAAAGCAACAGACGAGTCCTGAGTTGCAGAATTCTCTTTAGGGACAGAGACGGAACCACTTAGAGATTCCTTAGACCAAAGATTGAATGACTCAACAGAACTTGATTGAAGTTCTTCACTCAAATCAACAGAAGAACCAGAATGAAAATCAGGAGAATTAGGGTTGGTATTAATTGAAGAAGCCACATAACAATTAAACAAAGGAGAATTGGAACCAGAGACACCAGGAACTGTTGAAACTAGAGAAGGTGAACCTAGGAGAGGACAAGTATGGGCAGAATCCAATGACACGATAGAATTAAAATTAGCTAAGTTGTTGTCCACTGAAATGAAATGCTTAGAATAAGATTTTCTGTTGTGCAAGGTATTGATTCATTCAAAAAGCCATCTTCATCTATAATCTTAGTTCCAAAGCCCTTTGCTTTCTTTTGTTTGGACTCTCCACCATCATGGCCCATGATGAGGTAATTGATCTTACTGCTAATATTTTCAAATACTTTGCCTCCACAACTTTTTATCAATGTCTTAACTTCCTTTTTCTTTATGGACTCTAAAACTCCCATAATCACGAATGTTAGACCTTCCATGCGATTATCTGATCCCAGGGGAATTTGCTTGGTACACAAAACTTTAGGACTTTACTTCTGAGAAATTGATGCTTGGGAAGCACATTTGAAAGTGGACAAAGGAAAGTTCCCACCTGGAAGAGGCAGACCACTTGAAGCTTCCTCGTGAGGCATAACACCTAAAGACCCCTCCTGGTTTAAAACACCAGAAAACCCCACGGGGTGAGAAACTTGAAACCCCCTCCTGGGGTACAAACTTGAAACTCCCTCCTTGGGTATGAAACTTAAGACCCCCTCCAGGGTTACAAGACTTGAAATCTCTTCCTGGGGTACAAAACTTGAAATCCCCTCCTGGGGTATGAAACTTGAAACCCCCTCCTGGGGTATGAGATTTGAAACCCCTTCCTGCGGTATGAAACTTGAAACCCTTTCCAGGTGTACGAAACTTAAGACCCCCTCCTGGGGTATGAAACTTGAAACCTCCTCCTGGGGTACTGATAACACAGGAATATGTGAACCGTACACGTTCCTTCAGCAATTCACGAATATATGCATGCTTATATATTTCACTATTACTTTTATTGCAATTAAGAAATAATTGAAAATATATAAATTAGTTATGTGAGTTGCAGAAGACCGTATTTGTCGAATGGCCTCAGCCATGGCTCGATGGTTAGGCCCCTGCGCACGTGCAGCGGCCGCACTGCGCATGCGCAAGCCCCAGAGCGAGAGATAAACTCTCTCGCTCCGGAGTTCACTACAAAAGGGCCGGCTGTCGATGTTGATCGACAGCTCGGCCCGTTTTGTAGGTGGGGCGGGGAGGTGGTTTCACAAATGGAGGCGTTCCTGACAGAACGCTTGCCATTTTGTGGGCGGCCCCACTGACATCACCAGTGATGTCAGTGGGCAGCTTCCTGCTCGATCAGAACAGGAAGCTCCCTGGGGCTTGCAGTTGCCGAAACCCAACCTTAGGGTCTCGTCGCAAGCCCCAATGGTCGCGATGGTCTTGACCATCGCGACCATCACCCTGGTCGGGTGCTAAGCTGTGGGTGGTAACCCATAGCTTAGCTAGCGACCAGGAGGCCGCACTTAAAAAAAGAAGCGGCCGCCCTCATTCAGACCGCCTCTGAATGAGGTCCTGTGTTCTTCGCTCACCGAGGAATGATGGAAGATGGGAGACCCCCAAAGTCAGCACTTCAGGTTCTTCCCATCAATCATCAGAGGTTCCTGCATCTCTAGTTTCAGGCGAGGAGGTGAAGTCTACCAAGAATAAGAAAATTTAAGTTTTCAATTGAGGTCCAGTTACAAGATGTTATTACCCTCATCGGGGAAGTTTAGGTAAAGTACTCTTCCCTACGATGGTCAAAGAGGCACGAGTGTCTAGTGACTCCGATCACAAACCTGACAACGTCATACCCTGTACTAAGAATTATTGTGATTCAGTAGGTTCTGGAGGGGCAAATATTTAGCTGTCCATTAGAGAGAAGTCTGACATCACTACGCCAGAAGAAGCGGTTGTGCTGTCACCCTCGAAGGAACAATATACCTTGCCTAAAACCGGTGTTCTACACAGGGTTTTCAGTACCAATAAGGGTACGCAGTACTAAAGTTTCTAGGGGAATTCTCAATACACCTATATCAGCTTCTAGTACAGTTCAAGAAGGGTTGTTGGAACAACCTGTTCTTATTTCTGTTTCAAGTCTCATACCCCAGGAGGGGGTTTCTAGTTTCACACCCCAGGAAGGGGTTTCAAGTTTCATACCCCAGGAGGGGGTGTCAAGTTTCTCACTCCAGGAGGGATTCTGAAGATTTTTACACCAGGAGAGAGTTTCCATTTTGAGTTTCACACAACAAGATGAGAGTCTCCATTTTGAGTTTCATGCCCCAGGAGGGGGTTTCAAGCTTCATTCCCCGGGAGGGGTCTTCTGGTGTTATACTGCAGGAGGGGTTTTTGAGTGTTGTACAAAGGGGGGGGGTCTTGGATCTCTCACCCCAGGAGAGAGTCTCTAGTCTTGCATCCCAAGAGGGGGGTTCATGTCCCATACCCCAGGAGGGGATGTCAAGTCTGCTTCCCCAGGAGGGGTTTTTAAGTCCCATACCCCAGCAGGGGGTTTCAAGTCTTGTACCGCAGGAGGGGGTCTCAAGTCTCATACCTCAAAATTAGGTTTCAATTTTTATACCCCATGAGGGGGTTCCAAGTGCTATTCCCCAGGTGGGATTTCAATTGTCATGCCTCAAAAGAGGATTTCAAGGGTTATGCCCCAGGAGGAAGTTTCGAGCGGTCTGCCCATTCCAGGTGGGGACTTTCTTTTGTCTACTGTTGAATGCGCTTCACAAGTTTTAATTTCTCAGAAATTCATTCCTAACGTTTGTTGTACCAAGCAAGTTCCCCAAGGAACAGATAATTGCATGGAAGGTCTAGCATTCGTGATTATGGGAGTTTTAGAGTCCTTAAAGAAAAATGAAGCTAAGACATTAATAGAAGGATATGGAGGCAAAGTCTTTGAATATATTAGCAGTAATATCAATTACTTCATCGTGGGCTGTGATGGTGAAGAGTCCAAACGAAAGAAAGCAAAGGGCTTAGGGATTAAAATTATAGATGAAGACAGCTTGTTTGAATTAATAAATACCTCGTTCAACAGGAAGTCATCTTTAGAGCATTTCATCTCAGTGGACAACAAATTGTCTGATACTAATTCTATCTTGTCACTGGGTTCTACCATTTTGATGCTCTTCAAGGTTCACCTTCTCTAGTTCCAACAGTTTGTGATGTCTCTGGTCCCAATTCTTCCTCGCTTAGTTGTCCTGGGGCTTCTTCAACTAATACCAACTCCAATGCTCCTGAATCTCATTATGGTTCTTCTGTTGATTTGAGTGAGGAGCTTCAATCAAGTTTAGTTGAGTCACCCAATCTTCGGTCTAAGGAATCTCTAAGTGGTTATGTCTCTAAGGAGAATTCTGTAACTCAAGACTCGTCAGATGCTTCAGCATCCATATTCTTCGATGGAGAAGTACCCCAATACATTGCATTTCTTAAGCATATTGACACACTAATGAAAACTGATCCATCTTGTGGTATCACTTCCACCAACCTTGTCAAATTTCTCTTCAGAGGAAGAGCTTTGGAGTGGGTTAACCCACTTATTGAGTCCAAGGATCCAATCCTACAAGATGTGATAGCCTTCAGTACAGCTCCGGTTAAAGAATTTGCTCCTTTGGGTCTGTCTTCAGTTACCTTTTCTGAAAAAGGTTCTAGTTTGATTTCACCACCTTTAGACCAAACTCAGGAATACCGCTTTACTCCCTTTACAAGACAATATGGTACAGGATCTATCAGTCCAGAAGAAGAAGTCTCGAAGAAATATTAAGAACCAACAATCAGACACTATCAGAGTTGGTTTTGCCTCAATTTTTTCATCTCCAAAATCCTCCGAGATTTCTAGTCATGTTGATTCTTCCAACCTTCCATTGGATACGGACTTGGACTCTGAATTCGATCTTACACAAAGCAATGTCCCGTTTTCTGAGGATCCTCTGTTGTCTGAGCTTATCCTTCCGAGCCATATATTCCACCAGGAGTTACCTTTGAGAACTACGACTGTGTGGAAGAAAGAACAATCTTTTCATACAAGATATCAACTCAAGATTGGTAGTTCTGCAGTTCCCCATATCAAGTCTTGAAACTTTTTTCAATCTTTTCCTGGTATTTTTTATTTCCAGTTTTAGGGGTTTTCTCAAGTTTTTCTGCTGTCTCAAGTTATGAGTTTTTGAAGTTTTTCAGTGCACTTCTTGGTGTCCAGAGTCCACCCTGAAAGGGGGGGTACTGTCAGGATGCGGCCTGGGATCGGCCACTACTCAGCTCTGCACCGGCGTCCTTGGGCTTTGGTGTTCAGTCACTGGGAGTGGAGGTGAGTGGTGTCTCAGTATTCTCCTTGGGGTCTGCTAGGACTTCCATGCATGCATCCTGGTTTCTGGGGTGCCAGGCATGGGTGCAGCCATGTTGGTCCATATCATCTGACTAGTTTTTCCCAATGGTAGTCCTGTGGTCACTCAGCTGATCCTCTACTCCAATGAGCAGCTACCCAGGGGAATTTAAGTCTGACTCCAGGATCAGGAAACTGCTGTTCAACTTTGCTGTTCATGTGATTATTATGCTCTCCGGTGTTTTCCACAAAGCATCTACAGTGTGTTGCTGTAGCCCTCACGTTGACCACCAGTGTTACTTATATTAGCTTCCATGCTAATTCCCTGCATGTTACTTCAGCTCTCTCAGAACTCCAGTGTTTCTTGTAAATCCCTGTGTTGTCTTTTAGTGTGCTGCTCAGCTCTCTAACCACCTCCCTGTGTTCCTGTGGTGTCAGCTTTCATGCTAATTGCTAGTTAGCTTTCAGCTGGACCTCTAGCTATTCCAGTACATTCTCCTGTATTCAAGTATTCATTTCAACTCCTGTGTCCAAGTATTCGTTTCAACTGCTGTGTTCAAGTATTCATTTCAACTCCTGTGTTCAAATATTCATTTCAACTCCAGTGTTCAAGTATTCATTTCAACTCCTGTGTTCAAGTATTAATTTCTACTCCTGTATTCAAGTATTCATCTCAACTCCTGTGTTCAAGTATTATCTCAACTCCTGTGTTCAAGTATTCATTTCAATCCCTGTGTTCAAGTATTCATTTAATCTCCTGTGTTCAAGTATTCACTTCATCTCCTGTGTTCAAGTATCCAGTTTATCTCTTGTGTTCAGGTATTCAAGATAATATAGTTCCGGTCTTCCTGCCACTCCCAGGTACCTGTCCAGAGGGCCGCGACTTGCTCACTTGGTGCAGCGAAACCCATATGCCAACTGGGGGGGGGGGGTCACTGGTGAAGACCACCAAGTGAGTTAGACTCTGCGCCTCTGGGCAGGTCTAGCCAAACCTGGGATTGGCCACAATAGGGAGACCTAGCTGTCACTCACCTGCTTATTCCCTAGCCACCCTACCCCCTGGCTATTCCCATTTGGTTTGTGACAGAGAACAAGGAGAGAGATCCAGATGATCCCTCTCTGAAAGAATATATGGAACAGTAGTCCATAGGCTACTACAGGCCAACGTCATCCACATACCAGAGCTTGGTAAATCTGACTACATAGCAGCCCCCATAGTAACCTATGCTGGCTGATTTGCAGTCGGAAATGTAGGTGCTGCGGTAGATATCTGCTGTGGTCCCTCCATGCTAAATCTCACGGATACTTTAAATATGCGGGTATCCCCCAAAAACATTTTTTTGAGGGGATATCCCACAAATATTGTTTAATCAAAATGCCCCTGGCCATACACCTTAAATTGTCTTTCCAACCATCTAACTAGTTGGCTGATTGGAACTAAATCTGGTAACGCATGGGATCAAATGACAATTGCTCCCAAATGCCAAAAAATTACAAAAACAGTCGTTCAGACAATTTGGTTAAATCCGTTTGATTTAACCAATTTGTCTGATGCCGGCTGATTACACACACTGCCAATCTAGAGCCACGATTGGGCGGCAAAATCCTATATGTTGGAAGTTCGAATTAGCTGATTATGGTCATTTTTTGGTTGGAATCAACGAACTCCATGCATTACCAATTTTTTTTTACAAAATCATCAGCAAAACACTGAATTGCCCAATTGATTGAATGTATAGGCCTTTTACTCATTGCTGTTATACATATACCTTTCTCACTAGCCCTGTTGTTATGATCTTACAATGGACCTGATTCAGAGTTGTTCTCTAATCCCATTGCGACTGCAGCTTTTTACACAGATACTGTGAGTTAATATGCAAATGTCACGGCCACTGGGATATTTATTGAGAAGCCCATCGGCGGCTTTGCAAATCCAAGTGGCTGCATAAAATGTCGCAGCATCTGCCTACAAAGAGCTTCGGTGGCAGATCAGACAATTATCGGCCTCCTGACTAACCCTACTGCTACACAGAATGGCAGATGGAACTAAGGCCCTGATTCAAAGCCGGACGCTCTGACAGAGCACTCGCTCTGAATCAGGGCCGTCCTTCTCTTTTTTTAGAGCGGCCTCCTGGCCGCTCGCATAGCTGTGGGTGACTACCCACAGCTATAGCGAGTGGCCAAAAAAATGGTCGCGATGGTCAAGACCATCACGACCATCGGGCTTGCACGAGACCCTTGTGGTAGGGTCTCGTTGCCGCAAGCCCTGGAGTGCTTTTGGCTCTATCAGAAGGCACTCCCACTGACATCACTTGTGATGTCAGTGGGGCCGGCCCCAGACGGTAGGCGTTCCCATGGGAACGCCTCCGTCTGGCCAGCCACACCCCAAGCACACCCACCAAAGGGGGCGTGCTGTTACTCACCATTGACAGCACGCCCCCTTTGTAGCGAGAACCATAGCGACGGCTTGCCCGTCGCTATCCGGGTCTCGCGAATGCGCATGACGGAGCCGCCTCCGTCGTGCGCATGCGCACTGGGCCAACATCGACCTGCTTGCGAGCGCTCATTGCTCGCGAGCAGATCTGAATTAGGCCCTAAGACGCCAGCACCAGTGACACTGCATACAGAGACGCAATCGCTGGATCCGACACATCTATAAAACAGGTGTGACATGTCCGCGTTTTTTCAAACCACCCCACTGTTATCACCCACATATGGTCCTAACTGTAAAACACTCTGCATCTATATCCTCTCTGCGTGCAACATTGTAGAGGCATCAAGATGCATAAGCCATGCAACTTAGACGCATGCGCTGTAATAAAAACATCGGCCAACTGCGTAAATATCGGCATAGCATAAATCTCTGAATCAGGCCCAATGTAACCATGTTTCATTCACTTTTTGTTTTCTTGATTGCATAGTCTCACAAGCAGGTTTCTTGTTTCAATTGTTTTTCCATATTTATAATTATTACAATGTAATATATGTATTGTACTGTGTAATCTGTATAGCAATGCTATAGATTGTCGATACATTTAAATGTATAAAAATGTTAAATAAATAATAGATTGAAATTCTGAACGGATACTGCAATCATTACAACTCTATTTATTTACACAAACGAATATTCTAGCAATAACAACCAAAGACCATATTGCCTCCCTCATTTCGAGCACAAAACAAAACAAAAAACAATGGTATATATGTACAGAAGCACTGCAAATATGCCAGAACACTGTCAATCAATAAAGAAAAAGGGTTCATTTGATCCTCAATGCATTCTAGATATAATTATTGGAAGCTGTATAGGAATTCCAATATAATCTGCATTATACAGCTTCTGCTATTTTCATTCTTCAAACACATTGAGGTATTGTATGCCTACAATGTCCTTCGGGGCTTGGCACATAATAAAACGCAGGGGCTGATCAGGAGTCGGATTAAAATCTCTATCCTCCTATCTCTCTATTGCAGCTGTGAACTGGGAAACATTCTCCAATAAGCAATTGTCTCCTGGTCTAATAATCGGACCCGCTCATCCTGCTCTTGTAATCTCTTATCTTTGTTTCCTGAGAAATGCACAGTCCACAGTTTTAATGACGGGAGAGGAAAACAATCAAAAAGATTTTGCAGTAAAGCTAAAATGAGGTGGCATCTGTGTAAAGACACTATAATGAGATACTTGTCCCATTTAATATTCGTCTCCTCTTTCCTTAATACCATCGCTGCCCTTGTTTGCATATTTGCCCTTTCAATCCTAATCAGTTCTTAATAATTAAAAAATGCTGGAACTGTGGCTGTGACAAAACATAATTGTCTCTTTTAAGGAATAAATCCTTTTTCTTTTGTCATTTTATTAAATTATGTAAATAGCCATTAATGTCTAAAGATCTGAACTAAATTGTTATCAAAATAACTGATTAAACCTAATTCAAGGAGTGACCTAAATATAGTTAATAGGGTTCATTTAAAATTATTATAGGGTCTCAATTTGTGTATAACAGATACAGTTTTCGCCCAGTATTAGTTGCTTAATTAGCACTTTTTTTTTACTATAAAGAAGTGGTTCCCAAACTGGGTGCCTTGGCATCCTGGGGTGCTGCGGGGCACATACAGGTGTTGCATGGGTTGGTGGTCCAAGACCAAATCAAATAATGGTCCATGTGATAGGTAAAACCAGTGATGGTGGCTGGCAACCATAAAATATGTGGACAAACAGAAGTGCAACCATGTCCACTACCACATAACTGAACCTAAGGATGATAGGTACCAGTGGTGTACCTACTGCAGGTGCAGGGGGTGCGGCTGCTGTGAGGCCCAGACCGCCTCCAGGGCCCGGCTCTCCACCTGCACCTAAGCTGCCAAGCCAGTCAGCTATGTGCTGTGGTCGACCTCCGTCAGCAATGTACTGTGCAGGGCAGGCACATCTCTCTCGGTCGGCTCCACCTCCATCTCTCCTCACTGATACTGGGAAGAGGCGTGGTCGTGATCCGGGGATGTCCCAGCAGGCACAGCACTGTCACGCCTCCTCCCAGCATCAGTCAGTGAGGAGAGGTGCCGACCGAGAGAGCAGATGTGCCTGCCCTGCGCAGCACACGCTGAAGGAGGACGAACACGGAACTCAAGAGGTGAGTCGGGGTAGGGGGGAGGCAGAGAGGTAGGAGGGGGGATGTGGAGGGGGCCCTTGAAAATTTTGCTATGGGCCCCCCCTAGATCTAGTTACACCACTGACAGGTACTGTAAACACAAGTTTAATTTAAAAAAAAATGTGAATTTCTCAATAAGAACATTTTGGCCTAGGGGTGACGTGAAAAAAATGCTGATTCAATAGGGCGCCACGATTCAATAAAGTTTGAGAACCACTACTCTAAAGCTTTTTATTTTCTTTTAAGCCATATACATATTTTGTACCTTATAAATTTGATATTAAGCTGGGGCTGAACATGCATACTGTTTGTATTACTGGAGCAGGATTTCATTGCAGATATGAAGATAGCTGGTAACATGATTGGAGAGGGGTGAGAGACAGTTTATAGAGAGCAGTGGGAGAAGTAAATGCTGTCAGTTATGAGAAGTGGAGATGTATAAGAGATATTTAGAGAATATGTGGAAAGGCTACACTTTATACTGCATTCTGATACAATGTCCAAGACCTTGATTTCAATTAATTCTTAAAAGAAATCAATTTCCATTTAGTGCTTTTCGGTTAGGACTCCAGTTTTCAACAATGAATTAACAGCGCTAAGCGGGGGATGGTTGTATTGGTTTTACTGTATTTGTTTTACTCCAAACTTAGGTACAGAAAATTTCTACTGTGAAAATCTTTGTGCATTGTGGACCTCATTCAGAGTGGAAGGAAAAATGCGTCCACAGAAATAATTTGTATTTGCTACGAGTTGATGTGCCATTGCTGGCGTTTCCTTGCCATTGCTAATGCACATTGCAATTCTCGCGGCTAATTGAATCGTCCTCTTAAAGTGTATTTCAAAGTAATTTGTGGAAGTGTATGGTGCCAATAGTAGTTATAATTTGCCACTAACAGTTTGACAGTTTAACTTGTGAAGAAAATGGTGTAAAGATGTGGAGTTCAATTACATAAACATGACATAAGATAAGCTGTGGGTACACATTGGACGATATATCAGCCGATCAATTAACGGCCGATATATTGGGAGCACGTCGGCGTGTGTGTACCCCCAACGTCATTCACAGACATATCGCATCGGCAGCATAGCAGATGGTCAAATTCATCTGCAGATATATTGGAGCCGGTGTGTATGGGTAACCTGCCCGTGCGCTTGCTGCAGGAACCTGGCGGTGAGTGACAGCACAACTGGGTGGGCAAATTTAAATGCCAGCCCAGTTGTGACGTCAGGCACAATACATCGGGTGGATAATTGGTAAGTGTATGTGCACTTACCAATCATCTGATAGGTTGATGGGCTGGCCTAGTATGTGCCCAGCTATAAGATGTGCAGCTATAAAATGCTGATATCCTACAATAAATGTTTTCTGTCAAGAATAGCACCACCAAGAAATGCTCCATGCTAAGTCTCAAATATCTAGATGTCATATATAGTTCTATGGCCAAAATAAAATCTACTTTCATACAACTTGCACTTTATCTTTATACAATAACTGGTGTCACAATATTGTGACATAGAGGTCAATCCTATCATTGAACTTGTGGTGCAAGTGGATTTTTGTTCGCAGCCCCATAGCACCTAATACTATTGACCACATAAAGTTATTTTATTATTAATAATTAATTATTAATTAATAATTCCAGCAGTCTGTTACCCCTCAAACTGTCCTGTTTAGGTTTCCCTCACTAGTTACATTGCTGGACTATTATTTAGCCAAATTGCCTATGTGACTTCCCAGAAAATGTTTTGCTTTGATTATTAGCTCGGTTCATCAGTAGTTCTGTTATTTGTGAACCTGTTTGTATGCAAGTGAAAAGCACAAATGAGAGGGTTAACCGAATAACTGTACATGTTGTTGGTGGCCAGGGGGCAAGTTTAGCAAAGGAAATCTGTCACACAGAACCCAACTGGCACCGTCATCAATAAGGCTGACAGCTGCTTTGTCACTGAGCTAGAAGTCACAGCTACAATAATGAAGTACTACAGGCCACAGGCTCTTAGTGAACTCAAGCGTCTAATTCCTTACACTGTTGTAATGATCGAAGACTGAAAAGTACTTTCAACTCCAAAAGAACCTTTTCAGTTATTGAGAAAGGTCAACCCCAGATAAGATTTTGACAATTCATAGCAGTCGCTCAACATATAACCTATTGCTAGTTATTCAAAATGTATTATAAATTTATTATAAAGTTAAAAACCTTATTTTTAGTAGTGTTTTATTCAGACTTTCCGATATCAGGATATGAAATTGCATAGACATTCAAATTTGCAGCACTAGCGTTTTGAAATAAGGATGACCATATAAAGGCACCATAGAATAGTTGCAGCGTTGCCGCCATCGCATCATGCCTTGCGAAGGAATGTGACCATCCCTTGTAAATCATTTCATAGGCTTAGCCAACAATGGCGTGCCTGTGCGCATTCTCATTGTACAAATATTCAGTGTGGACGATATGTGAATGTTTGCGCAGTTGGACAATTTTTTGTTGTACTGAGCATGCGTTTGAGTCACACTGCACATGGGTTGCGATGGTTGACGGAGGTCGTCATGATAATGTGGAGTAAATGACAGTCAGTTTGCGCTTATGAGAGGTAATGAGGGGTGCCTAGTCAAACGTGGGAGTGTCGTGAGCATTTTGTGTGCGTCATAGTTAATGACTGAGTCTTTGTATGCAGTTTCACTGATATAGGCGGCTTAGTTCCGGTGAACATTCTGAGCAGCCATAGCGTTGTCCAGAAGTTTGATGGCACGACCAATGTGTGACCAATGATGTGTTTTTGTTTAGGTTAGAGACACAGCCGGTGGGCGCCTTTGTACAAATTACAGCTGCTATGCATTAGCCTAAATTCTCAATATCGCTGGTACAGAGACACAGTCACTACAGGATTACCGTCCACCTCTGAACCATGCCCATAGTGTACACTGTGATACCACCAAACATCAGGAAACCGTCACTGGAATAAATTTGAATGAAAATATTAAAGGTTAAGAACCATTGGTTACGATGGCCTCATTTCCAGAGTACCCTGTCCCATTCAGAAGTGAAACTTGATCCACAAGGACCAGTTACAGATGCACAGATCAGGGTAGATGGCCTCCCTGCACCTTAAAGTGTCGCAGACATCAAGGAATGGCATCACAATGCTGCCACTGTGTAGAGGATTAGGGAAGAGCCGGGAAGCGATAATTAAGAAGTCACACAAAAAAGGAAGGATCCATGAAGGTTATTCCTGCCACTGCACAGAGCTGGATTAATGAGAGGGGAGGGAAGGGCAGTTTGACATTACTCATATACCTACCCTCCAACATGACCCCTTCAACCCGGTACAAAATTCTCTGCTCCTGGACTTCCCACCTAAGTAATGATTGCAGTCACCTGTGTTGAGCTAGTTAATAGATGAGACAGGTGCTTCATCACAGGTGGCTGCAATCATCAAATAAGAAGGAAGTCCAGGAGCCCAGCAATTTGTACCAGATGGAAGGGGTCATGTTGGAGGGTCTGCATATATACTATAAAATTGGCCTGAATTTTCATTCAAACTATCCCGGCAATCTGGAGGTTGTTCCTTGTTCTGCCTGGAAACAATAAAGTTTTTTTTTTTCTTCCAAAAAGTACTGTTAAGTAAGGCTTCCTCTGAGGCAGGAGCTGAGGGGTGACTTCTGTGTGACATATAATTGTGTGTGGTAAATGGTGTCATATAGTATAGTACTATGTATATAATATATGTGTCAGTGTGTATGGTACACTCATATATATTTATAGTAGAGTACCATATATAAATGTCAGTGTGCATGGTACAATGTATATAGTATAGTACCATGTATAAACAGTAGAATGTCAGTGTGTGTAGTACAATGCATATTTATAGTACAGTACCATATATATTTGTCAGTGTGTGTGGTAGATTGTATGTTTGTAGTATACAGTAATCTATATAATATATCTCTTTGCTGATAAAAATAAATCACAGATCCTCTCCAGAACACCCATTTGCAGTCCACTTACAGACCCTAAAACATGACCCCTCCCATCAGGTACAAAATGCTCTACTCCTGGACTTCCCACCTGATTTATTATTGCAGCCACTTGTGTTAAAGCACCTGTCTCATCAATTACCTAGTTCAACACAGGTGACTGCAATCATAAATCATCATATCCTGACGAGACTTGTCCTCCTTTCTGGCCTCCCCCATACTCGCCGCTCCCCACTTCATTTTATCCTTAACATTGCTGCTCATTTCATTTCCCCCTCTCGCCTTACAGCGTCTGCCTGTTCCCCTCTGCATCCTGTTTCACTGGCTCACAAACCCTCTCAGAGCCCAGTTTAAACTCCTCACCTTCACATATAAAGCCCTTATCACTTTGTCCTCATTAATTATATATTCAGCATCATCTCTTTCAACATTCACCTCCACAATGTCTCCTTCAGCGCCACCCTCATATAGAACTCACTACCTTGCCAAGTCACACTTTTATGCTAAAACCTACTTAACTCCTCAGTCATTCCTTCCACCACTCCACTTTATATACTTCCCAATTCATCCTCTTTCCCTGTAGAATGTACAATATTGCCAGGGACCTGTTCTCTCTTTTTCTCCCTAAATCAATACCTATGCAACTGGGACTCCTTATCATTTTTCTCCTTGAAAGACTCTGATATTGTTTGATCACTCATATGATGATTACAGGTTTACTGCGAGCTGTTGCCTTTGCCCTGCGACTCGCCACTGCCTGCTCCTACAAGCTAAATTGTCCTATCATTTCCCCTAAACTTGTCTCTCCTTGTCCGTGGTATTACTGTAATGGTTTGTAGTCATGCAGTGTAGTCGTGCAATAGTTAGCTATTATGCATTATACTTGCACTGGTTAATTTGTCTTTACACCTACACCATGTCCGGCACTGCGTACACTTTGTAGTGCCTAATACAGTAAAGATAATAATCTTACACAGCAGTATCTGAGACTGCATAGTGTTAGGCCATGGGCTGAGCACACTCTTCTAGAGGCTGACTATGCTTCAGCAGACCCCTGTCATTGCATTCCCATGCTCGGCCCTTCATGCCCCAGTCTAATACTGTATTATAAGGATAAAACAAAAACATGACTTAAGAGTTTTAGTGATAAACGTTACAGTTGCATTGAATTATTTGTGCACAATATAATAATGTAATGAAGTGTCACTTTTCTGAGACAATAGTGTATGGGCAAATGCAAAAGTCACAATTACCATTTAAAATAATTAAATACGAAATGCAAATTACATTAAACACTAGCATCTGTTGTTTTCCCCTTTAAAGTGGCAGTTTCCTTTACTGCCACAGCTGACGTAGAATTTCAATTTACTAATGCAAATAAAAGGCCCAACCAATGTATAATATGCACATTCATTAATAAAGTAAGTGCTATAAATGGGAGGGGTTAAGACCCATCATCATCACCATTGCACCAAATTACACAAGACCTTCAGCATATGCATTTTAAGTGCATATTTGATGAGAAAAAAATCCCCAGTGTTTTATTTTTGTTTTGCATTTCCCATATATTTCTATGTACCTGTATCTTATTTCATTACTGTATTAACATTATTTTTAATTCTTCTTTATTAAAGCCTTCCAGCTGACCCTGACCCACCACTCTATGTTCCTGGCTCCCCTCTGTGTGACCCGGTCTACCCCTCCCCTAGTTTGTAAGATCTCAAGAGCAGGGCCTCTTTCTTTATATGACTTCTTTCCCTCACTTATTCCACAATAGCCTCCATACTTTCCTACTCATCCGGAATGGCCTACTAGACTAGACTACTGGAGCTCCCCGCCATTGCAGCATTGTAGCCCTGCACCCACTTTACTAAGGCTGTAATATTGTCCCTGTATGGTGGGTGGAGGGGCCACGATGATGCAATTGTGCCGCCATGCACCCCAAACCGCCCACCTCTACTGATGTCACGCCCCCTGCACTGACGAGTTTGCCGACCTGACTGCCTGTAAGCCTTTTGCACTTTTGTTTTAGTTTTGTGGTGCCACATAAATAAATTATGCTAATAATAATAATAATAATAATAATAATTATTATTATTATTATTAGTAAGTCAACAATCAAAAACAAATATCACCAAATCAATAAACTAGCCTAGTAATATCCTCATGTAGTGAATAAATATTGGGCAGCTTTGTTTTTATACTGAAATTTAGAATTAAGCTAAAACACGCCCCTTCCCAACTCTAACTTTCCCAGCACAGTTTCAATCTGCCCCCAGCTGCATTGCAAACATGGTTTTCCAAGGTGCAAATTGTTCCGTTTCTGCTCCTTTTTTTATTTGCTCTAACTCTGCATAAGACCCTTTATGTCTTTATTCATGCAGAAACGCAATTATTATTCCTGTGCACTCAGAATCTAAAAACTTTAATAAATAAAGTGGGAATATATCGGAATTTCCTTGAATTTTGTTAATCCCTATGTGTAGAAATCCTTATAACGAGAATGGTGATCCATTCACCAGTCTCCCTAGAGCCCCAATAATATTTAGTTTCTTATAGTAAATGGCACCAATGGCTGTGGCTATATTATATACTAATTACTGTCTTACAGCAGTAATACTATACTGCACCATGTATATGAAATTTGGTACGTACAAAGTGACATGTTTTAATCATTTAAGAAATGTAAGGTAATAGGATTCCACAACTGCAAGTTGACAATCTATAGCTACTGTAAATTATTTAAGAGCCCAGGTTGATGTACTGTACTGGTTCAATAGAGAAACATTCACAGATGGGTAAGGCGGTCATAAATCACTACTATGCATATGTGAAAATTATATCTCATAGTAAGGATACATATTATTACATAGAAATTGCAAGAAAGGATCAAATAGTAAAATGAGAAACATCAGAAACTGTCTCCAACATGTAATCATTTAGGATTTTCTTATACACAGCCCATCTTTTTCTCATCATCTTGTTGTGGAAATACAGCTGGGTGTGATCTGTTGTAATAGTAAAGGAAAGTTGTAGTTAGGTTATTCCTCAGTGCAGAGCTAAGTGTTGCATTCTGCTTATTGTAAAGGGTAGAGGTTCCCAAACTTGGTCCTCAAGGCACCCTTAAGCCCATATACACTGGATGATTTCTTTAAATGATATGAATAATAACAACATCTTTGAAAGATATATCGTTCAAATCGTCCAGTGTGTATGCACAATGCGATGAACGATTTGCGTTCCCGCGGGTCATTAACGATATCACCAGTCGTCTGTACTTGCAGTCCAATCTGGGGATATTGTTAGCGATGCTATGCTGCCGAATGCAGCATGGCCCCGCTCTCCTCCTGTCGTTGTTCGTTGTTGCCGGCATGGGCAAGTGTGTATGCACTTACCTATGCCGGCACCCCCGCAGGATCCCGCCGCTGACGATATCACTGGGTACACTCATCGTCCAGTGTGTATGAGGCTTAACAGTCCAGGTTTTATAGATATCCATGCTTGACCACTCAGTCAATTTAATTTAACTGTGATCAACCATGAATATCTCTAAAATCTGAACTGCCTTGAGGACCGCGTTTGGGAACCTCTGGTATAGTGCTTTATTATTAATAGCAATAGTTTGTGTGAACATTATGATTCTTCTTGAGTTATAGTTGTTATAATGTTCATGTAGGTCCCCATCACCCTTCACCTTCTCCAGTACTCTCATTTGCCTTTCTCTTCTTCGAAACGGCTATATCCAGAATCTCAATTTTTTTCTTTTCAACTTCTCTTTTACAAAAAGACTGAGGAGCTTGGTAACCATCTTCCTGTGGGTCCAGGGGATCCTTGGAAAGCAGTATGCAGATAGAAGGAACATTTTTGTGAACCGTTAAACATGCGGCTGGGTTATTGATTGCTGGCCCTTTCTGCTGCCACACCTCCTGCAGGGCTTTGTACTGTACCTTGGTGATCTGGTGAAGCCCACCTACTTGCCGTTTTAGTATTTCGACACAAGTGATGGCTTTAGTAACAGCCCGACCATAGGCGCTAAAGACAATCTGCCCAGTTCCCTCTGATCCCATATATGACAATGCATATCCAACCAAGTTGCGGATTTTACTGCCCTCTTTTACTCTCATCTGTGCCACATGTGGGTGAAGGTTCTTGAATGGCAAAAGTGTTCCATCATCTACATCCATAATTTGTACCCGGCGGAAGTTTTCCATTCTGCAGAAGGAAACAGGACATATGTTTAAGACATCTCTGCAGACAAAATGAAATGAGCCAGAGCTAAAGGATTCTATTTAAAAAGAAGGACACCACCTTTTTGCTGAATATCTATCTCATCTGGAAGATGGATGACAAATGCTGCACAGCTCAGTGGGAATATGAACGCTAATGACAACACATCAATGTTTTCTAATAATGTAAGCAAAAAGTATTCAAGCAGACAATGACAACACAATGCCCAGTCAAGTAGAGATGACAACTGTCTAGCTTGCAATAGGGTGGGAGAGATAAACACAAGGAAATCCTATACATGAAGGAAATCAAATGTTGCATTATTAAAAGAGATTCAAAGCAAGAATAATGATAATGAATCTACACAGGACCAATACAACCAATAGTATTGCTGTATTGCATTATTGCAGTACTACATAACTCTTCAAAACACAATGCCTTACTATGGTTAATACTAATAGAAGTTATGCTGCAACACAAAAGTGTGGTTGCATGTATCCAATCACTGTAGTATTATGAGTTTGGTATTTATGTTCTGCCTTAGATGGTAAATTGAGTTTAGAATTATGAAATAAGCAGATGTCAGACAAACATTTCTATTTATTTAGATGTACGTACTTTATTCGTTTGGGTCCAGCCAGGTGTTCCTCAGATCTCCTTACAGAGCCTCCTCCACTGAACTGAAGAGGGACCTAGAAAGTTGCCCGGGGGATGTTCACTTATTCGTAGCAATTCTGCTCTCTGTGATTCTTGTCCTGATGAATGCCAGCTCTGAGTATCCTCGTCCTATCTGGTCCTATTCAGACAGACCCTATCATTTATTAGAGCGGTCCCAGAGATTTTGTAGTCACCCTCCTGGCATTCTTCGCTGTTACTACTGTGCGGTGTCGCGCTGCTCCTCCTGTCACTTGTCTGCCTGTGCTCTCTGCTCTGTGAGCCACCCTGTGACTGCTGTGTCTGTGTTAGCAGAACACCCTCCTCCCTCCTTCTCTTCTCCACAATAATAGGGACTGCTGCATCAGGGCTGTTACTTCAGTTCAACCACTTTGCTGGAGGAATGGAAATGCTTAGAGATTATTATCTGTAATTATACCCCTAGCCTATAGACGGGCTTAGCTGCGCTTTGTAATCATCTTGTCTAAGTTGCATCACTCTGCTACTGTACCCTCTCTTCAGCATCGCTGTCTGCCTATTTTATATTCCTAAACCTGCCTGTTCTTACATCCACTCTTCCATCTCCCAGGAGCTAAATGACTCTTCTATGCTCACACATATAACTTCCAGCACCTCTTCATCCACATAGTTTCCAGAGACAGTTTATTCCTCGGAATCATGTTTATTTTCATTCCTTTGCATAAAAGTATGTGCTTATTTTACTACACATTGCACACTTTAGACCACCTGTGAGAGGTTGATAAATTACAACAGCGTACGCAGATCAGCCGATGGTGCATAGTGCACATGCATATGTACCGCAGTGCGCAGGTCAGCATTGTGATCACACTACGATCATGTACACAAATACAAAGTAATCGCGGAGTGAGTGATGGGACGTCAACATTTGGGGGTGATGATGGGGGAATGGTCGGAGAAATGCAGGGCTGCTTTTCCGTTTGAACGCCATCTCCAGGGCATGCATAAATTAGCCAATGCGTCGGAATTCGCAGCTTGAGTACTCACTGTGTGCGATGAGACTTGCAATTTCTGAGACAGGTCAGACTTGCTGTAATTCTGCATGAGGGTCTGATGTTACTCGCTGTTACCGATGTATGCACAAGGTTTTACAGATGTAAGAATACAGTAGAGGGCGTCTCTATGCTGACCGAGCAGTTGCAAACATTAGCATATTTTTGCAGCAGAACTGCATGCGTAATCGCAGCTGCGATCATAATGAATCAAGCCCTCAGTCTCTTACTGCCTCATGAACAGGTCAGAGTCCTGTTGAGAGAAACCGTGATTACTGAATGTAAGTGCTGTGCTATGTTTAGTGAGTGGGCCATTAGAGCCCCCCACTGTCACAGAAGGAATTTGTTTTGTTTAGTTAGAGCCTTACAAGCCAGTACTTACTATTATGTTTTGTTTATCTTTGTGCTGCTAATAAAACTAGCTGCAGTTACTTGTGCCGAGGCCCTGACTGGTTTACTACTACTTGACTGCTGCATGGCAAATACAGCTGTTTACTCTACCAGATACCCGGAAGCAATATTGTTGCGCAATACAGTACATCAACATAGACAATTGCTAGTGAACTAGTACATGTAATTTGCAGAGTGGGAATACCTAAGGAAATCCTTACTGATCGGGGTACCCCATTTATGTAAAGAATTATGAAAAAGTGTTGTGCCGCCTGTTTAAGGTTACTTACCTCCGTGTATCACCCTCAGACTGATGGTTTAGTGGAGAGGTTTAAAAAAACTTTAAAGAATATGCTAAAGAAAGTGGCAAATAAAGATGGGAAAGATTGGGATAATTGTTACTGTAGTTATTGCTGGTCATTAAAGAGGTTCCACATTCTTCCAAGGTGGTCACGCCCTTTTGATTTTCTATATGGGAGGCATCTAAGTGGATTGATGGATAATGTACATGGGAGGGGCAACCCAGTTATTATAAGACGGTTATTGATCATGTTTCTCAGATGCAGGAAATAATAGCTGCAGTGGTGCCAATAGTGAAAGAACACTTAGAACAGGCCCAACAAAGGGTGTAAAATCATAATGCCCAATTACACACCTTTGCTTCTGGAGACAGAGATCTTAGTTTGGTTCCCACAGTGGAAAGTAAATTCTTGGCCGTGTGGAAAGGACCATTTGCAATCATAGAAAAAGTGGGTGGGTTACTTATAATTATACCATGTACCAGCCTGGGAAAAAACAGCCAGAACAGATCTAACATGTAAGTCTTATAAAACTTTGGAAAGATAGAGTAGCTCTGTTAGCCATCCCAGTCCCTCTGGGTAACCGCTGTACTTTTGGTTCCCAAAGTAACAATAGCCGAAACCCTTTCAACTATTCAACAGCATGATATAGAGATTTGTTTTCTGACATAACTGGCAAAACAACAGTCATTAAACATGACATAATTACTGAATCAGGAGTTAGAGAATACCAGAAGCACAATGGTAATCGGTGTCTAAAGAAAATTAAAAAATGTTGGAATTACATATTGAAGAGTGACATAGTGAGTGGTCAAGTCCCATTGTACTCAATCCGAAACCCGACAGGAGTTTACACTTCTGCAATTATTTCCATAAATTGAATAGTGTGTCTATGTTTGATGCCTACCCAATGCCTTTTCTGGCAAGGCACCTGTGAGAGGCTGATAAGACCCTAGTCAAATGCATCCTGACAAAAATATGTTTTATTTATTTGTGGAAAAGATGGCTGAGTCTGTGGGGGTGCAAATGTCTGTACATCTGATCAGAGACCTTGGGAATGCGGTGCGTGCTCAGAGCATCCTTCCAGCCAGATGCACGGGCCACGGGACAGCGATGGTGCCACCTCCAGGACCCTGTGCCCTGGGTGACAGTACCGCTCACACATCTCTCACTAAAGCCTTGAATTATTTCTTCCCACCACCAATGAGGCACATTATGCAGAATCCAGTTGCACTTTTGCGGAAAAGAAAATTCATAGGAGTACTTTAATGTAATAAAAACTTACAAAGACACAAAAGCGACAACTAACAAATACTGACGTCACTTCACATGGATAAGGCATAAATGAAGCCAAGCTGAGTAGTATTTTATTAGAAAAAAGAAATGTTGAAGCTAACGAAAGGGGCACCTCCAAAGGCTTAGTAGGCTGAACTTTCCAGATACAGATACATTGCAGATACATTTCACTTTTACATCCACTCAGGTAAAACCAGAAACCATATAACTAGGAGTATATTATGAGCTAGCTGGAAAAGTGCAGCAGCGCAAATGGCAAAGCAATGCACACCCATCATTTTTGCAGGTGGCAAATGAGCCTTAGAGATTGCTTTAAATACTGTCAAATAATTTTTCGTGCTAAAAATTACAAACAATTTCCAACTCCTCATGTACAGCAAGGTGCGTCTTGCTTCTATAGCAAACTTTAAATAGAGAACTAAGGGCTTGATTCAGACCCACTCGCGAGCGCACAGCGCTCGCAAGCGGGTCGATGGTCCCCCACTGCGCATACGCGAGCCCCAGCGAGCGACGGCAGCTCCGTCGTTCCTGGGCTCACTACAAGACGGGGAGGCTGTCGATATTGATTGACAGCTCGCCCCGTTTTGTAGTTGGGATGGGGAGGTGGCTGTGCAAACGGAGGTGTTCCCAAAGGAACGCCTGCTGTTTGGGGGCGGCCCTACTGACATCACCAGTGATGTCAGTAGTGAGCAGCTCACTGGGGCTTGCGGCAGACGAGACCCTGCCACAAGGGTCTCGTCGCAAGCCCGATGGTCGCGATGGTCGAGACCATCGCGACCATCACCTTGCTGCTCGCAAAAGCTGTGGGTGGTCACAGCTTAGCGAGCGGCCAGGAGGCCAGCTCCGATAAAAAAAGAAAACGCCCTGATTCAGAGCGAGCGATCTGAAAGAGCGTCCGGTTCTGAATCAGAGCCTAAGGGCCTGATTCAGATTTGGGAGTAGAGTAAGATAGCACAAGTAACTGTGTACTTACACAACCCATGTAGCAGTGCAAGGAGTTCAAATACATACTTCTTTTTTGCATGTGGGGTAAATACTGTCTGCTTTTGCATGTAGCCCACAAATGCTGGACAGCTTTATTTTTAGACTGCAGGTTAGAATTCAGTTTGGACACACCCCTCCTAAATCTTAGACGATATGTCGCCCAATCCATACTATGATTACACAACACTAATGTCTGCTCCATCTGTAACATAATAACACATTACTATGTATGGCTGCTCCACCATACTATGATAATGCAGCACCACAGTCCGCTCCGCCTGTATAATAATAATAAACATCATTACCCGCTGCCAGACACAGCAATCTTGCTTTATTCACAGATCACGCTACACAGAGATATTATTTCCGGCCGCGAGCCAATCACAGCTCTGGCTGGCTTGCAGCCAGCACAATAATTGACATGCTGGTGGATATATCAATTGTACCAGCACCGCTGCACCCGGGTCCCCCTCTCTCTCCGGGCCAGGCCCGGTGGTCCCCCCCTGATGGCGGCCCTGTGCACCACAGACAATAGTATCTGACTGCTATGCACTGCGGCCAATAAAATCCTGTCCTGTTTCATGTGCTGCGTATGGTTGCCAGAGACTTGGCTCACAGTACATCCACTACAAAATAGCAGCCAGAGCCCCTAACATGCTGTGGCCACACCCCCTCCAGGGGGGGCGCCCGGGAGGGGCTGTACTGGGGCCCAGGATTTCTCTTGGCAGCCCTGTATACACTGGTGTTAGTGTTATGTATTCAAAATGAGTTTTAAATACATTTTTAGATAAAAATAATTGTTCCAAATGATATGATTCATATTTGTGTTGTTTGCATTGTGCTGCTGTATATTATTTTCAATGTCTCTTGTTCCATCTCAGTGTATTTGACATGTTTGTTACATGTATCTCAATGGGAGACCAATGTAAAAGCAATGGGAGGAATTTACCAAAGATGGTTTTATTAAAGCATATATAAAAATGTCACAATATATATCGCCTTACTGAGTTTTTGGATGTAAAGAATGCAAGACACCACTTATATCAAACTATGGTTTTGCAAACTGCTGGAAAAAAAAAAATACGGTAGCTCAAACTAAGGGGGTCATTCAGACCCACTCGCGAGCGGCAGTACGCTCGCAAGTGGGTCGATGTTCCCTACTGCGCATGCGCATGACGGAGGGAGCTCCGTCGTGCACATGCGCGAGACCCGGCGAGCGACGGGCTTTCCATCGCTCGGGGTCTCACACCAAAGGGGGCGTGCTGTTGATGTTGATTGACAGCACGCCCCCTTTGGTGGGCGTGCCGGGGGCGTGCCTGCCAGACGGAGTCGTTCCCAAGCGACCATCTTTTTGCACGCTCGTATATGCTGTGGGTGGTGACCCACAGCTATACGAGCGTCCAGGAGGACGCTCCATTTTAATGGAGGAGGGCCCTGATTCAGAGCGAGCGCTCTGGTCAGAGCGTCTGGCTCTGAATCAGGGCCTAAATGCTGTTTGAGTTGTCTGGCCAATAAGAACATAAGAGGCACAATACACAATTACATATGAAGACAATTATTAATTATTGATCAAGGTGGAAAAAAATAATAGCAATGAATTTTTAAATAATATTTCTTCTTTTAAAATAATGTTAAAATGATATTGCCCTTTTAGTATAATCACATATTAATTTTTCCACCTAAAATTATCATAATATAATGTTTTTCCCATAAGAAAAATATTAATTGCTTTTTCCCCTTTAATCAATAATGATTGTCCTCATAGTTAATAAGTGTACTGTGGGCCTGATTCAGAGCCGGACGCTATTTGCGCTCATTCAGAAAAAAGGGGTGGCTATTCAAATGAACCGTTCGCTCTTTGCGGTCTGTTCACGCCTCTAGGTCTGAACGAGCGAACAAAACATGCGGTCGTTTTTTTGAAAACTACGCCCCCTGGCCGCTCGCATCCTACGTCATGTCCGCTATTTATTAGATTAATCGAGTATATCGACCAGCGTATGAACTGCTCGCTATTCTTGTGGTTGGTTTTTCCTACCACAATCATGCGAGCAGTTCTGACTATATAATAACCAAGTGACGTGGTCAATGACGCTGCTGTATTAATTATGCACACCCTTAAAACGCCCGTTTTGACCTTTAAGCACGCCTGCGTTCTGATCTCCACTCCCCGTTTTCAAGCACCTTCCCCTGTTACCACCCACATACGCCTCCTCCTGTCACTCAAAATAGCAGGCATTCGCTATTTAGCGAACAAACGATTTTCGGCTGCACTGACTGGTTCGCGCATGCGTATTACGATCCGTACGCATGCGCAGTTGGGCAAACATCGCTCGGAACGAACGAGCGGCCGCTTACGAGCGGCTCTGAATCAGGCCCTGTGTCTCATATATTCTGACTCGCCAGATAGCTTTTCCACTGGCTTCCTTGGTGCTTTTGCTATTTGAAATTTCCACATATTGCTAGCGGTGTGAGAATGATGCTCGAAACCGCTGAATAATAAATGCAGTGGAATGGAGGTAAAGAGTGCCATTAAACTTGCAGCCAAACACAATGTGTTTGTATGTGTTTCTGTATTGACATACATGTATGTTTACAAAATACCAAGTACATTTGACCTTTGCTTTGAGCCTTTAGCATGTCTTATCCACTAACAACCTGATACCAAGATTTTTGGACTGCCCCCGGAACTATATATATATATATATATATATATATATTTTCCTGCCACTCAGCACTGGTTATATAAGTAGATACGGTGAGGACTCCCAGTGCAGGAGAGATGTTGCGGCATCCCACGTTGTAAGGTACTTACTGACAGGTGCTTGGCCGTTAGATGTCCAGCGTCAGCAACCACTTCGCCCCAGGAGAATCCCGATGGAGAGAGCAGGTCATGGTGGCTGTGGAGCAAGTGATGGTGGGCAAATAATGGTGTGGGATGGTGGAGGTGGGCATCAGGCTGTGGGGAGGAGAGAGCAGGTCAGAAAGGCTGTGGGGAAGAAAAGAGCATGTCACGGTGACTGTGGGACAGGTGAAGGCGGGCAGATAATGGCTATGGGACGGTGGAGGTGGGCAGCAGACTTAAAAGGGCTGTGGGGTGGGAAAAGGCAGGCAGTGTATGGCTGTGGGGTGGGAGAAAGCAGGCAGAGTATGGCTGTGGGGTGGGAGGACAGGCAGAGTATGGCTGTGGGATGGGAGAAGACAGGCAGAGTATGGCTGTGGGGTGGGAGAAGACAGGCAGAGTATGGCTGTGGGGTGGGAGAAGACAGGCAGAGTATGGCTGTGGGGTGGGAGAAGACAGGCAGAGTATGGCTGTGGGGTGGGAGAAGACAGGCAGAGTATGGCTGTGGGATGGGAGAAGGCAGGCAGAGTATGGCTGTGGGGTGTGAGAAGGCGGGCAGAGTATGGCAGTGGGATGGGAGAAGACGGGCAGAGTATGGCTGTGGGGTGGGAGAAGACAGGCAGAGTATGGCTGTGGGGTGGGAGAAGGTGGGCAGAGTATGGCTGTGGGATGGGAGAAAGCAGGCAGAGTATGCTTGTGAGGAGGGAGAAGGAGGGCTTAAAAGTGCTGTGGGAAGGGAAGGGTTGGAGCAGCCAGAACGGGGACACTACCAGCTGCACTGCACCCCAATGGGGTAGCGCCCCTGTTCGGCGGCACTGCCTGGGAGGTAATATGAGGGTGGGTAGCCAGACATGGGCGTGTTACAATCAGCAACTGCATCTAAGGATGCAGGTCACTAACACAGGTGGATGTGTTCAGACAAAAATTCTGCGCCTTTACAGAGCTGATGCAATGTTCAATGGTGCAACCGGTGGGGCATCTTAATACTCACAGCACCGGATTAACGCCACAGCCAGCGGACGTCTCATTAGGAAGACCATTGGCCACGGCATTAGTGTAAAGATGCAGCCGTGGCCATGGCAAAAGACACAGTCGTGGCTTCAACTGCGTACTCCTCTGAATCAGACCCAATATGTGGTTGTTTTTGTCCGATGCCCATAAATGTTTGCAGTGCCTTCTAGCCATTGTCAATATCTTTGGACTCAGTATCAATTAGTATCCAAAATACTGTAGTACCACCAAGAGGTTCTGTCCCTGTTTCTCACTCCATTACCTGGAATCTGGATCATCTGATTCTTCAATTTTGTTAGACTTAACTTTAACCTCGTTACTAATTCTTAATAAGAATTGCAGAAACTTCCACTTATGGTGATAGGCTGGGTTAACCTCTTCAAGTTGGTTATACAACCCAAATATCTGTATGCACTACAGCACTCCCAAGTGTTCTCCAGCTTATATGCCACTCTCACATTTTAAGCACTAAGGGGTTTAATATTCACCAGAATGCCTTTGTGGAGATATCACCACCGGAACTCATCCCCATGTGACCGCCAGGGACCCAGAAGAAGATGCTGGAGCTGCTGCTGCCGCCAGGAGAAGGTAAGACACGGCTAAACCACCGGGAACGGTTTGTCAACAGTTCATCATGTCCACATATCATCCATGTAGACACGATTAATGTCAACGTGATAACTGTTCTGAGAGGACCATGGGGAGGGAAACGGCTCTGCTATAATGTATTTTACTCATGCTCACAGTTTCTATAATTGTTTTTTATTCACTCCTTTTTCAATGATCGACATAACCAATAAATATTTCCTGTCTTCTGTTCTCAGATGTACTATGCAATCTTACTTGTAAGAAAATGTGTGCCACTGTATTTTTTTACACTATTTTGGCATTTTATATGTGTTTCTGTTGTATGTTTCTGTTTATTCTTATGTGTACTTCTTTAGAAAAAATAAAAATACATCTGATTAAAAAAAAAAAAAAAATACAGACCGCATGCTCTTGTAAATACAACTAAATGCATACAAAATACATAGTAAACTCATACATAAACACAATACAGTTTATTCTTGTTTTTAACATGCTAACATGCCTTAAAAAATGCAAGTATACCGTACGTTGCCTAAAAGTGACTTCTAGATCTCAACCTGAAATATCTCTATACTCTGACCCAATGGATTTGATGATAAACCCATGGCACTTTCTTTTAGCTTATACAAAATGCACACTCCCACTCTGTCTCTCTCCTCATATCTCTTCTTCTTGCTTTTGCTCAAGGACACCTACTTTTTATTAAGCTTGCTTTATCAGCACAGCTATTTGACACAGCCCAGTGATTCTGCCTGTCCTGGCCCAGCAAAAGCCAATTTATTATACTGTCAGAACTCCTCCAAGGCGGTGAACACATATTGTGACATACCCTAGTGTTGAGATGTCATAGTGAGATATATTTTTGCTGTTCAAACTTAATACTACATTCATCTATACACATTATGCCATTCAATAAAAATAAGTGGGTAGCAAAGAGATTAGTTCCAGAAAAAAAGGCCACAATTTATCTAGCGTCAACATTGGGATCTATTTTTATTATAGCACATTTATAGTACAAATATACTGTACATGTTGTATACTTAGAGAATACATCTATAGGGTATTAAAACAAACTAAGGCATCCCTTTCTCTGCCAGCTTTTGCAGAAATAAATCACAAATCGCAGACCTTCTATCACTCCCTTCTATCAGTGCCGAATAGCAGCACTCAGCTCTTCCTGTGGTGAACTCCGACAGCCAGAATTCAATGCAGCAAAGAAAATGGAGCAATAAAAGTTGATACAATTGCTGGTTAATGGAAAATTTGCTATCTGGAAAGAATTGTTGTTGTTTTGGAAACAGATCACTTTTTTTTGCTGTATATTTGTCACTTCGAGATGTTTGCTTTCTACTCTAGTCACTAGTCACCAAAGAGGGTTATGCTTTGTTCACTAGTCACCATAGATGATTAATGCTTTGTACATTAGTTGCCATAGAGGGTTATGCTTTGTTGTACACTAGTGTAACACCCATGAAAGATTCCCACAGGGAATGCAGGGGTTCAGTGGTGGAACTAGAGAGTGTTGGGCCCAGGTGCAAGAATATGCTTTGGGCCCCCCTATGCAGTGCCCCCAGTAGTGGCCCCCCTATGCAGTGCCACAGTAATGGTCCCCCCTACGCAGTGCCCCCAGTAGTAGTCCCCTCTATGTATTGCCCCAGTAGAAATCCCCCCTATGCAGTGCCCCCAGTAGTAGTCCCCCCTATGTAGTGCCCCCAGTAGTAGTCCCCCTATGCAGTGCCCCCAGTAGTAGACCCCCAATGCAGTGCCCCAGTAGTAGACCCCCAATGCAGTGCCCCCAGTAGTAGTTCCAACTATGCAGTGGCCCCAGTAGTATTTATCCCTATGCATTGCCCCCAGTAGTAATCCCCCTATGCAGTGCCCCAGTAGTAGTCCCCCTATGCAGTGCCCCCAGTAGTAGTCCCCCCTATGCAGTGCCTCCAATAGTAATCCCCCTATGCATTTCCCCCAGTAGTAACCCCCCTATGCATTGTCCCCAGTAGTAATCCCCCCTATGCATTGTCCCCAGTAGTAATCCCCCCCTATGCATTGCCCCCAGTTGTAATCCCCCCTATGCATTGCCCCCAGTAGTAGTCCTCCCTATGCAGTGCCCCCAGTAGTAGTCCCCCCATGCAGTGCCCCCAGTAGTACTCCCCCCTATGCAGTGCCCCCAGTAGTATTCCTCCCTATGCATTGCCCCCAGTAGTAATCCCCCCTATGTATTTCCCCCAGTAGTAATCCCCCCTATGCATTGTCCCCAGTAGTAGTCCCCTTTATGCAGTGCCCCCAGTAGTAATCCCCCTATGCATTGCCCCCAGTAGTAATCCCCCCTAGGCAGTGCCCCCAGTAGTAATCCCCCTATGCATTGCCCCCAGTAGTAATCTCCCCTATGCATTGTCCCCAGTAGTAATCCCCCCTATTCATTGCCCCCAGTAGTAATGCCCACTATGCAATGCCCCAGTAGTAGTCCCCTTATGCAGTGCCCCTAGTAGTAATCCCCACTATGCATTGCCCCCAGTAGTAGTCCCCTCTATGCATTGCCCCCAGTAGGAATCCCCCTATGCAGTGCCCACAGTAGTAATCCCCCCTATGCATTGCCCCTAGTAGTAGTCCCCACCATACAGTGCCCCCAGTAGTGCCCCCCCATTACAATTCCCCCAGCAGCGGCCACCATCCCCATACAGTGCCCCCCCATAAAGTGCCCCCAGTAGTGGCCTCCTTATACAGTGCCCCCAGTAGCGCCCCCCCTATGCTGTTCCAGTCTCTGTGCCCCCTTACACACACATACACACACAAAAACGCAACTTACCTGATCCCCGCTCCTGCCGATGACCACCGCTGTCCGCTCTCGCTCTGCACTATGGAATGGGAGAGACATCATCATGGCGTCTCTCCCATCACTCGCTGCAGGGGGGAGCCGGAAGGTGGAGCTCATGAGTGAGCTGCTGCCGGCTCCCTCCGTGGACGACGCAGCAGCCAATGAGAGTCTCTGACTCTCATTGGCTGCTATAACAAACACACAGCTGCCGCCGGCGGCTGTGTGTTTGTAAACTGTGTAGTGCTATTCACTGCGGTCTGCCCTAAACTTGGGCCCCGGGGGACACTAGCGGGGGTGCAGCGGCTGGTATGGGCTCCTGCACATAGCAGGCCCCGGTGCAATGCACCAGCTGCACCGCCGCTAGTTTCGCCCCTGCAGGGGTTAACTCCCTAACAGCCTTTAAGTGAATAGCACATGACTGCAGTGTGCTTGGAGGAAGGAGAAGGACTTTAGGACCCAGAACTGGCTGCAGGGAAACAGCACGTGTAGGTAGAGTGTGCCTGGATTGAGGTGCTTGTGAACGGGGGAGTGGTGCTGTGAACAAAGGTCTGACTGGGTGTCAAAACTGAGTTTTATGGGTGTGCATAATTAGCATGGACAGAGGGGACGATTCAGACCCGAACTCTAAGCTGCGCTCTCTCGCAGCCAAAAGGGGCCGGGTATGCAAATTCTGTTTTCGCATTGTCTGGTGTAAGGACGCCTTCTATGTCTTAGACAGTGATGGAAGAGTGAGCACACGCCGGCATAAAGATGTCCCCTTTTCTTATTTAGCACACGTCATCTCCAGGAAGTGTATGATTAATCAGAACCATCGAGAGCCATCAGAGCTACACGCAGCGCTTGAGGCAGACCCTACCCCACCCCAAGCGCTGTGATCACTGCAGGCTGAAATACAAACAAGTGACGTGTACAGTGACGCTTCCATGCTAATTATGCACACCCATAAAACTCAGTTTTGACACCCAGTCAGACCTGCGTTCACAGCACCACTCCCCCGTTCACAAGCACCTTCCCCTGTTACCACCCACAAACGGCACTACTTGTCACTCAAAGTAGTGTCCAGTCCATGTACTACGAGCGCAAAATTCCTGATCACAGTGAGTGACTCACGCATGCGCATATTGACGAAAACGCATGCACAGACAGGTGACTATCGGCCATAGCGTGCGTTCGCGGCTTAGCGTCCGGGTCTGAATCGGGCCCAGAGATCCCTGAAGTCTTGGAAGAGGACTGGGAGGAGGCAGAGGAGAAGTAGCAGTGTGGAGCATGTTAGGAGCGTTGTGGTGTGTGCTTACGGAGTGAAACAGTTACAAAGAGTGTGTAGAGGAAGCTGCACAAGTCCAGGCTATAGAGAGACAGCAGCAGAGTGAGGAGGACGCTGAGAGTAGCAAAGTGCCAAGCTGCATTTCCCAGCAGCAGTCACAGCAGAGAGTGGAGATCTAAAACATTTACCCAATAAAGAGAGTGAGAGAGACATGGATCCAGCTCCAGCAACAGCTACATGAGGTGAGAGCCATAGACTTATTGGCAGCACTGTTACACAAAGCACCAAAGTCTGCAGCAGCCCCAACAGTGAGAGTCCATCCTGCTGTTATAGCTATTTACAATATCCTAATTAACAGTAACCCACAGATCTCCAGAGGAGTGGTGAGTCTTGCATCTGTGACATTGGGGGAGATGTAAGAAGCTCAGAAGTGGTATCAGCGCACGTTATGTGTTCTGATACCGCTTCTCCCCGATGTATGATCGGGGGCTGCGCGGTAAATTGGAGGGGTCATTGGAGAAACCACCAAGTGCGTTAGACTCCGCACCTCTGGGCAGATCTAGCCAAACTTGGGTTTGGCCGCAACCAGGAGACTTAGTTCAGTCACTTCCCTAGTCACCCAAATCCCACTGCTCACCGTCCTCCACAGAGGAACACTTGCACCGAATCGTGACATAAGGAGCCTGAGCATGGCTATACTCAAAATGTAAAGATCTGTGCTAGAGTGTTAATCTCCTACTGTATGTCCTATTTTGTGTTCCTGTGTACCTGACCCAACCTGTTCTTGATGCTCTTCCTGCTCGCTGATATTGGCATGTTCCATCTGCCCATTCCTTCTCGTGACCTATTTTAGCATACTCACAGTACACAAGTGTACCAGTCCTGGTTTGTTGACCAATTCTTTGTAGTCTGTAACCAGCACATCACTGGCACGTCAAATCTTGAAGCATGGCAGAGAGCCACTACATCTTTATGAGGGTTCCTAGTGAAGACCTCATACTTGCTAGACTCCTCACTTCTGGTACTGCTAGCGCAAATCCAAAACGACAACAATAACACTCAGACAGTGGACACTTCATTCCTGCAGGTGAATCTTGGTCAGTAATTCCATAAACTTTTCAGGATTGCCATCAAAACAGAAGAGTACAGCAACTTTAGGCTCCCAGACAAAATTTGGTGGTGCCATTTCTTGCCACCAGACTAAAATCTGGGATTCTGTCATGAGGTGATTGAGCTGGCTGACCAACAGCTCATAGCAGGTATCAATCACAAGTACTACTTGTTTAAGGAGGTCAATCTCCATTTCATGTATCAGTGATTGGTGTTGTAAAGCATCACATTGCAGAACTACCCCAGCATAGTCTATGTACCTGTCAGAGACATGCCTACCACCAAGCTGCTTATTCCTGAGAGGACAGGTTGTGAAAGTAAAAACTAAAAGTCATGACTTGGACACAATAGGTGAAGGACAAAGCTGAAATTGATGTGCTAGATAATGTAGAAACATGAGGGACAAAACTGTAGTCTATAAACAGGCATACAAAACAAAACCCACCAGATAAGAAATTACACTTCAGCAGTGCTGGAGCAAAGATTGGTAGTAGTGAGGGCCTTATAAAGGCTACATATATTTTAGGTCTAAATGACTTGACCTTTAGCAAACCACTGATTGCAGTAAGTGAAAAACAATGTGTAGCAGCACTGCCAGTGCCACCTGTCATCTGTAGCTGGTATTGCAATGTGCCCTTAATCATCTTTAATGCCTGCTTCCTGTTAGTCACCACCAGCGGCTGCTAAAGGGATGGGCTGACAGGACGTTGTAGCAGTCAGTCTAGCCCCTCAGTATCTGCATTATTCCACTTCCCCCCTAGTCTGTGCAGCCAGTGGTGGATTCAATGTAGGAGGGGGGGGAATGGGTGCCCAAATAGTGACCACCACAGTAATGATTTACTTCCTGAAGGAAACCAGTTATAAGAGCAGCGCTAGCTCACCTCCACTTCCTGGATCTTCTCACTTCCACCAAGCCCTGCCCCTGTGGTGACTATGCTGTGTGCACTGCTGTAACTGATGGAGGGATGTGGGCATCATGGGAGCTTTCAAACTCTCCCATAATGTGTATAATGCTTCAACACTGATCTTTGGTAATCTAGTGAGCGCCTCTTGTATTGATGGCTGTTCTTAAGAACCAGGGATAAACCAGTGCCTGGGGACTGTTAGGACCTTCCCTGGTTTATCATTGAAGTTAATGCTCATTGTGTTATTTATGAGCAAAAATATTCTTAAGAACAGCCAGTGAATTGTCTTTTGCTGTTATATTTTTTCCTTCTTGTTATACCCCTGAAGAAGGCCATCTATATGGATGAAATGCGTAGGGTATTGAGTGCCATTATCCAAGTGCTAACTGAGTGGATCCTACCTCGAGCTCACACCCGTAAAGGTGCTGGTGGGAATCAGTACCATCACCCATATTAGCAATATTGGATTCTCTGACACCATCTTTTATACTGTAAGCAAACTGTAAAGTTTGTATATGATTTTATCAATAAAAAAATATTTTTGATATCAACTAATGACTGCCCATTGGGCCCTTATATTTGAGTGATTTGATGGAGGATTATACTTTCATATTGTATGTAATGCACCAATCCCCACCATTGGGATACCAATGAGGACGCAAGCCGAATGAACCTGTTTTATAACTCTAGACTGGATACTGTTTCAAAAGGACACTTTTATTCATGATTTGAATTTTTACTCTACACTTATGATATCACATATGGTATAGCGCCATGCAGGTGCAGCTGTGAATTTATACTAGTACAAGATAAGGGATTTTCTCTTCTTATATATACAGTAGGTAAAATAAGTATTAAATACATCAACATTTTTTTCAGTAAATATATTTGTAATGGGACTATTGTAATGAAATTTCACCAAATGTCAGCAACAACCCAAAATCAAACCACAGATGTCCATAAATTGAGTTATGTGTAATAATGTGAAATGAACACATGAAGAAAGGGAGGTGCAAAAAGGCATGAAGAGCCAAGACACCAGCTGAAATATATCAGTAATTAGAAAGCAATCCTGCCCCTTGTCAGTGCAAATTAATATAAGCTGGTTCAGTTCCAACTGATGGCCTATAAAAAGGTGTCTCATTACCAAGGTGTCACACAAGAAACATCTCATGATGGGTAAAAGCAAAGAGCTCTCTCAACACTTTCACAACCCTATTGTTGCAAAACATACTGATGGCATTGGTTATAGAAGGATTTATAAACTTCTGAATGTTCCAGTGAGCACAGAAGGCAGTTTGTTCACCAAAGGGCTAGAGAGCAGTACAATAATGAGTGTCTGCAGGCAACTGTGAAGCATGGTGGAGGTTCCTTGCAAGTTTGGGGCTGCATTTCAGCAAATGGAATTGGGGATTTGGTCAGGATTAATGTGTCCTCAATACTGAGAAATACAGGCAGGTACTTATCCATCATGCAATACCATTAGGGAGGCGTCGGAATGGCTCCAAATTTATATTGCAGTAGGACAACAATCCTAAACACACAGCCATGTCATTAAGAACTATTTTCAGTGTAAAGAAGAACAATGAGTCCTGGAAATGATGATATGGCCTCCACAGAGCACAGATCTCAAATCATTGAGTCTATGTGGGATAACATGAAGAGACAGTTCTGATTGGGGGGGGCTAAGGCTTGGTCTAGAACCGCTTCGGTCTCCACCAGGTATACTGTAAATGGGCACCACACTGAAAATATAATTTGATATAATGTGATGGGCTGTACTACTTTAAGAGCAGTAGTGCTGGTAAAATTTGATAGCTCCACTACTACTGAGACTGCATACATTTGAGGTGATGTCTGATGCACCCATAAATAAAACCTTTAAAGAAAACAAATTTCATACATCCAGCTTGTACATAATGAACTTGACAGAGCTTATTTATATTTTTCTGTATGGATCATATGGAGTTAATTTTTTAAAATTGACTTACGTGTAGATAGCAATTGTGTATGTCTGAATAAGAAAAAGTTGTAGATTACTGTTTCTGCAGAATACAGGACAGGATGCTGGAGTGCTGCTTTACTAAACATAGAGGGTGATTCAACATGGCAGCAAGCTGTGATAGCACTAATATGGTATTGCAGCAGGAGACGTCCTGCCTCCTGCATGCATTACTGATCCGAGCTGCGCCCATGGACGCAGCATTGAATAATCTGCGTGATCCTCTGCCACGGTCACTCAAGCCAGTGATCGCCGTTGCTCAAAAGAGGCCAGGAAATCTCTGGCATCTGATGGAGATCATGCCCTCTTCTCTCCCCCAAACAGCGGAGACACGTCTCCTAATGAGACTGCATCCTCCACTCAGTCGCCGCCCCCTCCCTGCTCAGAAATGTCAGCAGACTGTTAATCATTAACAGCCTGCTGCTGGTCTCTGTGGAGGATCACAGACCTATACTGCACATGCACAGTCCAGGTCTTGCACCGGAGATGTGCGCTAACCATCGGGTTAGTGTACATATCTGATTCAGCCCCATAAACTGAACCAAAGATGGTTACCAGCACACTTCCTCAACCTGTAGAGGTTGATATGATGCAACTTCCACACACCACTCTATCACATCTATAACCCTCATTTTAGACAAGAAATATAAATAAAAAGCAAGTGGGAACAGTGAGATAAACACAATAAACCTGCACAAAACTGGAATGACAAAGAGGCCTATTCATCAACACTAAAATAAAGTTTTTAAGGACATTTTCCTTAATTACCGTTATTTTAGTATTCATGAAGACTAGGGATGTGCGCCGGACCATTTTTGCATGGATTTGGTTCTAATTCGTCGTCCGGCTTTGGATTTGGATTTGCCAAACTGCGGTGACTGGCTTTGGATTTGGATTTGGACTTTTTGCCAAAATTGGCAAAAAAATCTAAAATGACATAAATTGGGCTTTTTTTTCTTCCTAGATTGTTATTTACCTCAATAATATTAATTTCCAGTCATTTACAGTCAATTTAGACCACCTCACAACTTAAATTATTGTTTTCACCATTATTGGCCAAGGGTTGCAGTGAGCTGACTGGTTACCAAGCGTCAGAGCAGCGGCGCAGTGGCACAGACACCACAGGTTAAAGTACATCTATGAAACTATGCCACACAGCAGTGGCAGAAATGAAAGTTAGTGCTAGATGGAATTGTCCTTGGGCCCTCCCACCCACCCTTATGTTAGATCTTAAAAAGGACATGCACACTTTAACAAACCAAGCATTTTAGCGACAGGTACTGCCACTTTGTGGCTGAAGTGCTTGGTTTGTTTGGGCCCCACAAAAAAATCTTCCAATCTACTAAAGGCAACAGTTCTACAGTGGCATGATGTCACCATCATTGCTATCCTCACCCTCATCAGTGTGTACATCATCCGATTCCTCACACAATATCAGTTCATCCCCGCTGGAATCCACCATTACAGAAGTATCTGCACTGTGACGTGATTGGCGGGAAAGGTTTTCTTCATGAAATTTCCAGTTCATTTTAATGAACATCATTTTTTCTACATTTTGTGGAAGTAGCCTCCTTCGTCATTCACTCACAAGGTTCCCGGCTGTACTGAAAACTCTCTCCGAGTACACACTGGAGGGTGGGCAGCTTAAGTAATGCAAAGCCAGTTTATACAAGGGTCGCCAAATTGCCTTTTTTTTCTTCCAATATTCGAATGGACTCTGTGACATGTCTACGTGTACGGTATCCTGAAAATGATCCTCCACCATTCTTTGGATGGTAATCGTCTTAGACGGAGTTACGGTAGAGGTGTCACTGGTGTTGGGCAAATCTTTTAGACCTGACCAGATGTCAAAATGTTGATTTGACTTATCTGCATCACCACTGGGTCTTTTGGAAGAGGTGATTTATTTTCTGGCTGCTGCTGGAGAAACCGAAGGAGGAGACGTCATCGTAGTGCCATGTGTCACTTCAGCTGCCAATCTGCTCACCAGGAGCGCTTTGATTCTTTGAAGATCTGGGTCAGTTGTAAAAAATGACACAGCATACGACTTGAACCTAGGATCAAGCATGGTTGCTAAAATATAATGATCAGATTTCAAGATCTTGGCCACCCATGGATCCTGGCGAAGCAAACAAAGGACTTGATCTATCAGTCCAGCAAACTTTGCGGAATCACTTTGTTTAATCTCATCCTTCAATTTCTCCAGCTGCTTTTCCAAAAGCGAAATCAGGGGAATCACCTTACTCAAGCTAGCAGTGTCAGCACTCACTTCACAAGTGGCAACTTCAAATGGTTTGAGCACCATGCACAAGACAGAAAGTACTCTCCACTGTGCTGGGCTAAGGTACATTCCCCCTCCTCTCCCAATGTCATGGCTTGTCATATAGCTATGGATGGCTTTTTGCTGCTCCTCCATCCGCTGAAGCATATACAGGGTTGAGTTCCACCTCATTAGCACTTCTTGCTTCAGTTGATGGCAGGGCAAATTAAACTGCTCTTGCAGGTGCTGCAATCTCCTGCATGCTGTTGCTGAATGCCGAAAAAATGTCCCGAAATTTTTCAGGCCACAGACAGCATCTCCTGCACGCCCCTGTCATTTTTTAAAAAACCCTGCACCACTAAGTTTATTGTGTGAGCAAAACAGGGGATGTGTTGGAATTCACCCAGCTGTAATGCTTTCACTATATTTGTAGCATTGTCAGAAATCACAAATCCTGAGGAGAGTCCAAGTGGGGTATGCCATGTTTCTATGACATCTCTTAGTTTTTCTAAGAGGTGTCAGTGGTATGCCTCTTATTGAATCCAGTGATGCACAGAGTTGCCTGCCTCTGAATGAGCTGGTGTTGTTTGTTAGATACTGCTGCTGCAGAAGGCGATTCACCCACCAAGTGGGCCGTCACAGTCATGTAATCTTTAGTTTGTCCACTACCACTTGTCCACATATCTGTGGTCAAGTGGACAGTGGGTACAATAGCATTTTGCAGGCCAATAATTAGGTACTGTTTACCGTCCTGGTACAGCCGAGGAATGGCTTTTCGGGTAAAATGAAACCGAGATGGAATTTGGTACCGGGAACACATGACCTCAATTAACTGTGTAAATCCCACTGCATTAATTGCGGATATTGGACACAGATCTAATATTACCATAGCTGTCATGGCGTCAGTGATCCGCTGTGCGACAGGGTGAGAGCTGTCATACTTGCTTTCCCTTGCAAGAGATTCTTTAACAGTCAATTGTTTTTTTGGTATACTACTAGTAGTCTTCTTGGTCCACTTCTGGGATGAAGATCCACCAGCAGCAGCAGCAGCAGTAGGCCTAGCGCTCAAAGATTCAGTTTCTTCTGAGGTGTCCTGGAAAGTGGACTTAGCATTATCAAATTGGATGCTGTACTACCACTGATCATTCCTGAGGATATTGAGGAGGAAGGTGTTGTCGGTGGAGATTGCAGGTACTGGGATTTAGTAGAGAGAAGGCATCTAGCTAATGCTGGACTGCTTGTTGTTATTTTTTTAGCAGTAGTTTCTGTTATCAAACACCTGTCATGAGCTCGCTGCAGATGACGTAATAGCGTGGAGGTTCCTAGATGCTTAACGTCCCTACCTCTACTAACTGTGGTCCCACAGAGGCTACAAATGGCTTGACAAACGTTGTCAGGGTTTGGGTAAAAGTAATTCCACACAAAAGATGTGGATTTGTTGGTTCTATGCCCAGGCATGGCAATGGCCTTCTTATCTTGGCCAAGAGCTGCTTCCACTGGTGCCTGACTTATACAAATAATATCCTCATCCTCAATATCCTCATTAGTGCCAAGGTCAGCTGCACATATATTCCCCTCATCCTCTTGCAATTCCAGGGTTGTATCCTCAATTTCTATGTCCACGGCAATACTGCTCATCCTCACAACTACAGATAGAAAAGAAACTGTGGAGGGCGGCTTCTCTGAAAGGTCAGGCTTACACATAGCAATGCCACTCGTGGACCCACTTAGACTCTCCTCAGGGATTTCTGACATTTGTGTTTCAAAAAACACAGTTTGATCTACTGCCTTATTGGTTTTAAATTTTTTCACACTTCTATAGTCTGATTGAAAGGTCTTTTATCGTCATGAGAGGCACAAGATGCCTCACTGACAGTTGCAGAACCACCACTCAGAAATAAAGGGCAAAGCCTGAGTCTTTCCTTGCCGCTACGTGTGGTGAATGGTATGTTGCCAATTTTCAGTTTTTCTGCAGTAGTACTAGTCTTTAGAGGTTTTTTTTTGTCTTTTCCCCTGTGAAATCTAAATTTTTTGATTTCAGGTTCCCTAAGTTTTTAAAGCCTCTACGCCCCCCAAGAGCACCAGTTTTAGATGAAAGTGATGGACTTCCAGCCGCTGCAATGCTAGCATTTGCTTGTTGTTTCTGCTCTCCTCTCAGTTCATTCTCGTGATCCATATTAATTTATCACTATGAACTGGAGTCACGGAGCTTGTATAATACACTCAGTGGGCTTATGCCTTTTCACGGAGCTTGTATGCACTCACTGGGCTTATGCCCTTTCACGGAGCTTGTAGAATAGACACAGTGGGCTATGCCCTTTCACAGAGCTTGTATGCACTCACTGGGCTTATGCCGTGTCACGGAGCTTGTATAATACACTCAGTGGGCTTATGCCCTTTCACGGAGCTTGTATAATAGACACAGTGGGCTATGCCCTTTCAAGGAGCTTGTATGCACTCACTGTGTTTATGCCCTTTCACGGAGCTTGTAGAATAGACACAGTGGGTTTATGCCCTTTCATGGAGCTTGTATGCACTCAGTTGGCTTATGCCCTTTCATGGAGCTTGTATTATACACGCAGTGGGCTAAGCCCAGTCACGGAGCTTGCATAATACACACAGTGGGCTAAGTCCAGTCACGGAGCTTGTATAATACACACAGTGGGCTAAGCCCTTCACGGAGCTTGTATAATACACACAGTGGGCTAAGTCCAGTCACGGAGCTTGTATAATACACTCAGTGGGCTAAGCCCAGTCACAGAGCTTGTATAATATAAATACACACAGTGGGCTAAGTCCAGTCACGGAGCTTGTATAATACACTCAGTGGGCTAAGTCCAGTCATGGAGCCTGTATAATACACTCAGTGGGCTAAGTCCAGTCACGGAGCTTGTATAATACACTCAGTGGGCTAAGTCCAGTCACGGAGCTTGTATAATACACTCAGTGGGCTAAGCCCAGTCACGGAGCTTGTATAATATATAAATACACACAGTGGGCTAAGCCCTTCACGGAGCTTGTATAATACGTACACAGTGGGCTAAGTCCAGTCACGGAGCTTGTATAATACACTCAGTGGGCTAAGCCCAGTCACAGAGCTTGTATAATATAAATACACACAGTGGGCTAAGTCCAGTCACGGAGCTTGTATAATACACTCAGTGGGCTAAGTCCAGTCACGCAGCTTGTATAATACACTCAGTGGGCTAAGCCCAGTCACAGAGCTTGTATAATATAAATACACACAGTGGGCTAAGTCCAGTCACGGAGCTTGTATAATACACTCAGTGGGCTAAGTCCAGTCACGGAGCTTGTATAATACACTCAGTGGGCTAAGCCCAGTCACGGAGCTTGTATAATATAAATACACACAGTGGGCTAAGTCCAGTCACGGAGCTTGTATAATACACTCAGTGGGCTAAGTCCAGTCACAGAGCTTGTATAATATAAATACACACAGTGGGCTAAGCCCTTCACGGAGCTTGTATAATACACACAGTGGGCTAAGTCCAGTCACGGAGCTTGTATAATACACTCAGTGGGCTAAGCCCAGTCACAGAGCTTGTATAATATAAATACACACAGTGGGCTAAGCCCTTCACGGAGCTTGTATAATACACACAGTGGGCTAAGTCCAGTCACGGAGCTTGTATAATACACTCAGTGGGCTAAGCCCAGTCACAGAGCTTGTATAATATAAATACACACAGTGGGCTAAGTCCAGTCACGGAGCTTGTATAATACACTCAGTGGGCTAAGTCCAGTCACGGAGCTTGTATAATACACACAGTGGGCTAAGTCCAGTCACGGAGCTTGTATAATACACACAGTGGGCTAAGTCCAGTCACGGAGCTTGTATAATACACTCAGTGGGCTAAGCCCAGTCACGGAGCTTGTATAATATAAATACACACAGTGGGCTAAGTCCAGTCACGGAGCTTGTATAATACACTCAGTGGGCTAAGTCCAGTCATGGAGCCTGTATAATACACTCAGTGGGCTAAGTCCAGTCACGGAGCTTGTATAATACACTCAGTGGGCTGTCCAGTCACGGAGCTTGTATAATACACTCAGTGGGCTAAGTCCAGTCACGGAGCTTGTATAATACACTCAGTGGGCTAAGTCCAGTCATGGAGCCTGTATAATACACTCAGTGGGCTAAGTCCAGTCACGGAGCTTGTATAATACACTCAGTGGGCTGTCCAATCACGGAGCTTGTATAATACACTCAGTGGGCTAAGTCCAGTCACGGAGCTTGTATAATACACTCAGTGGGCTAAGTCCAGTCACGGAGCACACAGTGGCAAGAACTACTCTCTCTAACTGTAAACTAACTCTAGTCTCACTTTTCCACTCTCTATCACTAACTAACTCAGCGTGACTGTTCCATCTGATACAGTCACGCGAAATGGCGCCGACAGCCGGGCGCCGCGCCTTTTATAGAGGCCGAACATCACCCAGCTCTCGCAAGGTCTCGTGAGAATCCGACGCCGGCCGGGTGACGTTCGGCCTCGAGGTGGAATCCGAGTCAGGCGGGAACACTCGAACTTGCGTTCGGGTGGACTCGGATTCCACCTGTTCGGAGCGGTTCGGATTCCTCAGAATCCGAACCGCTCATCACTAATGCAGACCCTTAACCAGGAGATATCAGTGATATTTACTGTGTTAAGTCTGCCTGCGTTAATTTCCACACTCCCCATACATTAATATTAGTATGGGGATATGGAATTTATGCTATTCATCAAATTCCAAAAATTATGTATTTCGGAATTTGATGGTGTAACTATACGTCACTCTCAGGTGGCATATAGCAGGTTACACTTACCTGCTGTCAGCTGGGCAGGTTCTCCGCCGGCTCCCTCCGTTACTCTGGTCGCTTCTCAGGCTCTGTCTGCTGTTCTGACACTATGGCCCTGATTCAGACCCACTCGCAATTGGGCGTACGTACGTTCGGCGTACGTAGAAATATATTTAAATTCAAGCACTCGCTCGTATTTTCGTACGCAGCAAAAAATCCGCCCCAAACTCAGCCGACCCCTCCTCTAACTAACGAGCGTGCCAAATAGCGAGCGTACATCCCCGAAATGGCTTGAAGGGAACGCACCCACAAGTACAAACCGGAAGTGGGACTGTCAGATTCCGATGACCTGCTCGTTTTTTCTGCCTACCTCCCTCAATCGTATCATGCCAATCAATGTATCAATTAGCTTAGGGCCTGATTCAGACCCACTCGCGAGCGGCTGTCCGCTCGCAAGTGGGTCGATGTTATGCACTGAGCATGCGCACGACGGAGGGAGCTCCGTCGTGCGCATGCGCCAGACGCGACGAGCGAAGGAAAGTCCTTCGCTCGTTGTGTCCGATCAAAGGGGGCGTGCTGTCAATGTTGATTGACAGCACGCCCCCTTTGGTGGGCGTGCCTCCCTGACGGGGGCGTTCCCACGGGAACGCCTCCCGTCAGAAGCCGGCCCACTGACATCACTAGTGATGTCAGTGGGAGTGATTTTGGCTCTGATAGAGCCAAAATCACTCCGGAGCTTGCGGTTGAAAACCTCAACCGCAGGCTCCGGCTCGCAATTTCGATGGTCGCGATGGTCTCGACCATCGCGGCCATCAAAAAGCACGCTCGTATAGCCTGTGGGTGGTGACCCACAGCTATACGAGCGTCCAGGAGGACGCTCCATGACAATGGAGCCCGGCCCTCATTCAGAGCGTGCGCTCTGCTCAGAGCGTACGGCTCTGAATGAGGGCCTTAATTGGTTTTTTTTTTTCAACACAATGCAATAAACTTTAATCTTGTACGTGTTTGTATTTGCTCGCAGAATACGTACGGCTGAAACCTTCGCTTTTATTGTTCAAAAGATATGTTAGCCCCAATTAAACAATTGTTCTATTTGTTTGTCTCCCCACAAATTTTCTGTGGTTCATTTCTTTATTTAAATTTGCTTACGCATGTCACTGCATCAAGCCTATCATAACTCTCAAGAGATTTGTGGCCCTGTCGAACACATGACTCATACACTAACCAATAGAATTTGTCCTGTTAATTTCCCAAATACATTAGCTAATCAAATTTTTTTGGGGTGCTTTATTAAAAATATTTTGGCAAAAAAACACCATTGCCATCATGAGATCCGCCGCATTCACCAGGCGCGAACTGCTGGTGCTGACGGAGGTGATGGACAGGCGGATCACCAGTCAGCCTCCACCCATCTCAAATAGGCGAAAGCGTTCCGCATATGCGGAGGTACGTCGCCGCCTGCGCTCCTTCGGCTCACGCCGACATATTGGCCAGCTGGAGCGCAGGTGGTCGGACCTGCACCGGCGGACGCCCCGCTTGCTGGCATGCTTTCGCATGCAGATTGCGGAAAGTAAGTTTTCTGGACTGTGGTTTTCAAGTTTATCTTGTGGGCCCTAACTGCGTGTGCATGTTTTCATGTCTGTCCTATTGAGTCATTGTAGTCATATCTGCATGTGCATGTTTTCATGTCTGTCCTATTGAGTCATTGTAGTCATATCTGCATGTGCATGTTTTCATGTCTGTCCTATTGAGTCATTGTAGTCATATCTGCATGTGCATGTTTTCATGTCTGTCCTATTGAGTCATTGTAGTCATATCTGCATGTGCATGTTTTCATGTCTGTCCTATTGAGTCATTGTAGTCATATCTGCATGTGCATGTTTTCATGTCTGTCCTATTGAGTCATTGTAGTCATATCTGCATGTGCATGTTTTCATGTCTGTCCTATTTAGTCATTGTTTTTTATTTATTTTTTTATTTTGGATTCCTGTTGAAACTAACCACAATATTTTTTTAATTTTTTAGGGGCACAGCAAACACTACGGCGGCATCGCCAGACAAGACGCCGGTCCCGGCCCCACTCTCCAACCCCCAATTCCTCAATTACCCCCTCCTCCCCAGACCCTGTGGCCGACATTTCAGGTCCACTTCCCCTCCAGCCCAATTCCCCCTCTCCTCCATCCGTCCCTCCTCCAAATACCCCCTCCCAGGATTCCTCAAACACCCTGCCCCTAGGTTTGGGGAATGTAGCCACCTCCGAGGTGGTCCAGGGAGTGGCTTCTGGCTCTGGCGTTTTGGAGAACGGTATGTTTTTAAATTTTATTTTGGCCACCACAAACTGTTTGTATGTAATCATGTGTCGTCCCCATTTTTGTTGGCTTTCTGTCGCCTTAGGGTATTTTTGGGGGTTGTCTTTACCTGTTCCTGCTGATGTCACCATACACATATCACACCTGTGTGCATTTTTTTAGGGCCCTTGTATTTTTGGCCTATGACATTTTGGGGTGCTGGGTTTTATCCGTGTAATGTTTTTTTTGCCCACAAGCTTTTAAGTTTTGGTTTGCTTGTTTTGTGTTTTTTTAGAATGTTGCTTCATTATCGATTTATTAATCCCCAAACTTTTGTCACCCACAGAGGAACAGAGGCGTCGGGCAGAAATCTGTGAGTGTGTGGCCCGTATGCGGGAGCAGGTCACCGGGCTTCTGCAGGGCCTTGACCATCTGTTGGTCCTCCTTAGGAATTAGGTTTTTTTTTTTTTTCTAATTGTTTCATAATAAATCAGTTTTAAATCAAGCTCTGTCTCATGCGTTTGGAGTAAATCCAAGATTCTTTACACTGACATAAGTAGACTCTTCAAGCAAGTTTACACCATTTTTCAGGTTCCTATTTGGTGGCCAAACTGCTTAGGACAATCTTACGAAGGCAACTGATTGTACAGGATTCCTTGGTGTGTTGGTTAGTACCCCGAAAACATATTACATTTTAGCTCCACTTGCTTCATTACTGGGTTACCCCTTAGGTAAAATTAACGTTTGGGAGTTTGTTTACACTTGCTTCTAATGTGCCCAAAAAGGAAACAAATTACACTCTCCAAAAATTTATTCACAACAGAAATCAAAATACAAAGTGGTCACTCACAAACAAAACACACAGTGATAATCAGAAATACACCACATACCAAAAACACGAAACAAACACACAACAAATCAAGAACTGGTTGACGAAGGTCCATGCCCACATGATTTCAAAAATATGGCGTTGCAATATTGGTGTCAGAATATATTCCAGAAGTTTCCACATAAAGGTTTTTGAAGGGTAGCAGGAAGTAGTCATCGTGGGAGTGCCAAAGATTATGCAAACAAGCAGAAGATGGTGCAAGAATTAATATCAAAAAAGATGAACGCTAAAAAACCGATACACATTGGGTATACACACTGTTGTTTGGTCAATAATTACCTAAAATATCGGGCCACCACATCATCGCGTATGGCCCCCCCACATACTGACCTCCAACCAACCTCGGGGGGGCCATCCTCAGGTAAGGCATCCTCTAGCTGCATTGGAACACCACTCCTTATGGCGATGTTGTGAAAGATCCCACACAGGACCACAATTTTCGAAACCATATCCGGCAAATACATGAGCTCGCCACCAGAGCGGTGGAGGCATCTGAATCTGCCTTTTAAAAGGCCGATACAGTGCTCCACCACTTGCCTGGTGGCTGTAAGTGCGGTATTAAACTCACTTTGTGGACCTGGTGTGGGAGCCAAATAAGGAGTGAGCAGCCAGGGCATGCAAGGGTATCCACTGTCTCCTGTGAAAAAGAATAGACAACATCAGGATCACTGTGTATCAAGCTTAACATTGTTATGTACTAAAGGTCTACACTTACCCAGAAGCCACGCATCACCAGCTTGGAGGTTGTTTAATTTGTGCCATATCCCTGATTGCCGGATGACGAAGGAGTCATGTGCACTTCCTGGTAATTTTGCATTTAGGGACAGGATCTGGAGGGAGGCATCACATACCACCATTACATTCAGGGAGTGATAGTGTTTTCGGTTGCGAAATATTGCCTCCAGTCGTGCTGGAGGCTGAAGTGGTATGTGAGTACCATCCACAACCCCTATGATGTGTGGGGAGCCAGCTATTTGGTAAAAATTGGCCTTGGCCACACTAAGGGCACCCATATCCAAAGGCATTTTAATAAAATGATGGAGGTGCTTGAAAAGTGCCTCCATCACTGCCCTCAGGATCCTGGAAAAGGAGGATTGTGAGATGCCCGCCACTATTACCACCGTTGTTTGAAACGATCCTGAGGCACAGAAATGTAACACCGCCATAAATTGCGTAAGTGGTGGTATTGCTGTTGGACTGTCAATTTGCCGCTCAAGATCACTCTCTATTAATGAGAGAGTGTCTATGATGATTTTGGGAGGAAGACGGTAGCGTCTTAAAACCTCATCATCGGGCATTCCAAAAAGGGTGACACGTGTTCGAAATATCTGGGGCCTTGCACGCCTACGATGCCTACGCCTGGGACGAGATTGAGGTTGGTCGGCTTCCGGGAGCATGGCCAGAACAATCCGCCCAAGATCAACCTGAAATGGCAAGATTGGAATGTAAGGCTTTGGACCCACCCCAAAAGAAAATTAAGAACAACTTAGCTTGATGATACCATCCATTGCTGCTTACATGCCGGGGTATTGTCATGATACGCCCAAACTGAAATTAATCCCAAAAATAATTAGAAAAATTTTAGTCTGTGCATTTATGTTTCAAAATTTTGTGCTAGACAAAACTTAAAATATGCGAAACACACATTTGGCCAAAGAGCAAAACGACATTGCACACAGTACATCAAAATGGGTTGAAATGTAAGCCAAAAAAGCGAAAAGGCAACCACAAAAAATTTTACAAGATTAATAAGCATTTAAAAATGCGCTAATTAGTTCGCAAATACAAGTCACTATACAAACAGAGAAAAATGCGCTAATTAGTTCGCAAATACAAGTTAATAAACAAACTGAGAAAAATGAGCTAATTAGTTCGCAAATACAAGTCACTATACAAACTGAGAAAAATGCGCTAATTAGTTTGCAAATACAAGTTAATAAACAAACTGAGAAAAATGCGCTAATTAGTTCGCAAATACAAGTTAATAAACAAACTGAGAAAAATGCGCTAATTAGTTCGCAAATACAAGATAAAAAATGGACTTACCAAGAGCAAATATATAAGATTCCAAATCAAAAGGTCTTTGGGTCCGAAATTAAAAAAATGCTAAAAGATATGAAATTATGGATCACAAAATTAAAAACAAGAAGAAACACAATGAGACACCAATTGAACCAAAGTTAGACTTCACAAAACTTACCAAATCAAGAAACGATGCCAAAAAAAAATATACAAAAAAAGCGAACGGAAAATAAAAACGCAAATCTAGCAAACAAAATAAACTCCAAACGCCAACTCCTTTATCCGCAAACAAGAAACTCCAACCAAGGTAACCTCCAACAATCCAAAAACGCCACCTCGACTCGAGACACACCAAGCCATAAATAGTGTTTCGTTTCCCGCACAAATTAAGGAGGGATCATAGGAACGCATAATCAATGATGGGGCCGCAAAATAAGGACGCATGTATAAATACGTCACGAAAACACATTTAAATTCTGGTGTATTTCTTGTTTGGACCTCAGACATGGCTACAGACCAGGGAAACAATGCCCAAGAGTCAGGCGGTAAGTCTTTCATGCATTTTGTATCAATGATTAATTTGAAACATAAGATTGGGCAAGTTGTGAATTAGAGAAATCTGAATATTTACACAAATAGGTGAGGAGGATGACATGGAAGAGGCTGCTGGGCCCAGTATTCCGGCCAAAGCTGCAAAAAAAAAAAGGCAGCCACATTTCACAAGAAAGGAGATGGAGGTTTTGATTCAGAAGTGTGTGGACATCCTGCCACAGGCAGACAGGAATATGAGTCTAAGCCAGAAGTGGAGAATGTGGGAAGAGGTAGCCGTTGCTGTCAATAGGGTGGGTGATTATGTCCGTCTAGCCCGGGATGTCAAACGGCGGTAAGTAAACACTTGCCCCCCCTAAAAACAAACACAATTTTAAACAAAAGGATAATGGCTTCCATTTTTTCCCACAGATGGGCCGACTTCAAATATCGCCTAAAGCAAAAACTCGCGGACAGGGCTAGGCATGCAAGGGGGACAGGTGGGGGTCCCACCCCTGTGTCATTGGAGTTGACGGATTTAGAAGAGCTGGCACAGGGGTGTGTGCAGCCTGTGGAGGTGTTTGGCGTGTCCAACATGGATACGGACATGCCAGACTTTGCGGCTCCTCATGTTGTCCCAGGTAAATCTTGTGATGTCACCAACTCTGAAATGTTAGTGGGCCAATATGTAGATTCTAATGTGAGTCTTTTCTCATTTTTCCTAACAGAGACACAGGCGGATGAGTCTGCTCCAGAGGGGAGCCTTGGCCGCCGAATTTCTGCTGGCTCTGCAGGGGAGGAACCAGTACATCCGGCTGAGGACCCTGCAGAAGCCAGTCCAGGGCAATCCCCCTCGCAGGCAGTGGCCCTCCTCACAGAACTCAAATTCAAATCGGATTTCCATACGGAGATTCTGAAGAGGATGGACGCCAGTCTGCTACGGGTGGCTGAGGCCCTGGAGCAAAATGCTGCGGCCAACGTGACCATTGGTCAGGCCCTGGCGGAAAATACCAGGGCCAACATCCGCATCGCCAATGCCCTGGAGCAGCTCGTTCGCCAGCACATGGTGGAGCCGACCTCCCTTCCTGCCGGAACATCAGGATCCTCCACCTCTGGCACAACATCAGCCAATCCTCCAAATGTGCCTAGCCCTGTGCCTAGTCCAGAGGCCACAACATCTGCCTCTGGACAGGCAAGCCCGATGACATCCCGGACCCGGTCTGGCGCCCTCCCTCCCCCAGCCAAACGGGTGAAAAAACGGTGACAGCAATGGCGACTTTTCCCACACTCCTTCTGTGCTTGGCTCATATTCCTTTCTGGTCAAAACTTCCCTCTCCTTTCTTGTGAATTGTTTTTAATTTTGTGTTCTACATTTCATAAATCTTTTATTTTGGCCCAATTATTGTAACTTTGGAAATGAACCCTGCAAAAAATCTTTGGCCAAAACTTTTAGAATTGTGATTTTTTCTTTAAGCAATAAAAAAAAAAAAAAAATGACATTGTATTCTCACATTATTGTCACAATGGATTACATTTAATCCTGGGCCAAAAGGCACAAACTGGCAAGAACCACATTTTACATGGCCCCCAAAAAAAGGGCTCTTTAAGAAACGTTTCAAATTTAACATAACGAGGCAAATTCAATAGGCCAAAAGAAAAAGGTAAAAACCAAAAAAACATGATGACATTATTGTTACAATAGGCCCTAACCAACAAATTGAGCCACAAAGAAAAAACCACAAATGTACGTAAATTGATTGTGTAATCATCACATTAGCAGCTATGATTTCCACCTGCGTACGCTTTTATGCTAATACAAAAAACTACTTTCAATACACATACCAAGCCGGTTTTCAATCCACCACTAATTGCTGTTCAGACCACCCGCGATTAATCGCAGCAACATCGAGGAGTGCCCGGATGGAGGTGAAGGCCATCGCCAATGTGGTCGAGTAATCCAGACCCTAAGCTGTGCGAGCATTTTGAAGGGAAAGAGGATCATCCAGTGACGTATGAGTCGGTCCGTACACATTTTACGCTCGCATCTGCTAATGTATGTACGCCCCAAAAACACCTCGCCACGCCTGCGTTTTTCCATCTCCACCCCCGCCAACACCCAAAAACGCCCTGTTCTGTCAATCACATTTGACAGGTCACTTCCTGTACGCTATTTGACGAACGAGACCAAAAAAACTTGCAATCTGCCGTACGCACATGCGCAGTGTTACACCGACGCATGCGCGGTTAGTCAACATCGGAACGCAACGAGCGTACTGCTGTTTGCGAGTGGCTCTGAATGAGGGCCTTTGTTCTCCAGGAAGAACACAGTAAAGTTTAGAACATTTTTTTTTTTTTTTTTTTCTAAACTTTACTGTGCTCTGTTGGGGGAAAACAGTGTCAGCACAGCAGACGGAGCCTGGGGTGGCTGCAGCTAAGTGGAGGACAGGGGGGAGGAGGGTGGAAGGGGGGAGGGTTGGGGGGGACAGAATTACCACAACTGTAGGCAGTGTTGCGCATGCACTGCTTTTATGCATGTAACAGTGCATGCGCAGCACTGGTTACAGCTGCGGTAAGTTAGTGTAGAGAGGGAAAAGTATCTATTTTTCGAAAAGCTGTCATTGCAGAAATGACAGCTTATCGGAATAGATACTTATGGGGAGGAGGAATGATGAATTCCTCCAGTAATTAGGTAGCACCCCATGAGAGTTCTAAACCTAATTACCTCCAGAGAATTTTATGTGTTAATGAATAGGCCCCAAAGTCTTAAAATTTAGGATTAGTTTTGGAAATGCAGAAGGGAGCAGGTGGGGTTTGGTCATCCTGAGACGACTCAGGTTGGTGCAGGAGTAATGGACAGTCCAGAACTCTAACATGTGATTTTGGACACAGATGGTGGTGTTGGTGCTTGGAGAGACAAAGTGGAGAGAGATAAAGTACCAACCGATTAGCTTCTAATGCTCATTTTACAGGCTGTGCTAAAAAAAATGACAGAAGCTGATTGGTTGTTATGCGCAAAGTCTCCACTTTATCTCTTTCCAAAATTTGATAAATCTTCCCCTAAGTAACAACATTAGCAAATCCGAGCCATCTCGAGAGCACTCTGCCAGTAAGTACTTGGCAGGGCAGATTTCCCTTTTGGCCAGTCCATTGAACTGTGGATAACAAGATCTGCTGGTGGTATACTTCACGTCACTTGTCTCATTAGAGAAGGAAAAAAAATACTATAGCTACTCAGTGACCTGGAAGCTATAATTATATATATATATAAAATGTAAAGAAAATATAAAATTATACTATAAATTTATATAACATTTTTTATTATTTTATTTTATGGCAATGCAGATGGACTATGGGGTAAATTTTATAAAGTGAGAGATTTTAGAAGTTGAGATGTTGCCCATAGCAACCAATCAGATTCTAGCTAATATCTTCTATAAGGTGCTAGCTAAATGTTAAGTATTATCTGATTGGTTGCTATGGGCAACATCTCCACTTCTAAAAACTCTCACTTTAGTAAATTTGTCTCTCCAAGCACCACCAACACCACCATCTGTGTCCACAATCACCTGTTAGAGTTCAGGACTGTCCACTACTCGTGGAACCAACCTGAGTCGTCAGTTGCAATTCTGATACATATACAAAAAACACCACTTTGCAACTATAGACCGCGCTATTGCCAACAATTGAACAATAATAATTTGCACTTGAATGATTACAGGCAGGCTTCTCTGTATCATAGTGTTAATACACTACCTATCACTCACCCCCACCCTACGTTTGTCCCTCTGTCTTTTTTAATATATATGTCTAACACACTGTAGCCGGATAAGCACCAAAATCTAATTTGAATCAGTTTGATACAAACCATACCTTTTGTAACATTGGAATAAATAACATTGTTTCTTTAGTACTCGTGTCCTAGCGTGAAGTTTTTATTATCACTGCACCATATTACATTGTATTGTGTTTTAATTACCAGACATATCAAATATTTAACAAATCACCATAACAAAAAAGGTTAGTGCTAGGGTAGCACCATCTAGGTGCAAAATTATCAGCAACAGGGGCTCCTTCCCTCTCCAATCCAAGATTTCAACTGCAACGATGTAAAGAAGCAAACAAAAAGGGGGGTATATTGATGACTACTGAGCTGTTTAGATTAGGCAAGTAATTTGTGCTTTATATTTTGCTTGTTTGGAGTTTTAAGGGAGAAATAAAGGTTATATTTTATTTATTTTGGTCAGATTGCCTTTATTCCTGGTCACCAGATCATGAATGGATAATACGTTGATAATTGTAAATGTGTAATCCCATGAGTGCCCTGTGCTAGGAATACTCCTTTTTTTCTTTGTGTTAATGATGGAAAGAAGGTCAGGAATCTCATGCACACATTCAATGTCACTAAACATGGAGAGCCAATATAGAACATACTTAGCCCTGCTTTTCATTACCTCAAAGCCAGGGTGTCCTTCATGGACCTGTTGGGCATAGAAACCTTGTAGTTAATGAGGAATGATGAACCGCTGACTATGCAAGATGATGCCATCAGAGAGTGTGAGTTCATCATGTATGGCAAAGAAGGAGCAGATGATGCGTGGAAACTCTCTGAAGGAAGCTGGTCATCCATGCAGTACAACTAGGGACAGATGTTGGCAAGAGTCATCCTTGAGAGTGGCCTCTCACAGCTCCTCCAAACGCCTTGAGGACAACACATCAAATTCAATTACATCCAACACAATATTGTCATCTGCAACATCAGACTGGGGCAAATGAGCTCAAGTGAGTGCATCAGCCACATGGAGCTCTTTCCCATGGTTTACATGACATTAACTGATACATTTGCAACTTGAGCATGGAATGTTGTAAGCATGAAGATACAGTGTGCACAGGTTTTCGCAGGTCAGTGATGAGAGGCTGATGATCCATTTCAGCGATCACAGTTGAATTCATGAAATCTTCTGCTGCCAGTAACTCCTCAATCTGAGGATAACGAGTTTCAGTCTTAGGGCTTGATTCAGAGAAGGACGCAATGCTGATATTTACGCAGTTGAGCGATTATCAGTTAACTGCGCATGCGTCTAAGTCGTTCTGTGCATGCGTCGAGATACATTACCATTGTTACTCCCACCATCTATTTACTAGCAGTGTGATTGACAGTCTGGCAGCATTTGGGGAATATAACAGGAGTGGCGGCAAAAGCGCAGAAATGTTGCTACCGTTTTAAGGTGTGTCATGGCTTGGGCCTGCAATCCTGGGCTCAATACACGTGGACAATTACCCCCAATACTCGGAAGGCCGATTCTGAAAAGATCTGTGAACGATGCTGCATCTTTCATACTTTCCAACTGTTCCTATATCAGCAGGACAGTCCTTCTTCTTGGGCACTGTCCCATCTGCGGGCCGCAGTGTCCCATGGGCAGGGGGGAGGTTAGGCAGATACTCTGGCATAGCTGCTTTGCATAGGGTGGTGCAGGCTTGTCCATTTGGCATATCTGTAATTAATTAATCCATAGTCTTGAGTGGAGGATGCAGTCTCATTAGAGCTTTGTTCAGGTGGACAGGATCTATGCAAATGCAAACAGAACCAGCCTTTTTTACGGCAGCCACCATGTCGCACAGTCACTGTGTAGCTTCTTCTACAGGACCAGTTACAACATCATGCAATTGAGTTTTGCAATCGCCTTGTCTTTCATTGCCAGTGGTATTAGAGCGCATATGGTGTGTGCAACATACTCATCTGGATACATGTGGTATTTGATTAGGCATTTGCCAGTGGTATTGCAGTTAAAGAGGTTTGCAAAGTCTCTGATCTCTGGAACATCCTGTTGGACTATATGCACCCCAGCACTCAGTGTGATAGTCCTAATTTTACACTGTCTGGTAATCCTAGGAGCATTTTGACCTCACTATCTGCTATATGAGTAGAGATAAGTATAGCATGCCTGTGGTTTGATTAACTGACCACCATAGGAAATGAAATTCACTGTGTGAGAGTTGCATGTGAGTTGCTGCAGTAAAGGTTTCTTGACACAAAGTTGCATTTGACTCCAATGTCGATTTATATGTTTATCGTTATTGGTGTCTTTGGGGCCCATTTATCAATGATCACATACTCAATGAGATCTGGGCGCAATATTAGCGCCCATGATTGCATTGCTGTATGCAATCATAGCGCCAGCATGTATTAACTAGCACCCACAGTGACAGGGGCTCCAAAAGGTCCCCATCCCTGCGATGTTCTTAGAGTGAAGAGACCATGTCAGCGGTCTTTTCACTCCTGTGCCGGGACTCCAAACTCTACATACCACACATGTGCTGCAGCCATTGCCAGGGAGGGTTCCTTCTGAACCCTCTTCTGGTAATTTTTGCTATGTGTAGCCCATAGTCTGAAACTTGCGGGGGCCATGCTCCGGAATACGAAGCTTGGTAAATCCGACAGCATTGTTGCAGTGGCTGTCGGAAATGGAAGGACAGCAGCAGGTATTTGAGATCTTTGCTGCGGTACCTCCATAATACATCTGGGAGATACTAAATATTTGTAGATATCCCCAGAAAATTGGTGTTTTCGGGGAATATTCTACATATAGTTAATGAGAAATAGACCCCTAAGTCTGTGAGGATGGTGAATATTTCATCATACTCTGACCTCAGATCAACACTTTCACAATGAAATCCACTGACAGTTTCAGTGCTTGGCTCAGGGCCTAATTCAGAGATGGACGGTCCAACTAAAATGCAAATGCAGCAGGTGTCTGTAGGAAATAGACTCCTCCTTGCTGCGTGAACAAAAAAACAACAAGAACTGGGAGCGCTGTAATACCAAAAAATGTATTTATTGACAAAATAAAATGCAAATTGTTAAAATGTATAAGCACTAATTGATAAACAGACCCTTTGGTGCGAGATCAGATAAATGTAAAACAGCCTATACTGAGAGACCTATGTCTAAGCGAGTGGCCACATAAAAATGAAAAAATTGTCCAATCAAATCCGGTAGTAGGTTGGAAGTATTACTTCATGGCAACAGCAAAATAGTTACGTGCACAAAACACCAAATGAATATCCAATTAGAGTTCTGATCCAAAAGTGAAGTGATAAAAAATAAATATAAATAGCATGAATGTAACTTAGTTGTAATACATTCTTACCATGATGGATAAATATATTCAATGCGCATATTGGATATCCTGCAATATGGGAACAGTAAAAAGGTATCTCGATAAGTAATCCAGTCTGTGGATGTGTATCTGTGTTCCCAAAGTCTGTCCGTGACTAAGTATCCTCTCGTGAAGGAATGGAATATCCTGCAGTAGTCGTGCTGAGCCAGCACTAGATGGGGAGAGGCCTCTCCTACGTTACCACACGATGGGATCCGTGATATCTGGCAGGTAATGTTGGCTTTACACGTGAGGTGAATGGCAAACGGTTGTTGGACAGATGCAGCCTGTGTAATGGTGGCAGGTTCTGCTGTATACCGATGCACGTGGAGTAAAAGATCACTACTCCGCAGTGAATAAGAGTCAGCTGTTTGGACACCATTTTACTGTTCCCATATTGCAGGATATCCAACATACGCATTGAATTTATCCATCATGTTAAGAATGTATTCCAACTAAGTTACATTCATGCTATTTATATTTATTTTTTATCTCTTCACTTTTGGATCAGAACTCTAATTGGATTTTCATTTGGTGTTTTGTGCACGTGACTATTTTGCTGTTTCCATGAAGTAATACTTCCAACCTACTACCGGATTTGGTTGAACAATTTTTTCATTTTTATGTGGCCACATTGTTTCTAATTCACTTTGTTGGGGAATCCCCTTATTACAGGGTTTGAGCCACTCGCTTAGACATAGGTCTCTCAGTATAGGCTGTTTTACATTTATCTGATCTCACACCAAAAGGTCTGTTTATCAATTAGTGCTTATACATTTTAACAATTCACATTTTATTTTGTCAATAAATAAATTTCTGGTATTACAGAGCTCCCAGTTCTTGTTGTTTTTTTGTTCATGTTCTTGTAGGGGTTTGCCACCCCTGTCTGGTGAGCTGCAGTTATATCCTTAGCACCAGATTAATACTGAAGTGCCCAGCTTTTCTCCCTCTTTGACCTCCTTGCTGCATCTGCAATCCGAGTGGAGCGTCTGCAGCTCCTTTGGCCAGGCTGTGTAAGTTGAGACTTAAGGTGCGTACACAATTAAACGATATCGGCCCGATATGTTGCTTTCGGGCAAAATGACAAATCGGTCATATTAAGTATGTATGCCCAATTTGCGCGCTTCCGTGGTTGCATGCGATATCTTCTAGTTGGACGTGCTGCACGGTCAATCAGAAGATATCATGTACAATGCTATGCAGCATGGCAACCTACATCGCACCATTGCCCCCTGCATCATGCAAGTGTCTATGCACTAGCCGATGCAAGGTCTCGTCGCCCGTTGGATCGTTCTGATGTGTAGCCGGCTTTGTTCATCCTGGCCAGTTTGTCCTACCTAGGTTTTAGGAGATATCAAGATGTGATGCAAAAACGGGGCCTCAGATTCAAATACTCTCCTTCTTCCCAGGTAGGGTCCTCCTTCTTTCCAAGCACTGGACTGTCCCCAAGGGACCCTACCTGGGAAGAAGGAGAATATTTGAAACCGGGGCCCCATTTCTGTATCACATCTTGGTGTCTCCTGAAACCTAGCTATGAGTTCGTCCAAATCTTTTGTGTTTTTTTATCTATGGAATTTGTTGTTTTGGAATTAAAGAACTGTATGAAGTTTTCTTCTGACTGTGATACTCCATGATTGATTAACAAGCATGATAATAAGAAGGAAGGGAAAACATGTACAGTTGAGGACAACAAAATACCCACTTGATGTGCTTATTACTTTTCCTGTGCTTTGTGAGTACATAATCGTGGGGGCATTCCCAAGAATATTTTTCTTCCTTACTTATGGTGGAGGTAGCTTATATCAACAGGAGCAAGATTATGGTGCCTATTCATTAATACTTAAATATCCTTGGAGGTAATGAGGTTTAGAACACGCATGGAGTTCTACCTAATTACCGGAGGAATTCATCATTCCTCCTCTCCTTAAGTATCTATTCTGAAAAGCTGTCATTTTTGCGATGAAAATAGATACATTTCTCTCTCTGCTCTAACTTACTGCAGCTATAATCAGTGCTGCGCATGCGCTGTTAGATTCACAGAGGCAGTGCATATGCAGCACTGATTACAGCTGTGGTAATTGAATATAAAAAAATCGTATGTATGTATGTATGTATGTTATTTTAGTGTTGATGAATAGGCCCCTATGTCATGATGGGCTTTATGTTGATTACATATCTGTGAGTGCTATGATTGGGGGCATCCCCAACAAATCACTATTTTCAAGTGTATGATTTTATTCATGTGTTTTGCATGCTGAAAATCATCCAAAAGTAATACACGAGGATCTCTGCATGTTCTTTTCCTGTTTTACATATATCAACATAACGAAGTTTGAAGTAAGGGAGACCAGTTTCTACTTTAAGGGAAGTAATGTTCAATTATATTTGAAGCGCCAGTCTACGACTATACAGTAAATACTTTTTGTGGCTTAGGGGATCTGTGAGCAAGATCGCAGGACCCGTTCTGCAAATGCGCAGACCCCATAATATCGGAGATGTACACAAACCATCGGATTTGTGTGCATCTCTGAATCAGGCCCTCAGTCTCCACATCATTAACTTTGTGTGGCTGGCTGGTGGACTACGTCGCATACACTTGTTTATTGTCAATTTTGGTCCTAGATCTGCACCATTTTGCAAAGTGGTTGAACTCACCACAGGCACTACAGCATTTAATAAGCGCAGGACATTTGTGATGCTCATATAAATGACGATTTCCACAGTTCACACAATGTGTAATTTGCGGAAGGTGATACTGGACCTCACATACAGCAGTGCCCCTTGTGAACTCCTGTGCAATTGTTTATGGCAATTTCCAGTGTCAGCTGCTCTTCATGCTGTAGCTGTTACAAGATTTTCAGTTGAAAGATATGTATATATATTAAAAAAAGGTTATGCCTTAAATTTTGTACTAAACAATATATACGGGGCTGATTCTGAGTCAGATACAGTCACATCTGCCTCATATGCTAATGCTGCAGCCGATTTTTACAAACTGAGAGATGGTGCCACCATCGGAAAAACCATCGACACTTGAACTAATCCTATAGCATGCAGAGCTGTGCCTAGATATTTTGGTGCCCTGTGCCAGAAAGTGCATTGGTGCCCCCCCCTCCCATGTTGTAAACAGGGACAGTGCATGTTACATGCACTCATCCAAAAAAAGGGCGTGGCCACACTATACTACCCCCCAATTCACATTACGAGACATAGTAGGGCCTCTTATTCACCTTACACTACATAGTAGTGTCCCTACTACACATTATGCCCACAGTAGTAATGCCCCTTACACATTATGCCCACAGTAGTAATGCCTCTTACACATTATGCTCACAGTAGTGATGCCCCTTACACATTATACCCACAGTAGTAATTATGCCACACAGTAAAAGGCCCCCCTTCCCCTTACACATTATGGCAGACAGTAAAAATCCACCTACCCCCCTTACACATTGTGCCAGACAATAAAAATCCCCCCTCCCCCTTACACATTATGCCAGACAATAAAAATCCACTCTCCCTGCAGGTCTGGTGGGGGCATGGGGGAGCCGCAGTCTCTGTATCTGCCGCAGTAGGAGGAATGGCAGGGCTCCTCGGTGCAGGGCACCTTGGGACTGGACTGGGAGAGACGTCATGACGTGGCGGACCACAGGGGCAAGCAGCGCAGTTAAAGAGCCGAGCACACCGCTACTATTAAATGTTGTGGAGGACAGTAGTGGCCGTGATCGCTGGTGGAGGCAGCTGGTTCCGCCCACAGGGCATGTGCGCTCTGTGCGGGCGCACTGGCCGCACCACCCTAGTTACGGCCGTGATAGCAGGTGCAGTTTCTCTGTCTAAGTATGATGTACCCTGTGAGTGGCTCAGCGTCTTTTGATGTAACCGATTACAGCGACATGCCCCGTCTGCTTAGCCACCCCCTGTCACCTTCTAGGTGCACCCACTAAAATTCACAGACCCTGCACCCGAATTTGCACTGCATTTCTGAGCGGTAACAATTGGGACACATGCACAGTATGACTCAGATGCATGCACAGACTTACAACGTCAGCAGTTTGCGTGCTTCATCGCCTCTGCGTCCACCTCTGGAGCAGGCCGATAGTTTCTAATCCTGATTTTCATTATTTAAGTGTAATAACTATAACATTGTAGACATTTTTTATGGGCATTATATTTGGAGGCGCAGCAAGCAGATGGCACCTGTCCTGCGTTCTATGGTACCCCACTATATTATGTTTGCGCGGTCTGTCTACATTTATTTATTTGGGTGTAGTATAGATCAACCAAGACTGATGACATTTTATGTATTGTTTATTTGAGAATAATTATTATTATTATCCTTTATTTATATGGCGCCACAAGTGTTCCGCAGCGCCTTACATATTACATAGAACTAATAGGTGAATAGGAAACAAGTAACTTACAGTACATTACAGTGCAGGACAAGGACACGATTTATATACATTGCTGCAATAGCGATTAAAGAACTCACAATAAGCAGCCGGGAGTTGGCAGTCACGTGTTAGTTGCCCTTATAGGGAGTAAAGAGTAGAAGAAAATGTAAAGAGAAGCACATGAGGTAAGAGGTCCCTGCTCGTGAGAGCTTACATTCTAAAGGATGTAAATTATTCTGTATTCTAGTGTATTGCAATAAATCCTTCTAGCAAAACGTTTTGGCTAAACATTATTTCAGTGATGTACACTCAGGGGGTGATTCAGAGATGGACACAGGGAAAGCATCGGGTGTAAGTGGCCTATGTTTTCCCTCCACACAAGTGTCTGAGATACACAGTACATGTGCCCCTATGGTTACTGCATAGAGACGCAGATCAAAGCTGCATAGAGATCCATGCAATTTTAAAGGATCTTTCTGGGTAGTAACTGGGATGGGGGGGCAGTGCCTAACAATGCGGGCATGTGGGCATGATCAGTTGGACACTCTGCGCGTGCAATGTACAATATTTGGCCGTTGGTGTGCCGATAGTGTCTTTGTATGCACATCGTCAGAATTGCACTGCAGACTATGGGCTTCTTAATAGGATACTTATCGGCCACAGCATTACCGTGAAGACACAATAGTAGCTGCGCCAAAAGATGCATTCAAAACTTAAACTGCGTTCACCACTAAATCACCCCCCTTCTCATTTCTGGCACGGAATGTCACAAACAAATTAGTGTGGTTGAACATACAACACTAGCTGCTATTTTAAATATAAAATAAAAGTTGTTTGTAAATAATGTATGAAGAGTCGCTACCCAGTAAATAGCTCTGATATTACTACTTAATAATAAACAATTAATAAGAGGTGGTATCTGGAATTATTCACCTCAGGGTGCGCTCACATAGACATAAGGATACATATAATACAATAAAATATTTTATTAAAATTACACAGTATTAACATATAAAAAACATTTATAAATCAGCATCTAAATGGCCATTCTCGCATATCCATCATGATGGATCAATAATAGCGTGTGTGAACAATCAAAGGTCCACTTGTATAAATAAGTATATTGATCTCCTTTAAGGTTGTAATTATGTCCAAATAGAGCAATATTGCACTCAAGTCCCATCAATAATTATGCTCTTCATTAAGATTTCCAAAGCAAGTTTCAGCTGCTAAATGTCTTCTCCAGTAATACCTGAAGTTTGCCAATCAACACTCTCTGCAGCCAACCAAAAGGTGATTCAAGGTAGCTATTTCAAAGAGGGTGAAGATTTAGTGGTACAGTCTCAGTATATTTACCCAGCTCTCCTCTCCCCGACGTCAGTAGAGGCATTGCTGGTCTGAAATGCTGCTGTTATCTTGCTATTGCAAAGGTGTAAAATCCCTTTCTCCATATGATTGCAGGGGGATAGATGTTGTCTGTGTGTGCTCTCACCTCACACAGCAGGTTGCGGTTCTCACTGCAGAGCCACGGCTTGGGACAGGAGACAATGTTGCAATCCGGATATGTGAGAATATCAAATCCCTTAGATTAGTGTGGTTGCTAACATTTGGAGCTTGTTCCTGGGTTTTGGACACATTTGGCAACGTATATATACAGTATATATGATCCAGAATAAAATCCACCACACTGTTCCTGGCTATATACTACCTGTACACATACAGTATATAAACAAGTATGCAGGGAGTAAAATATATTTTTAGTAAACTGTCGTTACTTTATTTTTTTCCATTATATGTTGGTAGTTTGCAATAAAAAAAAAAGGGAAAACTGCTAATTCATTCCCCATTCTATGAGGGGAAGGATGTTACTTTGTGATGCCGACATACCATAGGAACATTTACAATCTTACACTATCGTGAGTCCCCTGTGGTTATGTTTGTTTTTCTGTGCCCCTGGGTACAACAGATGTACATTGCAACAGCTGCGGTGAATTCATTCGGAACAAAAAGACAAAAAACAGCAGAATAACATCCCGCAGGCAATAAGAAACAGCAAGAGTGTAAATGAATGTACGGTACTGTATGCAATTAGTATCCTTAAATACTAACCTCTTATATTCAGTGCATACAGTGCGTTTTGTCTTTGTCTGCATCAAGGAGAAGGTCAACTTTATCCTCAGGATGACAAACGTCCACACCAAATCCACTTACTTTTGGAAATGTCTGTGCGATTGTATATCTTTTTATTACAGTACAATACAAGTGAGACATGGAAATAAGAAAAACACACAAATACACTGATATCTATGCAGTGCATACAGCGTTTTGTGATATCATGCACCTGTTTTGCAGAAATGAGACCATGCACTGAGGAAGATGGATGGTTGGGACACAAAAATGGCAGCATCTGGGGGTATGCAACAGTTTGCATCTTCGCATGGGAAAAGTTAGGCTGATCAGGGGTTTCCTAGCTAAACCATCATGCTCTTTGGATTTTTTTGAGGGGTAAGTTTTTGTTTAAAGGGAGCATTCACCAATTAGCAAATGTAATGAATCGATGCTGCAGAAGTTTTACACTACTATGCTCCTTCTTGTCTGCCATATCACTGGCAACTATGTATCGTTCCCCTTTTTTCTCATTTTGGGCTCTATTTACTACAATCTGCATTTAAAATGCGGTTGTAGTGTAATATTACTGACTGAATTTGCATTGTGAATTCAGGCAATATCACAGGGATTTATTAAGAGTCCCTTGCAGGGACAGAGCTTGCGATAAAGCTCTGTGCTTGTGAATCCCCTCATCACTGTATTTTTTTGGAAAGCAAGCCCCCGCGTCCACCTCCCCTCTTAATTTCACTTACTTCCGGTCAGGTCATCGGTGCTCCTGTGATGTCCTCCATGGCTCCGGTCAGCTGGTCTCCCATCCTGCACTGTGACCCAGTCAGCTGTTCTATGCAGCAGCTGACCGGGTAAAAGTGCAGGGTGGGAAACCAGCTGACCGGAGGGAGGACATCACCGGAGTACCGATCTCCGATCCCTGGATGCAGGCAAGTTTTTTTTTTTTTACAATTTTTTTTTTTTTTGCAGTGATCAGCTTGTAGTCTGTTTAAACCACACAACTGATCACTGGGACCCGGGCTCTGCTCTGCCTGTTAGAGCAGAGCAGGAGTACGGTAAACGGGGGATACCGTTATTATCACAGGGCCTCCCCCAGTATTTTTTCACAATTTACTTTTAGTAAATCTCAGGCATATCGCATTTCCCATTACAATTATGGGAAATGCGATCTGCTTACTAAAAATATGTGATAATTAGGGGTTGGAGTAGAATTTTATGAATTCTACTCCAATTGCCCTTAAGTAAATTTAGGTGAAATTAAAATAAAGTGAAAAGGGTGTGCAAACATGCTTTTTTCACTTCATTTTAGTAAAACTAATGTTAATAAATAGAGCCCTTTGCATTCAAATCCCAAGAACACATTCTTAGATATGGCAATATAAGGTGAGCATTCACACTAGTACAGGTATAAAGAAGCTTTGCTCTCCGTTGATAAATTCCACCTGTATGATCGCATTTGCAATACTATCTGGGCATGACATTACCGTCCATGATCGCATTGCAAGATGCAATCATACAGGTGGAATTTATCAACCGGCAAATGCAGTAACAGGGGCTGCGAAAGAAGCCCATCCCTGCGATGTGCCTGGAGAGCTGCCAGGGCTATTGCTCTTTTGCAATCCCGCTGACTGCACATGCGTGGCCGCCATCGCCAGGGAACCTTCTCACAGCTAACTATGCAAAGTGCAGTGACTAACGCCATCTTCAGATGGCGTTGGCTGCGGGGGCCAATCTCCGGAATGCATCGCATTGTGGAAGTTGGTAAATTTGGCAGCATTGCCTTCCCCATAGAAACCTATTGGGGTTGTGGCTGCCAGCAGGAATGAAGGGATCACAGCAGGTATCAGAGGAATCTCCTTTGGTGCCACCTTCATACATTTGGAGGAAACTTAATATTTGCGATTAAACTGCAAATATATAATGATAAATGAGCCCCTTAGTGAGACAGTCCAAAGTCAATACACGGCTAGAAAAAAAGATTTATGCAAAATGAGGTCCAATAACAAGCTGAGAGGTCTTTTACATGGGAAGGCAATGGCAACAGACAGAGGTGATGCCAACAAATCCAAGCTTTGGTACACAGCAGCCATCGACCATTGGCTCATTCCCCTGTCAGTTATGTACGGTCATGTGAGGCAAAGCCTTTCCTGTCATACGTAGGTATACTTCAGAGTTTTGACTAAGAAAATTGTAAGAAAAATGTAAAGAAAATATTATAAATATCTTCTTTGTAATAGTCTAATCATTTTTATAGTGAAACTCTGGATTAAAGAGTGTATGGCAGGTGAGGACCTGCCTTCCCTGTCTACCTTTTCCGCACATCCCTGACACACCAAATTTCCAGCACTATATATTGCTGCACCTTTGTATAATGCCCACATGAACCCTCAGGTTCATATATGTATCTGTATATTATTTTCAAACACATTATAGTGTCCCAGGTGGATACTATTGATCAAACTCTGCATTAAGTAACAATACATTTAAATACAGATAGGCACTCAATGCAAGTGCACAATAGTACAGGTAACCTACATTAGGGAAAAAAAGGGAAAAGGAGTGTACTCCCTATTGTAAGGGCACAAATCTCTGCTTGTAGTAGTATAAAACTTAACATTTATTGGGAATATCAATAAAATTTATCTCAGGACAAACAAAAGAGACAGACAACATATAAATGTGCAGGATACCTAGTATAAAATAAATAAATCGGAAAGTGAATATAACCATCCGATGGTAACCTGCAAATAAATCATAGACGTATAAGTATGTATAAGGGATCTCATATATCAAGTAATGAGACCATCCAATTAAGTAAATGTGAATCTCATACAAGAGTATTCAAACATGATCATATGATCATAGGGAACCAAAAATTAATCACAGTTTACAACTGATAATACTCTTGGTACGTAGTGGATCACTATAACATCATATTTCGGTCTCAAGTAATAACATCACATCATAGAAATATACATACTCATAATTACATATGATAATAGCCTGGGTGAAAAAATCTCAGTTAGGTACAGTTATGTGAAATCAGAATGATATATATCAAATTAAGATGCTGAAACAAAACACTGCAACAGCTATACACTAAGGTAGATAGTATCTACCAACCAGATTCCCTCTGTGTGCCAATATGCTCAGAAATATTTGTTGCCCAAAACAATTGCAGCATGATATATCTTTACATATCATAAAGTATCAGAGTAAATGATCTGTGCACACAATGGGTGTCAGAAAAACCACATCACATAAAATATCAGTATTATAAATATGAAAACCTCTGCGGTGGTTTGAGACAGAAAAGGGACATATGGTAAATCAGGTATTAAATATAGTAAATAAAAATTATGAAAACAAAGTAACCACTCACTTAACGGTAAGGGGTAGGTAGGTGGCTGCTGTGTCCCATGTACAAGATGTAGTGAATGGGACATGAGCAGACCTACCACATATACCATGAGGGTAAGAAATATAGTTTAGTAGGTATCCAAAAAACTCCCTTGTCTAATCCAGATATAGCCTGGTATGTAAGATGCACGCTACTAATTGGGACAGTGAGGGAGTGTAAAAACCTGAGCGGAGATCTAGTAACCAATGGTAATGGCAGGGTAATGTGGTACTACTGGTGTCAGAATCATGAGAGGAATCTCCCAGTTACAGGCTCACCAGTGCTAATGAAACTCCTGCATATACCAAAGAAATAAAAAAATAAGAGGAGAAGGAGGAAAAACAGCACCGGGTCTGCAAATGACACGACTCACCCCTCTATTGTGAAATCACAGTGCAGGGGAAACATTGTATGAGGTGGTGCAGCCCGGGTGTCCCTCGAAATCATAGATACCTGATACAGTGAGTAGTGGTATGGCAGCAGTAATGTCCAGACAGTAGGAGTCTCCACGTGCACTCCGGAGACTACCTGGTAGCAAGACGCGCGTTTCACCTGACTCGGCTTCGTCAGTTAGGTTCCCTACATTAGGGGTCAGTTAAGAAAACAGAAGTCCTGCAAAAAAAAAAAAAACATATTAGCTTGCCCCTGCATCAATACCATTGGGGAGCTTGGGATAAGGTGGCACAGTAGTGATGTTATCGTATCTGTGCACGATGATGTCACTGAGCACAACGGCTCTCTATTGCACTACATAATTTTTTTATTCGATAATGCAGGTGATGGGAGATGGCAACTGAATGTCCTCTATCTTTTTCATCCTTTACATGCAGACTTGGGAGGACCCTTGTTTGAAAGAGGGTAATATTAACAGTAGTAATCAGTATCAATGCATTTGGTAGCACATTCCAGAGTTATGGTAGGACAAATACTGTAGCTTCTCTCCCAACACACAATAGGAATGAAGTACCTTCAGAGAAATCAATGAACAGTTTATGAGGGCATATTCTGGGCATATTATAAGACAGGCAATCACCAGTGCACTGTTGTATTTGCCAGTGATAGTTCTGTACATCCAGTGAGCTTCATTTTTAATTTGTCTGTAATGTAGGTGTGGTGTTTAATCTCAAGAATAATCACCAGAAATTATATTTTGTGAACTATGTGTAATGAAGTAGCTGCATTTGATTTCCTTTAATTGACCTGTGTGTGTCCAGAGGGGCTGAAGGATACTCCGCGGTTTATGACTGGAACACCCTTTGAAGCCAGCCACACCAGGAAGAAGGGTTGATAACGATCTATATAAATTCCTGCGATTTGAGGAATGTGTATATAACTGTGTCTTGTCCTCTAAACAGATAGTTATGGGGTACTTTGGCCAGTTGAGGAAAATGTGAAATTGTCTTGTGTTATTTGTAGAACAGAATGTGTATAAGGGCTCTATTTACTACACTCCGCATATTGAATGCGGATTGTAGTGTGATGTTACCGAGTGAATTCGCATTGCGAATTCAGGCAATATCACAGGGATTTACTATAAATCCCTTGCAGGGACAGAGCTTGCGATAAAGCTCTGTCCCTGCGGATCCCATCCGCACTCTAGTCGCGGTATTTTCGCCGAAAATACCGCGACTAAGAGCCCACCATTGCTGCTACCCCCCACCGACGCTAAGCCCCACCCCCCGCAATCGCGGACCCCCGTGACCCCCCCTCCCCCCCACGACCCCCCTCCCTTCATTACACTTACCTGCATCCTCCTGGCCTCCGGTGATCTTCTCCGGGCTTCCCGATCAAGTGATCTCCCATACTGCACTGGGACCCGATCACCTGATGACCGGGCCGCAGTGCACTATGGGAGACCAGCTGACCGGAGAGGAGCCATCACCGGAGGCTCGATCACCGGTCCCTGGATTCAGGTAAGTAAAAAAAAATGTTTCAATTTTTTTTTTCTTTTTTTTTACAGCAATCAGCTTGCGGTCTATTTAGACCACATAGCTGATTACTGGTACCGGCTCCCGCCTCTGCTCTCCCCGTTAGAGCAGAGTGGGGGCCCGGTAACCGGGGGAGACCCTGGATAACGCCACCTCCAGGTGGCGTTATTATCACAGGGCTTCTCCCGGTATTTTTTTACAATTTATTTTTAGTAACTGTGGTCGGATCACATTTCCCATTACAATTATGGGAAATGCGATCTGCTTTACTAAAAATAAGTGATACTAGGGGTTGGAGTAGAATTTTACTAATTCTACTCCAATTGCCCTGTAATAACTACAGGTGAAACTAAAATAATGTGAAAAAGGTGTGAAAACACCCTTTTTCACTTTATTTTAGTAAAAATAATGTTAATAAATAGAGCCCTAAATCACATAATTTTTAACAGCTGGCACTGGGAGAATTAATCAGAAATGTGGGGGCTAGGAGGGCTCTTGCAGGACCATAAGAGTGCAACTCTTCCAAAATAGCTTGTCACTCATTGGGAATCAGACGGAAGTGCTGTGAGTGCACCAGAATATTTATTTTTTATTTTTATTTATTAACAGTTTCTTATATAGCGCAGCATATTCCGTTGCGCTTTACAATTGGAAACATTTATAGTACAAAATAGGGTAATAACAGACAGACATAAGAGGTAAGAGGGCCCTGCTTGCAAGCTTACATTCTATAGGGAAATAGGCATTGATACACAAGGATAGGTGATATGTATTGCAAATTGGTCAAGCCAGACTGCAGAGTTTCTTGGTGGGCTGCATGATCCAGTCACACAGGAATGTCGGCCAAATGTCAGGAGTATGTGAAAGAAAGACAATGTGTGAGGCTATGTGTGGACTGTGAGAGGGGATGTAATAAGACATGGACGCTATGAAGGTTATGTGGTCTGTTCTGGAATCTGATAAGCTTGCCTGAAGAGGTGAGTTTTTAGGGAACGCTTGAAGGATTGAAGACTAGAGGTAAGTCTTATTGTGCATGGTAAGGCATTCCATAGAGTGGGTGCAGCCCGAAGAAAGTCCTGTAACCATGAATGGGAGCAAGTAATGCGTGGGGATGAGAGACTCAGTTCTTGTGCTGAGTGGAGAGGTCGGGTTGGGAGATATCTTGAGATGAGTGAAGAGATGTATGTTGGTGTAATTTGGTTAATGGCCGTATGTGTAAGTAACAGTATTTTGTATTGAATACGGTAGAAAACCGGCAACCAATGGAGGGACTGACATTCTTGTGGGTGAAATCCCCACCCCATCAGCAGTGCTAAGAACTTTATTGTAAATTGTCTTCAGAACTCTGAGTAATTTCTCTTTTATTTCTCAAAATATTTGCATTATAATATGTTTGTAATTTTATTAATATTTTTGTAACTAAGCCTTGAAAATATTTTTGGGATTAAACACATTTAATCTAGCATATTCTTAGTGATACTTATTGAACTTGCGAGCCTGAGAGACCCAAGCTACATTCAGTATCTGTGTGTAATTTAATGTGATTTATTAATAATCTGTTCGGAGATCACAGAACTCCAGAAAAATCTGCGTGATGGCAGAAGAATCGGGTAAGTGACCGAGCTGTGTCACGACCAACTGATCCAGATTGTTGTATCTGTGAGTCAGCCCGGGTTCGTGACAATAGGGAAATAAAGACTAGTGATGAAATGCAAATAATGTATATTAGTTTTTATTCAACAATGTTCAATATATTATAGTCAGCAGCATAGAATACTTATACCAGGTACGTATAGCGGTATGTATAGCAGGCCCATTTTGGTGCTTACATTCACTTGCTAGACAATTGTCTTTCCTCCATACTCTCCATGTCCACAGTTAGTAAAACATGACATTTATTATATTTCTATTGAACTCCCGATGGCCTGCCCTAAAATAGCCATCTTCACTGTCAGCTGGGAGCTGCAATCAGTAGGTAGAGACACAGTATTCTCTGTAGTAGCAGTGGAGATGGTGAGAAGGGTGGAGTTCTACCAATATTTTTGCGCTCATACATTATTATTATTATTATTATTATCCTTTATTTATATGGCGCCACAAGGGTTCTGCAGCGCCTTACATAGTACATAAACATAGTACACAAACATAGTACATAAACATAGGGCCTGATTCAGAGCCGCTCGTAAGCGGCCATTCGTTCGTTCCGAGTGATCTTTGCCCAACTGCGCATGCGTACGGATTTTAATACGCATGCGCGAACCAGTCAGTGCGGCCGAAAATCGTTTGTTCGCTAAATAGCGAATGCCTGCTATTTTGAGTGACAGGAGGAGGCGCATGTGGGTGGTAACAGGGGAAGGTGCTTGAAAACGGGGAGTGGAGATCCGAACGCAGGTGTGCTTAAAGGTCAAAACGGGCGTTTTATGGGTGTGCATAATTAATACAGCACCATCATTGACCACGTCACTGGGTTATTTTATAGTCAGAACTGCTCGCAAGATTGTGGTTGGAAAAAACCAACCACAAGAATAGCGAGCAGTTCATAGGCTGGTCGATGTACTCGATTAATCTAATAAATAGCGGACATGACGTAGGATGCGAGCGGCCAGGGGGCGTAGTTATCCAAAAAATGACCGCAAGTTTTGTTCGCTCGTTCAGACATGGAGGCGTCAACAGACCGCAAAGAGCGAACGGTTCATTTGAATAGCCACCCCCTTTTCCTGAACGACCGTCCGCAAATAGCGTCCGGCTCTGAATCAGGCCCTTAGTACATAAACAGTTGAGCAGAACAGGAAAACAGTGTCATACAGTTTAAGACACTGCAAGACAAGTACATGGTATATAAACACTGCTGCAACAGAAGCAGGATGGCAAAAGTCACGGGCTAGGTGCTTTTGAGTATAGAGCAGATAATATAAAGTAAAGAAAGGATAAGCACAAGAGGAAAGAGGGCCCTGCTCGTGAGAGCTTACATTCTAGAGGGGATGGGCAGACAGACAGGGGTGACACAGATGGGGTAGACAGTGAGCATGGGACAGAGGGTTAGGATGACAGATGGCTGGATTCCTATTTTACAGTATGTGTGGAAGTCATTTGAATTAAGATTTACGCCACTGACATTCTACTTTAAGAGGCAGTTTTTGTAGGTGTCTGTGGAAAGCCATGGCTGATATATCAGTTTATGTGAAGTCTGATGGGTATCTGAAGCCACTTCATGAAGGGTTATTTAGAGAGTTTGATTAATGTGTGAACCAGCAGTCTCAGGTAAATGTAGAAATTGCTATATACCTACATGCCTATATACCTCCAGAAAGCACATCACAATGGCAGATTATATATTACATATCTATAAATTATGTTTGTATTTTCAGAGTTATTACTCCTCCATTTTTCTTGAGGTTGTGACTGCTGTGAGATGGATTACATAGGATTCTGGGGAATTATCCTTAGCCGATACTTGATATGTTGGAATGATTCTTGTTGATATGTGCTATTGGTATGAAACCATTGGAGGTTAACAATAGGCAGCCCCACATTTTACTTTGTTCTAGAAGTGAAGCAGGTTCCTCCTCCTCCGTGGTGCCATCTTCCCAGTGATATTCGGGAATATGGTGCATGCACACAAGAGAGCAAAGGATCTGGTACAGTGCCAGAGTCTATGCTTTCACTGCACAGTGCCATCTTCCCAAAACTGTCACTGGGAAGATAAGGAGGAACCCACGTGCCAGAGCAAGGTGAGTATACTTTGGGTGCAGGATGTACATCCATTATAAAGACACCTATGAGAACTATGCATAAATGGTAGTGATGCTGTGGTGCTCCCCAGGTGGGTTGCAGCACCGACAGCCTGTTAGTTGGCTGCCCATGGTTTAGGGGAGAGGTGTGTGCGCATCTGTCCTACCCTGTCTTATTATGTAGCATGCTACTCATCCTGCTACTACTGTTGGCTGTGAGCCTGGTTGTGCCTGGATGCAAGCCTTCTTCTTCCACCACATGGAGATAGCCCCCAGCGCCCTCCATTCCCTGGAGGCAAGCCAGCCCGGAAACAAGATCTGCAGTCTGTCTAAATAGCCATATGCTGCAAAAGACAAGGAAGACATGAAGAGCAAAGACAAAATAAGAGATTATTAAAAGGTAAGTAAACAACAGAGGGGGAGTCGAGCCAGTGATGAAGAGGAGCATATAAATTAATTAATTAATTAGCACTGCCAGTAATGAGACCTTTTTTATTTGAGGGCACAGTTATGAGGAGGAGACGATAAGGGGGCGGTAAAGAATGTAAGGGCACAGTTATTAGTAGGGATGGGAATCAGATATTGAAAGATGGGAACCATCAATATTTAGTTTCTAATGGTGGGTGGGAGGGGTTTTGCCATAGGAAATGTTCACTCTGGACCAAGGGTTAAAGTGGGCCAGAACAGGGAACTAGTTCAGCCTCCGCCACATCCCTGCACAGAAGCAGCCCGCATCAACGCTACTGTCACTGGTGGCGGCAGCCTCCCCCTCTTCTCTTCCCGGCCCCATGTTCCTCCTCTGCCTGCAGCCCACCCCTCTTGTCACTCACCTGTATCCTGGCGGCTTCTTTTGTGGCACGGCGTATGTGATGTCATGCCATCACCGCCGCTGCAGTATTCATTGGGGAGCCACCAAGAGAAAGATTGGACCAGGCAGGCACTCAGCAGTACTAGAAGGTGAGCTGCTGCTCCTGCTAGAGGGAGGGGGGGAATAGCTGCTGGTGGCAGTGGAGACATGGGCAAGGAGCTGCTGGTGCTGGACACAGGGCTGGAAGCTTCTGATAAGGGACATGGGCAGGACAGGAAGCTGATGGTGGGGGACACAGGGGCAAGGAGCTGTTGGTGGGGGACACGGGATCGGTATGTATTACCGCCGGATGCGGCCGGCAGTTCAAATCCCGACAGCGCATGCCCAGCAGGGGTGACATTTCCAACTGCTGCTAAAGGTAAGTAACCCTAATCTTTCCCCCCCTAACCCTCCCTTAGGGGTGCCTAATCCTAACCTCCTTCCCAGTGCCTAACCCTAATCCCCCCTCTATATGCCTAAACCCAACCCCCCCCTTCCCCGCTGCCTAAACCTAAGTTTCCCGGGGGGGTGCCTAACCATAATCTCCCCACATGGGTGCCTAACCCTAACCCCCCCTTTCCCTAGCCCAAACCTAACCCTCCTGGGGGAGGTGCCTAACCCTAAGTCCCCCCCGAGAGCCCTAAACCTAACCCTTCCCCCTCCGCAGCTGTCCGTGCCCGGCACCCGGCTTACCTTCAATCGGGATGCCAGGCGTTGGGCTCTCGGCTTAGGTAAAATGACAGCCGTCGGGATTTCGACGCCTGTCATTTGTACCTTGTCGGGAAGCCGGCAGTCAGGATTGCGTCCGTTGGCTTCCCAACTGCTTCCTGGGGGACACTGGCAGGGAACTGCTGGTTGGGGACACAGGGGCAGGGCAGGGAGCTGCTGGTGGGGATTCAGGGGCAGAGAGCTGCTTGTGAGGGACATGGGCAGAGAGCTGCTGGTGGGGGACAAAGAGGCAGGGAGCTGCTCGAAGCATACAAGGGGGTAATCTGGAGAGGCACAGGGGGATGGTGATGGAGTGCAAACACAGGAATGGTGCTGGTGAGATGCAGGGGGGCTGATGCTTGTGAAACACAGGCAGATGGTGCTGAAGAGACAGAGGGGGGATGGGGTTGGGGAGACGCAAGGGGGGTGATGCTGGTTAGTGTTTTGTTTGCATTTTTGTAAATGCATTCACATGGACACTGATGCATGGGTAACAACTGCTATGCTTCTTTATTCAGCCATTTGAAAACTGTAGACATACTGAACAACCAGACTACACCCACTTCCCAGCATTCCACATGGTCCTAGGGACTGTCACTGAAGAGTCAGGCTTTCACATACAAGTAGGGAGTGTCTACAAACATTAAGTATATCTAATGCAATAACATCACAATTAGATGCAAGGGGGATGAAGCTGGTGAGACACAGGGGGGATGGCGCTGGTGTGTAGCGGGGGGTGGCACTATAGAGATGCAAGGGGGATGATGCTGGAGAGACATAGGAGGATGTTGTCTCTCCAGGATGTTTGCTCAGGGAAGTTCACATTTTGCCATGCTCCAAAATGTATATTACTATGTATTATCTGGTTGAACCTCTTGTATTATGATTAAATATTATTCCTACCCAAACATGTGGCTACCATACCTCATGATCTCCTATATGCATACTGAATACTGGCTCTAGACACTGTGGACCTCATTCAGAGCCGGTCGCACAGAGCGTGCGGTCGGTCTGAATGAGGGGAGGACCTCTTGAATTTTCAAGACGTCCTCCTTTGCGGTGGTAAGGCTGTGGGTTAACACCCACAGCCTTACAACCGCCTAAGGTGATGGTCGCGATGGTCAAGACCATCGCGACCATCGGGGCTTACGACGAGACCCTAGGGTAGGGTCTCCCTTGTCGTAAGCCCCGGAGAGCTTTCGGCTCTGTCTGAGCCGGAAGCTCTCCACTGACATCACTAGTGATGTCAGTGGGGCCGCCCCCAAACGGTAGGCGTTCCCATGGGAACGCCCCCATTTGGGCTGCCACCCCCCCGGCCCGCCTTCCAAACGGGGCGAGCTGTCAATCAACATCAACAGCTCGCCCCCTTTGGATCAAGACCTGCTACGCCCGGCGCTGTCGGTCGTAGCAGGTCTCACGCATGCGCACGACGGCACCATCGTGCGCATGCTCTGTGGGGGGCCATCGACCCGGTCTGAGCGCATCGGCGCTAACGACCTGGTCTGAATGACCCCCTGTCTTCCTAGGGAGGCTCAATTTCTGCCATTGCAGAGCAATCGGCATATAGGTAAGAAAAGACACAAGCACAGGCGATACATATGGGCATCCAAGTGACATAGACTTGTTTGGTGGGACTCCATAAAAGGCACAACAGAAAAATAATTAAGAGTTACACAAATGATTTAGAACTTTTTTTTTTTAATCTTTTATTTTAAAGACATTACATGACAGTAAAAGATTCAGCAAATAACAAATATCAAAAAGTGGGAGACAAAATATCATAAAGAATACCAATCAGAGTGTCCCTCCAATGTATATTCAAATATAGCAATAACGTGTAGTCATTTTTGCATTTTCTTACAGACATTCCGAAAAATAAACAATAAACATAAATAAAAAGAAAAATTTGAAAAAACAGAAGTTAATTGTAAAAACCAATTAAGAAAAAGGAAAGAAAGGGTGGGGGAGGAAGAAAGAAAGGAAAAAAGGGAGGAGGGATAAGGCAGTACTGAGACACAATAAGAGTTATCACTAAATAGAACTTTTTTTTAATTTTTAAGTGACATACCATTGTAGCATCTAAAATGTATTTCACACTGTCATAGCCCCCAGGCCCACGGCCATTCACTTTAAAGTTTGTTATACACAAATGTGTGTGTATGTGTGTGTGTATGTAAAGAACAGTTTTCACAGTTAGAGTGGGATGGTGGGGAGTAGGCGGTGGGGGAGATGAGTTCCACCACCTCTCCAGGACCACTTTAAGCCCTGCTCTGGACCATACTTGCCTACATTGTATTTCTCTTTTGCGGGAGACTTGGGGAGAGGAGAAAAATCGGGTCGTGATGGGGGCAGGCCCTTACATATTGCGTCATTCCCTTTTGTGGGAAATTGACGTGATTGGCGTAAATTTGCATAAGGGGCGGGGCTAAATGACGCGATTCATGCAGAATCGTGTAATTAAGCCCCGCCCCCTACACAGAGACCCGCGATTGACGCAGAAGTTCTCCCCATTCTGTCCACTTCACTAGGAAGTGGGCAGAAAGCAGGAGAAATGCCTACCCTTCCGGGGGTGCTGGGGGTTACCCGGAAAATCGGGAGCCTCCCGCGAAAACCGGAAGGGTAGGCATGTATGCTCTGGACTACACTGGTTTTATTACAAGTAGCTATTTCTTCTTTGAGTTAGGTATTAAACTAAGAGAAGATACAGTAGATGAAAATAAAATATAGCTCCCAATCCTAAGGACAAAGTGGTGCTGCCGAGACATACACAAAACATCAGCCAGGAGTGTGGTAAGTACTTGTGCCTTAGCAGTGACCCATATAAAAACTGTATGAAGGAGGGGTCCCAATCCCAATTATGTAATTTTTAAGATTATGTAATAAATGTGAATACTACTTTGCTAAGGTTACTAATGTTTCCAAAACCTGGGTTTAATACCCTGCTTCTTTAGGAGGTAGATGCAGCTACAGTCTGAACATATGCACATAAAACTGTGGACTAACTTGCACATGTCCAATTGGACACATGTATTTGGTTGACGTCAACTGTACAGGCATTAGTGTAGAGATGTGGCTTTACAGCTTTGGTAGTAAATGCTAACAACCAAACAGAGGTGGGTAGGTAGTGCTGCATATAGGCAGGGTTGGACTGGCCCACAGTGGTACAGGGGAATCCCCCGGTGGGCCCCAATGCCTATGGGCCCACCCCCTCCTTTAGGGATCAGGTTCAAGACTGTGCACTTGAACAATACATTATACATATGTTACATTATTCTGCAAACGACTATTGTGTATTTTCTACAATGCATTGTTGTTTTTAATCTGGTACATTATCATGCATGCACAAGCAGTATTCACTATATATACACATTTTAAGGAACCCAGTCCATGCACTCTCTAATGGTTAGCTAAGCCTCTGTGGAGGCTGGACACACCCCCTTTAGAGGCTGGCGACACCCCTAATTATGGGCCCTTATCACTGTATTCTCTCTGTGGGCCCTTCCTGCCCCAGTCTGACACTGCTTATAGGCATCATGATCATTGCATAATGGTGCATCAGCCCTCCAGCAGCCACAAGAGATACTCCTCCTAGGATACATGTATACAGAGGCGGCACATTTATTTGTGTTGGAGTTACATGAACTTGCCCTACTGTGCTCAGCTTGTGCTTTCCCATCCAGGTAGACTGGACACTTTATTGCTAAATGCGAGTTAGGAGTACAAATGAAAATTTGAGATGTATTTTTTGCAATGAAATGGGTAAGGAGCATTTATGAGGCGCTCCCTGTTTTGCAGGAAGGCACAGAGCCTGTTTCTCCACCCCAAATTACTCATTTTTCTACATTCTCTGTAGTGTGTAGATTGGCCCTTGTTGTATATCATCAATGGGATGCATTTTGTATCTTTCAGTATCAGTGTGTTTCACTATTGAAAAGCACAGTTCTAGGTCGTCTTTGAGCGAAATAATAAAAACCTCTAAAGTCACAAAATGACACATGTAAACTTCCTCAAGTTCCATGGCTGTAATGATTTGAAATAAATTAAATATAGATAAACTCAGCTTTAGTTTAAGAGAAAAATTAAATGAAAGATGTGATCCTAAAATGGTAGTAGTCAGGACTTTGAAGTGACCATGGGCAGAGTAACAGGGGGTGTGGCTGCTACTGGGTCTGAAGGTGAGAGGGGCCTGGCAATGCTAGGACACACCCCCCCCTTCAGTGGCTTCCACACACCCTTTCAATGGCTTCCCCTCCCCAAGGGTGGATCTGGGTGCCCAAGCCAGACCATGTATGTACAGAGGTGGGGTCCTGCTTTGCTCTTTCGAGGGCAGGGTGAGCGTCTAGAACGCTAGAGCAGCATCACTGGACCCCTATCAAACCATCATAGGGGCCCCAGCGATGTACTATTCTGTTCCTGCTTTTCACCATGTGCATTTTCAGGTGGAGCAACAAACCTGCAAAATTAGATGCTTTCCCATTTTCAGGCTTTTATTGCATCACCGCGCTGCCCAAATGTACATAGAGCTATTGTGTAGCTCTTGGGTAAATGCACTTGTTTCAGACAGCCTTTAATACTGCCTACACACTCTCATATATGTCATGGACTATACCAAAATATATTCATCATATAAATGTGATCACTCACTGAGACATTTTTGCACAGATAATTCTTGCAATTAAAGGGTTATACAATACTATTCTGTTCTGAACAAATGTTACTTAAAAAAAAGCAATTGTAGTGCAGTGAAGTGGTTAAGCTCTTTCTGAAAGGGTTGTAGCTATCCTCCAGCTAAGAATCTGACAGCTTAACGAATAGCTCTGGATGGTAATTAGCAACAGATATGCTAATAATGAATCTATTACAAGTGTAAGTGCAGAGAGAGAAGAGCGAGTATGCCAGGGGAGGGGTGGTGGTGAAATGACAAGGGAAAAATACAGAAGACGGGGGACAGAATGGCAGAGGCACATGGGTAAACCACTATGATATAGGATTAGACTCAGGTATATAACAACATTTTGTAATCTACATTATAAATATGTGAGTAATCTGAGCAAAGAATACATGAAATATCCGCATTCGGAAATGATGTACTGCAGAGCTTCCTATGGTCTTGTCTTTTCTATGCTGAGGCTTTTAAACTAGACTTTGATTTTGCTTTTTTGCTTTCTTGAATTGTGAGCTAGCTGAACAAATTTACGTGGAGCCACTTAAACATTACTATGTAACTTCATTTCCAGAAGGAAAAGTATTCTTGCTAAAGAAATCATGGTATAGGCCAGGCATCTTCCCCTTGGCCCACCGCCCGCCGACCAGGGAACCATGGAGTGGTTCCCGGAGGCCCGCCGACAGGCTCCATTTGCCACATACCTCTGATGAAATGACCCAAGTGATAGGTCAAGAAACGCGTCAGCTGACTGGATCTGTGATGCATACCAAGAAGTGCTGAGACGTCATTTGTCCTCCATCTGGTGGGAGCAAAGCCATCTATTATCCCCTCAGCAGCGACGCCCACTAGACAGGGACTTCGGGAGTCAGCTCCATCCATTCACATTCTCTCTTCATTGTGGCTGGCCACCAAAGATTAGGGAGCTGGTTTAAGGTAAATCCAGTGTGCTCCTACCAATATAGGAGATTGATTTGGAGGACACTGTTTTATTGACCTATAATGGCACTATTGGGGCCTAACATACAATACCCCACCAATTAACAGTTTTTCTATATGAGACTTACTAAAGGATCATCATTTGCTGTTACTTCATCTAAAGGCCCCCATACATCAGAGATTGATTGCAGCAATCGTGCAATTTGCAATCGATTGTGTGTAAAAATCTTTCCCTTTTTCAATCGATTGTGGCATCTCCGCAATCTGCAATCGACTGAAAAAGGGAAAGATTTTTATACACAATCGATTGCAAATTGCACGATTGCTGCAATCAATCTGTGATGTGTGGGGGCCTTAACATTAAGCCTGCTGATTATTGTTACTAATCTTCCATTGGCTGCATGTATTGTGACTTGACAACATTAACCATATGTCTGCTGGCTCCTACTTATGTGACTGCTTCTATGCGACTGCTTGCTTCACAAAGCTTTTATTACTAGTCATTAACTATTACAGTTATTTCTATAATCTTCATACACCTGAGTTTGTGCACAGACTTGTTATTTTATTGTTATTATGTGTATGAGTCTTATTAATTATTTATTTTTACTGAATAAAACAGATTTATTTGAAAATTTATGGACTATTAATGTTCAAAATAACTTTTACTTAAACCCAGCGCTCTCTGTCTTTCCATTTGCTGGGCGCCCGCTGAGATTTTGTTACCAGAGGGCACTATATTGTTTGCTCCGGAGTTCAAGATAAGATTTGAATGCTGGAACTGTTACTGTCGACCAACAAGATTACATTGATTCAATGCTCAACACATTTAATATGATGAATATTAAACCTTTTAATACACCAATTGTCAAAAGTACAAAAATAACAAAAGCTATAGATGTGTCCTGCTACTGTACATCTTTGCTCCATATGCCATGTACAGCGTCCTGCTAGTCGCGTCATGCTGTGGCATATGGAGTCGCATCGTAACATACTGAAGCGCTGGAAAAGCCAGAGAGTGTAAACAAGTGTATGTCCACCAGATGTCGCTTTCCCTAAACTGCAGTGCGCATGGGTAAAAAAAAGACAATGCAATGTCTGTATTACCTCCTGCTCATTGGTCGACAGAACCTGTCATTCGGTACACTGTAGTTGTCGATCATGAGCTGTAATTGAGAGTGTAATAAAGGATTAATTCATTTGGTGTGCGAGTCCTGAGTACACTTTTGAAAAACGATTTAAACATGTGTTCTGCCATCATTATTACAGTGCTAGAAAAGTCAGTGCCAGTCCTTGCGACGTGCTACAATGTTTTGCAGGAATGTGCGGCACTCACACAGTGAAATGGACAGCTGGGTTTGAAGGGCATTGTATAAAACCATCACTGAACTACAAGTCTCAGCCCAGAAGAGGTATCATTAAATTTTAAACTAACTGTGCCACTAGGAGTTTGCATATGTCACTACTCGACCCATAGTCGTAAGTGCCGGTCGCTGCGACACTGCAGAAAGTGGTGTGCGGTGCTTACATACTGTTGTGATTTCATGTCTTAGAAACTAGCAGTGGGGTCTGAGTGAAAGAGGTGTCTCTGGAATAGAAAACTGACTGTGCGTTTATGCTGCACACTTGCGGCACTGTCGGAGCTGTCCCTGCTGTGGCGACTGCACATGGGATCTTGCGATGCTTGAGAGATCCTGCGCATGACACGGTGCATCAGTACTAGGCTGATGCACTGTGTGCTCAGCCAGGGAACACCAGAGGGGGAGTTTTCACTCCTCCGGCCGATGAGCTGTTCATACATCTCATCATTAGTGCTTCCTGCTTCGCCTCGGCAAAGGAACTTGTACAACATGTCGCTACTTGACACATAGCCATAAGTGCCAATTGCTGCAGCACTGCAGAAAGTGGTGTGCGGCACTCAAATACTGTAGTGATTTCATGTCTTTTCATGTCTGCGGCAACTGTTGGCTCTGGGGCTGCACATGGGATCTTGTGATGCTTGGGAGATCCCGCGCATGCCCAATGGAGCCAGCCAGGAGTGAGACACAGTGCATCAGCACTATGCTGTTGCACTGTGTGCTCTGCCAGGGATCACCGGAGGGGGAGTTTTCACTCCTCCATTCTGGCCGATGAGATGTTCGTACATCTCATCGTTTGTGCCTCCTGCTTCGCCTCGGCAAGGAGCTTGTACAACATGTCACTACTCGACACATAGCCGTAAGTGCTAGTCGCTGCGGCACTGCAGAAAGTGGAGTGCTCACAGTGATTTCATGTCCTGCTCATGCATGCACTCCTATGCGTTAATATCCAGCATCGTGCGTCATGCATTGTGCGTCGTGCGCCCTGCTATCACAGTATGCTGTAGAAAATGGCCGTGAGGCAGCAGCCATATTCCAGGAGGGAGTTGCAGATCCTCCTTGAGTGGAGGGATCAGCCGCTTCTCAGCAATGCAGAGAAATGTTGGGCATTTCTAAATGCCAGGCGTGATATCCTGGCCAAAGTAGGCCAGGATGGAACATGTCAGTCACTACAGTGCCGCTTTAGTGACTTGGTGAGGAGGGATGCCCCACGGTTGCAGGGGCTCAGACAGTGCCTTGTGCATAGTAAGTACAGTATTACTGTACAGTTTCAGTAGTTAAGTATAGGCAATCAGGATCCTCCATCGCGCCATTACTGTGTGACATAACATGAATGCGTGTGGATTAAGAGATGGACAGTAAAAAGGTCGACAGTGTCTAAATCAGTGTTGGCTAACCTTGACACTCCAGCTGTTATGAAACTACATAACCCAGCATGCACTGCTACAGTTTTGCTATTAGGGCATGCTAAAACTGTGGCAGGGCATGCTGGGATATATAGTTCCACAACAGCTGGAGTGTCAAGGTTAGCCAACACTGGTCTAAATAGACACCAGATGTTAGACAGTCAATAGGTCGACAGGGACAAAAGGTCGACATGGACAATAATGTGTCAACACACTAAAGCACGACGTGTAAGAATGTCGACAGATACAAAAGGTTGACAGGGTAAAAAGGTCAACCCAAATATGGTCACACAAAAATTGTCGACACAAAATATGTCGAACCATTATTTTTTTTCTAACCCTAATCTTAACCCTAAATCTAAACTTTAAAAAATCATATGCCGACCATTTTTGTGTCGACCTTTTGACCATTTGCACCTGTCGACCTTCTTATGTCAACCTTTAATGTGTTGACCAGCACTGCAGAAAGTTATGTCTGCGGCACGTGAATGAGCGTGCCGCAGACATAATGTAAATGAGTTTTGTGTGCCATAAACTGTAGAGTTACATGACAGCCTAGACCAGCATTTTTCAACCGCTGTCCTATGGCCAGGGCTGTTGAGAGCGCCGCCAGGCGTCGGTAAATAGGGGGCGTGGCCTAATCGCGGAAGGCGTGGCCACGCCCCCTCGAATAAAAAATAAAAAAAGTATACATGCGCGCCGGGGAGGGGGCGCTGTGAGCCCCTCAACCTGGCGCAAAGCCAGGGGGAGCGCGATCAGTGTGATCGCTCCCTCCCTCAGGCATAGGAGATTGCTCGCGGCTGCTAAGCAGCAGCCACAACAATCTCTCACTGCATCCCAGCACACGCTGTATGCTGGGAGATAGTGAGGAGGGAGGGAGGGCGGCGCCGAACCCGGGCCCCCGCCAGGTCCCTCTGGAAGCTCGGGCCTGGGTAAATTGTACCCGGTCCCCCCTCTCGGTGCCCCTGCCTATGGCACACTAGCGGTCTTTAAGTGTGCCGCCAGAAAAGACAACTGGGAGCTCCTACGGTATCTCTATTTCTGTGGGGGCCAATGTCTGATTTTTTTCTCTGTGTGGCTAATGTGTTATATATTTGTTCCTGTGGGAACCTACTTTATGTGCGTGTGTTTTCTCCGTGGGAAAAGGCGAAGCAGGTAGCACTACTGATGAGATCCCTGCTACAGCTATCAATGGCACAGAGCCAAACAATGTATTTTTTTATTTCCTCTCATAGGGGCTGGTACCGTGTTTTACCCCTGCCCTGCCCTGTCACAGATTGTGTTCCAATTGTTTTCAGACCAATGTTAGTATACATTGCACTATTTTTTTTTAGAGTACATCAGAGGAGACAGCAGCTGGCAGAAGAGGTGGAGCCTGCACAGCCAAGTAAGTTCTGTACAGTACAGTAAATTGTGTTTACAAGCTGGGCCAATGTTTTGGATTTTTTACATGTTCATGTGTTTGTTTCCATTAATTTTTTTATTGTGTTGAGGGAAAATGACATTATAGTATTTTGTTTCAAACAGTATATCGACGGCGCATTTGCCAGATATCCTCCTCCTCTGAGGAGGAGGTGGATGGGGCCAGACAACCCTCCCCAGTGAGTATTGCCTGTACTCTACTGTACCTCTTTCCTCCACTCTCACCGGCTCTACTTTTGCTACTTGCGCCATCACTATTGGAGTAGTATTGTGTTCTGAGAATTATGGTACAGTACTTAGGGGCAGATGTATTGAGCTCTGGAAAGTGATAAATTGGAGAGTGATTTTTTTATGTTTTGGTTACTGTAATGTACTGTACACTTGTGGCGCCTTATATTGTAAATGAAGTGTAATCATAATAATAGTACAGTTTTTCAACTGTACATGTTCCAAATTTTTTAAGATAAAATTAAATATTTTTTTGTTTACACAAGCCCAGAACCTTAGGAGAATGAGGCACAGGACGGGGCAGCTGAGTCCGACAGCCCTCCCCAGCCAAGTAAGTACTGTACAGTGGGATGTAGTCACAATACTAATGCCCGGGAAGCCATCTGACGGAATCCCGGCTTCGAAATCCTGACTTAGAACTAAAGATAGGTGTCTAAATCCCGACGCCTATCTTTTGCCTGACAACGGAATCCTGACAGATGGCTTCCCGAACGAAGGTAAGCGGGACAGGGATAGCGTTAGCCGTGGGGGAGGGTTAGGTTTAGGTACCCCCGGGGGGACTTTGGGTTAGCCACCCCTCCAGGGAGGGTTAGGGTTATGCTAAGGGATGGTGGGGTTAGGGTTAGGCACCACCGGGGGGAGGCTAGGGTTAGGCACCCCCCCCGGGAGGGTTAGGTTTAGGGTGTGGGAAGGGAGGGTTAGGTTTAGGCACCCCCATGGGGACTTAGTGTTAGGCTGAGGCACCCCTAAGGGAGGGTTAGGGTATTTCACCTGGCGGCTATTCAGCCTTGGGGATTTCATACCCAACCCCTGTACAGTATAGTGTTTTACTACTGTACTATACTTCTCTTCCTTTTAAGAATGTCTCTGTTCTTCCTGTAGTGTACTTCCTATACTCCAAAGACTACACTGCTTCATACTTGCCTACTTTTGAAAAAGCATTTCAGGGAGATTGTGAAAGCACCACCTATGAGTGCGCATTAAAGTGGGCATGTACTACTACATCTGTCATAAAATGTACTTACATACACATGTAAATGAGCCCAAAAGCTGTTAGTAAGATCTATTTGTTGATGAAAACACACTAATACATTTCAGAAAATGTATGTGCCTTATAACCAATGCAGGGAAATTATACTAATGATCCCATTTGAATGTATATATCTGTTTTTTTTTTTTTTTTTACTATAACAGCTTCATAATGGGGATAAGGTGAAATGAGGGAGATTGCTGGACTCTTCAGGGAGACAGGGAGATTGTCACTATTTCAGGGAGTCTCCCTGACAATGAGGGAGAGTTGGCAAGTATGCACTGCTTCCTACATCTCTAACCTCATCTATTAACACACTGTCTTCTGCCCTCTCCGGTTGGCCAATGACCAGCACTTAGCTACTTGTGCCATCATTATTAAAGTCAGGTCCACCCTTCTCTGATTACTTCTTGCTTACTGTACCTTGCTTCCCAGCTGTATTGTGTCCTGAGAATCAAGGTACAGTACAGTACTAACTGTTAATTGTGCTCTATTTATGTATGTGTTACTGTAATGTACACTTGTGGTGCCTTATACTGTAAATAAAGACAAAATTATATATTTTTTTGTTTACACAGGCCCAGAACCGCATCACCATATGAGGCGGAGGTGGTGGAGATCAAACCCGATGCAGAGCCCGAAAGCCCTCCCCAGCCAATAATGTACAGTACAGCACATTGTGTTTTACTACTGTATGTCTCTTTCTTTTAAGACTGTCTCTCTCCCTCCTATACTGAATAATACCTTCTGTACTCTAAAGACCGATTACTCCCTTGCTCACCTTGCTTCACAGACTTATTGTGTCCTGAGAAGTATGGTACTAATTGCTACTTATGCTTTTTTTATATTTTGGTTACTGTAATTTAGTGTACAGTAATGTTATGTTTTACCCTCTACTTTCCCACTGAGTACATTACTGTATTTTTCTTTTCTTTACACAGAACACCTCTGTATCATAGTCATGGAGCTGGAGAGTGCGGAGGACAGCAGTGATTCTGGTAAGCCTTAACCATGCGTTTTTTGTATCAGTGCCTCCAGCCAAATATTGGTACAGTATAGTGGGGGAGATGTAAGAAACAGTGTTATGGGGAAAAGTCGCATAAGCGCACATTTAGGTGGAGTTGTATTATAGCGGCACAGATCATGAGTAACAATGAGATTTAAGAACATCTCATCTGCCGGAGTGGGGGATCATAGTGCCCCTGTCATTTACTGCCCAGCCCTTCAATAATATATGGGGTAGAAGCGATATCAGCGCACATAACATGTTTGGTCATGTTGTGATGCATGTGTTAACAGATGCATCTTTACCCGGCAAATGACAAGAGACCACGTGGTATCTGTCATTAGCCGGGGCCACCAGCCAATCAGTGGGTGCTCTACAATAAGCAGCACCGACAGTGCCACAAGTCTGCAGCATAAAACATATACAGTACAGTATGTGAGCGACGCACACCACTTTCTTCAGTGCAGCAGTGACCGGAACTTACAGCTATGTGTTGAATAGTGACCTTTGTTATGTTAATGAAAGGCTCTTGCTTTGAGGGAAGGGACCTGATACACTGTATCTCACTCCCAGCCATCTCCACTGGGCATGCGCAGGATCCCACAAGCATCCTGCAGCCCCCAGAGCCAGCAGCTGCCACAGCGGGGACAGCAGCAGTGTGCAGCATAAAATGCACAGTCAGTTTGTAATCCAGAGACACGTCTTTCTGAGTTGAGATTTGTAGTTCAGTGATGGTTTATGCATCACTGTTCAGACCACACTACTAATTCCTAAGACATGTCATCGCTATGTGAGTGCCACACACCACTTTGTACAATTCCTGGTGGCACAGCAGTTCTCCTATCCACCTAGCGGATGGAAGATGGTGTCCTAGCAATGGTCACCATTCCTCACCTTTTCAGGACACAAGTACTGTAATTGCAAGGGCAGACCTCAAGCTGACTTCTTAAATGGCTAACAAAGCATTCTTTATTATGTTAATGAAAGACTCTTGCTTGCTTTGGGGGAAGGGAACTGATGCACTATGACTAACGCCCAGATTGGCTTCACTGGGCATGCGTGGGATCCTGCAAGCATTGTGCAGCCCCCAGAACCGGCAGCCGCCACAGCAGGGACATCGCCGACAGTGCCGCAAGTGTGCAGCATAAAATGCACCATCAGTTTGTAATCCAGAGACACCTCTTTCACTCAGACCCCACTACTAGTTTCTAAGACATGAAATCACTACAGTATGTGAGCGCCGCGCACCACTTTCTGCAGTGCTGCAGCGACATAGCTATGTGTCGAGTAACAACATGTACAAGCTCCTTGCCGAGGTGAAGCAGGAAGCACTAATGATGAGATGTACAGTATGAACATCTCATTGGCAAGAGCGGGGGAGTGAAAACTACCCCTCCAGCGATCCCTGGCTGAGCACACAGTGCATCAGCTTAGTGCTGATGCACTGTGTCACACTCTTGGCCAGCTCCACTGGGCATGCACAATATTTCGCAAGCATCACAAGATCCCATGTGCAGCCCCTGGAGCCACCAGCCACCACAGCAGGGACAGTCCCGACAGTGCTGCAAATGTGCAGCATAAAACGCACAGTCACTTTGTAATAATGAGACACCTCTTTCCATCCCACTACTAGTTTCTAAGACATGAAATCACTACAGTATGTGAGCGCTGCACACCACTTTCTGCAGTGCTACAGCGACCAGCACTTACGGCTATGTGTCGAGTAGTGTCATGTTGTACAAACTCCTTGTGGCACAGCAGTGCCGACATTGCCAAAAGTGTATGGCATAAAACATATAAATCAGTTTATAATCCAGAGACAATAGATAAAAAAAGAATTGCGCTCTGTCAATCAGTGCTTATAATGATTATACCAAATAAAATAGTAAAGAATGTTGTTTATTAAAATTTTAATTCAATACAATGTTACATGGGTCCCAGCAAATAAAAGAAAATATTGAACAGCTGCTGAAACCAGCCCATCAGTGCTTTTATGGATATATAGGAATAGCCAGTGCCTACTGGCTTTTGTCTTATTTGTTTAGTTCTGTAATCCATAAACAGCTCATTCTGGGTTGAGATTTATTGGCCCTCATTCAGACCCACTCGCAAGCGGGCGCACGTACGTTAGGCGTACGTACAAAAATATTTAAATTCAATGGCTCGCTCGTATTTTCGTTCGCATCTAAAATTCCTCCCTAAACTCTGACGACCCCTCCTCTAACTAACGAGCGTACGAAATAGCGAGCGTACATCCCCGAAATGGCTTGAAAGGAACGCACGCACACGTATAAACAGGAAGTGGCCTTGTCAGATGTCGATTACCTGCTCCTTTATTCTGCCTACCTCCATCAATCGTATCATGCCAATCAATGTATCAATTAGCTTAATTGTTTGTTTTTTTTCAACACAATGCAAGAAACTTTACTCTTGTCCGTGTTTGTGTTTACCCGCAGAATACGTACGGATGAAACATTCGCTTTTATTGTTCAAAAAACATGTGAACCACAATTAAACAATTGTACTATTGCTGTGGATCCCCGCATATTTCCCTGGGTTCATTTCTTTATTGAAATTTGCTTACGCATGTCACTGCATCAAGCCTATCATAACTCTCCAGAGATTTCTGGCCCTGTCGAACACATGACTCATACACTAACCAATAAAATTGCTCCTGTTAATTTCCAAAATACATTAGCCAATCAGAAAATTTTTACACACTTTATCAAAAATGATTTTTAAGAAAAACACCATTGCCATCATGAGAGCCTCCGCATTCACCAGGCGTGAGCTGCTGGTGCTTACGGAGGTCATGGATCGCCGGATCACCAGCCAGCCTCAACCCATGACCAACCGGCAGAAGCGCTCCGCGTATGCGGAGGTACGGTCCCGCCTGCGGTCCTTCGGCTCACGCCGCAACATCGGGCAGCTGGAGCGCAGGTGGTCCGACCTGCAACGGCGAACGCCCCGCTTGCTGGCATGCTTTCGCATGCAGATCCTGGCAAGTAAGTGTTATGTATTGTGGTTTTAATGTTTGTGTTTGTGGGGCAAACTGCGTGTGCATGTTTTCCTGTCTGTTCTATTTATTATTTGTACTCATATCTGCGTCTGCATGTTTTCCTGTCTGTTCTATTTATTATTTGTACTCATATCTGCGTCTGCATGTTTTCCTGTCTGTTCTATTTATTATTGGTACTCATATCTGCGTCTGCATGTTTCCCCTCTATTTCTGATTTTTTAATTCTACTGCTATTTTTTTTGGTTTTATTTTTTATTATTTTTTTTTTTTTGGTTTGGTTGCCCGGATTTGTCCATAAACTAAACGCAATTTCTTTGACATATTTTAGGGGGACAGCCAAGACTCCGCCGTCAACGTCCATCCAGACGGCGTTCCCGCCCACTCTCCCCAACCCCCAGCCAACACTCCACCCCAAATCTTTCCCCTATTCCCCACTCCTCCCCATCCTTCCCAGACCCTCTCCCGGAAATGTCGGGCCTCCTTCCCCTCCGTCCCACTTCCCCCTCTCCTCCACCCACCCCTCTTCCAATTACCCCCTCCCCGGAGTCCAGCATAACTCCGCCCCATTCTTTGGGGAATGACGGATCCTCCGAGGAGGATCATGGAGGTTTGGCCGGAGCTCCCGATTTGTCTCCCGGTATGTTTTTTTAATTTTTTTTTTAAAGCACAAACTGTTTGTATGTAATCATGTGTCGTGCCTTTCTTCGTGTTTTTGTGGCTTGACTTTTGTTGATTGTGAAGGTTTGCCTTTACCTCTTCCTGGTGATTTAAGCATACACATATCATACCTGTGGGAATTTGTACCTAGGCCTTGTATTTTTGCCAGCCCACCCTTTTTATTTCTGTTTTTGGGTTTAGGAGTGATTTGGTTTTTTTTTAAAGTTTTTCTGTGGATTCCCTATTGTTGTATTAACCCACACACTTTTCTCACCCACAGAGGAACAGAGGCGTCGGCAAGAGGTGGCGGATGTTGTGGGGCAGATGCGCCAAAATGTAATCGGCCTTCTGGTGGCCCTCGACCGGCTGTCTGGCCTCCTTCGGCATTAGATTTTTTTTTTTGTTTCTATTTTCCAAATAAATTTATTAAGACAAATATACGTTGTGGCTCATTTTTAAAAACCAAAACCAAGATAGTTTAGCCTGACATAAGTTCCTGCAAGGATTTCCCTTTTTTAAAAGTTAGATTGTGTTTTGTCTTTGTATGTCAAACAGACACCAGAAACACATAACAGTAACAATGTCATTTCCCTTTTTGGGTGTAGTGTCAATTACAGATTTCTACATTTTCCAGGTTCCTACTTGGTGCGCAAGCTGCTTAGGCCAATCTTACAAATCCCAAGGTTGGGCCAGGCTTCCTTTTGGTGTGGATTGGGAAGCTGAAAACATATTTCAGTTTTGCTCAACTGGCGTCAGTACTGGTTTACCCCTTAGTCAAATGTAACTTGTGTTAACCTGGTTACACTTGCTGTTAACGTCCCAAAAAAGGAAGACCATTTCACTCTTCAAACATTTATTCACAACATAACAGAGAAAACAAAGTGGTCACTCCCAAAAAAAATACACAGTGATAAATTCAAATACAACACATACCAAGAAATAATTAAATAAAAACACAAAATCAAGAACTGGTTGACGAAGGACCATGCCAACATGATTCCACAAACATGGCGTTGCGATATGGGTTCCAGAATATATGCCCAAAAGGACCAGATCCAGGTTTGGTAAGGGTAGCAGGAAGTAGTGAGCGTTGGAGTGCCAAAGATTATGTGAACAAACAGAAGATGGTGAGAAAAATAAAAAAAAATTAGATGTTCGCCAAAAAACACAAACACATTAGGTATAAACACTGGAGTTTTGTTCAAACTTACCTAAAAAATCTGGCCACCACATCATCGCGTATGGCCCCCCCACATACTGACCTTCGACCAACCTCGGGGGGGCCATCCTCAGGTAAGGCATCCTCTGGCTGCATTGGGACACCACTCCTTATGGCAATGTTGTGAAATATCCCACACAGGACCACAATTTTCGACACCATATCCGGCACATACATGAGCTCGCCACCAGAGCGGTGGAGGCATCTGAATCGGCCTTTTAAAAGGCCGATACAGCGCTCCACCACTTGCCTGGTGGCTGTAAGTGCGGAATTATACGCACTTTGTGGCCCTGGTGTGGGAGCCAAATAAGGAGTGAGCAGCCAGGACATGCAAGGGTATCCACTGTCTCCTGTGAACAAAAATAGACCACATCAGGAACACTGTGTATCAAGCTTAACATTGTTATGTACTAAAGGTCTCCACTTACCCAGAAGCCACGCATCACCAGCTTGTAGGTTGGTTAATTTCTGCCATATCCCTGATTGCCGGATGACGAAGGAGTCATGAGCACTTCCGGGTAATTTAGCATTCAGGGACAGGATCTGGAGGGAGGCATCACATACCACCATTACATTCAGGGAGTGATAGTGTTTCCTGTTTCTAAATATTGCCTCCAGCCGTGCTGGAGGCTGAAGTGGTATGTGAGTACCATCCACAACCCCTATGATGTGTGGGAAGCCAGCTATTTGGTAAAAATTGGCCTTGGCCACACTAAGGGCACCCATATCCAAAGGCATTTGAATAAAATGATGGAGGTGCTTGAAAAGTGCCTCCATCACTGCCCTCAGGATCCTGGAAAAGGAGGATTGGGAGATGCCCGCCACTATTCCCACCGTTGTTTGAAATGATCCTGAGGCACAGAAATGTAACACCGCCATAAATTGCGTCAGTGGTGGTATTGCTGTTGGACTGTCAATTTGCCGCTCAAGATCACTTTCTATTAATGAGAGAGTGTCTATGATGATTTTGGGAGGTAGACCGTAGCGTCTTAAAACCTCATCATCGGGCATTCCAAAAAGGGTGACACGTGTTCGAAATATCTGGGGCCTTGCATGCCTACGATGCCTACGCCTGGGACGAGTTTGAGGTTGGTCGTCTTCCGGGAGCAGGGCCAGAACAATTCGCCCCAGATCTACCTGAAATTCAAAGTTTACAATGTAAGGCTTTTGACCCACCCCAAAAGTAATAAAAAACAACTTAGCTTTCTGATACCATCCATAGCTGCTTACATGCCGGGGTATTGTCATGATACGTATAAACTGTAAAAAAGCCAACAATGAGACTTCAAAAATTTAGAGGGTGTTTTTTTGGTTTAAAAATTGTTGCAAGCCAACACAGAAAATAGCGGAAAAACACATTTGGACATCGATGAAAACGACATTGCACACCGTACGTCAAATAGGGTTCAAATGGACCCAAAAAATGGAAAAGGGAAAAGCAAAACTGGATTATATGATGAATAAGCCGTCAAAAATGCGGTAATTAAATCGCAAATGCAATTCACTACACCAACAGTCAAAAATGCGGTAATTAATTCGCAAATGCAAGTCGCTACACCAACAGTCAAAAATGCGGTAATTAATTCGCAAATGCAAGTCACTACACCAACAGTCAAAAATGAGGTAATTAATTCGCAAATGCAAGACAAAAAATGGACTTACCCAACTCGAATATATAAGATTTCCACAAAAAACTTCTTTGGGTCCGAAAACCAAAAAAAACTAAAAAAGATGAAATGAGTGTTAAACAAATTAACGAACCACAAAACAGAAGAATACACCAATTGGCCACAAATTTGAATGCACAAAACTTACCAAATCAGGAAAGGATGTGGAAAAAATGAAAAAAATGCGAACGGAAAAACCAAAGAAATGTAGCAAAAACAAACAAAAAACCAACTCTGCCAAATCCTCCAAACGCAAACAACCAAATCCAAACCACTTAACCGACAACACTCCAACAACCCCACCTCGACTCCACACACACCAAGCCATAAATAGTGTTTATTTTCCCGCACAAATTAAGGATGAATCATAGGGACGCACAATCAATGATGCGGCCGCAAACTAAGGACGCATGTATAAATACGTCACGAAATCACATAGAATTTCTGGATGATTTCATGCTGGAAGCAGAGACATGGCTTCAAACCAGGGAAACAATGGTCAAAATTGCGGCGGTAAGGCCTTCATGCATTTTGTGTCAATGATTCTTTTAAAACATAATATTGTGCAAGTTGTGAAGTGGCTAAATCTGCATATTTACCCAAATAGGTGAGGAGGATGACATGGAAGAGACTGCTGGCCCCAGTCAACCCGCCAAAGCTGCCAAAAAAAAAGGCAGCCACATTTCACAAGCAAGGAGATGGAGGTTTTGATCCAGAAGTGCGTTGACATCCTGCCCCAGGCAGCCAGGAATATGAGCCAAAGCCAGAAGTGGAGAATGTGGGAGGAGGTCGCCGTTGCTGTCAATAGGGTGGGTGATTATGTCCGTCTAGCCCGGGATGTCAAACGGCGGTAAGTAAACACTTTCCCATCCTAGAAACAAACCCCATTGTAAAAAAAAGGATAATGGTTCCAAATTCATTCCACAGATGGGCAGACTTCAAATATCGTCTAAAGCAAAAACTTGCCGACAGGGCTAGGCATGCAAGGGGGACAGGTGGGGGTCCCACCCCTGTGTCATTGGAGTTGACAGACTTAGAAGAGATGGCACAGGGGTGTGTGCAGGCTGTGGAGGTGTTTGGCGTGTCCAACATGGATACGGACATGCCAGACTTTGCGGCTCCTCATGTTGGCCAAGGTAAGTCTTGTGATGTCACCAACTCAGAAATGCTATTGTGCCAATATGTAGATTCTAATGTGAGTCTTTTCTCCAATTTCCTAACAGAGACAGAGGCGGATGAGTCTGCTCCAGAGGGGAGCCTTGGGCGCAGAATTTCTGCTGGCTCTGCAGGGGAGGAACCAGTACATCCGGCTGAGGACCCTGCAGAAGCCAGTCCAGGGCGTGCCCCCTCGCAGGCAGTGGGCCTCCTCACAGAACTCAATTTTAAATCGGATTGCCATACGGAGATTCTGCAGAGGATGGACGCCAGTCTGATACGGGTGGCTGAGGCCCTGGAGCAAAATGCTGCGGCCAACGTGACCATTGGTCAGGCCCTGGCGGAAAATACCAGGGCCAACATCCGCATCGCCGATGCCCTGGAGCAGCTCGTTCGCCAGCACATGGTGGAGCCGACCTCCCTTCCTGCCGGAACATCCGGATCCTCCAGCTCTGGCACAACATCAGCCAATCCTCCAAATGTGCCTAGCCCTGTGCCTAGTCCAGAGGCCACAACATCTGCCTCTGGACAGGCCAGCCCGATGGCATCCCGGACCCGGTCTGGCGCCCACCCTCACCCAGCCAAACGGGCGAGAAAACGGTGACAGCAATGGCGACTTTTCCCACACTCCTTCTGTGCTTGGCTCATATTCCTTTCTGGTCAAAACTTCCCTCTCCTTTCTTGTGAAATGTTTTTAAATTTTGTATTTACGCTTATGTTAGTAGTTATGTTATATTTTTTTTTGGATCAAATATCTTGGCCACAAAAAAAGGCAATACAATATTAGGCCAATTTGTTTGTGTGTAAACAATAAATTAAAAACAAAACACTGACATTGTATTGTGACATTATTGTACAAATGGGTTACATTTAATCCTGGCCTTAAACGCAAAAACTGACCCTCTTTAAAAAAAAAAAAGGCCTCTTTAAGGAACGTTTAAAAAATCACATAGCGATGCAAATTCCACAGTAAACCAAAAAAAAGGGGAGCTAATTAAAAGATGATGACATTATTGTTACAATAGGCCATAACCACCAAATTGTGGCCAAAATAAAACCCCAAAAATGTACGCTAATTGATTGTGTAATCATGACATTAGCAGCTCTGATTTCCACCTGCGTACGCTTTTGTGCTATCCCAATAAACTGCTTTCCAAACACATACCAAGCCGGATTTCAATCCAACACTAATTACTTTACTGACCAGCCGCGATTAATCGCTGCACCATCGTGGAGTCCCGGGACGGAGGAGAAGGCCATCGCCAATGTGGTCGAGTAATCCTGACCCTAAGCTGTGCGAGCATTTTGAAGGGAAAGCGGATGTTTCAGTGACGTATGAGACGGACCGAACACATTTGACGTTCGCATCTGCTAATGTATGTACGCCCCAAAAACGCCTCGCCACGCCTGCGTTTTTTCATCTCCACCCCCGTCAACACCCAAAAACGCCCTGTTCTGTCAATCACATTTGACATGTCACTTCCTGTACGCTATTTTAGGAACGAGAGAAAAAAAGCTTGCAATCTGCCGTACGCACATGCGCAGTGTAACACCGACGCATGCGCGGTTAGTCAACATCGGAACGCAACGAGCGTACTGTTGTTAACGTGCGGCTCTGAATGAGGGCCATAGTTCACTGATGGTTTTATGCATCGCTACCCAGACCCAGCAACTAGTTTCTCTGCAATACTCTACAGTATGTGATTGGCCCGTATGTCAGGGCTTACTGTTCTATTGTACAGTATTTTGTAGTGCCATACTGTATCCATCTACTGCTGTATTCACCACTGCAGTTTTAATCAGTCGAGCACTGGCCACCCAGTGGTGAAGCTGTGTATTGCATTTCATAGATGTTGTCAAGTCTCACTGCGCCATACCGCGCTTTTCTCATGCCGCGACTTAGAAGCCTTTATGGTGCTCTATGAGCAAAGATGTTTCCGTACACATCTGTATGTCCAACTTCAAAGGCAGAAATTGAGGATATGTGCAGAGTTCCATAACAAAGTGCCATTGATACTTTGATGTATGCAATTGTTGGCACACAACCAGATATTACTCATGCAGTCAGTCGTGTTAGCCAATTTGTAAACACCCTGTAAAGGAACACTGGTCTGCCTTGAAGCACATTCTAAGATACCTGAAAGGTACAAGTTCCTGAAAATTTAAGTTTTCCAAAACTGGAAGTCTGGAGTTACAAAGCCTTCTGTGATGCTGACTGGGGATCAGATAAGAATAATAGGCATTTCTACACAGGATACCTGTATGCACAAGCGGGTGCAGCCATTAAGTGGGATAGTAGAAATCAGCATACTGTTGCCTTATCTACCACGGAAGCTAAGTATACGAGAATGGCCCTCCCAGAAACTGCCAAAGAGGCATTTTGGCAGAAAGAGACTTTGGGTCTAATCCAGAGATGGACGTAATGGCAATTACAGATGCAGATCAAGTGATTGTTTGCCATTGCGCATGCGTATAAGCCGCACTGTCCGTGCACTGCGATCGCATTGAGATTATGGTCGTGCAAAGGATTCCAACTGAGTGACAGGTAGTCAGCATCTGGGGGTGGTAACGGGGAGTGGTCAGAAAAATGCAGGCGTGTCTGACCGTTTAAACGCTGTTACATGGGTGTGCATAAATTAGCCCTTGCGATCCCCTAGGCAGCATGAGAGCCCTCTGCATGTCTGGAGAGCTGTCGAGTCTGCGGCTGGTCAGACCTGCCACAAGGGTAAGATGGCCGCTCGATGTACGTCAATGTTTCTGATATTTACGCAGGTAAGCGATGTCGTACGCATATGAGAAGGCAACAGTGGGTGTCTTTATGCTCGGGTAAGCTTTGGCACATTTCACAGCTGTGAAATACAAAATCCATACAAAATTGAAGATGCGATCGCATTAGCTCCCATCCCTGAATCAGGCCCTTTGTGTGAACTGAGGCGGTGATTCAGTAGTGGACGGAACTGCAAAGCTGCACGCAAGCAGCTTTTCAATTATGGAAATGCAGCAAGAGGTGACTGACACCCCATGCTGCATTTGCGATACCAGCATTGTGATCAAGGTCGCAGGCTGGGATAATCATCACCACCATCAGTTGGTGGATGGTGTCGGGCTACCAGCCAGCTGAGTAAGCCTCAGCTTATGCAGGCTGGCCGCCTTGCGTGGCCTCTCAGTCAGGCAGAGGCATAGAAGGGGCTGCATGCGATCACACAGGACCTGTTCTGCACATTCACATGCATCCTGATTGTTAGTGCACAGAGTAGCAGTACTGAGTCAGACGCACAGTATAAATTTCTTGGGCAGTGACATGCAGAGCTGGCAACAGGAATCTTGTTATTAATTTTTACTTGAGTAAGAGATGTTAAGACAGGCTTGCCTACCCTCCCGATTTGGCCGGGAGCCTCCCTATTTTCGGGTGCCACTCCTGGCCTCCCGGAAAGGCAGGCAAGCCTCCCGGAAGCATCCGACCGTCCCGTCCTCCCCCCTGAAAAGATTAGAAACCCCCGCTGAATCGCGTCATCGCGGCCCCGCCCCCTGCTTCACACTGCCGAAAATAATGGCATTGTGAAGAGGGGCGGAGCCACGATGATGCGATCGTGCGGCTCCGCCCCGGCTCCACCCCCAATGCTCCATCAACTGGCTGGCCCACCCCCGGCTCCGCCCCCAATGACCGCCCCACCCCTCCCCCCCACTGTTAGCCGACAATCAGCTCCCTCCCGGAAGGCTGGAGCTGATTGTTGGCAAGTATGTGGTAAAATGAGATGTACCAGATTCAGGGACCAAGTGATGGACTGTAGGATTTATCAGGGATGGAGTGACGGGATGCATGGTGTACAGGAGTCAGGGATGGAGGTGCAGGGTGTACAGTAGTCAGGGATGGAGGTGCATGGTGTACAGGGGTCAGGGATGGAGGTGCATGGTGTACAGGAGTCAGGGATAGAGGTGCAGGGTGTACAGGAGTCAGGGATGGAGGTGCAGGGTGTACAGGAGTCAGGGATGGAGGTGCAGGGTGTACAGGAGTCAGGGATGGAGGTGCAGGGTGTACAGGAGTCAGGGATGGAGGTGCATGGTGTACAGGAGTCAGGGATGGAGGTGCAGGGTGTACAGTAGTCAGGGATGGAGGTGCATGGTGTACAGGAGTCAGGGATGGAGGTGCATGGTGTACAGGAGTCAGGGATGGAGGTGCAAAGTGTACAGGAGTCAGGTATGGAGGTGCAGGGTTTACAGGAGTCAAGGATGGAAGTGTGAAGTGTACAGGAGTCAGGTATGAAGGTGTAGGGTGTACAGGAATCAGGTATGGAGGTACAAAATGTACCCCTCTGTCACCGGGCCTGGTGACAGGCGGTGACTAATCAGATGCACGGAGATGCTGCGTCTTATAGGAATGTTATAGGAGTGTTGCAGGAGTGTCACTGAAAGTGGATGCGTACAAAGACGCTTCATCACTCACTCGGATAGGGCTGGTGCAAGTTTCTATGATGCGATCGAAAGTGGCATCTAACTATGCACCAAGCAGTATTATAATGGTCACAAAACAGAGTAGGAAACATTACAGTTACACCTATGTTATTAAGAATATATGAGCTTAATGCAAAATGACAATAAGTGTACGCTATCATAAAAAGCACCAGCAATAAATAAAACAAAAATGTATAGAGAAATCTTTAAGTTCTCAGATGTTTATTTCTAAAGTAATATGGTTGCCTAAAATGCATATTGATTTACCATATGGATAGAACAGAGCTGAAATCCTAATGTTATCTTTGCATATGTAAAAGGCAATAGTGCCCCCTCTGGGTCAATTACATAAACTCTCTAGTCTAATGCTATCAGTTCTTCTTAACCAAAGTGTTTTGATTTGCTAAAATGTCTATGAATGGAGTAAATATTTTCAAAATTGACAAATGTCAAAAAAATGATGCTGTCTTTTAACTCTTACTGCTGAATCTAATAAACCGTGTCATAATAATGGTAAGATATATTCTAATTAACTTCTAAGCCTTTTTAGTTTCACAAAACTGAGTTTTGTACATCCACTGAATTGGCAGTAATTGGGTGTTAGTCATTACGTTCAATGGGATACAAGAAAAAAATATATGTGCACATAGGGCCTGATCCGAGATTTCCGCTAATGTGATCTCTCACCAGGGACGGCCCGAGACAATTTTTTAGGTAAGTAAATATGTTTTTTCGGCGCTCCAAGGGGTACCGATGCACGAGCCGAATGTACGCGCCCCCAAAAAATAAAGGGGCGTGGTCTAGTGGGAAACATAATACACCCCCACCCACATAATAATACACAGCACACCCCTCAAATAACAATATACCACCACACCACATAATACATCCCCACTCAGACCACATTAATAAACCCCTACCACACATAATAATACACCCCACACCTCTCAAATAATATTAATATCCACCATCCCACATGATACATCCCCACCCACATAACAATACACAGTACACCCGTCAAATAACATTAATAAACCACCACCCAACATAACACACCACCACTCAGGGCTGTTGCTACCACTAGGCAAACTTAGGCAGCTGCCTAAGAGTGCCGGCCACTGCAGAGCGCTAGTGTGGACCGCACGTAAGTGCAGTCCGCACTACACTACTAGAAACAAACACACAGCCGCCGGCGCCGGCAGCTGTGTATTTGTTTTAGCAGCCGATGAGAGTCAGACAGACTCTCATCGGATGCTGTGCCTACTGCCGGAGCCGTCTGGAGCTCACTCATGAGCTCCATTTTCCAGCTCCCGCAGCGAGTGATGGGAGAGACGTCATGACGTCTCTCCCATCATGCAGAGCGGGCCGGCCTGGGGGACAGCAGAGCGGACGCCGGAGCAGGGATTAAGGTAAGTGGACGTTTTTAGTTTTTTCTGCCATGTGTGTCTGTCTGGGATTACTGCTGGGGGCGGGCTATCACTACTGGGGGCACTGCTGGGAGGAGGCTACTACTGGGGGCATGACTACTACTGGGGGTACTGCTGGGGGGAGGCTACTACTGGGGGCACGACTACTACTGGGGGCATTGCTGGGGGAAGGCTACTACTGGGGGCAAGACTACTACTGGGGGCACTGCTGGGGGGACTACTACTGGGGGAAATACTGGGGGGGATTACTGCTAGGGGCACTGCACTGGTGGGAATACTACTGGGGGCACTGCAAAGGTGGGGATTACTGCTGGGGGCACTGCATAGGTGGGGGACTACTACTGGAGGCACAGCTGGGGGGGAGACTACTGGAGGCACTGCTGGGGGGGGCTACTACTGGGAGTATTGCATCGGGGGGACCACTACTGGGGGCACTGCACTGGGGGGGTTAGTACTGGGGGTACTATATAAGGGGCACTGCACAGTGCGGGACTACTACTGGGGCATTATATAAGGGACACTGCATAGGGGGACCACTACCTGGGGCACTATATAAGGGGCACTGCACAGGGGGGGACTACTACTGGGGGCATTATATAAGGGGCACTGCATAGGGGGACCACTACCTGGGGCACTATATAAGGGGCACTGCATAGGTGGGACTACTACAGGGGGTATTATATAAGGGTAGGGCTGAATTAAGGCTTCTGGGGGCCCCAGGTCAACTAAATTGTGGGGGCCCCCTTCAAGCCACACGGAGCCACCCCTTCTCCCTACCCCTAGCCACCCTGAGCCTCCCACCCCAAACCACACGGAGCCTATTGCTCCGCCAGCGCCGCTGATTTTCCTCAGTGACAGCATGTGGGCTGGACCTCCCGGCAGAGCTGTTTCCTAATCCTCTCATCAGCGTCATGGACATAATGTGTCACGTGATGCTGATGAGAGGACAAGGGAGCCGCTCTGCGCTGTATGCAGTAGCACTGACTGTGCTGCTACATACAGTAACACCGGAGCGTGGCAGTGAGCCTCAATCCGGGAACAGGTGTCATTGGACACCTGTTCTTGGCAGGGTTACACTGACCCTGTGTGGAGGCCCCTCCGTGTGTGAGGGCCCAGGGACAACCACCCCTGTCGCCCCCCTTAATCCGGCCCTGTATAAGGGGCACTGCATAGGGGGACCACTACTGGCAGCACTGCATAGGGTGTCACTACCGGCGGCACTGTACAAGGGGCACTACTGGGGGCACTGCATAGAGGGGACCACTGCTGGGGGCACTGTATAAGGGCTTGTTTAGCTATCCAAAGGGTGGGGGGGGCGCAAGGCTGAAGAAATGCCTAGGGTGCCAAGAAACCTTGCACTGGCCCTGCCCCCACTACACATAATAATATACCCCACACATCTCAAATAACAATAATATATCCGGGTCACACCACATAATAAACCCCCACCCCGCAGATCACAATATTATAAGCACTAGACCACATAATACATAGCACATCCCTCAAGTAACATTATTAACCCCCCACCACACATAATACACACTCACTCCACATAATATAAAGCACACCCCTCAAATAACTAGGGGTGTGCACCGGCCACTTTTCGTGTTTTGTGTTTTGTATCTGGATCTTTCTTCGTGTTTTGGATCTGGATTGGTTTTGCCAAAACCACCCTTCCGTGTTTTGGGTTCTGGGTTTTGTGTTTTGGATCTGTATTTTTTTTTTAAAAAAGCATAAAAACAGCTAAAATCACAGAATGTTTGTGTTTTTCTGCTCCTATGCTATTATTAACCTCAATAACCTTAATTTCCACTAATTTCCAGTCTATTCTGAACACCTCACACCTCACAATAGTGTTTTTATGTCCAAAAGGTTGCACGGAGGTAGCTGGATGACTATGCTAAGCGACACGAGTGGGCGGCACAAACACGTGACCTATCTAGGAGTGATACTGCAGTGGCAGACAGGATGGCAGTTTGAAAAACTAGGCCCCAAACTGTACATAATGCAAAGAAAAAAACCAGGTGCTAGATGGAATTGTCCTTGGGCCCTCCCACCCACCCTTATGTTGTATAAACAGGACATGTACACTTTAACAAAGCAATCATTTCAGCGCCAGGGTCTGCCACACGACTGTGGCTGAAATGATTGGTTCGTTTGGGCCCCCACAAAACAAGCTGGCAATTAATCTGTCCCTGCACAAACTGGCTCTACGGAGGCAAGATGTCATCCTCATCCTCCTCATCCACCGATTCCTCACCCTCTTCAGTGTTGTGTACATCCTCATCCTCACAGAGTATTAACTCGTCCCCACTGGAATCCACCACCACAGGTCCCTCTGTACGTTCTGGAGGCTGGTCTCCCTGGAAGAGTTGATAATTCATTTTGATGAACATCATCTTCTCCACATTTTGTGGAAGCAACCTCCTACGCCTTTCGCTGACAAGGTTCCCGGCTGCACTAAACACTCTTTCGGAGTACACACTGGAGGGGGGGCAACTCAGGTAAAATAGAGCCAGTTTGTACAGAGGCCTCCAAATTGCCTCTTTTTCCTGCCAGTACAGGTATGGACTGTCTGACATGCCTACTTGGATGCTGTCACCGATGTAATCCTCCACCATTCTGTCAATGGTGACAGTATCATATGTAGTGACAGTAGACATGTCAGAAATTGTTGCCAGGTCCTTCAGTCCGGACCAGATGTCCAAACTTGGTCCTGCCTGCCCTGCATCACCGCCAGCGGGTTGCTTAGGATAGCTAAGTTTTTTTCTGGCAGCCCCAGTTGCGGGAGAAAATGAAGAAGGAGCTGTTGACGTGTCACGTTCCGCTTCAGCTGACAGTGTGTTCACCAGCAGGTCTTTGCACCTCTGCAGGCTTGTGTCAGCCAGAAAGAGAGACACCACATAGGCTTTAAACCTAGGATCGAGCACGGTGGCCAAAATGTAGTGGTCTGATTTCAACAGATTGACCACCCTGGAATCCTGGCAAAGCGAATGAAGGGCATCATCCACAAGTCCCACATGCCGAGCGGAATCGCTCCGTCTTAGCTCCTCCTTCACTTTCTCCAGCTGCTTCTGCAAAAGCCTGATGAGGGGAATGACCTGACTCAAGCTGGCAGTGTCTGAACTGACTTCACGTGTGGCAAGTTCGAAGGGCTGGAGAACCTTGCACAACACGGAAATCATTCTCCACTGCGCTTGAGTCAGGTGCATACCCCCTCCTTTGCCTATGTCATAGGTGGATGTATAGGCTTGAATGGCCTTTTGCTGCTCCTCCATCCTCTGAAGCATATAGAGGGTTGAGTTCCACCGCGTCACAACCTCTTGCTTCAGGTGATGGCGGGGCAGGTTCAAGAGTGTTTGCTGGCGCTCCAGTCTTCGGCATGCAGTCGCTGAATGGCGAAAGTGGCCAGAAATTTTTCGGGCCACCCAAAGCGTCTCCTGCACGCCCCTGTCGCTTTTCAGAAAATTCTGCACCACCAAGTTTATTGTGTGAGCAAAACATGGGACGTGCTGGAATTTGCCCAGATGTAATGCCCGCACAATATTGGTGGCGTTGTCAGATATCACAAATCCCCAGGAGAGTCTAAGTGGAGTAAGCCACTGGGCGATGATTTCCCTCAGTTTCTCTAAGAGATTGTCGGCGGTGTGCCTCTTACTGAAACCGGTGATACACAGCGTAGCCTGCCTTGGAACGAGCTGGCATTTCTGAGATGTTGCTACTGGTGACGCTGCTGCTGTTGCTGCGTAAGGTGATACATCTACCCAGTGGGCTGTTACAGTCATATAGTCCTTAGTCTGCCCTGTGCCACTTGTCCACATGTCCGTGGTTAAGTGGACATTGGGTACAACGGCATTTTTCAGGACACTGAGGACACTTTTTCTGATGTTTCTGTACAGTCTCGGTATCGCCTGCCTAGTGAAGTGGAATCTAGATGGGATTTGGAACCGGGGACACACTACCTCCATCAATTGTCTAAATCCCACTGCACTAATGGCGGATACCGGACGCACGTCTAACACCAACATAGCAGTCAAGGCCTCAGTTATACGTTTTGCTTCAGGATGACTGCTGTCGTACTTCATCCTCCTCGCTAAGGACTGTTGGAGGGTCAATTGTTTAGTAAAAGTAGTGGTGTTCCTACTTCCTCTCTGGGATGATGAACGACTCCCAGCAGCAGCAACAGCAGCAGCGGCAGCAGGAGGCATAGCAATGCAGGATCCTCCGGAGGAATCCCAGATAGGAGAGTCAGTCATGCCAGTGACATGGCCTGCAGGACTACTTCCGATCCTGACTAAGGAGGAAATTGACGAGGAGGGAGTTGATGGTGTGGTTTGCAGGCGCTTGGATACAACAGGACAACGGGATTTAGGTGTCCCAGGACTGCTTACGGTCTTAGCCAAAGTTTCTGAACTTTACAGTAACTTATTATGAACGCGCTGCAGGTGCCGTATAAGGGAGGATGTTCCTAGGTGGTTAACGTCCCTACCCCTACTTATTCCACCTTTACATATGGTACATATGGCAAGACAGTTGTTGTCCGGATTTGGATAGAAATATTGCCAGACCAAAGAGGTGGAATGTTTGGTCTTCTGCCCAGGCATGACCGTGAGGGGCTTTTTCATCCCACGGACAACAACTGTCTCCCCCGGAGCCTGATTTAAACAAACCACATCACCATCAGAATCCTCCTCGCCAGCTTCCTCCTCAACGCCAGCTACACCGGTATCCTCATCCTGTTGTACTTCAACAGTGACATCTTCAATTTGCATATCAGCAAGTGGACTGTGGGTGCTCCTTTCAGCACTTGCAGGGGGCGTGCAAATGGTGGAAAGAGCCACCTCTTCCCGTCCAGTGCTGGGAAGGTCAGGCATCGCAACCGCCACCACACTTGGACTCTCCTTGGGGATTTGTGATATCTTCTTAGAACGCACAGTTCTTTGCTGTGCTTTTGCCAGCTTATCTCGTTTGATTTTTTTAGCGGGAGGAGGGATTCCATCGTCTTGTGAAGCTGAACCACTAGTCATGAACATACTAGTCATACTAGTATGACACACACTAGTCATAGGGAAAGACCTTAGCCGTTCCTTGCCACTCCATGTCATAAATGGCATATTGGCAAGTTTACGTTTCTCTTCAGATGATTTAAATGGTTTTTTTAAGGTCATTTTCCTGAACTTTGTCATTTGGGATTGTATGTGGCTTCTACTATGACATTGGGCATCGGCCTTGGCAGACGACGTTGATGGCATGTTATCGTCTATGTCATGACTAGTGGCAGCAGCTTCAGCACTAGGAGGAAGTGGTTCTTGATCTTTCTCAATTTTATTTTTATCGGAGAAAGTTTGGTCCTCAATTTATGTTATATCGATTTGATATATACGTGCGGCTAAGGCGCACACAAACACAGAAAAGATTTTTTTATTTGGTTTGGAGTGTACTTTGGGGGTTACAGCACCCTTTAACGGTCAAGCCAGCCGGCCCTTTACTTATGACACAGGCGCACGCTTGGCGCTGCTCCTTTGTTGATGCACGTGCGGCTACTGCGCACACAATTCACAAACACAGAAAATATTTTTTTATTTGGTTTGGAGTGTACTTGGGGGTTACAGCACCCTTTAATGGTCAAGCCAGCCGGCCCTTTACTTATGACACAGGCGCACGCTTGGCGCTGCTCCTTTGTTGATGCACGTGCGGCTACTGCGCACACAATTCACAAACACAGAAAATATTTTTTTATTTGGTTTGGAGTGTACTTTGGGGGTTACAGCACCCTTTAACGGTCAAGCCAGCCGGCCCTTTACTTATGACACAGGCGCACGCTTGGCACTATTTTGTTGATGCACGCGCGGCTGCTGCGCACACAATTCACAAACACATCAAAAATATTTTTTTTAGCACTTGGGGGGAGCACCCCTGACGGACAGAGCACCCCCTGGACAACACTACAGCACCCCTTTAGGACTGGGACAGTGCACAGGACTTTGGAGTGGACATAGCTCCTATGGAGAACTGACTGCACAACACAGTCCAGCCAGCCCCTATGGACTTTGAAGTAGTGACACAGCCCCTATTAACAACAGCAGCACAGCACAACACAGCCAGCCCCTATGGACTTTGAAGTAGTGGACATAGCCCCTATGGACAACAGCAGCACAGCGCAGCACAGCACAGCACAGCACAACACTACTCTGCACTACACTACACTACACAGCCCAGCCAGCCCTAACTCCCACCCTCCCTCTTCACTGTCCACAGCCGAGTGAGAAAATGGCGCCGACGCGGGTACCTTATATAGGATCCAAAACCTGCGAGACCCGGAAGGCGGGATGATGACGTTTTGCCTCGATTTCAGATCCGAGTCAGGCGGGAAAAGTCGAGCCTGACTCGGATCTACCTCGGATCGGGGGGGGCTCGGGGGGGTTCGGATTTCAGAAATCCAAACCCGCTCACCCCTACATAATAATACACAGGACACCCCTCAAATAAAATAATATACAACCACACCACATAATACACTCCCACCCCATATACAACCACACCACATAATACAACCACACCACATAATACACTCCCACCCCACACCCCTCAAATAACTATAATATAACCCCACACCACATATTAAACTAGAAATGTGCGCCGGCTCCCATGTTTCGGTTTTGGTTTGGTTTTGGATCTGTATCTCCTCTTGTTTTGGATCTGGATTGTTTTTGCCAAAATTGCTCTTGCGTGTTTAGCTTTTTGGTTTTAGTTTTGGATCTGTATTTTTTCTGAAAAAGTCATAAAAACAGCTAAAATCACATAATTTGGGCCTGTTTTTGTTCCTACAATATCATTAACCTCAATAGCATTTATTTCCAGTCATTTCCAATTAATTTTGACCACCTCACAATATTGATTTTTTTTCTATCTAGTTTAGGGCCAAAAGGTTGCATCCAGCTAGCTGACTGACTAAGCTAAGCGACAGTAGTGGGCTGCACTAACATGTGGCAGTTCAGCTATTACAAAGGATACAGGGCCTGATTCAGACCCGCTCCATGGCTCACTACAAAAGGGGCGGCTGTCGATGTTGATCAACAGCTCGCCCCGTTTTGTAGGCGTGGTGGGGGGGTGGCTTCACAAACAGAGGCGTTCCCATGCGAATGCCTGCCGTTTGTGGGCGGCCAGAGTGACATCACCAGTGATGTTAGTGGGAGAGCTTCCGGCTCTCTTAGTGCCAGAAGCTCTCTAGGGTTTGCGGCCACGAGACCCTACCACAAGGGTCTTGTCGCAAGCCCTGATGGTCGCGATGGTCTTGACCATTGCGACCATCATCCTGGCCGCTCGCAATAGCTGTGGGTGGTCACCCACAGCTATACGAGCGGCCAGGAGGCCGCACAAAAAAAGAACACCCTGATTCAAAGTGAGCGCTCTTTCAGAGCGTCCGTCTCTGAATCAGGCCCACAGTGTGTTATACAGTGTGGTTGGATACACCAATAGTGCACTTACTGTGACAGGCAGTGTGAGGTGCTGGCAGTGTCCTAAATGCGAGAGTATCAGTGGTGTCCTCAATGCGGAAGTGCTGGCGGTATTGGCAGTGTGGCGGTGTTGGAAGAGTGGAGGTCCTGGCAGTGTCTTCAGTGCATAGTGCCAGCAGTGTCGGCAGAGCGGGGGTGCCAGCGGTGTCTTCAGTGCAGGAGTGCTAACAGTGTCAGCTGTGCGGGGATGCCCTCGGTGTGGGAGTAGTGGTGGTGCGGGGTCACTGACGGCCAGGGCTGGCTCCAGGGGTCTGAGCACCTGTGCCGGCCCGGTACGCTGGCAAGCCGCGCTCGACCGAAATGGGTGTGTGGCCTTATTACCATAGGACACGCCCCCTACGTGATGTTATTTGGAGGCGGGCCCGCATGGCACGCCTCCAAGTAACGTCAGGCTGGGGGTAAAGCCCAGCCCTCCGTCACTGGCTGGGCTTCCCCCAGCCCTCTCCCGTCTGTGAATGGATGCCGCGATGTTCTCAGTGCAGGGTGTGGGCAATGCGAGGGTGCCAGCGGTGTCCTCAGTGCATGTGTTCTGACAGTGTTGGCAGTGCAGGGGTGCCATTGGTGTCCCCAGTGTGGGAGTGCCAGCAGTGTGGGGTTGCTGACGGTGTCCTCAGTACGTGGGGAGTGCGGGGGTGCTGGCAGTGTCCTCAGTGCAGGGTGTCGGGAAAGCAGGGGTGCCAGCGGTGTCCTCAGGGCCTGATTCAGACACGGACGCTATTTGCGTCCACTCGCTGGCTTAAAGGGGCCGGCTATTTAAATCATGTGCTGGCACTGCGTTGCGTAAAGCCGCCCACTAAGTAATAGTGAGCGGCCACACTGTGCGCTCGCAAATGTATAAAGAAAAAAAAGCCTGGCCCTGATTCAGAGCGAGCGCTCTGTCAGAGCGAGCGGCTCTGAATCAGGCCCTCAGTGTGCCAGCAGTGACAATGGCCCTCTTTATGGCAGGGGGTGACAGCTGTGCATCCCTGTAGCTGCCTGTAGCATGCAGGGATGGGATTCCAGTAACGCACATAAATTTGTGGCCGCGCTGCATTTCCGGTGGCTATTCACGGCGCCCTCTGCCAGCTTGTGCTCTACGCATCTGCGTAGTCGGCATAACGGGGGTGCCGGCCTTGTCTCTCATAGACTGCAATTGTAAAAATATGCTAATGACTCCAAAGCCTACCCGAGCATAGGGACGCCCACTGCTGCCTTCTCATATCCATCCGACGACGTGCAAAAGCATAAACAATGGGAACATAGACGCAGATCAGGCAGTCACGCAGCTTCTGAGTGAAGTCTGACCTGACTCAAACACTGCGTCTCCCCTGACATGCAGAAAGCTCTCATGCTGCGAAGGAGATCACAATGGCTAATTTATGCATGCCTATGAAATGGAGTTTGAATGGTCCCCCGCCCCCCTGGAAAAGCAATCAAACCTCCCGGCCAGCCGCTGTCCCCTCCAGACCCCCTACAAATAACACAAACCACTGCAGCAGGGGGGCGATGACACAATTTGTGCTGAATTGTGTCATCATGACCCTGCCCCCTGCTTCACAATGCCAGAAATATTGGCATTGTGTAGCGGTGGCGGGGCCAAAATTACATCCCCCTCCGCCCCCATTGCAGGGTAGTATCCTCGGTCACGCCCCCCCTACTTGTTTGACCTGGCTGCCCCCTCCCAAAACTTTTTTGGCAGGGGGAGCAACATTTATAGTTATGCCACTGATCTATTATATGTTACCATTAGAGTACATTATAAATTAATATAAGCAGTGATAAGGTATGAGTTTAAGGGAATAATGGTAGTTTGGTAATAGTTGGTTATACATCAAATTATCTATTCTAGAAACTATACAGTAGAGTGATTATGAATTAGAATGAACCGAGTGGTACTTCATCACAAAAGGTATGATTCAGCATCAAATATATCCTTCAGTCAAAGCAAAGATTGCTGGTACATGGACTCCGGAACCACAATACACTTCAGCTGCAATGAAGTGGTTAAAAGTCATGTGATGCTGTAAATGTCAGGTGAAGAAACAAAAATAAAGTACTAAAAATTTCTGTGCTCTTGAGGATTAAGGACAAAACAGTTGTCACGACTGTAATTGCAATGGCAACCCGGTGCCAACAACTGTACATCCTAGACACTGAGGAGTGTTGTGCGATGGTGGCTTCTGATTCTAACCAGTCTTTGGAGCTGTGGCATAGGAGACTGGGTCACCTATGGTATGACAATGCACAGAAACTTCTAGATGGCATGGTGACGGGGATGTTTGTGAACAACCTAGAGAAAATAGGATTTGAAAGTTGTGTGAAGGTAAGCAAACATTTTGCCACTTTCCAAAGTAAGCATTTAGAGCAAAAGCACCATTGGAACTAGTGCACACAGATGTGTGTGGACAGATAGAGGTGGAGTCAATTAGCGTTAACCACTACTTCATGATGCTTATAGATGATGCTACAAGGACGACACACATATACTTCCTGAAAGCCAAGAGTGAAGTAAAAAGCAAAATTGCAGAGTACAAGAGTTTGGTGGAGACTCAAACAGACCTAAAAATAAAAGTACTAAGGTCTGACGGAGGAGAATATGAGAACAGATATCTAGATACTGTGGCCCTCATTCAGAGGCGGTCGCAAGAAGCGATCGCTCTCTCTGAATGAGGGCAGCCATTTCTTTTTTTTAGTGAGGCCTCCTGGTCGCTAGCTAAGCTGTTGGTTACCACCCACAGCTTAGAGACCGACCAGGGCGATGGACGCGATGGTCAAGACCATCGCGACCATCGGGGCTTGCGACGAGACCCTAAGGTTGGATCTTGGCAAGTGCAAGCCCCAGGGAGCCTCCTGCTCTGATCGAGCAGGAAGCTCTGTCAGTGGGGCCACCCCCAAATGGCAAGCGTTCCGTCAGGAACGCCTCAGTTTGGCCGGCCACCCCCCCTGCCCGCCTCCCAAACGGGGCAAGCTGTCAATCACCATTGACAGCTCGCCCCCTTTGGTGCGAGACCCGTAGCGATGGAGCGCCTGTCGCTAGCCGGGTCTCACGCATGCGCACGTCGGAGCCGGCTCCGATGTGCGCATGCCCAGTGGGCAAACATCGACCCGGTTGCAAGCGCTCAGCGCTTGCGACCAGGTCTGAATAAGGCCCTGTATCTTTCTAAAGAGGAGCGGCATCTAGCACCAACTAACAATTGCCTATACAACAGAACAGAATAGATATTGTCAAGAGATCAAAGGATACAGATTGTGGGACATTGACACCCAAAAGCTTGTAAAGTCAAGAGATGTAGTTTTACACTAGAGACAGCTTCACCCAAAAGACAAATAAGAAATTGTAACACCACTAAAACTTGTAATGCTAGATAAGTCCGCAGTTAGAAGCATTTCAGAGATTGAAGCCATAAGTAAAATGGATCAACCACAGAGCAGGAGCTCTATAAGGAGCAACAAAGAAAAAACACCTAGATACAGAGAAGGATTTGTAAACTAGAAAGAATACGGCAGCCCAACAAGACCTAGTATTTTAAAAACTAAACGCCACCTACCGCATTAAATGAGAGATTACTATTTTATTTGACACAAGATGGGGAAGGTGTTGGAATTTGATTCCCCCAACTGTGGAAAATTTAATTTTTTGCGCACTCTTTCAGTTATTGTCTGGTGATCACCAGACAGTAACTACTTAACGGAACATCGTTTGAAAGATGATACTCCCCTCTTTCAAGACAGGGTATCCCCATGTGTGTGCGGCCAGTACAGGGAAGATAGGGCACAATGTGACTTTACTCCATTTATGGAAAACTATTTTTTTCCATAGCGCTGGGCAATATTGTCATCAGACAATAGCTGCTAAAGGGGCATCCCCTCTTTCATATGTATGTGGGGACTCCCCTCTTTCATATGTGGATGACAGATGTAGTTAAGGATGTGATAATGCACATAGGCCCTCATTCAGAGCCGTACGCTCTGAGCAGAGCGCACGCTCTGAATGAGGGCCGGGCTCCATTTTCATGGAGCGTCCTCCTGGACACTCGTATAGCTGTGGGTCACCACCCACAGGCTATACGAGCGTGCTTTGTGATGGCCGCGATGGTCGAGACCATCGCGACCATCGAATTTGCGAGCCGGAGCCTGCGGTTGAGGTTTTCAACCGCAAGCTCCGGAGTGATTTTGGCTCTATCAGAGCCAAAATCACTCCCACTGACATCACTAGTGATGTCAGTGGGCCGGCTTCTGACGGGAGGCGTTCCCGTGGGAACGCCCCCGTCAGGGAGGCACGCCCCCGGCACGCCCACCAAAGGGGGCGTGCTGTCAATCAACATTGACAGCACGCCCCCTTTGATCGAACACAACGAGCGAAGGAATTTCCTTCGCTCGTCGCGTCTGGCGCATGCGCACGACGGAGCTCCCTCCGTCGTGCGCATGCTCAGTGCATAACATCGACCCACTTGCGAGCGGACAGCCGCTCGCGAGTGGGTCTGAATCAGGCCCATAGTGTCCTCCTTCCCATATATCAAAAATGTATGTTTTCTGTAGCGCAGGGAAATATTGTTTGGTAATCACAGGTGATCACCAGACAATAGCTACTAGTGGGCCACATATGTGGGGACTTCCTGCTTTCAATTATGGGTGCCCACTTGGTTGCAGCTGTCATTATGGGAGGTGAAAGGGCATGTAGTCCAAGGTCGCAAAGCTGGGGCCCAAGTTGATTGGGCCATATAATATAATTAAGAAGATTAACACTGTTAATGTTCAATTAGCTTTGGGCCTGATTCAATAAGGATCATTATTGTGATTGCAATAGCGATAACGCATGCAGTTCAACTGTGACAGTATGCTAATTCATTGCGATTGCCGCAACAGCACTACATAAGGACGCCCACTTTACCTTACACACATGGTTAATGTTTAGCAAGACTGCGAAAACATTGATACAATCGAGTACCAATGCAGCCTCATGCACACTTGCACAAGGTCAGACCTTACGCAGAAAATGCTAACTTCAGAGCCCGCTATGAGGCCTCAGGCTGGGTGGGGCCTCGCAGTGGAAACACATGCGTTTTCCTGACCACACCCCCATCATCTCCCACAAACTGTACTTCCTCTCAATCACTCTGATGGGTCTGAGTAGTCACTGTGATCACAGGGCCTGATTCAGACCCGCTCGCAAGCGGTATGCGCTCGCAAGCGGTCGATGGTGACCCAGTGCGAATGCGTGGCATGCACACTGCGCGTGCGTGAGCCCCGGAGCGAGCGCAAAAAACACTCGCTCCGGAACTCACTACAAAAGGGGCGGATGTCGATGTTGATTGACAGCTCGCCCCATTTTGTAGGCGTGGCGGGGGGGTGGCTGAGCAAACGGAGGCGTTCCTGTAGGAACACCTGCCGTTTGTGGGCGGCCCTACTGACATCCTGCTCTAATAGTGCAGGAAGTCCACTGGGGCTTGCGGCAACGAGACCCTACCGCAAGGGTCTTGACCATGGTCTTGTACTTCCTGTCAATCACTCTGATGGGTCTGCGTAGTCACTGTGATCACAGGGCCTGATTCAGACCCGCTCGCAAGCGCTATGCGCTCGCAAGCGCTCGATGGTGACCCAGTGCGCACGCACGTGCGTGAGCCCCGGAGCGGCTCTGAATCAGGCCCACATTCCCGTGCGTGAGCTTTTTGCGAGCGGCTCTGAATCAGGCCCACAGTCCCGATCGCAGTGGTCGGTTTGTGCACACACACTGCGATGCATACACATACTCAGGACGCAACAATTGGCCGATTGCGTGCGTATTAGCAACTGCCATCCAAGCTGAATCAGGCCCTTTGTCCAGAGCATTAAGAATTCCTTACTCTTTCTACTGTTCACTCCTGAATAATGTGTGCATGTAGAATCTGAATTTCAATAAAAGTGCACTTGTAAGTTTCAAAATGCATGCTACATAAAGTATAAAATATGATACAAATTCTTCCACCTCAGAGGTGAAAAAATCTGGGAAAGCAAAGAGGATTTAATGCAGTTGCTACAATAAGCAAGGTTTAGGGATGGCCATTAGTTCGTTAACCATCTATGGTCAACATTGATGGTACCATTGGTGGTTAACTTCAATGGCACTAAACCATTAACAGGGGACCATCAATGTGTCACCTACCGATGGTCATCCCTGCTTTTATTACTCACCGGGCCAATCAGGGGTGGAGGCAGGGCTAATCTCTGTGTCCAAGGACCAAATAGGGGAAAAAAAACCATTGGGGGGCTTTGTACTATCAATGGTGGAGAACCATTGGATCTCCACCATCGATGGCAAAACCATCCACCATCAGTAGTTAACCAAAGATGGTCATCCCTAGCAAGGTTACAGGTTTATTTCTTATGGATGCCAGGCAAGATCTGCACCGCCACACTGATCAGTAATCAGGTCAGTAGTAGGGCACAAAAGAATCGAGTCCAAAGTGATCTACTGTTGCTAACAAGAAGTGCATTAATGTGTCCTGTGCAGATAACTGCAGTGTTGCATCCAAGTAGTTAGAAGAGGTCTCTGCTCAAGTACCTCTGTAATGTCATGTATGGTTGGATGACAGCAGAGTATCACTGATTATGATAATGCCAGCTAGGGCGAGGTGACCTGTTCATAGCAGGTGTCACTGTGTTGGGTATGTGTGGGCGGTATTTCTACCATTGTAATTGAAGAGGCGAGTGGAAGGTATTATTTTATGTTTAGAAAAAAACGGTGATACATAAGGTGCGTATCTACTACTAGATCTTGGAGCGACAGTACGGTTACGACATTGTAATCGTGCAGTCGCTCCTGATCCCCTGTAGTGCCTACACTGAACGATATGTCATTCAGTGCAGGCACCCTCCCTCATCCCCGAACATGGCCAATCTGTCATTATCGGCAGATTGACCAGCATGTTCGGGTGATGATTGATGTCGAAACGACCAGCGAGAGCGCACATTTTATGTGCGACATTTTAGTGCCCGATTCATGCATGATTAATAAGCGATTGAACGATAATGATATCGTTATCGTTCAATCGTGCATTAAAATCGGTAAGTCGATACGCGGCTTAACAGTTGAAGATAAAGGGCCTGATTCAGACCCACTCGCGAGCAGCTGTCCGCTCGCAAGTGGGTCGATGGTCTGCACTGAGCATGCGCACGACGGAGGGAGCTCCGTCGTGCGCATGCGCCAGACACGACGAGCGAAGGACTTTCCTTCGCTCGTTGTGTCCGATCAAAGGGGGCGTGCTGTCAATGTTGATTGACAGCACGCCCCCTTTGGTGGGCGTGCCGGGGGTGTGCCTCCCTGACGGGGGCGTTCCCACGGGAACGCCTCCCGTCAGAAGCCGGCCCACTGACATCACTAGTGATGTCAGTGGGAGTGATTTTGGCTCTGATAGAGCCAAAATCACTCCGGAGCTTGCGGTTGAAAACCTCAACCGCAGGCTCCGGCTCGCAATTTCGATGGTCGCGATGGTCACGACCATCGCGGCCATCAAAATGCACGCTCGTATAGCCTGTGGGTGGTAACCCACAGCTATACGAGCGTCCAGGAGGACGCTCCATGAAAATGGAGCCCGGCCCTCATGCAGAGCGTGCGCTCTGCTCAGAGCGTACGGCTCTGAATGAGGGCCAAAGTTCACATGAATTAGACATAGCACTTTTATCCACAAAATACTAGTATATCAGTAAATAGACTATCAACATTTAAAATAACATTGTCATTGTTATTGTTATCCCTAGAAACATAACACCTTCATCCATTAAAAAAAGTAATTTTTCAGAAAATTATTTCATGACACCTTTATCATCTCTTTAATTGGCTGTTGATAATTTGGCAAGTCCTAATTCTGTGTTTTATCATTTTCTGTTCAGTCCATGGCTGGCCGTGCCTCAGCAGCAGCTAAAGTGTAGAATGTGTAGACTACCACAGGGCCAGATTAACCATGGGGCGGATGGAGCTACAGCTCTAGGCCTCCACATAAAAATAGGCCCATCCATATGACAGCATTATTACCAGCTGCCTAACTGGCCAAACATTTTAAGTATTTAAATATTTTTCTAGTTTTCCCCTAATGCTATTTTACTATTTCTATGTAGTTAGGGGGACATAGTGTCTCATAGTGTAGGGCAGTGGTGGCCAACCCGCAGCTCTTGAGCCACATGAGGCTCGGCAGACCCCCATTGTTACTGGGAACGCTGGTCTCTAAAGCCATCAGAGGCTAAAGAAACCTCTGATCGCTTCAGAGGCCAGCGTTCCCAGTAATGCAGTGCGCGGTGACGTCATGACGTCACTCGCAATGTGAGGAGCCCGCAGTTAGATCCAGCAGGCGGCAGAAGCAGAAGTAGCAGCAACGGCGCAGCGGCAGAAGCAGCAGCAGCTGCGATGTCGCGGCGGGACTCGAGAGCCCTGACGTCGTGGTGCGGTGCCAGCACAAAGGTAAGTTTCTTCATCGGGTGGGGAAGTTAGTGCTGGGGGCACCACTACAGGGAGCATTGCAGGAGGGGAACTGCTACAGAGGGCACTGCTTAATGGGCACAGCTACAGGGGACAGTGCAGAAGGGGCACAACTATTGGGGGGCGTTGCTTAATGGGCACAGCTACAGGGGGCATTGCAGAAGGGGCAACTACTGGGGGGCATTGCATAATGGGCACAGTACAGGGGGCATTGCATAAGGGCCACAACTAATGGGGCATTGCTTAATGGGCACAGCTACAGGGGGGATTGCAGAAGGGCACAACTGCAGAGGGCATTGGATAATTGGCACAGCCACAGGGGGCATTGCAGAAGGGGCACAACTACTGGGGGCATTGCAAATGGGGCACAACTACAGGGGGTACAGCATAATGGGCACTGGCATTCTCAATGTATTTTATGTGGTTCTGGATTTCAATTAGGGGCGAGCCCCCCCGATCCGAGGCCGATCCGAGTCAGGCTCGACTTTTCCCGCCTGACTCGGATCTGAAATCGAGGCAAAACGTCATCATCCTGCCTTCCGGGTCTCGCAGGTTTTGGATCCTATATAAGGTACCCGCGTCGGCGCCATTTTCTCACTTGGCTGTGGACAGTGAAGAGGGAGGGTGGGAGTTAGGGCTGGCTGGGCTGTGTAGTGTAGTGTAGTGCAGAGTAGTGTTGTGCTGTGCTGTGCTGTGCTGTGCTGCGCTGTGCTGCTGTTGTCCATAGGGGCTGTGTCCACTACTTCAAAGTCCATAGGGGCTGGCTGGACTGTGTTGTGCAGTCAGTTGTCCATAGGAGCTGTGTCCACTCCAAAGTCCTGTGCAGTGTCCCAGTCCTAAAGGGGTGCTGTAGTGTTGTGCAGGGGGTGCTCTGTCCGTCAGGGGTGCTCCCCCCAAGTGCTAAAAAAAATATTTTTTTTCTGTGTTTGTGAATTGTGTGCGCAGTAGCCGCACGTGCATCAACAAAGTAGTGCTAAGCGTGCGCCTGTGTCATAAGTAAAGGGCCAGCTGGCTTGACCGTTAAAGGGTGCTGTAACCCCCAAAGTACACTCCAAACCAAATAAAAAAATATTTTCTGTGTTTGTGAATTGTGTGCGCAGTAGCCGCACGTGCATCAACAAAGTAGTGCCAAGCGTGCGCCTGTGTCATAAGTAAAGGGCCGGCTGGCTTGACCATTAAAGGGTGCTGTAACCCCCAAAGTACACTGCAAACCAAATAAAAAAATATTTTCTGTGTTTGTGAATTGTGTGCGCAGTAGCTGCACGTGCATCAACAAAGTAGTGCCAAGCATGCGCCTGTGTCATAAGTAAAGGGCCGGCTGGCTTGACCGTTAAAGGGTGCTGTAACCCCCAAAGTACACTGCAAACCAAATAAAAAAATATTTTCTGTGTTTGTGAATTGTGTGTGCAGTAGCCGCACGTGCATCAACAAAGTAGTGCCAAGCGTGCGCCTGTGTCATAAGTAAAGGGCCGGCTGGCTTGACCATTAAAGGGTGCTGTAACCCCCAAAGTACACTCCAAACCAAATAAAAAAATATTTTCTTTGTTTGTGAATTGTGTGCACTGTGGCTGCACGTGCATCAACAAAGGAGCAGCGCCAAGCGTGCGCCTGTGTCCCATAAGTAAAGAGCCGGTTGGCTCATTTCTTAAAGGGTGGTGTAACCCACAAAGTGCACTACTCTCCAGCAAAAATAAAAAAATATTTTCTGTGTTTGTGTGCACCTTAGCCGCACGTATATATCAATATAACATAAATGGAGGACCAAACTTTCTCCGATAAAAATAAAATAGGGAAAGATCAAGAACCACTTCCTCCTAGTGCTGTTGCTGCTTCTGGGAGTTGTTCATCATCCCAGAGAGGAAGTAGGAACACCACTACTTTTACTAAACAATTGACCCTCCAACAGTCCCTAGCGATGAGGATGAAGTACGACAGCAGTCATCCTGAAGCAAAACGTATAACTGAGGCCTTGACTGCTATGTTGGTGTTAGACGTGCGTCCGGTATCTGCCATTAGTGCAGTGGGATTTAGACAATTGATGGAGGTAGTGTGTCCCCGGTTCCAAATCCCATCTAGATTCCACCTGCATCCTCAAAGCAGCAGCGACAAGCGTGCGTCTGTCTGTTAAAGGGTGGTGTAACCCTCAAAGTGCGCTCCACAAACAATAAAAAAATTATTCTTTTCTTTTCTGTCTTTGTGAAATGTGTGGGCTGTAGCCGCACCTGCATCCTTAAAGCAGCAGCGACAAGCGTGCGTCTGTCTGTTAAAGGGTGGTGTAACCCTCAAAGTGCGCTCCACAAACAATAAAAAAATTCTTCTTTTTTTTTTCTGTCTTTGTGAATTGTGTGGGCTGTAGCCGCACTTGCATCCTCAAAGCAGCAGCGACAAGCGTGCGTCTGTCTGTTAAAGGGTGGTGTAACCCTCAAAGTGCTCCAAAAAATAAAAAACAATTTTTTTTTATGTGTTTGTGACTTGTGTGCGATGTAGCCGCACGTGCATCAACACAGTAGCAGCGCCAAGCGTGCGCCTGTGTCATAAGTCAAGGGCCGGTTTGGACATCTGGTCCAGACTGAAGGACGTGCCAACAATTTCTGACAAGTCTACTGTCACTGCATATGATACTGTCCTCAAAGCAGCAGCGACAAGCGTGCGTCTGTCTGTTAAAGGGTGGTGTAACCCTCAAAGTGCGCTCCACAAACAATAAAAAAATTCTTCTTTTTTTTTCTGTCTTTGTGAAATGTGTGGGCTGTAACCGCACCTGCATCCTTAAAGCAGCAGCGACAAGCGTGCGTCTGTCTGTTAAAGGATTACATCGGTGACAGCATCCAAGTAGGCATGTCAGACAGTCCGTACCTGTACTGGCAGGAAAAAGAAGCAATTTGGAGGTCCCTGTACAAACTGGCTCTATTTTACCTGAGTTGCCCCCCCTCCAGTGTGTACTCCGAAAGTGTTTAGTGCAGCCGGGAACCTTGTCAGCGAAAGGCGTAGGAGGTTGCTTCCACAAAATGTGGAGAAGATGATGTTCATAAACTGAATTATCAACTCTTCCAGGGAGACCAGCCTCCAGAACGTACAGAGGGACCTGTGGTTGTGGATTCCATCGGGGACGAATTAATACTCTGTGAGGATGAGGATGTACACAACACTGAAGAGGGTGAGGAATCGGTGGATGAGGAGGATGAGGACGACATCTTGCCTCCGTAGAGCCAGTTTGTGCAGGGACAGATTGATTGCCAGCTTGTTTTGTGGGGGCCCAAACGAACCAATCATTTCAGCCACAGTCGTGTGGCAGACCCTGGCGCTGAAATGTTTGGTTTGTTAAAGTGTGCATGTCCTGTTTATACAACATAAGGGTGGGTGGGAGGGCCCAAGGACAATTCCATCTTGCACCTCTTTTTTTTCTTTGAAATATGTACTGTTTGGGGCCTAGTTTTTCAAACTGCCACCCTGTCTGCCACTGCAGTGTCACTCCTAGATGGACCACGTGTTTGTGCTGCCCACTTGTATCTCTTAGCATAGTCATCCAGCTACCTCGGTGCAACCTTTTGGATATAAAAACACTATTGTGAGGTGTGAGGTGTTCAGAATAGACTGGAAATGAGTGGAAATTAAGGTTATTTAGGTTAATAATAGCATAGGAGCAGAAAAACACACAAATTCTGTGATTTTAGCTGTTTTTATGCTTTTTTTAAAAAAAAATACAGATCCAAAACACAAAACCCAGAACCCAAAACACGGAAGGGTGGTTTTGGCAAAACCAATCCAGTTCCAAAACACGAAGAAAGATCCAGATCCAAAACCAAAACACAAAACACGAAAAGTGGCCGGTGCACACCCCTAATTTCAATATGTATTTTATGTGAACGTGGCTATTTCAATGTTTTCTATGTTGCTCTGGCTTTTTCTTTCACTTCAACAGTGAAAAATGTATATTGGGAAGATTATGTAAAATGTATATTTTTAATGTCCTGGGCTCGCCCCCAGCGTGACTAAAAACGGGTGTGTGACACAAGGTCATGCTCCTGCAAATGTCATACCAAAGGCGTGCGCACAAAATGGGGCGTGGCCTTGTGACAGATACGGCGCGCCTATGCTATCAGCTCTTTCGATTGACTACATATATTTTTTGGCTCTTTGCCTCCGACTGTTTGGCCACCCCTGGTGTAGGGGGTGTACACACCAAAGTTGCTTTGACCACACCCACACAGCACCGATCACAGCTCTTCCCCTTCTCAGTATAGGCCCTTGAACATTTTCAGCTCCAGGCCCATGTGGGCCTTAATCCAGCCCTGGACTACCAAGCTATTATCCCAGCACCCCACACACAATAACAAGCGCCCTAGTACAGATATAGAACTTAATTGTGTTTTCTCTATAAGAGAGGAAGCGATTTTGAAGACATGAAAAATATGCACACATTTTATCTTGGGCTAGTGGTGCAATAAAATGACATTATAACATTCTAATTTAACAACAAAACACAAATAATGTAGATAAAGAGCTACTTGCTGTATAAAATATTTTAATATTGCATATGAGACAAAACAATTCTCTATTTATTGCCCGACTAACAACTGGGAAAGTTCCCCTTATATGCCATATGATCCCTCCACATGCCCCTTATGTGCCATCAGACACCTGTACATGCCCCTTATGTGTAGTCAGTGTCGCTAGAAACAGCAGCAGGCATGCTGCAGCATAGTATTACAGGAATAGGATCCCAATTGCTGGAAGCTATGGGTATAACGGAATCCAAAAGCCAGTGGGTTGGTACAGGAAATCAAGCCGGGATCAGAGAGGTATTAAAATGGTTAAGCAGAGCCATAGTCAGGAAGCAAAGCATGGGGTATCAGATCCAGAACTGTAGTCAAAGGAAAACTGCTGTCAAAGTTAGGGAATCCAACAAAGCAAATCAAGAGCAGGCTAAATTATGAGTAGACCTCAAGAATCAGACAATAGTTGAGCCTCACTACCTGACTTTTAAGCCCACAGCCTGCAGGAGATTGCCTGAGGCAGGAAGTGGATATTTCCAAGCAGGAGCCTAGATTAACAAGAGCTGCTGTGGCTCAACTGGTAAGAACACAGGTAACAGCACAAAAGGTCGATCACTGTGAAGTGCATCAGTGCATTTTCTTGCATGAATGTGACTGTGCCATCAGAATCAGGCTTCCATGGGGGGGTTAATACACAAAGAAAAATATCTCAACATGTAGATTGAATGGGATGTAGTCAGGAAGCCGGCGGTCGAAATGCCAACCGCCGGCTTACCGACAGTGAAAGCCCGGCATGGGACTAATGATAGGCGTCTAAATACTGACACCTATCATTAGCCCCACGCTGAAATCCCGATGCCTGGGATACCGAACGTAGGTAAGCCGGGCGTCGGGAGCTCATAACCACGTGGGGGTGTTAGGTTTAGGGACTCCCGGGGGGATTTAGGATTAGGCGCCCCCCGGGAGGGTTGGGGTCAGGGTGCCGGGAGGGGGGTTAGGTTTAGGCACCCCTGAGGGGAGGTTAGGGTTAGGCACTAGGGGAGAGGTTAGGGTTGGGCACCCCTAAGGGAGGGTTAGGGGGGGGATAGGGGACTTACGTACCTTAGTTGGGATTTTCATCTGCTGGCCTTCCGGTGTCGGGATTTCATCCTCCGGGCTTAGGTCCTGCGGTAATACATACCGATTCCGATTGAATGAGGTCTGGGTAATCTATAGTTTTATTGGAAGTATCACACCAACAAAGCTGTCCTTGTGAGATTCTCATAGAATTGCATCACATTGGCCTTGCCCAATACCATAGACCCGCAAATTGAGGCATTATATACCCTGACCTGCCCACTTTACTAGGAAGTGGCCGGGATGAGGGAGGACCACCCACTTTTCTGGGGGCCCAGAGGACCCCCTGAGCACTCGAGAGTCTCCCGGACATTTCAGGAGAGAAGATAAGTATGCTTTGTGAAGAAGATCTTGCTAAACTTCTGACAAACAACAAATTTTAAATACATGCATTGTCTAACAATCTAATTTATTCATTAACAGAAATAGAAAAACTGCTGGGATGCTGGGTTGTGGCTAAGTGGAGAGAATCAATTCATGAGAGGGGAGCACACTTAATTTTCTATGTGACTATTGCAATCTTTAGGGATTTAAGGGAAGTCCTTCTTATCTTGCCCAGCAAGCGATATCTACATTGATCTTCTGTTCTCATATACTCCACTATTTAATTTCCACATTGCCTTAGCAACAAAACGAGTCTACTGCTAATCCCATAATATTCCCCATGCCCTTGAAAAGTTTGGTTCTCATCCCAAAGTGACACCAGTAGCTCCTGAACTTGCCTCTGACTCTTATGAACCACCACCAACTGACACACCCCTCTCTGTTCATAAGGCCATCAATTTAAGGGTGGTATTCATGAAAGCTTGAAGAAAGATAAACTTGTGAGAGATAAAGTACCAACTACCAACTCCACACTGTTACTTTGCAAGCTGATTTTGAAAAATGACAATTAGGAGCTGATTGGATAGTACTTTATTTCCAGCCACTTTACCTCTCTCCAAGGCCTAGTGAATAGACCCCTAAGTCTGACCTGTACTGATACACTTGAACAAAAAGTAGATGAATAGTGTCAATATCAGTCCACCATATCAAAAAGAGCTGATAGATCAGAGATCCGAATTTATGTCCTACAAGGACCATCTCTAAGTTATTTAAAATTGCAACCGTCGCAACAACATCAGCATTAAAAATATACCTGAGACTAGCTAATTAGTTAGAGGGTCTTTTTCTCCTAATCATGCCTGATCTCCAGGGCCGTCTCTTCATATGGGCTTAAAGGGCAGTTGCCGAAAGGCAGCATGATCCTAGCGTCAAGCTGTAAGGTGCCGTCTCCCGATGCGACAGTGGCCACCGCATTGACTGATCCTCTTCCTCTCTTACTGCCTGTGTCTGCTTCTCTGTCTGACAGCCTGCCACTGCTGTGTTTTGAGGAGGAGAGGACTCAGGAGGCAGTCACAGCAATCAGCCACGACCGGCACGCACAGTCTGACTCACTATCACTAGCCTGAGCCTCAGCCTGGTGCTTTCTGGAGTCTAGGAGGGTGGCTGCACTGTGGCAGTGTTACAATCGGCAAGGAACCACCGTGTATGTCCAGCTGGCGAGGTCGTGTGCCAATAACAGCCACCCGCTGTTCCCTTAGAGCTAGATACGCTCACTGGTACTTAGATGGCCACCTGTTTTTAAACTCAGGACAGTAGGGGCTTACACCACAATCCTGCAGATCACAGGATGTTATGTGGCAGATGGTGGTACTGGATGGAACAGGCCACAGTAAAAGTCACTATGCTGGAAGAGTCGCTGTTTAATGACCTGATTGACTAGATGCAACTTTGAGAGCTGAGATGCGACTAGGAGGGCAGGATGTGGGTTTGAGAGCCGAGGTGCAACTCGAAGTAAATGATGCGACCTTGAGGGCCGAGATGTGCCTCAGAAGATATTATGCGGCATTGAGGGCCATGGTGCAGCCTTGAGGGTCGAGAAGCTGCTCTAACAATATGAAGCATAATTCGGAGCTGAAGTGCGGCCTTAAGGGCTTGGATGTGGTCCAAATGTTATGATGTGGCCTTTGGGGCTGGAATGCAGCCTTGAGGGCTGAGGTGCGATTCAGGCGGCATAATGCCACCTTAAAGGTGGTGCGGCCTTCAGGGCCAAGATGTGTCAGCCTAGAGGGCTAAGGTGCGACCTTGATGGCAGCGGTCCAACCTTGAGGGCCAGGTACAACTTAGATGGCGTGGTGCAACCTTGAGGGTCATGGTGCGGCCTTGAGGGCCAAGATGCGACTTAGACAGCACGGTGCAACCTTGAGAGCCGTGGTGCGGCCTTGAGGGTTGAGGTACAACTTAGATGTCACGGTGCGACCTTGAGAACCGTGGTGCGACTGTGATGCCACCTTGGTGGTAATGGAAAGTAGGCCGCAGGCAAGCGCTGCTGATGAAGGTAGCGTGAGCGGCAATGGTAGATGACTGTTAGCCAGGGATGGAAGTCGCCACACAGAAGTGAATGCCGCGGGTGCGGTGAGGCCGCAGGTTGAGGATGACAGCAGGATGGTAAAGACAGCCAGGAATACAGATAAGGCAGTCTTAGGACACAAACTGTCAGGATACTGGCAGACCAAGACTCCAACAGGCTGACAGAAACCAGGATTTACACAGGAAGTGTAAACTATCACCGGCAGCATGGCGCCTATCCAGACAGACTAAAGAAAGATACTCCACCAATGAGCTGTGGGTGTACATTTTGATTGATGACTGACAGCTGGGACACTGCACGTCTATCCAGCAGAACCAGCAGCACCCACAGCCGTCTGGCATCTTAGTCTCCCAGCAACTGCTGGTGCCATCCCAGTTGGGTATCCACACTTCTTGATGACCGGGGAGATTGTCAGACCTTGCGGCCAGAGTATACGGCGTGACGATAACAAGCTGTGATGGTGGCTTGTGAGTGCACAAAAGTGACTACATTCAAGGAGCCATTTGGGTGGTTGCTGGAACAGACTGCTCTGTAATTGTGTGTGTGAGAGAGAGAGAGAGTACTGCTACTGCTCCCTCTCTCTGCACTAGCCACCAACGCCAAGGAGCCACATGGAGGACGCCACAGCAGCCCCCCACAAGCTCACAGCTTGAGGCTGACAGTAAGGGGTAAATTTACTAAGAATCGAGTCTGGACGAGTTTGCTTTTTTTTAACTCGATTAGCTTTGAAATCTCAGGTGATTTGAGGCTCCTGAAACTCTCAAATTTACCAAGAAGTGAGTTTAGCTGAGAGTGAGATGTCCAATGGTGAAGCAGAACGAGATATCTCTCCCGAGTAGCACGTTTTGCAGGAGATTACTCACCCAAAATTGCAGTGTCTTCTCTGTGCCTAACTCTCCTGAGCAAGCAGCCTGCACAAAGCAGTGAGATATATGAAGGCTGCTTGTGTTCTATGCTGTAAATAAACGGGTTAAATGTTAGAAAAAAAAATTACATAGGGTCTGCCCCACTAAACCTTAACCAGCTTTAGGTTTCTAAAATTGCGGGGAACAAAATGAGTAGGGTTCCACCGTAATTTAGAAACAAACACCAGGCTGCAGGGCCAGTCCTGGTTTTAATTGAAGAAAATGCGTTGGGGTCCCGCTGTAATTAAAACCAGCACCAGACTAAGGACCTCATTCAGAGCCGCTCGCTAAATGCGAGCGCTCGCTCTGAATGAGGGCGGCCGCTTCTATTTTCAGAGCCGGCCTCCTGGCTGCTCTCTAGGCTGTGGGTGACCACCCACAGCTTTAGCGAGCAGCCAGGTTGATGGTCGGGTCGCGATGGTCAAGACCATCGCAACCATGGGGCTTGCGACGAGACCCTTGTGGTAGGGTCTCGTCCACCACAAACCCCAGCGAGCTTTCAGCTCTATTAGAGCCGGAAGCTCACCACTGACATCACGAGTGATGTCAGAGGGGCTGCACCCAAATAGGCAGGTGTTTTTGTAGTGAGTCCCAGAGCGAGAGAATTTCTCTCTCGCTCCGGGGCTTGCGCACGCTGCACGTGCGCTGGGCCTCAGCATCAACCTGCTTGCGAGCGCATAGGTGCTTGCGAGCGGGTCTGATTGAGACCCTAATGACACAGCCTGGAGACCCTATTACCGGGACTCTGTGGCCAAAGCATTCTCAGCCCAAGCTGCTCAGGTCACGCCGGGGATCTCAGGGGAGGTGTGGACCCCCCAAAAAAGGGAACACCCCTCTCCCGAACCCCAGGCTGTGTGTTATGGGGGTAATAAAGTGAAGAATAGATATAAACTATTATATTTTCTACAGGTGCCAGCATGCCTGCCCTTTGGCACTTGTGGAACTACAAGTGCCAGTAGGCGGCCGGCACCCGTACCCCACTGTAAAATAAATAGTTAAAAAAAGACATAACACACACACCATGAATAGTAGAATCCATGGGGAATGGCCTGCAAAAAAGATGGTATACTCACCTCCATCCTGGCGCTGCTCTCTGTAGCATCCAGGGTCTTTGCAAAACAAAAAGTCTTATCCGAACAAGTGTTGCATATACTTACACTAAAAGGAACTGACAGGAATCATCTGTTTTTAACACGGGCCACTGGCCAATCAGCGGCCGTTTTACATGTACAGCCGCTCATTGGCTGGGACCCACAAGTGCCAAAGGGCAGGCATGCTGGCACCTGTAGTCCCAATGTAAAACACAATAGTTTACATCTATTCTTCACTTTATTACCCCCGTACCCACAGCCCAGGGGTGCGGGGAATAGCCTCGGGCTTCAGACCAAGCCTGGGATTCGGGAGAGGGGGGACCCCTTTTTTGGGGGTCCCCATTTCCCCTGAGATCCCTGGCTTGGCCTGAGTGGTTTGGGCTGAGAATGCTTTGGCCACGGAGCCCCGGTAATAGGGTCTCCTGGCTGTGGTATTACAGCCCAGCCATTTTGGGTCCGGTGCTGGTTTTAATTATAGGGGGACCCCTACGCATTTTTTTCCCCCTATAATTACAACCAGGACTGGCCCTGCAGCCTGGTGTTGGTTTCTAAATTACGGTGGAACCCTACACATTTTAGAAACCAGGACTGGCTAGCAAGTCCGGGGCTCGTTAAACTTTTGGGGGAGACCCTATGTCATTTTTTTAATAACATTTAACCCATTTTTTATCTATTTACAGGCAGAAACATACATGGATCATAGTGGATCACAGTGAAACTTGCCAAACTCGCAGATCACAGGCTGGTGAATTTTTTTAACGAGTTTTACTGGAGTGTTGTCCCTTGTCATGAGAGTTTAGAAACTGTCTGCTGTGTAAATTTCCGAATCCTATCTTCACTAGTGAAAAGGTTCTCGAGTATAGCCGATGGTGAATTGAAGAGAGTTTGCTAACTCTCCAGTATCTTCCCGTAGCAAAGGAGATTTCTCTCCCGAGTTTCACATTAGTAAATTTACGAGTGGGAAAAAAGTCCAAACTCTCCAGAGTTTGCAAACTCTCCCAAACTCGATTCTTAGTAAAGTGTGATGATCATAGATATTGTCATGTTTTATTTGACTATTTATGCTTTTTTTTTTGTCATGTGGAAGCCTATGGGGCATATACAATTGGTTTAGCGAGTTAAAAACCTTGTGCACCTCACGCCCAATTCCAGAATACCGCAGGTATGCGCGCTCCCACTACCCACGGTATTCAATTAAAAAAATAGTGGTTGCAGGGTTTTCAGCTCTGAAAACTCCGTGCCACGTAAAATGAAAAAAAAAAACACCTACCTTGCAGGGGGTCTCTGCGGCTCCCAGTGGCTTCCCCTCTCTCTTCTTACTGGAAAGGGGGCTGCTGGGAGTCCCGGGGCTGATGGGAGGAGCAAGGGCTGCTGGGAGATGTAGTTCTCCCAGCACCCATTCCGGGGGGGCCACACACACCGCACCAGGGGTCACACACACACACTCATGCACACACACACTCACTCACACACACTTACATACACCACACACACTGACATACCCACCATGCTGCAATTTGCACATGCACATAGTGGATCCTACGCATGCGCAGACCCCAAAACATCAGAGATATGCGCTAACCATCAGGATAGCGTACATCTCTGAATCAGGCCCTTAGATTGAACTCACAGGGCACTCCACTCTAAGCACACATTCTGACCAGTAACCAAGGGATGTGATCATCCATTTTAATTACTTTAAAGTAGAGAAGAGTGGTTCAGTTTTACCCGGTTATGTTTCGGATCTCAAAAACGGTATCATATTGGCTATCCGGCTCTCACGTGTTTTGAATAACTAATAAGATAAATCTAAACTAATCTGAATTGACATTAATTTGGCGAAAAGAACAGCGTTAAAACCGAACCGCTCATCTCTTACTTTAAAGCTAACAACAAAATTGTAGCTACGGTCAGGATTGTTGCTATCCCATACTCTGGTTCTCACTTCTAATTGTTTCAGGATTTTGATCTATCTACAGTAAACAAAAGGCTGAGGCGTAATCTAATCAACATCACAGGGTTGGAATCATGCTATAAAATATAAATGGGGCTACACTTTCAGCTTATTTTTTCAAAGATGGCAAGACTCACTCAATTAAAACCCCTCTACAGGGCTATGAACTGCTTCAACACTTTGGAATCATAACTGAACTACCAGAGATCTTCAAGTAGCCGACCAACCCTCTGATTGGACCACTGTTTGAATCTCTACATTCCCTGGGCTGGTGCTATAAATGTATTGAAGTTCTCATTCAAAGGCTCATTCAGTTTGTTTCCTTCTTGCTAGGCCTTTTGCTTTCCAGGCATTAGTATATGTACCATGATATAGCCCTAATATCTGCCATTATAGACTGTGTTGCCTGTCAGGTGGCCCAGACATACACTATTCACTAACCATGTTTATTATTCTATGTTGCTATTGTTGTTTTACTAAAACAATGTTTGTTTTCCTATAGTTTTAGCAGCTTGCAATTGAGCTCTCTCCATGCTCCCCTTCCTACCATCTTCAGACATTCTCGTGTCATAAACTTTATTCTGTTTGCTCCATAAATACTCTTGTCATGGTTCAGTCATGACACGGTCCCTCACAAAATGTGTGGCAGTGGCGTAACTAGGGCAGGGCGAGCGGGATGCGTGCCCTGGGCGCCGTGGGACCGCCGGCACGAGGGGCGCAGCCGGCCACGGTACTGGCCCGCCCTAGTTAGCCAGTGTAGCCCCGACCTCAGTGAGTGAGGTCAGCGCTACACATTTACACAGGACCGGCGCTAGGCTTCCAGCGCCGGTCCTGTGCTGCACAGCTGAGCCCCTTCCCTCCCCCTGAGCGCTTGCCCAATAGCGCCAGGAGGAGGGTGGCAGGCGGCTCGGGCTGTGCATAACACACACATCGCCGCCAGCACTGGCGGTGATGTGTGTGTTAATCAGCAGCCAATGAGAGTCAGACAGACTCTCATTGGCTGCTGCTGCACACACATCACCGCCGAGCGGCAGCGATGTGTGTGTGAATCAGCAGCCAATGAGAGTCAGATAGACTCTCATTGACTGCTAAGCGCCCACTGCAAAAGCCGGGCTTCCATCCGGCTCCTGCAGTGGTAATGAGAGAAACGTCATGATGTCATGACGTCTCTCCCATAATGCAGAGCGGTCCGGCCCAGGAGGATGGACGTGTGGACGGCGGCGGGAGCAGGAGCGTGGCTACAGGTAAGTATTTTTCTTTTGTTTCATTTTAGTGTGTATTTCAGGGGGGGGGCGCGATCTATTACAAAGGAGGGGACTACTACTGGGGGCACTACTGGGGGGGATACTACTGCGGGCACTGCTTCAGGTGGGGGGGACCACTACTGGGGACTACTACTGGGGGGGGATACTACTGTGGGCACTGCTTTGGGGGGGGCACTACTGGGGGGATACTACTGGGGGCACTGCTTTGGGGGGGGACCACTACTGGGGACTACTACTGGGTGGGGGATACTACTGGGGCACTGCTTCGGGGGGGGGGACCACTACTGGGGACAACTACTGGGGGGGATACTACTGGGGCACTGTCTTGGGGGGGGCACTACTGGGGGGATACTACTGGGGGGGGACACTACTGGGGGCACTGCTTCAGGGGGGGACCACTACTGGGGGGGATACTACTGTGGGTACAGCATCATGGGGGACCACTACTGGGGACTACCACTGGGGAGGGATACTACTGTGGGCACTGCATCGTGAGGAACGACTACTGGGGACTACCACTGGGGGGGGATACTACTGGGGGCACTGCATTGTGGGGGACCACTACTGGGGGCACTGCATCAAAGGGGACTCCTACTGGGGGAACTATATAAAGGGCACTGTATAGGAGGGACTACTACTGGGGGCACTATATAAGAGGCTCACTACTGGGGGGGGCACTGCACAGGGGGGTCCACTACAGGGGGCACTGAAAAGGGAGAACCACTACAGGGGGCACTGCATAAGGGGGACAACTACTGGGGGGGCACTGTATAAGGGGCACTGCATATGAGGGATCACTACTGGGGGCCTGCATATGAGGGATCACTACTGGGGGCACTGTATAAGGGGAACTAATGGGGGGCTGCATAAGGGGGACCACTACAGGGGGCACTGTGTAAGGTGCACTGCATATGGGGGACCACTACTGGGCGCTTGTATAAGGGGAACTAATCGGGGGCTGCATAAGGGTGCCACTACTGGGGGTACAGTATAAGTGGCACTACTGGGGGCCTGCATAAGGAGGATCACTACTAGGGGCACTGCATAGGGGAGGACTGTATAAGGGGAACTGCATTAAGGTGCAAATGGAAAGAAATGTTCCCAGTGACAAGAAAGGGGTGTGTCATGTTGACAAGCCCCATTTTTCAGTGGCCACGCCCAATTTTCGCCACGCGTGTCTGCGGTGCGCACACAGAGGGGGGGGCGCCATTTTCAAATTTGCCCTGGGCTCCAAATACCCTAGTTACGCCACTGCAATGTGGACTTGCTGAACCTCCTCTTTCTCACTTCGGCCCTGCTTGTCCTTTGAGTGTAGGTCTTTTTCTTCTTGTCTTTTATTTGTTATTACATCCTACTTTCTGGTTTTCATTCCCTAGCAGTTGCTGTGCTTCCTCTAACACTTTAACCATCCCTCCCCTCCATTAAATTGAAAATACTGACCCTCAGGGGGTATTCAATTAGCCCCGGGGTTTACCCCGCGACTAACTGCAGCCAAAAATCCCTCCGGCATGGGGAAAGGCTATATTCCCATGCCGAAAAATCGTGATTCAGGCGCGGAAACCCAATAATTCTGCATAAACTGCGGAATCAGTGGTTTTTAAACTGCAAACCCAATTTAGTAGTTTTTACACGGTCTTTACCTCACAGCTCCATGGGGACTTGTGCACAGGGTAATCCCCGCTAATTGAATACCTCCGGCTCTGCAGTTAGCCGCAAGTTAAACCCCACAGACAACTGAATATCCACCTATATGTATCACCTCCCTCAATGCCTCTATTCACCAAACAAGTGTGCAATGGCCATCCTGTATTTTAAGCGCTGCAACCCAGATATTATTATGCGTCAGGAAACACAGTATAAAAATCCCCATACCTTGCTTTCTTGTAAACAATATCTCCAATATGTTTATTATTCACCCATGACTTTTAAACATACAGGTAATACAACATTAATACACCATAGATTCCGTTTTACAATTGAGAATTCCATATCTGATGCTCTGGGTTGATACCTTATACTGACAGGCACCTTGAATCAATTCCCATCACCATGCATCTGTAGACACCCTTATATGAGCTGTTTAATTTTCATTTACATTTTTTAATCAATTTGAGCAGACTCCATGTGGCCTGGCTATTCTCAGTGAGAAGTTAACACCATGCTGGACCCCAAACTAGAAAGATCCCATCTGAGCGGCTATTATCTCACTCAACCTAAAGTCACTAAGTGTTTGCTATCACATTTGAGATTTCCAAGGTAATTACAGATCTCTGTGTGACTAACACACCTCCCGGTATAACCCCTTTCATACTGTGGGAGGCACACAATGGCACCTTATATACTGTAGTGTACTGATAAATCTAACTGCAGCCCAGAAAAGAGTGGAAAAGTCCTGTATTCTGGCTGTAGAAGCTAAAACCTCCTCTTTAACGATTATTTCACCAACAATTCCACAAAAAATCAACCTACTTCAAAAAGGTTTGCCTTTAAGGTCAAACTTTTGACCAAGAAAGCAGTTATGGTTCTTCTCTGGGGGGTTTTCTCTAGGTTTGAAAGAGATACTATGAAAGTATCTCTTTCAAACCTTTATGATTGGGCTGACTCCTCTTAGTCAAAAATTGTGGCAAAATGTAATTGTAACAAAATTGTCTCTATTAAATGCCCTGATGGATCCATCACATCTCCATCATCATCAGGAGTGATTTCAACATTCATATCTCCTTGTGCCAGCAAATTACTTTCTCTAACCTCCTCTCCCAGTGGACTGACTCTTTTACTCATTGGGATAGCTACTGCCTTGATCTTGTTTTCACCAGACTCTGCTCAGTTTCTGATTTACACCCCTTTCCCTCTCTCAGATCACATTGAGCTTGATTTAGACTAGAGATGAACACAATGTCGATTTCGGATGCAGTGGAGCAATTATTTGCTACTGCGCATGCAGCACAGCCTCACTGCACCCACTCTGCAAATTATTAGAGATGGTGGACACAGTGAGGATTTATTCACAAAGTGAGTGACATCTACAGACCATCTAGAGGAGGTGATATGGGGTGGCTACAAAAACGCAGGCATGTTGCCTCCGTTTTCTGGGCGTGTCCTAGTCAGCAGGGCCGTAACTAGGGGGGGGCTGAGAGGTCATGTGCACCGGGCGCCATCCTCCAACGGCACCAGCTACACACTTCTCTGTGCCGGAGGTCTGCAGATAGAGACCTCCGGCAGTGGTGCGCGCCGGACAGTGGACACTGAAAATCGGCGGAAGATCCCGCCCTCACTCCTCCTCTCGGGAGTTAGGGTAAGAGCTCAGGGGGGGAGGAGGGGGCGGAGAGGGACGGCAGTGCTGCACAGGGCGCACTGCTGTCTAGCTACGACGCTGTAGTCAGCCACTGCAAATTCATTATCCGTTGGACTGGACCTGGCGTCTTAGTTTAGATGGACTTTCTGAGACTTCTTAGGGTTTCTCGGAAGTTCAATTGTGCAACTGATGTTTCCGAAGTTGCTTCCTTTGTACATAAGCAGCGGATCTGGGATGCCGCCGATGGGAGTTTGTCTAAATGACAGTGGCTGAGTTATTAGCATATTTTTGCAAGTCCGCTGTGTTCAAAATCACAGTTACAAATGCAACTGTGTCCACCTCTGAATCAAGCACATCATCTCCTTCAAGCTCTTCTCGCTTACTCCAAGCTCTCTGTGATTGAATTCTATCAAACCTCCTCAAACCCACAGAAATATCAACTTAACTAACTATTCACCTCTCGCACCAAATTCTACAGTCACTTCTTCAGAGATTACTGTAGCACATCTTAACCAAATCCTAGAAACAGCCATTGATAAGGTAGCTCCAACTACTCTGCACACCCCAGATTGTCCTAGGTGTCCGCCATAGCATTCTGAAGTGACAAGACATCTGTAGAAATGTTCTTGTAAAGTAGAAGGTCATAAATCTTGTACTGTTGTACTTTCTCACATATAAGGCTATTTACTACTCCGAAATATAAAGGTTGTGCACACTGCAAACAAACAGCTCTCATCTCTGCTCAAGATTCTACTAACAAGCAGCTTTTTAATACATTGAAATCTCTTCTGACCTTTTCAACACCAAACCCAACAGCTAATATCAGTGCCCAACATCTTGCTTCCTATTTTGAGGAGAAGCTCTTCTCACCTTCCTTCTCTACTACCTCTCCACTTGATCCTATACCCTCACAAATCAGTCTTTCCTTTTCTACTGTGTTCATCCCAACTTAACTGAAATGTGTAATCCATCTATCTATCTATCTATCTATCTATCTATCTATCTATCTATATATCCATCCATCGATCTATCTCCATCGTTATTCAAGCATGCAGTTATTCCTATTCTGAAAAAAAAAACAATTCTGACCCAAACTCTCTCTCTCCGTTATGATCCGCAGCAGCAGATCATCTTGGCTGCAGGTCCTGGCCATATTAGGCAACTGAGGTGGTGCTTTATGCCTTTGATTCCAGTTCCGGCTGTTGCAGGCAGCTGGAACTCTGTCTGTGTCTTTGCAGCTCATAGTGCATTCCTGCCTCTCAGTCTGTGTGCAGCTCAGCTGAAAACCATCAACAATTAGGGAGGCTCTCTGCAGAGATTGCTCTCATTGGTCCCTGCTTCTAATAAGTTACAGCTAGACCTACACTTCCTGCCGGTGATAGTCCTTCTTGGAGCCTTGTCTTTCGGTCCCTGTTCATGGTTGCTGTTCCTGAGTTCCTTGCTATCCTCCTAAAGGAATTACTTAGCTAAGTGTGCATTAACCATGCTGATAGATATTCCTTAGTATTCTGCTGCATGACCTGTGCATGCATTATCTGCTGAGCAATCCACCTTGGGTTGGGTATGGATTCCCGGCGGTCAGGATGTCTCCGGTCAGAATACCAATAGCAGCATACCGACAGCCAGAATTCCGACACCCATAGGTAAGTATACTACCACTAACCCAAACCCTCCCTCCCCAGTCCCTAAACCTAACCCCCCCTAGTGCCTAAACCTAACCTCCCCTTCCCAGCACCCTAAACCTAACTCTCCCTCCCTAGTGCAGTGGTACGGTATTGCTGGTGCAAATATATAACTAATAAACCTTTTAATGAGTGAAAATGGGATGTGCCTTGTGTTATCTGTCTATTTGGTGTGATAAGGAAAAAATTAAGGAGTATGTAGGATATGCTTATATAGTTTTAATTCGGACTAAAACATAAATGTGGTTAAAATGACAATAATAAATGCTGATTGGTCAAATGTGCAGTTTGCAAATTTAATTGTAAATGCAGTTGGAGATAACATAAATATATTACATTCCACGATACATGAATAAAATAATGAACATTCATAAAATTACACAAAAAGAAAAGGGTAATGATAAAATTATATACATTAAAAAGCAGTAGAAACTACAGATTTGGATGGTGTGAAAAATGAGGGTAGAAAAAAAAAAGGGTTTGCTTCTGCCCTTAGGTGCAAAAATGGTAAAACTGTTTGTAAAGTTCTTAGGAGGGGAGAAAGTCTTTTTCGTGGTGTTTAAAACAAAGTGTAGTCTGCAGTTTTGATTTGTAATGTGAGCCTGCGTTATATCAATTAGATATAATGTCGCTCCGGCTCTTACCTGGATCCAGCTATGGCGGCCACCTAGTCTTTCTAGAAGTCTCCGGTGTTCAGGCGGGGGCAATGTGGGTGGGCGCCGTGGATGTCAGAGCTGTCAGCTTAAGATTTCAGAGGTGCAGCTGTCCAGGTGTTGTTTTCTCTGAGCCGCGACTTGTATTTTCTTTTTCCCCGGCATCCCCGTAGTTCGGCAGAGCTCAGAGCCGGACGGGTCTCCTGGGGAAGGTGTGTGTAGCACTGTTAGGTTGTAGGTCCGGTGCCAAAGCATTTCGATCTCCAGTATGAGGGTGATCTTCGTCAGGGTCAGTCTTCCTACAATACAACCAAGGGAAAGCAGGGTTATATTTCCCACTCTCTCCCCCCTTAGTGCCTAACCCTAATCCTCCCCCTAGTGCCTAACCCTGGCGGTCGGGATACTGTAGTCGGGATCCCGACGCTGTTGGGATTCCGGTGCCAGTATTTAGACCGTCGGCATCCCGCACGCCGGGATGCTGACTACATCCCATTCACCTGTACCTTGCTGGAATCACTGTTTTAAATAGCATTGCTTTTCTATATTGGGATTGCTGTGCTTTGCTGGTGCTGCTGCAATAATAGTGACTGTGTTTAACCATTACAACTGCATTGAGAATTGTGGTGCAGATCTGAGTGTTCTATTACTTGCATTTCACCTGTGGATAAATACTGTGCTGCACTTCAAGGATTGCATTACTCTACATGATTTCCATTACTTGCATTTCACCTGTAATTAAATACTGTGCTGCATTTCAAGGATTGCATTACTTTACATCAGGGATGGGGAACCTCAGGCCCGGGGGCTGTATAAGGCCCCCGGAATCATTTGGTCAGGCCCTCAGAGCTTTTTTTTGCTAGCCTCATCTGGCTAGCATGCTACCTAGAATGTCACCCTGCAGCCAGAATCTATGCAGCAGTGCAGCCTAATGTGTCCTCAGGACGCTTCAGATGGTCACACCACTGCTCTTAGAGCTCCCCGAAGCATCCTCAGGATGCTCCGGGTATTGCTGTAATCACCGGCGATTGTGGCCCTGCCCATGTGACATCACACGGAGGGGGCGCGGCCTGCACTGGGCCTGCAAATAATGTTATCTACATCAAAATGGCCCTCCGCAGGAAAAAGGTTCCCCACCCCTGCTCTACATGATGTTCATATCCTCTGTCTGCATATTATACCCTTGCTACTACCTGTTCCAGTGTACTGGACAAAACTAGTGTCAGTTCTTCAGTTAACTGTGTCCTTGCCATATTACTGTTGTGTATACATTACTACTCCAGTTATTACCTAGTGATCTCCTGTTTGTTGCATAAGCCCCTACTGTTCGGAGGTATAAGACCTGGCGCCCGCCAATACCAATGTGTGCGTCTAACACTAAGGGAACAGCGGGTTTCTGTTATAAGCAGAAGCCCCCTGTAGAGGGACTCTAGGGGTCTTATGCAATAGTGCAGGAGTTTCATAACTGTCATTACTGTCCCATATCTCAGCTTCGATGCTACTCAAGCTACTTGAGAGACTTGTCTACACCTGCCTTAAATTTTCTTCACTCGCAGAACTTATTGAACCCACTTTAGTTTGGATTTTATTTCCAACACTCCACAGAGACTTGCACTGACTAATGTAATCAATGACTTGATCACTAAAGGCCATTACTTCTATTTCTCCTGGATCTCTTCAAGGTCTTCCAGGCCCTGTCCCATCCAGGTTCTCATCCTACTTATCAAATCACTCTTATTGTGTTCACTTCTCTGTACCCGCCTGCCCTCTGCTTCCTCTATCAATTGGAGTACCACAAAGCTCAGTCCTAGGTCATCTGCTTTTCTCTATCTACAAAACCACTCTTGGAAAACTAAGCAGCGCTTTCAGATTTCAGTATCATGTGTATGAGATTTACCTATCATCTCCAGATCTCTCATACATATGTTCTCTTTGTACACTAGCACAACCCGCTGACCCCAGACCAAATTTGCTGTGTGACTGGATAATTTAGCAAACCAAGCACCTCTGCAATCTGTCTGGACCAGTGGCGGATTTTACCAGTAAAATCCGCCCCTCAGTAAGCCAGTTGCAGTCTGTGACTGCACTGGCTACACTGTTACTGGAAGTGGCTTCCCATTGGAAGCGCTACATGCCAATCACACACAGGACAAGCAGCCCCAGGGGGAGGTGCTTTCTCCTCTTGGGACTGACAGTCAGGCTGCGATTAGCAGAGAGCGGCTTCCAGTGGAAGCCGCTGCTCTGCCTTTTGGCAGCCCTATATGGCTTCTAGGGGCTGCAGATGATGTAGTTCCTAGAAGACAGTGTTATGAGCAGCACCACCGCCGCTTGTGCGCCGGTCCCAGCACCTGCCAGATCCATTGCACAGACACTGGGACTCAGCCGACTGGACCAACAGCAAGAGGGTCTGGACCAATTTGCAATATGTAGCAATATCCTTATGTATCAGATTCCTATTTCCCTATAGATTGCAGACTTACGAACAGGCCCGTCTTACCTCTTTGTCTGTTTCATTACCAATTGTAAAGTGCAATGGAATATTGTGGTACTCTATCAGTAAATAAATAATGACATACAAGCTCCAAGACATCTCTCACCAATTTAGGCAATACCAAAAACAATCAAGTCAATCCATATGTTAAACAATGCCCATTCTGTATCTCTTATAGCTATTGTTGCCCAGTAATATTATCACACATTTTGCCAATTGTTAATTATATATTGTGAGATATTAATATTGCACTATATTGCAATTTAACACCGCTTACTGTACATCTCCTAGAAGTTTGTGTATGGTAGAAGATTTTCCACTCTAGAATGAACAGAGTTAACCTCATGTGGACCAGCCCTTTGCAGCAGCCAAATGTAAATTATTCAATGAGAGAGAATTGCAAAGCAGATAAAGTTGTACTGCCATCTGCCACTTGCTTGGAAGAAAATGCAGAGAACTTACTTGTAAGCTCCTGCTAATATCTATCTTTTATGAACATTTGCTTGCTATTTCTCACAGACTTTATGCTGATCAATTATTTATATGGAAAAGAGTAATGTATTAGAAAAGCATTTTAGCTGTGTTCTTTTAGTATTAAACTAGATTTATAGTACATGTTTGTATGGCTGTTTAAAATGAACTTCCCCTGATTTACTACAAATTTTATTGCACATAATTCTACTTCAATGTCTTTTATTAAGTTTCAAAACATAATTTATAAGACTTAAACAATCACATAGTTTGTATTACTGATTAATACATAATACTCATTCATACATATACTTTCCTTACAGCTCTTTTTTATGGAGCTACCATATGCAACCCGTCTCTAAGACTTGACCTATCCCAAGTCTGTCCAACTGGTGGCATATAGGCCGTACTTTCCAATTTGTGGCCCCCAACTACCCTGACAACTCCCTAAAGCTCTATGGCAGGGGTGGGAAACAAGTGGCCCTCCAGCTACTGTTGAACTACACATCCCATTCCCATCGTGGCCTACAACAGTTTTAGCATGCTGTGGCAGGGCATGCTGTGATGTGTAGTTCCACAGCAGCTGGAGGGCCACTTATTACCCACCCCTGCTCTACGGTAAGACTAGTATATGACCAATGGCCATATAATTATTATATACATATTTGATAAATGGAATGTGCAGTAATGGTAATATGTAATAGCTTTCTTTATTTAAGGGCAAGAAATGTACGACTCTATCAAAGTAAATATGAATTTTAATTAATACACAGACAATGGCCAAAAGTAGGGAATGCCTAGGCAGTGTAATTTCATTGTAATTAAAGCAAAGGCTTCCTAACATATTTGGCTTAGACAGTAACCAAGCAAGTTACTCAACATCTTTAGGCTTTCTCTTTTAACATTGGACATACTATATCTGTTTAACTGTAATTGTACTTTATGAAATGTCTAAAGGGTTAGTATGTTGGATATAGATTTACATCATTATAGCTTCAACTGTTGATTTTTTAAGGTAATGCTGGACAATATGAAGTGGCTACAAAGGGCAACAATGGGCAAGAGTCAGGACAATACCCTGAAATTACTGTACAGTTTGCCCAAGGGCAAATTTAAGGTGTTTCTAGTAGGAGTAAATTAAAATGTCAGTTCAATGCCAAAATTACTATTTTGAAGCTACATGGAATCCTACAACTGATATCAGAATCCTGGTCTATGTATTTCTGTATAAACGTTCAGTTCATAAACAATCTGAGAGCTATAGAGTTCTTAGATACCTCTTTTCCAATACCACAGGTTATACCATTAAAGCAGTGCTTATAACTGGTTCTTCCTAGTCAGGTCCCAATGTTTTATATGTAAACCTAAGTATGCTGCTACATCATTTATGAGTTCAACGTTCAAGTCAAAACTTTTCTTTAAAAACATATTTGGTGCTATTTATTCAGTTTCCATGATTATTGAGGACACGTAGGACGCTCTACCATTACTGCCCAGGAGATGGCTCCATGACTATTCTGAATAATTCTTATTGAGTAACCCATCCAAGGAACAGCTGCTTCCCTGCCTTGAGAGCAGACTGGCCCTGCTGGCCATTTTTCTTCAGGCCTTTTCTACCCGTGTAGAACATAAATCTTTCTTTCGTCATTCTAACCTGGACAGCATATCCATCCACCTGTGCCCACATCATGGACGGACATCTTACGCCCTGGGAGAAAATATAAGATTCTTTCTGCTTTTTTTAAAAGTGGGAAACATATTATGTTTATTTCCATTTACACTTTTAATTTAAATGAGTATATCAGGGAAACCATGAAGCAACCATTAGTTTAATGAAACACATAAAATTATGTGGAAAAGAAAGTGAGGACAGATCACAAATGCTAAAATAAAGATCTTTAGGAAATGTACCACAAGCAACACTGAGATATTCATTTGAATATATTGAAACATGAAAAAATAAAATGATTTTCTCCATTGCATGAGCTGTAGGGAGACTGCCCTCATTTTCCCATTCAATATATTTTCTTCAGTGCATGAGCTATAGGGCAATAGGCCTTGTTTCTCCATTCATTATTTGCAGACCAAATAATAATAAACCAACCAATAATTTGTATGTATTATCCAGGTTGTAAACCTTATATCAGCGCCCCTTAGAAATTATCAGTTTTTAATTATCAGAAGTCTTCAGCGCAAAGATAAGATGCAATTTCTCCCCCTGAACATGGCGTCCTGTGCCAGCACTACTGTGTCTTTAGACGCAGCAGCTATCAGTGTCATGCACGTTTCTGGATAGCCACCCTCATGTTACCTCCCAGGAATGCCCACTGAAATCCTCAGTTTTAACATCCAAAATCATTCTGCGTCTCCCCGGGGAAACCATCTGTACGCATGTGAAGTGCGACTCGGACACGTGTGCAGACTTACATTGGCCAACTGTGACACTGAGTCCACCACTAAATTAGGCCCTTATGGTGCATACACACAATCAGATTTTTCTTCAGATCTGAATGATAACGATTTCAAAAATCGTTCAATCGTTCATATCTGAAGGAAAATCTGACATATCTGACATGTCTGAACGATGAACGATACGCGTTCCTGATAGTCAGATAACGATATCTGACATCTGACATCTGATGTGTTTGCAGTCAGATTTGGACAATTCCATTAATTTTAATGCAGTCAAAAATCGTTTATAGTTCAAATTGTTGGTCAAATCGTTCATCAGATCGTTCAAATCGTTCAATCGTTCATCTGACACATCTGACAAATCTGACCGTGTGTATGCTCCATAAGACTATTAATCAAAGCCCCCCTGCAGGTAAAAGTTATCACGGCTATTGCATGCTATAGCCGTCTATTGAACTGCACAAGTTTTATGGTGGTACTTTATGTGGATCTGGCTTTTTCAATCCTTTTTTATGTGCATCTGGTTTTTATAATGTTTTTTTATGTGGATCTGGCTTTTATGTGGATCTGGCTTTTTCAGTGTTTTTTTATATGAATCTGGGAGAGGCTGCAGTGGGGAGCTTCGTTTAGCTCTTTGCTTCACACCCGCTGCAGCGCTCTCCAGTCCTCATCTTCTTTCTTCTGCCACTGGCCCGTTCTGGCCAGCAGCGCCGTCTTCTCGCCTCTTCTGCGGCGGCCAGAGCTCTTCATCAGACATCTGCTCCCAATCACCGGCGCTGCCAAACTGAAGGCTCTGCTCGGTGGTGCAAGACGCAGCGAGAGGGCGGAGCTATGACATGGCATCTTGTGATTTGATGTCGGTCTGCGAGCTGTAATTGGCTCGCAGACGCCGCCAAATTTAAACAGACGGCACACACGCTTGCTGGCTCTGTCAGCAGCTGGGCCATTAAAGATAGCGGCAGTGGCCAGTTCCGCCCACAGGGTGTTCTGCGTTCTGTGCGACGGCACAGACCACACCGCCCTAGTTATGGTCCTGTATTTAGTAAAGAGTCTGGTTTTCTGTGTATGCATGAGCTTACAGCAGTTTTCTCTCCTATTTTCCTGTATATGTACAGTCAGGTCCATAAATATTGGGACATTGACAGAATTTTCAGATTTTGGCCTCTATTCACCAACACAATGGTTTTGAAATGAAACAAACAAGATGTGCTTTAACTGCAGACTTTCAGACTTAATTTGAGGTTAATTACATCCAAATAGGGTGAACGGTGTAGGAATTACAATATGTGCCTCCCACTTTTTAAGGGGCCAAATGTAATGGGACTATCAACTCAAAGGTGTGACATTTGCATTTGGAATCAGTTGCTGTCGACTCTCAATATGAGATCCAAAGAGCTGTCACTATCAGTGAAGCAAGCCATCATTAGGCTGAAAAATCAAAACAAACACATCAGAGAGATAGCAAAAACATTAGGTGTGGCCAAATCAACTGTTTGGAACATTCTTAAAAAGAAAGAACGTACCGGAGAGCTCAGCACACCAAAAGACCTGGAAGACCACGGAAAACAACTGTGGTGGATGACAAAATAATTATTTCCCTGGTGAAGAAAAACCCCTTCACAACAGTTGGCCAAATCAAGAACACTCTCCAGGATGTAGATGTATATGTGTCAAAGTCAACAATCAAGAGAAGACTTCACAAGAGTGAATATAGAGGGTTCACCACAAGGTGCAAACCATTGGTGAGCCACAAAAACAGGAAGACCACATTAGAGTTTGCCAAACAACATGTAAAAAAGCCATTACAGTTCTGGAACAACATCCTATGGACAGATGAGACAAAGATCAACTTGTACCAGAGTGATGGGAAGAGTAGAGAAAGAAAGGAACTGCTCATGATCCAAAACATACCACCTCATCAGTGAAGCATGGTGGTGGTAGTGTCATGGCGTGGGCATGTATGGCTGCCAATGGAACTGGTTCCCTTGTATTTATTGATGATGTGACTGCTGACAAAAGCAGCAGAATGAATTCTGAAGTGTTTCGGGCAAAATTATATGCTCATATTTAGTCAAATGCTTCAGAACTCATTGGACGGCATTTCACAGTGCAGATGGACAATGACCCGAAGCAAACTGCAAAAGCAACCAAAGAGTTTTTTAAGGCTAAAAAGTGGAATGTTATGCGATGGCCAAGTCAATCCCCTGACCTGAATCCGATTGAGCATGCATTTCACTTGATGAAGACAAAACTGAAGGGAAAATGCCCTAAGAACAAGCAGGAACTGAAGATATTTGCAGTAGAGGCCTGGCAGAGCATCACCAGGGATGAAACCCAACGTCTGGTGATGTCTATGCGTTCCAGACTTCAGGCTGTAATTGCCTGCAAAGGATTTGCAACAAAGTATTAAAAAGTGAAAGTTAGATTTAGGAGTTTTTCGTTTGTCCCATTACTTATGGCCCCTTAAAAAGTGTGAGGCACATATAGAAACCGTTGTAATTCCTACACCGTTCACCTGATTTGGATGTAATTACCCTCAAATTAAATCTGAAAGTCTGCAGTTAAATCACATCTTGTTTGTTTCATTTCAAAGCCATTGTGGTGGTGAATAGAGGCCAAAATATGAAAATTCTGTCAATGTCCCAATATTTATGGACCTGACTGTATATCTTCAGATATTATGTGAGAGATTGACATGTTATAATAACACCCACCCCCACAGCTCGAATTTTGAAACTGGTTTATGCACCAACTGATGCCCCACCCCCACTGTAGCTCCATCCACATTATCCTCAGCTTCGCCCACCTCTGCCACCCACCCCCATCCACCCAGGGGGCCCTGCCTATTTTGTCAGTACCGGCCACAATTTCTGATGACAGCCTTGGCAGGATGCAAGTTCCAAATCGCCCAAAATATGCTCCAGGCGGCACTGCTGCAGCGATACTGGCTGCAGGGTTCCATTCCAGGCACCCTGCTAGCCAGAAGCAAGGGCGTGGGACAGCAACAGTGCCTCCCACAAAGCCCTGCGCTCTGTGCAGTGACACCGCTCGCACATCCCTAGTTACAGGCCTGGCCCTGGTGATTGCTGGAAATTGGAAATTCACTAAAGCAGAACAGAAAGAAGAGACAGTGAGCAAAATAGTACAGATGTACAGTCACATCACAACACTTGCTCCAATAATCCAGAGATTAAGGGGTATATTTACTAAGATGGGAGTTCTATTTAAGAAGTGATGTTGCCCATAGCAACCAATCAGATTCTACTTCTCATTTATATAGCACCTTCTAGAAGAGAATACCTGGAATCTGATTGGTTGCTATGGGCAACATCACTTCTTAAATAGAACTCCCATCTTAGTAAATTTACCTCTAAGAAGCAAACAGAGAGGTCCTGAGTTGAAGACCCTGTCAGAGACTTACACTACGTCTATAAGGAGAATACTCCACATTTTATTAAACCTGGACAAACATTATGTTATGGAATTTCTAAGGGTCAGATGCTAACTTCACTGAGTTGCAAAGGTCCAAACGAGTCTAGGTAGTGAAATATAAGCAGTTTGTTTTATTGTGTCCAGCTTTGTGAATTTTGAGTTTGTGACTATAATTTTACTAGTATATAATAAATATTTTATCTTTAAATCAACCTCCTACAATTCACACTATTTCCATGTGTTTAGTGCTGTTTCATGTCACTTTACAATCAGTGTATTTGAGGTTGAATGGTTGTACCATCTTACATGCCACTCTGCAATAAGTGAATGGTCAGAAGCTGCAGTTGTAGTGTAGTCTCCACAATTTAGTCAGCAAGACAATAACCTTGGATGGTTGCAGAACAAAAGTTTTTTTCTGATGCCCTATACTGTACTTCTGAGCAGCACAAACATGGTGCACTGAATTCCTGTAGGATTTCTGAAAGGAAAAAATTATTGTGCATATTTATTTAATAACAGGTCAGTATTTACAAAAAAAAAAACAACAGACAAACCAAAACATTTGTTGGACTACTTTTTCCAGGTACAGTAATTATGTGAATGTTCTAGAGGTTAGGTTTTCGAGTATAAAGTTTAGAAGATGGCCATTTCCTCCAGTATTAGTTGGACTAGACAAGAAAGGGCAGATGGCTTAGCTCAATGGTAGTCGGTTCTTAAGGACTAAATAAGAACTAAAACAAAGAGAGACAGTTAAAAAATTAAACAGGTAACAGATGGCTCTTAATTATTGCCTTACTTAAGTGAGAAGTAGCCAAGAACTGAGTTTCAATCCTTTTCTGAATCACCCAGTCAAACAGTAATTGGCAAAACTCATCTGAATTGGAATTTTAGACTACTTGGGTCTTCAAAATAGACTGTGTGAAGTTTCTGAATATTATGAAAAATTATCCTTCATCTGGTTCCATAAGATAAGACTTGCAAAGCAATGCAGAAAACTTATTTTGTCTGAAGTTTTCATGCATGTCTTTCACTGCAAAAAGCAACATGAGCGCTTGGTCTATGATATCAACTTCTCTCATTGGGCTCTATTTATTAACATTATTTTGACTAAAATAAAGTGAAAAAGGGTGTTTTCACACCCTTTTGACATTATTTTAGTATCACCTATAGTTATTACAGGGCAATTGGAGTAGAATTCGTAAAATTCTACTCCAACCCCTAAGTATCACTTATTTTTAGTAAGCAGATCGCATTTCCCATAACTGTAATGGGAAATGTGATCCGACCAGAGTTACTAAAAATAAAATGTGAAAAAATATCGGGGAAAGCCCTGTGATAATAACGCCACCTGGAGGTGGCGTTATCCAGGGTCTCCCCCAGTTACCGGACTCCTGCTCCGCTCTAATGGGAAGAGCAGAGCCGGGAGTCGGTCCCAGTAATCAGCTGTGTGGTCTAAACAGACCGCAAGCTGATTACTGTAAAAAAAAGAAAAAAAAACCAGTAAATAAAAAAATTTACTTACCTGACTCCAGGGACCGGTGATCGGGCCTCCGGTGATGACTCCCCTCCGGTCAGCTGGTCTCCCATAGTGCACTGCGGCCCAGTCATCAGGTGATCGGATCCCAGTGCAGTATGGGAGATCACCTGACCGGAGGAATGGAGAACATCACCGGAGGCCTGGAGCATGCAGGTAAGTGTAATTAAGGGAGGGGGGGTTTGCGATCGTGGGGGGCGGGGCTTATTGCCGGGGGTGGGGCTTAGCACCGGGGGTAGCAGCGGCGACCGGTTGGCGCATGCGCGGACACTTAATCATGGTATTTTTTGCGAAAATACCGTGATAAGGCTCCGAAGGGGATTCGCAGGGACAGAGCTTTATCGCAAGCTCTGTCCCTGCAAGGGATTTGTAGTAATCCGTGTGATATTGCCTGAATTCGCAATGCGAATTCAGTCGTTAGTATCACACTACAATCTGCATTCAATATGCGGATTGTAGTAAATAGAGCCCATTGTGTTAAGTGAATAATGTCTAATGATCATTGTGCACCTATTTTTTTATTAGGTTTGATAAAATCACCTTCTTGTAAATTCAATTTAATGTAAACATCTAAAGTTTCTACATTAAAAATTCAATGGGAATATTCTTAACTGATGCTGTATAGCAGGAGGGGTTCAGAAGCAATTAGAAGCTGCCGATTGTCACCATCATCAGTGCCTGTTTGTACCAGGACATGAAGTATTTCCCTACTTTATATTGTATCCTATACCCAAACATTTTGAATGCAGGTTTGAACAGTATTTTTTAAATGATTTAAAGAACATCTCACAATGAATAGAGTGCTGTTTCCAACAGTTTATTTTTTTCAAGACACAGTTTAACACATAAAGACAATATTTTTTTTTTAGTTAATGCTTGTCCACACTCCAACATGGTTACAATTGAAAGCAGTGTGGTCAGAACAGCTCACAATGACCTTATGCTCCTGTGATGACTATGGGAGTGACACAGGTGTATATAGTGTGGGGCGAATGGGTCATGTGCCCTGGGCGCTGTGGCAGGCCCGACAGAGGCCCACTGCTTCTGTGTAGATTTAATAGCAACACTGCCTGATCCCTTGTTTTAAATACACTGGGTCTCTGCTCCCCAACAGCTGCGCCTCCTAGTCTTGCCATTTTCACTGACAGGCACGGAGGGGAGGCCAGCGCTTAAATCCCAGCTCTGCCCGGCCACTTCCTCCAGCTCCCCTCCTCACTGCTGCTCATGCTGTCCTGTCCTCACAACACTGATCTCACTGCCTGCCGGGGCAGCGCAGCTCCTACTCCTCAGACGGGCATATGAGCACTTTTCAGCTGCCAGTTGTTATCTCACATGGGCTACCCACACAGCACGGTAAGGTATATTTCCCCTTCAGATTTTGTTCCTGGAAGTGACGTAAGTGAGGGTGGAAGATTATATTCCCCTTCTATGCCCATGTGGATGGTAAGGAATGACGTTGGACAATAACTGATGATGTCAAGGTATACATCTACGGAAGGGGATCTAGCTGTTACCCACACAGCACTGCAGCAGCCTCGGACTGGATGTTCCGCCATCAGCATCTCTCATCCCCTGTCTTTCACTGTTCAAATGCCGGCTCCCCCGCTTCTTCCCTTACCGCCATCTCTCAGCACTGACATCCACCATGTCTTCTATCTATGGCGATACCCCCTCCTACTGAAGGGGTCCACAGAGTGGGCAGAGCCACAGTCAGAACTCCCGGAGAGAGGAAATTAATAAGGTAGGCAAGTGTAATTCTGGGGTACTACGGCAAAGGCTGAAAATGCACCACCCGTTGAGGAAGAGGCATATGTCGGCCTAAACTTATTTTAAATTTTAACTACCACACAACAGGAGGATGAGCCAGCTAAGGTTCCACTACAGCTGCCACTCCAAACCCCTGAAAATCCCTTGCCCAATTCCAGGTCAAATAAACATAATTTATGTCTACACAAACTCGCCAAATTATTAATCACCTTTTTATTTTAATATGACCAGTTATTTATATAGCACACACATATTCCCCAGAGCTTTACAGAGAATATTTGACCTCACATCAGTCCCTGTCCCAATGGAGCTTACAATCTATATTCCCTAACACATATATACACACACACACTATAGTTAATTTTTTTATTTTTGGGGGGGAACCAATTAACCTACCAGTATATATTTTTGGAGTGTGGAAGGAAACCGGAGTACCTGGAGGAAACACACACACACACAGGGAGAATATACAAACTCCACACAGTTAGGAGTAGACTGTAGTGGGAATTGAACCCTGGACCTCAGTGCTATGAGGCAGTAATGCGAACCATTACACCGTCTGTGCTACCTGTGCTGTTCCATTAGACTTTCTTCCAGCCTGTATTGCTTCAAGAGGGCGCTGAAAACCTACCTGTTCATAAAAGCATATGTATCCACCACTTAATCATGTCACCATGTAGTCTACCTCATCCCTTTTCACTCTCCAATTCTCTCACTCCTGCTTTCTGCTCTTAACTCCCCTTACATTGGCTCACTCCTTATATCTTCCATTTGTTGCTCCCTTCCCTTTAGACTGTAAGCTCCATGAGCAGGGCCTTCCTCCCTCCTGTTCTCATCACCGGGATGTAGTTAATAGACCGGCGGATGCCTGACAAGGGACTTAAGATAGGCATCGAAATGCCGACGCCTATCTTAATCCCGAAACACCAACCCCTGCCATCCCGATCGCCCTCGGATGGGTAAGTATAACACTTGGGACCTGATTCAGACTTGGGAATAGAGTGAGATGTCTCTCTCAACTAATCGTCTTGGTGAAACCATGCTGCACTGCTGGTGGGGCAGATTTGAAATGTGCAGAGAGATTTAGATTTGGAAGGAGTGTTTCCAAACTGACATCTAAATTGTAGAGTAATAATAAAGATGTGAAGTATTTGTGGGCTACATGCAAAAGCAGCCAGTATTTACCCCACATGTAAAAAAATTTATGTATTTGCGTAACTATAAATTTTGCTCCCCCATGCCAAAAAGTTTCAGATGGCCCACCCCCCCCTCCGCGCCCAAAGATCAAACACACCCAAAGACGATGTTTAAGGTGTGTGGTTACATAATACAGCAATGTGTCTTACACAGTATGACACACTAAGTAATGCCACTTATAACACAGTGTGACACAACGGAATGCCCCTTACAACACATTATGCCACACAGCAATGCCCCTTACACATACCACACAATAATGCCACGTATAACACATAATGACATACACTAAAGCCCTTATAACAAATTTATGCCATGCTGTAATGCCCCTATTTCACATTATGCCACACTGTAATGCCACATACAACACATTATGCCACACAGTAATGCCACATACAACAAATTATGCCACACAGTAATGCCCCTTACACATTATGTCACACAGTAATGCCCCTAATAGCACATTGTGCACACAGTAATGCCAAATACACATTATGCCAAACAGTAATGCCCATTACATCCCACCCTGACAGATCTACTTCACCAACCCTCCCCTCTGGTCCTGCCAGTCTGTCACCTCAGCTCAAGACAGGTTGCACAGTTTTTATGTCCGTGTAGAACCAGATTATTGGAAACATAGTTTATAACCTGTAAACTGTGTGTATCAAGTAAGTGCCCCTTATACAGTGCACCCTGTAGTTGTGCCCCAAAATGCAGTGCCCCTATACTAGTGCCCCTTATGCAATGCCCCCTGTAATAGTCCCCCTTATGCAATGTCCCCTTTTGTAGTGCCCATTATGCAGGGCCCCCTGTAGTTGTGCCCATAAAAGTAGTGTCCCCTGTAGTTGTGCCCCATATGCAATGCCCCCTACACTAGTGCCCCTTATGCAATGCCCCCTGTAGTAGTGCCCATTATGCAGAGCCCCCAGTAATTGTGCCCATTAAAGTAGTGCCCCCTGTAGTTGTGCCCATATGCAGTGCCCCTTGTAGTTGTGCCCCTTCAAGTAGTGCCCCCTGTATTTGTGCCCCTTCTAGTAGTGCCCCCTGTAGTTGTGCCCATTTTAGTAGTGCCCCCTGTAGTTGTGCCCATTTTAGTAGTGCCCCCTGTAGTTGCCCTCAGTAGTGAGGACCCTGTAGTGAGTCCCCTGTAGTTGCACCCAGTAGTTGCCCCTTGTAGATGCCCCCAGTAGTTGCCCCCTGTAGTGAGCCCCCTGTGGTTGCCCCCAGTAGTGATCCCCCTGTAGTTGCCCCCTGTAGTGAGCCCCCTGTAGTTGCCCCCAGTAGTGAGCCCCCTGTAGTTGCTCCCCCCCCGCGCGCACACAAACACACACAAAACCCCTCCCAAAAAAACACTTACCTTTATCCCCGCTACAGTGCTGCTGCCGTCCATACCCCGGTGCCCGCTCCTCGGCACTATGGGAGTGACGTCATGATGTCACTCCCATAGTGCTCTGCGGCACCCAGAAGATGGAGCTCACTCCTGAGCTCTGTCCCCGGCGTCCGCTCCTCGGCACTACGGGAGTGACATCATGCCGTCACTCCCATAGTGCCCTGCGGGACCCGGAAGACGGAGGGAGCTCCATCCTCCGGCTGCCGCCGGGGGTTTGCATGGTAACATACTCAGCGGGTGCCTGGCAGATGGAGGGTGCAGGGGGTGCGACCGCACCCCCTGCACCCTCCGTGGTTATGGCAGTTCTGCCACTGAGTGGCGTAACTACTGCCCCCGTCGCCCCCAAGCTACCCAGCGCCTCCAAGCCACCGTGGGGGCTGCGGGGGCAGTAGTTATGCCACTGTTTACACCCCTTGGATTGCAATATGGTTTGTCCAGATTCACAGTTGAGAGAGATATCTCTCTCTATTCCCAAGTCTGAATCAGGCCCTTAGTCCGGGGATGGGGGGTTAGGTTTAGGGACCCCGGGGGGATTTAGGGTTATGCACCATCCCGGGGAAGGTTAGGGTTAGACTAGGGGAATGGGGGATTAGGCACCAGGGGGGAGGTTAGGGTTAGCCACACCCCCCAGGGAGGGTTAGGTTTAGGGTGCGGGGAGGGGGGGTTAGGTTTAGGCACCCATGGGGGGGAGGTTACGGTTAGGCACTAAGGGGGAGGTTAGGGTTAGGCACACCTAAAGGAGGGTTTAGGCTTTAGGTTACTTACCATTAGCTGTTGGGATTTCGACCCGCCAGCCTGCCGCTGTCGGTATTTGATATGGCAGCTAAACAGCCGCCGGCATTACATACCGATTTCCTCATCACCTACTTCTCTTGCACACCTGCCACACATCCTCCTTGGGCTCTCTGCTCCTGGACCCCAATCATCTGTCTTTGTTTTTTCAGATAAACTAGACCTGTCATTTGCTAACAGTTACAGGTTTCAGCTGATGCTGTACATTCCAATTGCACACATTGCATCAATGGCTCGAGATTTGTAGTGCTATTTGTACTGTACTGTTTTATCATGTATTGTCTTATTGTTTTGCCCTCTGTACGGCGCTGCATAACAATTGTGGCGCCCTATAAATAAAATGTAATAATAATAATGTCATAATTATACAGATTTGCTTCTGCATTTGAGCAACATAATGTGGTGGAACAAATTCAAAAGTCTGCAGCAGCGTCAGATTAAGATCCCATGTGGTCATAGGCAACATTACGGTTTGGAGTCCTCGTCCTTTAGACCTCTTATGCTACTTACATTAATAAAGTGCTATGAATATAATAAACACAAGATACAAACACCAAATTATCTACACACTGGAAACAAGCAGTTTCCTCCTTGTAAATATCCCTATTACAGTATGTATCCATATAATTCTCCCCCTCAACTCATTAAGGCGTCCATTAATTTATTGCAATTAACCCTTGTATACAAACCATTAAGCTAGCTTAATACTAAAAATAACAACAACGACACCACTGCATCGGTTTAAAACTCAAAGTTGTTTATTAATTGTAATTAATTTTTTTCAAATTAGGGTGGCAAAGAAGGACGCTACCAAGAACCAGCTCTAGCCAATTGCTTCTCTTAAAAAATTGGGGGACGACTAAAACGCCCCCCCTCAATAATGGCAACCCCTACGCTGTGCGGGACTCACCACCCCTTACTATGGCACAGTATGGACGCTCCGTAAGGAAACACCAGCTGTCCTCCCGCAGGGGTAGGACACACCCGCCGTCTTTCAAAAGGGTAAGTGCCCCAGAATGACCACTTATGCCCCCTGTGGCCACTGGCTAGTAGCGCCTTCCCGCCTTCTGACTCTGCTTAAAGTTTTATTTTAAGATTAGTAATACAAACGACAAATAGTTTGAAAAGCTTTTTGGGTGGGTGGGCGGGACTTCCAAACCAAAAAGAGGCTGTACCATATTCAAATCTTGCCTTAAATAGCCCCTTCAAATGTGTACGCCCCAAACCCCACTCATAGGCCAATTCTTTAGACCAATCAATACGAACAGACCAACTAATTTGCCTAGGAACAGGTTCCCAACTTGTTAATCAATTACAAAAAATTAGGCCACTTATATTGCTTTGTGCTTATCCAGCCCTCAGCTTAATTTCTGTCCTACACCTCAAGTCATCTCTCTGTAACGGGAATAATGGGGTGGTGCAATACGTACGCAGGAAGCTGTGCATATTGTCGCGTTAGCATTTTAGTATTCTGTTATAAATAAATTCACATTCTGAATGTGGTCACATACGGAGCTGCTTGCGACCCAGAATCAGGCCCATAATGTCTCGTTAATTCCTGAGTAGTAGAGGTCTTTGTTCTCCATACAGTAGTAAGAAAACATGTAATATGCATCTAAAACATTATTTCTCAAGCTCCCAAATAAGACTGATTAACCTTACCTCCATCATTTGCCTGTTCTACTGTATATATTTAGACTAGGGTGCTTCTCCCCACAGTGACACATATCATTCTTCCTTTCCTGCTCTGTTTTCTATCTTAAGCCTCTGCCTTCTCTCACCAACTAGCACTTTTCCTGACACTTTTTTTCTCAGCCTGACTTAAGATTAATGAGCTTGGGGCTCTGTGAGACTCTCCCGCACTTACCAGTGGCTTCCAAAATAGCAAACTATATTTCATGCTGGGGGCATCGGGAGTTACAATTCAATGCAGCAGGTGCATTACCAAATCCTATCTATAGAGATGGTACAGATTCATCTCCTGGCCTCCTACACATGGATAGATGAAGCAAATTACTCTCCAGCGGGGCTGGAGATCACATATGTTGGGTTTACAGATAAGTATGTGATCTATATACAGGAGATATGTCTAATTAATTAATATGGAACCCATGCACAAGAAGTCAACTTCAGAACATCTCTATCTCTCTCGCTCTCTCTCTCTTTCTACATTATGGTTTCTAAGAGAATGATATAATAATACACAGAAGCTTAATAGCAAATGGAACACTGCACCTGACTGCCACAAATAGAACTTGCCATGTAGTAGGGTACACAGATGTCGAGATACAACAGGCACAGTCTGAATCATGCAAAGGCAATAATGCAGGACATTCAAGAAGCATTAATGGAAGGTTAGCATGTAATTATGCATAATACTATAGATGAGACATAAAAGTAAAAAAATATAACAGAAACATATTGCACAGAACATACAAGGACAAAATAAACATTTAAGTTCCGGATCTATAAATTACAAATAATAAAAATAGAAAATAAGGATCTTGTTACAATAAAGGTTTTTGCCAGTCTCCCTTTGATGCCGGCAGCCTAGTTTATAGCACAGAGCAGCTGACCGGGCTAACAGCAGGAGCCTTGCGATCAGCTGACTGGGGTCACAGAGCAGGAGCCTGGCGATCAGCTGACCGGAGTCACAGGGGAGCTCACCAGATCAAAGATCAACGATCCCTGGGTTCCAGGTAAGTGATTTTCTTTTTTCTTTAAATATTTTTTTTTTACAATGATCAGCTTGTGGTCTATTTAGACTGTCTGTCAGAGCAGAGCAGGAGACGGTACAACGGGGCAAGCCCTAATAATACCATCACCAGGTGCCATTATTGTCCCAGGGCATTTTATTTTAATAAATTTGAGCAGATTGCATTTTCCATTACAAGTATGGGAAATGTGATTTGCTTACTAAAATAATGCTACTTTTAATACATTTACATGATAATAAAATCATGTGAAATAGGTGTGAAACACATTATTTTAGTAAAAATATTGATAAATATGCCCACTAGGAACTAACCCTTAATAATAATAATAATAATAAACCCAAATATTATGTACGGTTTACCTTAGAAACAAAAGGTGGCCACCTCAAATCAAACAATTGTCTGTAGGTTAGCAGATACATTTATCAATATGTATAAAGGGGCTGATGCATGTTCTCACACTGCCCATGCTCTAGAAATGAAGGGGGTTTACCGATCGTAGATTCTGACCAAAAAGCGATTGGAGTTGGTAAATCAGGTTGTCCAACATGCTGGATTTCCCAAATCATTTGGGGCTGTAGATTGCCAATGTATGGTAATAATAAGCAGATTTGCAGACCATTACTAGTAAAATGATGGGCCTTTCAAGATTGGCAAATCTGTATTTGCTGAAAATGATCTGCAAATCACTGAAAAAAATATGTAATGTATGGGTGCAGATTGCTAGATTGAGAAATCCTAAAATCGGGCAACAAATCTTCGAATCGTTCAGTTGTGGTTTTACTGATTGCTGATGTATGGGGAGCCTTACGCCGCCATTGATGATCTCCAAGATAGAGTTTGAGCTAACCCCATCAAACTTGGCCAGCATGTTGTGGCACCAAGTCACCTTCTGCTCGGGAATCAGCTGATGGGGCACCCTGCATGCAGAAACCTTGCTCAGGCCAAGCTTTTTGTGGAGTATCAAGTGGATGGATCCTGATGAGATGCCTGGGCCACAGTCACCCTGGCATCCACGTCATCTATGGCCTGTATGGCAGCAACGTTATCCTTGGTGATGGCAGGCAGAGGTCAGCCATAGCATTCCTTGTCTTCCAGGGACTGTCTCTCGCATCAAAATTCTGCAAAACACTTAAACACAGTATTTATGGATGGTGCTTCCTCCCCAAAGCAGCTCAAAACTCTCCTGTGGTCCCACTCTTGTAGTCGTAGAAGGTCATGGCTCTCCAGTGGCCTTTGTTGAGCTCCATAACAAGTTTGTGAAGGAAGTGAACAAGCTGACTTCTTCGGTGTGCAGTGCTGCTAATATATAGATCTGTGCCCTGACATTCACAAGAACTTTAGTCAGAGATTACAGTTCACAACCAGACAGTCAGATTGTGTCTACTCTACCGACAGTATGCACTGCACATCCTGAAACTTACTGCACACTCCTCGTATGTGAACCATCGGGTATACATACATATTTGAAGCAGTTGTGATTAAGAAGCACCGTAGATGCATGGTCTCAGAAATGCCTTGAAAATGTGCTGCCCGTTCCTGGGCGGTGACAGGAAGGTGGCTAAGTGAATGAATGGAGATGGCCCGTCTTATGGGCGTGTTATGGGAGTGTTGCGAGTGTCGCGAGTGTGTCGCTGTAGTGGTTGTGAAGTCAGACGCCCATTGGAGGACAAACTCTGAAGGAGAATCTCCACCTAGCATGGGACTGGTGCAAGTTTTGAAATATGCAACAAGCAGTATTAGAGCATCTAATAACGCTGAAAGTAGGCGACTCAGTCCTTGCACCATCAGAAGAACGACTGTACACCAGGGAGGGGCTTGTTTGCATAAAGTCGCAAACAGTAAAAGATGCAGATACGGATGCCGCTGCATGCAACTCAGAATCAGCCACTTTATATCTTGATATCTAGGCATCATATCATACACTCAGGTGCACTGTGAGACTGATTCAGTATCAGACATAAGCACCTGCATTTGCTGCCGCGTTCAGTGCATGGAAATAAAAGCTAAGCTCCAAAAAAATTAATATTTTTATGGCATAATACATTTAGCAATATCGTAATCCCTTTAAAAACCAATAGGGACTGCTCTGGCACACAAAAACAGCAGTGTGATGGGTACTGTCTGAGACGTACCTGTTATCTTCTGGCCTTTCTACACTCACGTCAGAGAGGCAGAGGGTTCCCCAAGTCTCAATACAATAAATGACACAAAGGACAAAACAGCATGCTATTTTATTTAACTGGATCTGTTTGCAAAATCAGGAACCTTCAGAGTACAGTTAGTATCAACAATTTACTCATTATAGCACAATTTCATATATTTACCATTTCATATAATTATGCAACAATTCAAATAATATAAATACTTTAGCTAAGACCACATATAACAAGAGTTCATGAAATCTATATATGCTATGCCCCACAGTCTAATCCTGTGAATCTTCACTGGCCAGTCTTAAGCGAAGCACAAATCACTTCTTTAAATGCTGTTGTAGTTCCTTAATAAATATGTGGCTGACTATTTTAATTGTAGCAAATCCTTATCTCTAGCTCAGGGATGGGGAACCTCAGGCCTGGGGGCTGTATAAGGCCCGTGGAATCATTTGGTCTGGCCCTCAGAGCATTTTTCTGCTAGCCACCCTGCAGCCAGAATCTATGCAGCAGTGCCACCTGGAGGGTCCTTAGGACGCTTCAGATGGTCACACCGCTCCCCTTACAGCTCCTGAGGATGCTCCGGGCATTGCTGTAATCACATGCGATTGTGGCCCCGCTCATGGGACGTCACACAGAGGGGGTGTGGCCTGCACCGGGACCGTAAGTTATATTATATATTTCAAAATGGCTCTCGGAAGAAAAAAAGATTCCTCACCCCTGCTCTAGCTGAAGATTCATGAACTAGAGAAAGTTACTGTAATTTCCTTTTGTACTGCACTGAGATTTACTTCCCTGAGGGGACGGTTCATTAAAAATCCTTGCTGATGCTAAGACAACTGGGCTAGACTACTGTATCACTGGTTTCTTACTTGATCTCTCTCACCACAGCAGGGTGTCTCTAACTTTACATGTATGTAGTATGTACTGAGATGCTTCTCACTACTTGTTCTGCTTTTAGTAGCAGGTTTTAACAGTAATAAAGTCCTGGATGTACCTGAGCATTCCCATACCCTTAATACTTTCCACTACAGGCTAAAGTCCCTGAGAAGGGATCTTGGTAATCTTCACCTTCCCCTTGTGTTTCCTATTGTACTACAGTATCTCTCAGTACCTGTCCACTGCTCCACCTCAGACACGTGACCCCAGCCGTATCTCTGCACTGCTCACCACTGGATACCGGCCTCCGGGAACTGCTCCGCCTGCCACAGGGAGCTCACTGCCGCACACAGAAATCACCTCAGGCTAATTCAGGACTCTCCCAACAGACTTCCAACTGGCTTCCAATGGCAGGTGTCTTGTATTCCCTCCTGCTGGGTGCCCGGATGTTCCCGGCTGGGGAACGTGTCTGAGCTAGCTGCGATGCACGGGGAGGTCCAGCACTCTCACCCGGTTGCCTGCTCCTGCAGTTTTGGCAGCCCTGTTTCTCCCCACTGTCATCAATGAATGGTGGGCACAGATAGGGCATTACATTCTTTCCCGCTAGAATAATGCGTGTCCTCATGCAACATGCAATGCTCAAAGTCCATTATAAAACAGTCTCTTCACATTTGTTGTATAAAACTATTTACAATTTTACCCCTAAACAATAGCACATTTTTACATCTAGCAAAAGATTACACTCTATGGGGTCTATGTACTAAGCAGTGATAAGAGACAGAGTGAAAAGTGATAAGTTTGTGATAAGGTGCCAGCCAGTCAGCTCCAAACTGTCATTTTTCAAACACAGCCTGTGAGATGGCAGTTGGGAGCTGATTGGCTGGCACCTTATCACTTCCTTATCACTTTTCACTCTGTCTCTTATCACTGCTTAGTACATAGACCCCTATATCTTAGAGGTAAAACACCTTTGTTGCATCGCTCTGACCTTCTCAGCGTCAACTTTGGCGTATCCATTTCTGAGAGGTTAGTAGCACGGATATTTGTGTTCTCCCCCTCACAAATTATATGCAATGCAGACTCTTGAGTAATATAACATACTCTCCCTGGTGCAACAGGCTCACAAACATGAATGTTAACAGGTCTACAGTATCATTCAAAGGGTTGGTCATGGAAGACCCCCACCTCTCTGTTATGAGTGAGCCTTCTCTGTTTGGCAGCGGAACAGACTGCTCTGGCACGCAAAAATAGCTATCTCCTGCACTACACTCTTTGGGCTCTATTTACTACAATCAACATTTGTAATGCAGATTGTAGTGTGATATTACCGACTGAATTCGCATTGCGAATTCAGGCAATATCACCGGGATTTACTACAAATCCCTTGCAGGGACAGAGCTTGCGATAAAGCTCTGTCCCTGCAAATCCCCTCCGCAAACCTATCACGGTATTTTCGCAAAAAATACCGTGACAAGTGCCGACGCATGCACCGACCAACAGTCGCTAAGCCCCGCCCCCAGTGCTAAGCCCCATCCCGTGCCCCCCCCTCCCTTAATTACACTTACCTGCAGTCATCGGTGCTCCGGTGACGTCCTCAGTGGCTCCGGTCAGCTGACATCCCATACTGCACTGGAACCCGATCAGGTGACGACCGGGTCTCAGTGCACCATGGGAGACCAGCTGACCGGAGGGAGGACATCACGGGAGCCCCGATCACCAATCCCTTACTTTAGAATTTTTTTTTCCTTTTTTTTATTTTTTAGCAGATATCAGCGTGTGGTCTGTTTAGACCACACAGCTGATCACTGGGCCCGGCTCCGGGCTCTGCTCTGCCCGTTAGAGCAGAGCAGGAGTCCGGTAACCAGGGGAGACCCTGGATAATGCCACCTCCAGGTGACGTTATTATCACAAGGCTTTCCCCGGTATTTTTTCACAATTTATTTTTAGTAACTTGCACAAAGATCACATTTCCCATTACAATTATGGGAAATGCGATCTGATTACTAAAAATAAGTGATAATTAGGGGTTGGAGTAGAATTTTACGAATTCTACTCCAATTGCTCTGTAGTAACTTTAGGCGATATTAAAATAATGTGAAAAGGGTGTGAAAACACCCTTTTTCACTTTAGTTTAGTAAAAATAATGTTAATAAATAGAGCCCTTTATACATTAGAGAGATTATTAATGCAGAAATCCTCAAAAAACATTTTTCTGAGGATTTTCTGCAAAAAGTATTTAATAAATATGCCCCTTTCACTAAATCTTTTTCCTAGCGCTTCAGGTCTTTTTTCTTCAACACCATCTCATTTTGTTTCTACAATTCACATATGTGAAATAATTAACTCTACCTTTGGATCTTTTAAAATGTGTCAGTGAGTAATGAAGGCGCCAGAATGGGGTGGGGAGTGCAAGGGGGCACCTCGCCCCACTCCCAAACATGAGAAAGGTGCCGCAGCTAATGCACAGGAAGAGCTTGAGAACTTCTAATTTAACAAATAGGGTCTGATTTGGAGGTACACGTAAATTTGATTGTTTGCATACAACTCCAAAGTTTAATGAAGGGCACATGTGCCGATCACTGACTGCGAGATTGCTCACAGTGCCCCAAAGCACCAGCGCCATTTGGGGGCAGCGACTTGGTCTGTTTTACAAAATGGGGGCATGTTGCTCCCGTTTTGTAGGCTTGCAGAGGCCAGAGTCTGCATCTTCTGAGCAGTTACGCTTACTCAGATGGCCGATGGTTGCAGTGGTGATCCGATGCTGGATCTTCGGATGCAGCACTCGGATCTGTGATGCTGGTAGGAGGCATCTTTTGTCCTTAGACGCCTCTTGTGGCATTAGTATATTAGCTGTATGGTATTGCACAACCGCTGTGTACAAAGACGCAGGGGCTGTGACAATGCCGTACAACTATAAATCAGGGCCATATATACCCTCACAATGCATACTACAGAAGAGGCAGTTACTGTACATCTATATTTGAACATTTTAACTGCTATCCCCTGGCAAGGCTATTTAACATTGGCCCTGACATTTCTAGGTGCAGGGACCAGTTCCTTCAGGCCCTCCACTCCACATGGGAGGGCCCAATGCTGTGTAGCACAGGCACCGAGCATAGGACTTGATGTCATGGTGAATTGAGGAAACAACTGTACCCCCAAGTATTAGAGGTGATGTGGTTTTTTTTAGCAATGTAAAATATTGTTTTGATTTCAGATGCCCTGACTTAAACCCTCTATGCCCTTGAGCACCGGCTTTAGTACATGACGTTGAATGACTAGTATCGGCATGACTTGTGGCAGCACACTAGTACTTGGTTGCTGCTCCTGCTGTTCTATTGATTTATCAATGTGATCCATATTGACTCACAGTGCTGATATTATTAAGGTGGTGGCCCTTGACCTACTGACTGTTAGTGTTCGTATTAAACAACACACTATCACGGCTTGAAGTTTATTCAACACACAAAAATATGTTTGATTTTGTTAAAAGTAAAACAAATAAAATAAACTGCCCACCAACTACAATACCTTGCACAAATAATATTAAGGTGGTGGCCCTTGACATATTGACTTTTAGTGTACTTAAACATTTTTTTTTACACACTTCTGCGAATCACTTGTTATGGTGGGCACCAGTAAAGGGTTAATGGTGCACTGTGGGCAGTAAAAAAAAAACAGCAGTGTGCAGTTGTGCACCAAGGGTTAATGGTACATATGCTGCAGTTAAGTTACTACAAGCTAGCACCAGTGTGACACTGACAACAAATAGTAGTACTATTGTAAGTATTATATATACAGTACTGTGCAAAAGTTTTAGGCAGGTGTGGAAAAAATGCTGCAAAGTAAAATGCTTTAGAAAATAGAAGTATTAATAGTTTATTTTTATCAATTAACAAAATGCAAAGTGAATGAACAGAAGAGAAATCTAAATCAAATCAATATTTGGTGTGACAGCCTTTTTCCTTCAAAACAGCATCAATTCTTCTGGGTACATTTGCACATAGTTTTTGAAGGAACTCAGCAGGGAGGTTGTTCCAAACATCTTGGAGAGCTAACCACAGATCTTCTGTGGATGTAGGCTTGCTCAAATCCTTCTGTCTCTTCATGTAATCTCAGACAGACTCAATGATGTTAAGATCAGGGCTCATTGGGGGCCAATATCACTTCCAGGACTCCTTGTTCTTCTTTACGGTGAAGATAGTTCTTAATGGCATTGGCTGTATGTTTGGGAATGTTGTCCTGCTACAGAATAAATTTGGAGCCAATCGGATGCCTCCTTGATGGTATTGCATGATGGATAAGTACCTACCTGTATTTCTCAGCATTGAGGACACCATTAATCCTGACCAAATTCCTAACTCCATTTGCTGAAATACAGCCCCAAACTTGCAAAGAACCTCCACCATGCTTCAGTGTTGCCTGCAGACATTCATTATTGTACCGCTCTCCAGCACTGTAACACTTCTATTTTTGAAAGCATTCTTACTTTGCAGCATTTTTTCCACACCTGCCAAAAATTTTGCACAGTACTGTATATATATTATATTATAATATAGATGTTCCTGCACTATAAACAAAAACAATGTTTTGCTATCTGCCTACATCAAAAACTAGCTCGGCTAGTATTACACTAAAGGACATGTCACTCCTCCTAGTCCTGTCTGTCACTTTAATTTAATGGGGTTTGCCCTCAGCCTACAAACATTTCAGTCTTTACAATATTGACGTCTGAATTCAAGCAAGCCAAGGGTAATTAATATCTACGGGGAGGGCGGGTGCTGAGTCTGTGCCCCAGGTGACAGTACACACTGTGTTACCCATACCTATATTGATTATTTAATTTTGCACTATATCTATAAATTACTATTTCTAAAGAACAATTTCACTTGGACTATATTAATATTGTGACACTGTAAATATACATTTAAAAATACAAATAAACTAATTGTCCTGCAAACTATAAAGATATTGTGTCAACATTTATGAAATGCCCTATGTAAAATATGACCTTATATAACTGTTGTTCTACCTGCTCACTGGCTGTGACTTCAGATATTCTGGACATCTACTTAAATACAAATAATTCAATTACATAATTCAATAATAAAAAGTAACCCAACCTTTCCTTCAGTACATTTAATTTTTTCATTTCATTATTACTCATTTCCTGAATGTATAAAATAACGATCACTCAGGTTATGTTCTCACCTGAAAAATCTCATTAACATCACTTTTCTCTCTCATGCACACAACTGATATTATCCAGTTTTACCAGTTTAAGGTGGAAGGACACAGGAGGTGACCCTGATGATATTTGGTACTGGAGGCTACAGTTAGCATATCTTGTCCTCTACCTGGACTTTCTGCCTCATTGCTCTAGGACAGACCCATTAGGAGGCTAATACATAACAGATGGACCATGGCAAATGTAACTTGATCCAGTCTCTCTGGCCAGGTTTAATGGAGTTTCATAACATCTACTGGTATAATAACAAATGAAATGTGAAATAATGCACAGTTGGGACATCCATTTAAACAGAATCTGGGACACTCATGACAAAAATCAGAATACAAAAGTTCAGAATACAAAAACCACGTATGTTTTGAATAAGACTTTATTGTGGCAGGACACTATATTTTTAGAGACCATACTAAAATTAAAGTTTGGGGGAGGGGGCTTGGACTGCACACCTTAATTTTAAACATAATTAGAGTTGCTACCATGTTGAGATTTGTAGTACAATGCAGGGGACAAAGAATACAGGTACACACTCTGAGTACTAAGAACAATGATAGTCCAAAATAATCCTAATAAACTCTACAAATAACATGGAGTATAAGTGAGGTTCTTAGTTTGGCCAAAGATGTCTGCCCATCCACCGCGTCAAGGTGAAACCCATCATATGGGTCCCTAACATCCCTGATACAAAATTTACTAAGCGGCGGGTTCTAAACCCCGGCGGTTTGGTGGCGGTTTGATGGCGGGTTCTAAACCCCGAGGTTTTGGTGGCGGTTTGGCGGCGGTTTCTAAATGGCAGCCCTGTTCTATACTATTCTTAAATTTATTTTGACTGTGGTTTTGCAGTGGTTTTGACCTTAGTAAATCTGTGAATAGCAAACCCACTGCAAAACGCCGTCAAAACAAATTTTAGAATAGAATAGAACAGGGCTGCTATTTAGAAGCTGCCGCCAAACCGCCACCAAACCCTTGGGTTTAGAACCCACTGTCAAACCACCACCAAACCGCCGGAGTTTAGAACCCGCCGCTTAGTATATTTTGCCCATTATGTCAATTTATCCAGGACTTACCTATAATAATTCCCATTCTGATATGTAGACAGCAATGTAGGAACCTGTACTGATTAAAATACCTACGGGCAAATGGGAGGGGTGTTAATACCAAGCAGAAGGCGTCTCAGCCTTCAAGTGTACAATATATACACAAATATAAAGGAAAGGAGGAGGGGGCTTGGACTGTACACCATAATTTTAAACATAATAAGAGGTCTTACCATGCTGAGACTTGTAGTACAATGCAGAGAACAAAGAATGCAGGCGCACACTCAGAAGCTGATTCAGACCGTTCGCTCGTAGCTGCCGATGGTTCGCATTGTGTGCATGCGTATGCATCTAGCGAGAGGGTATGAATGAGCTCCTCAGCAGGGCCGTAGCTAGGGTAGTGCGGCCGGTGCCATCGCACAGGGCACCACAGGTCAGGGGGCGCTGTTTGGCCCTGTCAAATTTCTGTTTATTATCATTCTTGCTTGTAGCTTTCTCCTATTTCATCCCCAGCATCTCCTGACCTCTCCTATGTCTTCCCTGGCCCTTCCCCATGAAGCCATGGCCCTTTCTTGGGTGCATTATGTCCCTTTGAAAAATGAGGGGGCGCCAATGCTCTTTCTGGCACAGGGCACCAAAAAGTCTAATTACGGCTCTGCTCCTCAGTACTATAAACAGTGACAGTTAAAATAGCCCTTATAAACTCTACAATTAGTGATGGATGGGCAAACATCTTTGGCCAAACTTGTACTAAGAACCTCACTTATACTCCATGTATGTATGTACATGTGTGTGTGACATTTGTATTCCTGGGTTGGGTGGGTAGGGGCCCCAGTGCATTGCTTTTGCCCAGGGCCTACAATGCTGGTAAGACGGCACTTTGGTTTTAGAGATGCTGAGTTTGGGGGAAGCATTGTGGTATCCACGAGGAGATGGCTGACAGACAGCAGATGACACAGGAGAGGATGGAAAGGAACAGACCAGGAGAGAAGAGGTAAATATGGTTATACAAGCAGAATTGTAGGCCAAAGATGATGAAAAAGAGGTGTAGAGACAAAATATAAAGGAGTCAAGGACAGAAGCCAGAAGAATAGTGATGGGAAGTGTGAGAGGAGGTAAGATGGAGGCAGGTGAGGAGACAGAGAAGGAGCAGTTAGACATTTATGAGGTGACCCATGTGTCTCGGGGTCTGAATGTGTAGAGAATTTGCAGATGGATGTAGTTGTCAGTTTTAACTAGTTCCCTATTAACTTGAAAAATGATAGTATAGAACCTGTGCTTACCCCTGTGGGTGTTGGGCTAGCTGCGGGTGCTAGGAGATGTATTGTACCCGGTCTCCTCAGAATTCAATATAAATAACAAGTATGGGCCTGCGCTCAGTTTGGTGGTGTGGTTCAGTACAAAACCCCACATTAGTTTATTACGTTTTGTACTGAACCACACCACCAAGCTGAGCGCAGGCACATACTTGTTATTTATAGTTCCCTATTAAGATTTATACTGTTATTGGAGACATATAGGAACTAAGGCCCTGATTCAGAGCCGGACGCTCTGACCAGAGCGCTCGCTCTGAATCAGGGCCCACCTCCATAATTATGGAGCATCCTCCTGGACGCTCGTATAGCTGTGGGTCACCACCCACAGCATATACGAGCGTGCAGGATGATGGTCGCGATGGTCTTGACCATCGCGACAATCGCCACTGCGAGCCGAAGCCTGCAGTTGAGTTTCTCAACCGCAAGGCCCGGAGTGATTTTGGCTCTATCAGAGCCAAAATCACTCCCACTGACATCACTAGTGATGTCAGTGGGGCCGGCTTCTGACGGTAGGCGTTCCCTTGGGAACGCCTCCGTCTGGGAGGCACGCCCCCGGCACGCCCACCAAAGGGGGCGTGCTGTCAATCAACATCGACAGCACGCCCCCTTTGATCAGACACAACGAGCCAAGGAAAGTCCTTCGCTCGTTGCGTCTCGCGCATGCGCACGATGGAGCTCCCTCCGTCGTGCGCATGCGCAGTGCACACCATCGACCCACTTGCGAGTGGACAGCCGCTCGCGAGTGGGTCTGAATCAGGCCCTAAATTATTATTATTATTATTATTATTATTATTATTATCTTTTATTTAAAAGGCGCCACAAGCATTCCATGCGATACAGTAAAACTGACAACAGGATACATAAACACAGACCAATGCAGAAGGTATATAAATTCCCACAGATAAATAATTACAATGTGCCGTTTGTGTAGAAAATACATTTGAGCTTACAGTCTATAGAGAATTTGTTGGACACAACAGGAGAAGGTGGCAGAGGAAAGCATTGACTGAAGAGTTACATAGAGGGGTGGTAAGCTAAAGGATATTATAGAAATTAGGATGCAAGTTGCATCTTATTTTCTCACAACTTGCTCTTTGTTTAGTTAAATTTTCTAAAATTCATTACTAAGTCGCATTATACTTCTTCAGCTCCCTTTGCCAAGAGGGCTGTGACGGGTGTAAAAGGGGGTATGTAGGCTTGGCCACAGTAGAGTAAGGCTGGGTACACACCAGAGGTGGATTTTGGGGCCCTAAGCAAGACACCGATATTGGGCCCCCCTTCTTCAAACAATCCATAACACTATATTTTGGTTTCTGATTTACTCCCTTTACAATATTTGTAGTCTTTCCTCATTATACTCAACTTTTAAACAAAAATTCCCAATTGACCAAGCCCTAGTTTAGCAATTGTAGAGAATTAGATAGTGGTCACTGTAGGATTTCTTTTAGGGCAGGGGGTGCTGAACACATCTGTGCACACCAAAGCAGATCCCTGTGTACATAAAGAGCCTTGGTGCCCCCATCCACAATCAAAGCAGAGCGCCAAAGCCATGCGCTGAAAAAAAAATCAGGTGTGGTCTCGCTGAGAAGGGGCATGACCACACAATAGTACCAACAATTAAAATTATACTACACATTAGTGTCCCTCACATTACACCATGCAGTAGTGCCCTTTAGTCACATTACACCACACAGTAGTGTCCCTTATTCACGTTACATCACACAGTAGTGCCCCATATTCACGTTATACCACACAGTAGTGCCCATTCATGTTATGCCCCCAATGGCAGCGACACGTCTCCGTTTTGGGAAATGGAGGCTGTCGCAGCCCTCTCCCCGCCCACAAACACCAGCAGACTATTAATCACTGACAGTCTGTTGACGCTCTGCGTACAATCACGCAGGACCTGTGCACTGCTGAATGAGGGCCTCTGACAAAGTGTGAAAGCTACAAAGTGTTTCCATGTAGCATTTTTAAGAAGCTATTCACTTTTAAATCATAATCTATAATGAAAGTCAACAACACCAATAACAACGGCAGACAAAATCCAATACAAATTCTCATTGCAATGATAACCTCATTACACAATCTCCCAGTGATTGCATTCTGAACAATAAAGATTATCACCCAGCAAGAAGGATGGGTCACATCTTATATAGTTCTTGGTAAGACCCGCTCCCACACTCACTACACTACCACTAACCCTTCTCCCGCTCTCTGCAGCCACTGCACTACCCCTAACCCTACTCCCACCACACACTATACTACCCTTACCCTGCTCTGGCTCCATCCACACACTATGCTACCACTAACCTTTCTCCGGCTCCCTCCACACTCTACGCTAAAACTAACCCTGCTCCGGCTTCCCCCACACACTACACTACCACTAACCCTGCTCCCGCACCCCGCACACACTATACTACCACTAACCCTGCTCCGGCTCCCTCCACACTCTACACTACCACTAGCCCTGCTGCGGCTCCCACCACATACTACACTACCACTAGCCCTGCTCTGCCTCCCTCCACACACTACACTACCACTAACCCTGCCTGCTCCCGCTCCCCACACACACTACACTACCACTAACCCTGCTCTGGCTCTCTCCACACACTACACTACCACTAACCCTGCTCCAGCTCCCTCCACACACTACACTACCCAAACCATGCTCCCACTTCCCACTCACAGTACACTGCCCGTAACCTGGCTCCCTTCACACACTACACTACCCCCTAACCATACTCCAGCTCCCTCCACACACAACACTACCCCAAACCATGCTCCCACTCCCCGCTCACACTACACTACCCCAACCATGCTCCCCTTCCCTCCACAACTACACTACCCCTAACCATGCTCCCGCTCACACTACACTACCCCTAACCCTGCTCCCGATCCCTCCACACACTATACTACCCTTACCCTGCTCCCGCTGCCTGCACACTCACTACACTACCACTAAGCCTACTCCTGCTCCCTGCACACTCAGCACACTACTCCTAACCCTTCTCTAGCTCCAGGCACACACTACACTAACCTTACCCTGCTCCCGCTTCCTGCACATACTACACTACCACTAACCCTACTCCCACTCCGCGCACACTCAATACACTACCCCTTCATTGGAAGTACACTACGTGTTGGTTGAGGTAGAAGAAATAACATAGGAAGTGTGTGAGGTCTTGAAATGAGGTTACACCAACAACCTGGTAACGGAGCTGGGTGAGAAAGCACATCAAAGAGAGATATACAGTATTAGTATAGGCTAGGCTTTGAGGGACAGAGCATTTGAGGTTACAGGCAGGGAAAGTAATTGAAGGAAGGCAAGAGCTTCCCCCCCTCATGCCCCCCTCATGGCTGACCCCCCCTGCTACCCCACCTCACAGGGGTAGGGGACGTCCACAAGGGGGGTGGCGGGCCTAGAGAGGGGGCCGCAGGGGAGGCGACCATGATGGGGGCCGCGGGGAGGGGGGTCGGTCATGAGAGGGGGTGAGGGGGGCCGTGGGGAGGGGTCAGCTGCTTGGGGGGGTGGCGCTGGCACTGGACTCTGTCTTGTACTGGACTTACTTTCTATTTTTGCAATGCGCCCTCTCTGTACACGCACCTGCTTTCTAGCTTCTTCTCGGCTCGGCTCCTTTCCTCTGTGTAAAGACATCACATGCAACACACAGTGCAGAGGAGAGGAGAGAAGAGTCAGCCACCAGAGAGCGGCATCCGGCTGCTGTCCAATGTGCTGACAGTTGGCCAGGGCCGGTAATTTATAATACAAGCCTCCATTAGATAGGCCCCCTGGGACCCGCCGGGCCCTAATCGGCCACCTGTGATGCCTAGCAGTAAATCTGCCCCTGGTACACACTCAATGATGTGTACCCAGCCCAACATCTGCAGCGACATGATCCGGCAGGGGAGACAGCATCGGCAAGTGCATACACACTTGCCGAAGCGGGCAGCGATGGAGTAACGGCGTGGGCCATGCTGCTTTTGGCAGCATGACCCTCACTAATGACATCCTCCGATGGCCCTGCATGTAGGGCCGACGGAAGATGTTGCTGACAACCCGTAGGGGCGCGCATTGTCAGCAGCACACACTAGATGATGTGCCCGATATGTCACCCTATCCCCTGGATCAGACAACATACAGGGCTCTATTTATTAACATTGTTTTTACTAAAATAAAGTGAAAAGGCGTGTTTTCACACCCATCTCACATTATTTTAGTATCACCTAAAGTTACTAAAGGGCATTTGGAGTAGAATTCGTAAAATTCTACTCCAACCCCTAATTATCACTTATAATTGTAATGGGAAATGTGATCTGGCCAAAGTTACTAAAAATAAATTGTGAAAAAGTACCGGGGGAAGCCCTGTGATAATAACGCCACCTGGAGGGTGGCATTATCCAGGGTCTCCCCTGTTTACCAGACTCCTGCTCCGCTCTAACAGGCAGAGCAGAGCCCGGAGCCGGCCCCAGTGATCAGCTGTGTGGTCTAAACAGACCACACGCTGATACACTGCAAAAAAAGATAAAATAATTAGTAAAAAAAAACTTACCAGAGTCCAGGGTCAGTGATCGGTGCTCTGGTGATGTCCCCCCTCCAGTCAGCTGGTCTCCCATCCTGCACTGGGGCCCGGTCGTCACCTGCCCGGGTCCCAGTGCAGGATGGGATGTCAGCTGACCGGAGCCACGAAGGACATCTCCGGAGCACCGATCACCGGAGGTAAGTGTAATTAAGGGAGGGGGTCGCGATCACCGGGGCGGGGCTTAGTGGCAGGGGCGGGGCTTAGTATCGGCCGATCTGCGCATGCTCGGGCACTTGTCACAGTATTTTTAGCGAAAATACCGTGATAAGTGTGTCGAGGAGATTCGCAGGGACAGAGCTTTATCACAAGCTCTGTCCCTGCAAGGGATTTTTAGTAAATCCCTGGGATATTGCCTGAATTTGCAATGCGAATTCAGTCGGTAATATCACACTACAATCGGCATTTAAAATGCGGATTGTAGTAAATAGAGTCCAAAGTTTAGTGTGTACTTGGCATAACACATCCCAAAATCAACATCTAATGGGCCCCATACATCTGGGACGGAATGCGGCAACCCGGCATTGCTGGATCGCAGAAATCCAACATGTTGGATTTCGGTGATTTGACAATCGCGATCAAAAAATGATCGCAATTGTCAAATCGCGGACATTTAATGTCAAATGTCTGCGATCCGGTGACGGATCGCAGAACATCGATTGTGGGCGATCGGAAATTTCCAATGGCGATCGGAAATTTCCGATCACAGCCCTGCATCACGGTGATCCATCACAGATGTTTGGGCACCTTAACATGTGCAAATGCATCTGTTTTGTGTGTGATGACTTCCAGGTGCAAGTTATGAGCTGATGATTATGGCCCGAACTGATACATTGAGCACGTCTAATGGGGCCCATCCATCAGCGATGGATTGCCGCGATCCCGCGATGCGGCAACCCGGCATCGCAGAAATCCAACAAGTTGGATTTTCGCTATTTGACGATTTAAAATGGAAAATGTGTGCGATCCGGCAACGGATTGCAGAACATCGATGGTGGGAGGTCTGCGTTTCCACCCGGAAACGCCGGCATTTCCCATCGCATCGCCGGATCGCCAAATCCAGGGTCTGATGTATGGCCACCTTAAAACATAAGACATGACCAATTATGCAAATTTTGTATTCCTGCTGGGGCTGTGATCTAATAGCATAGAGGTTCTCAAACTCGGTCCTCAGGACCCCACACAGGTCACATTTTCCAGGTCACACAGCTGGTGCACAGGTGTATTCATTACTCACTGACACATTTTAAAAGATCCACAGGTGGAGTAATTAATTCACTTGTGATTCTGTGAGGAGACCTGGACAATATGCACTGTTTGGGGTCCTGAGGACCGAGTTTGAGAACCTGTGTAATGGCACAATTACTTGTTTTAAAAAATACAACTCTGCTTGGGAAGGCTGCTGATATATTTTTTAGTTTGGACAGTTATATAGTCATCTAGTTTAATTTGCTTTTACCAGGCTTTATGCAATTTTGGTACCTACAGTATCTTCTCTTCTACCCACTTACTGTAATGTGTATGAGTTGTGTACTGTTCCCCCTGATCTTTTGAGCTCACAGTGTAGCCACACCTCCTCTTGTATTTCTGCTGTATCTGCTCCTGATATTTGCAGGGGGGAGGTGGTACACTTGCTACCTATGCAGAGTTGATGGCATCTAAAGCTGGGCATACACTATACAATTTTCTGTCAGATATCTGTCCGATCTGGCTGGTTGGAATGAAAACCTGGTAATGTATGGGAGCAAATGACAGTCCATCATATGGTTTTAAAAACTGAAAAAAGGACAAAAAAAAATGTTCAAATTGCTTACATTTGTGTGTTTTAACCAATTTGTCTGAACAACTATTTTTGGCTATTTTCCAGTGTTTGTGAGCAAATGGACGACTGTCATTTGCTCCCATACATTACCAGGTTTTCATTCCAACCAGCCAGATTGGACAGATATCTGACAGATAATTGTATAGTGGATGCCCAGCTTAACATTTGCAGCCAACTCTACATAGGTAGCGAAATGCAAGAATTTTTTCCTGGCTGCATTTTTTGCACCTAAATGCATGTTGCATCCTCTCTGAATGAGGTCTATGTTGTTTTCCTTTAGTAGCATATATTTATTTGACGTATATTATGCAAATTGGCAAAATTAGTAACATATATCCACTTTTCCACGATTCCTTAGTTATTTTGATCTAACTAATGTACGATGCACTTACCAAGCCCAGAAACAAATGATAATTCATTTTAAGTTATTTATTTATTTTTTCTTTTCTTTTACCAGGGGAGTCTGTTTCAGGTTTCTCCTATTGCTAGCATTAGTAGATTCAGGTTACTCAGCGCTGAGAGATAGACGAGATCTGAGACTGATAGCCCTGTAGCTGTCTGGGCTTTTCTCCATTCAAAGAAATCCCTGTTGCCATCACTAATGGTCTATATATGAGAATGGGTACTGTCAAATTAAGCTCATGTTCATAACCTCAGTTCAACAAAAAAGTTACCTGATGGCGCTGTATATGTACTGACTGTTAGTGGGAGGAGGTTAATGGAACCCCTGTCACCAACAAATGGTGTTGGTCTGTATAATTTACACGCTGGTCTGCAGCACAGCTGTTCTTCTGCACAGATATGATGCCCGTTTCAAGCACATACCCCCAGTGAGGGATGCAGGACATGTTGACATTCATGTCATTTGGGAATGGTCTAACCTCAAACCCCTATCTTGCACTCACTACTTGGCATTAGGTACTGGTATTTTCAAAGTGATATTCCAGGTTTTCCACAACAGAGCTGATACGTGGAAGACAGTGGGTCTTGCATGGTGGTTCGTAGTGACATAGAGGGACTTGTAATTGTTCTACTGCACTACTTCACCAACTCCTACACGTTGAACATGTGGTGGTAACCAGTGCTTGCACTTACAGTTGGATGGGGCTCAGGGCCTGATTCAGACCCGTTCGCTAGGATGCGTTCGCATGCAGCCATCAGCAGCCAAAGTATGCAAATCCCGGGATTGCTAGCAAGACATTAACATGCCCACTATGTCTTGCTGTGCAATCGCGGTATGTATTTAGACGCCCACCAGTCTGACACAAGACGCCCACTTTCCCTTAGTAACATACGTCATCTCCAGGAAGTGGATTAAACAATCGGTAACATCGAGTAACATCGGACCCATACGCAGCACTTGTGGCTGACCATACCCTACTGCAAGCACTGCGACTGCTGCTGTGTGTACTTCAGCCATGTGACGTGTACGCTGACGATGCGACTTAATTATGCACGCCCCTGAAATGGAGTTCAGGTGCACAGACACGCCTGCATTTGCACCACCACCCCCCCGTTACCATCGACCACCACGTCACCACCCACAAACGGCACGTCCTGTTACTCATGCTTGCAAAGTGTCTGTATACTGGGTGTGATCGCTTCGAGATCGTATGGACTGGTTTGTGCATGTGCACGCACACTGCTCATTACACATCCGCAGATTGCAAACATCGGCAGGCTACATGCAAACGCAGCCTAGCGACCGGGTCTGAATCAGGCCCTCTGTTGAGAACACTGTATTGGTACCAATGTGGTCACTGTCCGGGGAATGCTAGTGCATTGTTCACAAGACGACAATGTAGCACAAGCGTTTCCAACCGCAGGAACAAGAGTACCTGGGTATAGGGTAATTGGAACCAGTTGGGTTAAGACACATACCTTTTTACGTGATATTACTGGTGTAAAAAACATTAGTAATAATATCATGATTTTCACTGTAAGAAGTTAAGGGCCTTGTTATTATTTTATATTTTATTTAAAGTAGAATTAATAGCATAAAACTTTAACCAAAGCTTATCTGGAAACTGGTAACAGGGACAACCTTTCTCAGCATCCTCCTGACACTGATTCATCATGTCCTGTGTGTATTCAAATCAGCTGAGTGCAAGTTCTTGTCAGACTTCAGCATACGCATCTGCATTACAGACTGATCTTTCCACAGACATTCAGTAAATGTCAGGCAGGAGGAGAAACGCAGAACGCCTGCAGCTCCGGCATACAGACAGAGCAAAGAAAAGAAAGATAAATGATGCCAAGGACTGAAATGAAAATACAACACACATACATCAGGACCATGTTTCCCACTGACTGGTATTTAGGGATGAAAGATTAAGCAGAATAGACTTCAATGGAGCTGCAGGATGGCTGAAATTAAATAGATCTTAATTCTGTTCAACTCTATACAGAAGATTGCTGGGATTTTGCTGCACTTTCTCTGCTCGTGTGCTACATGGAAAATAAGTTGAACCATTATATGTCTATACTGTAACATTTAATAGGGAAACTGAGAAATTGTAGCATGGAAGATAGATTTAAGAAGATGAAGATTTGTAAAATGGACTCAATGGCCTATTATCCCGAGCCCACCTTATACTGCCACCAATGTGACATGGTTACAGGTGCAAGCTCCTCTCTATGATTTTCTTAAAGCCTGAGATCCCCTCAGATTTCTAGCATTATTCCTTTAAGCCTTGGCTGGTAGTGGAAAAGTCGGGAGGACAAAGAGTGTAGGTTCCCCCGAATTTTCCATTAACATGCAGTAGGCTTGTGACACTATGGTGGGGGGAGCCTATGCCGCATGTCCCCATTAAATCCTTAAATCCAGAGCTGCCATTGTACTTGAATAAATGGGGAAATGATTACTAGGACATCTAAGTGCCTCTTACATTTTTTGAAGCTGTGCTGGTGACTGAAGCAATTTCCGCTGAAAATATTAAATTTTCTCACTAAACACGTGACTCTTATTCTCAGTTGTAAGTTCATCTATCTCCAGAGAATTTTGTATATTCCCTGCAGAGTGTGGTTCTGAAATGTCTCTCTGTGGGGTCCTAACATTATTAATGGTGGTGAATTAATTGCGTTAGCAGCGTGTTATTTGGAATTGGTATTTATAATGAAATAAAAAGGAAGCTTTTGCGGCCCAATCTGTGACAGATAGGATACGTCTGATTGATATTCCTAATAACAGCCACTTTACCAACTCCTTCTACTTACACTGATACTGAATATATTTGTATTCATTTATACTCTACTAGGAACTTTAGCGATTATCTCTGACTATAGAGAACTCTTTATTTTTAGAGTAAAAGAAATATATATAAAAAATGATCATATTATTATTCAGTCTTCTATTTGGTTGTGCTGAACAAGAAATAGAAACACTTTATTTTTACTACCATTTAAAATTAAAATTGGTTTGTAAATCCAATGTCGTTTCTCGCCGGGTACTTATGCTTATCTTGTAAAAACCACATTACGCATTTCTACTTCAGTGCAGGTCAAAGAAAAACTTGGCAACTGTCAGTTATGAATTGGGAATAATAAGAAGGCAAATTCCTTTTCTTCCCTATTTGCCATGGACCTATTTTTGCCTGATTATGCCCATTAGTACAAGGATTAACTTATCAAGGTCATGCTAGGTCTTTGCTGAATGAAGTCTAGCTGCAGTAATACTGCGCCCAAATGCGAATACAATTTGAATGACCTTTATGAGGTGCAGACTGCACATTATTTGGATTGTTGACCTTTTGTTGGGTGGCCACAGAGCCTTTGTATCCATGATTTGACACATCCTCATTGGGTTTCAGCCATTACATTCAGTGGGAAGCTGGAAAGCATTTTCCACTATCCAGGTAATATTTAATCCACTGAATGCCCATAATGTTTTAAAAACACTGAAACTTAGAAATGTGACAATAAATGAAGACATCCCCATTCCACTACTTATTTAAAACAAATGTCTGTAGTGAGAAGTGTTTTAGAAAAAAAAGGAATAACTATTGAATAAAATAAAATGGAAAGTAGGAAGTAGCTTCACAGAACAGATTGTTCTGGGCAACAGTTGTACCAGATTATGCTATGAGGCAGTGATATAAACTATGAGGAATTTCGTGAAATCCTGGTTTACCCATTTTATGTTTACCATTGGACTGAGGGTGAAACAATCTCTTTTATGATGCATGCTGCTAACTTAGATACTGAAGGAGGCCTTTTCACAGGAACAAAGTGTGTGGCTTTGAAAAATATGTCCACCCATATGGTATTACAACCTTGCTGAAATCCATTGTTGAGGTGAGATTAGGGACATCAGGAACGGGTAAAGGAAACAAGAGATCCAAAGGGGTTTCTCTGGAGACTGTACTTTGTGTTGGGCACATCGAGTACAAGTGGAGATGAACTTTCTTAATCCTGGAGAGACTATAAAATTGGAAGGCATTTCCCCACTGCAGAATCTTAGAGCAGAACTTAGGTGACACACAGATCTTACCACTGAGACATTTCTGGTGACTGAAATGGCACAGGATGGATACAGAATAGGTTTATATATAACAGAGGGTTCCTTACCTAGAGTGTCAAAGGAATGTGATAAAGCATCTGCGTTTTTATTCTTTTCTCCTGGTTGAAAAGTGGTACAGATTGAAGCAAGTAAAGAATAAAGACCAGTGGGCTTTTCATGGCTTTAAACAATGAGTAGACTGGAACAGGAGAACGTTTTTATGGTCAAGGTAGACTGTGACTGGAAGTTTCTCCCCTTAAAGGATATGTCGCGACATAGTTAATGCGAGTTTGATGGCGAGTAGCTCCTTGTCACCTACAGTGTATTTTTTCACCACAAGGATGGAAATTGCCCTTTTAAATTTGTAAGGAAGAACCTCCCTGATGCCCACTTTTCGGCCATCCAACTCCAGAAAAAATTAAGCATTGACTTCAATTTGCCACTGCATTAGAGCAGAGACAACTCCTTTTGTGCTTGGATTGCTTGGTCATAGCTGTTTTCTGTGCCACTATAGTCGAATAATTATTGATAAATTATAATAAATTCGAAATCCTAACATGCGTTGGCTTGCTTTCAGCGCTCATGGTTGTCGGCACTTAACAATTGGTTCTAGTTTTTACTGTCAATTTTTCAACCTGTTCCTGAGACAATATGCCCAAGGAAGGGCAACTGGGTTTGCAGACATGTCTCGAGTTTACAGTACAGGTGATTTGACTGTAGGAGTGATAAGAGTGATAAGACATCAGTCACATGTCTTCTATATTCTTGGAGGCTTGAAGAGAAGATTAGTTCATAATCAAGGTAGACCTTCGGTATAGCACATCTCTGAAAATCTCATTGACCTATTTTGTAAAAAACGCAAGAGCATGACAATGACTGAAGGGTATCACTAGATACTGAAAGTGTCAGCCTCTGGTTTTGAAAACAGTCTTCCACTTATCTTCCTTCTGGATTTTGATTGATTGTAAGCTCCTCTACGATCCAGTTTTGAAAAAAATGGTGGCCCTCTTGATAAAACAAACAATTAAGGAATTAAAGGTAATGGATAGTAGTTGTTAATAGTAATGGCACTCAGCCCCTGATTATCAATACATGGATGTAGTCCAATATATTTCTTTTAATGACTAGGAACCTGTACCAGCAGGCAAGTTAGATTTTCTACTAAACCTATTTGTCACGACCCTGTCTAGTTGTCACCTTTTGCCTTGAGACTTACCCCTGTCAGCTGTCCCATGGATCTGTGTTTGTAGTTCTCCTGGGGGATCTGCTCTGACTTCTCTATGCATTCCTGTCACAGTAATTACTGCACCTGGTCTCTCCTGTCTGTGAGCACTGCTAGCCCTGATTGGAGTCGCAGGTGTGGTTCTGATTCTCAGAGCTGCAGAGATGAATACTCCCTCTACATGTTGTGCCTTCCACCACTCAGAATGCTACTGCCAGACCACCTGTCCATATCCACCAATTGCTGCCAGACCCAGGGTATATGTTTCCTCCCCTGATAGCATTCTGGGCCTGAACATCTCGTCTTCCCGTGGTGTATGGTTCATGCTGTTTCTGCATTCAAGTGTATTCCTGAAAACCTGCTACAGCTAAACCTGGCAATCCAGTGAACCTGCTGACAGCAACCCCTGGTGCATCCCGAAAACCTGCTACAGTAATACCTGGCATCCAGTCGTCCTGTTACAGCAATACCTGGCCTGTGCTCTGCTGCTAGTCCTACTCCTGGTTGGTCCCTGGCACTCTGTAAACCTGTATCATGTCACTCTGCCTTGCTTCCTGCTGTGGATCAACTCCTGCTCCTTTTGCCTACCTACTTCCTCCCTGAACCTAAAATTCCCAAACCTACCCATTCCTTCCTGAAACCTGTTATTCCCAATTATCCTATCCAGCCTGCACCTGAGTTCCAACCTTGTCTCAGCATTTCTGGATCACCCTGTTTAATCCTCGTCTCAGCATTACCTGATTTCCCTTCAGCCGTTGTCACGTTATTCCAGTTCAGTCCACATTGTTCCAGTCCAGAGTCAAGTTCCAAGCTCATCAGTTCTATCCACGTAGCCACCCAGCTACCAGCGTCTACCCACGGCTATCCAGCCGCTCCACGTAGCCACCCAGCTACCAGCGTCTACCCACGACTAACCGGCCGCTCCACGTAGCCACCCAGATACCAGCGTCCACCCACGGCTATTCAGCCGCTCCACGTAGCCACCCAGCTACCAACATCTACCCACGGCTTCCCAAGCCACAACAAGTAGCTTCCACGCTACCATCCGTCTGCAAGCCCATCTACTAGTAACCCGACCAGCTCAGTCAGCCTACCTGCCGGTCCCAGTCCGGTCCCTCCAAGTTCCTTCTGGTCACATTCCAACGTCTCAAGTTTCCAGTTCCAGTCACTCATCACCAAAGGCAGTTCTCACTGCTACCCACTTCTTATAATAAAAGAGCTATTCATCTACATCATCTGTGGTTCCAGTCATGCCGGCCTCCGTTGAAACCCGATCACCACCTGAGACAGGTAACTCGCAGACACCAATTGTGACACTATTTCCAAGTTATCCTTAATATTCTCAGTCATAGCTTCTGATTCTGGCAGAGATAATGAAAATACTTATCTCCATGGCCAAACTTTCCCCAGGAGCAAATTAATTGAGCAATCCCAAGCACAGTGAGGGGGCAATTATAAATCTGGGAATGAAAAGAATTGGTGAAGTAATGTAATTGTGGAAGGAGTGGCCAATAATGTGGTTTTAATCACAGAACCGATCATGCACCATTAAAATAACTGCAGTCCATGAAGGATTCAAAGGTGAGTCTAACAAGGTTGTACCTGGCTCTTCAGCCTTTTCTTTTGAGGTGGGTCACTGACTGGGATGTCAAACTTTTTGTCCTGAACATGGCTGGAGAGTCGGGCTTCTGCCACAGGTGATTTAGAATCACCCTTTAATGTGGGATTAATGTGGCAGGGTTTACCTCACTCGTCTTTGCTGCACACCCTTTCTTCAATTGAGAGGCGTTAAGGTATATAAACCTGCTTGAGTGAGTCTTTCAGGTGAGAGAGATACAGATGTGTCCTCACTTGTCTTTGCTGCACTCACGCCTGTCTATGCGCGTCTGGTCCTGGGAGACTCTGCTAGCACCAGGAACCATTTTTTCTTTTTTTTACCGAAATTGAATCTAAGGCACACTGCAATGTAACTGCCATGCACCTGGAGACTGTGCTGATTAATTTGATAAGTGACACTTGTATATTTGTGTGCGAGTAAGTCTCTGAATTACTGTAGCATGCAAAGTGCCACAATGCAGCGGCCGTAGTTTTTTTCTATGCCAAGTTCCATTTACACACTCAGTTGTACACAGATATAGGACAGATGTAAGAAGGTATTAGACTGCATGTTCTGACTTACTGTACCATATTGCGTTTTTCCTGTGATGTTATATTGCTGTGTGTGGTCCTGAACTGCTGTTTGTACTCCTGTGTTAGTTGCTACGGTGCTGGGTGGACGTTTTTGCTGAAATAAAAGCCTATTTATTTTAAAGCTTTTCAGTCTCAAGTGGTCACCTGAATATACCCGCCACAGAGGGTCAAAAAGGAAAGGCTAAAGTTAGAGAGCAGGGAAGTCCATATGTATAAGTAGGCAGAGCTTTGCCAGACTTTTTTTTACCTTTTCAGTGCTACACAAATAACACATTGCAGTAGACAAAGAGCAATGGATGAGCAAACATTAACAAAGGAAATGGCATATGTATTGCTCATTAGAGCATGAATAAAGTGTTGGAAATGAGCAGCTCCAGAAGATGCAGCACAAAACAGACAACCAGATTTTCACTGTGCAATTCCGTTGAAAATAACCCCCATTAATTGCTTTTTTTTGTTATCTAGGCAAAGTAATGAGCATGTTAGGCCTGATGAAAGGCGTCTGAGAAGTGTGTTCTCACATGTGACCCCTTAGTCTCCAAAGGACTTCCCATTATTTATTTAACCTTTAATAATTTTATTTGAGTAAACACAAGTGCATGAATTAATTTTATATTTAATTGACATATCACCAGCAATTGACTGAATATCTCAGATGAAGTGTAATAGCTTTCTAATATTGTTATAGTGAGTCAGGGTGCTTGTGTGGGTATGGCATTTTAGGTCGTCAGATCTTGTGTTATGTCGAGATGAGAATGTCGACATGCTTAGCATGACAACAGTGACCATGTCAACATTTATCATGTCTACATGGATGACATGTAGACATGATAGAATGTCGAACTAATATTCCTGGTCCTGGCGGCAGTGGCATCTCTAGTGTCTGGTTCCGGGTCCCGGCTGTAGTGTGACCGTCAGTTCTAGTGGAGTAATGTGCCGGCGTTCTGGTAAGTATACCTGCCCTAGCCCTAATGCCTACCTCTAAGCACCCCACTAGTGTCTAATCCTAACCTCCCCCCCATGCAGCCTAACAATAACCTTCCTGGCTGTAACAGACCCAAGCTCCGAATGCCGACATTTTAAAATGTCAACATTGTGAACATGTCAGCATTCTGAGGATGTTAACCTGGTGCCTGTCGACATGTTGAACTATGTCGACATTTTAGTGTCAAGATTGTGGTGTCGACATTAGGAATGTCGACATGGTAAACGTCGTCCATGTAACTGGATACCACTGACAGCATCAATGACACCTGAAGACACGATATGCCCAGAGAGGATCAATTCAGAGATTACCCATTGCAGAGAAACCTTATACGTAACGTGTATTTTTATTTAGTATGCAAACAAAAAACAGTAATGTTTTTTGTTGTTGTTTTTGTTTTTTAAGGGGTGCACCAAAGGGGCTTTTAACCCTGGATTCCACTTGGTTTAGAACCAAGCCTACAAAGCCTTAAATTACTCTTGGAGCTTGTGCCTGACTAATCTGCAGCACTTGCTTTTGATTTGTCCATCCATGTGGTAGAGCAGAAGCCACTGATTGGCTGGTCAGTGTGTGCTGGTGGCTGCTGGTTATGGTTTAGGTCGAGCACCAGCATCTGCCACTAATGTTGCCATGTGTCACAGAAACTACCTTGTCCAACAACTGTAATGTGCCAGTAGAAGTAATGTCCATTAATAAACCTTTAATAATTATTTTAATAAAATGTTAACAGCAGTAGAAATGCTCAGTAATATGATATCAGTAGTAGTGTCCAATAATATGTTAACCACAAAAATTAAAGCCCTTCAATAAAGCATTGGCGACCTTTATATACCAGATGTAACCACAATGCATCTTATTAAATCACCAATAGTAGAAATGCCAAAATAAATCCTCATTGTAGAAGTAATACCAGTAATATGCTAGCAGCAGTAATGTCCATTAAGTTGACACATCCTGTAAACACAATGTAGGCTGCCTTCTCATTAGCCAAAATAGCAGCTCCAAGGAATATTGTCCTGTGTCCTATGTTTGTCTGTACTCAGAAGGCTGAGTCTTAGCCGGTCTTGACTTGCACCACAGTTCATGTTTATGGAGTCATTTGCCCATTCTGTTTGTTCTGCAGCACCCGTTCATCATACCTTGCTGCTGCCTGTGGCCAGGGCCGGATTAAGGTCTGTGGGGGCCCCTGGACAACAAACTTGTTGGGGCCCCTATCAATAAAATTATACAAGTGATATATTGCTGATGTTTAAAAAAATATAATGTACTGTGTGTGTGTGTATATATATATTAGGGGTGTGCACCGGCCACTTTTCGTGTTTTGTGTTTTGGTTTTGGATCTGGATCTTTCTTCGTGTTTTGGATCTGGATTGGTTTTGCCAAAACCACCCTTCCGTGTTTTGGGTTCTGGGTTTTGTGTTTTGGATCTGTATTTTTTTTTAAAAAGCATAAAAACAGCTAAAATCACAGAATTTGTAGGTTTTTCTGCTCCTATGCTATTATTAACCTCAATAACCTTAATTTCCACTCATTTCCAGTCTATTCTGAATACCTCACACCTCACAATAGTGTTTTTATGTCCAAAAGGTTGCACCGAGGTAGCTGGATGACTATGCTAAGCGACACGAGTGGGCGGCACAAACACGTGACCCATCTAGGCATGAAACTGCAGTGGCAGACAGGATGGCATTGAAAAACTAGGCCCCAAACTGTACATAATGCAAAGAAAAAAAAGAGGTGCAAGATGGAATTGTCCTTGGGCCCTCCCACCCACCCTTATGTTGTATAAACAGGACATGCACACTTTAACAAACCAATCATTTCAGCGCCAGGGTCTGCCACACAACTGTGGCTGAAATGATTGGTTCGTTTGGGCCCCCACAAAACAAGCTGGCAATTTATCTGTCCCTGCACAAACTGGCTCTACGGAGGCAAGATGTCATCCTCATCCTCCACATCCACCGATTCCTCACCCTCTTCAGTGTGTACATCCTCATCCTCACAGAGTATTAATTCGTCCCTGCAGGAACCACAGGTCCCTCTGTACGTTCTGGAGGCTGGTCTCCCTGGAAGAGTTGATAATTCATTTTATGAACATCATCTTCTCCACATTTTGTGGAAGCAACCTCCTACGCCTTTCGCTGACAAGGTTCCCGGCTGCACTAAACACTCTTTCGGAGTACACACTGGAGGGGGGGCAACTCAGGTAAAATAGAGCCAGTTTGTACAGGGACCTCCAAATTGCTTCTTTTTCCTGCCAGTACAGGTACGGACTGTCTGACATGCCTACTTGGATTCTGTCACTGATGTAATCCTTTAACAGACAGACGCACGCTTGTCGCTGCTGCTTTGAGGATTCAAGTGCGGCTACAGCCCACACAATTCACAAAGACAGAAAAAAAAAAAAGAATATTTTTATTGTTTGTGGAGCACACTTTGAGGGTTACACCACCCTTTAACAGTCAGACGCACGCTTGTCGCTGCTGCTTTGAGGATGCAAGTGCGGCTACAGCCCACACAATTCACAAAGACAGAAAAAAGAAGAAGAATATTTTAATTGTTTGTGTAGCACACTTTGAGGGTGTCACCACCCTTTAACAGACAGACGCACGCTTGTCGCTGCTGCTTTAAGGATGCAGGTGCGGCTACAGCCCACACATTTCACAAAGACCGAAAAAAAAAGAACAATATTTTAATTGTTTCTGTAGAACACTTTGAGGTGTCACCACCCTTTAACAGACAGACGCACGCTTGTCGCTGCTGCTTTAAGGATGCAGGTGCGGCTACAGCCCACACAATTCACAAAGACAGAAAAAAGAAGAATATTTTTATTGTTTGTGTAGCACACTTTGAGGGTGTCACCACCCTTTAACAGACAGACGCACGCTTGTCGCTGCTGCTTTGAGGATGCAGGTGGAATCTAGACGGGATTTGGAACCGAGGACACACTACCTCCATCAATTGTCTAAATCCCACTGCACTAATGTCGGATACCGGACGCACGTCTAACACCAACATAGCAGTCAAGGCCTCAGTTATACGTTTTGCTTCAGGATGACTGCTGTCGTACTTCATCCTCATCGCTAGGGACTGTTGGAGGGTCAATTGTTTAGTAAAAGTAGTGATGTTCCTACTTCCTCTCTGGGATGATGAACAACTCCCAGCAGCAGCAACAGCACTAGGAGGAAGTGGTTCTTGATCTTTCCCTATTTTATTTTTATCGGAGAAAGTTTGGTCCTCCATTTATGTTATATTGATATATATACGTGCGGCTAAAGCGCACACAAACACAGAAAATATTTTTTTATTTTTGCTGGAGAGTAGTGCACTTTGTGGGTTACACCACCCTTTAAGAAATGAGCCAGCCGGCTCTTTACTTATGGGACACAGGCACACGCTTGGCGCTGCTCCTTTGTTGATGCACGTGCAGCCACAGTGCACACAAGTCACAAACACAGAAAATATATATTTTTTTGGTTTGGAGTGTACTTTGGGGGTTACAGAACCCTTTAACGGTCAAGCCAGCCGGCCCTTTACTTATGACACAGGCGCACGCTTGGCACTACTTTGTTGATGCACGTGCGGCTACTGCGCACACAATTCACAAACACAGAAAATAATTTTTTTTTTGGTTTGGACTGGAGTGTACTTTCGGGGGATACAGCACCCTTTAACGGTCTAGCCAGCCGGCCCTTTACTTATGACACAGGCGCACGCTTGGCACTACTTTGTTGATGCACGTGCGGCTACTGCGCACACAATTCACAAACACAGAAAATAATTTTTTTTTTGGTTTGGACTGGAGTGTACTTTCGGGGGATACAGCACCCTTTAACGGTCTAGCCAGCCGGCCCTTTACTTATGACACAGGCGCACGCTTGGCACTACTTTGTTGATGCACGTGCGGCTACTGCGCACACAATTCACAAACACAGAAAATTATTTTTTTTTTGGTTTGGACTGGAGTGTACTTTCGGGGGTTACAGCACCCTTAACGGTCAAGCCAGCCGGCCGTTTACTTATGACACAGGCGCATGCTTGGCACTACTTTGTTGATGCACGTGCGGCTACTGCGCACACAATTCACAAACACAGAAAATAATTTTTTTTTTGGTTTGGACTGGAGTGTACTTTCGGGGGTTACAGCACCCTTAACGGTCAAGCCAGCCAGCCCTTTACTTATGACACAGGCGCACGCTTGGCACTACTTTGTTGATGCACATGCGGCTACTGCGCACACAATTCACAAACACAGAAAATAATTTTTTTTTTGGTTTGGACTGGAGTGTACTTTCGGGGGTTACAGCACCCTTAACGGTCAAGCCAGCCGGCCCTTTACTTATGACACAGGCGCACGCTTGGCACTACTTTGTTGATGCACGATGCTTCTACTGCGCACACAATTCACAAACACAGAAAATAATTTTTTTTTTGGTTTGGACTGGAGTGTACTTTCGGGGGTTACAGCACCCTTAACGGTCAAGCCAGCCGGCCCTTTACTTATGACACAGGCGCACGCTTGGCACTACTTTGTTGATGCACGTGCGGCTACTGCGCACACAATTCACAAACACAGAAAATAATTTTTTTTTTGGTTTGGACTGGAGTGTACTTTCGGGGGTTACAGCACCCTTAACGGTCAAGCCAGCCGGCCCTTTACTTATGACACAGGCGCACGCTTGGCACTACTTTGTTGATGCACGTGCGGCTACTGCGCACACAATTCACAAACACAGAAAATATATTATTTTTTTAGCACTTGGGGGGAGCACCCCTGATGGACAGAGCACCCCCTGGACAACACTTCAGCACCCCTTTAGGACTGGGACACTGCACAGGACTTTGGAGTGGACACAGCCCCTATGGAGAACTGACTGCACAACACAGTCCAGCCAGCCCCTATGGACTTTGAAGTAGTGGACACAGCCCCTATTAACAACAGCAGCACAGCACAACACAGCCAGCCCCTATGGACTTTGAAGTAGTGGACAACAGCAGCACTACACTACACTACACTACACAGCCCTAACTCCCACCCTCCCTCTTCACTGTCCACAGCCGAGTGAGAAAATGGCGCCGACGTGTGTACCTTATATAGGATCCAAAACCCGCGAGACTCGGAAGGCGGGAAGATGACGTTTTGCCTCGATTTCAGATCCGAGTCAGGCGGGAAAAGTCGAGCCTGACTCGGATCGGACTCGGATCGGGGGGGCTCGGGGGGGTTCGGATTTCAGAAATCCGAACCCGCTCACCCCTAATATATATATATATATATATATATATATATATTATACACAGTAATGGCAGGACTCAGCACTATCTGTATCAAAACATGCCTCCGATGCCCTTCCTGACAATAAATAAAAGTCCAGGGCTAGGGGCGGCACTCTGCAAGACTCCACAAACATCAATTGATATCAAAGCAATACTTAGCCATAAGTTTTATATATATATATATATATATATATATATTAGGGGTGAGCGGGTTCGGATTTCTGAAATCCGAACCCCCCCGAGCCCCCCCGATCCGAGTCCGATCCGAATCAGGCTCGACTTTTCCCGCCTGACTCGGATCTAAAATCGAGGCAAAACATCAACATCCCGCCTTCCGAGTCTCGCGGGTTTTGGATCCTATATAAGGTACCCACGTCGGCGCCATTTTCTCACTCGGCTGTGGACAGTGAAGAGGGAGGGTGGGAGTTAGGGCTGTGTAGTGTAGTGTAGTGTAGTGCTGCTGTTGTCCACTACTTCAAAGTCCATAGGGGCTGGCTGTGTTGTGCTGTGCTGCTGTTGTTAATAGGGGCTGTGTCCACTACTTCAAAGTCCATAGGGGCTGGCTGGACTGTGTTGTGCAGTCAGTTCTCCATAGGGGCTGTGTCCACTCCAAAGTCCTGTGCAGTGTCCCAGTCCTAAAGAGGTGCTGTAGTGTTGTCCAGGGGGTGCTCTGTCCATCAGGGGTGCTCCCCCCAAGTGCTAAAAAAATAATATATTTTCTGTGTTTGTGAATTGTGTGTGCAGTAGCCGCACGTGCATCAACAAAGTAGTGCCAAGCGTGCGCCTGTGTCATAAGTAAAGGGCCAGCTGGCTTGACCGTTAAGGGTGCTGTAACCCCCAAAGTACACTCCAGTCCAAACCAAAAAAAAATTTATTTTCTGTGTTTGTGAATTGTGTGCGCAGTAGCCGCACGTGCATCAACAAAATAGTGCCAAGCGTGCGCCTGTGTCATAAGTAAAGGGCCGGCTGGCTTGACCGTTAAAGGGTGCTGTAACCCCCGAAAGTACACTCCAGTCCAAACCAAAAAAAAAATTATTTTCTGTGTTTGTGAATTGTGTGCGCAGTAGCCGCACGTGCATCAACAAAGTAGTGCCAAGCGTGCGCCTGTGTCATAAGTAAAGGTCCGGCTGGCTTGACCGTTAAAGGGTGCTGTAACCCCCAAAGTACACTCCAGTCCAAACCAAAAAAAAATTATTTTCTGTGTTTGTGAATTGTGTGCGCAGTAGCCGCACGTGCATCAACAAAGTAGTGCCAAGTGTGCGCCTGTGTCATAAGTAAAGGGCCGGCTGGCTTGACCGTTAAAGGGTGCTGTAACCCCCGAAAGTACACTCCAGTCCAAACCAAAAAAAAAATTATTTTCTGTGTTTGTGAATTGTGTGCGCAGTAGCCGCACGTGCATCAACAAAGTAGTGCCAAGTGTGCGCCTGTGTCATAAGTAAAGGGCCGGCTGGCTTGACCGTTAAAGGGTGCTGTAACCCCCGAAAGTACACTCCAGTCCAAACCAAAAAAAAAATTATTTTCTGTGTTTGTGAATTGTGTGCGCAGTAGCCGCACGTGCATCAACAAAGTAGTGCCAAGCGTGCGCCTGTGTCATAAGTAAACGGCCGGCTGGCTTGACCGTTAAAGGGTTCTGTAACCCCCAAAGTACACTCCAAACCAAAAAAATATATATTTTCTGTGTGTGTGCACTGTGGCTGCACGTGCATCAACAAAGGAGCAGCGCCAAGCGTGCGCCTGTGTCCCATAAGTAAAGAGCCGGCTGGCTCATTTCTTAAAGGGTGGTGTAACCCACAAAGTGCACTACTCTCCAGCAAAAATAAAAAAATATTTTCTGTGTTTGTGTGCGCTTTAGCCGCACGTATATATATCAATATAACATAAATGGAGGACCAAACTTTCTCTGATAAAAATAAAATAGGGAAAGATCAAGAACCACTTCCTACTAGTGCTGTTGCTGCTGCTGGGAGTTGTTCATCATCCCAGAGAGGAAGTAGGAACATCACTACTTTTACTAAACAATTGACCCTCCAACAGTCCCTAGCGATGAGGATGAAGTACGACAGCAGTCATCCTGAAGCAAAACGTATAACTGAGGCCTTGACTGCTATGTTGGTGTTAGACGTGCGTCCGGTATCCGACATTAGTGCAGTGGGATTTAGACAATTGATGGAGGTAGTGTGTCCTCGGTTCCAAATCCCGTCTAGATTCCACCTGCATCCTCAAAGCAGCAGCGACAAGCGTGCGTCTGTCTGTTAAAGGGTGGTGACACCCTCAAAGTGTGCTACACAAACAATTAAAATATTGTTCTTTTTTTTTCTGTCTTTGTGAAATGTGTGGGCTGTAGCCGCACCTGCATCCTTAAAGCAGCAGCGACAAGCGTGCGTCTGTCTGTTAAAGGGTGGTGACACCCTCAAAGTGTGCTACACAAACAATTAATATATTGTTCTTTTTTCTGTCTTTGTGAATTGTGTGGGCTGTAGCCGCACCTGCATCCTTAAAGCAGCTGCGAAAAGCGTGCGTCTGTCTGTTAAAGGGTGGTGACACCCTCAAAGTGTGCTACACATACAATTAAAATATTGTTCTTTTTTTTTCGGTCTTTGTGAAATGTGTGGGCTGTAGCCGCACCTGCATCCTTAAAGCAGCAGCGACAAGCGTGCGTCTGTCTGTTAAAGGGTGGTGTAACTCTCAAAGTGCTCCAAAAAATAAAAAACTATTTTTTTTATGTGTTTGTGACTTGTGTGCGATGTAGCCGCACTTGCATCCTCAAAGCAGCAGCGACAAGCGTGCATCTGTCTGTTAAAGGGTGGTGACACCCTCAAAGTGTGCTACACAAACAATAAAAATATTCTTCTTTTTTCTGTCTTTGTGAATTGTGTGGGCTGTAGCCGCACCTGCATCCTTAAAGCAGCAGCGACAAGCGTGCGTCTGTCTGTTAAAGGGTGGTGACACCCTCAAAGTGTGCTACACAAACAATTAAAATATTCTTCTTCTTTTTTCGGTCTTTGTGAATTGTGTGGGCTGTAGCCGCACTTGCATCCTCAAAGCAGCAGCGACAAGCGTGCGTCTGTCTGTTAGAGGGTGGTGTAACCCTCAAAGTGTGCTCCACAAACAATAAAAATATTCTTTTTTTTTTTCTGTCTTTGTGAATTGTGTGGGCTGTAGCCGCACTTGAATCCTCAAAGCAGCAGCGACAAGCGTGCGTCTGTCTGTTAAAGGATTACATCGGTGACAGCATCCAAGTAGGCATGTCAGACAGTCCGTACCTGTACTGGCAGGAAAAAGAAGCAATTTGGAGGTCCCTGTACAAACTGGCTCTATTTTACCTGAGTTGCCCCCCCTCCAGTGTGTACTCCGAAAGAGTGTTTAGTGCAGCCGGGAACCTTGTTAGCGAAAGGCGTAGGAGGTTGCTTCCACAAAATGTGGAGAAGATGATGTTCATAAAATGAATGATCAACTCTTCCAGGGAGACCAGCCTCCAGAACGTACAGAGGGACCTGTGGTTCCTGCAGGGACGAATTAATACTCTGTGAGGATGAGGATGTACATAACACTGAAGAGGGTGAGGAATCTGTGGATGAGGAGGATGAGGATGACATCTTGCCTCCGTAGAGCCAGTTTGTGCAGGGACAGATAAATTGCCAGCTTGTTTTGTGGGGGCCCAAACGAACCAATCATTTCAGCCACAGTTGTGTGGCAGACCCTGGCGCTGAAATGATTGGTTTGTTAAAGTGTGCATGTCCTGTTTATACAACATAAGGGTGGGTGGGAGGGCCCAAGGACAATTCCATCTTGCACCTCTTTTTTTTCTTTGCATTATGTACAGTTTGGGGCCTAGTTTTTCAATGCCATCCTGTCTGCCACTGCAGTTTCACGCCTAGATGGGTCACGTGTTTGTGCCACCCACTCGTGTCGCTTAGCATAGTCATCCAGCTACCTCGGTGCAACCTTTTGGACATAAAAACACTATTGTGAGGTGTGAGGTATTCAGAATAGACTGGAAATGAGTGGAAATTAAGGTTATTGAGGTTAATAATAGCATAGGAGCAGAAAAACCTACAAATTCTGTGATTTTAGCTGTTTTTATGCTTTTTTTCAAAAAAATACAGATCCAAAACACAAAACCCAGAACCCAAAACACGGAAGGGTGGTTTTGGCAAAACCAATCCAGATCCAAAACACGAAGAAAGATCCAGATCCAAAACCAAAACACAAAACACGAAAAGTGGCCGGTGCACACCCCTAATATATATGGGCGGCACAAACACGTGACCCATCTAGGAGTGATACTGCAGTGGCAGACAGGATGGCAGTTTGAAAAACTAGGCCCCAAACTGTACATAATGCAAAGAAACTGTGGCTGAAATGATTGGTTCGTTTGGGCCCCCACAAAACAAGCTGGCAATTAATCTGTCCCTGCACAAACCGGCTCTACGGAGGCAAGATGTCATCCTCATCCTCCTCATCCACCGATTCCTCACCCTCTTCAGTGTGTACATCCTCATTCTCACAAAGTATTAACTCGTCCCCACTTGAATCCACCACCACAGGTCCCTCTGTACGTCCTGGAGGCTGGTCTCCCTGGAAGAGCTGATAATTCATTTTGATGAACATCATCTTCTCCACATTCTGTGGAAGCAACCTCCTACGCCTTTCGCTGACAAGGTTCCCGGCTGCACTAAACACTCTTTCGGAGTACACACTGGAGGGGGGGCAACTCAGGTAAAATAGAGCCAGTTTGTACAGGGGCCTCCAAATTGCCTCTTTTTCCTGCCAGTACAGGTATGGACTGTCTGACATGCCTACTTGGATGCTGTCACCGATGTAATCCTCCACCATTCTGTCAATGGTGACAGTATCATATGCAGTGACAGTAGACATGTCAGAAATTGTTGCCAGGTCCTTCAGTCCAGACCAGATGTCCAAACTTGGTCCTGCCTGCCCTGCATCACCGCCAGCGGGTTGCTTAGGATACCTAAGTTTTTTCCTGGCAGCCCCAGTTGCGGGAGAAAATGAAGAAGGAGCTGTTGACGTGTCACGTTCCGCTTCAGCTGACAGTGTGTTCACCAGCAGGTCTTTGCACCTCTGCAGGCTTGTGTCGGCCGGAAAGAGAGACACCACATAGGCTTTAAACCTAGGATCGAGCACGGTGGCCAAAATGTAGTGGTCTGATTTCAACAGATTGACCACCCTGGAATCCTGGCAAAGCGAATGAAGGGCTTCATCCACAAGTCCCACATGCCGAGCAGAATCGCTCCGTCTTAGCTCCTCCTTCACTTTCTCCAGCTGCTTCTGCAAAAGCCTGATGAGGGGAATGACCTGACTCAAGCTGGCAGTGTCTGAACTGACTTCACGTGTGGCAAGTTCGAAGGGTGGAGAACCTTGCACAACACGGAAATCATTCTCCACTGCGCTTGAGTCAGGTGCATACCCCCTCCTTTGCCTATGTCATAGGTGGATGTATAGGCTTGTATGGCCTTTTGCTGCTCCTCCATCCTCTGAAGCATATAGAGGGTTGAGTTCCACCGCGTCAGAACCTCTTGCTTCAGGTGATGGCGGGGCAGGTTCAAGAGTGTTTGCTGGCGCTCCAGTCTTCGGCACGCAGTCGCTGAATGGCGAAAGTGGCCAGAAATTTTTCGGGCCACCCAAAGCGTCTCCTGCACGCCCCTGTCGCTTTTCAGAAAATTCTGCACCACCAAGTTTATTGTGTGAGCAAAACATGGGACGTGCTGGAATTTGCCCAGATGTAATGCCTGCACAATATTGGTGGCGTTGTCAGATATCACAAATCCCCAGGAGAGTCTAAGTGGGGTAAGCCACTGGGCGATGATTTCCCTCAGTTTCTCTAAGAGGTTGTCGGTGGTGTGCCTCTTACTGAAACCGGTGATACACAGCGTAGCCTGCCTTGGAACGAGCTGGCGTTTCTGAGATGCTGCTACTGGTGACGCTGCTGCTGTTGCTGCGTAAGGTGATACATCTACCCAGTGGGCTGTCACAGTCATATAGTCCTTAGTCTGCCTTGTTCCACTTGTCCACATGTCCGTGGTTAAGTGGACATTGGGTACAACGGCATTTTTCAGGACACTGAGGACACTTTTTCTGACGTTTCTGTATCGGTATCGCCTGCCTAGTGAAGTGGAATCTAGACGGGATTTGGAACCGTGGACACACTACCTCCATCAATTGTCTAAATCCCACTGCACTAATGGCGGATACCGGACGCACGTCTAACACCAACATAGCAGTCAAGGCCTCAGTTATACGTTTTGCTTCAGGATGACTGCTGTCGTACTTCATCCTCCTCGCTAAGGACTGTTGGAGGGTCAATTGTTTAGTAAAAGTAGTGGTGTTCCTACTTCCTCTCTGGGATGATGAACGACTCCCAGCAGCAGCAACAGCAGCAGCGGCAGCAGGAGGCGTAGCAATGCAGGATCCTCCGGAGGAATCCCGGATAGGAGAGTCAGTCATGCCAGTGACATGGCCTGCAGGACTACTTCCGATCCTGACTAAGGAGGAAATTGACGAGGAGGGAGTTGACGGTGTGGGTTGCAGGCGCTTGGATACAACAGGACAACGGGATTTAGGTGTCCCTGGACTGCTTACGGTCTTAGCCAAAGTTTCTGAACTTGACAGTAACTTATTATGAACACGCTGCAGGTGCCGTATAAGGGAGGATGTTCCTAGGTGGTTAACGTCCCTACCCCTACTTATTCCACCTTTACATATGGTACATATGGCAAGACAGTTGTTGTCCGGATTTGGATAGAAATATTGCCAGACCAAAGAGGTGGAATGTTTGGTCTTCTGCCCAGGCATGACCGTGATGGGCTTTTTCATCCCACGGACAACAACTGTCTCCCCCGGAGCCTGATTTAAACAAACCACATCACCATCAGAATCCTCCTCGCCAACTTCCTCCTCAGCGCCAGCTACACCAGTATCCTCATCCTGTTGTACTTCAACAGTGACATCTTCAATTTGCATATCAGCAAGTGGACTGTGGGTGCTCCTTTCAGCACTTGCAGGGGGTGTGCAAATGGTGGAAAGAGCCACCTCTTCCCGTCCAGTGCTGGGAAGGTCAGGCATCGCAACCACCACCACACTTGGACTCTCCTTGGGGATTTGTGATATCTTCTTAGAAAGCACAGTTCTTCGCTGTGCTTTTGCCAGCTTAACTCTTTTGATTTTTTTAGTGGGAGGAGGGCTTCCATCGTCATGTGAAGCTGAACCACTAGTCATGAACATACTAGGGATCGACCTTAGCCGTTCCTTGCCACTCCGTGTCGTAAATGGCATATTGGCAAGTTTACATTTCTCTTCAGATGATTTAAATGTTTTTTTCAAGGTCATTTTCCTGAACTTTGTCATTTGGGATTGTATGTGCCCTCTACTATGACATTGGGCATCGGCCTTGGCAGACGACGTTGATGGCATGTTATCGTCTATGTCATGACTAGTGGCAGCAGCTTCAGCACTAGGAGGAAGTGGTTCTTGATCTTTCTCTATTTTATTTTTATCGGACAAAGTTTCTTCCTCCATTTATGTTATATCGATTTGATATATACGTGCGGCTAAACACAGAAAATATTTTTTTATTTTTGCTGGAGAGTAGTGCACTTTGTGGGTTACACCACCCTTTAAGAAATGAGCCAGCCGGCCCTTTACTTATGGGACACAGGCGCACGCTTGGCGCTGCTCCTTTGTTGATGCATGTGCGGCTACTGCGCACACAATTCACAAACACAGAAAAAATATTTTGTTATTTGGTTTGGAGTGTACTTTGGGGGTTACAGAACCCTTTAATGGTCAAGCCAGCCGGCCCTTTACTTATGACACAGGCGCACGCTTGGCACTACTTTGTTGATGCACGTGCGGCTACTGCGCATACAATTCACAAACACAGAAAATATATTTTTTTTTGGTTTGGACTGGAGTGTACTTTGGGGGTTACAGCACCCTTTAACGGTCAAGCCAGCCAGCCCTTTACTTATGACACAGGCGCACGCTTGGCGCTACTTTGTTGATGCACGTGCGGCTACTGCGCACACAATTCACAAACACAGAAAATATTTTTTTATTTGGTTTGGAGTGTACTTTGGGGTTTACAGCACCCTTTAACGGTCAAGCCAGCTGGCCCTTTACTTATGACACAGGCGCACGCTTGGCACTACTTTGTTGATGCACGTGCGGCTACTGCGCATACAATTCACAAACACAGAAAATATTATTTTTTTTTGTTTGGACTGGAGTGTACTTTGGGGGTTACAGCACCCTTTAACGGTGAAGCCAGCCGGCCCTTTACTTATGACACAGGCGCACGCTTGGCACTACTTTGTTGATGCACGTGCGGCTACTGCACACACAATTCACAAACACAGAAAATATTTTTTTATTTGGTTTGGAGTGTACTTTGGGGGTTACAGAACCCTTTAACGGTCAAGCCAGCCGGCCCTTTACTTATGACACAGGCGCACGCTTGGCACTACTTTGTTGATGCACGTGCGGCTACTGCGCATACAATTCACAAACACAGAAAAAATATTTTGTTATTTGGTTTGGAGTGTACTTTGGGGGTTACAGCACCCTTTAACGGTCAAACCAGCCGGCCCTTTACTTATGACACAGGCGCACGCTTGGCACTACTTTGTTGATGCACGTGCGGCTACTGCGCACACAATTCACAAACACAGAAAATATATATTTTTTTGGTTTGGAGTGTACTTTGGGGGTTACAGCACCCTTTAACGGTCAAGCCAGCCGGCCCTTTACTTATGACACAGGCGCACGCTTGGCACTACTTTGTAGATGCACGTGCGTCTACTGCGCACACAATTCACAAACAGAAAAAAAAATTTGTTATTTGGTTTGGAGTGTACTTTGGGGGTTACAGCACCCTTTAACGGTCAAGCCAGCCGGCCCTTTACTTATGACACAGGCGCACGCTTGGCACTACTTTGTTGATGCACGTGCGGCTACTGCGCACACAATTCACAAACACAGAAAATATATATTTTTTTGGTTTGGAGTGTACTTTGGGGGTTACAGCACCCTTTAACGGTCAAGCCAGCCGGCCCTTTACTTATGACACAGGCGCACGCTTGGCACTACTTTGTAGATGCACGTGCGTCTACTGCGCACACAATTCACAAACAGAAAAAAAAATTTGTTATTTGGTTTGGAGTGTACTTTGGGGGTTACAGCACCCTTTAACGGTCAAGCCAGCCGGCCCTTTACTTATGACACAGGCGCACGCTTGGCACTACTTTGTTGATGCACGTGCGGCTACTGCGCACACAATTCACAAACACAGAAAATATATATTTTTTTGGTTTGGAGTGTACTTTGGGGGTTACAGCACCCTTTAACGGTCAAGCCAGCCGGCCCTTTACTTATGACACAGGCGCACGCTTGGCACTACTTTGTAGATGCACGTGCGTCTACTGCGCACACAATTCACAAACAGAAAAAAAAATTTGTTATTTGGTTTGGAGTGTACTTTGGGGGTTACAGCACCCTTTAACGGTCAAGCCAGCCGGCCCTTTACTTATGACACAGGCGCACGCTTGGCACTACTTTGTTGATGCACGTGCGGCTACTGCGCACACAATTCACAAACACAGAAAATAATTTTTTTTTTGGTTTGGACTGGAGTGTACTTTGGGGGTTACAGCACCCTTTAACGGTCAAGCCAGCCGGCCCTTTACTTATGACACAGGCGCACGCTTGGCACTACTTTGTTGATGCACGTGCGGCTACTGCGCACACAATTCACAAACACAGAAAATATTTTTTTTTTGGTTTGGAGTGTACTTTGGGGGTTACAGCACCCTTTAACGGTCAAGCCAGCCGGCCCTTTACTTATGACACAGGCGCACGCTTGGCACTACTTTGTTGATGCACGTGCGGCTACTGCACACACAATTCAGAAACACATAAAATATTTTTTCTTTTGGTTTGGACTGGAGTGTACTTTGGGGGTTACAGCACCCTTTAACGGTCAAGCCAGCCGGCCCTTTACTTATGACACAGGCGCACGCTTGGCACTACTTTGTTGATGCACGTGCGGCTACTGCGCACACAATTCACAAACACAGAAAATAATTTTTTTTTTGGTTTGGACTGGAGTGTACTTTGGGGGTTACAGCACCCTTTAACGGTCAAGCCAGCCGGCCCTTTCCTTATGACACAGGCGCACGCTTGGCACTACTTTGTTGATGCACGTGCGGCTACTGCGCACACAATTCACAAACACACAAAAAATATTATTTTTTTTGCACTTGGGGGGAGCACCCCTGATGGACAGAGCACCCCCTGGACAACACTACAGCACCCCTTTAGGACTGGGACACTGCACAGGACTTTGGAGTGGACACAGCCCCTATGGAGAACTGACTGGACAACACAGTCCAGCCAGCCCCTATGGACTTTGAAGTAGTGGACACAGCCCCTATTAACAACAGCAGCACAGCACAACACAGCCAGCCCCTATGGACTTTGAAGTAGTGGACAACAGCAGCACAGCACAACACTACTCTGCACTACACTACACTACACTACACTACACAGCCCAACCAGCCCTAACTCCCACCCTCCCTCTTCACTGTCCACAGCCGAGTGAGAAAATGGCACCGACACGGGTACCTTATATAGGATCCAAAACCCGCGAGACGCGGAAGGCGGGATGATGACGTTTTGCCTCGATTTCAGATCCGAGTCAGGCGGGAAAAGTCGAGCCTGACTCGGATCTGACTCGGATCGGGGGGGCTCGGGGGGGTTCGGATTTCAGAAATCCGAACCCGCTCACCCCAAATATATATATATATATATATATATATATATATACATATATACTTTTTTTTTTAAACTCCCAGTATATTACATTTAAAAGCACATGTAATAAATTGTAATGTTAAGTATATATGTATATATATATATATATATTGTGACACAGTTAGGTTAGGGGGTCCCTCTCCTGGGTAGAGGACTCCTTCCTTACACACACACACAGCAGCAGGGAAGCAGCACACCAGTCTGGATGCAAGTACAAGCTGGTCGGCGCCAGTCTTTATTGTACAATGTCAGAAACATAAAGAAAACAAATATAAATCCTAGCCCTGTCGGGGCACTAACTTCACAGGTAGTTCCCTCACTACCAGAACCTGGCAGGGCCTAATGCCCTCGCCAGCAACAAAAGCACAGCACAACACTCACAGTTAGGTATCCAAGTGTCTCTGAGCAAAATTCCTGTCTGCTCTCCCAGGTGAGACAATCAGCCCTAAACAAACTAGGCTTATATTGGCCACTCTCAGGTGGAAAACTAACAATCCTGTTACCAGGCTGCGAGAACCAAAACCTGGAGTGGCCGTGGGTGGAGCCCTCCCTCTCCTCTCACCCACAACCCCCAGGTCCCAAACCGGCTTTTCAAAAAGCCGAAACTCAAGCCTGCTACACTGCAGACTTTCTCCTGGGGGTTTAAAACACAAAAGACAGGAATCTGGGACAAATGTACCTGCCACAGACCACTTTACCAGTGATCCTATCACATAATATATATATACACACACATGCCTATGTGTGTATATATATATATATATATATATATATAAAAAGATAAAAAGTGGAGAAGAGAGCGCCTCCTAGTGCAATATTTTCCAAGTAATTTATATCCACCACCAGGTGCAATCACCTCTATATAGATGGAGGTGTACCTTCGTAAGTGGAAACACCACTTTTATGCCAGCACAATTGAATAATCCGCAATTTCAGGATCCTATGTACGCCCTGGTCTCACAAATCCATCATGATAAGGGGTAGAAGAAAAAGGAGAGAACCATAGTGTAATTCTATAAACAAAATATTTTAATCCAAAAAATAAGACACATAACAAATTGTGTCATCAAGCGATATCACTTGTCAGAATGCCTGTACCTCAGGCATTCTGACAAGTGAAATCGCTTGATGACAACATTGTGATACTGCTGATGGACAGATAAGCCTTTTATTTCTCATTTGATGTACGGGCAATTGTTATGTGTCTTATTTTTTGGATTAAAATATTTTGTGTATAGAATTACACTATGGTTCTCTCCTTTTTCTTCTACCCCTTATCATGATGGATTTGTGAGACCGGGGCATACATAGGATCCTGAAATTGCGGATTATTCAATTGTGCTGGCATAAAAGTGGGGTTTCCACTTACAAAGGTACACCTCCATCTATATAGAGGTGATTGCACCTGGTGGTGGATATAAATTACTTGGAAAATATTGCACTAGGAGGCGCTCTCCACTTTTTATCTTTATAGGAATACATACTGTCGGAACAACAGTTCTTGGGAGATAAAGCAGCCACCCGTGGAAACTTGGGAGTGCATATGTCAAGGATTACTGAAACATTAATCTGACTGATTTTGGACTCAGCGCCATTACCAACATTTGCATTAATATATCTATATATATACACATATACACACACACACACAATTACCTACATGCATATACACACACACAATTACCTACAGATACACTCACACACAATTACGCACAGACGGTGTAATGGTTATCATTACTGCCTCACAGCTCTGAGGTCGTGGGTTTGATTCCCACTGCGGCCCTAACTGTGTGGAGTTTGTATATTCTCCCTGTGCTTGCGTGGGTTTCCTCCGGGTGCTCCGGTTTCCTCCCACATCTCAAAAATATACTGGTAGGCTAATTGGCTCCCAAGTAAATTAACCCTTGTGTGTGTATACATGTGGTAGGGAATATAGATTGTAAACTCCACTGGGGCAGGAACTGATGTGAATGGCCAAATATTCTCTGTAAAGCGCTGCGGAATATGTGTGCGCTATATAAATAACTGGTAATAAATAAATAATAAATAAATAAAATTACCTACATATACACTCACACACAATTACCTACATATACATACACACACAATTACCTACATATACACTCACACACAATTACCTACATATACATACACACACAATTACCTACATGCATATACACACACAATTACCTACAGTGGTCGAAGTGGGAATTTTGAAGTGGGGGTATGGAAAAACTAAGGTTGTACTTATGAGCGTATCGTAAAATGGGGGATGGCCACTCATCAGTGTAGTGTACCCTACCATAGTACCCGTTATACACATTATACTACACAATAGCAGTGCCCCTTTTACAATGCCCACAGTAGTAGCGTCCCCATACAATGCGCACAATAGTAGTGCTCCTTATGCAATGCCCACAGTAGTAGTGCAACCATGCAATGCCCACAGTAGTTGTGCCCCCTATACAATGCCCACAGTAGAGCCCCTTATACAATGCCCACAGTAGTAGTGCCCCTTATAGAATGCCCACATTAGTTGTGCCACTTATACAATGCCCACAGACTGCATTGTATAAGGGGCACTACTACTGTGGGAACTTTCACATTAGCACATGCGCACAGTGCAGTAACTTTGTAATAACTGGGTAACAGTGCTGAGGGTGTGGGGGGTGCCCTGTCATTCTATTCTGTCCAGCAAGGAACACCCGACGCCGTCATAACAGCCACGACTTACCTGTGTGTGCACTTCAGCATTCACTCAGCTCAGCAGCAGTAACCCAGGGCAGAGACCCAAGCGGGAGCGTGTATCGTGAATGACATTGAGGGTACAAACTAGATGATGTGCCCGATAGCTCGTCCGATCTGCCCGGATCAGTCGAGATATCGTCTAGTGCAGTGGTAGCCAACCTCGGTCCTCAAGAGCTACCAACAGTTCACCTGTGCACCAGCTAGGTGGTCTGGAAAACTTGAAGTCATTACACACTAACACATTTGAAAAGATCCACAGGTAGAGCTAATTATTACACTTGTGATTCTGTGAGGAGACCCGGAAAACATGCACTGTTGGTAGCTCTTGAGGACCAGGGTTGGCTACCCCTTGTCTAGTGTGTACCCGGCATAAGATACATACAGCCGTATTCAATTTGGAGCGAAAAGACGGAATCGGCGAAAATTTTTCGACGATAACGTCATTTTCGTCGATTTTTATTATCCCCGTATTCAATTACATTGACTTTTCACTGCCGGCGAAAAGTCAATGTATAAAACGGGGATACATTTTCGCCTGACTTTATGCGAAAAAAAATGCAGAATTGGGGTTTAGGGGTGCAGGCTTAACAAAAATAGCCTGCACCCTTGGGATTGCCCCCTTAAAATGAAATGTGCAAAATAAAACATTTAAATAAAAACGGGACACCCCAAAAAAATAAAATAAAATTTGGGGGTGAAAAAAAAAATAGGGAAACAAAATGCCTAACTAACGAAATTAATTCTGGTGGGGTCCCCAAGTATGTGGAAGGTGTTTTTTACAGTGCACAAAGTAGCACCAGGTGCATTTTTGCAGAATTTGTAAAATTACCTTTAGGGACTAAAAAATATGCTTACCTCCAATTTCATGTACGCCAAATTTGATGGGACCACTTTTAAAAACGAAAAAAAAAACCTAAGTGCTCTTCTGCATCACTTCTTCAATGTCGGGAAAAATCCACCTGCCGCATCTATTTAAAATGCCGACTTTCTTCTGCAGGCAGAAACGGGGGTACCCATAGTGATCCCCGAGGTCTGGACATCTTTAGGGGGGTCCTACAATTATTTCCCGGAAAGTTCTGTGTTTTTTTTTCGCCGGGTCCTGTTTTCGCTGGTTTCAAATTGAATACGGGGATAAAGCGTGCACGCGCGCGATACATTATCCCCGGAAAAGCTGCGATGTGGAGCGAAAAGTCCAGCACGGACTTTTCACTACAAATTGAATACGGCTGATAGTCTGAGCAGAGAGCGAGCCTTTCTGTTACTGAAGGAGGACCAGGGTGCTGTCGCCATGATTTCTACAGTAGGGGTAGGGGGAGACAGGGAGAGAGAGACAATGGGGAGACAGATGTGGGGGAGAGAGAGAGAGACATGGAGCAGAAAGAGACATGAAGGGGAGAGAAAGACATGGAGGTGAAAGACATGTTGGGGGAGAGAGAGAGAGAGAGAGAAACATGGGGGTGGAAGAGCAAGACATGTGGGTGATAGATGTATGAGGGACAGAGAGAGAGATGAGAGTAAAGGGAGAGAGATACAATGGAGGTAGAGAGAGACTGGGGGGCAGAGAGAAAAAAAACTACAATAGCTAGTAACCTCAGTGGGATCACATATGCCTTCCCACAAACATGTAACTCAGACCTCCCCACAGGCATCATACCCTCCAACTATGCCGTTTTAGCCGGTACAGTACCGTTTTTTAATGGGCTGTACCGGCAAACTGGGGCTGTACCGATTGTACCGGGTGGGTACACTCACCAGATTTCATAGGCAGCGCTGCTGGGACACAGGACTCCCGCAGCGCTGCTGAGTGACAGCCGGATCTTCTCCGACCTCCGTGCTTCTCTGCCAGCCGGTAATTATACAGAACTTGCAGTATAACAATAACTGCAAGTTCTAAACCAGCCAGCGCACGATGCCTCCAGCCCCCATAGACACGCCCCTTTATCCATTACCACGCCCCTTTATCTGCGGCCACGCCCCCCATGTACCGGGTTGTTACAGGAAAATGTTGGAAGGTATGAGGCATGCATGTAAACACAGGACCTCCACACATAACACAAACTTACATGTCTCTGACCCCCCCCTCCCAAAGCAGTATCATCAGCCCACACTCTCCATGTCTGTGTGCCCCCCACCCACATAACAGTATCAACAGCCTCCTCTCTCCATAGTTCTCTGCCCCCTTCCCCCCTCCAGCTCTTACCTGTATATTGTGTGGCTGGGGCAGGTCCTGCTCCTGTAGTTCCGCGCTCTGGCTGGCTTGTCCTCCTCTGCAGCTGCTCAGGGCTCAGACAGAAAGTGAAAGTAAACAAACTCCCTGTCTAGCTGAGGCTGAGCACGGGGTCTCTGGCATGCTGCTGTGATCTCCTGTTGTTTACTCCTGGCTGGCTCAGAGCGCGGAGTACAAGGAGGTGCCACACAGTAAGGTAAGGGCCATGCAGCTTTGGCTATAGAGGCTGTGCCGCACCGCTGCACAGCCCAATTGATAGTGATCTCCAACCCTAGCTTCTGCTGCAGCTCACGCATGCGCGTAGTCACAGCTCAGCCTCTGCGATGTCAGTGCCCCAACCGCAGCCACGACACTGTCACTGTGTGACAGCAGCCACGGCTGCTAATGATAGGGGCGTCCAGCCTAGTGATGGTCAGACCTGCTTTCACGGTTGCTCAATCTGCCCCTGCTCACAGTGTGTCAGACCTCCCTTGCAGCTCCCTTTGCACTAGTAGGCTAACGCCGGTGACAAGTACTGCAGCTCCACCATCTCCCGCTCGTGGCCATACTCCTCCCCCCGCAGCTGTACTCACGAGACCCGACCCCCCCCCCTTCCCCGCCGCGGCTGGCGCCAGTAGGGATGGGCAGATCGATTCACTGCACTGAGTTGAGCCTCAGTGTCTCTTTAGATAGAGCAGCGCTGGAGTCAGCAGGGGAGCCAGCGACTCAGATTGAGTCGCTGACAGCTCCACCCCCCCGCAGCCCAGCACTACAGCTCATGGTTCTCACTGACTCTCCTGAGTCAGTGAACTCCTCGAGCCCTGGCTGTAGCTGTGCGACTCAGTGAGTCGCTGACAGCTCCGCCCCCCGCAGCCCAGCTCAAGCCTCTGCACTGACTCAGGAGAGTCAGTGCACTGCCCTGAGCCGTGGCAGAAGCTGCACGACTCAGAGTGAGTCACTGACAGCTCCGCCCCCTACACTGCCGATCTGACTCAGTGCACAGAAGTATGATCAGGTCGGATCAGCAGTGTAGGGGGTGGAGCTGCCATTCACTAGCTACCACTGACAGAGAGACTAGGGGAGGTGGGTGTCTCGACTCACCAAACACTGAGTGACTCGAATCATTCACTCATCTGAATGATTCGAGTCAGTGTGTTGAGACACTCACTCACTAGCTATCTCTAGGCGCCAGTACTTCAGACCCGCACTCACAGAGGGGCTGTACTAGGGGATGTCCTACACTGACACTCTGACAGCCTGTGAGCAGTGTCAGTGTAGAAGGCGAGTGGAGACATGTAGCTCTCTCCAGCTCAGCGCTGAAGCCACTCATCTGCCGTCAGCTCAAAAAAAAATGTTTAGTGCTCGAAGTGCCAGTATGCCATATCGCTGTATACCGCCACACTTCGAGCACTGATTACCTACATATACACTCAGACACAATTACCTACTTGCACACAGGCTCTCTCTTCTGCTCCACGCTGGGTGACACTGTTGATATTAAAATGAACCTCTATATACCCCTGCCTGTACCCTCTAAAACCCTTCCTATAAACCTCTAAGGATGATGCTAATTTGCATATGGAGTCATACCATTAATAAAGACTTAGGGGGTCATTCAGACCCACTCACGAGTGGCAGTACACTCGCAAGTGGGTCGATGTTCCCCACTGCGCATGCGCACGACGGGGGGAGCTCCGTCGTGCGCATGCGCGAGACCCGGTGAGCGAAGGACTTTCCTTCGCTCGGGGTCTCGCACCAAAGGGGGTGTGCTGTAGATCTTGATTGACAGCATGCCCCCTCTGGTAGGCGTGCCTGCCAGATGGAGGCGTTCCTATGGGAACGCCTACCGTCTGAAGCCGGCCCCACTGACATCACTAGTGATGTCAGTGGGAGTGATTTTGGCTCTGATAGAGCCAAAATCACTCCAGGGCTTGCGGTTGAGAAACCTGACCACAGGGTTTCACTCGCAAGTCCGATGGTCGCGATGGTCAAGACCCACAGCTATACGAGCGTCCAGCAGGACGCTCCATTTTAATGGAGGTGGGCCCTGATTCAGAGCGAGCGCTCTGGTCAGAGCGTCCGGCTCTGAATCAGGGCCTTAGACGTGGAATCTGTGGTTCCAAAGCACAAGTGATATTCATGTAAAAGTTCAGACAGTTACATGCAATTGATCAAGACACAATTTAGGCGCAAAAGGAAATAATACAGACCCAAGTACTGTATACATACGCAGGCGCTTCCGGACCCGGAGATAGGCATCAGCAAGAGACCCCTAGTCATACAGCGTTCAGCATGAAGACTGAGAACCAGCGTTTGTGCACTCATATTTATACCCCCCCAGAATAAACAGGACAATAGGGAAGTTTGTTGCTGATGTCATTGGTTCCCAAGGGAGAAGCATCTGTTACAGCACATTTAACAGGCTGGTTCAAATAGACTCTCCCTGCCTCTAACAGCTGGGGGTCTTCCTCTTCACGCCCCCTGCAGCATCCTAAACAGTTGTTTCTAAAATATACATTTTGTTGCTTGTAGGCTCTGCAATCCATAACTTGAGTTTGCATGATGCGATCTCCTCACCGATAACAGCGGAATACTGTAAAAAGAATACGCATCAGTACAACTCCAAACACGACTTGTTTAGCATGTATAATACCTCAGTTATCAAATATCTTTATTTCTCAGCATTTAACTAACTGAACCAACTTAAATCATACACTTTAGAGCTTATTGAACCTTATGTGTGAATATGTAATGTGTGGGTATTCGGGGTTTGATATAAGGACGCTAGTTATTAATGGGTGAGATTTAAGTGCATAATTTCTCATACACGAAGTGAACATCCAGCAGTGTGGATTGCTGAGGGTTGTAGTTCCACATGCCCTCTGTCAGCAGGTCCCCACCTATCCTGTGTTCAAAGGAAAAAAACTCTTTTGTTCTCCCAGACTCTTGTGTGAACTGTGAATCAAGCTGTGAAGTTGGGGCCATTCTGTCTGTGTGTGGGGCTAAGACCTGTTTAGGAGTCAGACAAATCCAATTGTGTAGATCAATGCCTGGATTATAATACAATTGCCACAACTATACTTTATCTGCATCCAGGGATTCCCAATTTGTATGTAAAAATACCCATTGTCTATTCTATTTACTTTTATTCAGAAAGCTTGTTTTTCCAGTTGCCCTTGGTAGATTAACAAAAACATTGCCATCTGTTCTTAGCTCCTGAGTTGTAACTTGAATTGACGCTGGTCACAAAATGGCGTCTTGCGATCTCATTTCCAAAATGGAGTCTTGCGGCCATTCGCAAGATGGCGTCGCTGCGATTAAATTTTAAACTGAACTTGTCTCAGCCAATTATTCAGCTTCGACAGTCCACCCTTTGATAGCAAACAACATGCTATCACAATCTGCTATTAGAATTTAATTTACGCTTACATTTACATATTATTTGGTGTTATTATGGGATGGCACAAGGTGGTTCTTAATCCATCAATAATGTGTCTCTGGGTGGGGACATAAAACTACTATTATACGCACACCGCGAATCTTGGAAGATCATGTGAAAGGTGAGGGGATGCACCAGTCTTATAAAAGCAGTCTTGAAGGGGAATTTAGACTTTACATTATTTGGGGTGTTTTTTTTTTTAAAAAATAACATTTCAATAATAAAAATTTTTATGCATGGCTAAATATAATACATTAAATGATGGTATTTCCTAGCTCAGGCTTGTAATGCAGTTCTGTATTTACCTCGGTATTCATACTGGCCACTATCATAATTTCATTCTTTCGTTTTACTCTGTTTTTACATTTTCCACACTTCAACACAATAGGAACACACCGGACGCATCATATTTCTTTTGCCTCTGTGTTCATATTGTGTGTGAAGATAGGGTGACGGTGTGTTTTTATATTTACCCAGCATTTCAACATGTGTGAGGGTCATAACTTCTGGAAGTATTTTTCCCAAATAACATAACAATTACAGTACTAAAATTGGTCAGACACTCCCCTGATTGGCATTGCACTCCTCCTGACTCCACTCCATCAGCACTGCCATCAGCTCCCATTTCCTCAATCGGTCCTCCATCACAGACACTGAGTATCCCCAAACAGATCATCATGACAAAACTCTGGAAAGAAAAAGAACTAGGATGACCACAGCAGACCACTCCATTGCTGGAAGCACTGATCTACACATTTCTTTAGCTCAGATATCTCACCGTCACCTTTTTAATCCTTCCAGCACAAGCTCGCAATCGACAGGTCCACGTTATCGGCCTTGTCTCTGCCTTGTATCTCCACCGGTTGGTTAACCTCCCTATAGTGAGTGGAATGGACCCACGTATCTTCCCCGGCCACCCTTTGTGGATGTAGTACCGATCAGTCAAACAACCTGAGCTAAAAAAAATTTGGATAATAACAAATTCTCCAGATTTGACATCATGACATTTTGCATTAGACATGTTAGTTAATAACACTTTCAATTTCGGTTATTCTCATTCATCTTCGTGAGACCCTGCACAGTAACCTCATTATCATATTTTCACATGAGGCTGCCTGTTTGAACAATATCTCCAAGGGGGGGCAAATAAAGGAAAAGACAGTCTGGGATAATCTTAGTGTTGTTACTCATCACCTTTCACATGTTCTTGGAAACGTCACCTGTAAAATAAGTCCCCCCATCATTTTTTAATAATTCTAGGGATATAGTATCTGCATACAGGTTCCTGCAATTAAATCTTGTTATTAATAGCTACTGCTCTAAATAATGCCTGGGCCACTGGGTTGAATAGTATTCCGAGTAGTCGACCTCAGCCTGGCATGGCTGCCGTTTATCCTTAGCAACCTTGTGTCCTATGAGTGGGAGATAAAGCACAACAGTTTAATATCATTTAAACATGACCTAAAATACAACAATAAATCGTCCACATTTTACATTAGAACAGATACATTGGCATGTTGAAAAGATTGTAAGCAGTCATATTAGGCCTGTGAGAAGATACTGGGGTTACCTATGAACCCGTGGGAAACTCGTGTTCCTGTGTGGTGTTCTTCACTTTGCAGTAATTACTTATGTGTCCCACTTGGTGACAGTTAAAACATAATTTTGAACGGGGTGGATGAAAAGATTGTTGTGGGATTTGAGCAAGAGGGAAAGGTGGTGGGTATGGGTAAGGATAGGGAGGGTAAGGATATTGTGGGGGATATGAGTATGGGACCTGTGGTTGTGTATGATATGTGGGGTAAGGATGTGTTTGCTGTGGTGTGGGATTGGTGAGGACGTGTAATTGTTCAGGTGCAGGTGTGTGTGTGGGTGCAGGTGTGTCGGTTGGCTGTGATGTTATTGTCATTCCTTCCAGAGCTTGGATACTCAGCCATTAGTTTTTTGCTCTGGGTCTCTCTCTTCTTTGTGATATTTTTATCATGTTCTATGGCAGACTCTATGAGGTTATCTATTATAAGTCCCCTCCAGCCAGGCTGTGAGGTCTGAGCCCGAGTCTTTAAGTCGTCTCTCAGACCTTCCATGAGTACCGTGACTATCATTCCCCTGTGGTGAGTGCTATCTTTAATATCTTCTATCCCAGTGTACTGGGTGATAGCCTGCAGAGCCCGATCGCAATAATCCTCTGCAGATTCACTCTCCTTTTGCTTGATTGTGAAAATTTTGTTCCAGTTAACTACTACTGGAAAATATATACCCAATTGAGTTACAATGCGGGAAATGTTACCTTGGTTTACTTGGTCTGTTAAGGGAACGTCACCATCCAATACACAATCCGTGATAAATTTTGTCACGTCGGTATTGCATGGTAGACAGGCCCTTAACACCACACGCCAATCTTTATTAGTTGGCTCATGAGAACTACCCAAATTTCTCAAAAATCTTTGACATTTGGCTAGTTCCTTTTTGGGATCGGGGAATTCATTTATGATGGAATTTAGTTCTGCTCTTGTCCAGGGACAATGCATTACTACTTCCCACGTGGGCACTACACCGTTCGCATCTGCATTTCCATTCGGAACAGTTATCGTCCGAATGGGATGCAGACCGGTAGCGTTGCTACCTCTGACCTGGTTACCTGGCTGGGGGTTTAACCTACTGCTGCTACGTATGGTATGAACAACTTCCTCTACGGGTGCAGAGGGGGTTAACACTTCCCTTGCTGTTACCGATGGAGATGGCGGCACCACCCGTGATTGTGGTGATGCAGAATCTATTATTTGCACAGCATGGGAAATGGCAGCCATTACAATAGGCTTATCATCCACATCATAAACATTTTCTTTATGGTTGCTTAAGAGAGGGTATAAATTGCTTGTTACATTTTTATGGGTATTTTTGGTAACTGTACTTGCACCTCCATCCACATAAGGTGGGGGAGGTGAGCGTGAACTGCTGACAATACTCTCCACAACGCTACATTGCCGCACGTGCGAGCCAATTTGCGGCACGCCCGTATTGCAATTTAGCGTTGCGGATGTATTTTCTGGCAATGTGCTCGCAACGCTAGTTTGCGTCGCTTGCACATTTTTTTACACGCATCCCCTTCATGCTGCCACAATTTTAAACACTCAAAATATTTGACCTTTTTCTCTCGGGAGCGCATCAGACTGATTATTATTACATTATTTAATACATCCTTATCAAAACTACCAATTCTGGGAAACGGTCTAACACTCTTCATCGTCATTTTAAACCATACATCATAATACCTTATTGCATAAGTACCGTAGTTAGTATGCATAATACGACGGGCCGATCCAATCGGCGCCTCCATTAGCAGCACATCATTGTCTAACATCTTTACTGTTTGCATGGCTCCCATTCTGAGACAAAATCCTACGCTTTTCAATAAAGATTTAAACTGGTGAAAGACAATCAAGATACTTTCACTTACCTTTGGACGATATTAACAGGATGCGCCCACACTTCTGGGTAAGATTTGAAAAAGGCAACTTCCACACCCGGATAAGATTTAGTATGGAGTTTATATGTCGGCCGCTCCTACGCACCTCTCTACAACAAAGACAACATGTACACCTGCTGCTGTGTATAGAACGGTAAAGCTGCTTACCGAGCGGCTAGGCTAACCCTTGCACCTAGCCCTTAAGGATCATACAATTCCCTTAACTTTGTCCAACAAATACACACTGTTACACGTTAACCCAGATATTGATAACAATTGAAAATGGTAAACCTCGACGGCTTTGTTTAAACACGTGGCAGTAGAACCTGAAGTACGTATACACTATTGTGTAACCAGTCACATACAAGATAATGCGACTACCACACAACTGTATGACAACCTTTTAGCTGCGTACGCAAAAGTGCATCTTTTACTGTGCGCAAAACTGCGACTCAGCCGCATACTCAATACTGCGGCACCCTTTTAAACATTAGGTTCTATCAACAAAGGAAAACAAACTTTTTCCTCTCTTGTCCCTGGATTCTAGTCAGCTTCCTTTGCTCACACGAAAACGGATAGTGATTTTGAAGCACAAAGCGGTTTCAGGAAAACCCTGTATGTGGCCACTCCACCCTTTGCTGAGATATCGATAGCCGTATGTGCCGTGTGAGTAGGTAAGTGACTTCACTCAATGAGCCCCCATCTGTTGATATTAAAATGAACCTCTATATACCCCTGCCTGTACCTTCTAAAACCCTTCCTATAAACCTCTAAGGATGACGCTAATTTGCGTACGCAGTCATACCATAAATAAAGACTTAGACATGGAATCTGTGGTTCCAAAGCACAAGTGATATTTAGGTAAAAGTTCAGACAGTTACACGCAATTGATCAAGACAAAATTTAGGCGCAAAAGGAAATAATACAGACCCAAGTACAGTATACATACGCAGGCGCTTCCGGACCCAGAGATAGGCATCAGCAAGAGACCCCTAGTCATACAGCATTCAGCATGAAGACTGAGAACCAGCGTTCGTGCACTCATATTTATACCCCCAGAATAAACAGGACAATAGGGAAGTTTGTTGCTGATGTCATTGGTTCCCAAGGGAGAAGCATCTGTTACAGCACATTTAACAGGCTGGTTCAAATAGACTCTCCCTGCCTCTAACAGCTGGGGGTCTTCCTCCCCTGCAGCATCCTAAACAGTTGTTCCTAAAATATATATTTTGTTGCTTGTAGGCTCTGCGATCCATAACTTGAGTTTGCATGATGCGATCTCCTCACCGATAACACCGGAATACTGTAAAAAGAATATGCATCAGTACAACTCCAAACACGACTTGTTTAGCATGTATAATACTTCAGTTATCAAATATCTTTATTTCTCAGCATTTAACTAACTGAACCAACTTAAATCATACACTTTAGAGCTTATTGAACCTTATGTGTGAATATGTAATGTGTGGGTATTCGGGGTTTGATATAAGGACGCAAGTTATTAATGGGTGAGATTTAAGTGCATAATTTCTCATACATGAAGTGAGCATCCAGCAGTGTGGATTGCTGAGGGTTGTAGTTCCACATGCCCTCTGTCAGCAGGTCCCCACCTGTCCTGTGTTCAAAGGAAAAAAACTCTTTTGTTCTCCCAGACTCTTGTGTGAACTGTGAATCAAGCTGTGAAGTTGGGGCCATTCTGTCTGTGTGTGGGGCTGACCTGTTTAGGAGTCAGACAAATCCAATTGTGTAGATCAATGCCTGGATTATATTACAATTGCCACAACTATACTTTATCTGCATCCAGGGATTCCCAATTTGTATGTAAAAATACCCATTGTCTATTCTATTTACTTTTACTCAGAAAGCTTGTTTTTCCAGTTGCCCTCGGTAGATTAACAAAAACATTGCCATCTGTTCTTAGCTCCTGAGTTGTAACTTGAATTGACGCTGGTCACAAAATGGCGTCTTGCGATCTCATTTCCAAAATGGAGTCTTGCGGCCATTCGCAAGATGGCGTCGCTGCAATTAAATTTTAAACTGAACTTGACAATTATTCAGCTTCGACAACACGCAGAAGCAGAGTAACATGACACCTTGGAGTCTGCTCTGCCTCACGCTGTCACACACTGCAGACAGCCTGGTCCCTGGGTTGCTGCTTGGGCTCTGGTCCGACCTGCCACAGTCTCGCGAGATTTGGAGACTGTGACTGTAATGAAGCTCCTCGCTGGCTGCTGAAAGAAACAGCTGAGCTGCCGAGGAGTACCACAGCAGAGACAGCTAAATGCTGTAATCTGGTTTTCAGCAGAAGTAGTGGCCGGAGGCAGGGGACAGTGTGTGGGGGCCCCAGGACGACCGCCCCTGTCGCCCTGCCTCTAATCCGGCCCTGCCTGTGGCAGCTTCATACCTCAGTCCGCTAAGCTGTGTTTTTCTGTGTCCACCGGAGTCAAGTTTTACCTCAGTCCTGCTTACTGTAGTTGCATTTGTTTGTGTCCACTGGAGTCTGTCTGCAGTGTTCTTATCCTTGCTGTTTCCAGTCAATATTCCTGCCGTGTCAAGTTCACCTGTTTGCTGTATTGTTCCGGGCACACCTCGGCCGCATTACCTGGTTTCAGTCACGCCACAGGCATAAAGTCCGCATTGTCCAGCTCAAGTCCCACCTCAGCCCTCAAGGCTACACCGACTTGTCTCAAGTTGTACCTCAGCCCTCAAGACTGCACAGTCCTGTCTCAAGTTGTACCCCAGTCCTCAACACTGCACCGTCCTGTCTCAAGTCACACCTCAGCCCTCAAGGCTGCACTGTCCTGTCTCAAGTCATACCACTGCCTTCAAGTCCAGTCTCAAGTCGCACCTCAGCCCTCAAGGCTGCACCATCCTGTCTCAAGTTGCACCTCAGCCCTCTAGTCCAGTTTTGCCTGTCTTGTCCTTGTCAGTTCAGTCTTGCCTGTCTTGTCCTTGTCAGTCTGGTCTTGTCATTCTTGTCTGTAATCAAGTCTTGTCTGTCTTGTCTTGTATCCTACATACCATAGTCCTGGTACTCCTGCCCGGCAGCTATAGTCACTGTCCAGTCACTTTTTGTCTGCTAACCCAGCTGCTATATAGTCCAGAGACACTGCAGACCATAGTGACCTGTCGCTGTTTGTACCATCTCTCTACAGCATCACTTCACTAGTCCTTGTAGAGATCCCATCATCATGAGGGAATCGTAACATTATAACCAGCCCAAACAGATGCTACAGGAGTATTCTTAATATGGTCTTAGTTCTGTCTAACCCAGTTCATGCCTAGTCAGATGTCCATCATGAATTCTGATTCAGGACTAACTAATAAAATTCTGAACCTGGAGAGTATGCAAACACTGCTGCTACAGGCTTTCCTAGGATTATTGTCTCGTGTGGATGTGCTGCAACAGCAAACAATTCAAGCCTCCCAGACTTCAGTGGACGCAACTAGGCATTGCAAAGTCCATCTAGGGAGGAAAAATCGGATGGCACCCCAAGTGAAAAAGTGAAAACTGTTTTAGAACATCTCAGACTTTTGGATTGATGGATCCTGAGTTGCAACAGGAATTTCTTCTAAAGACTGAACAGTTGCAGAATTTGTTGTGTAGTACTAATCTGTTAGTACAAAAATTTTTGGAGAATTCTCCAGACTTTGAAATTATGCCATCTTTCCCAGCAGACACCAAAGAGGTGATGGATTCCATTCCCCCTTCTTCTGCAATGCCATCCTCTATGCAGAGGGAAGGTGGACATCATAGTTACTCACGACCTAGGCTCTCAGAAACTGAGCGGCAACACCGTAGGAAGAATCACCTCTGTATGTACTGTGGGAGTGTTTTCTCTTTTGCAGGAGGAACTTCTGATATGGAAGTTAATATTTTGACCTTGACTGTGAATACAGATAATATGATCAATGCTCTCACCTCAAAAGAGGTATCTAAAGTACCGACATCAGTAGAAGTGTCTGAAGTGTCATCTACTGAAAGAGTTCCCGATGTCTCAGTCATCCAGATCCCAGGAGGACTTGGCTGTACCAACCTCAAAAGAGGTGTCCAAGGTACCAACTCCAATAGGAGAGATTGATGTACCAACATCAAATGAGGAGTCAGATGTTGCGATTTCTGAAGGAGTTCCCGATGTCTCAGTCATCCAGACCCCAGGAGGGGACCTAGATGCACCAACCTCAAAAGAGGTGTCTGAGGTACCAACTATAATAGGAGAGATTGATGTACCGACCTCAAATGAGGAGTCCAATGTTCCGATTCCTGAAGGGATTTCCAATATGCCAGTTGTCCATATCCAACAATGGAAGTCCCATGTATTGACTTCAGTAAAGGTGCCTGATGAACTACTCTCAGAAGAGGTCTCCATAGTACCACTCCTGAAAAGGTGCCTTACATACCGCCCCCTGAAGAAGTCTCCATAGTACCGCTCCCAGGAGGGTAGTTTTATGTAACAACCTCAGATGAGAGGTGTGAAGTGCCAACACCAGGAGGGGCGTTCTATTCACCGACCCCGAAGGAGAAGTCTGATGTTCCATTCACAAGAGAGAAATCTGATGTATCAACCCCAACTGGGGATCTTCAATCAGTCAAGTAAGATCAGGACCCTGATTGCCTTATCTTTAATGGGGAATTGGAACAATTTCGGGGACCTAATGCTTGAAATACAGGTGCTTCCTACAGATCTTTTGCAGTATGAAAAAGTTTTGTTCTTGCTTTTGGCATTTAAAGGAGAAGCTAAGAAATGGGCAAAGCCCTGTATAAGATCTAATGATGCCATTCTCTATGATTTAGATTCATTTGTCTGTGCTGTCCTTAGGAGGTTTGGGGGTCTGGACATAGTGATTGCGGACCCTTCTGGAAGTCTTACTTGTACCACGAAAGGACAATTCAAGTCAAGATCTGCTAAATCAGCCAGCAAGTCTCGACCTCCTCAAGAGTGTAGTTTTTCCTCGTCTCCAGAGTAGACTCTGGGTCTGATTCAGAGCCGGATGCAACGATGTGGATGCTCGCATTATGCGTATGCAAATTTCCCAGAGCAACGCAGTGAGAAGCGCTCGCTCACCACGGCAGAAGCACGCCTCAATGGCAAGCGAGCGATCGCTTTGTGCAAGTAGATGCCCACCAGAGAATATGTAGACCCGCCGAAAAAGGGTTTATTGTGTTAATTAACAACTTATATATGCATTATTGTGTAATTTTGACATCCAAATTTATCATTTTAATTTTGCTGCTCACTTTTTATTTTTTTTTGTTGCCAATATATACTTAAATTTACACAACTTATTTATATGTATATCTCTCTCTCTCTATCTAGAGAGAGAGAGAGAGATTTTTGTACCCATTACCAAAATCATACATAGGGCAACATTGAATGATGTTGGTCTACTGTTTTTTGTTTTAATTTTTTTTTTTAGATTTTTACACAATAAAAAGCCACACAATTTTATAGTGTAAAGCAAATTGTGTTTATTCACAGTTTCACACATCAAAACCAAAGAAAAATGTTTAAGCCAAAAATTAAAGCTGCTCTTGGATTCTCTTAACGACCTCCAGGCAGGATTGCAGGGCCAAGGCAATTGTGCCCATCTCCCTGCGTAGTACCGCTGTGATTGGGTCCTCTTATTCCACTGCAAATTAAAGTGAAAAAAAAAATAATTTTTTTTTTTTTTTTTTTACTATTCATTTTTTTAAAAACCAAAAGCCACCCACCATAGCCATTAATAATTTATGTCTATCCCTTCGACCGATAGTACTGCACAGTGTTTAACATTGGCTACTGTGGTTAATGCTGCATTTACATTACATTCTTTTATTTGTCAAAAATGAATGAAAAATATCATAATGGCATCTGTGACATATTTACCTTGGACTCCTTGGCCAGGGACTTGTGGGGCGGAGGCAGCCCAGTTTTCCGATTCAGAGTCGGTGGGGGAGGCCGGTTGTGGGGAGGGTGATGCAGATTGAGTAGGGGAGGCTGGTTGTGGGGAGGGTGATGCAGATTGGGTAGGGGAGGCTGGTTGTGGGGAGGGTGATGCAGATTGGGTAGGGGAGGCTGGTTGTGGGGAGGGTGATGCAGATTGGGTAGGGCAGGCTGGTTGTGGGGAGGGTGATGCAGATTGGGTAGGGGAGGCTGGTTGTGGGGAGGGTGATGCAGATTGGGTAGGGGAGGCTTGTTGTGGGGAGGGTGATGCAGATTGGGTAGGGGAGGTTGGTTGTGGGGAGGGTAATGCAGATTGGGTAGGGGAGGCTGGTTGTGGGGAGGGTGTTTGGTTTTGGGAGGGGGCGGCTGGTTCAGGGAAGGATGGTGAGGTTTGGGAGGGGGCAGCTGGTTCAGGGGAGGATGGTGAGGTTTGAGAGGCGGCGGCTGGTTCAGGGGAGGATGGTGAGGTTTGGGAGGGGGCGGCTGGTTCAGGGGAGGATGGTGAGGTTTGGGACGGGGTGGCTGGTTCAGGGGAGGATGGTGAGGTTGGGGAGGGGGAGACAGGGTCAGCGGAGGATGGTGAGGTTTGGGAGGGGGATATAGGGTCAGGGGAGGATGGTGAGGTTTGGGAGGGGGAGACAGGGTCAGGGGAGGATGGTGAGGTTTGGGAGGGGGAGATAGGGTCAGGGGAGGATGGTGAGGTTTGGGAGGGGGCGGCTGGTTCAGGGGAGGATGGTGAGGTTTGGGACGGGGTGGCTGGTTCAGGGGAGGATGGCGAGGTTTGGGAGGGGGTGGCTGGTTCAGGGGAGGATGGTGAGGTTCGGGAGGGGGAGACAGGGTCAGCGGAGGATGGTGAGGTTTGGGAGGGGGATATAGGGTCAGGGGAGGATGGTGAGGTTTGGGAGGGGGAGACAGGGTCAGGGGAGGATGGTGAGGTTTGGGAGGGGGAGATAGGGTCAGGGGGGGATGGTGAGGTTTGGGAGGGGGAGACAGGGTCAGGGGAGGATGGTGAGGTTTGGGAGGGGGAGACAGGGTCAGGGGAGTTTCTGGCTCCGGCCTGCCGCGCCCTCTGTCTTCTTTGTCGTAAACCTAAGAGTATGGGTATAAATAAAAAAGAGAAAAAAATTAAACATTACACATGGCGTATTTTGTTTTTATTTAAAATTTTATTTGTTTTAGATCTTAATACCCTCAAAATTAAAACAATGTGTTTGCAGAATTTCACATGTATTTTAAGGCAGCATATCCAGATTTCCCTGTTTTTTTATTTTGTTAAAAAATCATTGAAAAAAATAAAAAACTTTGAGAGACATACAGACACCTGCATCAGCCATGTTACAATTACCCATAGACACTGCATAAACTGTTGTCGCAACAACAAAAAAATATACAACTGTAAATTTTCAAATAAAAAAACCCCTCCCTGCACACACACACACTTTCAGAAAAGCATATCCAACACACTATGGGCATATTTTAGAAAACAACAAAAACTCCTTTAACTTACTTTGGCGGATTTCCGCCCGCAATTGCGAAAGGCGGTCCGAGGTCCGTCTGCGGAGGTCCGACTACCTCCACTCAAGTTGCACCACAGTGCGTGGAAATCCCAAGCGGTGAAGCCGCCGACGCACCTCCGCGTACGCCCGCATTTTTTGTGTGTTTGGCACATGCGGGCCAATACGCCCCAGACGCCGGTCCATTACAGCCGTAAGTACCCTCAGCTCCCGCCTACTGAAACTTGCGGATCTCATGATGGCAATGACAACTGTTACTGTGGATAAACTATTTATAATATTGGGTGCAGTCTGATTGGTTGGCCATTCCAAAATGGTGCCTACACAAAAGACTTTTCTGGTGTTAAGATGTAAAAATAAAATCATCAGCTAACATACATCATGTGACTCTCCTCATTCCCTAGCCTGGACACTCCTACTCCTCTACAGCTTTTTTTAAAATATGGACTTTATAAAGTACGCTTTTAAAGGGTGTGTTGGTCGCGTGTGCACTGCGTAGGAGTGGTGCCTATCCTTCGACGCGTACGCATGCGCTGCAAGACAATAAGGCGCATATTCGCCGACGCGTACGCATTTTGCTATAGATAGCGAGTCAAGACTTTAGAGCATTTGCAGACATGGATTCTCAGGAGGCTAATGTGGAGGTCTGCATGGAAGATATACATGTTTTTCTGGATGAATTTTGTTTGGGACCAGCATCAGATATTGAAATTTATGACTCACTTCCAGATGTGTTTGAGAAAATTGAGCCTGATGCAACACTGGATGATCCTCCTCCATAAAAAAACAAACACATCACCTCCAAATGTTGCAGGCACATCAGATGGGAGGAAAAAAGATCAAGGGAGACGTGCTATGCTGACGGATACCCTTATCCAGGTGGCACTACCCAGATTTTCATTTGGACATAAAATTGAAAAAAAAATATACAAAAAGTCTGGTGGAAAATAACTAAGATCATCAATCGGAAGCATACATTTGGACCACAGTATTTTAAAAAAAAAGTAAGTTTGCGTTTAATTTTGTAAAGAAATTTACTATACTGGGGCAAGTATGCCAACATTTCTAAAAAATGTAAAATTTTTAAAACCCCAAAATTATTGCAATGTTTGTTAAATGGTGACTATATCTTATTATCTCATAGCAAGATTTGGATTATAAAAGTTTATTGATGCAAATTTATCCTAAAGGTGGTGTGACCTTTGCTGCCAACTAAAAAGGAAGCTGTCTTTAAGGAAAAAGCACTTTCAGGGGCCAGGAGGTCATCTCCCTCGCACCTTGGCTGTAACCAAAAAGGACCATCGCATTTTGGGGGCCTTAGATTGGAGGTCAGTGGATTCGGCACATATCAAATTTAAAATCCCTCCACAAGATGTACCAGATGCGGAGTCTGGTAAGATTTTACATACACCTGTCTCTATATTTGTCTATTTTTGTGTTGGTCTTCACAAAATAATTTTTTTTTTCACATTTTTAGGATCTCTATGCTTCTTGCCTCCCCCATCCTACACTGCCACCCTTGCCAAAATCATGGATGGGATTAGGGTGGCAGTGGTGAGGCAAGCAGTAGTCATGGAGGCTATCCAGGCCAGCATGCTAGTGCAAACCTCCTTTCTAAGGTCTATGAGCCAAGATGTGAGGGAGGTGAAAGCACATCTGCTTGGCCCCATCGAAAGTGCGGGGGACCAGTGCCCTGCTGTGGCTGTACCAACCTCCCAGCAGGGTACGCGACGTTCCCTCAGAATCCATAAAAACAGCTTCCTGGAGTCGGCAGCAAAGAAATAAGCTTCTGATTGATGATCTTTATTTGTTTTCCACCAGACATTTCATTATGTATGTTCCAAATGAAAAATCTGGGTAGTGCCCCTGGAAGGGCCACAAGGTCTCCCTTGATTTTCCTTTTGCCCCATGTGATGTGCCTGTCACATTGTGAGGTGATGTGTTTGTAGGAGGTGGAGGAGTAAGATCTGGTGGTGGCTCAGGCCCAGTTTCCTCAAACACATCTGGAAGTCTGGACACATCTTCATTGTCTGATGCTGATCCTAAACCAAGTTCCTTCAGAAAAACATGTATTTTTAATGAGTTTGCTTGTTTTATTTTGTTTGTTAGCCAAAATTACGAATCTGTAATGAAGTATATTTTCCAAAAAAAATAAAAAATTATGTATTCTTATGGTGATTAATTACCAAATAAATAACCCCCAAAAAATGTATAAAAATGTTGAACATTAAAACTGTCTTTTGAATCTTCTTCCAACATTAAATGTGAGGATACGGGGTTCTCTCAATCACCCAGACACAGAGCAGATGAAACCAACGTGATGGTATATTTTTCCACAGCACACAGCAACAGATAATATGTCAGGACAAGCGGTAAATACAGTGAACAGGTAATAAACAGGTAGCAGTCCAGGCAGAGGCAGTCCCAGTAGAGTATAATGTCCCAGAACAATTCCACGAAATAGCTAGAGACCCTCACTCCCCACAGTAGAAACTATCACTGATCACACGTGCAGTGAATAGCGCATAAATCCACTCAATCATTTCCAAGACCCCACATGTAGAAACTATCAGAGATCACACAGCAGTGATAGTCCCTGGGTCCAAACAATTGTTTCCAGGACCCCATACAGTAGAAGCTAATCACAGAACACACAGCAATGAATAGCGTATAGGTCCTTGCAGAATTTCCAAAGTATAAATCCACAGAACTAGTAATGCCACTAGCACCTTGGCAGAGCGAGGCCTCTTAGCCAAAGTCAGCGACTAACATGTGGAGTTGCCTTCGGTGACATGTTTTGAAATCTTCCAATTTCCCACGATATTGTGACCACCCAGGGGGGGCTGCACCGTTTGCTGATTGGTGCGAGTCCCTTATGCTGTCACTTTCTCCTACCTCCTCCGGGTAATACTTCCTGACGAACACCTGCTGGGATGGTTCCGTTCGGGCTACCAGATTCACGTGAGACACAAAACAGGCAAATGGAAGGAGGAGTAAATCCTGAGCGTCCCCTGGGGAGGTGGGAATTAACTTAGAGGGTCTTTTGTTCTGGGAGGTGTCACCTTGCTCTAGTGGTTACGAATAACACAGACATATGGACCTGGCTAACATCAAGGCTTATCCAGTATTAAACATTACAATTACTTACATTATTACAGTACATAATATATATGCTAATGGAAGTGTGTGTCCTGAGAATGATCACACATACACTAGGAGACGGATAGGGGACACAAAAGGACTAAAAAGTAAATTGATCTCTGCAATGACTGAGATGCTGCCAGTAAATTTGTAACACACATCCCATGTCCTCACATTCCTCTCCCACTTTTTAGGCCTTGTTCCCAGGGGTGATCAGGACACATTACAGACTTAAATTATGTAACAATTAAATAATCTGGTTTATTCAAAGTTGTTTTGCATTTTTTGCTTGCCTAATCTATCAAATTTTAAACTTCAGAAAAGGGGCTAATTGACGCAGATACTTTGCTAGTGCACAATGCAATTAGTAACACCTGCTACTCTTTACAGTAATTGCATACATTGGGACAAGCAATTAACATCGGCTGCATACGCAGTGCTTGTGGTTGGGTTTTTCTACCGCAAACCCTGCGAGTATATCAGTGTGAAAAAAAGCCAGGTTATGTGTGCTATGACGCTTCGTGTTAATTATGCACGCCTTTAAAATGGCGTTAAAACGCTCGGGAACGCCTGCGTTCGCATGCCCAACCCACTGTTTCTACTGGACTACCCCTGTCTACTCCCACAAATGGCCTCTCCTGTCACTCATCCTACTGGGCTGGCTGTGCTGGGCGAGCGAGCGGTTTGCCATCGCAGAGTGTAGATCGCGCACGTGCAATGCAATGCATACGCATGCGCAGATTAGCAAACATCGGCAATAGCGTACCATTCCAGATACCGTCCAGCTCTGAATCAGGCCCTCTGTCCAGAGAAATCAACAAGCAACCAGAGTGGAGATATGTAGGCAGTGAATCCTTTGTGAATTCGGAGAAGAGAAAACTATCAGCTACTCAATCCCCAATAGTAAGGGGGTGGTTCTGCCTTTGGATGATGACACTGGTTCTGACAAGAGATTCTTGGACGAACTTCCTGTGGACGATGGTAACATTTTATGCTCCCTATTAAGCCTAAACAGGTGGGGAAGAAAAAGAGACATCGTAAAAGACATTGAACATTCTCTGTTTACACCAAGATTCTTGCTCCCCTTATTGACATGGGGTGTCCGGAGTCCACCCTCAAGGGGGGGTACTGTTAGGATCCGTGGGTAGCAGATCATGTTGGTTTTAGTCCCAGCCATAGTTGCAACTGGGACACTGTATCATGTCCTGTCCTTGTTCTGGCTGTTTGCAGGTAGCTGGAAACCCTGTCTTGTCTGTGTTTAGCTTATAGCCTGTCATTCCTATCTGTCTGTGTTTTGTCTCAGGTGCTTACTAATCATCATCTGCCTGTGTGCAGCTCAGGTGCACACTAGCCTGTGATTAGGATAGGCTCTCTGCAGGGAATGCCAATGATTGCATCCTGCATCTCATAAGTTACAGCCAGCCCTGCACTCTGTGCAGTTTATACTGTCTGTCGTCCTGACAGTATGTTTGTCTGAACCCAGAAGGCTGAGACTTAACCGGTCTTGCCTTGTACCACAGTTCCTGTTTATGGAGTCACTTCCCCAGTGTACAGTGCATGTCTGTTTGTTCTGCAGCACCCATGCATCTTACCTTGCCGCTGCCTGTGGCAGCTTCATACCTCAGTCCTGCTAAGCTGTGTTTTTTTGTATCCACCGGAGACAAGTCTTACCTCAGTCCTGCTAAGCTGTATCTGTTTGTGTCCACCGTAGTCTGCCTGCAATGTTCTTATCCTTGTTGTTTCCAGTCAATATTCCTGCCATGTCAAGTTCACCTGTTTGCTGTATTGTTCTGGACGCACCTCGGCCGCTAGGCCACATCACCTGCTTTCAGTCACGCCACGGGCCTCACGTTCACATCATCCAGCTAAAGTCCAACCTCAGCCCTCAAGGCTGAGCCGACCTGTCTCAAGTTGTACCTGAGCCCTCAAGGCTGCACCGTCCTGTTTCAAGTCGCACCTCAGCACTCAAGGCTGCACCGTCCTGTCTCAAGTCATACCACTGCCTTCAAGTCCTGTCTCAAGTCGCACCTCAGCCCTCAAGGCTGCACTGTCCTGTCTCAAGTTGCACCTCAGCCCTCAAGGCTGCATAGTCCTGTCTCAAGTCACACCTCAGCCCTCTAGTCCAGTTTTGCCTATCTTGTCCTTGTCAGTTCAGTCTTGCCTGTTTTGTCCTTGTCAGTCTTGTCTATAATCAAGTCTTGCCTGTCTTGTCTCGTATCCTTCATACCATAGTCCTGGTACTCCTGCCCGGCAGCTATATTCACTGTCCAGTCTCTATTTGTCTGCTGACCCAGCTGCTATATAGTCCTGAGACACTCCTCCAACCATAGTGACATGTCGCTGTTTGTACCATCTCTCTGCAGCATCACTCCATTAGGCCTCGTAGCGATCCCATCATCATGTGGGATTCATAACACTTACTCTTCCCATCTCTGCCCACACCAACAGATTCCCTCATTAAGCTGTGCGAGGACAAATAAGGTAAGAAATAAATAAGCACAATCTACCCTTTTCTCCTGCTGTTCCTCAGCCTTCATCTTCTGAACCACCAGCTTGGCACCAGTGGTCTAGACCATACATTCAAGCATGCATCACATTCTAATGTTTGTACAGCCGTGTATTTTTAAAGTATATTATGTGTGTACAGTATGATGTATGGTCATATATACTAGCTTCATATACAGCACTACAAAATATGTTATACATAAATCACAATAAGAAAATAGTTGTACAGAGTAAAACAAAACACCATAATATATTTATTGCCTCTCCAGAGCTTTTTGAAAGCATTTTAGAGGAAATTTGTTATTTGGCACTAAATAATATGTTGGTATATTTATAAATAAATAAGTATAGTAAACTGCACAGTAGCTGCAGTTACTCTCCTTTATACAGAAAGGTTGTTGTTTTTTATCCATGCCAGACAACACAAGAGCAGGCCAATGATGTGCGGTGAGGTGAGGAAGAGCCTTTCCTGCCATACTTAGGTATACTCTACAGTTTTTACTATAAAAAAAATAAATTATAAATATCTTCTGTCATGGCCAGGGTTTCTCGGCATGGTGGTCACCGGGTATTACCTGTGAGGTCATTGTGGCGAGGGGTGTCTGGCAGCGGTGCTGGTGTTTGGCGAGGGGCATTGGCTGCGCGTGGTTCCATGCGAGCACATTGTCACTACACCTGGTGAGGCCTGGCGGTGCTTCCGTTCCATTTGACATGGGCGCCACCATCTTGCCTGCGGCCATGTGATTCAAGCTGTTCAATCCTGGTGGGTCATGTGTTCTTTCCAGCCAGTCACAGCGCAGCACCGGGTATTTAGGAAGGTCTAGAGCCTTCTTTGCCAGTGCAACGTTTTTCTCAGCTGCGGCTGAGAGAGAGAGTACCTGTGCCTTACCTGCCTCCTTGGAAGCGCTACTCGCCTGAACCTTGCCTGCTCCAACCTGCTGGACTTACCTTGCACCCTCCATTTACCTTTTCCCCTGCCTAAGTACCTGAACTTGCTGTTTCCCTGCACCTTGCCTCCACTTACACCCAGCTGGACTTCATTACCTCTACATGCATTCTGTTACAGCTCACCATCCCTGCATACTGGACTGTTCCTGCCTGTCACTATCTGGACATTCTTCCATTTACCCCCACTACAGTTATCAAGTGCACTTTAGTGCTATACCTGGACTTTTTTGTTTGCCATCCCATGTCTTCTAAGCCACTTATTAAAAACTCCACTTTTTCATTTAAATCTGCTTCTGTGTCTGCTCTTATCACCACCCCGGGTCCACAACAAAATCAGAACCTCACAGTTTGCACTGGCCACATGGATCCGGCCACGGAACAGGAGTCTGGAGTGGATTTATTCTGCTGTATTGCTGGCCGTTTAGAAAACCTGGAAGCTATGCAGCATCAAATGGCTCAGTTTCTACAGGAGATGTCTAAACAACAAGATAATCTGCAAACCTTGTTAACCACCCCTGGGGTATCAGCAACTACACCTCCACCTGTGCCTGGTAATACAGGGACCAGGGTATCCCCTCGTTTACATCTACCTATGCCAAGCAAATTAAAAGGCAATCCTAAGCTCTGTCATGGTTTCTTAAATCAGTGTGATATACACTTCACATTACAGCCTGATAACTTTCCTGCTAGAACTAAAGTGGCATATATTGTGTCTTTGTTGTCCAGCTCAGCTTTGGATTGGGTCTCCCCACTCTGGGAGCATTCAGACTCGCTGCTGGATAACTATACAGACTTTGTATCATTTTTCAGGAGGATTTTCGATGACCCTGGACGCACTGTGTAAGCATCGTCCAGTATCATGAGCCTGAGACAAGGAACCTGTCATGTCAGTCAATATGCCGTACAGTTTCAAATCCTGGCATCAGAGCTTAAGTGGAATGAGGAGGCCCTCACCTCAGCCTTTTGGCATGGCCTTTCTGACCGACTAAAAGATGATCTGATCACCCGGGAGCTTCCCACTAATTTAAATGATATGATCTCACTCTGCAACAAAATTGACCTATGCTTCAGAGAACGTCAGGCTGAAAAGCATAGAACTGACCGACAAAGGTCATTTACGCCTCCCTGTCCACCCCATCCTCCTATAGATGAGGAGCCTATGCAGGTGAACCAAACCAATCTCTCCAAAGAGGAACATCAGAGAAGGATGCTAAAAAACCTCTGTCTATACTGCGGAGATTCGGGTCACCTGGCGGCCTCCTGCTCCCGTAAATCGGGAAACGCCCGTTCCTAACTGATCCTGGGGACATCAAGTTAGGAGTTATGAGCCCGTCCCCAAATACTAAAGATTTCAAAATTTCCTTAGCTTTGGATCTCAAGCCTAACCCTGTCTTAGTTTCTGCTCTATTAGACTCTGGAGCAGCCGGAAACTTCATGACTTCCAGCCTAGTTGATAAACTACAGATTCCTTGTTCATCTCTCAATCACGCAATGTCCCTGACTTCTGTAGATGGACGGCCTCTAGCTAAAGGAGTGGTCACCAAGGAAACTCAATTAGTATTAGTCCATGTTGGGGCACTTCACTACGAGTCTTTAAAGTTCTTAGTGATACCTGAGGCTTCCCAAGAAATCATTTTAGGACCACCCTGGTTATGCCAGCATAATCCCAGGATAGACTGGTGTTCAATGCAGATTCTTTCATGGGGAACTGACTGTCAGAAATCCTGTCTTCCCAAGATACGACCTGTAAGAAAGACAGCTTCGTTAATATCTCCAGCTATTCCCAAGGAGTACCAGATGTTCTCTGATTTTTTTCCGAACAACAGGCGAATGTCTTACCTCCCCACAGAGAATGGGACTGTCCAATCTAGTTGCTGCCTGACAAGATACCACCTCATGGTTGCACCTATCCTCTATCCTTGCCTGAGACTCAAGCCATGTTTGAATACATCCAGGACAACCTAGCAAAAGGGTTTATTCATCCTTTCACCTCTCCTGCCGGAGCTGGGTTCTTTTTCGTCGACAAGAAGGACGGTGGCCTAAGACCTTGTATAGATTACCGGGGCCTTAATGATACGACGATCAAGAATCGATATCCTCTTCCCCTGATCACAGAGTTGTTTGACAGAGTTAAGGGGTCCATCATATTCTCAAAGTTGGATCTAAGAGGGGCTTACTCATCCGTATTCGCGCTGGTGATGAATGGAAGACCGCCTCTAATACTAGAGATGGACACTTTGAATGCCCTTTGGGTTGTGCAATGCCCCTGCCGTGTTTCAGGGCTTTGTTAATGAGATTTTCCGGGACTTGTTGTACTTCTTGGTTGTTTACCTGGACGATATATTGATTTTTTCGTCTTCTGTAACAAAACATCATGAACATGTAAAGGAAGTATTGTCCCGTCTGAGAAAGAATCACCTTTACTGCAAACTGGAGAAATGTGTCTTTGTGTGCCATTCCTTGATTACGTCATCTCTGGCTCCAGTCTAGAAATGGACCCCAAGGTGCAGGCGATTTTGGATTGGTCCCGTCCTCAAACTTTGAAAGCCATCCAGAGATTGCTTGGGTTCGCCAACTACCATAGACATTTTATTAAAGGATTTTCATCACCATTGGCTCCCATTACCGCTCTGACCTGGAAAGATGCTAATCCTGCCCTATGGTCACCCGAGGCAGAGACTGCCTTCCAGCTTTTAAAACAGGCGTTTATTTCTGCTCCAGTCTTACGACAACCAGATCTGGATAGGCCGTTTCTATTGGAAGTGGATGTGTCATCAGAGGCCGTGGGTGCAGTTCTTTCCCAGCGTTATGAGGATAATCGAGTTCATCCCTGTGGGTTTTTCTCCAAGAAATTTTCTCCTGCCGAAAGAAATTACACTATTGGTGAACAGGAACTCTTGGCAGTGAAGTTGACATTAAAAGAATGGAGATACCTGCTGGAATGGGCCAAGTTTCCCTTCACTGTCTGCACAGACCATAGAAATCTTCTCTTCCTCAAGAATCTTCAGTGCGTGAGTCCTCGTTTGGCCCGATGGGCAATATTTTTTGCTTGGTTCCAGTTCACCCTGACCTTCCGGTCTGGAGCCCTCAATCAAAAGGCAGATGCTCTGTCCAGATCTCTCCTCTGTGATGACAAATCAGAGAATCAACAAAATACCCCTGTTTTGGAGTCAAGAGTGTTCGCCACCTTACAGTTACAGCCCCCTACTGGGAAGTCCTTTGTGGCCCCGGAGTTAAGGAAGCAGCTCCTTACCTGGGCACATTCCTCTCACTTTGCAGTTCACTCAGGTACCCAGAAGACCTTGGAATTTTTAAAGAGAGGCTATTGGTGGCCATCCAATAAATAGACGTGTCGGAGTTCATTTCTTCACGTTCTTCGTGTGCCCAGCATAAATCTTCACATCAGGCTCCGGCTGGTGAGTTGTTGCCACTACCTATTCCATCACATCCATGGATGCATCTCTCCATGGAATTCATCACAGATCTGCCGAACTCTCAAGGGTTCACTACCATCTGGGTCGTAGTAGACAGATTCTCCAAAAAAGGTCCATTACATACCACTAAAGAAATTGCCTTCTGCTCCTGACTTGGCTCACTTGTTCATTCAACATATTTTCCATCTCCATGGTTTTCCTGCTGAGATAGTCTCTGACCGTGGTGTTCAGTTTACAGCGAAATTTTGGAGAGCCTTATGTTCTGTACTGCAAGTGAAGCTAAATTTTTCTACGGCTTATCACCCACAAAGCAATGGGTCCACTGAGAGAGTTAATCAAGACCTTGAGACCTTCCTGAAGATTTTTATGACATCTTCCCAAGACAATTGGTCTGTATTGCTGCCATGGGCTGAATTTGCACATAATACCTCCTACCACTCTTCCACGAACCAAACTCCATTCCAAGTGGTCTACGGACTTCATCCTCGGGTCCCTGAATTTCAAAGCCTGCCCGTCTTTGATGTTTCAGCTGTAGAAGACACTTCACAATTTCAAGCTGATAAGAAGCGTAGGAAAGTACCACGTATGCAAGTTGGAGACCAAGTCTGGTTGTCCACCCGGAACCTACGGCTGAGAGTACCATCTATGAAATTTGCTCCATGCTTCATCGGGCCCTTCTCCATCATATAAATCATTAACCCCATGGCTTATCGCCTTCAGTTACCCCCTTATCTGAAAATTCCCAATTCCTTTCATGTCTCCCTGCTTAAACCCTTGATACTGAACAAATTCCACAGAGTCCTGCCTGCTTCTCCCCGTGTCCAGACTGAAAGGGGCGTGGAGTTTGAGGTCTCCCAGGTCTTGGATTCTCGTATCCGCAGGGGACATTTGCAGTACCTGTTGGATTGGAGGGGCTGCGGCCCAGAGGAACATTGTTGGACCGATGCCCGAGATATCCATGCTCCTGCACTCAAGAGGTTCCATGCTGCCCATCCAGAGAAGCCTGGTGAGTGTCCTGAGGCCACCCATAAGGGGGGGGTACTGTCACGGCCAGGGTTTCCCGGCATGGTGGTCACCGGGTATTACCTGTGAGGTCATTGTGGCGAGGGGTGTCTGGCAGCGGTGCTGGTGTTTGGCGAGGGGCATTGGCTGCACGTGGTTCCGTGCGAGTACATTGTCACTACACCTGGTGAGGCCTGGTGGTGCTTCCGTTCCGTTTGGCATGGGCGCCACCATCTTGCCTGCGGCCATGTGATTCAAGCTGTCCAATCCTGGTGGGTCATGTGTTCTTTCCAGCCAGTCACAGCGCGACACTGGGTATTTAGGATGGTCCAGAGCCTTCCTTCTTTGCCAGTGCAACGTGTTTCTCAGCTGCGGCTGAGAGAGAGTACCTGTGCCTTACCTGCTTCCTTGGAAGCGCTACTCGTCTGAACCTTGCCTGCTCCAACCTGCTGGACTTACCTTGCACCCTCCATTTACCTTTTCCCCTGCCTGAGTACCTGAACCTGCTATTTCCCTGCACCTTGCCTCCACTTACACCCAGCTGGACTTCATTACCTTTACCTGCATTCTGTTACAGCTCACCATCCCTGCATACTGGACTGTTCCTGCCTGTCACTATCTGGACTATCTCCCATTTACCCCCACTATAGTTATCAAGTGCACTTTAGTGCTATACCTGGACTTTTTCATTTGGCATTCCCATGTCTTCTAAGCCACTTATTAAAAACTCCACTTTTTCATTTAAATCTGCTTCTGTGTCTGCTTCTATCACCCCTCCGGGTCCACAACAAAATCAGAACCTCACATCTTCTTTGTATTATTGTAATTATTTTTATAGTCAAAACTCTGGAGTAAAAAGTGTATGGCAGGAGAGGCACTGCCTCCCCTGCCTACCTTTTCCTCACATACTGTACCTGATCAGATAGGCATCTAAATCTCAACGCCTATCTTTAGCCCGATGACGGAATCCCGACAGACGGCTGCCCAAACAAAGGTAAGCGGGGACAGGGTTAGTGTTCGCCGCAGGGGGGAGGGTTAGGTTTAGGCACCCCCCGGGAGGGTTAGGTTTAGGGTGCAGGAAGGGGGGGTTAGGTTTAGGCACCCCCAGGGGAGACTTAGGGTTAGGCACCACCCCGGGAGTTTTAGGTTTAGGCACCCCTAAGGCAGGGTTAGGGTTGGGGTGGGAGAGGGATAGGGTACTTACCTTAGCCATCGAGATTCTGCTTGTTCAGGCTTCCGGCATCGGCATTTCAGCCCCAACCCTATTCAGCCACCGGGATTTCATACCCAACCCGATCAAAACACACCAAATTTCCAGCACTTTATAATGCTGCACCGTTGTATAATGCCCACATGAACCCTCAGGTTCATACAGTATATATATTTAATTCTGGTTTTGATACTAGCCAGTGCCTCCCCAGCCATTTACCTCACCGCACGTCACTGGGGTCAGACCTTGGGCCTGATTCAAAGGTGGATGCAAATCCCATCATATCTGCGTCTTTGTACTGTCTTAAATCCATTGTGGCACAGGAGCAGTGCGACTCAGATGCATGCACAGTATAAAAATCATTGCCTTTGTTTGATGCAGATTAGCTATGAAATATGCAACACATATATGAAATTACAGTTGCATGAACCCCTTAATGCTACCCTTTTTTATGTACATTTGGTTTACATATGCCATCACGTCCTAATTTCTTTTCAACATCTGCTGTTAGACTAAGGCAAAATGTAACAGGGTCTGAATTTTCTTCAACTCGCTGTGAGTTTGGTGAGAGAATGTTCTGAACCTCGTAGTATATAATAGCCTGTGAATTACAAGGTGCCTACGGAATCGGTGTGATTTACCGGCGGACGGGATGCCAGCGGTCAGAAGACAGACAGCGGCATTCCGATGTTGCAAATCCCAAAAGGGGCCTGTAAGTAGCCTAACCCTCCCTCTCTCCCCCCTAACCCTCCCCCGGTGGTGCTTAACCCTAACCTCTCCTCGGTGGTGCCTAAACCTAACCCCCCCTTCCCGCACCCTAAACCTAACCCTTCCTAACCCTAACCTTCCCGCAGCCTTACCCTAACCCTCCTCGGTCGGTGCCTAACCTTAAACCACCCCTGCATATCCCCAAACCTAACCCCCCCATCCCCAGACTAGCGCTAACCATAAACCACATAATTACCGGTATCGTTATCTTGATCCCTTCGGGATGCCGGCATTGTTACAGGAGTTGGGATTCCGGCGTTGGTAAACTGACGTCCGGCATCCCGTCCACCGGCATCCTGACTGGATCCCGTGCCTACGTAACTTGCATGCGACTCCATGTGGATTTCTGTCGGCATTCAGAGTATGAGGTTTATTACATGCAGCGTGTTTTGTTTTAAACCAAGAAAGCCATTGGTCCCCAAAATTTGCATGATTTATACCTCACTGGCCCTATATAAGTAGCACCTCTGCATTTTTTTCTTTGATAGCTTTTGTGAAGGAGACAGTGTAGAAGTGAGGAGCAGCATTGGGAGTTATATATATTTTGTTTGGCAATTTGCAGCATGGCATTTAGGCTGAGAGTTGTGGGTGACCTGAGTGAAGAGTAGGAGGGGGTGGTAGGAACCAACTCTGAGTTTGAGGAGGAGGGTGGTGAGGAGCAGAAGGAGGAGGTGGTAGGGAAGGAGCCTGTTGTATCCCCTGAAAAAACAAAAACAGGGCAAAATGTATGCTTCACCTATGAGGAAAACTGTGCAATGGTGTACGCAATTGTGCCATTGTGCCAGTGCATGGTAGGATCCTACGGTCTAAGGCATACCGGGCATCCCTGCCCTGCAAGAAAGCTTTATGGCAGGGGGTCTGTGATGCAGTAAATGCAGTCAGTTCTTGCAGGGGCTCTTTAGAGAACTGCGGTTTTCAGGCGTTAAGAGGGTCCTAAAATCTAAAATTGCTGAGGAGCTCCATAAGTCACACAGAACTACGGGTGGCCCAGCTGTCCACATACACTATACTACATTTGAGGAGGAGCTGAAGCAGGTTACACCAGCAGAAATCCTGCCAGGCACCCATGATGAGGGCACAGGGCCTGATTCATTGTGGATCGCTATTGCGTATACATCGGGAACATCAAGTAACATCAGCCCCTCACACACAGTTACAACAGGTCTGACCTTACTGAGAAATTGCTAATTTCGTCGCATGCAGTATGTACTCAAGCTGCGTATGCCAGTGGCTAATTTATGTACATCCATGCAACGGCGTTCAAACTGACAGGCATGCCTGAGTTTCTCCTACCACTCCCCCTCGGGGATGGTGACAGGGGAGTGGTAGGAGAAACGCAGGCATGCCTGTCCGTTTGAACTCTGTTGCATGGATGTACATAAATTAGCCACTGGCATACGCAGCTTGAGCTGATGTCCCGTCCCTTGGTCTGCGCTGGCTTTGTATCTGCATAGGTGATCGCAGTGTGATTGCAATGCCAGCTTATGCACGCCCATTGCGATGCATGCGCAGTACGCACCATCGGCCGATCTGCGTATGCTGTTACTGGTGCGATCCGTAATGAATCAGGCCCACAGACTGTGCAGCACCACCTGGTGAGTAACCAAACTAATTTTTAGCTTTTAATTGTACCAACCTAATTCATCTGAACTTAGTTATACCCTTTTTTTAGTTTGATAAACTTTTACTGAATAAATACCACACAATGTAATCCCGAGATCTTGATGAGTGTGAGGAACCCTAACAGAGGAACTGCTATTTGCAAATGTGTACAATGTTCACCTTTTGGGTTTTGGATTGTATAACAGGTCCTGCGATCGCCGCCCTTTTTCATTCCGGCTGTGGAGAGTGAAGAGGGAGGGAGCTGGGAGCTGTGCTGCTGTGCATAGGGGCTGGATACAGTTGTGTTGAACTTGTCATTGTCAGTCACTCAGGGGCTGGCTGCTTAGTGTCCATAGGGGCTGGCTGTTGTCCATATAGGGGCTGGCTGGCTGTTGTCCATAACAGAATCCATATAGGAGCTGGCTGGTTGTTGTCCTGTCCATAGGGGCTGACTGGCTGTTGTCCATATAGGGGCTGGCTGGCTGTTGTCCTGTCCATAGGGGCTGGCTGTTGTTGTCCATAGGGGCTGGCTGGCTGTTCTGTTGTGTTGTCCTGGGGGTGCTCTGTCCATCAGGGGTGCTCTTCACCCCCAGTGTGAAAAAAATGTAAATATATATTTTTTATTTCTGCGTGTGCGTTAGCTAAATCTGTGTGTGCGTTAGCCACACTTATTATTATCTGCAATGTAAGTGCACAGATGTGCTGCCTGTGTCTTATTTATCAAGGGGCTGCTGCCTCATTCAGGGGTGCTTCCCCCCTCCTCCCCAGTGTGAAAAAAATAAAACCAATTTTGTGTGTGTGTGTGTGTGTGTGTGTGTGTGTGTGTTAGCCACAAATGCCGTGTGTAAAAATAAAACCAATTTTTTTGTGTTTGCGTGTTAGTCACTCCACCAGTGTGAAAAAATAAAAACTATTTTTTGTGTGTGCGTGTTAGCCACACCCCCAGTGTGAAAAAATAAAACCAATTTTTTGTTTGTGCGTGATAGCCACACCTGCTGTGTGTAAATATAAAAATATTTTTTTTTGTGTTTGCATGTTAGCCACACCTGCCTTGTGAAAAAAGAAAACCAATTTTTTGTGTGCGTGTTAGCCACACCTGCCGTGTGAAAAAATAAAACCAATTTTTTTGTGTGTGCGTGTTAGCCACACCCCCAGCGTTAAAAAAATAAAAACAATTTTGTGTGTGTGTGTGTTAGCAACACTTATCAGCAATGTAGGTGCGCAGGGGTGCTGTGTTGCCTGTGTCATTTATCAAGAGGTTGCTGCCTCGTTCAGGTGCTCTTCCACCCAAGTGCCTAGAAAAATGTAATTCAATCAATCAAAACCAATCAATCAAGGTGGTTTTTTTGTGTGTGTGCATTAGCCATACTTATCACCAGCAACGTAGCTGTGCAGGGGTAATGCCTGTGTCGTTTATCAAGAGGCTGCTGCCTCCTTTGGGTGCTCTCCCTCCCAAGTGCCCAAAAAATGTTTATTCAATAAAAATCAATCAATGTGTTTTTTTTGTGTGTGTATGTGCATTAGCCACACTTATCACCAGCAACGTAGCTGCGCAGGGGTGATGCCTGTGTCATTTATCAAGAGGCTGCTGCCTTGTTTGGTTGCTAAAAATTAATTAAATCAATCAAATCAATCAATTGTGTTTTGTGTGTGTGTGCATGTTAGCCACACTTATCACCAGCAAAGTAGCTGCGCAGGGGTGCTGCCTGTGTCATTTATCAAGAGGCTGCTGCCTTGTTCAGGTGCTCTCCCTCCCAAGTGCCCCCAAAAATGAAATAAATCAATCAATCAATCTGGGTTTTTTTTTTTGTGTGTGTGTGCGCGTTAGCCATGGCATTACAAAACGCCTCTGCCGAGATTCGCATTAACATTTTCAAAATTAAAAATAGAGGATATGGTTTAAAAAATTGAATAAAGCAGCTAAACTGTGTTCTCTAATTATAGTGTCCCTACTCCCAGTCCCTACCCATGGCCCCTCTACCTGAATTTCAGCGAGGCAGAGGGGCAACTCCATGCAACCGTATTCCAGAGTGCAGCTGCTCCTCCTGTAGCCCAGATGAGAAGATGTGCAGGGGGTGTGGTGATATGGACTAAAATGGAGCTCGCATCCACTAAAGTGGACAATAAATCCCCAATCTGGGGTGATGTATACATCATCCTCTTCACACAATATTAATTTGTCCCCGTTGGAATCCACCATTGCAGGTGCTTCTGTAATTATTGCACGTAATTGACGGTAAAGGTCTTTCTCGTAGAATATGTAGTTCATTTTGATGAACATCATCTTTTCCACATTTTGGGGAAGTAGTCTCAGGTCGATCACTGACAAGGTTCCCGGCTGTGCTAAAAACTCTTTCTGAGTACACACTGGATGGTGGGCAGCTCAAGTAAAGCAAAGGCAGTTTTGTGTAATGACCTCCAAATTGCCTCTTGCCTCTTTTTCCTGTCAGTAGTTATTTACATGTATCTCTTTCTCTTCAGATCTGTGTAATTTGGAAGTAAAAACAATCCTTCTGGGATGAAAATCCCCTCCCAGCAGCAGGCATGGCACTCAAGAATTCCAAAGAAAGACACAATGCTAGGCCTTAAATCAGGGTTAGCCAACCTCGGTCCTCGAGAGCTACTAACAGTTCACGTTTTCCAGACCACCGAGCTGGTGCACAGATGTATTCATTACTCAGAAACACATTTGAAAAGATCCACGGGTGGAGTTAATTATTACACTTGTGATTCTGAGACCTGGAAAGCATGCACTGTTGGTAGCTCTCGAGGACCAGGGTTGGCTACCCCTTCCTTAAATCATAGACCTTATGCTTGTCCACATATCTGTGCTGGTTAAGTGGCACTTTGAGTCCACTAACTAACTATGGCCCTCATTCAGAGCCACTCGTTAACAGCAGTACGCTCGTTGCGTTCCGATGTTGAATAACCGCGCATGCGTCGGTGTAACACTGCGCATGTGCGTACTGCAGATTGCGAGTTTTTTTGGACTCGTTCCTAAAATAGCGTACAGGAAGTGACATGTCAAATGTGATTGACAGAACAGGGCGTTTTAGGGTGTTGACGAGGGTGGAGGTGGAAAAACGCAGGCGTGGCGAGGCGTTTTTGGAGCGTACATACATTAGCAGATGCGAGCGTAAAATGTGTACGGACCGACTCCTACGTCACTGGATGATCCTCTTTCCCTTCCAAATGCTCGCACAGCTTAGGGTCTGGATTACTCGACCACATTGGCGATGGCCTTCTCCTCCGTCCCTGGACTCCACGATGTTGTTGCGATTAATCGCGGGCGGGCAGAAAAGCAATTAGTGTTGGATTGAGAACCGGCTTGGTATGTGTTTTGAAATCAGTTTTTTGGGATAGCACAAAACGTACGCAGGTGGAACTCAGAGCTGCTAATGTCAGGATGACACAGTCAATTTGCGTACATTTGGGGGGGGTTATTTGGGCAGCAATTTGGTGGTTAGGGCCTATTGTAACAATAATTTCATCATGTTTTCAGTTTCGCACCATTTTATTTGTGCCTCTTGAATTTGCCGAATTATATGAATTTTTAAACGTTCCTTAAAGAGCCCTTTTTTTTTTTTTTGACCGAGTTTTTGCCTTTTGGCCCAGGATTAAATGTAACCCATTTGTACAATAATTTCACAATCCAATGTCATTGTTTAATTTCCAATTTATTGCTCAAACAAAAAAACTTATTTTAAAAATTTTGGGGACATCTTTTTTGCCCAAAGATATGTTCCCAAATCAAACAAATTGGCCCAACATAACTGTTGACATAAACATACATCAAAAAAATAAAAACATTTCACAAGAAAGGAGAGGGAAGTTTTGACCCGAAAGGAATATGAGCCAAGCACAGAAGGATTGTGGGAAAAGTCACCATTGCTGTCACCGTTTTTTCACCCGTTTGGATGGGGGAGGGAGGGCGCCAGACCGGGTCCGGGATGTCATCGGGCTGGCCTGTCCAGAGGCAGATGTTGTGGCCTCTGGACTAGGCACAGGGCTAGGCACATTTGGAGGATTGGCTGATGTTGTGCCAGAGGTGGAGGATCCTGATGTTCCGGCAGGAAGGGAGGTCGGCTCCGCCATGTGCTGGCGAACGAGCTGCTCCAGGGCATTGGCGATGCGGATGTTGGCCCTGGTATTTTCCGCCAGGGCCTGACCAATGGTCTCGTTGGCCGCAGCATTTTGCTCCAGGGCCTCAGCCACCCGTAGCAGACTGGCGTCCATCCTCTGCAGAATCTCCGTATGGGAATCCGATTTGAAATTGAGTTCTGTGAGGAGGGCCACTGCCTGCGAGGGGGATTGTCCTGGACTGGCTTCTGCAGGGTCCTCAGCCGGATGTACTGGTTCCTCCCCTGCAGAGCCAGCAGAAATTCGGCGGCCAAGGCTCCCCTCTGGAGCAGACTCATCCGCCTGTGTCTCTGTTAGGAAAAAAGAGAAAAGCCTCACATTACAATCTACATATTGGCACAATAACATTTCAGAGTTGATGACATCCAAAGATTTACCTGGGACAACATGAGGAGCCGCAAAGTCTGGCATGTCCGTATCCATGTTGGACACGCCAAACACCTCCACAGGCTGCACACACCCCTGTGCCAGCTCTTCTAAATCCGTCAACTCCAATGACACAGGGGTGGGACCCCCACCTGTCCCCCTTGCATGCCTAGCCCTGTCCGCGAGTTTTTGTTTTAAGCGATATTTGAAGTCGCCCCATCTGTGGGAAAAAATGGAAGCCATTATCCTTTGGTTTAAAATGGGGTTTGTTTTTAGGGGGGGCAAGGGTTTACTTACCGCCGTTTGACATCCCGGGCTAGACGGACATAATCACACACCCTATTGACAGCAACGGCTACCTCTTCCCACATTCTCCACTTCTGGCTTAGACTCATATTCCTGTCTGCCTGTGGCAGGATGTCCACACACTTCTGGATCAAAACCTCCATCTCCTTTCTTGTGAAATGTGGCTGCCTTTTTTTTTTGGCCGCTTTGGCCGGAATACTGGGCCCAGCAGCCTCTTCCATGTCATTCTCCTCACCTATTTGTGTAAATTTACAGAATTCACAAAATCACAACTTGCCTAATCTTATGTTTCAAATTAATCATTGATACAAAATGCATGAAAGACTTACCGCCTGACTCTTGGGCATTTTTTCCCTGGTCTGTCGCCATGTCTGAGGTCCAAACAAGAAATACACCAGAATTTGAATGTGTTTTCGTGACGTATTTATACATGCGTCCTTATTTTGCGGCCGCATCATTGATTGTGCGGCCCTATGATCCCTCCTTAATTTGTGCCGGAAACGAAACACTATTTATGGCTTGGTGTGTCTCAAGTCGAGGTGGCGTTTTTGGATTGTTGGAGGTTATCTTGGCTGGAGTTTATTGATTGCGTAGAAAGGAGTTGGCGGTTGGAGATTCGTTTGTTGGTTAGATTTGCGTTTTTTTTTTCCGTTATCTTTGTTGGTTTATATTTTTGGGACCTCGTTTCTTGATTTGGTAAGTTTTGTGAAGTCTAACTTTTGTTCAATTGTTGTTTCATTGTGTTTCTTATTTTTTGTAAATTTTGGATCCATAATTTCTTCTATTTTAGATTTTGTTTATTTTCGACCCAAAAGACCTTTTGATTTTGACTCTTATATATTTGCTCTTGGTAAGTCCATTTTTTATCTTGTATTTGCAAACTAATTAGCGCATTTTTGGTAGTTACTCTTGTGACTTGTATTAGCGAACTAATTAGCGCATTTTTAGTAGTTACTCTTGTGACTTGTATTAGCGAACTAATTAGCGCATTTTTAGTAGTTACTCTTGTGACTTGTATTAGCGAACTAATTAGCGCATTTTTAGTAGTTACTCTTGTGACTTGTATTAGCGAACTAATTAGCGCATTTTTAGTAGTTACTCTTGTGACTTGTATTAGCGAACTAATTAGCGCATTTTTAGTAGTTACTCTTGTGACTTGTATTAGCGAACTAATTAGCGCATTTTTAACAGCTTAATAATCATTCTAACTTTTTGGTGGTTTCTCTTTCGCTTTTTGTGCCAACATTTCGACCCATTTTGATGTACTGTGTTAAATGTCGCTTTGCTGTTTTGCTAAATGTTTGTTTGGCATATTTTAACTTTGGTCTAGCACAAAATTTGTAAACAAAAATGCACAGAGTGAAATGTGTCAAGTAATTTTGGTGTTTATTTTCAGTTTGGACGTATCATGACAATACCCCGGCATGTAAGCAGCAATGGATGGTATCATCAAGCTAAGTTGTTTTAATATAGTTTTGGGGTGGGTCAAAAGCCTTACTTTAAAATCTTTGAATTTCAGGTTGATCTGGGGCGGATTGTTCTGGCCATGCTCCCGGAAGCCGACCAACCTCAATCTCGTCCCAGGCATAGGCATCGTAGGCATGCAAGGCCCCAGATATTTCAAACACGTGTCACCCTTTTTGGAATGCCCGATGATGAGGTTTTAAGACGCTACCGTCTACCTCCCAAAATCATCATAGACACTCTCTCATTAATAGAAAGTGATCTTGAGCGGCAAATTGACAGTCCAACAGCAATACCACCACTTACACAATTTATGGCGGTGTTACATTTCTGTGCCTCAGGATCGTTTCAAACAACGGTGGGAATAGTGGCGGGCATCTCCCAATCCTCCTTTTCCCGGGTCCTGAGGGCAGTGATGGAGGCACTTTTCAAGCACCTCCATCATTTTATTCAAATGCCTTTGGATATGGGTGCCCTTAGTGTGGCCAAGGCCAATTTTTACCAAATAGCTGCCTTCCCACACATCATAGGGGTTGTGGATGGTACTCACATACCACTTCAGCCTCCAGCCCGGCTGGAGGCCATATTTGGAAACAGGAAACACTATCACTCCCTGAATGTAATGGTGGTATGTGATGCCTCCCTCCAGATCCTGTCCCTGAATACTAAATTACCCGGAAGTGCACATGACTCCTTCGTCATCCGGCAATCAGGGATATGGCACAAATTAACCAACCTACAAGCTGGTGATGCTGGGTAAGTGGAGACCTTTAGTACATAACAATGTTAAGCTTGATACACAGTGTTCCTGATGTTGTCAATTCTTTTCCATAGGAGACAGTGGATATCCTTGCATGTCCTGGCTGCTCACTCCTTATTTGGCTCCCACACCAGGCCCACAAAGTGCATTTAATTCCGCACTTACAGCCACCAGGCAAGTGGTGGAGCGCTGTATCGGCCTTTTAAAAGGCCGATTCAGATGCCTCCACCGCTCTGGTGGCGAGCTCGTGTATTTGCCGGATATGGTGTCGAAAATTGTGGTCCTGTGTGGGATATTTCACAACATCGCCATAAGGAGTGGTGTCCCAATGCAGCCAGAGGATGCCTTACCTGAGGATGGCCCCCCCGAGGTTGGTCGGAGGTCAGTATGTGGGGGGGCCATACGCGATGATGTGGTGGCCAGATTTTTTAGGTAAGTTTGAACAAAACAGTGTTTTAACCTAATGTGTTTGTGTTTGTTTGCGAACATCTAATTTTGTTTTCTTTTTTTCAACATCTTCGGTTTGTTCACATAATCTTTGGCACTACAACGCTCACTACTTCATGCTACCCTCACCCTTTGTGAGTGACCACTTTGATTTCTCAGTTATGTTGTGAATAAATGTTTGGAGAGTTAAATGTTCTTCCTTTTTTTGGACGTTACCAGCAAGTTTAACCAGGTTAACACACCTTACATTTGACTAAGGGGTAATCCAGTACTGACGCCAGTTGAGCAAAAATGAAATATGTTTTCAGGTTCACAACCCACACCAAAAGGAAGCCTGTCCAATCATTTGGCTTTGTAAGATTCGCCTAAGCAGCTTGCCCACCAACTAGGAACCTGTAAAATGTAGAAATATCTAATTGCCACTACACACAAAAAGGGAAATTACATTGTTACTGTTATGTGTTTCTTGAGGGTGTTTTACATACAAATACAAAATCCAATCTAATTTTTAAAAAATGCAAAACCTTGCAGGAACAGTCTACTTATGTCAGGGTTAACTATCTTTGGTTTTGAAAAAACGAATGAGGCAGAACGTATATTAGAAATAAACAATTTATTTTGAAAAAGATAAAAAAAAAAAACTACTGCTGAAGGATGCCAGACAGCCGGTCAAGGGCCACAAGCACCCCAATTACATTTTGGCGCATGTGTGCCACACAATCTTCGACCTCTTGCCGACGCCTCTGTTCCTCTGTGGGTGAGAAAAGTGTGTGGATTAATCAAACAATAGGGAATCCACATTAAAAAAACAAAAACACAACGAAATCACTCCAAAACCAAAATTTAAAAAAAAAGGGGTGCTGCAAAAATTACAAGGCCTATGTAGAAATACCCACAGGTGTGATATGTGTATGTTGAAATCAGCAGGAAGAGGTAAAGGCAAACTGCTAAATCACCAAAAAAGAACCCAAAAATCACGAATAAAGGAACGACACATGATTACATACAAACAGTTTGTGGTTAAAAAAAATGCAAAAGAAAAACATACCGGTAGCCAAAACGGCAGATCCCGAAGTCCCTCCATCTTCATCCTCGGAGGAGCCTTCATTCCCCAAAGAACGGGGCGGGGTTATCACGGACTCCGGGGAGGGGGTAATTGGAAGAGGGGTGGTTGGAGGAGAGGGGGAAGGGGGACAGAGGGGAAGGAGGCCCGACAGTTCCGGGAGAGGGTCTTGGAAGGCTTGGGAGGAGGGGGGAATAGGGGAATTATTTGGGGTGGAGTGTTGGCTGGGGGTGGGTGAGAGTGGGCGGGACCGCCGTCTGGCCAGACGGTGACGGCGTAGTCTTGCCTGTCCCCCTAAAAGATGTCAAACAAATTGTGGTTAGTTTCTGGCCAAATCCTGCCCAAATAACATTTTAAAATCACCCACCACCAACAAAAAACATGCAAATATGAGTAGAATGAATATATCAGAAATAGAGGGAAAACATGGTCATGCAGATATGAGGAGAATGAATAAATAGGACAGACATAAAAACATGCACACGCAGATATGATGAGAATGAAAAAATAGGACAGACATGAAAACATGCACACGCAGTTTGCCCCACAAAGACAAACATGAAAACCACAATACATAACACTTACTTTCCACTATCTGCATGCGAAAGCATGCCAGCAAGCGGGGCGTTCGCCGTTGCAGGTCAGACCACCTGCGCTCCAGCTGGCCGATGTTGCGGCGTGAGCCGAAGGAGCGCAGGCAGGCCCGTGCCTCCGCATACGCGGAACGATTCTGCCGGTTGGTGATGGGTGGAGGCTGGCTGGTGATACGCCGATCCATCACCTCCGTTAGCACCAGCAGCTCGCGCCTGGTGAATGCGGAAGCTCTCATGATGGCAATGGTGTTTTTCTTAAAATTCATTTTTGATAAAGTGTGCCAAAAATTTCTGATTGGCTAATGTAGCTTGGAAATTAACAGGAGCAATTTGATTGGTTAGTGTATGAGTCATGTGTTCGACAGGGCCAGAAATCTCTGGAGAGTTATGATAGGCTTGATGCAGTGACATGCGTAAGCAAATTTAAATAAAGAAATGAACCCCGGAAAATATGCGGGGATCCACAGCAATAGAACAATTGTCTCATTGTGGCTAACATGTTTTTTGAGCAATAAAAGCGAATGTTTAAGCCGTACGTATTCTGCGGGTAAACACAAACACGGACAAGAGTAAAGTTTCTTGCATTGTGTTGAAAAAAAAAAAACATTAAGCTAATTGATACATTGATTGGCATGATACGATTGATGGAGGTAGGCAGAATAAAGGAGCAGGTAATCGACATCTGACATGGCCACTTCCGGTTTATACTTGTGCGTGCGTTCCCTTCAAGCCATTTCGGGGATGTACGCTCGCTATTTCGCACGCTCGTTAGTTAGAGGAGGGGTCGTCTGAGTTTGGGGAGGATTTTTAGATGCGATCGAAAATACGAGCGAGCCCTTGAATTTAAATATTTTTATACGTACGCCTAACGTACGTGCGCCCGCTTGCGAGTGGCTCTGAATGAGGGCCTATGTTTTTTTGAATGTCCCTGTACAGGTTGGGAAATGTTCAATGTGGAAGCTTTTTAAAGGATTATTTTACAGTCAATTGTTTTGGAAAGCAGTCTTCCTGGTCCCCTTCTGGGATGAAAATCTACTCCTAGCAGCAGAAGTTGGCACAGGATTCTCAAAAAAGACACAACGTAAGACCTTAAGGGGTAAATTTAATTTACTTAAGTGAGAGTTTTTAGAAGTGAGTTTTAGAAGTGATGTTGCTTGTCCATAGAAAATAATTAGATTCTAGCTATTATCTTCTACAAAGTGCTACTGTAGGTAAATGATGTTAAGTAGAATCTGATTGGTTGCTATGGGCAACATCACTTCTAAAATGCACTTGTAAAAACTCTCACTTTAGTAAATTAAATTTACCACTTAATATCTTTGTGCTGGTTAAGTGGCAGTTTGGAGGCCACTAAGTAACTATGTTTTTTTGAAGTCCCTGTACAGGTTGAGAAATGCTTCTTCATGTGGAATGCACTACTAGAAGACTTCCTGGTCCCCTTCTGGGATGAGAAAATTCACTCCCAGCAGCAGACATGGTGCTCAAGGATTCCTCTGGGGCGAGGACTGATGTGAATGAGTAAAATATTTTTTTGTAAATGCCTCCTCCTCTCCCCTTCTCCCTCATAAATTTACTTTTTTTTAAAAAATGAAATAAAACTTACTACCAAACCCTTCCTGTTCCTGTCTTCAACTACATACATACTCCAACTCCCTCAGGCCTCTCTTGAATAATAAAAACATTTGTTTCCTGATGTGCCATGTTGGAAGTTGAACTGCCACATTTTTGTGCCACCCACTGCTGCTGCATAGCTTAGTCAGCCAGCTAGCTTGCTGCAAATGTTGGGCCTAAACTGGATGAAAACAATATAGTGAGCTGTGAGGTGGTCAAAATTGACTGGAGACAAGTGGAAATAAATGTTATTGAGGTTAATAATACTGTGGAACAAAAACAGGCCCATTTGATGTGATTTTAGCTGTTTTTATGATTTTTTTAAGACAAAATCCAGATCCAAAACCGAAAAACAAAACATGGAGGTGAGGTTTTGGCAAAACCTATCCAGATCCAAAACCAGGGGAGATCCAGATTCAAAACCAAAACACGGGGTCGGCGCACATCTCTAGTTAATATCCACTTTTCACGTCCTTCTAAAACCAACTCTAATTGTCATTGAGGAATTTTCAGATCAGGAGACCATTATCCTCACGCCTGTTGATCCAGTTGAGCCTGCAGAGGACACAGCAGCAGGAGACATTGAGGACATACAAGAATGGCAGTACCTGACACCTGTCAGAATCCCGTCGCTGGCATCCCGACAGTAAGTACTGTGGTTAGTGGGAGGGTTAGGGGTTAGGCACTAGGGGAAGGGTTAGGCAATAAGGGGGGAGGGTTAAGTTTAGGGTACGAGAGGAAGTTAGGTTTAGGCAGCAGAGAGGGAGGGGTAGGGCGAGGGAGAGTGGGAGGGTTAGGATACTGACCGACAGGTGTTGGTATGCTAACCCTTTGGAGATGCCAGCATCGGGATTCTGACTGCCGGGATCCCGAGCACCGGCATCCTGTACCCAATACCCTCAACCCTCCCCAAATGTGGAAGAAATGCAGGATGATTTTATGAATGTGCAAACCACAAAAATGAATGCCATCTCTAGTCAGTTAGGCAAAGTAACCAACGCAATCAGGTACGAGAACCAGAATGGCCCATATTGTAGATATGCATTTGTTGGAGATCAGCCAGGCTATTAAGGGGCAAAGAGAGGCACTTATCAGCCTACAAAGGGAGCTTGAAGGCCAACTAGAGACATTGGCAGGTCTTAGCACATCGACTGCTAGCAGTCAGACAACCACCCTACCAATCTCAGCACCAAACAGTCCCCCAAGGCACACTGTGCGAACACGTGGTGGTCTGACTGAAGGCCTAGGTAGGGGCAGAGATAGCACACACCTAAACAAGTAATGCGTTTTTTTATGTTACAATTAAAAAAAATGATTCACTTTTCTGAACTTAGTAAATTTGGATTGCATATTGAATTTTGTCTGTCATTTTTTCAAAACTAGGGCAAGTCATATATGTGTGTATATGGTAATCACCAACTTTTTGTTAAGCAAAGGTACACATGTTTATATTGTTAGAAATGGTGAAAGGGGAGAATATAACAAATGTACTGGGTATTTCTGTGAATCTAAATACACAACACAATGTAAAGATATGATAAATATATTATTTGAACCGTAAATGTGTTACACATCCCCATTTTCACATGTACCTTACCACAAACTTATATGTGAAGTACTACCATATAATCCTCTGTTGAACCTTATTACCCCCTCTGTGTTAACCATGTCCTCAGATGCTGCAGGCTCAGTCTCCTCATTGTTTGCCCCTATGTCCCCAAGATCAGAGTGGCCTTGTCCCAGGGTAATGTTGTGGAGCATAAAGCAGGCATTCACAATGTCATCTACTTATCTGGCATTGTATAGTGGGATCCCCTCCATGTGATCCAAACAGCAGTACCTGCTCTTCAATAGTCCGAAGGTCCGCTCTGTCACACTGCAGGTAGCAATGTGAGCATTATTATACCTATGCTGTGGAATGCCTCGTGGTCTGGACAGAGGTGTCATGAGCCAGGTTTGACACCCATATCCTGACTCACCTGGGTGTTTTCTAGAGGACAATTTCAAAACAAACATGGCAGAAAACAATTTACATATAATAACTATTACAACCAGCATGTTTACGTTTGAAGAAACAGTATCGTGTACATTTGGAATCAATTTAAAGGTACAGTAAAGAAAGGGTTTTTTGACTAAGTGGAGCTTGATTGAAGATCCTGACTGGGGCCCAGGTTTGCTGCCCGCCTCTGCCCCTTCCACTCGCCTGTCAACAGCTGTAGTGTTTCCTCAGCCGAGCCCAGTACACGTTGCTGTGTGTTGGGCTGCAGTGGGATGAGAGAGACTGTTGCCACTGATCACCAGCAGCAGTCTCCTCTGCCTGTGCCCCTCCAGATTTGTCCCTGGCTGAGGAGCACATGGCACCCCTCAGTGGAGCGTGCAAATACAATTGTTTTTATGGGGGGTTTTTTAAGTGTGGCCATGCCTACATTCATCAGGCCACATACCCTATTTTACCTAGGCCCGGAAAAGCTTACTATGGCCCTGAGTACTACATAGTGAGTATCCAGCCCTCCGGCATGTGTCCACCTTCAAACTTCTCCCTTATGGCTGCCTGGCACAGGATATAGGCATCATGACAAGATCCTGGATAACCTGTAACCACACTGACAATGTGGAGGTGACCATCACACACAACCTACATATTGAGGGAGTGATAGTGATGCCTATTAATGTACACATAACCCTTCAAGTGTGGTGCTCCGATTTCAATGTGGGTACAATATATGGCTCCCAGCACATTAGGGAATGCTGAAAGCCTAAAGAAGGCTATTTTGAGTTCCTGCCACTTTGACTCACAATTGGGGGATGAGATATTTGTACGCCATATTTTCCACATGGCAGATAACACTTGAGTTAAATACCTTGAGAAAGTGGCCTGAGTAATCCCCAACACCCTGGAGATCAAAGACTGACAGAAGCCTGATACAAAAAAGTGCAGGACACACAATAATTTATGTATCCCAGGCACTGCATAGTTACTGCTAGACAAAGGTTCCAAATCATCTCTCACCTGCTCATGTAAGTTTATGAGGTTTGTGCAGTTCAGCTTGAAAAGCTGAACCACCTCCTGATCTGAGGGGGAGTCCAGGTCCATCCTCTCTATAGATTCATCTGGCACGTACCCTAATGGGGTCCTAGATCTCGTCATGCTCCTGCGCCCTCCTCCACAGCTCCTCCATAGTGATGATCCCACACAAATACAGCTCATATAGGGGTTTATATAGGGGTTGAATTAGTGCTAATGGACTTCTGTGTTAATATGCCTCAGATGAGGATTTACAGTAAAGTGGCACATTGAGTTTGCCAGCCTGAAATGAGTCTATTCTGCGATTCTTTTTTTTAGTACTGTAGTTCTGTGTGAGTTTATAACTCGCAGCCTATTACATCTGGCAAGTTATATGTTTTTAATGAGAAACATCTGGATAGCATGTTTGGGCGATGTGAGAAGAGGTAATGTGAGTTTAATGCGAGTTTGCATGCTCTCGGAGTCTATTACATAAGACAAGTTGAAATTTGTATGTTTCTAGGGGTAAAGACGCACATTTTTCAAACTCGGGCCCTTTTTACATTTCTTCCTAGATCTGAGAAGCAGATACGACCATTTCTGTAAAAAAAATACCCATGTACCCAGTATTTTAAGGGTTAATTCTCATGCATGCAAAATTGACTTCACATTATCTGAACTGATAGGACTGACCTAATCCTGTCTGGGCTTTTCATATCACACTTGTAGCAAAGAAGCAGGTAGAGATGAAAACCTTATTAGAAATGATTCTGTAGGAAGCAAAATACAGGAGTGAAGGTAGGTGGTTTATATTTCATGGAATACACTACAATGGCTCAGACTGACAATCCTACTCTCCCAGCTTTTTCAGGTAATCCCCCGCTATCCCGAAAGAGAAGGCAAATCTCCCGCATCCCGCCCACTTCCTAGTGAAGTGGGCATTATGGGGATATTTTCTGAGAAAATTGCGGGCCTGTAGGAAGGGGGCGCAGCTAAATTGTGCAAATTTGCGTCATTTAGCCCTGCTTCCTCCTCATGGACCCGTAAATCGCGGGAGCAGAATGGGTCTTGCTTTATTGCACGCAAACCCTTGAATGCCTCTGCATGAATGACGGGCAGAGGCATTTAAGGGGCGGTGCGGGGTCGGCCGGCGTGTCCGCCCCGTTTTCCGCGAGTGGCCAGCCCAGAGACTGCGTGGACATACGAGTAAGGCTGCGTAGACATACAAGTGAGGCTTATTCAGCTTGCCGGCCAACCAGTGCCATCCACCAGTGTGACCATCAACCACCGATGGTCGCGACTTTGATCCCAGTCTGCGACGTCCGTCGCAGTGCTGGGATCCGCAATGCAGTAGGAGGTGTCTTACACCTCCTACTGCATTTGCATTATTTCAAGGATCGCAATTGCAGGCAGCTTTGCAATTGCGATCCTTGCGGAATCAGGCCCCCTGTTTCTTACAGGATGATTGCACTTCTGAGTGTGCAACAATAAAAGCTGTTTCAAGAAATTATTCTAAAGTTCATTTAAGACCACATGGTGCTGGCATCACTTAGCATGTCTGGTTTTGTGTATTTGTACCTTCTTGGGCACAACCTTTGAGCAATGCATTTGCCCCTTCTATTGATGGATGTGGATTGCCTACTAACTTCTGTGATCTGGTCCTTCATACCTTCTTGCACATTTAAGGCCTGATTCTTGTGTCTGTTGGCCGGGTTTGCGGGATTGATAATATGCAAATGTTAGTATCAGCCTTCCCCTGGTGTACTAGCCTCTGTCTGAATTTGCAAGCCCTGAGATGCCCACTTTCTGTGTCTCTGTGTGCTATAACACCGCTGGTAATTATTGACATGTCACCATCCATCGCACATATGGCAGGTGCAGTTACTCTGTCTGGACATGGCCTCTGTGGCTGTGTGTCTGAGAACGCAGCCGCTTTCACTGACACACCTGCCACACTCCCATAACATGCCCATGAGATGGACTTTTTCTGCATCTACTTCAGGCCACCTTCACTCACTGCCCAGAAATGCCCATCACTTTGGCGCTCAATTTCTGATACCCTCTAAGCCAGTGGTTCTCAAACTCGGTCCTCAGGACCCCACACAGGTCACGATTTCCAAGGTAATCCAGCAAGTGCACAGGTGCATTAATTACTCACTGACATATTTTAAAAGATCCACAGGTGGAGCTAATTATTTCACTTGCGATTCTGTGAGGAGACCTGGAAAACATGCACTGTTTGGGGTCCTGAGGGCCGAGTTTGAGTACTTGTGCTCTAAGCCAATCACCTTTGTGCATACACTCTGGATAACACATGTGCCCAGGGCCATTTCTAGGGGTGGGCAATCGCACAGGGCGCTCCGCCTCCAACCCCTACTTTTTCATGCGGCTCACTGGAACTGTGAACGCTGGCCTCTGAAGTGATCGGAGGCTAAAGAAGTCTCCAATTGCTTCAGAGGCCAGTGTTCCCAGTGATGCACTGTTATGACGTCACCCGCGATGTGAGGAGCGAGCCTGCCCTGCGCGCCTGCTGGATCTAGTCAGATCCAGTCAGAGTGACTCAGAAGTAGTGGCACTGCGGCAGCAGGAGCCAGTGCCAGCATGGTGAGGTAAGTACTGGGCTGGGGCACTGCATAAGGGGCACTACTTTAGGGGGCCCTGCATATGGGACACTACTTTAGGGGGCCCTGCATATGGGACACTACTTTAGGGGGCCTTGCATATGGGGCACTGCATAAGGGGCACTACTTTAGGGGGCCTTGCATATGGGGCAAAACTACAGGGGGCACTGCATAAGGAGCACTACTTTAGGCCCCCTAAAGTAGTGCTCCTTATGCAGTGCCCCCTGTAGTTTTGCCCCATATGCAAGGCCCCCTAAAGTAGTGCCCCTTATGCAGTGCCCCATATGCAGGGCCCCCTAAAGTAGTGTCCCATATGCAGGGCCCCCTAAAGTAGTAGGGGCCCTGCATATGGGGCACTACATTAGGGGCACTACTTTAGGGGGCACTGCATATGGGGAGAAACTACAGGGGGCACTGCATATGGGGCAAAACTACAGGTGTCACTGCATAAGGGGCAAAACTACAGGGAGCACTGCATATGGGGACAACTACAGGGGCACAGCATGATGGGCACTATTGCCTGAGAGCCATTGGGGGGGGGCAGACTGAGAGCTGGTTGGATGATGCCTGCTTTTATGCTTATGGGGCACAGTGGGGCTGTTGAGATAACTCAGGGAGGGGGTGATGGCAGGAGTCACAAATGAGGGGCAACTGCAGTGGCATGGGGGGCTGCAATAACACATGAATGTGGGCTAGAATGACATGGGTTGGGGCTGGAGTGACACATGGAGGAGCTGAAGTGGGTATTATGTGAATCTTGCTTTTTCAATGTATTTTATGTGGTTCTGGATTTCATGTGGCTGTAGTTTTTAAAACATATTTTACGTAGAAGTGGCTTGTTGCATTGTATTTTATGCTGAAGTGGCTCTTTCAGTGTCTTTTATGTGGAAGTTGTTTGAGTCTTTTATGTTGATCTGGCTTGTATTGTCAATGTGCTGGGCTCATCCCCAGCGTCACTAAAAATGGGGGTGATGCAAATGTCATGCCAAAGGCGTGCACACACAAATGGGGCGTGGCCTTGTGACAGCTAGGCCACTCCCAATTTTTGAGCGCGCGCCTTAGGCGTGTGCATGCTGCTGACTCTTTAACTTGACTACAGATAATTTTTGTCTCTTACTGGTTAGCCACCCCTGGGCTCAGCAGTCACAGCAGCTGACATTCTGTGGTCGTTTTATTTGAGACCAAACCCCCTTACTGTGAGACCATGCCCTTTCCCAGAGGCCCGTCCCCACTGTGCGCGCAAAGTTAGTAACTGCTGCTTCGGGAGGGGGGGTTGCATTTTGACTGTTCGCACTGGGAGCCCCAGACCCTAGAAACAGCCCTGCATGTGCCATCTGGGTTTTCTGAATTTTTCACGCATGTGCAGTAGAAAATAATCACTAAACTACGTGAACATCGGTATTGCATGCAGTTTGCGCCCGGTTCAGGAACAGGCCCTTAATCTTTCCCTCATTCTTTAAAATGTTTTCTAAGGCAGTGCTCATTCAAGTATCACCTCTCTAAGAGGCCTATTTATCAAATAATATGAGTGGCATATCCCCTGAAAACACCCAGTTAAAATCCCTCCCCTGTACTTTTCATTAATTTCTTTCAAAATGTTGTTGCGCATGCTTGTTATGCCGCTATTTCCCAGTGTCCCAATGCCAGCAGTTGTCAGGACTGGCTGGAGTAAGGTAATATCTTGTCCTCCTCGTGAAGGGGTTAACCTAGCGCTGATCATTTTTTGAAGGTGCATGTAGACCAGTAGCACCAGTTTTCTTGTGCTACATTGAGAAACATCCACCACCTCATTGCCCTTAGACAAAGTAACTTATTTATTTTAATTTTCAGTACTTCCTTTTGCTTATTTGCCTTGGTCATTTCCAACTTATTTTCAAACTTCTGTCTTTCTTACTGTCTGTGTATGGCATTATCTTTATTATGGCAACATTCTACTCCTCACTGTATCACTCCTTCTGCTTCTCCTTCATCCACTAAGCACTGTAGTTACACTGGGGTATAGGTGGGTGATCAGTAAATCCTGGCACTTCAAATTTCTTTTAGAAAGAAATTGTCTCCTCCCCCTCTATACTCCACTGACCCAGTTTAGATTAAGTGCCGATTGGAGCCGGGAGCTTCTGAGTCTCCAGCCTGTTTTTATTTTATTCTATTTTATTATTTTACTTGAGATACAGTCAATGTTACAACAGGCTGACTGCATGCTGCTACAGTGTGCCTGCTCCATGGAAGCCACTGGAGGGGCCTGCCATGGTTCACTGAGAGCAGTGTCCGGGTCCCCGGCTGGGGTCTTTAGATCCCATCAGCCCTCTACATACTGAACGGCAGAGCAGCAGCGAGTATGACCATTCCCCTTGATTAGCAAGTGGGATAGTAAGGTTGAGCTAAGACAGGGATGCCCCCAGCCCTCATAAGTGCACCTCACATATTGCTGGTGTATAGAGCATTCCCACGTAGTGTCTGCCTCTACAGTTAAATGCAGGCAGGCTGTGTGTTAGTACAGCACTTCACCGGGAGTCCAGGGCACTCATTACTTCACGTAGCGGGTGTCGGGCTGGGAACAGGGCTAAATGATAGCGCGGCCAAATGGCCCACCCACAAGCGACATCTTCCAGTGGTCTATCAATCTGAGGATGACTTGAACGCAGATTGTTCTTTCCAGGGGGAAGAAGCCGAGATAGGGGAAGACTCAGAGATGGAGGTTCCTTAGTTCCGGAGATGGACACTGGTGCACAGAGAGTGAAGTCCCTTATTTTGTCAGTCCATCAGATACTCAAGCTTGCTGACTCTGATGTTGCAGAGTCTCAGGACCCCTCTCTTTTTACCAAAAAGAAGAGACTGTTTGTTACTTTTCCTACTTCCCCTTAGTTAGAGACCCAATTGACGGCAGCGTGGAGGCAACCAAACAAAAGGTTTCAGATGTCCAGGCATTTTCTTTCCCTCTACCTGTTTTCTTCAACAGATAGAGCTAAGTGGTAGAATCCCCCTCAGGTGGCCCTACTATCCAAGAAGACAGCGCTCCCTGTCCCGGGGGCCATGTCCTTGCGGGATAGCTTGGACAGAAAATTGGAACACACCTTGAAATCTATCTACACAGCAGCAGGTATGTCTCTTCGGCTGGCCATGGAAAAATGGGCGGAACAGCTGGTGGAAGGCCTTAAGTCCAATATTCCGATTACTGACTTAATTTCCCTAGCTGAGTACATTAGGGAGTCAGCCATATATCTGGGGGATGCCTCCATAGATGTTGGCCAGGTTAGTTCCAAAATTTTGGCTTCAGCGGTGGCTGCTCACCGCGCTCTCTGGCTTAGGACTTGGTAGGCTGATGCTCAGTCAAAGTGGGCTGTTGAGGCTCTGGAATTCGCGGGGGAGGTTTTCTTAGGTCCAGAGTTGGACAAGTGGATTGGCCTGGCTACGGGAGGAAAGAGTTCCTTCCTACCATCAGCCTCGGGTTGCTCAACAACGGTCCTTCTACGGACCTTTGTTTTACACCTCTCTGCTCCCACCCACTTTCAGGTCAAATCCAGAGGTGCATCATCTGCAGCTCAAGGAGTTAAGTACAGAGGACGACAGCCTGGTCCTGCCCATCATCCAGACCCCAATCCTGCAGTTAAATCAGCAGCATGACAGTCTCGCCTCCCACCTGTGGGTGCTCACCTCCTGATTTTCAGGGAAGTTTGGTTCCATACTGCTATGAATCTCAGAGAAGATTCACAATTCAATCATACCAGGAACTTGAAGCTCAGGAGAGTATAGTGAATTGGTTGATCAAGAGTCAATTGTTAATAGATACTTAAAGAGTCGATTGATAAAGAGTCGATTGATAAGGAATTGTGAGGACAAGATGGCTTCTAGATGAAATGTGACCTAAAGGGTTGAAATGTTCTTGGCAAGTTGCAGTCTTGAGGACTGGTATGCACTTGGCTAGTTGCAGCCTGAATAGCTGGTATGCACTTGGCTAGTTGCAGTCTTGAGGACTGGTATGCACTTGGCTAGTTGCAGTCTGAATAACTGGTTTGCAATTGGCTAGTTGTAGTCTTGAGGACTGGTATGCACTTGGCTAGTTACAGCCTGAATATCTGGCATGCACTTGGCTAGTTGCAGTCTTGAGGACTGGTATGTACTTGGGTAGTTGCAGCCTGAATAGCTGGTATGCACTTGGCTAGTTGCAGTCTTGAAGACTGGTATGTACTTGGTTAGTTGCAGCCTGAATAGCTGGTATGCACTTAGCTAGTAGCATTCTTTAAGACTGGTATGCACTGAGGGATATCAGGAATTGCTGTAAAAGTTAATTGCTTGCTTGAATAAACAGACAATGAATTGCAACCAAAACTGAGGAGCTGTAAATTGCACATACTGTAGTACTGAATAGCAGTTCAGACAGCTGGGTGTTATTTAGCTAATTGGACACACAGACACAGAGAAGCTGCTGAGAGTGCTGGAATGAATAAACAAAAAGTTCACAGTAGTGGAGGGCAGCTGACACTGCTTTAATGTACTTGCTGGGAATCCACACAGACCCTGAGGTGTGACAGGCACTGCTCTGTTGTCATTTGCAGGTAAATCACACACACGCTGGAGAGCAGGAAACCACTGCTTAGATGTAACTTGCAGGGAGTACACAGATGCTGGGAGATGAGGAGCTGGAACACACAGGAGGATGAACTACTCAGTAGAACCGGAAGCCACAAACAAACGCTATAGCCGGCATGGAGTGAAGGGCTGCCTGCAAATTATGCGATGCAGAATCCAGTCAAAGGCATTTTCTGCAGAGAGCCCTAATGACTGCTAGTGTGCACCTTGAGCTATGCCACGGGTCTGCCGGATTCCATGCAGAAACAACGAGTGTTGCAACAGGCATTGCAGGACATAAGCTTCTTGAAGTCGACATCCTGGACCCAGTTCCGGTGCATCAACGCTCTCGGGGGCTTTATTCCAACCTGTTTGTGGTTCTGAACCAGATGGTTCAGTCCGGCCTATTTTGAATCTAAGATCCTTAAATACCCACGTGACTTTTCACAGATTCAAGATGGAATCTCTGCACTTTGTGATTGCAGGTCTGAAGGCCGAGGAATTCCTGGTGTCCTTAGACCTCAGGGATGCTTACCTGCGCATTCCAATCTGGGAACTGCATCAGACGTTCCTACGGTTTGCCATCCTGATCATGGCTGTTATAGTTCCCATCTACGGTCCCTGGGAGTGACCATTGTCCCATACCTGGACGATCTTCTCAGCAATGCTCCGTTGGAGGAGAAACTTCTGGGCCATGTATCCTTGACACACAAGGTTCTCTTCTAGCATGGCTGGATTGTCAACTTCCAGAAGTTAGATCTGGTGCCATCCCAGCATCTCCAGTTCTTTGGCATAATCCTGGACATTCAATTGACAGATTCCATTCCAGAATTTTTCAGTTGGATTTTTTGTTCCAGTGGTCAGGGTCACATCTACAAATAAGCAAACTTGGTTGACTGTCCCCTCAGACTTGCATTTCTCTGCTCTGGTGGCTCCAGATGGCTTATCTCACAGCGGGTTGCAATTTTGACATCTGGAATTGGATTCTTCTGACCACGGAAGCCAGTCTACAGGCCTGGGGTGCAGTGGTGCTAGATTTCAGGGTCACTGGTCACGCCTGGAGGTGCTCCTTCGTATCTGTCATGGTTTTATTATTCTGTAGATCTGGCCCAAGACCATTGGGTATGATAATTGTGCATAAGAAACGTGGAGGTTTAATTATACCTTGGCTCATGGGTACAAACAGGAGTATAGGCACACTAGTGACAATGTAGGAACCACAGGCTAGTGATATGCATGGATACTGAACTGAAACTGATGTGAACAGACCAGGTCCACTGGGCGAACCCCTGCCTAGTGACATGTGTAGGCCAGCAAGATCAGGGATACATTTCAGAGACAAAGGTGGTCCAGGACTTAGAACAATATAGTACTGATAGATTGGCACTCAGGGCCTGATTCAGACCCACTCGCAAGCGCTGAGCGCTCACAAGCGGGTTGATGTTGGCCCAGTGCGCATGCGCATGAGGGAGCCGGCTCCGTCATGTGCATGCACGAGACCCGGATAGCAACGGCCAAGCCGTCGCTATGGGTCTCGCTACAAAGGGGGCGTGCTGTCGATGGTGAGTGACAGCACGCCCCCTTTGGTGGGCGTGCCGGGGGCGTGGCTGGCCAGATGGAGGCGTTCCCATGGGAACGCCTAACGTCTGGGGCCGGCCCCACTGACATCACAAGTGATGTCAGCGGGAGTGCTTTTGGCTCTGATAGAGCCAAAAGCACTCCAGGGCTTGCGGCAGACGAGACCCTACCACAAGGGTCTCGTCGCAAGCCCGATGGTCACGATGGTCTTGACCATCGCGTCCATCTTTTTGGCCGCTCGCTATAGCTGTGGGTGGTCACCCACAGCTATGCGAGCGGCTATGAGGCCACTCTAAAATTCAGAGGGACGGCCCTGATTCAGAGCGAGCGCTCTGTCAGAGCGTCTGGCTCTGAATCAGGGCCCCAGAACTCAGGCCAGGAATCGTAGTCTTATGTAGTCAGAGTACAGCTTAAGAAAGCTGCAACTCTAGTATTGCTCTGATGCAAGACCTGGAATTGGAACCCAGTGAGGAATTCAGAAACTGAGGGGTATATTTACTAAAGTGAGAGTTTTTAGAAGTGGAGATGTTGCCCATAGCAACCAATCAGATTCTACTTAACATTTAACTAGCACCTTCTAGAATATAATAGCTAGAATCTCATTGGTTGCTATGGGCAACATCTCCACTTCTAAAATGTCTCACTTTAGTAAATTTATCCCTGAGAGTCAGGATAAGTAATACAGTTTACTGAACATCTCAGTGTACAGACTGTATACTGCACACTGAAGCTGTAACCAGTAACACTGGAACGAGCACCCTTTTCTGATCCATCCCAAGAAAATAGCATACAGCACAGGGAAACCAATACAAGGTCAGCACAATAGCATAACCATGTAACCTGAATAACCACAGATCACAGAGGGGCCTATTCAAGATGTTAATTATCAAAGTCTGAACGGACCCCTGATAATTAACACACTGACTCACCGCAGACGCTGGAGCGATTCATCATTGCTCCGGTGCTGAGATAGCTGATTCGAAAATCAGCTGTCCCAGCGAGCGGCTTCACTGCTCCTTTCGGAGGAGTGAATCTTTTCACTGCTCGCGAGAGCAGTACGCATGCGTGACCTACAGGTCACGCATGCGCACAAGTGCCCCGACATCCGGGAAGGAGCGGGTAGTGGTAGCAAATGCCAGCTGAAGATAGTGAATGCTGCCGCAATCAAGCTCCGAAAAAATAATATTTTCGGAGCTTGATGAATTCTGTCCCCATACTAGTGTATGGGGACAGCGGGCATTCCGCAAGAGGAAGGTAGGTAGGTAGGAGATATCAGTGATATCTCCTGCTTTACCTTCATGATGAGTAGCCCGATAACTAAATGTTTACACTTGCAGGTGAAAATGTGTATATTCACCTGCTTTTGTAAAAATTATGTGATGATGAATAGGCCCCAGAGCAATATAATAAATGTAACTTGCATGCACTGTCCCAGTGACACTGATGTAGAGCAGAGTCCACAGAGATGTACAGTACTAGGAGCAGGTTTGTATGCATCATGGAAGCTGAAGTATGGGCAAATAGAATGCAGGTAACAATATCAAATGGATAAGTCTGAATGCAGCGTGGAAGATAAAACACTGGCAGAAATAGCTGAGGATGGTATCCAGCAAGTCCTCCACGAAATAGCAATGGAAGTAACAGGAGACATGATATCAGAACACAAGGAATGGATCCTGGGAAGGAAACATGTTGTTCAGCCAATGTGCTGACTCCAGGTGCAGATTTAAATTACAGACAGTCCACTTCCTTTGGAGCAGAGGCTAGTACACACTGGCATATATATTGGCCGATCAATTGATATATTGGCCGATCAGCGATATGTCTATGAACGACGACGTTCACATACATATCACGTAGGCTGTGCTACACAGCTTATGGAAGATATATCTGCAAATATATTTATCCATTGTGCTATGTACGGGCATCAGCCGACCGCCCGTACACTTGCAGCAAAAACTTAGAGGAGGGGGTCACAGCGCGACCACTGGCCAGTGGGACCCGCGACCAGTTAACAGATGATGGTTGTTCAGTGTGTATGAACAATTACTCGATCTGAAGATATATCTGTAAGGTGTGTGCCCAGCTTAAGGTGAGCACTGTTGAGCTGCTCAGGTGCATCAGGTAATTGCAATGGAATTATTCTGCATTGGCCTGGATACAGCAATGGAGGAGTGTCTGAGCATGTCAGAAATGCTAAGACCCAGATTTGTGACACTATCAACATGCTGGACCTCAGGGCAGTATACAATGCTGTCACTCTTCTGTAGGGACTGCCAGTTCGCGTGCAATCAGACAACACCATGTTGCTTGGCCATGTGGGAGTCCAGCCGCATACTGCAGTGGGCAGAACGACATGACGTGCCCATCTCCACCATGTTCATTCCCGGCGTAGAGAACTGGGAGGCAGACTATGGACCTGATTCACTACGGATGCATTGCGATCGCAGCCTCACATAAGAAAGCCCACTTCCCCTTACTCACATCCGTATACTTGGCCAACATAGAGAAACAACGAGTAACATTGGACAGTTAATGAAGCCCTGACCTTACTCAGGAATTGCTTATTTCAGCGCTATTTCATGCATCAGGCTGCATCTGGTAACGCAGTGGCTAATTAATGCACGCCCATGCAACGGTGTTGAAACTCACTGGCACGTCTGCGTTCGCCCGACCACCCCCCCTTCACCACCCACAAACAGCACTTCCTGTCAATCACATTGCGATGGGTCTGCGTATCCTCTGCGATCGCTGTTCTGATCGCAGTGGCTAGTTCGCATACGCGCACTACTATGCATATGCATGCGCAGTACATAACAATCAACCGATTGCGTGCGTATAAGCAGCTGTTTTCCTTGCTGAATCAGGCCCAGTGTCAGTCACCAGGATCTCCAAGAGTGGACCCTTCATCTGGAGGTGTTCCAGATGCTGGGTAAGCACTGGGCCAAGCGGTGGACGCTCTCGCCGTTCCGTGGTGGTACAGTCTAATATATCTTTTTCCACCCTTTCCTCTTCTGCCATGGGTGCTCAAAGGCATCAAGCACGAGGCTTGGGGCCTTTTCCTGCTGCTCCACATAACTTGTCTTCCATGACAACCGGACGGAGCTTCTTATGAAAGCAAACCTTCTTACCAAAGGTGGTTTACGCTTTTCACATAAACCAGCCTTTTGTTGTTCCCTTGTTGTTTAGTGATAATATTTCTTCCCCATCCCTGGATGTGGTTCGGGCTCTTCGGATCTATGTGGCTCGATCTGAGGCTCTGCGGAAATCAGATTCTCTCCAAGATGCTGGGCAGCCCCCAGGCTCTCCGTACACTAGTGAACAGATGTCGTGCGCATGGCATTTGCACTCCTCCTGCTTACCCGCTGCTCTGCTGCAGTGGTATGTGCTGCCCCCAACTTCCCCCCCCACCGCGGGACACTTAGGCCCGCGGATGGGACAGCGGGACAGTCCCAGAAAAAACAGGACTGTCCCGCTGGATGCAGAACAGTTGGGAGGTATGCCTCCACCAACCTACAACCTACAGTACACCTGCCGGCCCCTGTGTTCAATAAAGTTTGTTTTGGAGTTGGCACGCGTGATGTCATGCCACGCCGCTGGAGGGAAAGGTCAGAGGAGCTGCGGCGCGTGAGGAGCAGCGTCTGCCAGGGAAGAAGCAGAGAAGAAGCCAGAAGGAAGAACTCAGAGTCTTCTTCAAGCAAATAAGGTAAGTGGAAAAAAGCTGTGCACAGTAGGCAGGGCAGACGGCAGAGCACTGGATTTAATAAACCATGTGGGGGAGTGGGGAAACAAAGAGCTGGGCAGCATGGCAGAGGCACTGGATTTAATAAACCAGGGAGGGTTGTGGGAGTGGGAAAAAATAGGGGGGAGGGAGGTGGGTAAAAAAAAGAGCTGGGCAGCAGGGCAGAAGCACTGGATTTAATAAGCCGGGGGTGGGTGGGTGGGGGGGCAGGACAGGAGAAGGAGGGCACTTCCTATTTTGTTAGTCCCCAGCCCCACAATTTCTGATGGCAGCCCTGGGTGCAGTCTCGATATTCTCAGCCTGAGATGCTCATTACTCAAACAATGCTTCAGGTTGCACCGTGTGTGTCCTCCACCATGTGAGAACGCCATACTCCCGGAGTGCCAGCTGGTAATATCAGCCATCATCACCAAGGAGGCCATCGCCATGTCCATCCATTGCTCACACTGAGGGAAGCATCTGAATTCACTATAATGCTGTTTCCAAGGTAACTTCTGCACCACTCACTGGACACTCCCAGAGTGACCTGCTCTCACTGGCAAAAAAGCCATGGTGGTAGTGAGAGCCTTTGGCATTGAAGAGAGGGAGAGGGGAGGGGGGGGCATGTTCATCTCAGGACATGTGATCCTTGATTATTACAGTATATAGATATATTAACAGTTATTTATATAGTGCACACATATTCAACAATGCTTTACAGGTGATATTTAGTCATTCACATCAGTCCCTGCCAGTGGTGTCCCTCCCTCTTGTGACACCCGGTGCTGGTAGGGACGTGTATGCCGACAAAAAAGGGGATGTTGCCTCGCAGGTAGGGGGCGTGGCCTCGCAGCCTGAACCCCCTGTTTAACTCACTCAGGGGATCCGGGAGATACAGACTGCCCCTGGGGACCAGTCTGTTTGCAGTGCTGGCTCCCTCACAGTGTCAGGAGCCAAGTGCTGCACATAATGCTACAGTACAGCACCCGGCTCCTGTCACTGAGGATGAGTCGGCACTTTGGTGTCACCCTTCGATGGGTGACACTCGGGTGCGGCCCGCACCCCCCTTGTGAGGCCACTGCCCTGCCCCAGTGGATCTTACAATCCATTTTTGCTAACTGGACCTAATTTAGGCCAGATTCAATGTTTGTTTTGTTCTATGTTTTGTGTACAGATGTCTTGTTGATATTAAATGTTTTATTATCATTATTATTACTATTATTGTAGTGGCATACTATTAAAAGTACAGTTTTAAATTTACCCAGGTAGGTTGAGTGCCCCACAAAAAGAGAGTACTTTTTCTTTTTCTTGTCTTCATGTTCAATATAAGTCTCAAGGCTGCACCTCCATAGAGATTTTTTTTGCATACATTCATTTTTTATTGTATCTTGATATATTTTGGTACATACTTACCTCCAATCCATACCTTTAGTGTTCAAAACCAATGCTTAGGATATCCCTACTCCCCTTTCCCCATATGCTTCAATCTATTTTCGCTACCACATGTACATACACGCACACATATACACTTGAGTACATTTTTTGTCAGAAGCCAGTTAACCCACCAGTATGTTTTTGGATTGTGGAAGGACATGGAGGAAAGCCACATAAACATGGGGAGAACATACATACTCCACACCCATAAGGCATTGGCAGGAATCAAACGCAAGAGAATTTGTTTCCCCTAAAAATGCTTAGCATTGAAGCCAAGAACCAAATACATTTTTACAAGTAGTGGATGATGCTTGCCTATACAACAAAAGTGTAAGTGTAATGCTTCCTCTATTAGACGTTTTACCTTACATAGCACATGCCTGGTTGACTATATCGAGTCGCTGGTAAAATTTTGCTTTTATTTCTACATACTATCAACAACAGTCTCACTAAAATCTCATTATTTCCCTGATAATTTTATACCTTGGGGGAAATTTACAAAGGTTTTGCCGATTTGCTGTTTTTCAGTGATAAGCCTGTGATTTTGCAAGTCGGAGATTTACTAAGGGCCAATTTGAATAGATATTGTATGTGAAACCCGAATTCGCAAATCAAATCACGGCATCTCACAATCGGATGAAACATTGTTAGAATAACATTGATATCACTGCAAATCACAAATTTACTAAGAATCGTATTTGCAAACTCGCATCTAAACCACTAGGCCATGCACAAAATGAATCAAGGCAAAAAAATATTGTGTTGATATGTAGCCAACATGGATCAGTGAGATCCGTGCAGGCTTTTGTGTTCAAAGTGTAATTAAAGGGTTAATTTATGGGGAAAAAAACAGGTCACCCCCCCCCCAAAGCACAACCAGCACCAGGCTGTGTGAGCCAGTCCTGTAAATACTGGGAAATAAATGCATAGGGTTCCCCTGTATGTCCAGGACCAGCACCAAACTATTACTAGCAGGGGGTAATTCATTCCCCCCAACTAGTACAATATTATTATTTCTTACTTTTACACCATCAACCCCACACCCACTGCCACCAGGTGTTTGGAGGATACCCCCAGGATTCAGACCCGGCTTGGGGTGCTTGGGTGGGGACTCCTTTATTGTGGGGTCCCCACTTCCCAAGGAATCCAATTACTAGTTTGGGGGGAATAAATGCTTTGGCCGAGGGTCCCCATGAAGCGTTTCCCCTGGCTGTGGCATTGCCCCCCATATCCCACTGTAGTAAAAGCCTGGTGCTGGTCCTAGAGAAATGGGGAAACCATTTTTTTTTTTTAATTTCCAGGAACAGGACCTATCAGGAGCCTGATGTTGTTGAAAATACAGGGTCACCCACGCCGATTTGCCTCCCGTATTTTCACAACCAGAACTGGCTCACAAAGCCTGGTACTGGTTGTGCTTTGGGGGGGACTCCACGTCGGTTTTTGCTATTAAGTTAACTATTAAATACACTTTTAACAGAAAAGCCTGCAGGATCTCACTGATCTGTGCAGGATTGACAGCAAACACACTCCTTTATCACAGTTAAATGCACACAATACGACTAACTCCCAGCATGAAACCATGATTCCTATCACCATCGACAACACGAGTAAGCCCAACACAATTCTTAGTAGTTTTGAGATTTAAAGGGAAAACGTTCTGGTGATAAAGTGATATTAGAGATCACAGCCCAACATGATTCTTAGTAAATTTCCCCCTATGTTTACAAAGAAGTCACAGCTATTTAGGTGTTTTCTAATGCTTGTACTTTCTTCAGTCTATAATGTATGATGATGCCAGGTGGTCACACCAAAGGGCTACTCTGGCAATAGTTACCTGCAATTACACATCACAGCCATAAAGCCTTATCATTAATGTATCTATCAATGTATGCATCAGCAATATCTTCTGCAACTCTTTATTCTGCATCTCAATTTTTATTTGATGCTGTTGTGAGGTTATAATTACGGCTCAACTCTCAAATAAAAAAAAAAGAATATTTTTGCTTGCATTTAACTAAGTTGGGGCACTGGGACAGAGCTTTCAAAAATATATATATATATTTTTCAGGTTAGGTTATAATGTATCTCAATGTAAAAGATTACAGGTATTGTGTAATTTGTATGAAGCTACTCATATATTCCCTGGCTGTAAGAAATAAGTATAGTTTGACCACTAGAGGGCAAATGCTATATTGTAAAACTGAGCTGTACATGCATTTACAAAGTCTTGGATTACAGACACCTTTGTGAGTACAAAACATTAGGGGGTCTATTCATCATCACTTTATTTATACAAAAGCTAGTGGAAATGTAAATTTTCACCTACATTTGTATAAATTAACTGTCAGGGCCATTCATTATAAAGGTAACGCAGGAGATAGCACATTTATCTTCTGCATACTTTTCAGCCCTGATCTGGCCCTTCATCCCCATACACTAGTATGGGGACCTAAATTCATCAAGTTCCGAAAATACCATATTTTCAGAGTTTGACTGCGGGGACTTACGCCATCTTCAGATGGTGTTTGTACCTGGACCACAGCTCCTTCCATTCGGATCTCTCTGCACCCATTCTGCTCCTTCCACCGGAGGTAGCACATGTGTGAACCGATGTTCATGCATGTGCAGTTAGACTCGGCAGGGCTAATTTTCATAGTTGCCAAAGTAGCGGAAATAGCGATCGCAGAAATAGATGCTCGCAGCAATTTGGTTACTTAATTACCGCCCGGCCCCATATAATTAACATAATGAATGGGCCTCTATTTGAGATACAAGGAATAAATATTTAGGGTGTCTAATGGTGGTCGCTAGCCTGTGACTTATTATAAGGGGAATGTCGTGCCCTTATATTAAGGCTGCATCTAAAAAAACTGATTTCTCAATAGAGAATTCCGAAGGGGGGGCAGGGTATTTAAGGGGCTATACCTCAAAATCTATAGAAGGTACCAAGTTGAAATATGGTAGGGGCGGGTAGAACTGTCGCATGGTGCTGCATGCCAAATTTCAGGGCATAAACATAAAAAATGAGAATTTGGGAGTAATCTAAAGCTCCAACTGTCACATTTTTCTGACATTCTCAATTAGGACAACTTTTCTGCTATAGTCTATGGAGGTTTTTTGGGAAGGCAAAACTCAGGGTAGGTGGCGAATTTAGACTTGGGGTTTGTTTTATTAGGTAGCTATTGTGCCAGGATACGTGCTTTTGGGTTTTAGGTAAATTAGAGAGTTACAGTTTTTAAACTATTACCTCAAGAATGCGCCACTGTAGAGATAGGACTTTTCAACTTGTTGCGCAGCCTCAGTAGGAGCCTCCAGCAGGTGTTGTCATCATGGCTTCACTTGGGTGCAGCAAGATGGCCGTCATTTGCGGGCGGTAGGGGCCGGGGGGGCAGGAAGCTGGCGTTTGCTGCATCCGGGATGCGGGGGAGAGGGGGTAGGGGTTAGTGGGCATTAGCTGCGGCCAGGAACTGGGGACGGTAGCGGGCGTTAGCGGTGCGGCGACAGTGCGGGTGGCGGTAGTGCAGGCGTTAGGACCCGGGGGAGGTAGCAGCACACAGAATGCAGGCTCGGATCTGGTAGATCCATGATACCTGCTTCTGTGTTTAATTAAAAAAATATGGTGTGGTCCCACCCCCCAGAAAACAACCAGCACTTGGCTTTGGAGCCCCAGTACTGGTTGTGCTAAATACAGGGGACACACGACGTAGGGGTCCTCTTCTCCAGTAGATAATCCAATGGGGAGTACCTGTAATAAAAATTCCATACTCACCTCCTCCTATGTGTAGATCAGGTCCTCTTCACATAATCCAGGGTTTTGGCAAAAAAAACAAACAAGATGCCCGGACCCTCGCACAATAGTAGTGTTCTCTAATAACACTACTCGAAGACAGCTCCGCCTGGGATTTCAGTACAGAAATCCCAGTGTGGAGCGCTCATTGGATGAGAGAGGTGAGCCTTCCGTCTCTCAGCCAATGAGCTGTTCTCACCATTGACTTCAATGGTGAGAACCGGGCATGCCCTTTTCAAAAATGGCGCCTCAGTGCCATTTTTGAAATTCAAACATGGCCACCACAAGCCAATCACGGCTCGCGACATCATCGCCCCGCCTCCTCGGCTGGCTTAAATACAGCCAGTGCGAGGCCCCGTCCATTCAGTCGACAGCCGGGGAGCTGGAGAGACCAGCTGAAGAAAGAAGACGACGCGGAAGCCCTGGATGGGCGGCGGCCGCGCAAAAGAGGTTAATGGCCGCCGCGCTCTAGATGAAGATGCCGTAGAAGTCCTGGGGGAGCGGCAGCCATGTAAAAGAGCTTAAAGGCTGCCGCTCCATAGGTAAAGGTGCGGCATAATAAAATACTTTAAAAAACGGTCTGTTTGTTTTCTTTTAATATTTCTTTTGCAGGGGTACTATAGGTGCCAGCAGGCCTTTAATGTCCCGCCTGCTGGTACTTGTGGTTCTCCAAGTACCAGTATGCGGGGATGCCTGCTGGGACCTGTAGTACTACTGCATAAGACAATATTTATATTTTCATATGCACCACACTTTACATAATCAACCCGGCACCCACCGCCCAGGGGTGCTGGGGATAGCCCTGGGCCATCAGCCTGGGCCTGGGGTGCCCTGAGGAGGGGGACCCCAACTCCCCAGGGATCCCCAGCCTGGGTTGACTAGCGGTCAGGGGTGATGCTGCGGCTGGGGGACCCGGTGATAGGGCTCCCCTGGCTGTGGCATCACCCCCCCCCCCCGCTAGAAGGAGTCCAGTGCTGGTTCTGGTAAATAAAGGGGTACCCTACACATTTACCCCCCCTGTATTTCCAGAACCAGGACCGGCTCAGAGCCCCTACGTCATTTGTCCCTCGTATTTTGGCAACCAGGGCTGGTTCTGAAAAGCCTGGTGCTGGTTGTGCTTAATACGGGGGACCCCCACGTCGTTTGTCCCCTGTATTTAGCACAACCAGTATTGGGGCTCCAAAGCCAGGTTCTGGTTGCCCTCTGGGGGGCGGGGCTACGCCTTTTATTTTATTTTTTACACATTCAATTTTTAACAGTTGCGTAGATGGATCTCACTGCTGCATTCGTCCATCTGTGACTTATTGATTTCATTTTCTCCAGTGAGCCCTCTGTCACCCACTGATGCCCCCTTTGCACTGCACCGCTGCTGCCGCCACCCCACACGCCTACAGCCATCTCGCACTCTGCACCTCCCAAACCAACCTCCTGTGTGCTGTCCCCTCTTCGCCTGCAATAGAGTAGCATGTTGTTGCCCTTCTCCCCTGCAGGTGGCCCAGTTTGCTCATCCAAACCCTGATAGTTAATACATTTAAAAAAAGCTATGAAATACCATAGACAAAAATCTTACGGTTTCATATGTCCCATTAAGGCTGCTTAGACATGATCTGAAATTTCACAAAACCTATTGATTTTCTGCCACTCAAACTTCAAAAAGCAATGAAATTATGATCATTAAGGCTGACGCCTTAATGGACGTGTTCCTTGTGCAATACAGATATGGTTTGCCATCACACCCTGTGGTTAACGGCAGATTCAGCACTCTTACAGAATGAGATTGCTGTCACTCACAAAATGGTGAAGCTGCTAATTCACAGAATTGTGTGCTCATTGGAATACACACATGCAGTCTATGCAACTGAGGTTTGAGCAGTTATGTGGCTCCCACATCCCACTCAGTGCCCACAATCTTCCCATTTGATCACCAAAACAATCTCACTGGCTTCCAACATCCTTCTCACTGCATACTGTACATTTATCTCATTTAGAATACACGTTCAGCTCCCTTATTTTTAAAAATATCATACTCTGTCTATGCATGTACACTTTCTTCCCCTATATGCCTCCCACCCCTCTTCCCCCCTTATCTGTCAGCACCAGCCTGTGTGCTGGGCTGCGGTGGGACCAGAGAGGCTGCTGCCATTGATCAGCAGCAGCAGTCTCCTCTGACTGTGCAGGAGGAGGGAGTGATCACTTGACTCTTCCATGTATTTTATGCAATTACTGTAGCATACATTGTGTACACTTTCTATCTTAACCTCCTTCAGGCTGTGTTAACCTGTTTACAGGGGTTAAAGCAGCTAAATGCTGTTGGAAATATGTGTGTACAGATGTGGTGGTATGGCAGAGCTATGTACACACCAGCAGAATGCCCCATGTGCAATGAACAGCCCATGTTGCTTAACCACTTGCATGGCATGGATGCACCAGATATGACATCGCCAAACTGGGCTTTTCCAGACATGGTCGCATATGATGTGACCAGTCAGAAATGCTTACTAGGTGGCTGCTGGAAGCTAATCTCCCAGCAGTCATCCATACCTGCTGGCTCCCCTGCATCCATGATTCCCAGGGATGTGTAGGCAGGGGAGGTAGAGCTCCCCTGTTATACTCCTGGGATTTAATATAAAAATTATTAGAATAATACAAAGAAGATATTTATAACTAAACATCTTTGTTTATTGTAGAGATGAGCGGTTCGGATTCTGTGGAATCCGAACCGCTCCGAACATTGGGGATCCGAGTCCACCCGAACCCTGTTCGGGTGTTCACCGCCTGACTCGGATCCCCGTTCGGGGCCGAACGGCGGCCGCCTGATGTCGGATTCTCACTAGAGAATCCGACATCAGGTCTCCTCGCGTGTAGGGCAGAGCGCAGTGATAGCGCTCTGCCCTACACAGACACAGACACACAGCCGCCAGCGGCAGCTGTGTGTTTGTTACAGCAGCCAATGAGAGTCACACAGACTCTCATTGGCTGCTGCACGGAGGGAGCCGGCTGGAGCTCACACATGAGCTCCGTCTTCCGGCTCCCTCCTCAGCGTGTGACAGAGCGGACGGCGCGGGAGCGGGGATACAGGTAAGTTTTATTTTTTTTATTTTTTTACTTGTCAAAGGTCCGGGGGCGCTACTGGGGGGGGGGTCTGCACTACTGGGGGGGTCTGCTACTGGGGGGGGGCTATACTACTGGGGGGGCCATACTACAGAGGGGCCTGCTACTGGGGGGGCTATACTACTGGGGGGGGGTCTGCACTACTGGGGGGGGGGTCTGCTACTGGGGGAGGCAATACTACTGGGGGGCCATACTACAGAGGGGCCTGCTACTGGGGGGGGCTATACTACTGGGGGGGGGTCTGCTACTGGGGGGCCATACTACTGGGGGGGATCTGCACTATTGGGGGGCCATACTACAGAGGGGCCTGCTACTGGGGGGGGGCTATACTACTGGGGGGGTCTGCACTACTGGGGGGGGTCTGCTACTGGGCAGGGCTATACTACTGGGGGGGCCATACTACAGAGGGGCCTGCTACTGGGGGGGGCTATACTACTGGGGGGGGTCTGCTACTGGGGGGGCCATACTACTGAGGGGCCTGCTACTGGGGGGGGCCATACTACTGGGGGGGGCTACTACAGGGGGGGCCATACTACAGGGGGGGCCCATACTACAGGGGGGGCTACTACTGGAGCAGCCTACTACTGGGGGGGCCTGCTACTGGGGCAGCCTACTACTGGGGGAGCCATACTACTGGGGGGGCATACTACTGGGTGGCATGCTAATGGGGGGCATACTACTGGGGGGGCCTGCTAATGGGGGACATACTACTGGGGGGCCTGCTAATGGGGGGCATACTACTAGGGAGCATTCAACTGGGGGCACTGCATAGTGGACCGTACTACTAAGGGGACTGCATAGGGGGCACCACTGCTGGGGGACATTGTGTAAGGGACACCGCTACTGTGGGCATTGTGTAAAAGGGTCACTACTGTGGGCATTGTGTAAAAGGGGCACTACTGTGTGTCGTAACATAAATAAGAGACACTACTTTATGGTGTAATGTGAATCAGGCCCTATGTGCGGTGTAATGCTAATAAGATTGTGCACTGTGACTCCTAGGGCCGTAGCACACTTTGTAAACAAGTACTGTGACTCTGCTGGCCGTACCCCACTGGGTGGGTGCACTACTTTTCATTTCTGCCACTGCTGTGTGGCAATGTGTCATAGATGTGCTTTATACTGTGGTGTCTGTGTCGTTGTGCCGCTGCTTTGTCGCTTAGTAACCAGTCAGCTCACTGCAACCTTTGGCCAATAATGTTGAAAACAATATTATAAGCTGTGATATGGTCTAAATTGACTGGAAATTAATGTTATTGAGGTTAATAATACTCTAGGAAGAAAAAAAAGACCAATTTATGTGATTTTAGCTTTTTTTGTCAATTTTTGTAAAAAAATCCAAATCCAAATCCAAATCCAAATCCAAAGCCAGTCACCGCAGTTTGGCAAATCCAAATCCAAATCCAAAGCCGGACGACGAATTAGAACCAAATCCAAATCCAAATCCGGCAAAAATGGTCCGGCGCACATCCCTAGTTTATTGTAATCATTTTTATAGTTAACACTCACCAGCTTTGTGGAGCTACAGCGAGATGAGAGATGAAGCAGCAACAGCTCAGCCTCACTTCTGTATAGTGAGACGCTGCATGCAGAGCTGGGGGTGGGGCCATACCATGGGTAGTAAGCTGCACAGAAAGATAGCTAACAGAGACATACCTCTTTATGTATGAAGGAGCTCTGGCCCTGATTCAGAGCCGGTCGCTCTGACAGAGCGCTCGCTCTGAATCAGGGCCAGTCTTTTTTTTTTTAGAACGGCCTCCTAGCCACTCGCATAGCTGTGGGTGACCACCCACAGCTATAGCGAGTGGCCAGGAAGATGGTCGCGATGGTCAAGACCATCGCGACCATCGGGCTTGCGACGAGACCCTTGTGGTAGGGTCTCGTTGCCGCAAGCCCCAGAGAGATTTTGTCTCTAACAGAGCCGGAATCTCTCCACTGACATCACTTGTGATGTCAGTGGGGCCGGCCCCAAATGGTAGGCGTTCACATGGGAACGCCTCCGTTTGGGCAGCCACCCCCCGGGCCGCCCACCAAAGGGGACATGCTGTCATTCAACATCGACAGCACGCCCCCTTTGGTGCGAGACCTGGAGCGACGGTTTGCCCGTCGCTATCCGGGTCCCGCGCATGCGCACGACGGAACCGGCTCCATCATGCGCATGCGCTCTGAGCCACCATCGACCCAGTTGCGAACGCTCAGCGCTTGCGACCGGGTCTGAATCAGGCCCTCAGTCAGCAGCAGCAAGAGAAGACACAGTGATGCAGATAGGAGAATCAATGGACACTGAACCTTAGTATAGTGAGGGGAGAGTTATAGTGAGTATGGGGTGAACAGTGGTGTAACTAGGGTCTTTGGAGCCCAGGACAAGTTGAAGAACGGTGTGCATGGGCGCTAAAAGTCATCTCCTGGAAGTATATGCCACAATCGGTAACATCGAGTACTATCGGACCCATACGCAGCATTTGTGGCTGACCATACCCTACCGCAAGTACTGCGAGTGCTTCAGTGTGTAATTCAACCATTTGACGTGTATATGACGCTGTGTCTTATTTATGCACGCTTCTTAACCGGCGTTAAGTTTTTACCACCACTACCATGTTTTCATCGACCAACCTCTAACACCACCCACAAACGGCTCGTCCTGTCACTCAATCTAGCGAGGCATCTATGTACAAGGGGTGATCGCTTCTTGATCGCAAGGACTAGTTAGCACACGTGTTGCACACATATGCACACATTGCAATCATCGTCAGGCTACGTGCGAACGCAGCCTAGTGAACAGGTTTGAATCAGGCCCACAGTTCCTACATTTCATTTGGCTCCATAGCCTTTCATGTTTGAAAATAATTTTTAATGACTGTCTAGCAGATATTATAAGTTTTTGAGTTCCATTTCTTTTTATCTACAAATAAAGCACTGAGGACCTCATTCAGAGTCGGTAGTTGCGGCCGCACGGTCGTACGCCACCGATGTTTGCTAAACTGCGCATGCGTAAAGTTCACAATGTGCGTGCGCAAACTAGCTCTTACGATCAGAAATTTCTCTCTCCTTGAACACAGCCAGGTCGTTAGTTTGAGTGACAGAATGAGGCGTTTGTGGGTGGTAACAGGGAAGGTGCTTGAAAACGGGGAGTGGAGATCCGAACGCAGGCGTGCCTAATTATGCGAACGGCGTTTTATGGGAGTGCATAATTAACAAAGTAGTGTCATAGCACACGTGACATGGGAGGTTTTTACACTGACATGATCATAGTGCTTAAGAGAGGGTATGGTCAACCTTAAGCTCTACGGCCAGTTTCAATGGTTTCCGATGGTCTCGATTAATCCTTATATGCCCGGAGATGACGTGTAATGCGTACGAGAAGGGGGCATATTTTTTTGTCTTCCTGCCGCATCCTCCCCTTGGTCGTCCAGCTACCGATCCGATCTTAGGGACGCAACTTGCGAGTGCATCATTTGCATATCCGGCCCCTTTTACCTTACGACCGTGCGGCCGCAACGACCGACTCTGAATGAGGTCCTGACTGTTTAGCAGAAAGGTAACACTGTACATAAGACTCATCCTTCTATAATATACAGACAAATCTCTAACACATATGTACTCTATACAGTATATGGGCTTCAGTATAATTTACTGAAGTCCATGACTGGTTTGGAATTCTAAAGGTTATACTAGGACTCAGCCGAAAGCAGAACTTTAGTGGTGTACTGTAACTAATCACAATACTGATATGACAGTGCTTTTCATTTCTGTAATCAGTCATTGCCACATGAGTTTTGATCACCATATAACATTGTCCCAAACTGTTTACACATAGTGGGACTGAGGGCCCAAATTCTGAGGTGGGAGTAAAGCAAGTAACTGTGCACCTTGGAAAAACCATGTTGCACTGCAGGTGGGGCAGAGGTAAAATGTGCACAAAGATTTTAATTTGGGAGGGGAGTGTCCACACTGATATCTAAATTGCAGTTAAAAAATAAAGCTGTCCAGCGTTTGTAGGCTACTGTACATGCAAAAGTAGTAGGTATTTAGTTTACTCTGCTTGCAAAAAAGAAATGTATTTGCAGACCTTGCTTTGCAACATAGGCCCGTATTCAATTAGTTTTGCGTACGCGATAAAGTTTTGCATGCCAGACTTTTTGCCTACATCACATATTTTAGCCGCGGAAACTTATCATGCGCGTACCCGCGATTCGCCATATTCAGTTCCAAAAGACGCAAAAACGCAACCCAGCGAATGCAAACCAGGCGAAAAGTGCTGTCAGAATTGGGGAAATCAGCCTTACACCCCCTAAAAGATGCAGTAACATTGGGGATCAATGTACATGCCCCCGAATAGCCATAATAAAGCTATTTGGGGTACGTAAGGTGTATCAATTTCTTCTAATTAGCGTCTTTGCACAAGTGGTGAAAAATAGCATTAAGCAGTTTTTTTGGAGAAAATAAGTAGTCCTGTCAAATTTGGGGATACTTGAAAATGGGTGCAAGCATGGTCTAAAGTTGCTAAAGTAAAGTTTACAAAAACGTTAAAAACGCACCTGACGCAAGCACCTGCAATCAAAAAAACACCTCACCCATTCTTGCAGACCCCCCAAAAGTCTATTTTGCTAGTTTTTAAGTTTGTACCACCACTTTGCCCTTTTTCGCCACCATTTTCAAAGTGCTTTTTTGGGGTGTCCCTCAGTTTTTTTAGGTTTTTTTTTTATACAGTTATCCTTTGGGGGCTGTCCCAAGGGTGCTGAGTGGTTTCCCCACCTTTGCACCCCAAAATTGTGAAAAGTCGCAATCGGCGATACTTTTTCGCTTCGAATTGAATACGAGCCATAGTTTGTCCAGGTGCACAGTTACTTGCTCTTTTTTGCTTTACTCCCATCTCAGAAACAGGCCCTGTGTGAAGTGACAGGTCTGTACCTTTGTTGAAAAGTCCCCTATAAGTGACTGATTCTTTAATAGACATTGCATATCGGTGGGTTTCGTTCTGATCTAAATGAGTAGTACACACACGTGACCATTTGAGTGAGTACAAATGAACACACTTTATTTACAAGTAATTAACATACAACGTAAACTGTATACTCAACTTTTGTCTAGGTATTCAGATGACACCAGTAATTCATCATCTTCAACATAAGATGTACTTCATCTTCATCTGGGGAGCCCTCATTTCAATAATGCCCAGGCAGTACATTATACATGTACTACCAGACAAAGAAATACAGCAATGACGTGTTCTAATGTATGGAGATAAACTCTCAAAGCCCCCTTGTATAGAGAAAATGAGCATCACTGTCAATAACCCATAATGCTTGGCATCTCTACACATCTTACAATGATCACTCCACTGGAATGTGGATCACTGTCTACTGATAACACATATAAGGTTTAAGGGCTCATTATACATCTAATAATAATGACAGGTACAAGTTAGGGACCCTCTATTTTTGTCTTGTTTGACCTCAAAAGGTGAATCTATTGTACTTTCACTACTTGTCGTTACACACAAGGTAACAACATATAATATAACAAGGTTTGTACTATGATTACATACAACAAATAACATAAAATCCCACTAAAGCAACATTTCCATTCAGGACTTGACCACTCTGGCTGTATTGCGGTATTTGTCAAAAAACCTCACTGAACTCTTGTTTAATTTCTAACTCTCTACCTATATTCCTTTATATCATGTGAATACACTAATACAACAGTGAATAATACATATGATTATATTAAATATATCAGTTACTTATAAAATAATTAATATCAGTAAAGTTCAGTTCAATGAAATCTTGAAAAAGTCTTGAGTATATTGGTGAGTGTGGATCCAACCAATATAAGGCTCCAGCTCAGTCTTGCAGAATACACATAGATGTACGTAATGGTTGTGCCATCAGATCTTATAACTCTGTTGTCTTCCTGGACTCTCTCCTGTATAAGAAATAACTCTCTGGCCATCGTCATCTCAGGCACGCCTTCAGCGATGTTCTCTCACCTCCTGCTCCAACCATCAACATGTTGGCTTAAACAAATAAACAGTGTGAGATAAACCATAACAATAAAGTAATATAAGCATTTACTTATCCTGCTGCAGATGTCTCTTACACCTGTCTCTATTCTCTTCCTACTAAACATTTTTTCACATCAACCTGATCATAAGTGTTTGTGTCTGTGCACCAGATATCCTACTTTAAAAGTTTCACCTATTACCACCCTCCGGTTAACTAAATATATATACTGTATACAGCCTGCTCTAAAAACCCCAACATTGTATATATAAGCCTTCCTTTTTCCTAAACAATACATCCACTCATTCAATCATACTGATGTCATTTTTGTGAATGGTATGAAGCATAGCACCCAATATACTCCATGTTGTATCTGTAAAATGGGTGTCTTTTTCTGCTTGAATCCTCTTGGACATCCCATAATAACAACAAGTCAGTCTGTGTCACATGTTCAAGAAAGTCTCTTATACTGTATCACTCTGCTTGAGACAACTTCACTCATGAATGACAATGTTTTGTAGCTGTTCAGTACAGCACTCCTCCTTTATCTTCTTGGTGGCAAACGATGAATTGTAATTGCCAGACTTGTGCAGTTATTTCACAGTATTTGAGGCCTTTTCTAATAGCAAGCAAGGTAGGCCACATTTCCAGCTGTTGGCAAACATAACAAGTTTTTGCAATGTCTCTGACCATGATTTGGATGTATGGAATCCCTTTAATTTGAGCTTGCTTGAATGCAGCGTCAGCTCCGTCATGGCTTAACAGTTCTCCTAGCATCATCAGTGCGGTAAATTGCACACCATGTTCTGTGCTTAGTTCAGTTGTTCGCACACCATTGAAGCTGTAGGTGTGTATATCAGCATGTCCCGCGTCATTCTTCCAGCTTTGGACAGCAGTCCATATAGACTTTGTGTCAAATGTCCATTTCTCAGTGTGAAGACTTACAGGGCATCCAGTCTTGTCAGTGACTTGGAAAACAGTCATAGATTCCACAAGTTCGCTAGCCTCTTCTTTTGTCGATTGGCTGTCAGCTTGTCAAGATAACTGCTTTGCTCCATCAAAGGTCCACAACAGTCCTGTATAGGTGCAAGAAGCACCATAGTCCATGAACCAATAATGCTCTCTGTCTTGGAAATCTTCCCACCACTGTGGAGCTGTGATCATAAAGAAATCCAATATGGACAGTTCAAACATTGGTTTAAATTTCACACGGCCAGCAAGTAGCGCTTTCATCTTTTCAATCAACATCAGAGTTTCTGCTGTTGTCGTTGGCAACTGTGTGTCTTTCAGCTGCTTCAAAACCTTTGGCTGGTAAGGTTTTGTAAGGAAATACACTGGGATGCAAATTTCATTACCAAACACAAAATCTGCAACTTTGTCACGAAAACAAACCCACAATCAGTGTGTCTGTAATGCATATAATGGGTACTCAGACACTTTCTGGTTTTCATTCATTACACAATGTATGGCAAGCGGGACAGTGACTGGTAATTCAGGCATGCTATCATTAACCTCATGAGTACCACAAACCAATGGCATGTTATCAGAAACCTCATTTGCATTCAATTTTGACTCTAATTTCTGGACACATTCCCTGAATTCATAGATTTCAACATTTTGTTCACATTTTGTCAAATCATCAGACATTTTCTTCACACAATCACTCTGGTCAAACACATTTTCTGTAGTGTGAATACATTGCTTAACTTCAGTCTGAAATTCTATCTGTGTACCTTCATTCACTTCTCTGTGTATCTCTAGCTCACTCATTTCTGCACTAGCTGTGTGTAAATCAGCACCTGAAATTTCAACTTCTTGTGAGGACTCACTCCCCCTCCCTTTAGAATTTCTTAAAGGTAGACTGTCAGAATTCTCAGAAACACATAATGGCAAAACTTTATCATTTGATTCAAAATCATTTGCTTTTAAAAACCTCGATTAACTGCATTGTATGGGCATCCCCAAACACTTTGGATTAAACTGAGATTTTTTAACACATTTCTGAAATTGCAACAATTTATTCTGTAATCTACCTTTTGCAATTTTCACATGTTTTAACAATTTGCAAAGCATTATTTCTATTCTTTTTTTTTTAAAGAAAAAGACAAAACAACATATAATGTGATTTAAGCTAAATCACAATCCTTTCTCATAGTAATGAGACAGAGGAAACACAATACAGTATACAGGACTGCAAGAGAAAAAGCAAAACATCATATTGCCTGTTTTTGTTTGACAGAATCAGTCAATTGGTCACAAACTATTTAACCCTCTCGATCCCACTTCTCGACACCAAGTGCATAACGGTGGGTTTTGTTCTGATCTACATGAATAGTACACACACGTGACCATTTGAGTGAGTACAAATTAATACACTTTATTTACAAGTAACTAACAAACAATTAACATTCAAAGTAAACTGTATACTCAACTTTTGTCTAGGTATTCAGATGACACCAGTAATTCATCATCTTCAACATAAGATGTACTTCATCTTCATCTGGGGAGCCCTCATTTCAATAATGCCAGGCAGTACATTATACATTGCAGGCACCCTACTGCAGTCTCAGGTCCATGCACGAGCCGAAGAGCCTTTGTCTATGTCTTGATTTATATACCATAGTCTGGGGTGTTGGCTTTTCGGATATTAAGCCCATATTAGTTACATACTGGGTATCAAGCACTGATTGGTACAACATAGCATGGACCATTCTTATATCTTGCACATGCTCTGTAAGCACTAACATATACTACCATACAAAGAAATATAGTAATGATATGTCTGGAGATAAACTCTCAAAGCCCCTTTGTGTAGAGAGAAAATTGGTATCACTGTCAATAACCCATAATGCTTGGCATCTCTACACATCTTACAATGATCACTCCACTGGAATGTGGATCACTGTCTACTGATAACACATACAAGGTATTAAGGGCTCATTATACATCTAATAATGATGACAGGTACAAGTTAGGGACCCTCTATTTATGTCTTGTTTGACCTCAAAAATTGAATCTGACCTTTCTATGCATAGACTACAACTCTATGAATACAATGATCTTCTTCAAACATCAATGGGGCCTAGCAAGAGTTGTGTGTTACAACTTACATGCCTATGTAGAAATTAATTATTTAACCCACTGGTTACAGACAATCTAAAAATTTTCCAATCAATTTGAATTTAACTGATTGTAACCAGATTAACAACTATGAACATCTGATACAACTAATGCTTGTAGTGTGTCCACTGAATCTCCCGCCAGAACATCTGGTGCAAGTGCTCAGCTGGGCTGGAGAGGCGCCGCTGCTGCCTCCTCCATATGCTGGACACCTGCCGAGATTTTGTTACAAGCGGGCACCCGGCATCTTCCTCCCTGCAGCTGGAGCTCACTCCTGAGGAAATATCGGATGGCGGTGGGCACAGGAGTGGGGCTTCAGGTAAGTACTGCTTGTGTGTGTGTAAGGGCATTGTATAGGGAGCACAACTATTGTTGGCATTGTATAAGTGGCACTACTACAAGGGGCACTACTACTAAAGGCAATGTATAGGGGGCACTACTGCAAGGGGCATTACTACTGTGGACAATGTGTAGGGGGCACTACTACAAGGGAACTATATAGGGGGCACTACTATTGTGGGCATTGTATAGGGGGCACTACTACAAGGGGCACTACTACTGTGGGCAATGTATAGGAGGCACTACTACAAGAGGCACTACTACTGTGGGCATTGTATAGGGGCCACAACTACTGTGGGCATTGCATAGGTGGCCCTACTACAGTGGACATTTTATTAGGGGCACTACTACTGTGGGCATTGTATAAGGGGCACTACTACTATGGGCATTGTATAAGGTGCACTACTATTGTGAGCATTGTATATGGGGGCACTACTACTGTGTGCATTACTACTGTGGGCATTTTATAGGAGGGCACTACTACTGTGGGCATTGTATAAGGGGCACTACTATTGTGTGGCATAATGTGTATAAGGGGTACTACAGTGTATCTTAAGGGCATGCCCCCTTTTCCAGCGTGCATATAAGTACAATAGATTTTCCATACCCCACTTCATAATTGAGGCTCATAATTCAAAGATTGCAGATCATGTTAAGACTAGTATTTTCAAATATTTGAATGTTTAAGTACTATTACTTTATAATATTTTTTAAATTAAAAAAGTACAGTATTATATATTTTTTTTTAAATAACCCAGTTGAACCTCTTTGATTTTTACAAATGTTTTTATTTTCTACTTGCTTGATCTGAATTTTGAGAATTTCAGTGAATTTTTCATTTTTGTACCAATTTGATAATCCGGCATGAGAAACAGTAGATAGGGAGTTTGTGCAACTCTATGCATAAATGACAACTTTCAAGTAGAGATCAGTTATATTTTTCTGATTTGTTCTGCCAAATATTTGTCCTCATTTTATTGTTAATGCTCTCATGTTATTATTTATATTACAGTATGTCTGTATCTCTTCACCATTATCTTTTATTTGTTCTTGCTGGTTAGTGGGGGTTAATTCCAGATATTGATCACATGATTCTGTTACCATACTTATTCAGCCTGTATACTGTAGACTGTAAGCCAGATATTTCATGAGAAATTGTTGGGCCCAGTACAAATGATACCAGCATGAAGTATTAGTATCCATTCTTATTCTGTATGTATGGTTCCCAAACTTTCCTGAATCATGGTGCCCTAGAGTATCAGCATTATTTTTTTACTGCACTCTTAGGTCAAATGTTTCTTATTGAGAGATTCAGCAAAGATTATTAAAGTAACTATTTGTGCTTACATATCATCCTTAGGGTCAGTTGTGTAGTGATAAACAGGGTTGCACTTCCGTTTATCCACATATTTTAAGACTTGCAGCCACCAGCACTGGTTTTGTCTATCACATTGACCATAAATAATTTGATTTGGTACTGCACCACCAACTCGTGGCACCCCTGCAAATGCCCTGTGGCACTCCAGGGTACCACGGCAACCAGTTTTGGAACTACTATTGTATTTAATTCTAAACATCTGTGTTTACTTATTTTATATTCTTATTGTATTTTACTGGGGGAGTGAGTGCTGGGCAGAGGACAGGGTTGGACTGGCACACAGGGGTACAGGGGAAATTTCCAGCGGGCCCCACAGCCTGTGGGCCATGCCCCCTCTTCTAGCTGTCATGTTAGAGGGTCAGTTACTTGGTGTAGCAGGACCACTGATAAAATTGATTCTTGGTTTGCTTCTATAGAAACCACACCAAGATTTGCCTAATGGTTAGTCAATCTACTCTGGTGGCTGGCCATATCCCCTCTGGTGGCTGACCACACCCCTTAAGCATGGGACCCTATCACTGCATTCCCCCGGTGTGCCCTTTTTGCCCCAGTCTGACACTGGCAGAGAAAACAAAAAAGAGGGAGAGGGGACACAAGAAAGAAGGACGGATACAACTCACACTAATGTCATATTTTTTCTTTCAATTTTTTCAATTTACTTTTAGTTCAACTTTAATTTTATTGTTGGTCAATGTAACTGCATTTATTGTCAAAAATTTCCCTATCCTTACTAAAGAAAAAAAAAAATGTAACTACTCTCAAACTTTGTAGACTGTGGGCTTTATTCAGCAAGGAACGCAGTTGCTTATACTCACGTAAACGGCCGATTGTTGCGTTCTGTGAATGTGTATGCATCACAGTCGTGAACCGGCCACTGCGATCGGGACTGCGATTGCAGTTACCATGCAGACCCATCACAGACTGAATGACAGGAAGTGCCGTTTGGGGGTGGTGATGGGGGGGCGGTCGCAGGCGTGCCAGTGAGTTTCAACAGCATTGCAGGGGTGCGCATAAATTAGCCACTGCGATACCATACGCAGCCTGAGGCCTCATATAGTGCGCTGAAGTCAGCAATTTCTGAGTGAAGTCTGACCTGCCTTAACTGTGCATGAGGCTTCGATGGTACTCGATTGTACCGATGTTTTCGCAATCTTGCTAAACATTATGGATGTGTGTGTAGGTGAAGTGGGCGTCCTTATGTAGTGCTTCGGCGGCATTGCCATCGCTATGGGTTAGCATAAATTCGTAGTAAAACTGCTTGCGTACGCTATATTGTGATCCTTGCTGAATCAGGCCATGTATTAATAACATTCCTTACTAATAACAGTATTTTGTCAAGGGGTCCTCCACCTTAGCAGCTAGTCAAAAATAGTTGGCGTTTCTCTTTCTGAACAGGAAAGACATGTTGTCTCCTTTCCCCAGGGTACCTCTTAGCTCCTCTGTTTTCTCTAATGCCAATGTATGCTTCCTCCAAGACACCATTTGCAGGGCAAGCAGGTCACGCCAGACTCCCTAGTCAGTCCAGACCCCTTACAGTTGTACACTGGATCTGTCGACAAAAACAAAAATTCATAACCTGTTCCTCTTCCACTCCTTTAATCTGCTTCCCATTATTGAAACCTGTCTCCCTCCCTTTAATATTGTTTTCCCTGCAGCTCTCTCTTACAGAGGTTTCTCCTCCATTTAGGCTTCCTACATGTAATTGCTACTGCACTAGCCTTCTCCTCATTTGAAGTCTCCTCATTTGAAATCCACACCATACCTCTCTATTCTCTACTCCACATCCTTGCTGTTATCAATCCCCCTCCAGGCCCAGTTTCTGAATTCCTCAATAACTTTGCTACCTCATTTTCTTTCTCCTTTTCACTGACCTGACCACACATATTGTAGGGCATTTCAACAACTCCTGGTGGACATCATCTCTCACCCATCATGATGGACACTCCCTTAACCTCCTGTTCTCCCAACTCTGGAGTATAGTTTTTCACTTCAGATCTGAAGTGCAATTCTACACTAGCACTGGCTCCCTATTGTAGCTAGAATTCAATTAAAGCTTCTCATTTCAACTCATAACCTCTCCACAACTCGTCCCTTCATATATCTCTGACCTTGTCCCTCTGCAACTGTCACAATTGGTGTTTGTGATTTACCTGACTCTGGTGATGAACCGGATTCAGTGGAGACCGACTTGACTGGAACCATGGGTAACGTGAATAACTCTTTTAAAATAAGAATTGGATAGCAGTGAGAACTGCCTTTGATGATGAATGACTGTAACTGGAAACTTGAAACGTTGGAGTGGGACCAGAAGGAACTTGGAGGAACCGGACTGGGACTGGCAGGAAGGCTTACTAAGCTGGACGGGGTACCAGTAGACGGGCTTGCAGATGGATGGTAGCAAGGAAGCTACTTGGTGCGGCTGGGAAGCCGTGTAGAGACTGATGGTAGCACGGGAACTACGTGGAGTGGCTAGGGAGTTGTAAGGTGAGCGGTGGTAGCTCGGGAGCTACTTGGTGCGGCTAGTGAGCCGTGAGGTGAAGGGTGGTAGCACGGGAGCTACTAGGTGCGGCTGGGTTGCCGTAAGGAGACTGATGGCAGCACGGGAGCTACTTGGTGTGGCTAGGGAGTTGTAAGGTGAGTGGGGGTAGCTCGGGAGCTACTTGGTGTGGCTAGTGAGCCGTGAGGTGAACGGTGGTAGCACGGGAGCTACTAGGTGCAGCTGGGTAGCCATAAGGAGACTGATGGTAGCTTGGAAGCTACTTGGAGCGGCTATGGAGCCGTGAGGTGAGCAATAGTAGCATGGGAGCTACTTGGTGCAGCTAGGGAGCCGTAGATGGTTGGTGGTAGCTTGGAAGCTACTTGTCATGGCTAGGGAGCCGTAGGTGGTTGGTGGTAGCATGGAAGCTACTTGTGGTGGCTTGGGAGCTGTAGTTCATAGATGGTAGCATGGAAGCTACTGGTTGCGGCTTGGGAGCTGTAGTTGATAGATGGCAGCATGGGAGCTACTGGTTGCGGCTTGGGAAGCCGAATGGAGATGGCGGTAGCAGGATTGCTGGACACAGCAGGTTTTCAGATAGAACTGGTCTAGGAACCAGCAGGAGCCTGGGATACACTTGTACTCAGAGATACAGCTATAGCATAAGCTGTACACCACGGAACGTAACGAGATGTTCAGGCCCAGAATGCTATCAGGGGAGGATATATATACTCTGGGTCTGACTGCAATTGGTGGATATGGACAGGTGGTCTGGTAGTAGCATTCTGAGTGGTGGAAGGCACAACATGCAGAGGGAGTATTCATCTCTGCAGAACTGAGTCAGAACTACACCTGTGATTCAAATCAGGGCTAGCAGTGTTCACAGACAGAGGAGAGTCCAGGTGGCTAATTACTGTGGGAAGGAGAGCAGTCTGCACACAGAAATGTTACAACCAGCATGATTCAGAGAGATCTCCCAGGTGAATTACAAACACAGATCCATGGAGCATCTGGCAGAGGTAAGTCTCAAAGCAAAGGTAAAAACTAGCCAGGGTTGTGACAGTACCCCCCTCTTCATGGGTGGACTCTGAACACCCAAATAAATACATAGGAGAACACGAAGAATTATTCACCAGAAAAACTCTCTTTCAAAAATAGAAACATCAACACTGTGAAACATTTCTTCAGACATCTTCATCCTCAGAGTACGTAGACCATTCTTCTTCACTACAGGTGGAACCTTCATCACCTAGGAAGTCTTTAGTAATCCCAAAATGAGGACACTCTTCTGGAGATGTAGTACACAAAGATATGGTATTAGAAGATGTAAAACCAGCATTATTTTGTTGGTATCTTTGGTGGGAAGATGATCGTCTCCCCCGGAAAGCCGTAGCTCTCTTGGGCAATTCCTGAGGAAATACGTGACTAGGAAGGACAGGGTCAAACAACAGATGGTCTTCAGAGAATGGAGAATTATCGTGTGCATGATCGAACTCAGATTCCGAGTCAGTGTCTAAAGGTGAAATGCAAGAATTAGTATGGCTTGAAGACAGATAGGAGACCTGGGAGGATCTAAGGTAAACTTGACCAGCTCTAATGGTGTTAGAAGGTTGGTTCCTAAGGGTCCTTCGAGACTTCTTCTCTTGGAGTGTTTCATTCTGTACCATACAAGCGGTATATAGGAGCATAACATCAGAGGGTGACAACCTCTTACTAGAAACTTTGTCAGAGTCTATATTTTGGGAGGTACAGTTGTATGAAAGTAACAAGGAGGTGTGCGCACATCTCATGGTCAGGGATGCCGATTCTGTAGTACTACTTTCCTTGGTTGCTTGGGATTCAGCACGCTGGCCCTTAAAAAATTTACCTTGTTCGGACTTCAGGGGAGTGGAGGACAAATTCTTGGTAGCACAAACAGACTGTTTGGACAATACTTTGGGACTGGGAACTTTGCTGGAATCTTTTTTTACAGGGTTAGGACTAAATTCTTTAATAACAGCTTCACTGAAAGTCTTTATTTTTAGAAGCACAGGATCTTTAGACTTGATGAAAGGATTGGCCCAGTCCAACGCCTTACCTCTAAAGGAAGAGAGAAGGTACTTAGTAAAGTTGGTAGGAGTGATACCACAAGCTGGATCTGCTTCCATGATTGCAGCATATTGCTCCAGTAATGCAAAGTATTGGGATAAGTCCCCATCAAAATATATGCATCCTGGAGTATCCGATAAAGTTTGTGTGTTCGAGGATTGTGGAGCACATTCAAGTGCAGGGCTGGAAGAGACTTGAGGATGCTCCAATTGATGAGGTGTCAAAACAACTGAAGTTGACAGTTGTTTGGTACTTGGACCAACTAAACGAACTGGAAGGAGTCCTGAGGAGCCAGAGACAGCAATCGAGGCTGAGAACAGACTACAGAAACTGTCATCCTCCGTAACGATATTTTCAGGAGATGCTGAACAGGAGCCATGATCAGGATTAGTAGTACATGACACTTCTTCCTGGGAACTGGAACCTGGAACCCGCTCCTGGGGTACGAGACTTGGAACCCCCTCCTGGGGCGTGAGACTTGAGACCCCTTGCTGGGGTGCGAAACTTGAGATCCCCTTATGGAGTGAGGCATTTGAATTCCCATCCTGGGAATAGCACTAGAAACCCCATCCTGGGGTATGAGACTTGAGGCCCCTTCCTGGGGCATAATTCTTGTAACCCTCTCCTGGGGTGAGAGACTTAAGGTCCCCTCCTGGAGTACAGAACTTGACACTCCCTGTTGGAGTATGGGACCCAAAATCCCCTTCTGGGGAAGCTGACTCAACTTTTCCTTTTGCGGTATGGAACATGAACCCCCCTTTTGGGATGCGAGGACAGAGACTTCCTCCTGGGGTGAGTGACTCAAAACCCCTTCTTGGGTTACGAGACTTGAGGACCCTCCTGGGATTGAGACTCTGGAGACCCCTCCTGGGGTTGCCAACTGGAGTCCCCTACTGGGACAAACAGAATCCAGGCTTAGACCGGAACAGGCAGGATCCGGGACGGGACCGGAACATGCAGAATCCGGGACGGAACCGGAACAGGCAGAATCCGGGATGGGACTGGAACAGGCAGAATCCAGGCTGGGACCAGAACAGGGAGAATCCGGGACCGGACCGGAACAGGCATGATCCAGGACGTTACCGGAACATGCAGAATCTGGGACGGTACCGGAACAGGCAGAATCCGGGACAGGACCTGAACAGGCAGAATCCAGGCTGGGACCAGAACAGGCAGAATCTGGGCTGGGACCGGAACAGGCAGAATCTGGGCTGGGACCGGAACAGGCAGAATCTTGGCTGGGACCGGAACATTGACACATGGTATTACTGCTGGAATTGCAAAGAGAACAGTCTTTGATAAAGTGGTCAGAAGCTCCACAATAGAGATAGAGGTGTAAATCTTTACGCCGCTGAGGTTCAGCCACAGAGAGCTTGGGACGCGGGTAACTTCGATGTCTCACTTTACTTGGCATGGAAGAATCTTTGGTTCTTAGAGATTCCAAGACAGAGGTTCTAGTTGAGACAGAGGTAGCTCTAAGAAATTCAGGAATGACCAAATTTTGCTGAGTAGAGCCTGTAGTTGTTCCAGCAGTTGATGGAAGATAGTTAGGGGTTCAGGTAAGATTTGGGTATCATTTAGCCGGTTAGTCAGAATTTGCAGAAGCTGTAGTACTTGATGTTGTACCGCCTCCTGTGAATCCAAGCGAGTGATCAGGTTACGGAAAGCACTTGATCCAGAATTAGGTGCTTGATCCGCCACCATCATTAGGCCTGAACATACTGTCACAATTGGTGTTTGTGATTCACTGTACCTGACTCTGGTGATGAACTGGATTCAGCGGAGACCGACTTGACTGGAACCATGGGTAATGTGAATAGCTCTTTTAACATAAGAATTGGATAGCAGTGAGAACTGCCTTTGATGATGAATGACTGGAACTGGAAACTTGAAATGTTGGAGTGGGACCAGAAGGAACTTGGCGGAACCGGACTCGGACCAGCAGGAAGGCTTACTGAGTTGGACAGGGTACCAGTAGACGGGCTTGCAGACGGATGGTAGCATGGCAGCTACTTGGTGCGGCTGGAAAGCCGTGCAGAGACTGATGGTAGCACAGGAACTACATGGAGTGGCTAGAGAGTCGTAAGGTGAGCGGTGGTAGCTCGGGAGCTATTTGGTGCACCTAGTGAGCCGTGAGGTGAAGGGTGGTAGCACGGGAGCTAGTAGGTGCAGCTGGGTAGCCGTAAGGAGACTGATGGTAGCTCGGGAACTACGTGGAGTGGCTAGGGAGTCATAAAGTGAGTGGTGGTAGCTCAGGAGCTACTTGGTGCATCTAGTGAGCCGTGAGGTGAACGGTGGTAGCATGGGAGCTACTAGGTGCGGCTGGGTAGCCATAAGGAGACTGACGGTAGCTCGGAAGCTACTTGGAGTGTCTAGGGAACCGTGAGGTGAGCAATAGTAGCATGGGAGCTACTTGGTGTGGCTAGGGAGTCATAAGGTGAGTGGGGGTAGCTTGGGAGCTACTTGGTGCAGCTAGTGAGCCGTGAGGTGAATGGTGGTAGCACGGGAGCTACAAGGTGTGGCTGGGTAGCCGTAAGGAGACTGATGGTAGCTCAAAGCTACTTGAAGCGGCTAGGGAGCCGTGAGGTGAGCGATAGTAGCACGGGAGCTACTTGGTGCGGCTAGGGAGCCGTAGATGGTTGGTGGTAGCGAGAAAGCTACTTCTCATGGCTAGGGAGCCGTAGGTGGTTGGTGGTAGCGTGGAAGCTACTGGTTGTGGCTTGGGAGCCGTAGTTGATAGATGGTAACTTGGAAGCTACTGGTTGCGGCTATGGAGCCATAGATGATAGATGGTAGTGTGGAAGCTACTTGTGGTGGCTTGGGAGCCGTAGTTCATAGATGGTAGCATGGAAGCTACTGGTTGCAGCTTGGGAGCTGTTGATGATAGATGGTAGCGTGGAAGCTACTTGTTGCGGCTTGGGAGCCATAGTAGATAGATGGTAGCGTGGAAGCTACTGGTTGCGGCTTGGGAAGCCGAATGGAGATGGCGGTAGCAGGATTGCTGGACACAGCAGGTTTTCAGATAGAACTGGTCTAGGAACCAGAAGGAGCCTGGGATACACTTGTACTCAGAGATACAGCTATAGCATAAGCTGTACACCACGGAACGTAACAAGATGTTCAGGCCCAGAATGCTATCAGGAGAGGATATATATACTCTGGGTCTGGCTGCAATTGGTGGATATGGACAGGTGGTCTGGTAGTAGCATTCTGAGTGATGGAAGGCACAACATGCAGAGGGAGTATTCATCTCTGCAGCACTGAGTCAGAACTACACCTGTGATTCCAATCAGGGCTAGCAGTGTTCACAGACAGAGGAGAGTCCAGGTGGCTAATTACTGTGGGAAGGAGAGCAGTCTGCAGACACAGAAATGTTACAACCAGGATGATTCAGAGCAGATCTCCCAGGTGAATTACAAACACAGATCCATGGAGCAGCTGGCAGAGGTAAGTCTCAAAGCAAAGGTAAAAACTAGCTAGGGTTGTGACAGCAACCTTCCTCCCTACCAATGTCTCTCCTCCTCCTTGAAAACCAACTCTAACCCTATTTCTAAGATTTCTCCAGTGCTGCGCCACACTCATTGAAAACAATACTCCACCTGACCAGACTCTCCTCAACCTCCAGTCTTTCAAGGGTTAAATCCAATTTTTAACTATAGCATATCATTCCCCCACCTGATACTACTCCCTCTACACATTATAAAAGCTGACATGCTCTCTATTGTCCCACTAGCTTCTACTGTCTAAACATTTTCTCTCTCTCTATAATGTAAGCTTTCATGAGCAGGGCCAACCTTTGTCTGGTGCCTGCACCCCCTTCATAAACCTCATTTGTGTTGGATATAATGATGTGTGTGAAGATGTTGATACTGCAGAGTTATGTAGGCACACACCGGTGAATGACTCAAACTATGAGCAGCCCAGTTACGTAACCAGTGGTGTTGGTTTATTGATAGATTGTAGGTACAGTCGTACTCACTATTACATGTACAGTTATAAACAGTGTTATTTTTTCAGCAGGAACTCAGGGCCTAATCCAGACCTGCTCGCGAGCACTGAGCGCTCGCAAGCGGGTTGATGTTGGCCAAGTGCGCATGTGCACGACGGAGGCTGCTCTGTCGTTCGCATGCGCGAGACCCGAATAACGACGACCAAGCCGTCGTTATGGGTCTCGCACCAAAGGGGGCGTGCTGTTGATGGTGAGTGACAGCACGCCCCCTTTGGTGGGCGTGCCGGGGGCATGGCTGCCCAGACGGAGGAGTTCCCATGGGAACGCCTACCATCTGGGGCCGGCCCCACTGACATCACTAGTGATGTCAGTGGGAGTGGTTTTGGCTCTGATAGGGCCAAAAGCACTCCAGGGCTTGCAGCAACGAGACCCTACCACAAGGGTCTCGTCGCAAGCACGATGGTCGCGATGGTCTTGACCATCGCGACCATCATTTTGGCCGCTCGCTATAGGGTCACCCACAGCTATGCGAGCGCCCAGGAGGCCGCTCTTAAATTCAGAGGGACGGCCCTGATTCAGAGCGAGCGCTCTGTCAGAGCGTCCGGCTCTGAATCAGGTCCTCAGTTCCTGAACCTTTCATTAACTATGATGTAATGTCCTAGGCCAAAATGTATTTTCATAAGATAAGTTTTATTTTAAAGTCCCTTTTGAGTGCCTTCTTTTCTAAAAAAAAAACTATATATAGGTATATACAATATAATATAATATATAAGATTATATAATATAAGATAATAAACATATAATTCTTTTTCTATAGCTCCACCCACAGTTTCTGAACCTATTTTTCCAGAAAAATAGCCCTGGCTATAATGGAGCAGGGTTCACCAGCCAATGAGTGTATGCTGCAAATGGGTAGCGGTGCAGGGCTGCTGGAACAGCGTTATATACAGGTTCTCTCATAGAATCTAAGTAGGAAATTTTGTCTCCCACCATGTCACTCTCACAGCTCATAGTAAAGACAAGATGGCCCCTGAACATGCTCTGTAGTGACCTTGGTGACCATCTTGAAACAGGGCATTAAGCCTCCATGGAGGGACAGGAAGACTGGAATCTATGCAGTAGTGCACTGTCTGGCACTGCAGAGTTTTGTGACACCTTACAAAAAACACGATGACTATCAATTTAATAATGCAAAGAGATTGCAGAATCCACATTACAAAAGTATTAAATGGGAGGGATCCAAACCCATTCAGCCAATAAGAAGCAGCTGCTGACTGTCATCAATATTTGTTTACATGTTACACCATTGGTTGTGCACTTGCAAGTGATCTGCCTCCTTACCAGGGGTGGGACTACAGGAGACAATGGAGCTGCCTGCCCTGAGGGGGGATCTCTTCCTTTGATCCAGTGTCGGGTACTGGATTATCCACAAGGCCTGCTTCTCAGCCCGATGGCCAAAGTTCTCAGCACATACCCTATCCCTGGTATTCTATCCTGCCATACAGCTGTCTGCTAAGAGGGCGCGGGGGAAGGCGGACAACTTGTTGAGCCTGAAGCACATTGAGAGATCAGTGCCTCCAGACAGGAGGAATGCTGTAGGTGGAGTGGCACTCGTGGCTCCCGGCACCAGTATGGAGGCACCAAACTCTCTATATGTTTAAGGCTCAGCAGGTGATTCTTTCTGTGGCGAGCTGAGATCTGCGGCAGTGAGGAGGGGACATTGGTGCAGAGATGGTCTGCATGGGCGGGTCGATCTGTGTGGGGGTGAAGCACTGTGTGTGTTTGAGGGGAGGGGAGCTGAGTGAGAGGAGAGAGTGCTTTGTGATGGGTTCTGAGTGAGCGTAGAGAGCTGTGTGGTGAGGTGGGGGATCTGAGTGAGGGGTGCTGAGTGAGGGGAAAGGAGCTGTGTGAGGAGGGACCTGTGTGAGGAGGGGAGATCTATGTGAGGTGGGGGGATCTGAGTCAGGGGGAATTTTTGTGAGGGGACACAGAGTGAGGGGAGAAGAGCTGTGTGCAGTGAGGGATCTGTGGGAGGGTGGAGTGCTGTGTGTGTTTTAGGGGAGGGGAATTGTGTGAAGGGGAAACTGAGTAAGGGGGGAGAGAGCTGTGTGAGGGGGTAGAGAGCTGTGTGTGGAGATCTGAGTGAGTGGGGAAATGTGTGTGTGCGGGCGGGGACTGTGTGAGGAGGAGAGAGCTATGAGATGGGGGGATCCGTGAGTGTGAGGTTTGTGTGAGGAGGGGAGAGCTACAGTATATGAAGGAGGAGATCTGAGCGAGGGGGGAGAGCTGTGTGAGGGGGAGGAGAGCTGTGTGAGGGATATATAGACATATTGTATGGATTTATATATACGAGTGCATTATTTACACACAACCTTTTATCTAATTATATTTTTCTATTAACTAGTTACCAATTATCTTTTTTTATGTATTGTTAAATGTTTTATTGTTATGTTGCACTTCTATATATGACATTATAATCTATCAAATGGCACCAGGGCCAAGAGCTTGGTAAATTCTGCAAAAAAGCAGCCCCCATATAAACAAATGAGGGCTCCTTTTACTAGAGATATCTGTTGTGGTCCCCCACCTAGATACATTCAGTGGTAACTGAAATTTGCCGATACGCTTCAAAAACATGTTTTTGGAGGTATATCCCGCAAATGTATAGTAATAGTTCCAACAGAAGCACTTTCACATATTCTATGTTATTGTGTTTGCGGGCATTGATAGATATATAGATAGATACAGATGTGTCCAGCTACATCTTTGCCGATCGTGCTGCAAACATGCGCACACATCGTGCCATGCGATTACCTGCAGCATCATACGCTATGGTACGCTAAGGACTGTGGGTAATCTGTGAATCCTGACAGTGATTGGAACTCCCAAGTGACCTTAAAACTGAACACCCCAGTACCGCCGGACAGCTGCTGGATAGTCTACTTGCCAATCAGCTCTTACCCGCAGCATCTGAATACAAGCTGAATCTCCCCCTATGTGGTATAGCTGACAGCTGGTCATATCCCGGGATGTCGCCTCTTCACTTTGAGCTGCATTCACTCTAGCTGTCAGCGGGCAGACCCGCTGGCTTAAACCGTGGCTATAGTTGCTGGATGTCCTGATCAGTCGACCTGCCATTAATCACGCTGCACGCTGACCAATATCACTATTTAAGTCTACAACAAAAGGATAGAGCGGTAGGTAACCTGGAGGCTTTTCATCCAGACTTTTAATTCAATAGGAGATGTTTATGTTGTCCGAACAATCTTTAAAAAACTCCAAATTATAAAACCTGCTCGTATTAGGGATGCAGTTTATAGACCGGCAGAATAAATGCCGCCAGTCTATATCCTGACACGAGAAGCCAGATGGGGGATTTCAGATAGGCATCATAATACCGACTCAATCCAAATAAAATATAACATATAGCAATGAGTATATACAATGTGCATCAAGGTAAATGGCAGCACAAATTGGTATGTAGGACGCATGCACTAACTACAGATTCACACGCTCCGACACGCGCCAGCCTACATCGCTACAGCAACAGGTGACCTGGACCCGTGGTAAGAGCTCTACCAGGGGGGACCCAGACCTGCTGCCTGCATCACCGGCGCCTGATTGGGACCACACACGGAGGGAGACGGAAGACACGGACCCCTCAGATCAACGAGTTCACGCAAGGCAGGGAACACGCCAAGCTGGAACTCACCACTTGCAATTGAAGCTGACAAGCCAAAGGTAGGAGGTGCGCGCACCCTAACCACACCAATCCCACCTTGCATTCCTATGCATATACAATACCTTAATTAGGACATCAGAATAAGGAACCCAGCGTTACTATCTGACTGTCCAGCGATTAAAATACAGCATTTTTGACCGGACTTGTTCCAGGTCATATATAATTAATACAAACGGCATTTGGAATATTGACTAAGGGAAGAAAAAAGTGGACTTACCGTAATACTTGACAAATAGTGCCGGATGTTTTTTTCATGTTTTTTACAAAGATAACCTTGAGAAGACTGGGCTGTGAATCAGGGCCGCCCTATTTAAATGTGGAGCGGCCTTTTGGACGCTCGCATAGCTGTGGGTTACCACCCACAGCTTATGCGAGCGACCATCGCGACCATCGGGCTTGCGACGAGACCCTGCGGTAGGGTCTCGCTGCCGCAAGCCCAGGAGTGATTTTGGCTCTATCAGAGCCAAAGTCACTCCCACTGACATCATTACTGATGTCAGTGGGGCCGGACTCAGACGGTAGGCGTTCCCATGGGAACGCCTCCGTCTGGCAGCCACGCCCCCGGCACGCCCACCAAAGGGGGCGTGCTGTCAGTCACCATCGACAGCACGCCCTCTTTGGTGCGAGACCCCGAGCTCGCCGTGTCTCGCGCATGCGCACGACGGAGCTCCCTCCATCGTGCGCATGCGCATTCGCACAACATCGACCCGCTTGCGAACGAACTTCCCTCGCAAGCGGGTCTGAATGACCCCCACTGCTCAGGAACTACAGGTCTCTTAACCATCTGTTAAGCAGTGATTTTGAAATACGCAGTCTTAAACTATAGACTGTGTGACTTTATGGATTCATTTTTAATTTATGGTACCAATTTGTGCTGCCATTTACCTTGATGCACATTGTATATACTCATTGCGATATGTTATATTTTATTGGGATTGAATTGCTATATCATGTTTTATTAAACGCTACTTTCATCTGTATACATTATATCCATCTACTCATATATATATATAGACACGCATAGTAGTATACGATAGGACATCTGTTGACAGCATTGACCCTAGATTTTAACATATACAGTTCCATAAGGTGCGCCCTATAAGATCATATCCACATACCAATTACTTATTCTGGTGACCTTGGAAGGGGTCACTCTGATCTGTGGCAGCCCTAAGGATTTATAATACAATTTTTATATCACTCCCTGTCATAATAGCGCGGATTTCACCCTACTACTATACTATCGTAATACCGACGCCTATCTGAATCCTGACGCCAGAATGCCGAAGGACGATAGTCCGAACGAGGTAAGTCTGGGGTGTCCTTAGCGTTAGCCATGGGGGGTGGGGGGGGAGTTAGGTTTAGGGAGTGTAGCGGGGTTATGGTTAGGTTTTGGGGGGAAGGTTAGGGTTAAGCACCCCTAGGGGGGAGGGTTAGGATTTGGCACCCCCGGGGGTAGGATAGGGTTAGGTACCCCCCCAGGAGGGTTAGGTTTAGGATGCCGGAAGGGGGGTTAGGTTTAGGCACCCCCTAGGGTTAGGACCCCCTAGTGACTTAGGGTTAGTGTTGGTGGGGGAGCGGGGGAGGGTTAGGGTACTTACCATCCGGCGTTGGGATCTCCTGCCATCGGGCTTCTCGTGTCCTAATTTGAACCAGCGGCTAAACAGCCATCATGTCACAACCAGGATATCTCTTCCCAGGAGCCTGCGGTGCTTACCAGTGTGGATGATGTGGCGTGGCCCTTCCGGCAGGGGAGCTGTTACTTGGAGACTGGCACTGGGTGCACACGGGGATCTGATGTCTGTGGGTCCTGCTGGCAGGCGTAAGGCTATCAGCATCACTATGCTGCAGGTGTCTGGGTGCGGCCATCTTGCCTCAGTGCGTGTGACATAGTGAGCCTATCCTGTTGCATCAGATGATCTCTAACAGCCACTCACGCTCTGCTGCTGGGTACTTAAGGGGGTTTGGAGCTCCCTGTAGTTGCCAGTGCAACGTGTTTCACAGCTTGCTGTGAGAGAGTTCCCTGTGCTCCTAAGCCTTTTTCCTGCTCCAGTGCTACCTTTGCCTCCCTTCAGCTAAGTCGGCTACCACAGACCTCCCAGCACCGCTCTGACCAGTCCCACAGCCTCCAATCCGGTGGTGACTGCCCTGTCTCCCACAGGTTACCCACTCCTGTGTTCTAATCGGTATACGTCCAGGAAGCTGGCTGACGCAATGCCAACAGCCGGCTTCCCAAGTACTGAATCCCGGCGAGGGTTAAATGACATGCGCCGAAATCTCGACACCTGTCATTTTACCTATGCCGGGAGACTGGCGCCCGGCATCCCGATCGAAGTGACGCCGGGCGCCGGCCGTGGACAGCCGCGGGGGGGGGAGAGTCAAGTTAGGGGCTCCCGGGGGGGACTTTGAGTTAGGCACCCCCCCAGGAGGGTGAGGGTTAGGCTAGGGGGAGGGAAGGTTAGGGTTAGGCACCCCCGGGGGGAGGTTAGGGTTAGGCACCCCCCGGGGGACTTAGGTTGAGGCAGCGGGGAAGGGGGGGTCAGGGTTAGGCACTTAGAGGGGGGATTATGGTTAGGCACCCCAAAGGAGGGTTAGGGTTAGGGGGGTAGAATTAGATTAGATTATATTTACCTTTAGGACGATCGGGATTTCCTCCTCTGTCGAGCTGGCATTGCCGAGATTTGAACCTGTCGTTAACCCCTCGTTCAAGTCATTCTACAGGATATCAGGATATCTCATTCAAGTCATTCTACAGGATATCAGGATATCTCATTCAGCCATTCTACATGATATCTGGATATCTCATTCAGCCATATTTACATCATTTCTGGATTTCACTTCAAACATCTCTGCCACTTTTCTGGACATTGACTTCATCTCTCCCACTACAGTTACCTATAAGCCACATACCCCGGTTCTAAGTTTATTTACATTGGGACTTGTATATTTTCATGTCTACTAATATCCATGTAAAACAACCAACTTTCCAATTTAAATCTGTTCCTGCTTCCACTTCTGTTTCCACCCCAGGTCCACAAAAATCCCAAACCGTAACACATCGGTATTACATACTGATTCCCTGTATTATGGTCCTTGAACTTCTTGTTTTCATTTATAATTGAAGTCCAGTGTGGATGTTCCTCTAATCTGAAGCACTGCCTTCTGCTATAAACTTTGGACTGTACTGGACAGTAATGTTTTGTCTGAAGTCTACCAATGCTGAATGATCAGAGAGATCTGTTCAATATGTGGTTGTATTCACACTGCCTTTATTAATGTAGTTTCATGATTGTAGATATACTCTCTACAGAGAGAAACAAAATTACTTTATGTGATTTATGAGGAGAATCTAAATAGATACATTGTGTTCTAAGTACTCATGGGCTCTTTTATAGGATTTTATAAGTGTTTGTCTGTTTATATGTATAACTTGCTTTACTCATATTTATCAATACACAGAATAAGGTAAGCGTAATCCATATATCCTTTAGCGCACTGTGATCACACCATGCAATCCTGTTGTAGGTACGGGTGTATACGCTCGCGGGCACACACCTCACGCCATGCATATTGCGATTTGCTTCGTAAGCAGCAACAATGTAGCATGACACATCTGTAGATAGATAGAAAGATAGACAGACAGATAGATAGATAGATAGATAGATAGATAGATAGATGCACTATGGACCTGAGTCAGACCTGCTCGCTAAGGCGCGATCACTCGCTCTGAGCGATTTTCGCCCATCTGCGCATGCGTATAATTCGCAGTGCGTGTGCGCAAGCCATTCGTTGCGATCTGATTTTGGTTGCTTATAAGCTACTATCAGGATGCTGCTTTGAGTGACAGATGGTGCCGTTTGTGGGTAGTAACAGGGGAAAGTGCTTGTAAACGGGGGAGTGGTTGTGCGAACGCAGGCGTGTCAGGCCGCCAAAATGCTTTTTAAAGGCGTGCATAATTAGCAAAGTAGCGCCACTGTACACGTCACCTGCATGTATTTCAGACAGCACTGATCGCTGTGCTTGCGGTGGGTTAAGGCAACCCCAAGGACTGCGATGGCGCTCGATGGTCCCGATTAATCCTTCATTTCCCGGAGATGAAGTGTGTTGCGAGTGGCAAGGGGGCGTCTTTAGACACTTGCGAGCACACTCTGCCGTAGCTTGCTAAAACATAGTGGGCGTCCTTACGAGACGCAGTGCGAGCGCTTCATTTAAATATCCAACCCCTTTTTGGCAGCAAACGATTGCATCCTGCGAGCGGGTCTAAATGAGCTCCTATATCTATATTTGGGCGGTGGGCATCAAACTCTAAATTGCCTCCGGGCGACTGGAATGAACTTACGCCACTGCTCCTAACAGGAGCATATACATCTTTCATGTGCTCGCCATTACTGTACTTTGGCCATCCTTATATGCCCCTTCCAATCCTAGTTCTGCCTCTCTAAGAGTCGTAAGCACAAAATGCAATCCAATATCATTCGGATGGATGTGTAAAACTACATTTGCAATTTGCGTTTAAAGTTTGTGTTGCTCACAAGTTTGCTTATTTCTATTATCCAGTATATTATCAACACTTAAAGGGGCATATTTATAAATTTTTGGGTTTTAGACGGATAAATGTAATTTCTTAGCGCCATAATTTGCAGAAAAAAGAAATGAATTACCACCTGAATGTGTCATATTCATTTGCAGGGACAGGGGCTCTGTATAGACCCTGTCCCTGCTATGTGCTCAGAGTGTAGTGACCACATCAGCAGTCTCTTTACTCCATTATCGGGACTACAACGCATGTGCGGTCTACTGACGACACATGTGGCGGCCATTGCCGGGGAAGATTCCAGCGGAATCATCTCCCTGTAATTTTTGCAATTTAGTAGCCCATAGGCTACATCTGTAGATATCGTTATCCTATCGAGGTCAAGCATTCCAGAGCTTGGTATATCTGACAGCTTCACAGCCCTCATAGAAACTGTGGGGGCTGTGGCTTCAGTTGGAAATGGAGGGACCACAGCAGATATCTCCAATATCTGCTACAGTCCCTCATTAGTACATTCGGGGATCCTGAATATTTGCAGGCATCCTCTGAAAATGGCTGTTCTCAGGGAATATCCCACAATATTTCTTGATAAAGAGGTCCCAAAGGGATTACATTTAATGTGACCTTACAATAAGAACTCAGCACTATTCAGGTGTACTACTTTAAATGAATGAAAGATGAGCATTCAAGTATATAAATAAAATCATTTAAAAAGTGCTGCCAGAACAATTTAGATTGCGGTGAATCATCCTTGCCTACTTTTGTATATACCGCTCCAGGAAAAGCCCAGAGAGAAGATACAGGGCGGGGATGTGGGCGGTGACAGACTGTGCATGTCATTAGGCCTTGCCTCTTATGGCAAAATGCATCTTATTACGAATATTTGAATAGGAAGCAAGGCCAAATGATGCTATTATCAAATAATCACGTCACTAGGTCCTGCTCCATCCTCATGGATTATTCTACCCATTCTGCCCACTGTACTAGGAAGTGGGTGGGATGCAAGAGGAGTTCCAACTCTTCTGGGGGATGCGGACTACCCGAAAGTTCGTAAGCCTCCCGCAGGTTCCAAGAGAGTAAGCTAGTATGCTGAGTATGTAAATAAAAAAAAATAGTTTAGCGCTCTGCAACAAATAATAAATAAAGCAACATCAGGGGCGTCGGAATGATTTTATGTTGGGGGGTAACATAAAATCATTCCAGCCCCCCACAGCCTCTTCTGTGGGAACTCCAGGGAGACGGAGGACCATGTGGGGGAGGGAACAATATGAATTTAAGGATGACAAGTGACAATATCAACATTACTGCTGAATAGTAAATTATATCTTAAAATAAAATCACTGCAGTAGAAGGATGATGCTCAGCTCCCCTGTTATACTGTCCAACCGCAGTAACCAGTTACTTAACGCATATCTGGCCAGCTGGTTCTGATCATTCATTAACCAAAGGAAAAAATATTTAAAAATGTTTTTACAAAATTGGAAAAAAATCTATTTATTTTTATATAATTTTTACTAGAAAGCAAATAATAAAGCATTTTTTTTTCTCTGCACCACAATAGCTATTTGCATACAAAAGTGGTGAGAGTGCAGGTGGACAGCCAATGGTAGAGTTAATGCTACTATTCCTAATAAATTTGTAGTAAGCTGCAAGCATTGGAAAGCTATTGCAGGAGAGAACCCCTGTCATTGCAGCAACCAGTGATACACAATGAATTCTATCGCAGGCTGTGAGGAATTATAAATAGGGAGAACCACTAAATCCAGCAAAAATGGCCATTTTGCAGGATTTGGGGCCATATTTACTAAGCAATGGATTTTCAAAACCCACAATTTTTTTAATTTTGCCTGCCATGTTTAAAAGACCAATAATAGTAAATGCAAAATCGGGCTGGATTTGCATTAAATATTATTGCCCTTTTAAATCAGGCAAGCAAACTCTTCAAAAACTGAGGGTTTTTAAAATCCAGGGCTTAATAAATATACTCCTTATACCTTTTTCACACTCTAGTTCTGGGTTTTTGCACTTGAACGTGCATCGATCCAGGTCCGGCTTATCTCTGAATGGTCCAACCTGGGTTGACAGTCCCGGGTCCACGACCCTGTATGCTATCAGGGTTTTTCCCGAGGCTTGGAACCCGGGTTGACGAACCGGCTTATGTGTGAAAGGTGCGATCCGGGACTTCAGGTACTGTGCGCAGACGACAAATGTGCATCTCTGACAAAAATAGTCACTGTTTCTCTACAATTTTTTTGCAGTTTGTACATTACCTTTAGTATAACTAATTTCCAAATCGAAAATGTTTAGTACTAAGTTTTCACAATGTGGGAATTATATTATAGATACTGTGAATATTCACAAGATGTATTTCAACCCAAATGTCACCTATCTGTTGCAATAAATGGAATAGTAGGAAATCACAAGGGGAAAGTGCTAGAATTTCGCAGGATTTGTATTAATGCTCATGAGAACATTTCATGAAGGAAACAATATGCTAAATTGTATCAGTTCTCAAACCTAACACTTATACGCATAGTGACGTCATTTATTGAGACCTATATTAACGTAGTTTCCAAATGTTAAACTAGTAAAGTGAGATCAAATTATCTTTTATTATCAGAAAAAAGTAATGCAGAAAAGGTTAAGGATAAAACACGTGTTGCTGTTTCAGTGTACAGAAAAAAACAGATGTGTCCATCGAGTTCAACCCTTCTGGGCAAATTCAGTCCCCTCTAAGTTAGGTAACATTGTAACATGTGGTCCCAGTGCACAGACATATACACAGCCCGAGAATAAACCCCAGCATCACTTTCCACACTGTAGCTTCCCTCTAGCGCTGTCAGTGGCCATCCATGGTAACTGCTCTTATATCACACACTCTTTCCCTCAGTCTCTCTCCCTCCTTCCTTTCCTTACCATAGAGTTGCATTGACACAGAGACAGAGGGAGTCTATGAGCCTCCTCCCAGCAATATCTAACATTGGGGGGATCCTAATCCTCAAGACCCTACTACATCTTTCTTTTGGGGGAATAATGGATCCTTGTTCTCCTGCAAGCCCTGAACCGACTATAGAAACAGAAATCAACAAGCAGGCTCCTCAGCCCAGGGACCCCCAGGAACCTGCAAGAAGAGGGGATAATTCAGCAGCTGCAGGAAAGCACAACTATCCTATAACCACCACCAACAGAGGTACCATTTCCAAAAACATATGGCTTGTGAAGAGAGGGAGGGCGTTGTGCTAGAGCAATCTGGGGTTTTCATTGCACATTCATGGAAGAGATAGAGGCAGCAATGGGAGGATAGTGAGAGGAGACAGCACAGCAGCCTTGGAAAAACTTTGACAGCTTTTTTTTGTGAGGAGGAGGGGTGTTAATTAACCCCTGCATTCCCGAAGTAGTAGTGCACCTCTCTACGTGTAATTGTTTACAGTGTGAAGAGCATTTATTGGAAGTGTGCAAAAGTTTCATTTGGATTGGTTTGTACACTGACAGCAGCAGTAGTGTTAGAGGGGGGGGGGGGGGGGGGTTGACCTGGGTACCACTCCTCCTCATTCCTCTCCATCATGTACTGTAAAACGATCACAAAGCTGCATGGTGGACAGGTAGAGTACAACTGCTTTTAGTTGTTACCACCAGTCAATGACAGTAACCCCTCAAGTGTTATTAAAGCACATTGGAGAATAATATGTTATCAGCCCAATTTGATTCTTAATGGGCGACTACTCACATTCCAAATTGTGACAGAGCTTATGCAGTTATCACTATAGAGTGTGAATGGTTTATAATATATATTCTATTATACTGTATGTGATTTGCTGGTAACTCTTTTATTCCTGCCCCAGTTAAAGGGTTAATGGTTAAACTCTTGTGACTTTGGTGACATTTTCACATTTATTATAGTAGTGGGTGCAGGGGTTATCATGGTCTGAGTACGAAATTCACTGAGTATTATGTACTATGCTTTGTCATTCGGAATCCATTTCATTCATATGATAATTATTATGTAGTGTGCTTAATAGGAGATCATGTCAGGACATAGAGGTGTATACAAATGAAGTCTGTGAGTGCATATATAGTCTTATATAACTTATTTGCCTGTTGTTTCTCTTTTAAAGGGTTATCTAAGGAAGATTTTTTATACATAACCCCATATATTTATTTAAATATGATAAAGCATGACAAGTTCATCTATAAATAAATGTAAAAGCTAAGAAATAAATAGTATCTGCACACAAATGGTATATTTCTTGTGCTCTGCATTTCAGAGAGGGGAACGTCTGCATAAAGTTAGACATGTACATAAAATGTGAAAACTATTCTATTGTAAATATCTTCTAAACTGTGATTTTTGGAAGCAAATGGCATTTTTGTTGTGTCTATATATTTTCTGTTGGAGCAATTTGTATATGACCTGTCGTTTACATGTAATGTTTATGAAGGTTACGAGGATTTATTTCAGGCAAGCACAACTGCAATCCTCAAGAGCTGCTCAGGAGCCCAATATATCCTTTATTGCATAGAAATGGATGCATGTGTAAAGCATTCACCTTAACTGGCCTGTCTCCTTTCCAGGGGAGAACCTAAAATTCTGGCTTGGGAGTGGCCCTTGGGAGCGTAGACTGTGTTTCTACATGTAAAGTTTCAAAGTTATTGTCATTGCATTATTAGTGAATTGGTTCTTGCGTCTGGAACATGTTTACAGATGAGGTTTTGATCGGTTTGTATAATGTTATAATGTGATTTTCATCTTTATGCTTTGTATTATTGTCACGTTTTCGATTTACCAAAAGTCAATAAAAACTATATTTTTATAAAAATTTAGGGTGCATACATTCTATTTTATGAATTACACATTGTGCATGTGTTTCTAATGTTTGGAATAACATGTATTACTAGAAATCTTTGTTCATTGTGACTTTATCTACATTTGTGTTTTTACTGGAGGTTGCGCTGTGGTAGTTGTCTTTTATTGTAATGCTGTTTGTTTCATTTTTATATGTTTACTACGCTGCAACAGTTAAGATTACATTAGAAAAACTTAAGTAAAAACATATCAAGAGTGGATTGAACTTTTTGAATTTAATTTGCATGTTTACTTATAAAATGCATCCTAATTGCCAGTAGGCTTAATGGTACATATTATCTATATATATTATTAGCTGTCTTTTTTGGGGGGTCTGCTATGATTTGGGTAGCAATGTATGGTATGGCGTAATGCATGGCATGGGGAGTTTGGATGTTTTGTTCTTTGCAACTTACTTTTATATGAATACTATGAATAAAAATGTAGTTGTCAGTAAGTGTTTGTAAAATACAAAATTGTTAGTAAGAATGTTCTCAAGAATTGACATAAGCTGTAGTCCATCTAGCTTTTCCACCATATTCCCAGGTCCGACCTGGGATTCTAAACACAGGTCTAACCCGGGTCGGACCCGGCTTCACACCCCGTTTCCACTGTACTTCGACCCGGGTTATTCCCGGGTCGGCCATGTTCATGTTCACACTGCACCCATGTGCACTGGAACTCTTCTGCTGGGAAATACCGATCTCCCCATGCTGTAAATTGGATCCGGGGCATCCGACCCAGGTTACCCGTCTGCATTGCTCCTTAACCCGAGTCCCACCCGTGACTTATACCCCTTTTACACCAGAGCTAAAACCCGGGTTATTGCAGGGTTAACCCGGGTAACTCCTGGGTGTAAAAGGGGACAGGGTTGGATTGCCAGGTCGGGTGACCCAGCAATCCAACCCAGGTAACTTGCAGGGCGTAACAAGGGAATGACCCGTGAAACCCTGCAGTGGAAACGGAGCGATCCGGGTCACGATGACCTGGAGCGCGCCGCATGCTGGCGAATTGGCCGACGTCATCTCCAAGCATCCACTTCCATGCCGGAATTGCTGGGTCACTGCAAACTCGGCTCCGGTGTGAGCGGCGCCAACTCGGGAATATCCTGGTTCGGCGCCGGCTAAATTCCGGGTCTGATCAGGTGTGGAGCCCTGCTCCAACCTCCGGAATTTAGGTATAAAAGTGGTATGACCCTGCTTGCTTCCCGGATCGGTTTACCGGGTCACTGGCCCTGGGTTTTTCTTATTGGGAGCTGTTTCCAATGAGGCGCGACCCGGCTTATCTCGGCAATAACCCAGGTTTTACAGGCAGTGGAAAAACTCATACTACCAGAAAGGCAATGAAACATTATTTATGGTCCAGTCATAAAGATGTTAGGGAGATGTTTGTGATGCTCCATAGTAGCTTGTCATTAATTAACTTTTGTCACCTAACCAGGCCTATATTTCACCAGCAATTGGTGTCCTTGTAGTGGGAATATATGAATTTTACATATCTAAATGTTCATTTGCCGAAAGGGAACTATCTGGCAGCACACTAGCTATAGTTGGGAATTAAATTGTTTGAATTCAATTGTTTGAATTGCCCAGTCTAAACTGACAGGGCGATATTCAATTGTTTCACGTTTTTGCGCATGTCACACCCAAATAGACCGGGTTTGGATGCGTAAAGCGGCTACATCCGTCTAATGTCTTGCTTAGCACGCCCAAACAGTAGTTTGGGCGCACAAAACAGGGACTTTTCGCCAAGTTCTGCTCGCCACCTTAGGAGGGTGCAAGCAGAAATCATGCATTCATGCCAGTCTGCAGAAACAATTGAATAACTCCAATGGGCGCTCAAAAAAACTGCCGCTTGCAAAAACAATTGAATTTCCCCCCCCTTTGATTTTCGATATTGGGCTTCTTATAACGCAATGACTACAGGGTGTAACGTGTAGATTATAGTGAACTATTGAGTTATTAATGAAAACTTCTTGGCTGACTTATTGATTTGAAATTGCATAATATTCAAAGAAATGTATGGACCTTTGCTAATTTATTGATATCAATTGGACATATCCTATACACAACTACCTGCATCTATATGCTGCATCTTGTGGATACAATCTAATCCTGCACATCCGCTGCAGCAGTGCAAAAAAGGCTACATGCATGTTAAGAGTGTCTTAACCATGAAATAGGGATTATACAAGACCATTGAATACAATATACTTTTAACTGAACAAACCAAGGCTTCTAATGTTTGAAGTTGGGTACACACTATACAATTCTTGGGCCGACCTGTCAGATATTTGGTTTTTGGCCTGAGAATTGTTTGGTGTGTATGCTGCACCAGGGCCACCGGTCGGTTGACAACCCATCGGATCTATTACTGACATAGTGTGTGCTGCACATGCTATGTTGGTTCCTTTGGAAAGGCATCAGTCAGAATTCGTAGTGTGGGCCTCATTTAGCAGCGTACACAATAACGATCGCAGCTGCAATTTCATATGGAAAGCAGTAGGAAAAATATGCTAATGCTTGCCAAAGCACAGCCGGCATAGGGACGCCCACTGCTGCTTTCTCATATGCATCCAACCTCGCTTTTCTGCGTATACATCGGTACCATCGACGCACATCGGCTCATCACGTAGCAATTACAGCAGGTCTGACCAGCCACATAAATTGCAAGGCTCATTGCACGCAGTGAATGGCGTTCAAACGGGCAGGCACGTCTGCGTTTTTCTTACAATCCCTCGTCACCACCCACAAACACTGACACTCACTTAGCCATGGATTCCATTGGGTGTCCATAATCACAATGCCATCGCTTCTCCCCACACAGTGTGGCTTGTACACATGCGTAATGGCAAACAATAGCTCGACTGTGTCCGTAATTGCTATTGTGTATGCTGCTGAATCTGGCCCTGTGTATGGAGATTGGCCCAATCCTGCATTTAAAAAACGTCAGTCACCTAAACCATTTGAAGTCCAGATGATCGTTTGAAACAAATTAATTATTCTGTGCGCTCCACATCTGGTGTTATGGGGATCATTTTGGTCGTCAGAATTTGTCTAGTCATTGGCAATTCTGTCAGGTGTGTACATAGCTTACGAGTTGCTCTAATTAATTTAATTACTTTTATTTACCTTTGTAACCTATTGAAATTTAAATATGAACAAAAGACACTGTATCTGAACCGAATAAAACACAATAAAAGTCAATTTGCTCAATGCAAAATCCTCCTTGCCATGCCTTGATTTGAGCAGGTGCATTTAGAATTTTGACAAAGTGCAGAGGCTTTGTGGACCAAGATGCCTGCTTTTACGGTGGGGAAGACATTGGACCTCATTCAAGGCGGTCGCAAAAAGTGATCGTTCTCTCTGAATGAGGACGGGCGCTTCTTTTTTTCTTACGGTAGGGAAGACATTGGACCTCATTCAGAGGTGGTCGCAAGAAGTGATCGCTCTCTCTGAATGAGGGCGGGCGCTTCTTTTTTTTTGGTGCAGCCTCCTGGTCGCTAGCTAAGCTGTGGGTTACCACCCACAGCTTAGCTAGCGACCAGGGTGATGGTCGCGATGGTGATCACCATCGCGACCATCGGGGCTTGCGACCAGACCCTAAAGTTGGGTCTGGGCACTCGCAAGCCCCAGGGAGCTTTCTGCTCTGATGGAGCAGGAAGCTCCCCACTGACATCACTGATGATGTCTGTGCGGCCGCCCACAAAACAGTAGGCGTTCCTTAAGGAATGCCTCCGTTTTGGAAACCACCCTCCCCCGGCCCACCTACAAAAAGGGGGGAGTTTCTCTCTCGCTCCGGGGCTTGCACGGGCGCAGGGCTACCCATCGACCTGGTTGCTAGTACATCGGTGCTTGCGACCGGGTCTGAATGACCCCCATTGTTAGGAGGAGTTGGCTCTTCATTGCTAAGTATAGAGTGGGGGGCTAGTTTTGCTGAACTGAAAATTGAGATTTTATTTTGGAGAGCCAGATTATCGCCATCAGAAGGTACAGTATGTACATTTCCAAGTGGTGGTCCTTTTGTGGAAGGGAACTAAATAATTTTTACTTTGCAGTCCAATGTATAATAACGGCAGTCCCAACATTCCTTCACTTTCCTGATTGATTTAAGCCATAAAGGAAACTAAACTGCAATATTTTAGGAGAAGATTGAAAAGTTTTTTTCTTTTAAATATAAGGGCTAGTTATAAAGATGGACTTTTATGTGACTATTACACTACAGTGTGCCTTTTCAGATTTTTCTGCCTCTCCGCAAAGCTACTTGTTATACTAGTTTGTAAGAGCAGAGAGTAGACATACACTTTTAAATGTCCAGGATGGACCATCTCAGTGGACCATCTAAGTGTTCTGGTGCAAAACCAAGGCATTTTGTGGTGCACATCCAGACATCCTATATTGAGCCATTAACGCTAATACCTAATTTCACCTTGTCGGAGCAAGAGTACCACTATGGTACCTTCACTGAATATTTTTAAATGGTATCTAAACTTTTCTGTATTAAAGAGTTCAGGGGTCTAATTACTAAACCTTGGATGGAGATAAAGAACCAGCCAATCAGTTCCTAACTGCCACGTCACAGGCTGTGTTTGAAAAATTACAGTTAGGAGCTGATTGGCTGGTAATTTATCTCTGTCCAAGGCTTAGTACATAGACCCTTTACCATTTAAAAATATGTGACACCCCCACCTGCCCACTAGGCAGCTGCATTCCCTGCTAATATAGTATCTCCCCCTATGTAACAACGTAGGCAGTATCGCACAATTATTACTTTGGTCTATAAAGTTGTGTTGGTAGCAGTGCTAAAAATACAGAACTAAGTGTGTGGTCTGACTTTTCCTCTGGCTATTGGCAGAATAATTTTCTTAGGTGATGTATATACTTCATGGTTCTCTCAATTGGTGTCAGTATTCAACCCTCTTTATAAAATATCTACAGGTTATAAATACTTTCTAATGAGTGTGTGTTCATGGGCAATGCAGGGCAATGTGAAAGTCTAACTTACTGCAGACACAATAGGATGGGGCATACATACTAAGCCCTGTTTTTTGTCTTCATTCTTTCTCTAAATGATGTTGGTTGATTATACAGAGATGCATAATATAATGGTGTATATGAAAGATAAATAAGAAATGACTCTTACAGTAATTATATGGGATGGCTTTGAGGCATGGTGCAGCAATCACAACAAATACCACTTACTAAAACCTTTTCATCAATATTTTAATGAAACATGTCACTTACTGTAGCATACCTGTCACTGACTTTAACTCCTTCATACAAATTGGTTTCTCTTTGATGCAACTCAATAAGAAAATGGTTGAGACACTATTGGCATACTCCTGAAAACACACATGTGGCTACAGCAGAATTGGTAGGGACATTATAATGTGCTGGGAATAATATAAAGGGGATGCGGTCATAATACCGTCCATGGGGATTCCGGCGCTCAGAATGCCGGTGCCGGAATCCCAAGAATCCTGGCATCCCAAAGGTAAGTAGTGGGGTTATGGGAAGGGTTAGGGGTTAGGCAATAGGGGGGAGGGCTAGGGTTAGGCACTAAGGGGGGAGGGTTAGGTTTAGGGTGCGGGGAGGGGGAGGTTTGGTTAAGGCACTAGGGGAGGTTAGGTTAGGCACTGGGAAGGGAGGGTTAGGGAGAGGGGGAGGGTTTGGATATCCTAACCATGTCGGGATGCCGGCGTCGGGATTCTCATGCCAGGATTCCAAGCGCCGGCATCCCGTACCCAACCTATGTACAGACCGGGGCCTGTTATACTATATCAGATTAGATAAGGGCAGAGCCTCGTGGTAAAATCTCCAATTTACTTTAGTAATTTATTCAAAATATATGAAGGTCCTTTCCTTTCTCTAATAAATATGTTTCTCTTCCCTTCCAAATGATCTTTTTAGCTTTGTGGCATCCCCTGGTCTATAAACATCCACACTCCTCTCTGTTGTTTCAGAAATGTCTTTCCAGCCTAGAAAGAATAGTTGAAGGGATATGCCATGCATAGTGGGAAAATAAGCCTGCAAGTTTAATTATTCTTATAAATAATGTATAAATTAGCTCCAGCTTTCAGAGAACGCTTGTCTTCTCATGGCAAAGAGAAAAATATGATGCTTAACCCATTCATCGTGCATAGTATGAAGTGAGGGTATGGCAGCATCTATGCTCTGAGACTTTCGCTACATGTACACGCATGAATGTAATACCGTTAATGGCTTAAGAAGAGTTTACAGGAAAGCCGGTATTATTGTATAACATAGAAGGCAAAGTGTTATCGGGTTCACTGCAAAACAATGTACCATTTACACTGTTTCATTGCTAGGTGGCACTGGGAAAAAACACAGTCACAGGCAGAACTTGGTCAGAATTTTCTAAGACAGCTCAGTAAAATCATAAACATATTACATATGTAATGCATACGTAAGTTGTGAATACTGTTGCAGCTATAAAGTGTGGTTATTTAAGAGGGTAGGCAGACATCTTTGTGTGACCCATGTACACAAAAATGGAAGTTGCAGAAAAAGTAAGGTGTACACTTCCAGGCTGTGACTATGTATATCATGTGTTCTCAGGTACTGCTGCTGTAAATGGAGACACTTTTCAGTAAAACCATCCAATGCGGATAAAAGTTTTCTTATTCATTACAATTTTGGGGCCATTTCGGCATAAAGTGGGGGCCATTTATGAGTAGAGTGGCACAGTGCAGATTTGCATGTCTCTTTAGCAATGTTGTGCCCACTTTTCCACAAGGCATGAAGATAAGTTCATGCCCCCAAAGTTGCTCTAATGATTTGCTATATCCAAGGTAGTCTGTTTTAAATTGCACGTTAAATGTTGTGCGAACTACCCCCACTCAGTTGCCAGGGGAGATCTTGCTGAGATGCATAGGCTTCTGAATCACTTACATTTGCTCAAAGTAGCGTATGCAGGTCCCGATGCATTCCCAGTCTGCTAATAATTGCAGGACTTGTAAGCAGACAGAATTGTGTGCGGCTCCGAATATATGGTCCTAAGTGACTCTCCATGCCACCCACCTATGAATTTCCTATTCGCAGACTGCTGCTTGTTTGAATTAGGTAGGTGGTAGCATTCTCTGTAAAATGCATCATATTTTGGCACTATATAAATTAAGGATATTATTATTATTATTATTATTATTATTATTATTATTATTATTATATAACAGCATAGAGGAGGACAGAACTAGGCTAACAGAATCATTGTGGGAACCTGTCAGATGAGAGCATCACAGTACCAAATATAAGCAAAACAGTGTATTACATAAATACAGTGAATTTTCGTATTGGACTCCATTCATAGCTAAATTGTATGTTCTTTTTAAACCTTGTCTTCTGCACATTGCAAAGTCTTTTCTCCACAGCACAAAGATGATTTATTGCACCCCCATTGCAGTACATATACACATCTTGCAAGCAGAAACCAAATTGCAGCTAGATAATGAAGCATATGGAATACCCAACTCCACCTATTATCCAGAGTAAACATTTGCACATACGCAAAAGCCGCCAGCTTGCCATGTAAATCTAGTAAAACTGCATTAAGCCTTTTACATGCTATCACAGAAGAGAAAATCTTCTGCCCTCTCGATTGTAAATGGCCACCAGTTCGGAGGAAAATGCTCTGCCTTTTTTGGGCACAGTTGGTCCAGGTTATTGATCTTTGGCATAGGGATAATGAATCTGTTTTTTCTTTGTCTTTCAGAACTTTTTTTCAGAACTGCTTTTCCCAGAAAGTTACAGTACAACTAATGTGTTGCAGAAAATAACACTGAATACTGAAGTACTTTGCCCAAGGCCTCTATAGTAAGATCCACCTGTACCATGAGCATTGTCATATTAACAGCACAGCAGTTTAAAAGATGGCTGATGGTGTGCAAGGGGCTATAGATTGCATTAAAGAAGAGATTTAATATGGGCAATGTTTGAGAGGAATTCAGCAAGCAGCATTCTGCTGAGATTCCTGGCTGATTCTCTTTCTGCAGGGGGAGAATTTAAGCCAGAGGGATTTGGGTGACTGAAATGCAGGATTTGGAAAAGCTGGTCTGTTATGTAACCAGGTTCAGGAGGGGAGAGAGACAGGGGGAGAGAGAAAGCAGGAGATATAGGGAAGGGAGGGGAGGAGGAATAAAGGGAGGGATTGTGGAAGACAGTGAGAGACGAGGGAGACAGATTAGCAACACATAGACTGATGTATATATAAATCTACATTGAAAGTGTGTATGTTTATTTATGTATATACTGTATATCTTTTTGTTACATCTTTCTGTCGATGTGTATATATGTGTATACAGTATATACTTAGACTTATATATAGATAGTGAGAGGATTTAAGGTAAAGCTATCACAGAAGCAGGATATAAAAAAGATTAAAATATGCAGCTATCAACATATACTGTATAGCTTGGCTGTTTCATACTTGTAGCAGCCAAGAGTTCAACACTAGTCTTTGGGATCTACTATATCTCCCCAGTAGTAGCAGATACAATGAAATTCTTATATTTCCCACCACTGACAGAGAGCAGTGACACATTCAGTGAAGTGTTGTGAAGGATTTCTAAAGAGATAAACCCTAATACATTCATACTGTACAACTACAGAGACAGCATACGATGCCAGATCCATATCATTTAGCTAAAATCTTTCGGACAGACGCTGAGGAAATATTTTGTCATTATTTTCGGTTGGACTAGGGTGCTGTTATGTATTCGTTTAGAGACAGTACTTATGATATGGAGATTATCTGTTAGTTGTAAGACACTTATAAAGTACAGTCTGAGAATATTTTCTCGCCTAAGTGCCAACCCTACTGAAAGACAAGCTTAAGTGTAATATATAGCGTTTTTTACGGTATTTTCAGCCACAATGGACAGTGAATGAATAATAAAAAGACATAAAAGAATCAGGCTTTTTTCACAATACACATCTGTAATAGGATAGGTTTTCTTTGCCACCCTATCAGCAATTGGTTTTACAGTCTTATCCTGTGGTTCCACTTATCAGTAACCACCAGCCACTCACTGACTCTATCAGGTATATTTACACAGCGCTGGTTTGGCCTTTTTTTGTGTTGGATTCCCGGCGGTTTTGTGATCCGCTGGTTTACTAAAGCCAAAACCGTTAGGAATCCCAACGTCAATTCAGACTTTGGAACACAATTGAAATGATAGACCTCTGACAGGAGAGTTTGTGTCATGCACTGCACAGATCACAAGGATTGCAGGCTTTGCTTTGTAATCAGTGTAAAAACTTTTTACAAGGGGTTAGATAAAAAATAAATTACATTTTCAAAAAAGAGAAACGGTGTGGTGTCCCCCCTATTTTTCAGTATCAGAACTAGGGTGAAACAGCTGGAGCTGACTACACTCTAGCAGAGGAATATGCAGTGTGGGGTAACCCTGCCATAGTGGCATCCAAACCTAGACTGCTCACCCCAGGCTTGGGAACCCTAGAAAAATGGGAACCTCCTAAAATGAGGTCCACCCAACCTAAGGACAGCCAGCCCTGGGCTTTGATACCAGCACTTTTCTCTGCACCTCTGAAGCTTGTGATAATAGTAATAATTAGTTAGAAATAATATTGTTATTTACAGGTGGACTACAAGTCCCAGCAAGCCTGCCAGGTCATACTGGCACTTGGCAAACCACAAGTGTAAGCATGCGCAGGCATCAAGAGCCCACTGGCACCTGTCCTCCACCTGTAAAAAAAATAATAAAATAATGTCAGTACTCGCACACAGTACAAAAAGTATTTAATTAAATAAACACTCCCCCCAACACAATTGTTTTCTCATTTATCATTTACGTGATCAAAATAAAAGACTCTTTGGTCCATGTAGCATCCCATATTCTTGCCAAAATTAGAGCCCCAATGCAAATGAGAGGTCACTCACAGACATTCCTCACAGGAATGAATGCGGCCGTGCTGATTAGTCTGTTCGCGGCAATTTCCATGCTCTGACCAATCAGAATTTTACAGGTACCAGCAGACCTATCTAGGGCTTGTTACCGCTATGGCAGGAGGACACCGGCTGATTACTGAAAAATAGCGGGGGATCCTACACCATTTCTCCCCCTAATTTTTCAATGCCAGTCTTAGCTAAGAAGACCCCTCACAATTTTTTGCTGTATTCAACCCTTTTTTACACTGATTATACAGCAAAGCCTGCACAGATTCAAGTCATCTATGGAGTGCTTTAAATCCATCCCTGATTGACTGCGGATTCTCGTCAGATTTGCCCTGGCATTACAGCAGAATAATGGCGTCAGTCAATACCAATGCTTTGTAAATACTGTTATCTTGGACACTAAAACGCTGTTGATGCCCGTTGGATTAGAATTGACTGCAAAACCAAAGCGTAGTAAATTTACCCCTGTAGGGGGAATTCAATTAGCAACGAGGTTTACTCTGTGGCTAATTTTCCACCTTGCGCTTGGAAATACTAAATGTGTGCCAGCCCACTGATTACACGTAAACTGTGGACTCAATGGGTTTCCTCCATGTGTTAACTATAGAATAGCCATGGATTGGATTGGCGGCTCAAATGTTTATACCATGAATACCATGGAGCAGACTTTTAGTCCTCAGCGATCTTTGGTTTCACTCCCTATCCTCACCGGTGGAAAAAGACAATATATAACTCTATACCACATGTATTGCCTGATGAGAAAATCAGTCCTGCTTACGGTTAAGCAAACATACATCCCTTTTTGCGCCCGGTAGAGCTTCTCACTATTTCCACATGTGGTGGAGGCCTCAAATATGTATATCAATTTTTACACGCCCAAACCTTTTGGCCACTTACACATTGCCAATTACAAGAATCTTTTCCTACCCTGAAGATCCCTCTAATTCCATTTTTACAAGCCCTGGGCTATGTCCAGTAGGTTTTGGGTGGACTGACAGTAGATTACCTCAGTTGAGGGGTGGGTGGTGCTTTGCATTGGCAGTCCCTGGCCCCCCTTTCCACCTCCCTTATTTATTCTCATGCTCACCCTCTATTTAACTTAGAAACTGGTAATACTGCATTATTGAAATGGAGAGTGCAAGCATTGTATGGCCGTAATTTTTTTTCCACCTCTGGCTACTATATGTACACATTCTTACCTGAACTGTTAGAGCAGCTTTACAAAAAAGTTCCCAACTTATTACATGTTACAGGTTGAGTCTCCCATATCCAAATATTCCGAAATACGGAATATTCAGAAATACGGAATATTTTTAGCATGACTGAGGGGCCTATTCATCAACACTAAAATAACGTTTTTAAGGACATTTTCCTTAAATAACGTTATTTTGGTATTCATGAACAGACTTAACACAGGAGATATCACAGATATCTCCTTGCTAAGTTCCCCTGCGTTAATTTCCACACTCCCCATACATTAGTATGGGGATGTGGAAATTGTGATATTCATCAAATTCCGAAAATTATCAATTTTCGGAATTTGATGCAGTTACTATTCGCCACTCTGAGGTGGCGAATAGCAGAATCCACTTATCTGTATCCGCGTGTGCAGGTCCCCCGACGAGTCCCTCCGGCGCTCTGCTCCGTCCTCAGGCTCCGGAGGCTGGTCTGTCATGTGTGCTCCCCAGCAGAGCACAAGAAAGTTTAGAAAAAAAAAAAAAAAAAATTTTTTTTTTCTAATCTGTCATGTGGTCTGCTGGGAAACCACATGACAGACCAGCAGGACGGAGGCAGAGGCTGCTGCGCGGACAGGTAAGTCGGGGGGGGGAGGTGAGCGGAGGGGGGAGGGGGGTGGGGGGGTGATCGGGGGGTACGAAACTTAACGCATCTGTAGGAAGTGCTGCGCATGCGCTGGTTTTACAGATGTAACAGCGCATGCGCAGCACTGTTTCCAGATGCGATAAGGTAGTGTAGGCAGGGAAAAGTATCTATTTCCCGAAAAGCTGTCATCGCAAAAATGACAGCTTTTCGGAATAGATACTTATGGAGAGGTGGAATGATGAATTCCACCTATAATTAGCTAGAACTCCATGAGAGTTCTAAAGCTAATTATCTCCAGAGAATTTTAATGTTTAATGAATAGGCCCCTGAGATAGTGATACCTTTGATTTTTGATGGTTCAATAATGTACACAAACTTTGTTTAAGGCACAAAATTATTAAAAATAAAGTATACAATGACCTATAGGCTATATGTATAAGGTGTATATGACACATAAATGAATTTCATGTATGTACTGTACACAAACTTTGTTTGAGCCACAAAATTATTGAAAATATTGTATAAAATGACCTGCAGGCTGTGTGTATAAGGTGTATATAACACATAAATCCATTCTGTGTGTATAAGGTGTATATAACACATAAATGCATTCTGTGTGTATATTTGGGTCCTATTCCTAAGACATTTCATTATGATATGCAAATACTCCAAAATATGGAATATTCCGATATTTTTACAGGTTGAGTCTCCCATATCCAAAATGCTTCACTTTATAGGCAACATAATAGAATACAGTTGATACTGTGCAATTTATTGTGTGGTATTTTTGGATAATATATATATGTGACCTCATAAATATTGCTCTTTAATATATTATAGTTGTATTATATTTATGACATCTCTGTATACATCCAGCGCAGATTTTATTCAATTTTTATTAGACATTGTGTAGGCAGGCACATATCAGGGCAAAATAGGATGCAGTAAGGAACAGATGTTTGCACCTAATAACCCTGTTTCAAATGATGCCTAAAGAATAGATTGGTTGCTATGGGCAACACCTCCACTTCTATAAATGCGCACTTTAGTAATTATTTCCCTCAGAGTTTGTTTTCTTCATTATTTACTTTATAAAACCTCCAGCTAAAATATGTTGTTATTTTACATACTAGTTGCTCTGCATGGGAGGTGTAAATGATAGGAAACAGTACTAAGTAACTGCAACAGTGTGTGTGGGAGTGACAATTAGGGTTATTTACTAAATTTGCACAACAGAGCAAATCTGTACTAAAAACATACCTATCCTTTGGCAATTCGATTTGATCTTTTTAGTACAACTTATATGATGAAAGTGAGTGCTTGATTGGTTGCAAAGGTTTTTACAGTTTAGCTCAATTGATTGGGGTATTGCCCATTCTGTGGGATCAGTAGGTTTCATTATTTTGTGGGGACACAGTGTACTATAACATAGGCTGGTACTGTATATTATGTGTGGAGTCACATGGCTAATAATGTACTGTCTGTGGCACATAGTTGGCACAATGTGGCTGACACAGGCTAAAAAGAGAATATGTCTTTGTCTAGTATATTACTTGCATGCGAACCAGAGTGTGTGCACATAGGGCGACTTTTTCTGTACTATATACTGGACTATACATGGCTGATAGAAAATCTTGCACAGGCCCAAGTTCCTGGTGTATGTATGAGTATATGGCTGTTATAATATTAATGTTCAGCCACCTAATTGCTTCACACACTTTTTACATGATCAAATGTGCATGTCAAATAATCTTTCTGGCACATGCAGCATATGGCCTTGTAAAAAAACTGTTCAATTATCATATATTTAATAAAAAAAAAAAACAAGCAACTGCATTTAGCACTCTACATTGAGGTGATCATGATACAAATATATTACATACAATGATAGGAAAACACGGTAAAAATGTCCCTGCCCAAATGAGTTTAAAACCTACAAGTATGGGGAACTGTCGATACTTAAGGTAGCAGAGTAGCAATTGTAGCTGGTTGTGGGGAGAGTGTGTGTCTACTGTAGAGCAGGAACATTACTACCCTCCAATGATAAAGCAGCCATTGGTGACTGTTGTCTTCAAATGAGGAGCCAATGAATGATTAAGACATAAATATTGTAGAACTTGTAATGGTCTGCTGTTAAATACAAGACTATTACAAAATTCTCCTTTATTTCAGGAAATATACATTAGTAGTACTGCGGTGAATTTTTTGGTGTTCGCGGATAATGCGTTACTATACATAGTGAACCATAAAGAGTCTCTCTCCTGGATTTTACATATGCTACAGGATTGTGGCAGTGTCTCGGGATTTGAAGTCAAAACTAGTCCTTTGGTCAGCTTATACTTGGTACCAGGGGTCACTAGGCCAGAATGGAGGGAGTAGGAATATGCCCCATAACTTGGGCTAAATCCATAACACCTATTTGGGTATACAGCTCCTGTAGAGACCATCATCAACATTACAAAACCTATTTCAGCCATCTCAGTGGAACTGGACAGATGGAGCCATCTTCTTTTATCGTACTTAGGCAGAGCCAATTTGATTAAAATGGCAACATTTCCACGCCTTTAGTATCTGTTGTAGTCTCTCCCCCTATTACTCACTAAGGTAGATGTGGTAAAATTACTCTTTCGAAAATTCATTTGGAAAAGCAAACATCCGCGTAAAATTGCAACACCCAAAATCAAATGCCGGAATTAATTTTCCGCAGATAATACATCACAATCATGCTGCCTTGCTACATTATCTCCGTGATTGGTTGCACAATAGCAATATGTATGCCAATACCTCTTTAGAAAGGAACTTTGTACCAGGAAGTAATTTTAATTACTTTTCTTCACCAACATGAAGCTGAAATTGACCTGGCCCTTAAAGAAAACCCATTGGACCACATGTACATTATGGCATATTCTCAGACACATAATCAATGTTTTTGACATTTTGACATTTTTTAAAAAAACTCTGATACCCAGCATGGGGAAGCGGCCTTTCTGTTCACACTTTGGGAGAGGGAGATACTGGTTGTCTGGTTGACCTACTAAGAAACTGATGACGTTTATCCATGCAAGTCAATGGTTCCCAGTGCTTAGACGCTATCCATTAGTGTTTTACCAGGTGCAGCATTACACCAGTTCCATTATAGATCAGTTTTCAGAACTTGACTAGTCTAGATGTATTGTTGAGGTCTACACCGATTAATCAACGGGCCATCTGTATACATTAAACTATATTAAAAGCTGTGACTCATTCCAGGATACAGTAGGTTGTGGGTCAGTAGCTACTCAACTTTCCATCACTCACTTGTGACCTCTTACTTACAAATTTGTTCGCTTCTTGTAGATTATTACCATCACCATATTTTCCATAGAGCCTATTTCTTGCACCATCTCCAGTTCTTGGCAGGTATGACTCCTTCCAGAGAATGTCAACACTGTAGCACACCGGGTACAGAACTGTTGCATTGCTTTTGGACCTGCCACCCCTCCGCAGCTTCTGGCTGCAAGTTAGGCAATATTCCATGGATCATTTGGTTCATTATTTTCCTTTTTCATCTGATTAGGCCGCATTTGGGATAATCCGTAGCGGCCAGAGGATTACCAGAGGTTGTAGAAAATTGATTTTGGTTATTAGTGCATCAGCACGCAAAGCCATTCTACAGACGTAGATGCATCCAACGCCACATTCACTGACTCTTATTAAAGGGAAATTGTTTCATATATTTAATATGGACTGGCTGGAAATCACATTAGATATATGCTATATTGTTATTTTTGTCCAATGGTATGTACATCATTGCAGAATATGTTGGCACTACATAAATAAAGGATATTGACTGTGATTATAACATGCTTACATTTTTGGTTTAAGTATCTTTTTGAGACACAACTTTTTTCTGGAAAAAGATAGTGAGAGGAAATTGCATTCCCAGCTCTCATACATTTTTCTGAGCTGTCCAGTGCTGCTAATGGCTCAACCATTACGCTACAGAAGCCATGGTGTTTAGTGACTGTTGCAGACAAATTGTAACATTCCAGGAGTTGGTACATTGAATAAAAATGTTAGATATATAGGGGATCATTTAGAGTAATGCTGGGCATACACGGCCAGATAAAATGCCTGTTAGACCGACAGACATTTTATCTGGCAGCCTGCCAGCCGCAGATGTCGCCGGCATACACTGTGAGATTTCTCTCACAGTGTATTCGGCAGACATCCGCGCTCCGCCCCCGGGGGAGGAGACATTTCCCTGTTCCTTCCGTAGGAAGTAACACAGGAGATTTCTGTCTGTCGGCCGCTCTGGGCATACACTGCCCGATGCGGCCGACAGTTTACCAGGAAATATCGCATCGGACGGGCATGCTGGACAATCCGGCATGCCCGACCGAGCAATATTTAACCCTCGGTCGCCCCCCCACACGCTACAATCGGGGATCGCCCCGATAATTGTAGCGTGTTTGGCCAGCATTAGTTACATGTGCACACTGAACATACTTTTATGGGGTGTGAGCAAAAATGAGCCCGGTCTTCTTGACGGATATTCCACATTGTATTTGTGAGTGAGGTTCAGATGGACCCCCCCCCCGCTTCTGTAGCGTTTAAGGGGTTAAAAGCTTGAACTGGATTGATTTATTTGGTCTTCCTATACTGAACCTATGACAACTTTATTGAAATTATGATTCGGATAGATAAAAATTATCTTGAACATCATTTTTATATATGTAATGTAGGTGAGTGCAATTCAATTTAGAAAACCCATGGTCTGACTTAATTCACTGTTTTATGTTTACACATTTTACAGGGTAATATACATGGTAATATAACATGCAAGCCAATGCACATCTAATTTTTTAAAATTAAATCACATAGGCCACTTGTGATAGGGTTGCATGTCTAACATGAAAGTTAACTGATCCTTCAGGGATTTTAGTGGTATTGAAACAAAGCAAAGATACCACCTGCAATTCTTTGTTGTAGAAAGTGAATCAACAACGACGCACTTTGCTTCAGATATGAATTCAGTTAAATTCAATGGAAATTCTGCCAATAGCGCAATATAGCCGATCATGAACCAGCAAAAGATTCTTTTTAACACTGCTCTATAAAAGTTATAGTTTCTGTAGTGCTGTACATATAGATTACAATATGCTGAATATTTTATTATGTAACAGAATTGTGAAACAAATTATAGTAAATTATTATTACATTCAAATAAATGTCAGTTGCAAGATGATTAAATTTGAATACCCATGAATCACCCATGATAAAGTTCACTGCACAAGACAAGAATGTTTTGATCCTCGGAACATTAGCGCAGTATTTTCTTCCTCTCCAGTAAAGTTATGTGAGGACAATTACAGTTTATTTGGTTTTTTTAAAGTACTCTTCCAATTAGTATCTGTTGGGTTTATTCCCATGGGACGCAAAAGTTCTGCGCTGTTTGGACTCCTGATGGTAGTCAGTTTTCCACAAGGATAAACCTATGGAGAAATTCTGATCTTTGTCGAGGCTGAATTTAATGAAGGGTCTAGGTTACCAGTGGAAGGAGCCTCCACCAAAGTGGATCAGAGGGTGGGTAAGTATTATTTTTAATATGTTGGACAAAACTGGATTATCCTTCAAAGTAAACTCTCCTGAAAACTTAAGGTGTGTACACATGGTACGATATCCATGAAAGATATGAAAGATAACGATATTGTTCAATGGTATATTGTTCATATCGTTCATTTTTGTGCAGTGAACGACCAACGATGCGCGTTCCCACATGAACGATATCTATGATCGTCCGTACATGCAGGCCAATCTGGACGATGTTGTCAACTTTGCCTGTTCAGAGGTGTGGCAAGATGACTTCACTGAAACATATCTTTGAAATGGTGCATACACACGGTCAGATTTCCCTGGTTGATTTGAACGATAACGATATCGATGATATCGTTTTCGTTCAAATCAACCAGTTTCTGGCCCCCTCAAAAGACCAAAACGATGGTCGATGTGCGGGCACGGATGGTCAATATCCATATAGACCATCGCCTGTGCATACAGGCCAACCTGGTCGATATCGACCAGGTTAGCCTGGTTACTATAGGGACATTCGATCGTTAATTGATAGTAGTTAAGGGGTTGGTGCATGTGCTGGATGTTCAATAACGATCATCCAGCACATGTAGGACGATCAGACAATGATATCTGATCGTTGTCTGATCTGACCGCGTGTACGGGCCAAAAGAGATCTTTGAAAGATATCTTTCAAGTCGTTGGTGGTACAGATCGTTCCGTGTGTACCCAGACAATCATATGGCATCTCTCATCATATCAATCAGTATTTTATTCTAGTGAAATAAGTTTTATGTGCAAAATAATATGCAACCACCTATTTCATGTATTATTCATGGAATATAAGAGAAAAACAGTCAATATTTCAAACTGTATTTTTATTGTATTTGTATTTTATTACCTTTACAATACTTGGATAATATTATGTGAGTAAATATAGTCAAATATAGTGTAATTAGATACATGAAACTCGAGATATACTTCAAATTGATATATATGATATATTTGGAGAATAAATACTGGTTTTATCCAAAGCAAGGTGCAACAAAGCACACATTTAACCCTATACTATCCTGTGATTGTAGTTACAAATATTAAAATATTTCAACAAGTTTGCCGATACTACACCTGTTTTAAGTAATTAGCAATCACGATTAGTAACCCGTTCTGATGGTGAAACTGACAAAGTAAAAATGTTACAGTATTACTGTCTGCAAACATTACACAGAGGCTCCACCAGCATAACTCGTATGTTACACAGGGTCTACCGCAGACATTCTTCAACTCTTGTACAGCAACCCCACTAGCCAGTGCCGGATTACCAAATAGGCAAAGTAGGCACCGGCCTATGGGCCCTGCGCCTTTCAGGGGTCCTGTGAGAATGGTTCAAAATAATTACAATCAAGCTTTCTTAACTTGTTTCCAAAATACAGAAAAAATATAACCAACTCAAAGAAACGAAAACTTTACATTAAAGACTCTATTGAGAAAATACTGTGTTAATGTAATGTACCCATTAACAACTCAAAGTACATAAACCATAGACATCAGATGCACATTACACTTTGGCCCTCATTCAGAGCCGTACGCTCTGAGCAGAGCGCACGCTCTGCATGAGGGCCGGGCTCCATTTTCATGGAGCGTCCTCCCGGACGCTCGTATAGCTGTGGGTCACCACCCACAGGCTATACGAGCGTGCATTTTGATGGCCGCGATGGTCGTGACCATCGCGACCATCGAAATTGCGAGCCGGAGCCTGCGGTTGAGGTTTTCAACCGCAAGCTCCGGAGTGATTTTGGCTCTATCAGAGCCAAAATCACTCCCACTGACATCACTAGTGATGTCAGTGGGCCGGCTTCTGACGGGAGGCGTTCCCGTGGGAACGCCTCCGTCAGGGAGGCACGCCCCCGGCACGCCCACCAAAGGGGGCGTGCTGTCAATCAACATTGACAGCACGCCCCCTTTGATCGGACACAACGAGCGAAGGAAAGTCTTTCGCTCGTCGTGTCTGGCGCATGCGCACGACGGAGCTCCCTCCGTCGTGCGCATGCTCAGTGCAGACCATCGACCCACTTGCGAGCGGACAGCCGCTCGCGAGTGGGTCTGAATCAGGCCCATTGTCTCTTAAAGGCTCATCTTCTGCCAGCTGTCAGTTTTTAAAAATTTTAGGTGCAACCTAAGTACGGTTTATTAAAACTGTTATTTGGTCAAATTAAAACTGCATTAGGAGATCATTTGCAAGGGTGGCCCCGAGATTTCGACTGCCTAGGGGCCTCCTTAGCGTTTAATCAGGCACTGCCACTAGAATAATTTAAGTACATACAGCCAGATGCACTGATATGTTTTTTAGATATATCAGCATCGGCTGTGCTGCAGGGTCGACCTGATATGTCTGTGAATGACGTTGTTCACAGGCATATCGGGTGTAAACACCTGCCGATGTACTCGCAATATATCATTCATCTATAGAACAAGCAATATTTTGACAAGTGTGCACCCAGCAAAAGTCAAGTCAACCCGCAGTTTCCCTATAATATACAGTAGGTTTTGACCATTAGGTACTGGTCTCTCAATCTATCCTTCCAGCCTGTCCCACTACCTAAGTCAGGCAATTTTTATTTACAATGTTAATGACTTATTCCCTTTTGTAACTCTTAATATACATAAATATAACACATTACATTATAGTAATACATTGTACTGATGCAGGAAAATATTAACTCAAATATTATAACTTTAACAATGTCTCTTTTTACACTGAGCTTAGTGAACATCGTCATTGGTGCTCAATGTAATACTGTATCCGAAGGCTGATGATACGAGAGTGGTTCAATAAATAGAATAACAAGACCTCTCATTGCCTAAGTTTATTCATCATACATATACATTGAATTAATAGTATGGCATTGGTAGAGATTATCTTTCCACATAGTCCCCATACTTTTCTAAGCATTTGTTCCAACAGTTCACCAAGGAATCTATCCCGGCATAGGAGAAATCACTGTCAAGTGCCTGAAACCAGGAAATGGTGGCTTGCTGAACTTCACTGTTGGTTGCGACTAGCCTTCCACCCAAGTGCTTCTTCAATGGTCCATAGAGATGGAAATCACTCAATGCCAGGTCAGGCCTGTAGGGTGGATGATCAAGTACCTGGATCGCTGCTCATCTTGAAAGCCTGTCCTCCCATTATAAATGGAAGTGCACCATACCCAAACCTGTTTCCATGACACGACATTATCACCGTACACCTCAACAAGTTGGCAATGAGCATCAGCTGCTGATGTGCCCTTTAAACGCAGAAATTGGGACAGTATGACTGATATGAGGAGCAATCTAATGGCCATGAGGGGAAGCAGTGGTCTACCTGCACTGGCCTGATGGGAAATTAGAATGAAATAGAGAACATTACCTTGCTTAATGAACCACCATTCTATATATATATATATTAAAATTATGTAGAGAAGAGAAGGAGGAGAGGACCCTGCTTGATGTAGCTTACAAAATAGAGGGGGTAGGGTGGACACACTAAGGAGAAGAGGGTAATAATGGACGGCAGAAACTGGAGGTTTAGGAGAAAGAGAAGTGGTAGGTTAAACTGAAAAAGTCAGTTTTTGGGGCATGATTGAAGACTGATAGGCAGGATAAAGTCTATTTGAGAAAAGTTGGATTTTGCCCGGGAGAAATTCAGAAAGGTAGGTGAAGTGGAAGTGGTTGAGGAGGTGAGGCAGCAATTATTAGCAGACCAAAGAGGATGGAAGGAATTGCACATGGCACCGGGATTCCATTGCCAGCCATACACATTGCAAAGATACCCCATTGTCAGCCCTTTACATTTCAAAAAGGTCTGAGTTTCAGCTCCTTAAGTTATGTGGGGACCTCATCTAGGTGCCGTATTTTGGACAAATCACACATTGGCAGCCCCATATAAAGCTAATATACACTTTTGGAAGAAGTCCCTTATATTGTATAATGGCCCAATGGCAGTAAAAACATTGAACAAAGACTCCACTGGCATCTCCATATTTTGCAAAGAGACACCACTGGCATAGCGCCCCTAGCAAAATGGACTGGCACGCGTGCCCCCATATATTCTAAACACTTACAAGAATAATAATACATTCATTGCTGCAGGAAGGGATACATTTACAGATTACAGTAAGACAATGCAAGAAGTGAAGCAAAAGATGGAGGGCATCCAACCATGTACAGGGGCTATACGTGGTGCCTTTTAATGACTGTGTAGTCCGGGAGCAGGAGTATATGTCACCAAAAGTGATCAAAGTTCAGGATGACCAAAATGACAGGTGAGATAAGGAGATGTAGGCTGGAAACAAAAGGTCTACATGTAGAGACTGTGAAGGGAGTGTGTCACTTTAATGTTCCTCAAAAAAAAAGAGGGGAAAGAAAAGGAGGCAAAACCAAAAAGTTAGGGTGATAGGGGGGCAAAGAATGAGGATCAGGATAGACACAAGAGGAATCATTGGTAGGCATGGAAAAAATAAAACAAGGTGAGTAGAGGAGAAGCAGATAAACAGGGGAGAGACACGGCAATCTCAGTATAGGGTATGAACAGGGGGCCTGCAGACAGGTCATGCAGCATAGACTATGAACCAGCAGTTACACAGCAGCACCTTAAAAATAAAGAATCCAATGCCTCTCGATAGGACTGGTCTCCCAGATACTCAGATCACATCCCGCGAGAGCAGCCACAACAAGGAGATCCGGCACATTTACAATCACAGCTGGAAGAAGATGCAAGCAGTGATGAATAGCAGTCAGGGCATCCCCACCAGATCCTTATCTCAATCGAAGACAGTGTTCCAGTAGGGAAGATTCCAATGCCTTCACTACAAAGTGCAGATACCCGCAAGTCCCAACTCATCTATAATGGAGTAGTGCTGGAGTGGGAGAGCTCAGCAGAGACAGACACAGCAACAGAACACTCAAGGGCTGCTCTCCATGTGACTTACGGTTGCAGCATCTTATTGACTTCGCCGTCCTCCTAGTGCCAGATTAAGGTCCATAAGGGCCTGGAGCTGAAATTGATGGAGGGCCTATTTTGTGCTGCCATAGGTGGTGTGACCAGCACAGCGGGGGTTGTATACATACATACACAAACACACACACTATATATATATATAATATATATATGTGTGTGTTTATAAACAACAAGTTAAGTATGGGGGGCGGGACGGAGCAAGGGGGAGTTTGGCAGGACTGAGCGAATGTGGGGGTGTATCTAGAAAAGTTGAAGGGGGGTCCGAACAGCAAAGAGTGGATGGAGCCAGCCAGAGTGGAGGATGTGATAGAGAATGAGGTGACCTGGCATATGTACATATACATATAAATATATATATATATATATATATATTCATGCACACACATACAATATATATATATATATATATATATATATATTATATATATACAGTCAGGTCTATAAATATTGGGACATTGACAGAATTTTCAGATTTTGGCCTCTATTCACCACCACAATGGTTTTGAAATGAAACAAACAAGATGTGCTTTATCTGCGGACTTTCAGATTTAATTTGAGGGTAATTACATCCAAATCGGGTGAACGGTGTAGGAATTACAACAGTTTCAATATGTGCCTCCCACTTTTTAAGGGGCCAAAAGTAATGGGACTATCAACTCAAAAGCTATTTCATGGACAGATGTGGGCTATTCCCTCATTATTTCATTATCAATTAAGCAGGTAAAAGGTCTGGAGTTGATTCTAGGTGTGACATTTGGATTTGGAATCAGTTGCTGTCAACTCTCAATATGAGATCCAAAGAGCTGTCACTATCAGTGAAGCAAGCCATCATTAGGCTGAAAAATGAAAACAACCCCATCAGAGAGATTGCAAAAACATCAGGTGTGGCCAAATCAACTGTTTGGAACATTCTTAAAAAGAAAGAATGCATCGGAGAGCTCAGCAACACCAAAAGACCCGGAAGACCACGGAAAACAACTGTGGTGGATGACAAAAGAATTATTTCCCTGGTGAAGAAAAACCCCTTCACAACAGTTGGCCAAATCAAGAACACTCTCCAGGAGGTAGATGTATATGTGTCAAAGTCAACAATCAAGAGAAGACTTCACAAGAGTGAATATAGAGGGTTCACCACGAGATGAAAAACATTGGTGAGCCACAAAAACAGGAAGACCAGATTAGAGTTTGCCAAACAACATCTAAAAAAGCCATTACAGTTCTGGAACAACATCCTATTGACAGATGAGACAAAGATCAACTTGTACCAGAGTGATGGGAAGAGAAGAGAAGGAAAGGAACTGCTCATGATCCAAAACATACCACCTCATCAGTGAAGCATGGTGGTGGTAGTGTCATGGCGTGGGCATGTATGGCTGCCAATGGAACTGGTTCCCTTGTATTTATTGATGATGTGACTGCTGACAAAAGCAGCAGAATGAATTCTGAAGTGTTTCGGGCAATATTATATGCTCATTCAGTGAAATGCTTCAGAACTCATTGGACAGCGCTTCACAGTGCAGATGGACAATGACCCGAAGCATACTGCAAAAGCAACCAAATAGCTTTTTAAGGCTTAAAAGTGGAATGTTATGCAATGGCCAAGTCAATCCCCTGACCTGAATCCAATTGAGCATACATTTCACTTGATGAAGACAAAACTGAAGGGAAAATGCCCCAAGAACAAGCAGGAACTGAAGACATTTGCAGTAGAGGCCTGGCAGAGCATCACCAGGGATGAAACCCAGTGTCTGGTGATGTCTATGCGTTCCAGACTTCAGGCTGTAATTGACTGCAAAAGATTTGCAACAAAGTATTAAAAAGTGAAAGTTAGATTTAGGATTTTTTCGTTTGTCCCATTACTTTTGGCCCCTTAAAATGTGGGAGGCACATATAGAAACCGTTGTAATTCCTACACCGTTCACCTGATTTGGATGTAATTACCCTCAAATTAAATCTGTAAGTCTGAAGTTAAATCACATCTTGTTTGTTTAATTTTAAAGCCATTGTGGTGGTGAATAGAGGACAAAATATGAAAATTCTGTCAATGTCCCAATATTTATGGACCTGACTGTATATACTCTGCAATGAATACACATATATTCATGCACACACACACATACATACAATTTCACACATACAATATATATATATATATATATATATATATATATACATATATATATATATATATATTGTCACTGAATGTCTTTCTGCCATTTCATCTTGGATGTCATCTCGCCACCTGAAACTTAATATTTCTAAAACAGAATTAATTATATTTCCACCAGCCAATAACAGTTACCAACCTGATCTCTATATCACTGTTGATAACTCGACAATCCACACTGCCCCACAATCTCGCTGCCTAAGTGTCATCCTTGACTCTGAACTGTCCTTTGTTCCCCACATTCAATCAGTCTCAAAATCATGTTACATACATCTTAAAGACATATCCAAAGTTGACTATATCTCACACAAGACACTGCAAAAACTCTAATCCATGCACTTATTATTTCCTGCATTATCTATTGCAATAGTCTCCTTAATGGCCTTCCCAAAAGCAGGCTCTCACCATTACAATCCATTATGAATGCAGCTGCGAGGCTAATCTTCCTCGCCAAATGTTCATCGTCTGCTGCCCCACTCTGTCAGTCCCTCCATTGGTTGCCAGTTTTCTACCGTATTTAATACAAAATACTTTTACTTACACATAAGGCTATTAACCAAACCACACCAACATACATCTCTTCACTCATCTCAAAATATCTCCCAACCCGACCTCTCCTCTAAGCACAAGACCTGCGTCTCTCATCTCCACGCATTACTTGCTCACATTCACGGTTACAGGACTTTTTTTGGGCTGCACCCACTCTATGGAATGCCTTACCATGCAAAATAAGACTTTCCTCTAGTCTCCAATCCTTCAAGTGTTCCCTGAAAACTCACCTCTTCAGGCAAGCTAATCAGATTCCAGAACCGCCCACATACCCTTCATAACTTCCATATTTATTACATCCCCTTTCACAGTCCACACACAACCTCCCACATTGTCTTTCGTTCACATTCTCCTGACATTTGGCCAACATTCCTGTTTGACTGGATCATGCAGCCCACCAAGAAACTAGATTGTAAGCTTGGGAGCAGGGTCCTCCTACCTATATATCTGTCTGTTTTTACCCAGTTTTGTTCTATTAATGTTTCCAATTGTAAAGTGCAACGGAATATGCTGCGCTATATAAGAAACTGTTAATAAATAAATATGTATATATATATATATATATATATCTATATATACAAACACTTACACACATGTATGTACATATTATTACAATATATATTACAAATTAAAATGTTTAGTCAGTGGCAGTGCACTTACAGAGGGAGCATTCCTTCTTCAGAGGCACTGACACGGACACCACTTCCTCGATTACCAGCTGCAGCCTGTCCCCAATCAGTTCAGTCACTCAGGCCGCCTTCACGGAGCTGAGCTTAGTTTCTATTGTGTGTGATGGTGCGGCCTGCGGCTCTTGTCTGACGTCATGCAGTGTGACGTCACATGGCAAGGGAGAGGCGCCGGGCAACTGCGTGTATCCACTGCTTCGTAGGGAAGGCTAATGAGGTCTCCCATTGAGCCACCAGTATTATGCACAGGCACGGCGGTTCTTGAGCCGCCTGTGGGCTGGCAGGCATGGATTTGCGGTTTCAGTGGGCGGGTCTTGAGTGGAAGCGAGGCTGTAACAGGAAAAGAAAAATTCTCGACTCCAGTTCAGCCCCTGCAAATCGTGTGGGCCTATTTTAATGGTGGGGCCTGGAGCTGCAGCTCCACCCGCCCCATTGTTAATACGGCCATGCGTCCTCCTTACTGGATGCGGCACTGATCGAGTTCTCTACCACCTGACCATGGGTGGCACTGCCAGGCAGCATCCCCCCTTGGCCGGCGCCTCTGGCAAGTGTCATGCTAGGCCAAGGGGTAGATACGCCCCTGCTACAGTGCGGTAAAATGTAAATTGGTACTGTTCTATGGCCACGCCCCTATATTTTTGGTAAGTACCTTTGGCCCGCACTGCCCCTGAACGGGGGGGCACCAATTCTCTTTCGGGCACAGGGCACCAAAATGTCTAGTGACGGCTCTAGAGAGCAGGAAAACTAATAGCTATATTTAACATGATCATAAGCACTTTCAGTAGTGGTGAATTACCTGCCTATGGATAGTCTGGTGACACAGATGAATTAGTGGTATTAGCCCTTACACTGTATACACAGTTGATTGCTCACAAGCAGAAAAGCAATAGTGAAAAAGGGACAGTTTTGCATTTTACAGCTATAGGGGCCAAAGAGAGTTTAGATGATTTAAGGGATTGATAAGCTTTTTTAAAAAAAGGCCCCTTCATATGTAGGTAACGGGTTGGTAAGGGAATTCCGGCGGTCAGAATCCCATTGCCAGGATCCTGACAGGGTTAACATACCGACACTTATTGGTCAGTATGCTAACCCTCCCCCTCTCTTTACCCTAACCCTCCCTTTTTGGTGCCTAACCCTTACCTCCCTCCAAGGGCCGGAACCTAACCTACACGCACCCTAAAACTAACCCTCCCCCTTTAGTGCCTAACCCTAACCCTCCCGCTAATGCCTAACCCTTACCCCGCACCATAAAGCTAACCCTCCCCTAACCCCCGATACTTACTGTACCTTCGGGATGCCGGAGGTCGAAATTCTGGAGCCGGGATCCCGACGCTGTCGGGATTCCAGCGCCGGTATTTAGTCTATCGGCATCCCGCAGGCCAGGATGATTACTACATCCCCTAGGTAACATATTTGCACACTTCCTGACACCCATTTAGTATGAAAAACTACCTATACAAAAATACTTGCTGTGTTCTATTATTTTTTTTCTCCCTATGGATAATAAAATAAAATAGCCTGCGTTATGTCACAAGACGGTTAAACCTATAATAAATATATCTGAAAAAAAGTCCATGGTCCTTGTTGGTGGCATGTTGAGAAGGTTGCAGGGGTGATATTATATTTAAGTTGTACTTAGGTATAGGATAGAGGCTCATTAGATCCCATTGAGCTTTGTGAAGCTTTTCTAAATCGGCCTAAAGGTGTGCTGCGTTCAGTGGCTCAGTAATTTACAGCATGCAGGTGTATTGCACTTCCTAACAGACAATTTATTACAGTCCAGGTGTAGGGAACCTGCAGACAATTCTCTTGCTAAGAATATTGTGAGGTTTCGCAAAGGTATAACTGTGTACTGCAGTCTCTTCTACATTATAACCCATGGAAAATGTTTCACTGCAAGATATCATAGATAAAATACTATTTTAGGAGCCAGTGCAGAATGCAGAATTGGTGATATTTATTTCACAATTTTATCTCACATCAAGCTTTGATACATATGCTCCATAGGGCCTTATTCAGAGTTGCACATGAAGCTGCCGCATCTGCGATATTTCGCATGCACATGCATCAGATGACGACATAGATACACATTTCTATGGATCTGCAGGCACAGAGTTCAGAGTAGCACAGAAGTCAACCAGGTCACCACTTGCGTCTAAGTGTAACTGGGCAGCAATTGGGCATTCACTCCTGTGTGGTGGTCTTAGAAGAAATTGCGTCCATCAGAGGTTAGCGTACAACTGGTGATATCAGATAATGATGATAATGGTGGCGGCTGCTCTCACTGCTCTCACGGTGCAGCCACATAGATGCAGCCGACTCTGAATACAATCAGAAATCCACATTTATTTTCAAGTCCTACTAACATAACCACTGATGTGGCTACTTTACATACAAATCTGATACAAACGCATAGGGGTATATTTACTAATTGTAGACTCCAGGGTACATTTCTTTTTTATTATAAGAAATATGTTCCATAAGGTAGGAATATTCTGTAGCCCAGAGGCGCTCCTAAAATAACAGTAGGTACATTTTATATATTAAATTGTTTAACTGGCAGGAGTCACTCATTTTTGTGCTTTCCATGGCTATTTTAAATGTTAATTATGATCACATTAATTTTCCGCTACGTACGCAGGAAATATCCAAGTATAACTTTTCAATACTCTCTCCAGTCTGGATACTGAATTGAATACACTTCACCATCTGGCTTGCTGCACTCTACTGCTTTGAAGCCTTGTTTGTTGGGTAATACTCTACCTCTCTGTGCCTCAGGCAAGTTGAGCCTCAGTAAATCATTGCCTGAGGCTGTAGTGGGTATGATTATGGAGGCAGCACAGAGTCTGTCTGTGGCAGATTGAGATGGCAGGCCAGCTAAAATCATCCCGCTAAGTACAGCTGATGCAGATAGCCTCTATTTCATAGACAGAGAGAGACATTTTGCTGCATCTTAAAGGACACATTACTGCTGTAGTATGATGTTGTCTTGTCATTTTCACTAATACATGTGCCTAACATCCCCAATCAGCAATTATTGTTAATGCTTTCACCTACTTGCTCCTAGTTTTTAAGGTATTGTAGGTGTTTCTTTCTGTAATGACTGCACGGGATTGCTGATGTTTCTGCTGGTTGTCTGCCTATTTTACACAGTGATACTTGTCTGAGAGTAACATTTTATGACATTAACTGATACTTCCAACAATGAGCTGTAACAGAAAAGGGTGCACTGTGACTGCAGTTAGGGCAATGCTCAAAACACAGAGATGCATCATGTACTGTAGTTCAGCAATACTGTATGTATTATATCTGGAAGTATTAGTATAGAGAAGCAAGTACACAGGATATAAGTAGTAAAATAGTGAATAAGTATATTACACTATATTTATATATGGATATTGAAGAACACATAACTGAGGATTGTGTGGACTCTAGTGGTGGGGATTAAAAGTTAACTGGGGATGATCCACATATCTATACATAGCTCCTTCAACTATTAGGATTTGTGAAAACTCTACTTTTAGGGACCTATGTATCAAGCTATTTTTTACATACAATTATGCAGAAACTGCAGTTTCTGCATAATTTTATGTATTGTCGTTATGTACTAAAAGCACAATGCAGGAAATTTACAGAAATCTCCGGCAAAGTGCTAATTAACACTGCAGGTCACAGTCCCCATTATTACCAATCGGGACTACTATCTGACCCCTATGTACTAAACTCCAAAAAGCGAAGCTTTTCAGAGTTTGGCCCCGGTAGTTTACACCATCTTCAGATGTAAACTGCTTTAAGCCTATGGAGGCTTCAGGTGCAGGAGAGAGTTCTTTTGATCTCTCCCCCGCAGCCCCCGGCCAGCCTCCGAAGCTGACACTGTACAAATGCGCAGTGTAATTTTCTACTACAATTTGCCTGGGATATAACTCGCAGGGACATCGGTTACCACAATCGCTATCCCTGCGAGTTCCCCTTTGTACATAGCGGGGATATCTTTATTAAAAATTAAAATATCCCTGGCGATATGGATAGATAATAATCGCGTCTGGTTCACAATTATTAGTACATAGACCTCATATTCTCTCCATAAAACGTGCTCACCATGTTTCGGCTGCAGACAAAAGTAGCCAGATGACCTGAAAAATCTCTAGCGAAGATGCACTTCAGGACAAACAGGCTCATACTTTCTCCATAGACAGAGTCCCAGGTCATCTCTGGCTATTCTGCAACTATCTGCACACGGTACAATGACCAAGCGGCTACTTGGGTATAATGAGCTCCAGGCTAATAAAAAATACTTACGAATGTGCCATCTCTGCGATATATACTTATCTATATCGCAGAGATGGTATATTTGTAAGTGTTTTTTATTAGCCTGGAGTTCATTATATCCTTCCTTAGCACGCCTCTTGTGTTAATCTGACGGGCGGGGGATATTTCTTATCTTCACGCTGCAAAATTACACAGCCTGTCTCTGCTGGCTGCTAAGAAGATTAGAAAGGAAAGCTGGATTTAAACTGGCATTACAGCCTAGAGCAAAGCACTCACCAATGCAACATCATATCTACATTACAGCCTCATCACATCCCCCGACACCTCATTTACACGATTGTGAAACAATGTGGGCCCTTTAAATGTTCAATAGGTTTGCATGCCACATGGAGATGGGGCGCAAGGTGACCCAGCTGTGATGATGACACTGTGCTCACTTCTCTAAACAGTACAGTGTGTGTTAATGTATTTAAACCGTCCAGGGAATTGGTCAATGTCTAAAACTTTCAAATTGCTACTTGTGTACAGTATGTTAGAACATTCCTCCGATATCATATTGATTGCTCAGCACCTTGAGACCTTACCAGCTGAGCCACAGGGATATAGGCTAGTTGCAGACTCCTTGCTTTTGTTTACACAAGCAGCTGCCTTGTGAAATAGACTCATTTACAAAGTTTAAAAGGGAATTTGCAATGTAAATACCTTTTTGTGATATCATGCTTTTTGCAAAGGAACCTGTTGTTAGGTAACCCATGCATTTGCAGGCTGAGGCAATAGCATCTGTGGAGCTGTAAGTGTAGGCAGATCTCGCGCATCCGGTCCATTTCCTAGTGAAGCGGGCAGGATGGGGAAATTTAATGGGGAATTTGCGGGTCCTCGAGGAGGGGGCGGTGCTAAACAACACGATTTGAGTCATTTAGGCCCGCCCCCTCATCGTGGACCCGCAAATAGTAGTCTTTCCAGAGAAAGGGGCGGGACTAGTTACATCACCAGCTCGACCCCGCCCCCCCTCCCCAACTGGCCTGCAGCAGCAGCTCTCCGGGGTTCTCTCCCGGAAACGATGAAAACAAAGTTGGTAACTATGGTTCAATCATAGGAGATGTATGGGTGTTCAGTGCTGAGTACTGATTAAGCACATTACTTATCACACCCAAAATTGCACCCAAATGCAAAAATGGCCTTAACTGTACACGATTATACAAATATTACCTTAACTGCACAAGATAAACAAGGTGGTGCACTTTCGCAAGTAGATGGCTGTAATCATTCTAAATTATTATCTGCCATACTGACTCCTGCTCCCCTTTTCCTTCCTGGCTTACCTGTGACTACTGCTTCTTAAGTTGCTGTTATAAAAAGAAGAGGATTGGTACCAGGTCAGATATGATACTGTTGTTTAGCATTACACTGATTTTGCGAGTAATGCTCGGTACACATTGGTCAATATATTGTGTGTGCGTCGGCCAGTGTGTACCAGCGATATGTCTGTCAACGACATCATTCGCGGACATATCACGATGTGGTGCATCGTGCTGTGTGTACAGGCAGGCAGCCAACCACCCGTACACTTGCTGCAGAGGCCAAGCAGGAAGCACTAACGATGAGATATATTAACATCTCATCGGCTGAAGCTGGGGAGTTATAACTCCCCCCCCAGCGATCCTGGCTAGAGCCCACACCGCATCAGCCTAGTGCTGATGCGCTGTGTCTCACTCCTAGCCAGCTCCACTGAGCATGCATGAGATCTCACAAGCATTGCGAGATTCCGCGTGCAGCCCTGGGGCCGGTAGCTGCCGCAGCAGGGATAATGCTGTCCCTGCTATGGGGATAAGGGCATTGTGAAGCTGCAGCTGTCAATATCGATAGCTGCAGCTGGCGGAACGGTCAGGCGAACTGACTGTTCATACATTGCCCATACATAGCGCCCCTGTCATTTACCACCCAGCCCCCCCAATCATACATGGGGAGAAGCAGTATCAGCGCACATAATGTGCGCTGATGCCGCTTCGGTGGTTAATACATCTCCCGCATTATGTAATAGTGAGTGAGTGAGAACATGCAAACTCGCATGTTTCTCACACCCCTGCAACTCAGAATGGCAAAACACGCATCCAGATGTTTTGCCACTGTGAGCATACAACTAGGGCAATGTAATAGAGTGCGAGTGTTTCAGTCACACACTGGGCCTGATTCAGACCCACTCGCGAGCGCTGAGTGCTCGCAAGCGGGTCGATGTTGGGCCAGTGCGCATGCGCACGACGGACCCGGCTCCATCGTGCGCATGCGCGAGACCCGGATAGCGCCGGGCAAGCCGTCGCTATGGGTCTCCCTACAAAGGGGGCGTGCTGTCGATGGTGAGTGACAGCACGCCCCCTTTGGTGGGCGTGTCGGGGCGTGGCTGGCCAGACGGAGGCGTTCCCATGGGAACGCCTACCGTCTGGGGCCGGCCCCACTGACATCACAAGTGATGTCAGTGGGAGTGCTTTTGGCTCTGATAGAGCCAAAAGCACTCCAGGGCTTGCGGCAGGTGAGACCCTACTACAAGGGTCTCGTCGCAAGCCCGATGGTCGCGATGGACTTGTCCATCGCGACCATCTTTTTGGCTGCTCGCTATAGCTGTGGGAGGCCGCTCTAAAATCAGGAAGGACGGCCCTGATTCAGAGCGAGTGCTCTGTCAAAGCGTCCGGCTTTGAATCAGGGCCACTATTACTATGAAAACTTGTAAAAAAACAGACCTGCTTCAGGATAGCGAGCCTAGCTTGAGCAGGTCAGAGTTACACAGAAAGATGCACAGATACGCGATATCTGTGCATGTTTCTGTGTGTTTAAAATAAGAAAGGAGTAATAATAAAAATGAAAAAATTTACGTGCATCCCTCCACAAGCATAACCAGCCCCTGACTCTATAGAGCCTGACCTGGCTCTTAAAATATAGGGGAAAAATGCATAGGGTTCCCCTATATTTTATGAACCAGTACAAGGCTCTGCTGAGCCAGTCCTGGTTGTGGAAATACAGGCGACAAAATGAGTAGGGGTTCCCTGTATTTTCCATAACCAGCACCAGACTCTTTCTAGCGGGAGTGTAATGCCACAGCTGGGGAGCCCTTTCACCGTGTCCCCCGGCCAAAGCATTACACCTGACCAGTAGTAAGCCCAGGTCAGGGATCCCTGGGGAGGTGGGGACCATAAAGGGTTCCCCCTCTCCAGGGCACCCCAGGCCTATGCTGATAGCCCGGGGCTATCCCCGGCACCCCTGGCCCGTGGGTGCTGGATTGATTGTGTCTAAAAGTGTGGTGCAAAAAATAGATTTAATAATATTGTCTTTTGCTGGCAAACTACAGGCACGGTTCTCAGCTGCAGGAGGGAACCACGAATGGCAGATCCAGGAGTCAGCAATCTACTATTCTCCACAGGCATCCCAGGTATTTCCTTTCCGGTGTGTAGTGACCGTTCCTGGTGGCGCATTCGGCCCCTGCAATGCCTCCAGCAAAAGGGATCGCCTAACACCGCACACGGGTTCAGCGTCTCCCACACCAACTGTTGTTTCCATCGGAACTGTCCAGGGGACCCTCTCTCATCTCCGGTCCACTCCTTGATGACCCTAGACAGCAGAAGGGTCCGGGACGCAGGTACCTTACTTTAACACTATCCTATATCTATCAGCCCTGGGATTTACATACCTATTCCTGTGCCAAGGTGAAGCGTATAAATCCAACATTCTGGTTGAACTATGCCTAATCTATGATGTGTATATAACACAGTAAATTGATTACATTGTTCAGATTTAGGATGATAATCCCATATATCTGTGAGAATATATATGTATTTTTTGTGAAGTCATATTGGTTTCTACAATACCCATTTCTTTATGTTGCACTAATCATGCAAGAAAACAATCAATATATTGTTAGTAGTAACCAATTCAGGTGAATATACAGCTATCCGGTATGTCTTTTTTGTACATATGATTAAATGCAATATATTCTGAAAAATCTTTTTCACTTAAATAGCAGTACAGAATGTGATTAAGGGCAATGGTAACTTGTTGTCTGAGGAGAGATAGATAGCACATGTTGCAACAGATTGCATAATTGTATAACAATGTATCCCTTTTTCTAACAACCTAGTTATTATTTAGAATAACTAGTGAGAATAGGGCCATTTTGAACACTTTTTCTATCCTGGAATAATGAGGACATTCAAATATAGAGAGAGAGACAAAATAGATATAAAATATTATTGCTGACAATTAAGCCAGATATTGAAAAAAGAGAGTTTGGATATCCATAAATCTGTATCAGTCCATAAAGTTGGTTGTTTGATCATTTATGATGTAGGATCCATACCTAATCTGCCGTTGGACATATTAAAGTGATTTATTTTCTCTGTAATTTTCACCATCTTGAGAATAATTTGAGTTATTTGCCTAATAATTACTTTAAATATATGTAGAAAAAATGTTTTTGGTTCACATATGAATGAATTTTTTTTGTAACTGCTATCCAAGGGATGACTCTAACATATTCTTTACATAAAAGAGACAATATATCCCTCTTTTTTTAACGAGAAGAACCATCAACAGTTATATTTTACTTTTATTTTATAATATACATAATTTCAATTCAAAAGTGTGTCCCACAAAGGTTTATCTTGCTTTTAATTAGCCTAGGCTAATTATCATGTTCTAAACTACAGGCCCCAGCAAGCCTCCTCAGCATGCTGGTACTTAGAGAACCATAAGTACCAGCATGCAGGGCATAAAGGGCCCGCTGGTACCTGTAGATCACCTGCAAAAGAAATATTAAAATAGCCACAATACACACACGCCATGAAAGTAAAGCTTTATTAAAGCATACATGCACACTCACATTCACACTCACAACCACACTCCCGCATATTCCTATAATCCATGCAGTCATTCATGTCCCCTTGTCAAGTAGAATCCACGACTCCTGTGAAAAAAAAATCCATACTCACCTATTCCTAGTGTAGATCACATCCTCTTTGTTCCATGTAGGCATGCACAGGGTTGAAAAAAAAACACTTCGGACAGGACTATGGGTATGTGTTTCCACATACCCTTCCTCCACGCACATGACCAGGACCCACATGAGTCCTGTCATTGCAGGAGCCACCAGCCAATCAGCGGGTGCCTCCATAGGAGCTGCTGGCTGATTGGTTTTAAGCGGTCAGGCTGCCTGTCAGACTTTCCCCCATAGACTTCAATGGTGGGAAAGCTCCATTAAAGTCTATGGTGGGATTCGCTACATTGTAGCTTTTGATGGTACCCGCAAGGTTCACCTCAATTAACCTTGCGGTCAGTTTTTAAAAAAAATGTGTTTACTTTTTTTTTTAAACACAGAAATCTTCACGGATCTCACTGATCTGTGAAGGCTTCTATATAACTCGGATCTTTCAATGCTAGTCACATTAAAAGTCAGAGTTTTCATAGGAGAAAACTCACCCGGACTCGCATAATGTAATAGCTTCAAACTCACAAGTTCGCAGTCTATTACATTTGGAGAGTTTTGAGACAAACTCGCCCCAAGTGTTAATTTTAAGATTCTGAATGTAAATGAGAGTGAATGGCCACTTCCTGACAAGTGTTTGTTGTGCTCAATAGTGTTCCGCTTTATAAATACAATAGAATTATATGAAGCCTATGTACTAAGCTGTGGGGCCAAATGTAAGAGGGTGAGAGTTTAGCAGTAAACTCTCACATTGGTCAAGTTTTATCTTCAAAATGGGAAAACATCTGGATGAGAGTTTTTTAGTATAAAAACATGTGAGTTTGCATGTTCTAGGACTCTAGTACATTGGGCAAGTTTAAAAAGTGTGAGAGTTTACTGCTAAACTCTCACATTTTCTAAATTCTCACCCTATTACATTTGGCCCACGGAGAGATATAAAGTAGATGGAGTTAATATACCACCAGTCAGCTCCTAACTGTAACTTTTGTTTGAAAAATGACAGGAGCTGATTGGCTGGCACTTTATCTTCATCCACTTGATCTCTCGCCAAGGCTTATGCCGCATATCCACTAGACGATATAATGAGCGATTGAACGATAATGATAACGTTCAATCGTTCATTATATCGTCCAGGGGACATGCCATCAACGACCAGCGATGTGCACTCCGGCTGGTCGTTGACAACGTCGCTCATCATCGAACCTGCTGTTCAATCTGACGATATCGTCAGGTTGTGCAGGTTCGGGGATGAGGGAGGGTGTCGGCACTGAACGATATCGTTAATGATATCATTCAGTGTGTGTGATCTATGTCGTTAATGACATTGAGCACACCACTGCCGGGGACACACGAAACAATATCAATAATGGAGTGAATCGTTTAGTGGATACGCGGCAATAGGGTTGTATTCAATTAGAGGCGAAAAGCCACGATCGTCGAAAACATTTGCCTATGAGATGTTTTCGCCACATTTCAAAGTATCACCCTATTCAATTCCAGCACGTTTTAGCATGTGCGAAAACTCCATAGGCAAAAACAGGTGAAAAAGTTTCTCCACCCAAAGGCAAGAGAAAAGATGTGCAAAATCCCTATTTTTGCCTAAAAATGTGGGGAAGGTTCAGAACTCTTTGGACACCCCCCCGCCTAATGTCTAATTAGACAAAAAAAATATTACAAATTATCTAAATTCACCCTAAAAAACACATGTCATTTTTGGGGCAAACAAGGAAAAAGTGTTTGAAAATGGGTATAAAGTACTGGGTCCGGTATTTTGTAGTGCTGTATGGATGGGGACAGGATTTCTAGGATTGCAGGTGGCTGCAGCAGGTGGTTTTTTTTTCTAACTTTTTTATAATGCACTTAATAGACACAAAAATATACTAGTACCCATTTAAATGAACTCCCAATTTAACTACAACAATTATTTTTCACAAAAGAAATAGCTTTTTAACATTTATCCACACGTGCAAATATGGAAATAACAGCCCTTTGACTCAATTTAAGAAGCTAAAATACTTAGGTCTATTAATACACTTCTATATTGACTTCCAGGGTCAGTTCAGCTTTTTATGGGGTACAGACTGATTTCCCCAAAATAAGCAGTCCTTTTCGCTATTTGTCCCATTTGCTACATTTGCACCTCTGTGTTTTCCCCTTTTTTGGAGTTGAATAGGGCGAAAAGTGGGAACGCGCATTGTGAAAGTACGCGATAACTTCACATACAAACAGGCGATTGAGGCGAAAGATTGCAGCTGCGAAAACATTTTAGCCTTTAATTGAATCTGGCCCTAAGTTTATAGACTCCATAGCGTACTGTGCTGCACCAAAACATTGAGACACATTGATGAACATGCTCCTAACACACTAGAGAATGTACAAAATATTATGCTTGTGTACATGTTAACTAGCATTGTATGTGCGTTAACATTTCAATTTCAGAACTTCAACTTTTTTGCAACATTTGCACTTTTTTGTTATTCATTCTTTAGATACAACAAGTTCATTTAGAGCTAAATATAGACTATATTTAAACCATTTTGGCTTTTTACTGAGCTCTGGGTCATCTCTATCAGCTGATTTGTACTGCAGAATATGTTGGTGCTATATCAATAATGAATAATAGTAATTTGTTATTCCCTACAGGTTTCAGCCTTGCTAATTAAATCTCACCACCTCGTCTTGACCCTGGTGGTCATAACATATACAGGTTGAGTCTCCCATATACAAAATGCTTTCAACCAGAGGGATTTTGCATATCTTATTTTTCGGTATTTTGGAATATTTGTATACCATAATGAAATATATTGGGAATAGGACCTAAATCTAAACACAGAATACATTTATGTTTTATATACACCTTATATATACACAGCCTGCAGGTCATTTTATACATATTTTCAATAATTTTGTGCATCAAATAAAGTTTGTGTACATACATGAAATTCATTAATGTTTCATATACCTCTTATACACAGAGCCTGAAGGTAATTTTATACAATATATTTTATCATTTTATGCCTTAAACAAAGTTTTTGTACATTAAACCATCGGAAAGCAAAGGTCTCACTATCTTAGTCATGCTCAAACAATTATGTATTTTGGAATATTCCGTATTTCGGAATATTTGTATATGGGAGACTCAACCTGTATATGTATGTATATTATCTTTTGATTCTTAATTTCACACTTACACAATGCTATTTTCCTCTTATGCTCAGTGCATTTAATTTTATTGAGCATGCCATGCGACAAAACTTTAATTATATTGTCTAAAACAAGAAACAACTATTATACTTGAATAAGCTGTCCCTTGAGTTAATGCTGTCTGGTTATTTATCTGTTAGTGATACTAAACTATGATTGGTTTAGGTGACTGGTGTAGCATTCTGGGAGTTTGCTGGAGCCATGTTTTTTTGTATTCCAAAATCAAGCCAGGAAGAAACATTGTAGCCAGGAACACACATTTAGCCTGGCAACGTAAGCATTGATGCAAACAGACAGATATCATATATTGATTACAAAACTGGGTCCTGCAAATAGTCAGAAGGGGACTTAATGCACAGGCCAATAGCAGTTATCTTCCAAACATTGCACATATACATACATACATACATACATACCAAACTTACCGACTTTTGAAAAATCCTCTCCAGGAGCAGCCCAGAGAAGAAATGCTGCTATCAGCTTTTCGGGAGGGGAGGGGGGGGCGTGGCCAGTCTGTAGACACCATTAGGGCGGGGCTAAATTTCACGATTCATGTCATTTAGCCCTGCCCGCTACCTATGGACCCGCAAATTCCCCGAAAATCTCCCCATCCTGCCACTTCACTAGGAAGTGGGTGGGATGCGGGAAATCTGCCTACTCTTTTGGGAGTGTGGGGTGCTACCCGAAAAATAGGAAACCTCCCGCAACTTTCGGGAGCTAAGGCAAGTGTGATACATACACACATACATACATACATACACACATACATCTGGATCATGTACACATGGTCACATGGCCATGTGTTTCCTAAAAAAACCAGGGCCTCTTTAAGTCATTGGTGGGCCATTTATAAAATCATCAAACCTATTACCTCACCCATCAGAACATCTGGAAGTCACTTGATTATGACTTTCTTCTCCCAAAGTTTCTCGAACATAAGAATTTACTCTTCCTGTGCTGATTTGTTTTTCAACAGAGAGGTCACTTAAAGGATATATCCACTTTTCATATACCAGATAGACTGATAGGGGATAATTCAATTAAAAGGGATGGTCATGAGTTGCCTCCTTTCCCTAGCAGCTAACGGCCACAGACGTCATAGGTTTGTTTGTTAGGATCAGTAATAATAAGATGCAGAGGGACACCAGATGATTGGCATAGGAAGTTAGTATCAAATGTTGAAGTTATACACTGTGAAGATGGAGTTCTGCACTATATATTACGGGGCTTAAAATGATAGGTATTTTAACTGCTAATGAAGACCAGCAGATCGAGCGCTGCACTGTAAAGTGGTGGGCAAATAATGATGGGGCTCTGTAGTAAATACTGGTTGTATCTGTTTAGACTGCTGCAGGACCCCCCTATTAATCTCCTTTAATGTGTGGTGTGGAGATTTGATCCAGACGCACGCGGCTTATCATTTTTTCCCCCCCTCTTTCTGTCTTTTTGTTCTTCTTTTCAGTTCTTTCGACTCCTGTAAAATATTGGAAAACGATAGATATTGAACTTGTCAAGTAGCTATATGAATATTGTGGGTCGAGAAGCCAAGTCCACACCATTTACTGTGTACCTATACACCTTAAGCTCGTAGCACAACAACACTTTGATACGGTTGTCTCTAGATCTTTTTTGTTATATTTTTCTGCATATTTTACGATAAGTTTGGAAAAATGGTACACAAAAAATGAGAAACGTTTTTGCAATATCTAATACGTTTGTACGATGTATGTAATATATATAGCATATGCAAAAAGTGTGTTTATAATATTCTTTCTGTATTTCGCTATTTCTGAATCTATGAACTCTTTATAATATGCAAACAAAACATTGTAACACTTGTCTTTACTATAGTACATTGTATTTTATTGATTGTTTCCAATAAAAACATTAAAAAAAAGAAAAAAGAAATGAAGTTCAGCTTTATGTTAGAACTATTTTTGTTTAAATTTACATTCAACAAAGAACACTAGGTTCAATTAACTGAAGCAGCTACAGTATTTCTTTGCAAGTGGACTCCGTTCTGTAAAATGAGTGCCATATTTTCTTTACTGTAGTCCAGAGGCCCATTGTACATGCTCTTCTTCAAACCTTTCAGCACCAAGGATGCATAATGTAAAGCTACTGGGACCTAGCAAGTACTAGATAAATGTCCCCTCTGCCTATATATTAAAAAAGATGTGAACATTACACGTAGATTAAAATAGCTATTGGCTAAATATGAGGACGTGCACTACACACAGCATATGCTTATTTGACAGTATATAACCGCAAAAGGAATAATATGTTTTATTGCAGTAGCTAGTGCAGACTGTATTGGAGGTTTCTGGCTCTTCACAACCATTAGTGAAAAACTCCCAGATATGGTTGGATGTCAGTTCATGTTGTGTAGTGAACCACAATCCTGTGTCAAAGTAGCTGTTACCATATATTGAGTGACGGGCTGCAAGAATAGCTGGCTGTATTTTGTGCTGTTCCTATAGAGTTCTCATTCCTTTATCTACAGCGTTCAGCCTTCAAAAGTGATTAATATCAAATGAGGAAAGCTAAGACTGTAGTATAGTAAGGAAACACTTTTTTTTTTTTTAAAGAATTGTTGAGTGATCCAAGGAATGTATTTTAGCTGATACATCTCTGACTTTAGGCAAAAGCTGTACAAAATGCAAAGAATAAACAAATAAATAAAAACTGTTTTCAACAGCTACTATAGGCTCTCTATATAAATTGAATTTATGTAATCAACCTCATAAAGGACTGGCACTCTGGCTTGGCAAAGTAGTGCTCATTAACTGTATCCTGCATAGAAATAATTAAAAAGCTGACATTACGATGTAGCATACATTGCCAACTATTTCTAGACAGCTAAAATAACCTACTGATGTGTCCAGCTACATCTTTGCCGATTGTGCTACAAACGTGTGCACGCATCGCACCATGCGATTACCCGCAGCAGCATACACTACGGTACGCAATGGCACGCACTGCGATCGCACCATCCAATCCTATGGAGGTGCAGATACAAACGCAGTGTGCGTATCTGCTCGTGGGCGCACACCTCGCGCCATGTGTGGTGTGATTTGCTGCGTACGCAGCAACGATACAGCAGGATACATCTGTAGATGGACCTATTAAGTTCCTAAGCAATAGATCCTCTCTGGTATTGTCTGAAAATGCCCTAACAACTCCACAAACCTTACTTGGCCTTATGTGGTCATTGGCGTTGCTCCTCACAGGATTGGGATGCAGCTACTGTACTTATGACTTTTCGGTGGTCTGTGGATGTATAGTCACATCTCTCATCATCCCTCTAATTAACTTTTTGAACCATTCAGATTTCCCATCAGGTTAGATGAGGTCTAGGTTTTCCTGGTGGATTTTTTAAACAAATTCGGATAGTCACCTGTATGCTGAATTGTATGCATCTCTGCAGCCATACCTCACCTATAATAACACAGTATTATCAGAGTGCATTGCACCAACCCTATTCCTGATGCAAAACATCCCTCTGTAAACACAGGGGTGTAGCAAGGGTGGTCCCGGTGGAGCTTGTGCTCCGGGCGCCTACTCTGGCCAGGACGCAGGACATCAAACATCCGACGAGGGGCATATCAACTGCAAAGCCTAAAGTACATTGGGGTCTATTTACTAAGCAGTGTTAGGAGACAGAGCGAAAAGTGATAAGAAAGTGATAAGGTGCCAGCCAATCAGCTCCCAACTGTCATCTCACAGGCTGTTTGAAAAATGACAGTAGCGAGCTGATTGGCTGGCTCCTTATCACTTTCTTATCACTTTTCACTCTGTCTCCTAACACTGCTTAGTAAATAGACCCCATAGAGAGATCAGGGACTCCAGACAGGGAGCCTGGTGTGGGCGGAGCAATGTTTCTAGTTCTGCCCAAACCACGTCCCCAGTATGGAGTCACTGATCTCTCTATGTTTCAGACTCAGCAGGTGATCCTGCCCTCTTCGGATGACTAATCTTCTGCGCCCTGTAAAAGTAAGAAGGGCACATAGGAGTAGAATAAGAAAGGGGAGACCTGTGTATGTGTCTGAAGGGAGGAGTGCTGTGTGTGTGTGTGAGGTGGAGGGTCTGTGAGAGGACGTAAGATCTGTGTGGGGGGATCAGATTGATTGGCGAGAGATGTATGTATTTGTGGGGAGGGGGTATTGTGTGAAGGGGGGAACTGAATGAGGGGGGATCCCAGTAAATGGAGAGAATTGTGTGTTTGGGGGGGGTCTGTGTGATGAGGGGAGATCTGTGTGACGGGGGATCTGTGTGTGTTTGAGGGGAGGGGGTATTGTGTGAAAGGGGCGAGCTGATTGAGGGGGGAGAGAGCTGTGTGGGGGGATCTCAGTGAGTGGGAAGAGCTATGTGTGTGAAGGGGGGCTGAGTGAGGGAGGAGTGCTGTGTGTGTATGAGGGGAGAAGAGATGAGTGAGGAAGAAGAGCTATGTGTTTGGGAGGGTCTTTGTGAGGCATGGGGGGAGTTATGTGAGGCGGGAGATCTGACTGAGGGTAATTTATATACTGTATCTATTTAGCTATACATTACAATGGAGCCCGAGGTGTAATTTTGCCTAGGGCCCTGTGGGGTTTTAATCCGGCTCTGGGCTCTGGGACTAAGCAGTAGTGAGGAGGGATGGAGCCACGAGCAGTAATAAAGAGGGTGGAGGAGGCAGTCTTCTCCCATCATCACCCACGGTATTCTCCTCTTTGCGTCCACTGAGCTAGGTCCCATGTCCCACCCTGTTCCTGACATAAGCTGTCCTGGGTTGCACAGATTGAGCAACAGTCACACAGGAGGAGAGAACATGGTGGCTGTGTCCCAACTGTTAAGGGGAGGCCTGGGCCGGGTGCTGCTGCTGAGAGCCCAGGTCGCAACGCCTGTGTCACGACCAGAGTTGTTGTACCTGGTGAGTCGCGGTCTCTGCCTGTGTGGGTGCTTTGGCGCGGTCCTACCGGTGGGGGTGCTGGTGTCTGGAGGTTGGCGCGAGGTGCGCGTGGATGTCTGAGGGGTACAAGCCATGTGGTGACAGGTAAGACTGGCAGCACTGCTACGCTGGGGATTGCTGGGCGCCACCATCTTGGTTTTAGGCATGTGACCTGAATGGGCCAATCAGGTTGGAGCATCTTGTGTTTACTCTCAGCAGCCTATTATGCACTTTCCCATGGTACTTAAGGGTGTTCAGCACGCCCTCTAGTTGCCTATGCAACTTATACACAGCGGAAGCTGGATGAGAGTTCTCTGTGATTCTTAGCTCGGTGTGATTATTGCAGTCCCAGCAGTGCTCTGTTTCCTGCTCTGTCTCCATCAAAGGCTGTTCCTGGATACCCGCATCTACCCTGCTATACCCCGTTACTCAACCCACGGTTTGTGTATCCTCCAGCACTCCGGACTCCAGGGGGTAAATTTACTAAGAAGTGAGTTTGGTTGAGTTTTTTAGTTTTTAAACTCACTTTGCTTCACCAAAACTCGGGTGAGTTTTTCCTTATCAAGTTTAATTGAGTTTAGCTGAAAGTGAGTTTTTCGATGGTGAAGCAAAGTGAGTTTTTTCTTCCAAATTGCGAGTTTAGAGGTGATTTTAAGGAGAGTTTAGATGAGAGTTTAAGGAGAGTTTAGATGAGAGTTTAGATGAGATTACTTACTGGAGATTGCAGTGTTTTCTCTCTGCAAAACTCACACGAGCAAGCAGCCTGCACATATCAGTGAAATATGTGTAAGCTGCTTGTGTGTTTTAATACCTGTAAAAAACAAGTTAAATAATTTTAAAAATAAAATGACGTAGGGTCCCCCCCCCCCTAAAGCTTAACCAGCCCTGGACTTGCCAGCCTGTCCTGATACCTAAAATTACGGGGAACAAAACGAGTAGGGTTCCCCCGTAAATTAGGTACCAGCACCAGGCTGCAGGGCCAGTCCTGGTTTTAATTTTAGGGGTAAGAAATATGGCGTAGGGGTACCCCTAAAATTAAATCCAGCACTGGACCCTTTCTAGCGGGGGGCTGATGCCACAGCTAGGGGTGCCCTTTCACCGGGCCCCCAGCCGCAGCATCAGCCCAGGCCAGGGATCCCTGGGGAGTTCGGAACCCCTCCAATAAAGGGGACCCCCTCTCCAGGGCACCCCTGGCCTAGGCTGATAGCCCAGGGCTATCCCCGCCACCCCTGGGCAGTGGGTGGTGGGTTGATAGTGTAGGTGTAGTGTTAAAAATGTAATTAACAACATTGTCTTTACAGTAGAACTGCAGGTCCCAGCAAACCTTGCCCACATGCTGGTACTTGGAGAACCACAAGTACCAGCATGTGGGGCATTAAGGGGCCACTGGTACCTGTAGTTCACCTGTAAAGAAATGTGTAAAAAAACACAACAGACCAATAAAATAAAGATTTATTACTTACATACATACACACACATGCTTACCTGTTCCCAGATGTTCACGTCCCCTTCTCAACGTAAAGTATCCAATGGTTGTACCTGTAAAAAGAGAACCAATACTCACCTTTTGTCCCACGATGTTCTCCGCAGTATTCCAAAGAGGGCCCCGGAGACACTGTAACAAGACGCTACAGCATATTGTTACAGTATCGCTAATGACAGCTCCGGCCTTGAGCTACCATTAGTGTTGTGGCGCCAGCCAATCAGCGGCGGCTTCCATTAGCGGCCGCTCATTGGCTGGGACCCACGTGGGCTTAGCCAATGAGCAGCTCCTCTACGTGGGTCCCAGCCAATGAGTGACAAGGGTCCAGTGCTGGTTTTAAGTTTAGGGGTACCCCTATGCCAAATTTTTTACCCCTATAATTAAAACCAGGACTGGCCCTGCAGCCTGGTGCTGGTACCTAATTTACGGGGGAACCTTACTCGTTTTGTTCCCTGTAATTTTAGGTATCAGGACAGGCTGGCAAGCCCGGGGCTGGTTAATCTTTTGGGGGGGACCTCACATCATTTTTTTCTTAATGATTAACCCTACTTAAACATGTTAAAAAAAAAATGATTTGTGTATGTTTTCACCCAAACTCGCAGCTCAGGAGGTGAGTGTTTAAAACTTCTATTTCATCTCACACGAGATTGGAAACTCGAATCTTAGTAAATTTGCGAGTTTCATTTTTTTCATCTAAAGTACTTCCGATTTTGGCCGATGGTGAGTTTTTTGGAGTTTGCAAACTCACATGAGTTTTAACAGTGAAAAAAGAATACTCACTTCAAACTCAC